>CAOKZL010000305.1:0-1412038 GCA_948472985.1 Iguana delicatissima | reverse complement strand
CCTCTATGATCCTAGGCCCAGTAACTCACAGTTAATGGTAGGATATTATCATGGATCATGGAAGTGCCATTTCCAATGTACCTAACCGAAGTGTTGGTATTAGACACAGAAGATATAGATGGGAAATCTAGCTTGGTCACAGACTCATTGAACAAGCTACTGTTATTCTGTCTTAACTCCTCATCTGTAACACCTAAGCCTAGGAAGAGCCTGGAAAGTAAAAAGGTGATTAGTTGTCACTTAGGTTCCAACAGGCCAAAGATTAGATAGTTGTTCTTTTAGCTATCTTTAAAAGGTTTTACTTTAACATTTCTCAAATTCTTAGTTGCTGTTAAAAAAAATTGTGAAAGCTGACCTGTGGTACAATATGTACTTTCCTTTCTTCTACCTTTTCATCAACACAAGGACCTACAACAAAGCATGTAACTGCAGCACATGGCACAGGATGCCACGCTCTTTGGTCATGTGATAGTCTTTCTGAATGATTAATGATTAGTGCCTCATAACCATAAAGAAACGTTGAAGGTTACAGTTATATCGCAAAAGGACAGAAGTTGTTCTAGTTTAGTTACAAACATAATTTAATGTAGTTATTCTTTCATTATCAAGAAAGAGAATTTGTTAAAGGTAACCAGTTGTTTGTGCCTAATTATTCCAGAGTTCTAAGCCTATGCTCTTATGTATGCTTCTGCACTTTAAAAATAAATTGATAGTTCGAAACCTACAGAATTGAGTTGGCTTTGATTGATAAGCAATACATGGGACTATTTAGTCTAGAAAAAAGGTAAGTAAGTGGAGAACATTCAGAGGTGTGTATTAGGTTTGGTATAGTGAATGTGGATAGAGAGACTTTTTTTCTTACACATAGTATCAGAACCTGGAGTTGTTCAGTGAAGTTTTAGTGGTGGGAGATTCAGAGTGAAGTCAAAAAAAGAGTATTTCTTTCACACAGTGCATTGATAAACTATAGGATTCCATCTCTCCAGTATATAGTGATGAGTGTCAGCTTCTCTAGCTTTAAAAGATTAGAAAAAGTCATGAGGGCTGGAACCTTCAATGACTATGAGTTACCTGTATATCACCTGGCGTATCAGAAACAATATGCCTCTGCATTTCAGTTCCTGGGAGAATGTTAGATGGAGGGTACAGTTGCACTCAATACTGTGTGGTAGCCATCCCAAGTTTCCTATGGGAACCAGGGTGGTGGACTAGGTTGGTTTTTTAATCCAGTCTAGCGTGGCTCTTATTTTCTTAATGTAATTTGATACACCCCCTCTCTTCTTTTTGTGTTTTACTTTATATTCCCATATAGCATTACTCCTGTTTGGTTGTTCTTCCAACTTGCATATGTGATATTTTCCTCTATACCGTATCCACAACCTACTCTTTAACCATTAAACTATTTGTCCCTCTGAAGAAAGAAAGGAAGGAAATTATACCTATTTCTTTTTAACAAACCTATGTTGGCTACTTGGAGTCTTTAATCCTCATAGAGATACTTGTGATCTGACAAACCTTAAGACCAGTGCAAAGACCAGTACAACAGTGGGTTGTGTTGTGAGTTATGCCATTAAGAATATCTGAAAACAACTACGGAAGTTGTGCTGGTGTAGCAATTTAGGAAGTAGATTTAGGTGGGTGGACACAACTGTAGCATAAACTACTGTAAGTAGAAAAGGCTCATTGTCTAAAGAGTTCCCACAGAGATGTGTCAAACAAGCTGAGCCATAACCATGGCTTCAGGTGCACGCATAATTTGTGTCTTGTATTTTCTTTGGCATCCTCCTGGCTGTCTTTCTGAGAAAGACAGCAAGAACTAGAAACTTGAAGGCTGCCAGGAACAACAGAGAGGTGCAGATAGTTAACAGAAGTGAGGTACCTTGCTCCAGAGCCTGTGAGAATTATTGTTTTAGAGTACAATCCCCAGAAACCCCCAGGGCAGCATGATCAGTGGCTCTGCCTAATTCTCACCCTGTTTTCTCTACTCTTCAAATTAAAAGGAGCTCCCAATGCAACCCAATACCTTCATGATGACTTTTAAAGTCACTACTCCAGCCAAATGACCCATGGAGGTCCCTTTAAACCAGCCCATCCTGAATTGGCAGGAAAGAAATATACACCAGTTCTGATTCATTTCCATCCCAGAGTAGGTCACTTTGTTAATATATCCCATGGACACCCCTGTGTTCTGTATACTTCTACCTGTCTCTCAGATTTTTGCCTTCTATACTGCTCAGTCAGCTAACACTATGAGCCATTGTGCTGTCATGGTTTGATTGTTGGACTAGGACTCTGAGGGCCTTTCCACCCTACACTGTTATAATGCTATTATTCCATTTTCAACATCCTATGGAATCCTAGGGTTTGCAGTTCAGGGAGGGGCCTTTAGAATTCTCAGCGAGGGAGCACTTTGGCCTCAGTAGACTACAAAGCCCAGAGTTCCACAGGATGGTGAAAGTGGAATAATAGCACTATAACAGTGTAGGGCAGAAAGGCCCTGAGAGACCAGGGTTCAAATCTCCACTTAGCCATCAAAACCTACTGGATGATTTTGGGCAGGTGGCATTCTCTCAACTTCAGAAAAAGATAATGGCAAACCTCTTTGAAGAAAGCTTGCCAAGAAGCCCTAGGATTGGGGTGTCATGAGTCAGATATATTTTCCGCATTAGACTATTATAGTGCTATTATTCCATTTTCAACATCCTATGGAATCCTGGGGTTTGCAGTTTAGGGAAGGGCCTTTGAGGGCCCTCCCTAAACTGCAAACCCCAGGATTCCATAGGATGCTGAAAGTGGAATAATAGCATTATAACAGTCTAGAGCAGAAGTAATCAGAGTCAACTTGTAGACGCATAAGACCAACCACAAGCTAGCATTAACTCTTTTAAATAACCAGGGGCCTCCATCAGGTTCCCTTTCATTTCCCAGAGTAGAGATCTTGATCCCTTTGGGCCACTCTATCTTGACTTCTGTCCCAGGCCCACTGATCCCTTTGTACTCTTTGTTTTAACATCTGTAACTGCCCTTGAGTTTGGCGCTGACTGCAGACCATAGGGTGCTAACTTGGACTCCTTCAGCCAGTGAAGCAATCTTCTTTTCAAATTGTACAGCAACTCAACATATCAAAGCTGATTTCCATAGTGAAAAAAAGAAATGAAAGAGGAAACTTCAGTTCGTACATGTCATCCAAAGGATAGGTTATCTGGATCACAGCCATAACTGAGCAGCAAACATACCAAAACTAGAAACTGATTTAAAATGACAGGTTTCCAAGTTGTCTAGTTCTTTATGATAAATGTGCTACAGAAAATGTGTTCCCGAAACTGACAAACACACACTTTGCTACTACACCCTTCATCATTTCACAGATGAAAAGCAAGACACGTGTGGTCAAGCAACAATAAAAATGTGGTCAAGATGACAAAAGTTACTAATCAGGCAGACCAAACAAGCTAGAAGAGGCTGCAGTAGTTTGTTTTCAGCTGAGCCTACTGGGAAGGCCAAGATTTCACCCACTCCTCTCCTCAGAGTTTAACTGAATGCTAACTGCTTTTGCACTTTCAGCTCAGTTTGCAGCAAAGTAAGTTGAAGACACAGAAGGAAAGGGGAAATAAGAAACAGAAACTGAACATTTTGAGAACAGTGGGATAACAAAGGATTGATCAGGACTGTCCCTGCCAAATCAGGAAAGTTGGAGGATGTGTTTGACAGGGGGAGACAAAGTACACTCCTGTGAGGCTGTTTTTATGGTCCTTGATCCTTTCATCCCCTGCCTCCAACTATCTTCATTCTGCACAGCAAGTGGTTGAGTCCCCATTCTGGAAACTCTTAAAGGTAGAAATTCACCTTTGAAATAAATTACAGAGGGGTTGTATATTTTTTAAAATTAACGAATATCCATTTTTCAAAACCAGAAGTGTTCTTGAAGTCCATTGGATTTGGGGAAGTGGCATTTTTGTCAATCTGTGTGTCCCTCAGGACTTGGGACTTATGGTGGCTCGCAAGGTCAGAGGGAAAAAAACCCTGTTTTTGCATGAAAACATAAAGAAACAAATGCAGTCAAATTGAAAGGTCAAAAAAATCAAGACCCACCAGTTAAAATCAACTTTCTTGGTAACCAATCGCTTATCATGAGCCTGTGCATTTGTTTTAAAGCCTTGAATAGTAACTTGATAGGTTGTTGTGGGTTTTCCAGGCTTTGAGGCCGTGTTCTATTAGTATTTTCTCCTGACGTTTTGCCTGCATCTGTGGCTGGCATCTTCAGAGGATCTTCAGATGCAGGTAAAACATCAAGAGAAAATACTAATAGAACATGGCCTCAAAGCCTGGAAGCCCACAATAATCTATGGATTCCAGCCATGAAAGCCTTCAACTTTACATAGTAACTTGATAGTAACTTTGGGGAGGAGACATTTAGCAGGATCATGATATCAACACAAAAGATTAAAATACCCTTCCAGGATTTGGCAATTTATGACTTCCATGTCAGTGGACTGGTGAATCCATTCCAGGGTCTTTGTGGGAGGCTGTAGAGGAGCCATCAAAGAAGCAGACCCCATCCCTGTCACTCCATGGTTTCTGTTGTTAGACCCAACCACAGTAAACCCCCTGATCTAATGGGAAGCTGATAAATCCATACATATACATATTCCATTTATTCAGTAGGTGCACTCTAATTTGGACTAATAATTGGTTTTAGGATTATTAATTTAGGGTTAGAATAGGGATGGTACCTCCAGATATTGTTGGACTGCAACTCCCACATACCCTAGTCAGCATAGCTGATGGTAAGGAATCCTGACAGCTGAAGTCTGACAACAATTGGAGGGCTTTACATTCCTTATTCTTGGATTAGAATGTGGACAGATCTTCTATGTCCATGGTGGCTGGTGGATTCCGTGTTTGCAGGGCAGGATTCCATTGCAGGTTTCAGCCTGAACAGTAAAGGACCTATGAGAAGGGCTGAAGCTTATCACCAAAACAGACTCAGCACCTCTGATAGACCTTTCAAGGCTGAGACTAAAATGCAGAGTGGATTCACTTCCCACTGACATAGGTGCCACCAGCTGCCATGACCTCTGACTCTGAACATTCCCCAGATTTCCCTTTGCTTATTATTTACATAACAAAAGAAATGTGTTTCAATTCGTTGTTATGTGTCTTCAAATTGACTGTCTTAAAAAGACCCTATCCTAGAGTTTTCTTGGCTAGACTTATGCAAGGAAGATTTCCTACTGCCTTCTTTTAAGTCTGAGGGAGTGTGACTTATCCAGGATCACCCCCTGAGTTTCTATGGCTGAGTGAGAATTCAGACCCTGATCTCCCAAGAGTCCTCGTCCAACACTCAAAGCACTACTCCACACTGGCTGTCTGTGTTTTAATTGCATCCACCTAATTAATATAATGTCTTGTTTTGGCAATAAGATTTGGACCAGCTCAAGGTTCACTTTGGCAGCTATGCCCCTGTTCTCTCTAGTATTGTTCCTGAGGACTGGTATTCCCTGGCATATTTCCTCCTCCATCAGTGGCATTTTCATCTCAGCTGAAGCCCTCAGCCACCAAGCGTAGCACACAGCAGCCAAAGTTGCCTTATGGACTCCACAGTGTTATATAAGGTTTGCACACAGAATGCCCCTCAGTGATCAGTGATGCATTGATCCAATAAACCTGCTGAAAAACAAAACACTTGTAACTAAAAGAACAGATTGTGTTAATTTTAACAAGCCCTGTTTAATTCTAGAGGCCTGGACCAAATATAATGAATGATTAAATGGATTGGTACAGAATGAATAAAGACCACTTTTCCACTCCCTTTCAAAAGGAGGAAGTCCCCCTTAATCAGGCACCTCTGTCTATATTAATGGATGATGGTTTAGTCTCTAAGTGTGGTGAATGGTTACCTGGTTTTTTAAAGATGTGTTTATGAAAATTCTCAATTATTTATTGCAAAGACAGAAGTCTGGAAATGATTGGCAAAATAAAAGAAAGGATGGGTGAAGAATGCTGGACATTCAAGCTTAGCCGGATGACAAATCATGCCTTTTCCACCCTTTCCCCTACTGTACAGTTTAGTCTCTGCATGATAGTTGAGGTGTCCTGCATGTATGATCCACTCTACCCAAAACAGATCAGAGAGGATATCCTGGCTTCTGCAGGAGAGAATAGCATGACCTGTGAAATGATGCTGTACAGAATTTCATAAGGAACCTACATTTTACTACTGATAGTGCAGAAGACTATAGAGGAAGAGGAGGGGGGAGGTCAGGAGATCAAGCTATATAGATTGGTCAGAACTGGGAAGGTTGATTGAGAAGCAAAGCCATAGATGCTGAGGAAAAGTTAGGTTTTGAGCAAAGATAGGCCATCCCTGGAACTGTAGAGTTGCACTTGTCCCCTCTCCTTTCCCAGGTGGAATCCACTGGAGGCTCTTGCTATCACCACTGATGCTGGGTGGCGGCCAGGTTTTCCATTTCTGAAGTAGTCACCAAAATTCAGTAGAAACTGTGACTGCTAGTTATGGTGTCAAAGGGTACAAGATCCCCCTCACTCATCATAGCAGCCCATTGGGCTTTTGGAACCAGGAAGAGAATGTGCAGGGGGAAAAAAGGTAAAAGGCTTTTTTTTATGCACTACTGGAAATTTTCGGCAGTTGGATTCTGTTCTCAGCAGTGGCTGAAAGAGATAGGGCCCTCTTGATGACTAAAGTAAGTGGCAGCAGCGGAGGTACAAAAACAGATTAGGCAACTATGTTCAGCCCAAAGGCCATATGTTGCCCACCCCGGTTTTGAAGATGGGTATGATAGCCATGGAAGAAGTTGGCACCCAGTGCATGTTCAAGAAGAGAGTCTCATACATCCTGGACAAAGATTCCAGTGTCCATGGAATGGTTATCAGTGGCCTTAAATCTCTTTTCTCATTTCCCTCTTTATGCTTCACTTCCATGCCTTTGGTTTCCCCACACCACAACTTTTATCCTACCTCAAACCTACATTCTTTAACTGAATCTTATAAAGCAGAACAAACTGTGCCAGGCGAGCCCTGAGATGCAAGAGCAATTAATTTGTGTAGTATATGCTGCGCCCAGCATTTGGGTGGAAGGGTTATTTTGGTCCAGAGCACATACAGATCCAACTGTGTGTGCTCCGAGCTTGTAAATGACAAGGAACGAGGCTTAGGAATTGGCACCGATCCCGGCTGCTGGATCTTTTCTCTTTCCATCCAGCACAGCCCCACTCTTCAGGCCGAACTGGTGGACCTGTGTTTGTCATTCCTTGGCATCATCATATTTGCAAAACACTTTGCCCTCCCTTGCTGCCTGCCACTAGGGACCATCTCTCGCTGTTTTCCGCTCACTGAAGCCTGGGACATGCTGTCCATGGAAAAATCACACTCATCAGAGAAAGCAGGAGAGAAAACGGGACAACTACCTGGCTGCCATTTATAAAAGTCTGAGAAAAGGCCAATTGGGAAGGCAGCCAAGCCTGGGTGTTTATGTCCTTCTTACATTTGCGAAGGGATGGCTTATTAAATGCCTGGTGTCCATTTGGCACAATTGCCTGACATTATAATTACTCGTTCAGGCCTCTGCCAAGCAGCCAGTGAAGACAATGGGAGCAGCAGATGCTTACAAAGAAGAGGGGATTGCCACGTGAAATGCTGTGTAGAACAGCAAGGTAAAAACAGAGCTGAGCTGGAAATCTGTAGATTTTTTTTTCTGTAAAAAATACCTGAACTGTTTCTCACTTCCACCAATCATTCCTTGCAAAAAGACTACTTTGCAAAATTTTCTCTGAATATTCACCACCAGTTCTATAGTGACTACCTTCTCCCCTCCTTCTATATGTACATACATGGATAAAGTTCTAGATGGATGCTAGACCCTGCAAAAATGCAAAAGGGTGGAATGCCATAGTTCCAGTGCAATTCACGCAGAACAAAAAAGAGGAAGGGGGGAGAGAGAAGTGGTGAAGGTTTCAGTGCTAGTGGTGGACCTCTCTCCCCAGAAAGTGCTGAAAATTTTCTCCTCCTTTGGAGAAACTGAGTAAAATTCAATTCCTCCACTCACAAACAGGACAGAGAATTTCAAGGGCCCTTTGCACAGAGCTCTAAGGTCTCACCTGATGAACTGGATTTGATGAGTCCAATGAAGTGAAGTGGATTTTGAAAAATACTGAAGTACATCGGTTAGTCTCAATAGTGCCGCTACATCCTCCTTCACCTTTCTTTTCCTTCTTGTGCTGAAAGAGACAAACATGACGATTTTCTTGAAAACTGAGCAGTTGTGTCAGTTTATTCCATGGAAGTCTAGGGAGGTGGGAATGTTCTACTTTTACATCCTGCATTAAATGTGATTGATTGAGTTCTGTGAGATTGAACGGGGACACCACCAAATTTTCTCATTTGAATTGCATGCAATTAATACAATTTGGTTCAACTCCTACACACAAACAGTGACTAAGGCCATTTCCACACTACAGTTATAATGCCATTATTCTACTTTCAACATCCCGCTGAATTCTGGGGTTTGTAGTTTACTGAGGCCAAAGAGCTCTCTGGCTGAGACGTCTAAATGCCCGTCCCTAAACTGCAAAGCCCAGGATTCCATGAGATGTCAAAAGTGGAATAATAGCACTATAACAGTGTAGGGTGGAAATGGTCTAAGTCTTACTTCTTACTTCTGAGCATACATGCATCAGATCGACCGCATCATATATAATTTTCGATACATGGCGGCTTCCAAGTGACTGTGTTTAGAGTTTTAGCAATAGAGCTTTCTTCACTCTTTGTTTTGATCACTATTAAATATCATACCATGAACCATTTGTTTACCTGATCTAAAACAAGCGTACCTCTGTCAACTGTTGGAATGTGCAGCCTTATAAAACATCAAGGGTTCATCTTACATAATACAGCAAAGGGTCAGAGTAATCATTAACCTTGCACCGTTTTCAGTTCACTTTGTTCTCAAGCAAACCTGTTTGCTTGGATTAAACATATAGCAGTATGTTAGAGAAGAAAAAACATGTCCACAGCAGAAAAGGGTACCAGGAGAACTGATCCTGAAGACAGGCATTCCATAACAAGCTGCTTTCCAAATGATTTCAGACGCACTTTTTTTCTTTCCTTCAAATGGTTCCAGGAAGCTCAAATAGATTCATAAGGGAATGACACTAGTAACACACAATTTAACAACTGTAAAATCCAGAAGGCTTGGTGGGAATGCTTCAGTACCAAAAAAAAAAAAAAAGGAATGCTCTAGAATTTTATTGGCATATCCTTCTTAAGGACATTCTTTTTTTTTTTTTAAGATAAAAGATTATAGTTTTTGGACTACAATACTGAGAATCCCCTCAGCCAGTCCTTCACCATGTTTTCCAGCTGGAGAGCATTACAACTCATGGCACAGAGCTGCTAGGTCTCAGGGTCTGGCCTTTCTTCTGTGTTTCTGAGGGTAAGAGGCAGGAACCTCAGGGCAACAGCACTCCCTTGAAAGGGGTGTGTGTGCTCCTGTGTGCGCTCCGCACTTGTTAGAGCTGATATTTTTCTTTTTAATGGAAAACACTGTGCAGTTATGGCTGATCCTTAATGTGTCATAATTAATGATATCACCTATTTCTTGTGACATCATGAGAGGGTGTCCCTACCCCCAGGTTTGGATCCCTGAAATCTCAGGACCTGGGATCATTCTGACCTGGCAACACTTCTCATGCACTCTTCCTGCTGGGCTGGCATGGAGATGAAGTGGCTTCTCTGTGGGTTTGTGGTATACTCTCTGCAAACCCCAGCACAAGCTAAGTGAGGAACCCCCCCCCCATGTATTATGTATGCCATCTAAGATATAAGTCTTAGCAAGAACAGTGGCAATTGCTGTGTGCCAACTTTCTGTTGCTAAAAATGGGAATTTGCTCCAGCTCTGGGTTGCCACATAAAGTCAAGGGTGTAACTATGTGGAGAGGGGTCAAGAAGAATGAGAACACAGCCACCACAATAAAAATTCTAATCCTGAAATGATTTTTCTCCTTGCTCTGCAAAATGTCTAGCATTGCAGTAACTTAAAACGTCAGTTGAGCATTTAGAAATATGTGTTGGCTTGAGCTCACTGGAGGAAAGGCAAGGTACAAAGATAACTAATAACTGTTACTCCTCCTCCCATTATTTACATCCTTGTGTCTTGGCTGCTAAAACATTGCATTCTGGCCACTGATTTGTTTAGTAAATGTCTACCCCACACTTCTTCCAAAATGCTATTCGAAACATTGATTTTCCCAGCATCCCAAATTTGCTTACTGTCTACCCCACCAGGATCCTTCATGTACCCCACAATAAATTTGTTGGTACATTGGAAATCAAAGAAAGCATGGCACATCTTTTCTAAAATTTTCATTTTCTTTTTTATTGTCAAAGTAAATATATTTTATGAAGAACAAAAGAAAAAAAATATACAGATTGTAACTTATGTACATTGGCTTTAAAGATTTTTTTGCTTCCAATTTACACAATTTTTCACATGTTATTAAAAGATATTTTATATAGATATGCAGTATGTACAATTTTATTTACATACATTCATAGGATGTGAGATAAAAACCAGTTGACAGAAGGAAGGTTCATTTATACTTATTTCTAGATGACACAAGGAATGCATTCCTAGCGGAAACGAGAGGAGCTCTTGCTCTTAACATGACAACATGGCTTCCATTTTGACCTACTAATACTAGAATTGCAGTGTTTTATTTCCCCAGTTGACTCATCAAAAATTTAAAAAATAAAAAAGACACAAGGCATTATTGTACAGAAAAATGCATTGCAACCAAGTCACATCCAAAACAATGGAACTTGGCTGCAACTAATGCTTTCCTGCTGCTTTCAATAGGATCAAGTAATAACTAATGTCTATATTTTGCTCATAGACACTATCAGGGATAAAAGAGAAGATGCAATGTCCTAAATGAAGCTTCCTAGATTCATCCTATATGTGTGTGTGTGTGTGTTTGTGTGTTTGTGTGTGTATATACACACATACATACATGTATATTTAAAAAGTCATTTCTAATTAACAGATTCTATTTTGCTAGGAAGCTTCATACAATCAGCAAAATACAAAAAGAAGAGGAAGGAGGGGAGGAAATGTTGCCTAACACAATAATTCTGCATCCATCATCTGATTATATGTGTGTATGTATTTACTTATTTTTAATATACATATGCATATATTATCTTCTGAAAGCCCTTAATAGCTACCATGCTAGCTGGCTAGAAACCAGATGCTTCAGTTGCATTGTTCTCTGAATAGTGGCCTGTAAAAGATACTCCACACTGGGTACCGCTTGCCTACAAAGGCTCTAAAAGTGCTTTCGCAAAACATTCACTAAGTCTTAAGTTCTCTCGTCCCAGGCACCAGGGACAAGGATTTAGTTCCATATTGTAAACATGGGGAAATGGCACCAGCATATATTTACAGAGCATGGAATTTAAAAATTAATAATAATAATAATAAAATAAACAACAATTATAGTTTGAAGGGCTGTCCCCAAAGTAGCTAGCTGCTGCTATATTTATGATTTTAAAAGCAATGGTTTAGTTGCCCACTTCTCAAAAATAACTAAATAATTACCATATAATTTTCTTTTTTTTAAAAAAAAGTCTTAATATTACCAGCTGCTGGCCTGTGGTAAAAAACACACTATCCTCCAGTCTACCTCACTAAATTACCTCAATACTCACAACAGAGCACAAAATATAGCACAAGCCAGTACTTCAACCACATGGTATTGTTCCTCGAAGATTAAGTGGTATTGTTCCTCGAAGATTACCAAACCTCTGTAACCATAGGTGTAACATGTGAAAGTTATAACCTTAATGTAATGCAGTTATGCTTTTGTTACTGAGGAAAGGAGTTAATTACAAAGTGCTTTTTTTCCCCCTAACTAGTTACTTGCTACCTCTGTTTATTTACCTCTTTCAGTCTACAAAAATGCAAAGCGATCACAATTATTCTGGTGGCCATAGAAATCATATAAGGGTCACGCTGAAGTTGGACTGAGGCCCTGTGGTGCATAATGCAGCAGACAAGACATGCTCCTTGGTCTTTTGCTGAACCTCAACAGAACCTCAAAGGAAAGCCCCTGGGCCAATGGTTGGGTCCCCACCTGTCCTCTGACAGCTGTAGATGGCCATTTTTCACACCATGGTGAAAGGTCTTCATTCATAGCAAATTCAAACTAGCTAAAGATACGGGTATTTGGTGTATGTGTGTGGAAGAGGAAACACTGTCATCTTCCCAGCTTCCAAAAATGACTGCAGATGAGAGACTGACAACTCTACTCAGCATTCTGAGCTGCTCAGTATGAGGATTATGAACACGACTGTGATGTGCAGAATCTTGGCCTCAGGCACCATCCCTGGTCTACACCTACAGAGAGTCCTCGAGGCCAGGAGACTGCGTGCAGAAGTAAGATGCAGCCCACCCCCTAAACGTTCATTGTACTTATAACTGAAAACACTGTATTGTATGGGTTTATTTCACATGTAGGTCACTGGGCAAGGAACACTTTCTTTCCTTTCTTCACTATGATGCCCCACCCCTGGTGTCAACGTTTGATTTTGAAAATACTATTTCATTTCATTTCTGTCCTGCCTTTCTTCCATACTGAGAGTTTTGGTGGAGCCATAACAGAAAATGGCAGAACAGGATGGAACATACTAGAAAGGAGCCATTGAGTGAAGGACAGAAATTATGGGTGGATCTCCACATTTTGAAAGACAGTCTTGGTTTTATGCAGTGCCTGGGAGAACCACAGTTCTGATTCAAATCACAAACTCTGGTTACAAACAGAACTCCAGTAAAGCTGCGCTCTGTCTGTAACTAGAACTACAGTTTGAAAAGTAACATCCAGATTCTTCTAGGTATTGTGTATTTTCCATGCTGGCTGGGGCACACTGGGATTTGTTGTTCAAATAAGTAATTTTGTCAAACTCTGCTGGTTGATACACATACACAAGCACATACACACACATAACTCCCCCCCCCAAAAAATGGCTTTTTGCTTTTTCTCTTTTAATAGTTGCTACCATTTCCTAGCTAATGAATCCTACTGGCATGGCACTACTGCCATATCAACAATGCCAACAAGAAAACAAATTCACAAAAATAAAGGAGTTGTTTCCATTGCAAAAGAAATATGCTGTTTCCAAACCGGACAAATAGGCCAACATAATAAGATTTTTAAGCACAGAATAAAACAAAATAAACACCTTACAATGAATAGCCCTGTACATGAGCAAAGCCCTCAGGAATGCCAAAACTATAATTAACTAGCAGCAAGTAGCCCATAAATTATCATGGTGCAGGAGAAAACAGCTAAAAATAAAACACTGTAATTTACAAAGGAAGCAACAGCAGTGAAGAAAAGAAAATGAATAAGGCAAAGGTGGAGAGCGACAACAAAGAGGACACATGTGTGAAGTCATGGCATCGGCAGTTAAGTGGAGACAAATAAATTACTGTGAAAGAAAGATACTGAAGTCAGAGCTGCCAGCACCTGTTCTTGGATGGACAGGTGAAAAGGAGCAGGCAGGCAGGAACGTCAGTTCACTGAGCGCATAGAGCGGCTGCTTCGAGGAAATCGGTGGACTTTGACGTGCTTGGACAAGTGGTCGCTTCGAGCAAACTTCTTCTCACACACAGGGCATTGGTAAGGCTTCACTCCAGAGTGCGACCGCCTATGTCGAGAAAGCTCGTCGGATCGTGAGAACCTGAAAGTAAAGGAGAAAATGCTATCAGCCAGTTGCTTTTAGCCTTTGGGGAGGCTATCAATACATGCAAAAGGATACCTAGGAATATTTGGCATTGATATATAATGCAGTGGTTGGGAAACAGGCTCTCTAGGCATCTTGGACTACAACTCTCATAATTTCCTACCACTGGGAATAGGTATGATGGGAGTTGTAGGCCAACATCTCTGGAGGACCAATGGTTCTGAACCACTCTTACAGTGCTGTAAAATGTTTCTTGGAAAAATAAGTTCTCTATGTGCATTGTTCTGGTAACCCTTACTATAGATTGTGCGCAGAGGACACTAAGGCTATGAAAAAGTGACTTGCCTAAGACCTCTTAGAGTACCTTCTCAAATAGTCAAATTTCATTTGAGCAAGAAATTTCTTATATTTTGTGTTGTGTGAACTGGCAATGGGTGGGTGGGTAGGTGACTGGATGAAGGGAGGGAGGTCAAATATTTCTCTTCCCTGAGCACATGTACATGGTGAGATGAAACACTGTACCACTAAAATTACTGCTAGACTGCTTCTCAGGAGGGTTTGTGCAGCTTAGTGCAGCAGCCTCTGAGGTCAAGGCAGAGACATATCTAGGGTGGGACAAGTAGGGCACATGCCCTGGGTACAAATGCTGGGGGAGGCATCAAAAAGCCGTGCATGAAGGTGGGTAGAGGTAAGAAAGTAGGGGTGCAACTTCCACTCTTGCCCTAGGCACTGTTTACGCTAGATGCACCACCAGGTCAAGCTGAGGGGAAATTTGTACCAGGGACTACCTGAAGCCACTACAGGACACCAGCAGCTACATGAGACCTAGGTACCAAAAACCATACACACTTTATGCTAAGTGGAGAGAATAAAGGTTTTAGCACTGTTGTACTTTACAATGCACAAATAGTGTATAAATAGCATTAAAGTGTAAATATTTCATTGTTTGGTAAGAACTTGCCCTATGCAATATCTCTCTCGCTCTCTCAAACACACACACATATACACACACACCACAAATCAATGCCAATTGTGAACTCTGATCAGGAGAAAAATGACTCTGTCTTTAATCAGATCCTAAATATCTGATTAATCTGGCAGATATAAAACATACACACAATGTTTCCTCAAAAGGGATCTGTTAAACCTAGCTCCCTTCCCAAATGTAACATGTATGCATCCCTTCCACATTCCTCAGGAACTTACATAATTCATGTATTTGGCTCACAAACATTGCTGTCCATTGCTCTTTCTTATAAACAGTAGCTAGAGAATTGAAGGCCAGTGCACAGAAGCAGCTAGCAAGCAAAAGTCTGCTTTGATACCTCCCTCTCACTTCCCTCTCCCATGATATTAAAAAAAAAAAAGTTCTCTAGAGACTGAGAGGCTCATGTGCAGTAGCTCATCTAGACTGAGCCCTTTCTCCCCTTTGCAATGGCAACTGTAGGAATCTGGAGACAATTCTCCAAAATGTTTAGTGAGACATAATCCTTGGACTGTTAGCTACATAGAAGCAGCTGTCTGCCATCAAAGGTATTTAAAAGCAGCTGTTTCATATCTATTTATGCTAATTTAGAACATGAGGAGACAGTACCATGGCATGCTGCAATATCAGCAATATCTGGATCAAAATAGAGCTCAATTAAATGGATGCTAATAAGACAGGGAAGAAAAGGTGACCCTGCTCAGCTGAGAAGAATTAAGCCCTGAATGTCTTACAGTGTAGAATAGGGGTAGGCAGCCTGTTCCATATTTCTTGACCATTGGCTATTTGGTGGCATCTTAGGCCATTTGTGCCCTACACTGTTATAGCACTATTATTCCACTTTCAACATCCTGTTGAATACTTTTGGGGTTTGTAGTTTGCTGAGGCCCAAGAACTCTCTGGTTGAAAATTCTACAGGCTCCTCCCTAAACTGCAAACCCCAGGATTCCATAGGATGTTGAAAGAGGAATGATAGCACTATAACAGCACAGGGTGGAAATTTACAGTAATTTCCAAACACAAATTTCCAAATACAAAGAACTGTACAGTTGCTTCTGCTGCTACTTGACCTAGTAGCCCCTCCGATTCCATCTTGGAAGGAGGGAGGGAGGGAGGGAGGGAGGGAGGGAGGGAGGGAGGAAGATTAGATAGACAGACAGACAGACAAGACAGACAGACAGACAGACAAGCTGTATCTAGAAATGGCACAGTGAAAACTGGAGAAAGCTCCTGTACCTTTAATGATTATGTAAAAGTGGGAATTTCACCAGATGGTGCTTGTCACACAACCAGGTAACAAGCAACACCTGCTGAAATTCCCACTTCTACACAAATGTTAAAATCAGGAGCCCTCTCTAGTTTTCAGCCTGGCAACCATGTCAGCCCTATCCAGAAGTGTTACGGTACTCTTTTTATCACAGTTCCCAGAATCCCCCAGGCAGTATGGTTATTGTGCACACTAGTTAGGGGATTCTGGAACATGGTGTTCAAAAGTAATTAGCCCCAAGCATCTGTTTGAGCACCAGAGCATGATCCTACAATTTGCTCAGTGATGGAAGATTTCATTATGTCATTACATTCATTCTTCTTAAAAGTGCCTTCTTAACTTTTAAGCTCTGACCTCAAGAAGCTGTGTGCATGCAGCTCTAGCTGAAACTCCTCTGGAATATCCAAATGTTCCTGACACACCACATAAAATAATGTCCCTTTGAACAGTGGTGTCACTAAATGGGTATCAGCCAGAACAGTAGCAAAGATTGGCCCAAAGAAGAATTCCAAAGCAATGTAGTCAGCTGTTTGTTTATAATAAATACATTAAGTCATGGTCATTTAGTACTAACTGAAACTTAAAAGAGAGGAAAATTCTGTACTGCATGTTTGCACAGCAAAGGGAAAAATGTGTTTGCATAGGAAAGGGAAAGGGGAAGAAATGTTAATTTTTCTCAACAAAAATGTGCATCCTCTCATTACGAAAACTGGATAGAGGGGGTCAGAATCCAGAGGCTGCTAATCGTTATTAAGTCCTCTCTCCAACATCAAGGCAGGCTAAAGCTCCCAGTTTTGACCCCCACGTAATTCCACAGATTTAACCTCAAGTAAATAGAGATTTCAATGTCTGTGCCAGTTTTCTGATATTTATTTCTTAAGCCTGAACAAAGTGAGAAATACTGAGTCTACTACAACTTGTTTTTATTATGAGCAAAATCAGGTAGGCAGAGGAAATATGCATACCCATGACATGTGCTATTGGAGCCATGGAAAGCAACATGAGTTAATATGATAAAAATATGTTTTGCATCATAACCAAGCCTGCAGTTGATCAGGTAACAATGTCACTATGCTCTTGGCCAGCTTGCTTGGAAAGATCAGCTTACCATACCCACCAAAATAATATCTGTGCTGTTTGTGTGTTTACAGAAACAACAACAACAAAAAAATCTATATGTTGGAACATTACAGTTCTTTGTGTTCTTATGCAAGGTTCTTTTATAACAGCAGTCTCATAACTGCTTAACAAACTTGTATTTGTTAATTTTGGCTTGCTCTTACCTCATGCAGTTTTACAGTACAACATCTCTGTAATGATGCAATAGTGTTTAACTGCTTAATAGACAAATAGTTCTTGGAAAAGCGAGCAGCAGTCCTTTTGACCTATGGTAAATCCCTACAGTAAGCTTTTTCACTTTAGCAGAATAACAGTAACTATTTGAGGTGAACTTCCACTCATGGAAATTGGTCCATCAGTGGAATGGAGAGGGGACAGATTTCTCCTCTCTTCTAACCGTCCTTGAACAGCCTCAATGGGACATTCTTCTCCTTTCCCCCAAATTCCTAGCCTTTTACATCTCTCAAAATGTTCTTCTGGAGGGTCTTTTAGACCTACAGAGCTGATATTGGAGGAATACCGGCTGCAAGAAGGGGAAGGAATCATCCCCCTGTTGCTTTTGCTGGTGGAATTGCTTCCATAAATGGACACACACCACTGGATTTTGACCTAAATCTGGAAGCCCAGTAAAAAAGTAAAGATTGTTACTATTCACCATCCTTGAACTACAGTGTCCTGATTAACATGTATCTCGATCTCACAGAGCATGTACAGACCTAGCAAGAAATATCCTTTATCTAGAAGCAATTCTCCTTCCCTTTGGTCTAAATGTTTCGGTCAGTAGCACCAGAATGTATGAGGGCTAGAGTTTTAACTAGCAATTAGCCACTGTTTACTCTGGCAAAAGACTTCCAAAACTTTCCACTATGAATATTACTATAGTCTTAAGGAACACTTGAGAACAGACTGTGGATTACCATGGAATACTGTTTAAGAACAAAGCACCAGTGTGGTGTAGTCGTTTGAGTGCTAGACTATGACTCTGTAGAACAGGGTTCAAATTGTCCATGGAAACCCACTCAGTGACCTTGGGCAAGACACACTCTCTCAGCTTCAGAAGAAGACAAAAAACACACACCCCGAAAAAAAACTTGCCAAGAAAACCTTGTGATAGGTTCAGCTTAGGGTTGCTATAAGTCAGAAACAACTTGAAGGCACACCACAATAAACACGAGTCCCTTACAGAAGTTTTCAGAACATTAACAAGAACAACAATCAAGATTATATCCAAAAGATCTACTTGTGGAAGAAACCCAGAATCACGGCTACCTAATTTCCAGCTTTTCACTGAAAGTAACCAATAATAACTTGGGTTGCCACAACAGGACTATCCCAGATCAAGGGATATCAGGGCTAGAACTTGAGGCCTAGGGATGACTCTTTATCTCATAGGCCATTTCCACACTACATTGTTATAGTGCTATTATTCCACTTTCAACATCCTGTGGAATTCGGGGGTTTGTAGTTTACTGAGGCCAAATTGCTCTCTGGCTGAGAATTCTAAAGATCCCTCCCTAAACCGCAAACCCCAGGATTCCATGAAATGTTGGAAGTAGAATAATAGCACTATAACAGTGTAGTGTGGAAATGGCCATAGTTAACAGGCCCCAGTTATGTTACATGGGTGAGATTACAAGGGGAACTCGCAAGTCATTAAGCATGAGACAGTAAGCACCAATTCCCAATTGTACAGAACTGCCAGTTAATAGTAGTTGTGGTGGTGGGTGATGATGATAATGATGATGATGATAGTAATAATATAGTTGAAGATTTCTGCTCAGCCATGGAAATCCACTGAGTGACCATGGGTGCATCACATACCTTAGGCCCCACAAAACCCCATGATAGGTTCCTCTGAGAGTTGCTATAAAGTCAGAAATGACTTGAAGGCAAACTACAACAACATCAAATGAGAAAAGTATGTATGTGTGTATACACAGAGAGAGAGAACAAAAGAGAGAGAGAGAGTCTTCAAGGCAGCACCTTCTCTCTGAGAAACGGAGAAGAGGAACCAAGTGCTTAGTTCTGGGAACCTCACGAAAAACCCAGAAACATATATAGAGTCAAAGGAATATCTGCTATATTTCGATTTCCAAGGCCTACTATGTACAAAAGGATGAAAGTTAAATTCAATTTCATAGGTCAAATGCCAAGCATCATTAGATATTTGCATGAAACCAAAGTTCAAGTAGATAAATAGCCCAGATTCCAAAGTGGATTTTTGAATGCAAAATCAGTTCTGGTATTAATTATGGCAGTCTAACAACTTCTTCTACCAATATCTTTCATAATGATAAGTCCACAACTCTTTTATATTTGGTAATTTGCCTAGTGCTGCCTCCTGAGTTAACATTTATCTGGCTCGCTGTCCCTTTCTGTTCTAGGCATCAGTATATTTGTAATGGAGAATCACTGCAAATGAATTATATCAGACCTAAACAACTACCTCTCTTGAGACGCAGATAGGCATTTGCTGTGATGGATCTCAGTGTCAAGATCACTGAACCACAACATCATTCATGTTGCCTCAATCAACAGGTTTCAGAAATCATGGAAAATCTTCCCTTCTAGGGAAGATATTTCTCATCTGCTACAGGGCTTGTCTGATTATATAAAGCAACCAGATAATTTACCTTGTAGAATCTCATAACGGCATAATTGTATTAAAAACCGTCAAGGCAACTGAAAATGAATCATGACTGGCCTCAGCATGTTAGCTTACTCAGTACCTTTCTTGTGGTGAGTTTACATGCCAGTCATGCAACATCTTCATATATTTACTACATGATGCAATTTCACAAAATTATGAGTTTTCCTGCCTTTGATAGAAGCTGCTATAGGAACCTAGAAAGCTGACTTACAACTGGTCAGACCATTTGTCTCCCTACTGCCCAGTACTGTCCCTTTCTTGACTGGGAGTGGTTCTCTGGAGTCTCAGGTACAGATCTTCCTATCACCAACTTCCTCATGCTTTTAAGTCAGTGTAAGCAACTGACAGAAGCTAGGGGGTTCCATAGGTCTGCCAGGTCACCTTGAAGGGCTGTATCTCCCTGTCAACAACCCCAATAAATATTTATTTTCCTGCCTCCAAATAACTTCTAAGGGTAGGACTTTTTTTATTAACAAAGGAAGAAGTGACTTCCTTATTTTCTGTTTTTCAAATTCTCTCCTAGGCCTAAAATGATCCAGGGAAGCCAAAAAAAGGTGATGAAAATGCCCCTCACAGTCCCACAGGTCATTTGTGGGTTATTTTTCACCTCCAAAGGGCCCTGGAGGCACAAACATGTCCCTGGTGGCACATGTAGCTGCATGCTGCACTTTGCCCACCCCTCTTTTAAGTATAAGTTAAATGAAGAACCTCTGGCATGCAAACCTTCAGGTCTTCCACTGAGCTATGGTCTTTCCCCATGGCATTAATGTGACATAGGGACAACAAAAACTCAGATTGTTCAGCTATTGGAGGCAAAAGCACTTTCCAGTCCACTGCACAACAGCTAGAAAGCCACAGTAGATCTGACGTACCCATTGCCCAGCAGGATGGTGGAAGATCAAACAAATGGCATCCAATTTCTTAAAGCAGCTTGTATGTCCAGATTTATTTCTAACAGAAACTCAACATAAGATCTTGGAAAATTTATTCTTTGGGCTACAACTATCAATAACCATGCTAGCTTGGGGAATCTGGGAGCTATAGGTCAAAAAAGCAACTTTTCCAAGCTCTGCTCAACATGTAATGAAAATGGAACAATTGAGGCCAATGTCACTGTCTTCTTCTTCTTCTTCTTCTTCTTATTATTATTATTATTACTACTACTACTACTATCCTGAGGGGGTTTTTTTCATACAATACCACTGTAGCACTATGATTCTGCTTTACCTGCCATGCTACCCTACTTTGGAATCCTGATATTGACAGTTTAGGGAGGGGCACTTAGAATTCTCAGACAGAGAGCTCTAGTACCTCATCAAACTATAAATCCCAGGATAACATAAGATGCAGCCACAACAGTTAAAGAAGAATCATAGTGGTATAGCTATGTAATATGAAAGGACCCAGTTGACCAGATGATGTTATAGTTGACTCAGCATTTAAGCAAGAAAGCAGCTCTTGTATCCTGTGAGCTATGAGTGTGAGCTTTGTCTACATTTGTCTTAAGTGAGACCCAACAGGAACGAGGCTGAGGAGAAACATGAACACGAAACAGAAGGAAGAAAAATATGGCCATGAAGGCAGCAGGAGATCCTCAATAGTATACGCTCTAAAATTACTGGCATTTATTTCTCATGCAGGAAAGGGCAGATTTTTTTTCAGAAAACTGGAAAAATACTCCTGGAGAAGCTACTTCTCCAAAAACAAACAAACAAACAAAAACAAACCTAGAGTGATTATGCTTTCTGTTTTCTGGTCAATCTAGTTTCAACCATTTTCTTACTGGTGAGATGTTGAAGAGTTTCATCAGAGGAGAACACAGATGCCTTGGAAATCTGACAATAAATCTTCCACCTATCAGCATCATCTTTCCTTTTTCACTTAATCTCCTAATTTGTGAGATCCAGGTCTTGTTTTGCGATGGAGAGAAAGACAAGATATGTGGTCTAAGATGCAGAATATGGTTGAAACAACAACTTGAATATGGAAGATAAGATATCCAAAACACTAGAGGTGTTGCAACCTGAAGGATATTCCTTCGACCTTCTTGCCTTTCCTTCTCCTCTTATCTGTGTAGAAGGGGGTACAGAGCTAAAGGACACCCCAAAGCCAAGGTATCATCCTGTGCATGCTAATACCTACAACCCTTCGTAGCAAGAGTTTTCTCAAGAATATCTTGGAAGGGTTGGTCAGGGGCCCACTTGGCACTTGGATCTAGAAACTGCTTACTTTGGAAGTCCTGACATGGCTCATTAAAGAAGACTGGTAAAAAGATATGCCTCATTAAAGAAATCCTCAGGCATGTACAAAATGGAGTGTTGAGTTCTTTGGGTAAAAGGGCATAGCCCAGCAGCAGAGCACGTGCTTTACATGCAAGAAGTCCAGGACCCAGGCTCAATTCTCACATCTACAGGGTAAGGCTGAGAACCCTTCTAAAACTGTGGAGGGACACTGCTTGACAATATTTAGATGCACCAATAATCTAATTCTGTTTAAGGCACCTTCCTGGATTGCTAAGAAGACTAACAGTGGTATAGAAACAGGACTACCAAATATCCAGAATATTTAAGCAACCAAAACAAACAAAACAAACCCATAATTGCTATGTTCCCATTTATATATACCGAGGAAACATTAGTTAATTGTTCTTGAAAACAGCAACAACCTTAAATGTATTTGCTCAGGGGAAAAAGTCCTACCCTTGTTGGCACAAAGAAAAAAGGAATAGGGCTAAGAGGAAAAATACCAGAAGTATCTTGGGCTTGTATGTTCATTTTGGATGATAACGAAAATTGGAAAAGAACAGGAAAGAACAGAGGCTCCAGATGTACTCAGCACAGTCATGTGAGGTCCCACTCACTCTCTGAACCTCTGAAAAGTAAACACATTCCCCTGATAACAAGAGAGCTGTGTAATTCCAGGCTCAGCTGGGTCTAGCTTCTTGCCAATCTGACTTTGATGTTCAAGAAGAACAGGCAGCAAGTGCTGGAGTCCCTGACTTAGCCTAGAAAAAGTTAATACTTGAAGGAAACAAGGTCCTTGGAAGATATGTAGCCACCTCCCTCTTTCCCTTTCAGTAGCACAAATCCCAGTTGGAAAGGTCTGGATTGACAGAAGAATAGTCCCAGAACTAAGGCAGGATTAGATCTGTCACTTTAAGATTTCCTACGTGCACATGAGGAAAGACTGGGGTAAGCTTCCAAGACAAACTTCTTGCCAAAATGACAGAGCTTCTTTGTACTCAGTTCAATTAATCCTTAACCTAAGAACAATTCTTATATTACCTGAGTTGGCTGATGTGTGTATTTAGCTGCCTGAATAAGTGGTCGGCTCACCAAAAGGGGAGGAAGGCGGACACAGAAAATTGTCAATCACCTTTCAAGAGCAGGGATTTCTGGTTTCAGAACATTCACTGGTCAATAGAAACTGATCTGCAAGGCTCCCACAAAACCTTCTCATCATACTGACTACATGTTAAAGTCATTCAGTGGCCATATCAGCTGGTGCAGCTTAAAGATTAAAGGAGGTACTGATCCACAGGCTCTGTTGTTTCTTAACTAAAGAATGTGAAATGCCTTTGGTGAGTGATATTATTACGTCCCTATATCACTTAGACTCATATGCCACAGCCTCTCTTAGGTGACGCCCTGGCCCAAAGCAGCCAAAGTTCTATTCTGCTAGATGGCCAATACCTCTGTCCCTTGATATTCTCTTCCCTGATATTTTGGCATAGCCAAGCAGATGGTAAAATGTAAGGTCCATCAACACTACAGCAGCAAACCTGCACAAATGGTTGATGGTTTGATCCCATTCAGAGCATCTGTCTATACTTGTACAACCATGGACTCAGTCAGAAGGGCAAATTACAAAGCAGCATCTAGCACCTTGGTGCAGCACACAAACTTCCATATAAACAGAAAAATAGCCACTGTCCTCTCTCCAGTTAAAGATATGCAGATGTAATTTTCTCAGCTGCAGGGACATTTATGCAGACTTCCCTCAGCTTTTCATACAGAAGGACTCTTACACAGGTGCACACCTGTGTGGAAACAGTGCAGTGCCTCAGCATCTTATGCTAAGAATGGTAAGGGGAGGGGAAGTGCAGGTGCAGCATTTTTGTTCCCTTTAATCTTAGAAAGATTTCTTCCTCGATTAGGTCAAAGCGGAACCATCTGTATGTGGATTCACTAAATGACAACATTCACATACACCTCTCGGCTCAGAAAGCCCCTGTGCCAATAGTAGCGGATCTCATTTGGCTTGGAAACTATATTTAACAGAATTATTAATCTATCTCTTTGTAGATGACTCATTCTGTTATCACCATTTGGTTTCTAGGCACTTTCACTCATGCAGCCGTGTAGCTTGGGGGCAGGATGGGGGCGGGGGGGCAGAGGTGTGGCCATGTCGTGTGGAGGCATGGCTGCATCGCGGGGGGTGTGGCCACCCCCATTGCCTCCCCCCATCCATACACCTCTGCACTCATGCCATCTCTGCTTAGCTTTACCTCCCTTTAAAGTAGGGATGTTACACCTCTGTGTTGCTATACTAATAAAGCACCTCCTTAAGAGAAGGATGGTAAAACAAAGCAGACCAGAGAGTCACCTGCAGGCCTGGCGTGGACTTGCCAGAATTCAAATCCACTGGCAAATTCGTTTTTGCCAGCACTTTTTTTTAAAAAAAAAATCTGAACTACTTATTATTTCTTCTCACTCTCTTTCATATTAACAATTTTCCCTCCTAGGAAGAGATTTACAATAGGTTTCACTGCTCTGGAAATAAAATATTATAAAGATCAATCGGAAACCCAACAGGACAAAAGGCAAAACTTGTAGTTAACAATTTTTTTCCTTAAAAACATTACGCTTCACAGGCTTGTAAGATTGACTAAACTGAATAAGCTGATTAAACAGCCCAAAGAGACGTCTCCTAGGAAGTAATGAATATAAATACTGGGTCAAGCCAAATGTCCAATCAAATGTCCTATCTCCAGGGTGACCAACATCTTGTACTCTGTAGAAATGACTGCTCACTCCACCAAGGGCTCCATAAACAACAATTTATCAGTATACTTTTGCTCATTGAGAAGATTCCAATGAATCCCAAACCCAGAAGTAAATTATGATGACTTGGACAGATTCAAAAGACGTCTTCATCACAGCAGAAATCTTCAGAAGCAGAAAGAATCTAACTGTGAACATTCCTGCAGATTCATTAGCAATTAGATTCTTGCCTAGAGACATTTCTATGGCATGCACCTTCTTTTTCATCAAAATTGCAGTAAAAAATATAGAGAGGGCAGTAGAGGTAAGTTTACCAGTTCCTTCCTGTGAAATATGGCATACAGTATTCATTGGAAATTTAGCTGTATTTTAACTAGTGCTGCTTCTATTTTATACTTCATTTTCATAACTGTCTGCAGAAAAACCTAGTATGTTAAGCACATTCATTTCATAAAAACCCGCTAAGACTGCTCTTGCTTAAAATGCTCTGAACTTTTGCTGAAAGCTGATAGGCTTGATTCCCTCAGAAGGTGCAACTGTCCCTGAAGATTTCATCTGATCAGGCCAATAATTTTTTTAAGTTATTAGAAGTTCCCTATTTTTTTTAAAAAAAATTAAAGGCACATAGTAATTAAAAAAAACACACACAAAATGTATTGTACCTATTTCTCTGAAAATTGACCTCTTCTTCTAGAAGGCTGCTCTTCTTGCAGTTTCCATTCAATTATGATTGAGAGGGGAAATTATTCCCCTGTATCATTTCTAGTATGATTGATGAGGAGCAAGAAGTCTTGGATTTCTGAATCTGATTCAAGATTCAGATTTGAATCAAAAGGCCCCTGAGATAGTTCAAGCCAAACTGGGCTGTTGTCTGCACTGGAAAACTGGAATCTGAACCAAATCTTGTGATCAGTACACAACATTATCACCGTAGAGCCTGAAAGCAGACAAAGGTTGAGAGGCATTTTAAAGAACCTCTCCCTGTCTTGGAGAAGCATATGTATTTTTTCATACTCAGATATCGATATCTAGTAACAAGATGTAGCAAGAATTCTGTAATTATTATTTTTCCATTGCAAGATAACATTTAGCACTCTTCAGGCTAGATTTGGAAAAGCATACTAATTTTGTATAGGCCAGAAATGAGAATGGGCAGTGTGCCACTTACCAAACACAGATTTCCACAGGGCTGGATGTGTGAATAAATTTTTTTAAAAATTAATAATACAGCAATTTTATTTGCTCACTTTATAGAAACATAGTAAACAAGTTTATACTATGTCATACATGTGACTCACCAGTGCTGTCTGCTCCACCTGGTCACAGTGTCTTAGCCCTTTCCACAGGATGTCGTCCTCCTGTACTGGAAATGGGAGAAAGATGGGACCCAGATGACAGTTCTGCATGACATCGACTGGGTCCCATCCTTCTCCCATCCCCAGGTGGCACGATAGCATCCCAAATCATTGATGGGCTCTCCCTGTCAATGACTGGCTACTGTGCCGCTATGGTGCCACCCGCCCACACAATGGCTGCACTTCCTGCCCCAGCACAGCCTGGGACAGTACCCAGTTGCACTGCAGAAGCAAGAGGCTGGGCCATTGCACCTCCCACATTCCTGCAGGCAGTCAGTGCTGAGGGGAGCACTCCTGTTGTGCCCCCCTCTCAGGAGAACCTCTACCGAGATCCCCATGAGATGCCGCTGGGATCAGGTAGGATGCAGAAAGGGCCCTAGGCACAGACCTTTCCCCTCACTTGCTCCCTGGCCATTGAACTGACAGTGTGTGTATGTATCTATGTGTCGTCAAGTCACCCCACAAATTTCACAGGGTTTCCTTAGGCAAGGACTACTCAGAGGTGGCAGTTCCTTTCACTGAAATATAGCCCACAGCAGAAAATGAATCTGAGATTTTCTGCATGCAGAGCTCTATCACTGAGTTCTAGGTGGTTCGTTGTTGTGTTTTTTTCAAATCATTTCTGGCAACCCTGAAGCAAATCTGTCACAGGGGTTTCTTGGCAAGATTTATTTAGAGGAGGTTTGCATTGCCTTCCTCTCAGACTGAGAAAGTGAATTGGCCAAGGAAACTCACTGGGTTCCCTTTGCCTTGTTTCTTAGAATCCTAGTCAGCACTCATACTACACCACCATGCTAGTTCATTTTGTTGTTGTGTGCCTTCAAGTTGTTTCTGACTTGCATGACTCTAAGGCAAACCTATCACAGGGTATTCTGGGGCTGAGAGTGTGTGATGCGCCCAAGGTCACACAGTGGGTTTCCATGGCTGAGCACTCAGGCCACTACACCATGCTGGCTCTTGCTAGTCCTTACTTGTCCTTTATTTCAGTAATGCTTACAGAAAATAAGTTGCAATTGCATAAACAGTGTACAAAACAGCAGCGCCTCCTCTACTAGACTTAATTTCTCTTTTAGGAAATGAAATGCCAGTTTAGTTTTTCAAAGGGACATCTGTATCATTAAATGCCAAAAGGTTCCTTTATTTCATCTACAGATGTTACTGGGATGATCTAATTTTAAGAAAATGTGCTTCATTATTAATAATAACTAAGTACTGGAGAAAAATGTTATTTATAAATCAAGGAGAAGCAACTTCAGTGGGTTCAGGACCCACATGGTTTTTCAAGAATGTTCCTCAAGTGGCCAAAAGTCCATTTCTGGTCTTGTAAAATCCTTTTTTTTAATATTTTTTAAAGTTAAACAGTGTGTGTGAGAAAGAGAGAGAGAGAAAGAGAGAGATGCCATTCCAGAAAAGGCATTTTTTCCCCAGAAAAAGGCTGTTAAAGCATGTCAGGAGGACAAAAACAGACTTGTGGGACCACATGTGCCCATATATATTATAAATGAATTTTGTTGACAGTTGGTGGTTGAGAAATGAGGAGCAGCATACAGTACGATTATCAAATGTAGTATCTGCCCATCACCTCCCAGTACTAACCTCCATCCACAACCAGGCCATGTGCACGCAAAAGGTTTTTCTCCTGTGTGCCTTCTCAGGTGGGCTTTTAAATGGCTGCTTTTGGTATACATCTTGGTACATCCAGGGAAAGTACATTTGTGCATTTTAATAAGTTCTGCTGCTGGATTCTTTTGAAATTTTTGACCCATGATGACCCCAGTTTGACCCTGGATTGTACCTCCCGGCCCAAGAGGTTTTGCTGCTATAGGAACTGGGGCTATGCGAACAAATTTGGAAGATGAGTTCAAGTTAGACGATTGAACAAGCTGTGGGACAAGCGCAAATGTTTGCCCTTGGATGTTGACTAGCAGCTGTGCAATTTTAATGTTCTCTTGAACGGGCCCTTGTGAACTAGGACTTGTGTTTGATTGTTGTTTAACTTGTACTGGTTGGATTTGGAGCATGACTGGAACCCCTCCATCAAGGGACACTGTTCCATTTGATGCATGGCTACCTTCCACCATGCTGTTTGACTGTTCAGTTTTACTGTCTTTTAAGCTATTACTGGGCACTGTGTGGTCTTTTTGCTGTATGGAAGCCACAGTAATCTGACTGCAAGCTCTCATGTCTTTGGTCTCACTTTTGGGCCCCTCCTTGAGATCTGTCTCCATGTTCTCTTCCAAAAACTCCTCTATCTCCTCAAGGGTGGGCTGGAATGGTCCAGCATCATCCATTTCCACCATAAACTCAGGCATCCGAAAATGCTCATCCTTCACAATGGGCTGAAGTCTCCTTTTGTCCCACCAAGAGGCATGGCCATTTCCCAAGGATGCCTGGGACAATAAGTAGTCCAAGATACTGTCCTGACTCTCAGCGCTGGATGAGCTCCCGTAGCTTGAGCCAAGAACCTGGGAATCAGGGCTGGAACATGAGCAAAAGCTAGAAGAATCGCTGTCATCTTCAGATAAGGGAGAAGGCAACATTTGGTATGTCCTCCCAATTGCCGTCATGTCCCCAAAATATCCAATCGAAGGTCTGGTGGACGAGAAAGACTCATCCGCAGGAAGCAGGTGATCCACCATTCCGGGATAATCTCTTTATGTGTATCCCACCAGCATGTACCACACAAATGACAGCCTGAATATGGGAAACACAAACACTGACAGTCAGAAATCAGGTTGAAACGTTCATCTCAATGCACTAAAACTACAAAGCTCTCTGTAGCTTGGCTTAGAGACCTAGCTGAGCGCACATGTTGCTGCATGTTTTGATATTATTCTTATCACCCAGGAAGCTTTCTTGAATGCTTGAAAGGCTTTTCCAAGATTGCATCACACACTTGCAAAAGAATTCTTTCAGAAAACCATTACCCAACTATACATCCTATAGATTTACAACAGCTTCCAAAAGAGAGAGAGAAGGGAGGGGGAGGGACAGAGGGAGGGAGGGAGAGTTTGCTGACAAAAAGGAAAGATGTGTGTGGTTCAATGTTCTTCTTCTGAGCCATGAATCTGAAGCTACAGGATGGAGAGGAAGAGAAAACCATTGAAACTTTTGTCATCCCCAAACCTCCACATCAAATGAGGTGTTTATTGCTGGGCTGTAGCTTTCCTCTGGCTTTATTTTTAACTTGCTCACATACACAAATATAGGCTAATCAGTGTAATGCAAAGCTCAGTGTGGCAGGAGCTAAAAATATTGGCTTGACTTCAACAACGAATACACTGGGAGGATTTTCCTCTACAGATTAATGAATCCAGTTTCTAGTCCCATTATCTTTTGTACTTCTCCTGCAGCATCAACCAAGCTAGACAAAGTGATTTCTTTGTCTGCCTGTCCCCTCATGAAAGAAAGAAAGAAAGAAAGAAAGAAAGAAAGAAAGAAAGAAAGAAAGAGAGAGAGAGAGAGAGAGAGAGAGAGAGAGAGAGAGAAAGAAAGAAAGAAAGAAAGAAAGAAAAGTACAGGCAACGCAATGCAATATGGGGGCGGGGGTTAACATTTGCCTCTGGCATGCAACCCCTACATGTCCACAAGCCCCCAGTGATAAACTGTAGGGACCTCACTCCCATCTATTCTTTGGCCCACCATTTGAGCATACTGCCTTGCCTCAGTATGTGATAAAAACCACATGACAACATCTAAATTTGGAGGACCCTTCCTAGAATTAGCATCTCATTCTGGCTTTGGATTTCAAAGCATTGTGGCCAACTGCATTATGCCATTAGTTCTTCTCCTGATATGTATCTGTTCACTTTGCTTTAGGAAGAAGGCCTCAGTCTGTCCCATCAGAAAAAAAAAATCAACCATGGACCTCAGCACATTAGTCTTTCAGAAAGAATGTGCATAGAAGGTTATGCAATAGCTTGCAGGTTGTACACACTCAGTTGTTGGATGAAGAAGCAGAACTTGCAAATGTTCACTTTGGAATGATAGTTCTCAGAATCCCTAAGCAAATATGCCCTCTATCCAAACTTAATGGGAACTATGATCCCCCCTCCAAAAAAATTAATTTTCCATCTCAAAGAATACAGCTCTTTCTGTGGAATGTATATGGATTGTAGCGGCAAGACATATGAAGTAGATTTTTTAAAGAAGCAGAAAGAGAAGAGGTGTGTTGTAATAAAAGGCACACGGCCTAATGCCTTTTCCACACCATCATTTCTGACTTGCTTCTGTGCTCTTGCTGCTACAGCTGCTTTGGTCTGACCTGTTGCTCTTGCCCAGAAAGGGAAAGATGGTTAGGTGATCCTTCTCGAAGCCACACTGCTTTTTCTGCACGCTTAGCTGCAGAAGCGTCGTCGTTTTCTCCACTTGAGGCAATAAATTCCCCTTGCTTGTGATCCGTAGCTGATTTAGCAAGAGATATTTTGCACAATGCCACTCACATGCTCGATCAGCACAAGTCCATTAACATTCCACAGGAAGCCCAAATAAGTAAAAGTACATCTCTTCAAGATATGGCTTCCTGGTTGATGCAACGCTAGGGACATGGGTAGTTAGTTCTGAAGAAAAGACATTTGTTGGCCTGCGACACTGCACGCTTTCCCAGTTTACACACAAATGCCAGCTGCCTCTTCCGGTCAACTGACAGCACTTATGAAATGCTCACAAGGGTTAGATAGGAGGTTCATAGAAAAGTTAGTGCTGCCTTAGCCTGTGATTGTTTTGAGTAGTACTGTAAAAGTGATTCCCCACATTGCTGAATTCTATACCAAAGACATGGCAAGTATGCGCTACCTCACTGAAAAGGCAGCATTCATGCCACACGTTTCTCCCTGCCACTACAAGCTCCAGAGCACAATCTCATACATGCCTTTACTCTTTCAGGTAGGTTTGCAGCTTTGGTCAGTAGAATTGGTAGATTCATTAAGTCAGGCTTCAGCAGAATAACCGGTAGGGCAAATGTTTTATTCAGCACAGCTGAAAGCAACAAATATTGGCTATTTAGTTTACAAATGTGCAATTAAGGGTGGGCAGCAGGGGTCAAGCCAGGAGACTTCACTTAAATTAAAGACTTCATTAAATTAAATTCATTTATATATTACCCTATTATTTGGTAATGTATAAATGAATTTAATTTAATTAACCAATGGAGTGATTAGTCAGTCAACAGGCAGGTGTTTAAGCAGTTAAGTATCATTTTAATTCTTCAATTTATGCTATTTTTTCTTGGGAAAGAAAATGCGAAATTAGCCTGTGTAATATTTAGCCTATGTAAAAGATGTAAGCTATTTTCTTGCATTCTTGATTGCATAAAAATAAAAACAAATACAGCAAGTTTTGCTACAACTGGTAGAACAGCGGTATATCCCCTTTTGGCATCAGGTTTCTAAGCCAGTCTCATCAGGAAGCAGAAGGTTGTGCTGGGCATTGAGACAGAATACAGGAAAGCTACTTTTTTTTTTTAGACCACAGATGCCAGAACTGAACTATCATAAGAACACACAATTCTTTATCTTGCTCTTTTCTTTTCAGCCTAAGCTAAGCATGGTAATGAGAACCCTGAACAGATGATCTGCAGTTCACAATGGATGACATGAAGACAAACAAAGTGAAACTCAGTCCAAAGATTTGATTGATCTGGGTGGGATTGCATTTCTCCTGAAGGACCAGGTGAGCAGCTTGGGAAAGTTTTTGGGTCTGACATTACTCCTGAACTTCCAGGTGGGCAACTGAGTACCTTTTATCTGGCTGTGACATTGCCTACAAAAATAGTAATCTGTCCCGAGTACTGATCTGAGGCCTGACAATGTCCAAGCTGGACTGCTGTAAAACATTCTGTGTGGAGCTACTTTTGAAAACTATTCAAGAGCTAGTAGTTTTATTTCAAACTTTGGCAGCTTGCATTTTAGCAAGCGTTTGTCATTGGGACCATGTAGCACCAGTACCGAAGGAACCACATTCATTTCTGAATGAATCCACACTACTGTATATCTTGATCTAAGATAACCTAAATGAACTTTCCCAGTGTATGTTAAGGCACAAATGGGCAGATGGTAGATCAGGACTTACTAAGTGATTTGCAGAAAAACTGCAAGTCTCCAACTCCAAATTGTTGAACAACAGATATTGTTAATTAGACTATTGGAATCCTCAGTCCATAGCAACAAACACCACCTGGGAGCTGACATCACCAGACAGGGAATCACGCATTATTGGATTTATCATTCTATAAAAAAAACTCTTGCATCATCAAAAAAAAAGTCAGTTATTTGCAGGAAACCATGCTCTGAATCCTATCTTTTCTTGAAGACATTTCAAAGAAATACCAAGGTAATTTGTTTACATTTAAAGAGGGAAAGAAAAAAAAGTTTTGCGTCTCCTCTAAGTTAACTAATTTCTTTCATGATGCAGCTTTTGAAGATTATAGCTGACTTCTTCTGATGCATTGGCAGTGTGTTTTTATGTCTGAAGAAGCAGGTTGCAATCCATGAAAATTTGCACTGAAATAAATGGGTTAGTCTTAATGATACTGAAAGAATCCTTTTTCCTTCTCTCTTTTTATAACTTTTCTTGAAGTTACCTTATTAGTTGCACGTCATTGGAATCTACATGCTTATGGCAGTGTTATGGCAATCTAAATCTGTTCTTAATGTCCGGATGTTTTGGTTGTTTTAAGATTATTGTTACCAGCTTTGCATGCATTGTTGTGCCAGGTTAAGCAAGTAACAAGAAACAATTGAATCAGACAGGAGAGCAACTAAGGTGGCAGTTCTGCCTAAGAGTAAGTTTGCCACAGAATTCAGTAGAACTTACTTGTGAACAGGCTTATGCATAGAGATGTGCTTTTCGGGTTTACACAGCAGTGCAGGTACAATGTGACCGCCAGACAAGCCATTTCCAGAGATTGCGGAGTATCGCATCCTGTACATAAAATGGCGGCAACATGAACATAGACACGCTGAAGCATTTGCATGCATGTTGCTGCCATTTCATACTATGAACACAATTATCAGTGGGGGTGGGGGTTTGGCCATTTGCAGAGGGTCCTGGAGCCAAAGCCCCAAATATAAGGAGGGTCCACTGTATATCAACATTCGGTTGGTGTTTGCTGTGATATGGTATGCCTGGAAAACAGTAAACTGAAGCCTGAAAACCTGCAGAGAATCCACCTCATTTCCCTCATCGTGTATTGAATGTGTATGCCCCCTTTAAATCACAGTGCCACCATCCAGCTTAGTCTGGCACACTTACAATGTAGAACTAAGCAATACATTGAGCTCAACAGAACTTACATCTAAAGAATTCCAAGTACAGAACTGCATCCTAAAGCCCACCTATGTCAATGAATATAAAATGCACCTCTCTCTTGGGTTGTGACTAAAGTGTTTACTGCAAAACAACCAAAAACTTGTGGATATATCTAGACTTGGAGCCAGTGTGGTGTAATGGTTTGACCCTACGACCCTGGAGACCAGGGTTCCCTGCTCAGCCATGGAAACCCACTGGGTGACCTTGGGTACATCATCTACTCTCACTCCCAAAAAAACCCCATAAGTTCACCTTAGGGCCACCATAATTCACACCATTTCTGTACTAGGCTGTTATAGCGCGATGATTCCACTTTCAACCTCCTATGGAATCCTGGGGTTTGCAGGCCCCTCCCTAAACTGCAAACCCCAGGATTCCACAGGAAATTGAAAGTGGAATCATCATGCTATAACAGCCTAGTGCGGAAATGCCATCAGAAGCAACTTGAAAACACATGACAACAACTATATCTAGGCTACTGTGCAAAGGAGAAAATGTAGTTTAGAAAGCAAACATCTATAACAGAAGTCTAATACAGGAAAAGAAGCATAGCTGAAAGGAAACACAGATGGAGAAGCAGATAGGGGAAAACAGACAGAATCTCTCAGTATAGATTTTAAGACGTCACCAGCTTGGAAGCTGCAGTTTCAACATCTGATAATATTTAATTGCAGTGAAGCCAGAAAATAAGGTCTTTATATCAAGATGAAGGGGAAGAGGAGAGAGGAGCAGGATACCATTAGCGCTTTCAAATAATGAGCAGGGTTTCTCATAAAGAGTCAATTCTCGTTCATCTAGCATTTCCACACCCAATATGGCACAAATCAATGATGCTGTCTTACTGAAGAAACGTGAACATGAAGTGAATGCGTTAGGAGACATCTGAGATCATACACCACTTTCCTTGTCCTGTCAAAGCTCATACTGAAGCCATGGGAAAATCTGGGTACAGAAGACATGCGCTGAGACAGTCACTCTCCCAGGAGTGACCACATGCTTTCTCGGACTTGAGATTTTCAAAAAAATATGTAATGTAGCAGTAAGCCAGGGTGGTACAGTGGTTTGAGTATTTGACTACAACCCTGCAGACCAGGTTTCAATCCCCTGCTCAACCATGGAAACCCACTGGAAGACCTTTGGCACAGCACCCACACTCAGTCACAGAAAACCCCACAACAGGTTCGTCCTAGGGCCACCACAAGTCAGAAATAACTTGAAGGTACACAACAACAACAACACTACAGTCTTGGAAGGCAAAACGTGTGTTTTCATTTAATGAGGAGTGCCACCTTGGGTCTTATGCATGGAGAAAGGAGGGACATAAATCAAATAAATAAATAAATAAATAGCCCATTGATCAATTAATAGAATCTACAACTCACACACAGCCAGCTCTTGAGGAGGAAGGAGAAGTTCACCCATGATTTCACAGCACCATGTTTGCTCCCCAGATCTCCACAGGATTATTTCAGCATTGTCCTCCTGATACTGATTGTAAGTGTTGTCTGTTAGGAAAAATAGTTGTCTGTGTAGGTCACCAGATAAATGCGACAAGGGCAAGAACTGTACTACTTGCCAGCACACTGCTATATTTCGAGTAAGCAGTCAGAGAAGAATGCAGAAAGCTATGTGAAAATTGAGCTGTTTGTCACTCTCAGGAGGGGGGAGACTGAGAGCACTACAAAGGAATGCCATGTCACTGCTAACACTGTAAGCCTACTTGGTGCATTTTAAACAGCTGTGGATACATTGACAGCTACCCTCTCAAGGCAGCAACGTCTCGTTGATGCAGAACAACTCCATGAATCTATGCTGCCCTTACTATCCAGATTGCATAAACATCATATACTTGTTTTCCTTATGTGAGCATCAGTTTGGGACATAATAAGCAATGTACCTTCAATGAAAGCCCTTGCATAAATTCACCGGAATGCCATGGCCAAGAAATTCCAAGAATCACTTAACGTGCTGATGTCATTGTTTTCCTATAGTGTAGAAGCTCAAAGCCAGAAGCACCCAGCATTGGCTTTGTTTTAAGGAGGGAAACTTAAGTTCCAGAGTCTGCTTAATGGTAGAGGAAGCTTACACTCATTAGCCTTGTCCCTGCCATCAATGCATTTGCTGGCCACGGCACCCACTCTATGGCTGTAGTGAAAATGGGCCATGCACAGAAAACACATGTATGCATGTAGGGTTCCTCTGTATGAAGAAAAATTCTGAACCAATCAAGATGTAGGAGATGTATTCAGATTTGGCAATGTTAGTTTGAACTGCAGCTTCCAGAATCCTCCAGCCAGCATAGCTGCAGTCCAAAAATAACCAAACTGTGAGCTATATGTGCATATACTCTTATGCACACAGTGCTCATTCTCACTATAGCTGAAGCTGTGGCTGGTGCGTATGGGAAAGGGCTAGATGGCATGCCCATTTATTGGGGGAAAGTTTGAGGTTTGATTTTCAGAGGTGGCAACCCACAGGAGCAGAAATATGTACTCCCATGTGCCCAGGTATGTGTATACACTGATATAATGTGTTGCTTTTTCCCATGCCGTGTCTGTTCCTCAAAAGGTGGTCTAATGAAATGGCTGCATTAGAACACATTGCTGCAGTGACCAAAGTCCCTCCTCACTGCTGATCCTTTGAGGCTTCAGAGATCTCACTTTTAGAGATGCTCAGGGATGACATATGCAGGTGTGCATGTGTCTGTGCGCAGCTACAAGCAGAGTAAATCCATAGCTGCCAGGACACTCATTACTGCACAAGGACACTTATTACTGCACTTTTCAGCAGTCTGTAAAAATAAAAGCCCTCTCTTTCTGCACACTGCACTGTTTGAAATGACAGTAGCATCTTGCTACTGGTAATCTGAATGAGGATGTGCGTGTAATAGTTCGCCCTGCAAGAAAAAGTGTCCAAGTAAGAGGGGAGAATCCAAGAGAGCTGAGCAGAGCCTCAGAAAGTAAAAATATATAACTGCAGATGCTGTGTGGAAACGTATAAAATAAGCCCATTTTATTGACTGATTGATTCACCCCAATCTTCCCTCAAACAGTATATATTTCATTTTCATAACAACCCCTAAGGTAGGCTTGGCTAAGAAATAATCACATGACCAAAAGTTCCTATTTCATGACTCCATAGTAATCTCAACCTATATTGGCTCAGTCCTAGTCACACCTTCTCTAGACCTGGGCTGGGGAACAGGCAAGTTGCATGCAGCCCCTCAACTTATTTGTGTGACCCCTGCGGCTACCATTGGCTGTTCAGTTGCATAGGGACGTGGGGGGGGACTATTCGCCCTGGGCGGCAATGTTTTGGGGACATCTCAATCCATAGTCACGCCCCCCATGCACTCTGGCCACATCCCCGCACACAGTGGCCCCCCCACCGCCCCTCCACACACTCTAAGCTCCGCTACTGTGGCTGTTGCCACCAAAACAGTACCGCTGATCAAACTGCACAGTGAAAACCAGGAGTGGTACAACCTCACAATCCATCATTTTGAGCTTTCCTTTCCAGCAGGGAAGGAGATACTCTGCTCTGCAGACTGGCAAGGGTCTATGGTGTGGGAAGCTGCTCCACAGAAAACTGTAGCAGCATGTACCAAATTACAGGGGCAAGAGGAACTTCAGCAGTGGTGAACTCTGTGAAGAAGGGGATCAATGCAGACCTGATCCCTCCCTGAACTTGCCCACCCTTATTCTAAACATTTGGTCATTGCTGAGTTGACTGAAACCCTGTCAGCATGTGAAAACTCAAAGAAAGTATATGTATGCTGTGTCATGAACAAAATGAACAAAAGTGTCTATACTAAGCCCCTTATGTTCTTAGTAGCAATAATGACCACCATATTTTTCTTGCCAACTTCTCTCGGCTAGTTTTAGAATATGGTTGCTCTCAAAGATTGCAAGAAAGGCATTCTTCCCAAAGAAGACTTCAGTCTGCATAGCACATGATTGCATAGTCATGCCAATTACTCATTTAAGGGAAAGGTATATTTGACAGTGCACAACAATAGCTTCTGTACATTGATTCAGAGTTTGTTCCTACTGCATGAATGCAGTCAAGCAAAGTTCCAGTTCCTTCCTCTCGATTTTCACAAGCACTCCATTTCCTCTCAAGACATGGGGCAAGTTTCTAGATCTCATGGTTAGAGAGAATACTGAAAAGGTCAAAAGGACAGGAAGTTCAAGGGAGAGCTTCAAGAAGGGTTTAAAAAAAAAACATTTTCCCCCATGGAACACAATCTCACTTCTTTTATCTCTTAATTACTATGCACCATGCAATCTCTTCCTCTTTTCCACTACAATATTTTGCAAAGAGAAGTTCTGAGTACATGATCTAGCATGCTTGGAAGGCTTACAAGTAACCTAAATTCCCAGGCAATAAATTGAAGAGAGGGGATTACTTCGATACAAGATCAAAATGTGGTCTAGTTAGCTGAGTCTCACAGCTTTGTTGAAATTTCCACAGTGGGGGGAGAGAAATCCCTTTTTCTAGCCCCACGCCAATTGGCTTTAAAGTACATTCATTCATTCTGCTTTGTTTTCTGAAGGAGGGAAGGCTTTGTTTACAGCAATAATGGCCAAAGACTTTAATCCTCCGCTCTAGATGGTGTACATTCCACTTTGACATTCATGCTGGTCACACACTTGCAGTCCCAAGCTTGTCTATGCTCATCTATCAAGATGTGAATGGATAAAAGCCCTGGGATTCATTCCACTAGCCATGGAGGAGGTGAAAGGAGGGAAAGTAGAGGAAGAAGGGGAAGAGGAAGCGTGGGGCATGAAGCTGGAGGGATACATTGCATAGCCCTGCAGGAATCAGCCTGTGGTTTAATATTGGGGGGGGGGCGGAGAGAGAGGGTTGCTCTGCTTCTTCTAAATAGCCAAGTGTGTTTCAGCTTCACAAGGCTGTGCATTACAGAGAGTGACTGCGCACAACTCTTACTCATGGTGTTCTATCACCTCCACTCCCTTCCTTTGGCCTCTGCAGTTTGGAATGACCGACAGTAACCCTGCAACTATCCTCCTCTCTCTCTCTCTCTCTCTCTCTCTCTCTTTCTTCAACATTACCATAACAGCCATAACAGAGCAAAGCACACAGCTGCCTCCTCCTGTTGCTGCAAGTTAGTTTTCCCACCACTGCCTTCCAAAAAAAAGAGCCCCATCCAAAAAGAAATTGTAAAGGTGCCCACTTTGCTCTTTTCCTCCATAGCTTTTCCTTCTGAGGAAAGTGGGCAGCCTTCTCCACCCCCTCCTCAAATAAGTAAAATGAAGCCAGAAAGGAGAAACACAACAGGACTGTCAAAAACAATCCATTTAAACCAGTGCTTGGGAAAGGATCCCCCTCTCTCTTTTGGACTACAGCTCCCAGAATTCCCAGCCAGCATGGGAGTTGTAGCCCAAAAAGGGAACTAGCTCTGGTTTAAAACTAAAGAAAAGCTATCTGTCCTAAGTGAAGAGGGAAGGAGGGAGGCAGCATGAGACCCTCCCTCTCACTCTGACAGCAGTTCAGAAACCCATGGAAAGCTGTTTACCAAAATCAAATGTTCATCATGACACCTGAAAGTCACCCCAGTGTCTCTTTTGCCATACGCTTGAAAGCCACTATAGTGAGATGTGAAAAAATAAACCCATGATTTTCTCACATATGAGTGTCCACAGCTTTTACAGAGAGGGAGAGGGATTTATGCTCGAGGTGGAGAACTTTCATCTGTGAAACAGCCTTGTGCTTCCTAGAAAGTCTGTGCCTCTCTCTAAGGCACCGAAGAACAAGGTCAAAGTATGCAAGCTTCTGAACCACACGGACTTCTTCGTCGGATAACAAGCTCTTTGTACTCAAGACCAAATTACACCATACAAATTCGACCCTACAAAATTTCAGCCTCCTGCCTGTTTTATCAGGTTTCCTCTTCTCTGGGAACTTAACACAGCAACAGCTGTCTCTGTTTGGTAGCCTAGGCGCTCCAAGTTACAATCTCTCCGCGCCTCCCCCCGCCCCACACCGCTTCCCCCGGCAAACGATCGCCATCTGCAATGCTCATCCATTTCTCCCTAGACCATGTGTTTGTGTTTCACACTCCATCGGGTGGCGAAGATGGGGGGCGACCTTTGAAATAAAGCAGAGCCACTTAAAAGAAAAGAAGAAAGAAAAACCTGCTGGAAAGCATTGAGCCTGCCAGTCAAAAAGAAAGGAGGCTGAAAGGGGAAAAGAAGACCTCTACCGAGGGGAGGGAAAGAGCAGCAGATCCGAGGTCCCCTATGTTGGAGCAGAGAAGCAAGCTAAGCAAAGCTCCCGCCTGGGGCTAGGAAGTGGAAAAGTACCTGGATGTTTCTCGGTCATTAACAGCCCCGCACTCTCGGCTATTAAAAGCACGCAGCGCAGGCGCTGAGAGGGTCCCGATCACCCGGCAGCCACGCTGCCTTAACATATGGTGCCGTAACGGGCGGGGGACGGCCCGTTGCTTGATCGGGAAACTCGGGTGTCCAAAAGCAAGACGAAATCAGAACGCATGAGATCAATGGGCGTGAAAGATCGTGTCCTCCAGAGCTTGGGAGGGGGGATCCGTAATAGGATTCCCTCCCGCTCCCTAGTCTCCTTGTAAACACCTTCTCACATACACGCCGGCCTGCCTCCATTTGTTGGTGCACAGGCGGAGCTGGCCTCCTCTTCTCCATTCTCCCCCTCCCGACCAAATAATTCTTGGAATTCAGAATACAATTGGTTCCAGCAGGGGAACAGCTCACTCGATTCGATGCTCCTGGCTGGGGATCCCGGAGATCGGGAGCCAACCCGATCCCAGCCGCGCCTTCCCGCCTTGCTACACACGTGTCGGATTCCTTCACACACGACTCCTTCCTCCCCTTGCTTAGACCGTCCACCCCACCTCACCAGCACCCACTTTCTCATTCCCGGCTTCCCCTTCTCCCCCGAGGAACCCCACGTTTATCGATCTCTGGCTTCTTACCTGAACGTGTGTGGGGGGGGGGTTGTTTTCCTGTCAACCCCCGCGGCAAGAAGGCTGAATCTGGGGAAGGGGGAGAAAAAAAAAGACTTCCAAACCCAAAAAAACCAAACCCCTAAGCAATTAAAAATCCCAATGGGCAGCAGCTCCTCTTGAGATTAAAAAAGAAGAAGAGGCGAGGAAGTTTTAAACGCCCAGCATGTCCCTGGGGAAGATGGCTGGCGAGTTCGTCCTTGAGCCGCGGCGCCTCGAGGCAAACGGGGTCCCGCTTTGGCGACCAGCGATCCGGCTGGTGATGTGTCCTTTCGCTCTGCTCGCAGAGTACTATATGCCCCCATCACATGACTGCCGAGGAGGCGAGCGCCCTGCAAGCAGGGGAAGGCTTGAAGGAGGCTCGCCCCAAACTGGCCCCCTCATTGGCCCGGGGAAAGGCGCGGGGCGGGGCGGAGGATTTGGCGTCAATGGAAGCATCTGGCAGGCGAGGGACCCGCGCGCGCGCTCTCCCGCCTCGCCCCCCCTTCTTTCCCGCGCGAGCGGGCGCGCGGCTTTGGCTTCTTCTTCTCTCTCCGCTTCCCCACCGCCGCCTTTTGCTTATTCTACGATCATGGAAATCCGAGGCGGAAAAATCGCGCGGGCACCGACTTCAAAGGCTTGGAGAGAAACCGCGTGGCGAGCAAGCCCCGGCCCGAACAGGACGGTCCTCCTTGGAGGCGCGCGTGCGGGTGGCGAAGGACGCCTCGGCTGCAGAGGGCTGCGCAGGTCGCCCTTTCTCCGGGTAACCGCCTGCGGGCTTTCTCTCCTGGGCTTCGGAGCAGGGCTGAAAGGCTGGGGTTTCGTTCTGGTGTGTGGTTTTCCTTTCCCTCTATAGCGCCTTATTTCTCCTATGGTCATTTGTCTGTAGAGCTCTTTCCCTCCATTCTCCCCCGTAGTTATATCTGGGTATTGCCCCTTTAGAGCCACAACCCTATAAAATCATTTCTCTATAGTCCCTATTTAGAGCCATTACGCTGTAGAACCACTTCGCTATAGAATCATTTCCCTCCATTTGCCCCCATAGGGCCTTTCCGCACTACACTGTTATAGTGCCATTATGCCACTTTCAACATCCTATGGAATCCTGGGGTTTGCAGTTTAGGGAGGGGCCTTTAGAATTCTCATCCAGAGAGCTCTTTGGCCCTGGTAAACTACAAATCCCAGAATTCCTCAGGATGTTGAATGTGGAATAATAGCACCATAACAGTGTAATGCAGAAATGGCTACAGACCCATTCCTCAACAGAACCATTTTCCTGTACTGTCATTTTTTTATTGACTAACAACTCCGATTAAGCCATTCCCCCGCCTCAAATTATTTCTTTCTAGAGCCATGTTTCCCCTATAGAGCCAATGACTGTAGAGTTACTGACATTGGATTCACAAAACCCTTCAAGCCAGAGGTGGCAATAGCTGCTGGCCATACTGGATGGGGGATTCTGGGAGATGTAGATTAAAAAAATCTCCCAGAATCCCCCATCCAGCATGGCGAATAGCCGTACTGGATGGGAAATCCTGGGAACAATAGTCCAAAAAGTAACGTCCCTGCCCCAGCTCTGCCCATAAGGTCTTCCATATTGCTCCACCATCTCTGAGAAAAACCCAAGCTGGAAATACACTTAAAGATTTAAAAAAAAAACACATGAAAAGGAATCAACTTGTTTTTATTACTTGCTCAAGGATCACTGACCTTGTTTGTACTGTACCCTGTAAGCAACAGTGGAGTCACTGACCTGACTTACCCATGATAGTGTGGTTGGATGCTCCAAAAGAGACTGCTGTTTGGAAATGATGCAAGAAGAACGCAAGATGAACTCATCCTCAGTGGTTTCAAGCAGAAACGAGCTCCAGCCTGAATAAAAATGTTTCAGGGTGCTCAGAGCAAGAAGACATCAAGTGTAGAACACACTGACAACTTGAGCTGTAGCACAGGGCTTCACAGTGGCTTGGAGGAGGGGAATGAGTGATACAGAGCTCCTACAGTCAGCCTTTAGTAGAGCCTTGCAGCCAGTGGAGGCTGATGTCTCCTTTCTCAGTAGGGTGGTGAATCTCCTGCCGGTTTTAAGCCATTTCCACACTACGCTGTTACAGTGCTATTATTCCACACACACAGCCCACAGAAAACCCTACGATAGGGTTGTCTCAAGTTCACTGTAAGTTAGCAAAAACTTGAAGGCACACATCAGCAACAACAATTAGAATTTATAGCCAAATTCTCCTCTAGATTGCAAACCTCAGGATTCCACAGGATTTAGCCAAGCTTCGTAAAGTGGCATCGTAGCACTATAACTGTGTAGTATGAAAAGGCTGTGGCCTACCAGGTACAAGAAGAGACAAATTAAATCTGTTAAGTTGTTTCTGACTTATTGTGACCCTAAGGTGAACCTGTCACAAGGTTTTCTTGGAAAGATTTGTTCTGAGGTGGTTTGCCTTTACCTTTGCCTTCCTCTGAAACTAAAAGAATTTGACTTCCTCAAGATCACCCAATGGGTTTCTATGGCCAAGTGTGAATTCGAACCCTGGTCTCCGGAGCTGTAGTCCAACGTTCAGACCACTACACTATGTTGTCTCTGCATAAAGCAACATTATTCATAGACTTAAGATATGGTTTGTTCCTGTCTTTGTGGCAATAGAATCTGGTAGATGAATTACTTTTTTTCTGAGAGGCGTAGATAAATTCTGGATTTTGCCTGCTGTTGGATTTTGGTGCAGACTGGGAAAGTCCCATTTAACATAAGTTTTTGCTTGCTTCAGGTGGGATTTTCTCAATTTACTACTAACAATTAGCAGCAATCTGCTACAAAATTCAATCTGCTAGAACATGCTTGCTTTAAATGGGGCTTTCTTGGTTTACTGCCCAAATTCAGTGACATGATTTGCTACTGAAATTTAGTGGTGGCTTAGGGAGATGCCTTGCCACTCTGTGTATAATCCACCCTTGCTTTAAGAGTTGACTGCAATTCTTCCTGGATATTGCATAGTCTTTGTTAAGAAGGATGTGAGCTGAGGCTTGCTGAACTATTTGGTCATCTCCTCTTTTTTCTATCTTTTTGTTTTAAATATTGCTCACTCCAAAAAAACAACAACTTTGTTTCCATCCATGAGATGACTTTTGTGCATTTAGCTCAACTATAATGCTTTTCCACATTAGCACTGTCAAAGACTCTGAGGGTTTTCTCTCACTACGTATAGACTTCTAAATTCCATGGAATGTGATCCATAGCAACAACACATGCAGACATACGTACAGAAAATGAACAAATGTATTGCAGCATTGCATGTTTGTCCATGAATTAAAACCATGTATCACTTTGCCATTCCAAATTTTCTTGTGAGTTGCCCCCCTCCCCATCCCAGGTGCAATTTCTAATATTTTAAAATAAAGGCCAGGAAGCTTTCTGTCTAGAACCTAAAGAACCACTGCCCTTCGGTATAATGGACAACACTGACTTATATAGCCCAGTTTTTTTATTTGATATAAGGTAGCTTGCTGTATTCTTTTCCCTTGTTTGTACAAGCATACCTCAGTCAACAGAGGCCTCTGATAGTGAAGCTCCTTTTCAGAAAGACTTTTTACATCCCCAGCCCACCTCATTCTCAGTCTAGCTGAAAGTTTTTTAGGAACACTGATATTGGGAGGATGGCAAAGGAAGGCTGGAGAAATACAGGATTTCAGTGTCAGGTTGCAGTAGAGTGTCTGCAGGTGTCATGCCCCCATCACAGGACCCAGACAGGACCCTTCCTAGCAGCCATAACACGGAGACATGTACGGACAGTACTGACAGCAGCTAGGGTAGGTGAAAAGAGAGAGCTCATGCGCCACAGGACCTTTTTATAATAAGGACTCATCACTTAGGCAAACAGCTGTGGGGGTCTCTCAGTGTATATAAACAGGGACAGGAATGAGAGAAAGCTGTTGCAGGCAACTGTTTCTGTCGGTGGAAGCAACCCAGCTTACATTTGGATTCCTTGCTTATGCTGCTAGAAACCTTGACCTTCGCCTTGTGTATGGACTTAGTTATTGGACTGTTGCTCTGGATTTTTCTGGGGACTCAAACTGCAAAATAATGGCCAGTAACTTGCTAACAAACTATTACAAACTTTGCTCATGGCTGCTGATAAGAGGTTACAATTAGAGGGCTGTGAGCCTTGGCTGGCAGCCAGCATAGGATAGCAATAAACAAAGCTTAAGCTTGGATACAAGGGGATTCTTCTTTAGCCAATTCTACTGCAGCTGTGTGTGCTTGCCTACAACAGGAGAGGTAAACAGCAACTGCCACCAGATTCACTTACTGAGGAAGTGTGAATTGATGCGAAACAAAAAGAAAGGGACAGAGCAGATAAACCCACTGCATAAGCTAATCTCAGCACATTGAAAAAAAATTAATAAATTTGGCCTCCAAGATGGAAATCATAAGAAAAATGGAAGCTGGTGAAAGAAAATGTTATCCCTGAATTTCTTTGGGGAAGAAACTGTTAAGTGTTCTCTAGAACATTCAAATGTTTTTGTTTACATATACAAGGTTTACTTGACATGATATTTTCATTTCCCATGTGCAAACTGTCAGTTTTGGATAAAAGTTGAAGTGTTATTTTTCTTTCTTTTTTTTAATGTAGGAACTTATCCCTATTCTTTCCTTGTAATTTCTGCTACTAGTACTAAATTTTCCAGTAAAAAAGTAATGCCTAGGAACATATCTGCTTCATTAACTGAGATATCTGTACTCAAATGACAAAATTATGTCCTGTTTTCAGATGGCACTAATCTAACGTAGTAAGTTTCATCCGCTTTAGCTTTGCACTGATACAAGAGCTTAGATACATCCAGAGTGTCTACATCTGTAGTGTATAAGAAATAATGATGGAGCTACATCATCCCACACCACCCTTTCTCTGACTGAAAATGTATAATTTGTCCTACCTTGCCCCTTGAGTTTTCCTGCACTACACTTGCCAATATAGACAAAACATGGAGCTGATTGCACACACTACAAACCCAGCAAAGGAAATTATGATTGATGATTCACTTTACATGAATCACTCATATCACAAAAAAGAACAAAACCTTATGTCCTAAATTTCCTAATTATTATTTTTTTCACACCAATTTCTTCTTGAGATTTCTAATATGGGCCTCCCTGCAATATACTCTGCACATTATTAAGAATCAAGCCCAAATTTCCCAGGTCCTTTTACCGAAGGTGCAAACGAGCATGGTGCGGTGGTTTGATCATTGGACTACGACCCTGGAGGCCAATTTCCAACTCAGCCGTGGAAATCCATTGAGTGACCTTGGGCACACCACAAACTCTCAGCCCCAGAAAACCCCATGATAGGTTCATCTTGGGGTTTCCATTACTTGGGAATGACTTGTAGGCATACAACAACAACAACAACAACAACAACAACAACAACAAATTGGCCATGTGTCTAACTTTGTGGAGGAAAATGCTGTTTTTGAAAGTAGCCTCTCTTTAAAGAACTGCCAGTGGAATTTCAGGAAAACAATCAGTAGAGAGAACAGAGACCTTGAAGTTGCCTATTAGTCGTCAGCATCTTCAGAGCACAGTCAAGCAGGCTCACAGGTCACTTTGTTCTCTGCTATAGTAAGATTCATAGAATCATAGAATCTTAGAGCTGGAAGGGGCCGCCTAGTCTGAGCTGCTGCCATGCAGGAGTACACAACTAAGGACTGCTGAAAGGAGCCCATCCAACCTCTGTTGAAAGACTTCAAAGAAGTAAAGTCCATGGCCTTCTGAGGCACTGTATTCTACTGTGGAACAGCTCTTACAGTAAAGAAGTCCTTCCTAGTGTTTAGGTTGAATCACTTTTCTTGTTATTTAAATCCATTGGTTCATGTTCCACTCTCTGGATGGAGCAGCAGAAAACAAGCTCGCATCATCTTCTGCGTGACACCCGTCAGATATTTTAGAGGCTATCATGTCACCGCACAGCATGCTCTTCTCCAAGCTAAATATACCCGACTCCCTAAGTTGTTCCTTGTGCTGCATTTTATTTCTGTTTAAACTATTATGCTGAAATTTGGTTATATATACATTAAATTTGTGTGTACTGCTATATATATATAAATTTGGTGTGTATATGTGTATATGTATATACATACACACACACATACATACACCAAATCTGTCTGCTGTCTGTCTGTCTGTCTGTCTGTCTGTCTGTCTGTCTGTCTATCCATCCATCTATCTAATAACACATAGATTTTATGTAAATCTGTGTTCCCGTTATAACTGATTGACTTTGTCCTTCTTGCATGCCTTCTTTTATCTCATTTAATGAACATGCCTCCTCTTTTTGAAAGACTGTGTCCTGACATCCACTGTGACTTCCTCCACCTTCAGATCCGCTGCTAGCTGGCAAAGATAAACAGGAGACTATTCTTTGTCAACAGTTGGGAACCTTAGGCTCTGGTGCCTAATCTAACCCTCTTGGTTTCCCCAAAGGTCCCTCCTCATTGCCTATGATGCCATCATTCGACAGATCCCCAGCATTTTTGGAGGGTAATGTTCCCCATTTTTCAAGGTTGCAATGCCCCTCCTGTGTATAGTTACTAGCAGTAATAGCTTTAAGCTAAAATATGTTGGTATTTGTGGGTCTGGCTCGTTTGCCTTTGGTCGTGACCATTGCTGGAATGTGACTGCCAAGAAGCTCTCTGATGCTCAATTTGACCTCATGCCAAAAGAGGTTTCCCATCCTTGTGCTGTGTAGGAGCAGGCTATCCCACTCTTCAGCCTCCTTGATGATAAGAAGTTCCCTCTATGAATGTTCTGTTATCTTTTCACTCCAGCTTTGAGTGGAGGGTATTTCATCCACAAATATACCTTTTTATTTATTGTGTTCTCTTTTGTTGCTAGGTTTTGTATTTTACGACTCGTTATTTAGATATGCTGTGGTTATATAATGATCTTCAGTGTTGTGTTGTATGCTAACATGACTGCTTTGGAGCTAAAAACAGAAAGGCAAGGTATATTTGTTGAAAATAAAATGAAATAAAGTCTGCCTTCTGAACACTGTGGCTCAGTACTACTAAACCTGTGTCTGACCTAAAACTTAACAACATCATGACTATTTGTTATTCCCTCCTGTTGCACCACCCAGTCTGATGCAATGTGTAAGTAAATGTCCCTTTCATATAAATGTCCCTTTGAAGGCTATTGAAACTTGGAAGAACAAGCAAAGGCCATGGCTTAGAAATGTGTTCAGGTTAGCAGCTTAAGGACAGACTAGATGGCCCTTGTAGTCACTTCCAACTTTATGATTCGATAGACTATTCAGGGGTTCTCAAACTCTTGTTCTTCATACTTTTGGGACTTCATCTCTCAGAAATCCTAGCCAGTATAGCCACTGCTCAAGAATTATGTAAAATTAAGTTCTAAACAGCTAGAGGACCAGAGTTTGAGAACTATAGATGGTGGGTGAAGGGAGGATCTTGCTTCATGATTGAGTCTGTCAAATGACAGAACCAGAGTGTGTTCCCTTAGGCATTTCAGAGAAATCCACTGCAGCAAATGATTAATTAATCTATTGAAACACAGTTTAAAGCATTTTAAACTGACTATTTCAAGGTCAATAACTGAAGAGTTTCTTTGCACTAAATAAAGTAGCATATCAGGTTTTGTTTTGGAAATCCCATTGTACCAATAGCTAATTAGATGATATGGTTAGTGTCCATTGAAGAATTCTGTAAGTCTAATTCTCAGATTTAAACATGTAGACAAGTTTTCAAAGAGAGAGCTATGTTAGTCTGTCACAGCATAAAAAAGAATAAGGAAGAGAGGAATCTAGCAACATCTTGAAGACTGATTATTTCAGCATGAACTTCTGTGGATTTCAATACACTTCTTTAGACAGACTGATGGGAGTTAATATCATGCTACAAGTACATTAGGAGTGACACAGTTGCATTCCCTTCCAAGGCACATGTGGCCAAGCAATATGAGAATATGGTCAAGATGGCAAAAAATATTAATGAGGAAGAGCACACCAGCTAGGAGACACTGCAACATTCTGCTTTTGCCTCAGTCTACAGTGAAGGACAAGATTCTGCCCCCTTTTCTTGCTCCCCCTGAATTAATTGGGTACTTTTATACTTTTAACTCATGCCATTTCCACACTGGACTGTTATAGCATTATTATTCCACTTTCAACATGCTGGCCCCTCCCTAAACTGCAAACCCCAGGATTCCATAGGATGTTGCAAGTGGAATAATAGTGCTATAACAGTTCAGTGCAGAAATGGTCTCAATTTGCACCAAGTGAAGTAAGCTGAGGACAAAGGAAGAAAGTAGAAAGAGGAAAGACAAAGTAGGGCATTTTAAAAGTAGCTGAAAAAGTTGTGCAAGAGAGGATTAATTGGGACTGTCCCTACCAAATCGAGATGGCTGGGGAGTATGCAGGTATGTGGTGGGATCAGTATGTACCAGGCTACAGAAAGCTGCAGTTTGTGGCACTTGTTGTAAACCTTGAAACAGTTGTAGAAGATGTTATAGGTTCATAAGGCTAGTCAGTACTTCTGAGATGTGAAAGGTGGATCCCATCCCAGAGGAAAGGAAGGAAACAAATAAAATAATAAAATGAAATAAATAACAAAGCAGTGGTGATTTTCCTACAAATAAATTTTAGAATCATAAAATCATAGAGGAAAATCATACATATTCCTCATTTGTTAAACGTTTTGTTTGTTTGTTTGAATGGGATATTTTGTGCAACTGGGGTTGATGTTTAATGCACCATGCTTAATGACATCACCAGAGCCCACCTTCCATAACATCAGAAAAAGGCATCACTAGGCCTTGGGTTCTAGTGCTGAAATTTCAGGGCCTGAGATAGTCTGATCTGGCCATCATAGCAGGTGGAGCAAAATGTTCTGTCTGCACAGTTTTTCTTCCACACCCCGAGAAAGGCAGCATCCCTTTCCTGCAACCACTTTCCCATGACCATTTCGAGGCTGAGAGGGTGGTAAGGGGTTCCCAGGCAGGATCTAGTCACAGTTCCACAGTGTGAGAAGGGATCAATTGCACCTCCAGCATATATGCTACCATATTCTGGACATCTAAGTGGGAGACATCTGTTCTCTACTTCGGACTTTGGAACTACAGCCAGACACCGTCCAGGCACCCTCACTCTGCCCCAGCCACAAAACGTCCATAGAGACATGTTCTGCCGTTGGGAAGATGTCTGCTGTAGGATGGGTGCTGAACAAGGAAGTACGGAATGGCTCCTTCCACAATATCCCAAAACTTGCATACAGTGGCGTAACCCCAATTTGCATGAGCAGATGTCACTGACAGCCATTGTCATTTACCCCCTCCCGAAGCACGTAAACATACAGCTGGTGTTGCTGCAGTTTCAAAAACATGTACTGAAATGCAAAGATACATTTAACGTCACAACTAGTTTGTTCATAACACTTATAAAATTTGGAAGAAAATGTTTTAGGTCTTTCTGATCAGAGATTATCTAGAGCAAAATTATTCTTGTAATGGCCTCATGCTGATCAGGGGAAGGAATACGTAGCAAAGGTAGAAAGGTAGAGATGCGTGAGAAATTTGTTCTAGCAAGAATATTTTACAGATTTGCCTGATCTGTATCTCACAGGCCATTTTCACACTCACTCTTATAGTGCTATTATTCCACTTTCAACATCCTATGGAATCCTGAGATTTGCAGGATTCCATAGGATGTTGAAAATGGAATGATGTAAAATACTCTTGCAGTAAACTGCAAACCCCAGGATTCCATAGGATGCTGTAAGTGGAATAATAGCACTATATGTGTAGTGTGGAAATGCTGACGGACTGAACATGGAAGCAGACACTGCCAGTAATCTATATATTTCCAGGTTTGTGATCTTCTCAGTGAAAGAGAATAATCTATTTAGCAGCACTCACATAGTTTTAAAAAGTAACCCTTCCCCTGCCACTGCATACATTTCTAAAATGAGCAAAATGTACACAAATGTTAATTAGTCAATGAAGTGTTCATCTGTTAATGTGTATAGAAAAGCACACCAAAAATATTTGGACTTTTTCTAACCCCCCACCCCCAGCAACAAATCCACCTGGAACTATCATGGCACAGACTTAGTGATGGGAAAGGGAGGAAGTCTAAGGAAAGAGCATTGACTGATCTGCTCATCCGTAGTTTGAGGGGTGGGTCAAGTATGAATATTCAAAAGCTTTCAGATTTTTCTGGCTAAGCTTCAAATCTGCCATTCAAGACCCACTTCCTGCCCTTGTAATGATAAAAGTGAAAGCCTTTCTCCTTATTGACTCTAGTAAAGTAAAGGTTGTCAGATTTACGCTCCATAAAAGCACCAGATTTCTTAGGATGAGCATTTGTAGCCTACCATGTGTTAACTGGAGTGGCATATATGTCAAAGCCAGGAGCCTGGGCTAATAATGAAAGGGTTTACATCTCATTCCTACGTAGGCAGCAGGGCTGTTTTGACCGCATTAATTTGCAGTCCTTGAACATTAGCAGATAAGAACTCCAAGTCCTCTTAATGCTACAGCACTATTGACACAAAGAGCATGTTTATCCTCCACCGCTGTATCGCAGTACAAGGCAGAAACATCGGCAGTAACCCAAGAGCCCATCATTTATTACTGAAAATGGTTCCCAAGGGCATGCAAGTAACATGACTATGATGTTTTTCTGCTTTGCCCCAGTTGCGTAATTTGGCAATAATTTAATTAACAAGAAGACTGGCTTGTGCCAAAATTTATCGGGTGGGGGGTCTAAACAACCCTACGCTGAAAAGCAACAATTGTACTAGCATCTGAGGAAATCAAATAGGGTTACAAACTCACTGAAACACTTAGTGTTGCAATATTTTCAAGTAAGCACAGTGTTAGCCTACTTGCTCCCTTCATTTTGTTAGCAAAAAGCAGAAAATTCAGAGACCTTAACTTCTCTCCCTCCCCCTCCACCGCCCACTGTTTTGAATTCAGATGACAGATTAAAATCAAAGATGAAGGGCAAGTAGGATTCCCAGATGTTAGGGCCTGGACCCTCTTTGTCAGCTTTTAGGAGGAGGGGAAGAATCTTGGGGTGAGAGCATGTAAAGTGAGTATGAAACGTATGAAGATGAAACTGGGACAGATGCAGCCAAGCAACATCAGAGTGTGGCCAAGATGGGAAAATTTATTGTGAGGAAGAACACACATGTTAGGAGAGGGTGCTACAGTTTTACCTGAGCCTACAGGAAAGGGCCAGATACCACCTCCTCCTCTTCTCTCCCTTCTCCTGAGTTAACTGAATGCAAACTACTTTTGCCCTTTGAACTCAACGTGCAGCAAGTGAAGTAAGCTGAAGACAAAGGGGGAAAGTGAGAAGAGAAGAGAGAAACTGGGACATTTTTTTAAAGTGGCTGAAAAAGCAGGATGACAGAGAAGAGTAATCAGCACAGTCCTTGCCAAATTGGGACAGCTGGGGAAAATGTGCTTAGATTTGCTTCTTTTCATTTGAATGGCATACTCTGTGCAACTGTGGTTGATGCTTAATGATATCTACAGGGGCTGTCCTTTCTAACATCACCTTTGTAATTTCATCAGGTCCCACGCCCTTCCTATGACATTGGAAAGAGTCATCCCTAGGTCTCAGGCTGGGCTCTGAAATCTCTGGGCCTAGGGCAGTCCTTACCTGGCAACCCAAGATAATTCGATTATACATATGAATGTGAAAAAACTGTCTTAGTTGTGCTACATTTCTCTGAACCCCTGTGTTTTCTTCCCATCCTTGTCTCATGCTGGGTTGCTTTGGGGGCTTTTTTCTCTCACAAGTGAATTCATACATATTTTCACAGTATATATACTTTGAATGAATTTTTCTTAGTGTATACAATTTTGTATGCATTTTCCCACTGACTGAGGCACAGTTATGTGCATTTTTCAAAGATAGTACCTTTTGAGTTGTGTGCATTTGTCATGCAAAAAATAAAAAGGAAGAGAAAAACAAAGCTGCTGTCGTTTTTTTCCTAATGATAAGAAACCAGGAAAAAAATACATGAATACTTGTTATAATAATTTCACAGGCCACAAATTGAATAAATATGTTTAAAAATTCAAATAATAGGAATTTATTTTGCATTATGCTGTTAAAGCTATAATCTCATCCAATATTTTGTACTTAAACTGGACATAGCTCTCGAGGATATCTGGAGAGGACTCTTCTAGTGTTTGTAGATATTATCTTTTAAAGCATGATGCAAAGGATAGAACCTTTCTGTTCTGCTAAGAAGTCATCTTTATCAAGCATCTCCTTCTGTCAACAAGCTCTTGTCAGCAGCCATTACATCAGCCTCCAAAGAACATCAGCCAGCCACTGAGGGACCACAGTAGCTGCAGAAGAGGAATAATAGAATCATAGAATCACAAAGTTGGAGGAGACCACAAGGGTCATCAAATCTAACCCCTTCCCATGCAGGAACACACCACCAAAGCATTCTCAACAGATGACCATCCAACCTCTGTTTAAAAACCTCTGAAGAAGGAGACTCCAGCATACTCCCACTCCACAACACTGCTCTTGGACTGCTGTTACCATCAAGAAGTTCTTCCTAATGTTTAGATGGAATCTGTTTTCCTGAAGTTTGAAGTCTTTGCTTCATGTCTTAGGCCCTTTCCACATGCCAGTCCTGTTGAGAAATGGCCTCAAGAGCATCACGTGATTGCGAGGAACGTTCCATATGACGTCCCTGCAATAGCGCGACACTCCCCAGGCCATTAGGTGGTGATCACGCATTATATCATTTTCAGCTCGTTGCCAAAAATGATGCATGATTGCGCATTCCTCCTGTGCCCCACACGTACTTACCTTGTGTGCGGAGACTCTGGACGCACAGCCATCACGCTTCCTCTAGCAGCGCAGCCTGGGAAAGTACCCGTCTGCACTGCAGAAGGAAGAGGCAAAGCGCTCATGCTTCCTTCCAGCCAACATGGAACTGGTGCAGAGGGGAAGTGGAGGGGACACGAGTGCCTCCTGGACGAGGCTTTTTGCATGATCCCTATGCAACGGCAGTGGCACCAGGTAAGGTGCGAAAAGGGCCTGTCTTTGGAGCAACAGGAAAATTGTTTATTTTGCCACCATTCCCTCAAACTTCCAGGTTGTATGGGGGAGAGAGGAGGCCAGTCAATCACTGACCATAAAAACCTCCATAGGAAGGTTAGAGTTTCAGAAATCAGTCACAACCAGTCACCAGTCTACCAACAGACAGGCCATTAGAGAAACCAGAAGAAAGATTGTTACTGCAGTCATCATCCCTTGTTAGGGATATAACTTGTGAATGCTAAATACAGAGTTACTTTCTATTTGTTATTTGCATTGGTGTCTTAGGAAAATATTGTTTCTAACCTACACAGGTTTTGTATATTCTGAAAATCTTGTTTATAGAGAAGAAGAAAATATCTTAGACATCTAGTGGATAGGGAGCACCAAAGGAGTGATAAAGGGCAGAAGGCGTTATTGGTGAAAATATCAGAGATGATGGTTTAGGATGTGGTAACTGGATGTCTTTCAAATGTTTTGGACTACACCTCAGCCAGCATGGCTAATCATCAGGAACTGTTGGAGTTGTAATCCCAGCTCATGTGTTAGAAGTTGGTTGTGTGTTAGAAAACACTGGGTATATGTATAAATACCTAACCAATATTCAGCTCTGTCTTTTAACCACAGCAGTGCTAGTAGTTCTTCTGCAGTCCCATCAGGTCGATCTGAAGGTGTTGCATGTCAACGAATGGAAAGGTCTATGAATGAAAAGGTGTTTTCTCATTCACAGTAAATATAGTAACACTACTTCAGCAACCTACCTTATAAACATGATCTGGCTAGATGGGGCAGGAAACCTCTCTACAATAATCTTCCTGGTGATCATGTGGAGCACTTGATGGGTCAGGCTATATCCTCTGGTTATCGTACACAACAAAGGTGATACATTCAGCATGCATTTAGAACAGTGGTGAGTAAAGTGTAAGCAGAGGCCACATGCAGCCCCCAAGGTCCTTTTATTGTAAAATTTTAAAAAACTGTGGTCCAAATTGCCTTCTAGGGGTCACGGGGCATTTGTAACATTTGTGGGGAGGCTGGGCCATTTTAGGCACTAGAAAGGTCTTTTTTAAATTGGAAGTAAACCAGAAGTTACTTACAGTCACTTCCTGTTTTGAAAAAAAGAACTCTTCTGGCTCAGGGTGGCTGAAAAAATGGCAAAAATGTCCCTCAGCCCCTATAGGGTGTTGGGGAACATTTGGGGCCAAAAATTTGGGGATTTTTTGCAGTGGGGATGGGATGGTGAAGTGTGTCCCCTCAATGTCTGTGTGGCGTGAATATGGTCCCCAGCTCTCATGGATGTCTACCCCTTTAAAAGTGTGTGTGTGTGTGTGTGTGTGTGTGTGTGTGTGTGTGTGTGTATGGTTATTCCTGGATTGTGGTGGCAATCAGGAAACCCCTCTCAAGTGAGCATTTCCTGCTTATTTTAAGAGCAGGTTCTGGTTTGCTGCTGAATTTCAACAACTGGGACAAGTGTAACTCAAATTTGTGCTAGAGTTATTTCTCCGGCCAAAGTTCCCTACTCCTATTGGAAACCAACAGTGCTCAAACCTATTGTGAAAGAGATTTTCTGTGGGAATTTTATCTTTAAATGCCATCCATATGCTTAGAACTCATGACCTGGGAGCAAAATCTACTGAACTTTCTTTATTGTATTGACTTCAACACCTGTTAGAGGCGGAATAACATGATAATCACCCCACTGTCTCTCTGAACTGATGATCCACCATGTGAGGCACTGGTAACTCTCAAATGACCTCCCCTCTTGTCAAATGGGACTGGTTCCTCACAGTTCTTGAAAGGCTGATCTGAAAAAAAGAAAAAAAATAGGTTGATCTACCTGAATATATCTTTCCACAAGCCCTGCCAGAATAGTTTCCTGTGTTGAAGCACAGGGTGAGTTTGGGAAAGGAATGGGATCAGTACAAACAATGCCTCTAGTCCCTGGTGTCAGTGGCTAACCTGGATTTTTCATCAAGCTGTGCTGTCTTCTCAAGGAGTTCCCTCAGCTAAGCCAATCACAATTATGACAACATGATGAATTCAGCAAAGATTCAGTTTTGATAAACAGCCATTGGAAATGAATTCAAGTGGGCGGTGGACTCTTATTGGATTTCCTCATGAAGTTTCTGAGCTGTGTGGATGACAGTGGTGTCCTCCCGAAAAGGCAGATGTGTTGTGAGGTTGGGGGGTTTATTACTGTTGTTCTCAAGTGTTTTCTTTTTTAAATGACATTTTCCTTGCCCCAGACTATTTGTTTACAATTTCCAACAGCAGCTGCAATATATTACTCCTGCTCTGCAGTGGGTCTTATTTTAACTTTGAACCATACCAGAACAAAAGTTATCTTCTGTTTTCCTCATTTCTTTAAAGAAAATTATTTTTTCTTAGATCTACAGAGCATCAGTGAAGTAGCATTTTTGCGTTATAACACTATAACTCCAAGAAAGAAAAAGGAGTAAGAAAGGAGGAGAAAAAATTGCACTCCAAACCATAGGATTACAACAAACCATGGCCCTTTAAAAAAAAAAAAAGGCTCTTTGGAAAAGCCATAGTACAGAGCCAAGAAATTTCTAAGAACAGCCCCAATAAACAATGGAGCAAGTGGATGAGAGAAGACAATAACTAGTAAAACCTAAGGAGCAACATTACACAAAGTCATGCTTTTTTAAGATGAGTTGGAAGAGCCTGGAATTTATATTAAACCAAAATTCAGGAGAATTTTGACCTATAAGTGTGCTAGAGACACTTGTAGAAGAAAGAGATATATAAATTACAAGGCTTGAAACTATGGTTTGTTTATCGGAATGTGTCCTGCTCACTGGCATTTTGCAGCCCATCAGAAAAACCTGACCAGTAAATATGGTTTATTCTAAAGTTATTTTTCTGGCTTGTTGGAAGACAGCCTGCTCCTGCTGGACTCATACATTACGATGAGCAAACCAACTGACAAAGGCTGAAGCTTTGACAAAGTCTGACGCTTGCACTCTTACTGCAAGCATGCTGCTAGCAAAATGATACACCAGATTTCCTAGAGAACCATGGCCTGCTGGCAAAGAAAGAGATCTTTGGCTTCTGGTAGAGAGCTCAGTCATGGAACCCAGCCACTGAGATATGGTAGGAGCTGGGATAGAGGTGACCTATGGAAATGGCCCTACATTCTTTTAGGATCCACTCTTAAATTGGGAGGGGGTAATCTCTGCATTTAGTCGTACTCTCTCAGTTTCAGAGGAAGGCTAAGGAAAAACCCCTCTGAATAAATCTTGACAAGAAAGCTCCATAGGACTGCCTTGGGGTCACCATAAGTCAGAATGTACTTGAGGACACACAACAACAACAACAACAGCAACAGCAACAGCAACAGCAACATTGTTTCCATGGAGCATAAGTACAACCTTGTCCTTCTGATCAAACCTACTGGCAGCCAATGATATCTACTGGTAGCCAGAGAAGCTGTGTCCAGGATTGATTTGCTGGGTCTTCTAACAATCATGAAGGTGTCAGCCCCCTCCTTGGAACAGTTTTGCAAGCCATAGATTTAAGTCAAACAGGCACAAAAGAAACATATCCCCCCCCACACACACACACACATACACACACACTCTTTAAGGACTGATGAATTTCCATCTGAAGCTTGGGAAAAATGGGAAAGAGGACAGTGCTACTGCACTGAGATCAAATGGGCATTTCATATCAGAAGTTAAGTCTGTGGGAACCTCTGAGGCAGGTAAACCCACACTAAGCCCCATATAACTCTATGTGCCCAGAGACAGGAGACGATTGCTGGGTTTTCCCTGTTTTTCTTTTCCATTAAAGGGACCCGAATTAATCAAAGCTGTTGCTGTGTGATCAGGGGCCCTCTGCTGGCTGAGCCTCAAACATTGCAAAAACTGCATGAAATCAATGGTAATGATGCTGTTCTTTTTAATTTTTTTACCTCCACAAGCGAATATTCTCACTGATTGAAGGAAAGAAATGTACAAGGCATTTCCAGTGGAGGAAAGAATACAGCCTAAAGCCAGTTGTTAGTCCCACTAAATCAGTGGGATCCTACAAAATCCATTCATAAACAGGTTCCATTGATTCAGAGTCTACTGTGGACCCATGTGTCCAAGTCAACATAGCTAATGGTGAGGAAGCTGAAATTCAACAAGAATGGGGGGTTACACACTCCCCAACTCTGGACTAGAATGTGAGCCTGTCTTCCATGTCAGTAGAAACTGGTGGCTTCTATGTCACAGAGACAGTGGGATTCACTCCATGTCTAATCTGGCGTTTAAAGGAGCTGTCCAAGGTGCTGAACTGTACCCACCCACCCCAATTCAACACCTTGGGTAGTACATTTAAAGTCCAGACTAAACCTTATAATGGATTCACATGGAAGCTACTGTCCACCACTGGGGACAATGTCTCTCATGGCACTGGAATGCAGAAATCTAGCTTGGAGATCTCATAGTAGGTTTCCTGGTGTATAATTCCTCCAACACTTTGCTATCATCAAAGATGACTGCCTTACTCTGTCAAGCGGTAACAGTCAGTACTTGCCAGAGGGAGGTTACACATTACACTGCATGTGTTCAGACTGCCTATAAACATACAGAAATGTTTGTGAGAATCTCAGTAGCCGTGTTCTTTCCTGATTTGTACCCAGTACAAGAATCCTCTTAAATCAAGAGGTCAGAACTAGGCTCCAGCTATATCTCGATAAAATGAGCACACGTACATTTGTGTGAATAGATAAACATGTTTGTGATTAATATCTATAATGTTCATCATAGAACATCTATAATGATTCACATTCACTTTGTGGAAGCTGTTAAGGTACCACCCTACAGCCTGCATGAAATGCAACACCGTTTGTCCTTAAGGAACTTCCACTAGAAATTCTAATGAGGATACGGGAGGTGGTGGTGGTAATGAGGCCATTCTGAAGGAGAGTGGAAGATTCGGGGGAGGGAATAGGCTGGAGAGAACACTAGAGTGTTATGATTAAGGAGACCTACCTCCACTGTATGACTTTCCTGCTTCCCACACTACTATGAAACATGAAGATCTACAGCATTTTGCTTCAGTGAAGTGAAATTTGTGGGATGAGATTGTGCTTTGATGGTGATCCTTGATACGAGAACCTGCATTGCTTTATTTATTACAGATATTTGCTATCTCACAGTTTAATCTGAAAGCTGTCAAAGTGACTTGCAGTCTCTTTAAAACACTGTTAAAAAAAGGTATAATGTACAATGTATGGTTGTGAAAGCAAAGAATCATAATAAATAATAAGTTCAAAAGAAATGTTTAAAATTGGCAGAATCAGAAAAGCCTTATTATAAGAAAAGATAAACCTGACACCAAAATGATAAGACAAAAAAAAAAGAGAGAGAGAGAGCCTTCCTGGAGAGATAATTCACTGCTGAGCAGAAATGAGGCTATAAGTTGCCCCATATTGGCCAAAGGGCTAATATTTACCTTGTATAGTCTTGGAGCTAGGATATTTGAAAGGCCTGGAATTTGAGAAATCCTGTTGTGTACTTCCCTGCCTTGAGAAATTAGACGGGGGAAAATATGAGACTGGGAGTTTAACACAGATGTGAAGACTGTTCACCAAATTTCTTTCTCAAGAAAGTGTGCTGAGGAGTGTCAAGACACCTTGCTGAGAAATTGCCAGCGTTCCTTCCTCCTGTGTGAGAGTAAGACAAAAAATACTTTTATTTTTCCACTGAAGTTTCTCTGATTTCTGCAAGCACATCTCTGCAAAACTACTCTCTTTTCCTTCTGTGACACAAAGCACACACAGCACATGCAGAGAAAAACCAGTTCATTGATGAAAAAGACAGAAAAGACACAAATCATGCATCCGCTGCTTCTGAGTTTTTTAAGTCCAGGCAACAAGCACTGTAGTTTTGGTGCAGCTGTTATAGTCTGGCACAATTGCACAGTTTGTATAAAAACTGTTCGGACAAAGATGAGAAGTCTTGCTGAAGAGACAGGACATATCCCATCAAACAGGAAAGGGAAGAGATTATATGCTTTATTATTTTTATGGGCAAGAATCAGACAAACAACAATTACAGTCCCAACTTTTTCTGTAGCAGCACCATAACTACAGAACTTCCTCTCAGTGCAAGTCAGGCTGGCTCCATTCCATCAAGGTCCTCATCTGCAGTGAAAGCTGTTATTTTCTCAGTTGTTTGAATGTTAAAATTGAATTTTAAAATTGTTTTTAGGCTACTTTTAAAGATTGTCGTGTTGTTGTTCTTCTGTACATTGTTTTCAGGACTTCGCTGGGCAGAAAAACTGTTTATAAATACTTTTAATAAAAAAATACATAAAACAAATACTTGGGCTCTGGCACATAAAAAAAAAGAGAGAGAGAGAAGTAACCCTCCACTTTACCCCTATAAGCAAAAAAGCCAATGTTACTGTAAGTCAACCCAGCAGGGCCTACCACAGTGCTAACTCTTGCCCTAGGCCAAGCATCTCACAATGTTCTGGAACAATGCTATGTCAGTGGCATTATGGAAAATTAAAATGGCTGCCTGCTGCTGCCATAGAGCATGTCTATATGGAATCATTGGCACAGAAGGCAGGCCACCAGATGGCACTTCACCAAAAGCTCATTTAAATCTAAAACTACCCCTGGAAAGAAGGGTTCAGACTAAGAGTTCTAAAAAAAAAGGAAAAATCTTGACAATCAAGATGAATTTGGCAGAAAGCATTTCTTCCCTAATTCAGAATTAGCACTCTGAATTCTGCTTGGAGACAGATAGGCAGCCAATGCAGCTGGGCTAGCTAATAGATGCTTCATATAGTGTACACAAATATCCATCAACCTGGAATGGAGAGGCAGGGCAGAGAGGGTTCAAACACCCCTCCCCAAAGAGGCTATCTGGTAAAATTAGACCACAAGACTCCTATATATATTATTTTTAGGGAAATAAAATCAAATATTAATCAAATATCAATCAATCAATTGCCATTTCCGCACTACACTCTTATAGAGCAATGATTCCACATTAAACCTCCTATGGAATCCTGGGGTTTGCAGTTTCAGGAGGGGCCGGCCGGTCCCTCCCGAAACTGCAAACCCCAGGATTCCATAGGATATTGAAAATGGAATAATGGCGCTATAAGAGTGTAGTGCGGAAATGGCAAATATCAATCAAATATCAGTCAAAAATGTACTAAATGATTAAGCACTAAGAAATACTAAGGCAATGAGCCTTATTTGAGTCTCCCAGGAATAATAAAGAATGGCTGCAATTTCTCATGCATGCTTACTTGGGAGTAAGCTACACTGAGCAAATGGAGGGTGCGTCTAAGTACATGTTGTGCTTGTAAGAGTTTTCATTTTTAAGCACATTTCAGGGGTAACAGATGGGCAAAACAATTTGCCCTCCCTTGCAAGTACCTGCAAGGAGGATCTGCCTGTCAATGATGTGCTCCCCACCACCACACACACCTTAAAAATAGGTCCAGGGTCTCTATAAGTATCCCTGCTTCCCTCTGTAAAATATTGGAGGTTGCATGTGGAGCGGGTACCTCAGAGAGGTTTTTGTATGTGGGATGCCACAGAGTGACTCTCTGTGTAATAAAGCAGGCAGATGTGGAGAAGGAAGCAAATGTCAAATTCTTCTCTCATACTCTTGGGCACAAATAGGAGAGAGGCAGATAGGCTGTGGAGAGCTGAGAGGCTGTGCTGGAACAGCTTCAGCATTTAACAACAACAAAAACATTGTATAGTATTTCTTTCCTGGAAAAGATACACCCAGGATGAAGTTGTCCTGGATCCTGGACAAGATAGTCAAGGCCTGTAGAGCTGTAATTCCCAAACTCAGTGCCAGACCATAGGAGAATGCTGCAAGAAAACAGCTTGTGTGCCATGATAGATTTTAAAGCACTTCATTAGAGGTTCCAAGGAGCCCAAGGGACCCAGCCTTTGGAATATACTGCCAGCCATGTCTCAGCACGATTCCTTGCTCTAGCTACCAAGAGTCCTCTCAGCCAGCCTCCCAAAGGAGTGGTTTGTCTGTCATAAGAGCTTTCTGCATAGAATGAAACTGGCTCATTGAATCACTCCTGATGCTGGAACACAGCAGAATCTTTCAGCCTGAGAGCTGAACTAAATTTCAGAGAAGTTCTTGGGGGTTGCATTCAAGTGGAGGCTGGACCTACTGACTGCCAGTTACTAAGGCCTTTTCTGCACTAGACTGTAATAGTGCTATTATTCCACTTTCAACATCCTACAGAATCTTGGGGTTTGCCATTTAGGGAGGGGCCCTTAGAATTCTCAGTCTTTAGCCTCAGAAAACTGCAAACCTCAGAATTCCACAGGATGTTGGAAGTAGAATAATAGCACTATAACAGTGTAGTGCAGAAAGGCCCTAAGAGTTAGGAGGCATTGCAAGATTTTAAAATGGTGGAAATCCATCAAATGCTGGTGTCATACAGAAAGGGGAATGGTTGCTGGGAGCAGCACAGATGGATAGATTTGGTCCCAAGGCTGTAGATTCCCCACCCAGGGGAGTGACTGACACTTCACATAGGGATCTTTCCATTTTTACTTGAAGATCCAAGGAACTAAGTCTGCAATCTTCCTCGTGCAAAGGCTCTAATGCTGAACTACTTGAAGTAGCAACTGGGAAAATGGATATCGGGGTTGGGGTTATAGTATAGGAGAATACAAAATTAATCTTTTCCTTTCAGTGTCAGTCCTTCCCACCCCCACCAAATTATTTTCCATCTTACTAACCAAATCTAGTATATAACAGGACAATGGCAGCTTCACTCCTGATGTAAATGGCAGTGATGCAGGGGAGGGGGGATTTCCATTGCAAAACTCACAATCTGGTAGGCTAGGACCAAGTCATTATCACTGGTCCCCAAAGGCTTGGCGGGTTTTAACCTGGCACTGAAATCTGACCAGTGTGGATGCCAATAGATGATTTTGAAAGATGTAAATGGAAATACATCCAAATTTCTATTTAAGGGGGAAAAAACACTTTGCCAATACAATATAAAGACCCAAGTCAGGACAAGATGTGAGGTGGAAATCCAACCTGGCATACTTCAAGAGTTGCCCTTTCCTGACTGGGACTTTATGCTCAGAATTGTCATCCTCTCCAACAAATACATCAAACTATTTAGTTGGATTCTCTTGAGTTCTTTTTTCAAAGTTGGTACAGCATCTAATATTGCCCTCAGCATTGTTATTACAGAAACTGCCCGGTTTCTCTGTTTCCCACCAATAAAGAAGATAATGTGCTTTGCCCAGTACGGAGGCAATTCTGAGTAATCATATTTTTATTTTCAGGAACAGATGATTAAACTTTTCTGCCTTTCTTGCTCCCAGCAGTCTTGTGGGCAGATCAGGCCAGAAACCATTGTCTCACTTGCTGGACCCTTATATGAATATCTGAAAATCTCTCTTGCCTATATCCACTTCAAGACTGACCTATGCTGACACTTCAGCATCTTCCCTCATCTGTTTTTTTTAAAAAAATATTAAATCATAAATAATGATGAAACATTATTTTGCACAAAACGGACTTTAACAGTAATCTAAACATGAACTAACATAAAACACAGCAAAGGATTCACAGATGTATATAGTTCCATTTATTTTCATAAATTACCAAGAAAGATTGAAGTGAGGCTTGAAGACCTATTGCAAATTTATATACTCAATAACAGGAAAGCGGCTACTATAAAATACTGTCTTGTGCTTGATCATTTCTTGCTACTCGTAACTCTGATATAAGTTCTATCAAAGCTAAAATTCCATAATCTCTAGGGACAACAGGGTAACAGAGAACTGAGCCCTATCATCTGGAGCAAGCTTGATCTCTGCTGCTCCAGATAAGAAAGGCTGATGCAATTGATTGACAAGGAGATTCCAACAAAAGATTTGGAAGAACATCCTGGTAGTAAGAGCTATTTGGCAATGAAATAGACTACCTTGGAAACTAGCCGATCCTCTTTCCTCGGAGATTTTTCAGACTAAGGGCCTTTCAGCTTTATGCTGTTATAGTGCTGTTATTTCACTTTCAACCTCCTGTGAAATTCTGGGGTTTGTAGTTTACTGAGGCCAAAGAGCTCTCTGGCTGAGAATTCTAAAGGCCCCTCCCTAAACTGCAAAGCCCAGGATTCCATAGGATGTTGAAAGTGGAATAACAGCGCTATAACAGTATAGGGCAGAAAGGCCCAAAATTTTGATCACAACCACTCAGGAGGGCTTTAGTGGTAGATAAAGTACTCTTGGGTTACCTTTTGGTTCTACAGTTCTATGATTCCAATATGAATTACTATACCCCCCTGATTTTTTTTTTCATACCAATGGCAGTGGGTGACTTCTATGTGGAAGGTGAATCTGTTCTGGGAATCAGTCTGTCTGTCTGTCTGTCTGTCTGTCTCTCTCTCTCTCTCTCTCTCTCTCTCTATCTATCTATCTATCTAATACCCTGTCTTTCTCCCAACATTGAATCTAAGGCAGCACACAACCTTTTAAAAGCACATACAATTAAAAAAAACTTTCAATACAAAAGTTAAAACACAATCAAATTTCTATTTAAAAACATTAATTAAAAGGCACGTTAAAAGCAATTTTTAAAAACACCTACAAAACATAATAAAATGGAAAGAACACCCACCCCCATTAAAAGTTTGGTTTGCCATATTAAAAGCCAAAGGCCTCCTTAAATGATAAAGTCTTTACCTAATGGCAGAAAGACAGTCGGAGTGGGGGCTCTAACTGGACCTCCTGTGGAAGGGAATCTCAAAGCCAGGACGTAGCCAAAGTTTTAACCCACATCCTTGACAGAAGTGCCTGTGATGATGGTGAGACTGAAGAAAGCCTCCCCCTCCAGATCTTAAGAGTTCGGGGAAGCTCATAGAGAGACATACAGTTTTTGAAACAGTCTGGACCCAAGGTCATCACCATCACTTTGAATTCTTCTCAGAAATGGATGGGCAGCCAATGGAGGCCACATGATCTCTATAAGCTGCTCCAGTCAACAGCCTGGCTGCAGCATATTAGATCCAATGAAGTTTCCAAACAGATTTCAAAGACAGCTCCACATAGAGTGTGTTGCAATAATCCAAACAGGATATAATTAAGGTACATTACTGTACCTGACATCTAAAGAAAGACTGCATCTGGCATACCAGTTTTAGCTGTACTCTTGGCCATGGCAGAAACCTGGACATCCAGGCTCAGCTCTAAGTGTAGGTATACACTCAAGCTGCAAACCTGTGTTTTCAGGAAGAGTGTAACCCCATCCAGCACAGGCTGAATCCCTATGCCTCACTTTCAATTGACCAGAAGCACCTCTGTCTTGTTTGGATTAAATTTTAATTTCTTTGTCCTCATCCAACCAGACACTGGTTTAGCAGGGAGAACAGCTTCCTTGGAATTGGACAGAAAGGAGAGCTAGAGCTGGATATGATCAGCATATTGGTGACAACCAACTCTGGATAATTCCTCCCATCAGTTTCATTTAGATGTTAAATTGCATGGGGGACAAAACTGAGCCCTGATGGACCTTACAGGCAAATGGTATGCGGTCAAACAGGAATCCTCCAGAACTACCTTGTGAGTTCACCTCTCCAAGGACTGGAACCATTGCAGACAGTGCCCCCAAATCTCATTCCAAAGAGGCAGCTCAGAAGGATACCATAGTCAATGGTATTGAAAGCCCCTGAGAGGCCCAGAAGAACCAAGAAGGACACAGTCCTCCTGTCTAGTTACCGGTGTAGGTCACCCACCAAGGTGACTACAGCTATCTCCATCTCACAACCAGGCCTGAAACCAGATTGAAATGGATCTAACCAATCTGTCTCATCCAAAAACCCATAGAGTTGGGAGGCCACCATATACTCCAGAACCTTGCTCAGAAAAGGAATGTTGGAGACTGGCTGGTTGTTGTCCAGTGTAAGTCAGGTCATGAAGGTTTGTGTTTTGTTTGTGTGTTTGCCTTTTAATGGAGGTCTCGCCATGGCTTCTTTCAGACATTTATTTATTTAATTGGATTTATAACCTCCCTTTCTTCCAAGATGGGATTTGAAAATTGGGAATTATCCCAGGTGTTGAACCTATTGCAGGGATAAGGTTCCACAGCTTTGACGTCTCTCTTAAAGTTTGGATGAAAACCCAGGACAGATTCCCTGCCTCACATACATGGGAGCCACCAGCCATCACTTTCTTTTTTAAAAATTATTTTTATTAAGACGTTTTCTAAATACACTAAAACTACAACTATTAAAGAAAAAAACTGTTATAATATGAAAAAAGAAAGCAGAGAAAAAAATACAGAAAAAAGAGAACTAGAAAAAGCACAAGAAATACAGAAAATAATACATGAAAATAGAAAAATGACATCTGATTTTCTTCCTGGTGTAGGTATTATAATCTCACCTCCCCTTTAAAATATTACCTCTTACATTTCTTCTGATAAGAGAATCCTACTAATCCCCAAAGCCCAATCATGTCTGTCTGTCTGTGTTTATTTATTTGTTGCAAAAAGTCAATCAGGGTACCCTAGTCCTTTAAAAATGGGAAGGTCAGTAACAACTTTCTCTAATCAAAGCAGATAGTTTATCCATTTTGGCTAATTTGTTTGATTTCAACAGCCAGTTCTCTATTTCATCATTCTCCAACACAAGCAACTTCTAGTCAAGGAGCCAGGGGAAAATCTGGACAATTTTTAGTTGCAAGCTCTTATTACTCTGCAAATATAAGGACAGTAAAGATACTTTAAAGTTCATCTTTAAAGTTGCTTTCTTATCCTTTCAGAAATCCTGAAAGACTTCAGAATTGGTTTGCTACCTTACAGTGCCACCATATTGGAGTATCTGTGGCATTACACTGTCCCTAACATTTATCCTTAACCAAGGAAGGAGTGTAGTTCAGCGTCCTCAGTGTCAAATAGGAAATATTTAGGAAATGACTTTATTCCATGGTCTCTGGTCTGTGCCAAGGTCTTTGGGTTATCTCGTCATACATTTCTCTCATCTCTTTGCTTGACATTTATATAAAGAGCTGTTCCCAAATTAATTTTGTTCCTTCTCTGTTTACATGTTGTAAAGCCAGTTAGATTTTGTCAGTTTCTTGCAGGATTATTTTAAGTCTAAACAATTAGATTTTCCAAACTTGTGAGAGGCCATATTGCTTTGATTTAACATTTGAAATAAAAACAAAACAGCATAACTGATGAACTCATAGTCAAAATGCTTGCAGTGGTTGCACTTGAACTCTTAATAGGGCAGGTTATTTTCATGGATGAGCCATTGTACAAATCTCATATAATTTACAATAGCCCAGCCTTTCCCCATGAACAAAATAATCAAATTTAACCTCTTGATAAAATAAACAGATGGCATAAAAAGGAGACAAGAGAGGGAGAGGATGGAAACAATGTTTTCTGTCATTCCCAATAAGTTTCATAGGTTAATTTTTTAAAGGAATTATGAAAATTTTTACTCACTCTCATGCCTTCACTTATCTGCTTGATTTTTTGTAACATTTCCTGATAGAAGGATTGGAAACTCTCAAAAATTTAGTAGTCTTTTGCTTGGCCTAGTAAAAGTGTAACACTAAGATGTATTTTAGAGTTAAGATGGAAGGTTGGAGGAGCTTGCAGACAATTAGATCAGGTGCTATGCTGGTTTCAGGAGGCATTTAGGTCTATCTCTTTGGACAGTTCCTCAGTAGCAAGTTGACAGATTTGTTGGCAGTCCTAACAAAGGTTTAACTCAACTCCAGTTCCAATTTTCTGTGGGTTCTCTGACCTCTGCTGCCAATCTGTGGGGAGATCTAGCAGTGCAAATAGACAAGTATTCCTTCAGGAAACCTGTCTGAACTGCACATGCTGCCATTTGGTAACCTATTAACCATGTCCCTTGGATCGAACTACAGTTATGGGATTTCTGTCACTCAGTGACAGCAGCTGTATTCTCGCCAGGAAACCTTAACTCTGCTGGTGTTGAAATGATATACGGAGAGAAGATTGCAGGCTTTGACGTCATTCCAATAGAACAAAACTCAGCTGTTTGTCCAAAGCTGCGATTGCGAACAGGTGCCTTGGAAAACAGAGTTCTTATGCAAGGGGAGAAGAATAGATTTGACCTGAAATACTATTCTACTTCTGCTTTGGTCAGACCTCACCTATGATGCCCACTTTTGAGCACCACAGTTCTAGAAGGATATTGACAAGCTGGAACATATTCAGAAGAGGATGAACAAGAGTGTGGTAAAAGGTCTAGAAACCAAGTCCCATGAAGAATGGCTTAGGGAGCTGGGTACATTTAGCTTGGAGAAGAAAAGACTGAAAGTCATATTTAAATATCTTAAAGGATGTCATGTAGAAGATGAGGCGGGCTTGTTGAGGACACAAACCAATGGATTCAGATGCCAAGGAACGAGATTGCTTTGTGTGACTTCAAGTCATTTCTAACTTATGGTGATCCTGTCATGGGGTTTTCTTGCCTTCTTGTTCAGAGGGCTCTGCCTTTGCCTTCCTCTGAGGCTGAGAGACTGTGACTTGCCCAGTGTTACCCAGTGGTTTCCATCACTGAGCAGAGATTTGAACCCTGGTCCCTAGAATCATTGGCCAACTCTCAAACCACCATAGCATATTGAGTCTCAAAGATTTAATAATGGTAGTAGCAGCAGCAGCAGCAGCAGCAGCAGCAGCAACAACAACAACAACAACAACAACATCAGGAGTCCAGGCAGACAGATATTGCAGAAAAGCGCAAGTTGTCACAGTTCCTTCAAGGCAGTAAAAAGTTGAATCAGAATCACGGAAACATAGAGCTACAAGGCAATTGCAAGTATCATCCACCATTCTTCCTTTCCTTTCCTTTCCTTTCCTTTCCTTTCCTTTCCTTTCCTTTCCTTTCCTTTCCTTTCCTTTCCTTTCTTTCCCTTCCTTCCTTTTCTCCAATATTGGGACTCAAGACAGTGAAAAAAATTAAAATAGGTACACTTTAAAGCCATTACAAAAACATAAGCAAAACACATAAAGTCATTATTAAAATAAAATAATCTGTATAATTAAAAAGATGCAAAACAAGTCTATTAAAAGACAAAGATTTTAAAAATCAGCAAAATGGCACCCTGTTAAAAGCATGTGCAGTCATTTCTCAGGAACCAGAAACTTTCTTTTGAGCTTTCTCTCAGACCCACCACCATCACAGATGCATTTGGTGAGGATATGGGAGATGACCTTCTCAGTGGCTGCTCCCCGGCAATGGCATTCCTTCCAACAGGAGATTCAGCTGATCGCTTCTCTGCAATCTTTTCAACAAGACCTTTTTCTTTGGACAGGCCTTTAACTTTTAATCAGTTGTACAGAGTGTTTCTAATGTGCTATCCCAATCTTTGATCTTTATGTTTTAAACATAATTTAAAATGATTTTAAATTAATGTTTAGACTAATATTTGTATGGGACAGTGTACTGTTTTTCAAAACTTTTTTTGTATATTGCTTTTATTATATTTTTGGCTTGCATTATAAGCCTTGTACCCCATCTTGGGAGAAAGGCAAGATAAAAATAAAATAAATAAAATAAAATGATTCATAAAAGCTTGTTGGAGCAGAAATAATTTCACTTGCCAACAGAAGAACAGTTGGTGGGGAGCCATTCTAGCCTCCCCAGGAAGAACTTCAAAGCCTGCTGGTGTAGCTACCTTTCCCACCAAACATTCCTAGGAAGCTGGTGGAACCAAGAGAAGGGCCTTCCTCAAAGATCCAAAACCTTGGGTGGGCTAATATATGTAGACACAATCCCAAACCAAAGCCATATAGGGCTTTATAGGTCATAATCAGCCATTTGAATTATGTTTGAAAATGGACTGGCAGTCAATGAAACTGTTGCAGCAAGGGAACTGAATGATCCCTGTAGCTAAGCCGTTGAAGCTAAGAGACTACCACGTATTCCAGTACCTTGTCCCAAAACAAAATATTGGAAACTGGTCTATAGATATACAATACAGCAGGTTGCAGGAATTTTTTCTTTCAACAGGGGTTTACAATGGCACTCTTCAGACATGTTAGGAAGGATGGACCACTGCCTCTACCTTCTTAGCCAATCCCCTCTGGCCTGTTTAACAAGCCAGGAAGAACAAGGGTCTAGAACACATCTCTACAAACATAGGGCAGTTTTTTAGAAAAAGGATTAAGATATAGGCCATTTCTGCCCTACACTGTTATAGTACTATTATTCCACTTTCAGCATCCTGTGGAATCCTGGGGTTTGTAGTTTTCAGAGGCCAAAGAGCTCTCTGGCTGAGAACTGTAAAGGCGCCTCCCTAAACTGCAAACCCCAGGATTTCACAGGATGTTGAAAGTGGAATAATAGCACCAGTGGCATAGGGACCAGGAGAGCGAGGAGGGTCATGCTCCCTAGGTGGCACATTTTTGGGGGTGCTGCCATTCCTTCCCTGCCCCCCTGTGTGCCATTGCCCCTCTCTTCATGCCATCGCCCCACCCACATGTACCATTGCCCTGCCCACACACCTCCGCCCCTGCCTCTACCCTGTTTGCGCCAAGCTACACCACTGAATATCATTATAACAGTGTAGTGTGGAAATGGCCTCAGAGTGGAGTATTGCACATCTGGAGAAAAAGAAAGAAAGTTCAGCTGGGCTGCAAACACACATTTTTATGGGAGCATATCCCAGTGAAGATTTACCTCTGAGTGGACATGAATAGAATTGCACTGTAGATCTTGGCAGCCACTTCCATGAAGATAATAATCCTCAGTATTCAATTCAGAACAGCCATATTGTGTAAATTTTAAAATCCTGTAAACAAAGAGCAGAAGCATGCAAAAGGATCAACTGTTTCCCTGACTCTCACTGAAAGAAAGGCTCTGTTGAGGTGTTACAAACCCAGATGAGTGTGAAGAGAATAAACTCTTCTAGTCCTGCCTTCTCTGTCCCACCATTTAACATTCTTGTCTTCTTGGTATCCATATGGAAAGGAAGGGGTATTTTAATAGGGTTTTTTTATTTATTCAATTAATTAATTTAAATCCCATCTTTCTCCTAACATGGGATCCGAGGTGGTATACGACCTCTTAAAAAACACAGTACAACTAAATAGCTTCAATTCAAAAGTTAAAATACAATTAAACTTCTATTTTAAAAACTCAGGTTAAAAATGCAGGTTAAAAGTAGTGTATACAAAAACACATATAAAATATAATAAAATAGAAACACTCCCTCCATTAAAAGCTCCATCTGCCACAATGTATTAGAAACCAAAAGCCTCCTTAAGTATAAAGGTCTTTATCTGCAGGCAGAAAGATAGCAAGAGGGGTCCAAATGGACCTCTCAAGGAAAAAGGGTTCTACAGCCTGGGAGCAGCCATAGAGAAGACTTCTGACGGTGGTGGGACCAGGAGAAGCCTTCTTTTGGAGATTTTGTGATGGTGGTGGGACCAGGAGAAAGCCTTCCTCTGCAGTTCATAGAATCATAGAATCATAGAGTTGGAAGAGACCCCAGAGGCCCTCGAGTCCAACCCCCTGCTATGCAGGAACGCCCATCAAAGCATTCTCAACAAATGGCCATCTAGCCTCTGCTTAAAAACCTCCAAGGAAGGAGAGTCCACTACACTCCGAGGCAGCAGATTCCACTGCCGGACAGCTCTGACCGTCAGGACATTCTTCCTGAGGTTCAGGTGGAATCTCCTTTCCTGCAGCTTGAATCCATTGCTCCTTGTCCTGGTCTCTGGAGCAGCAGAAAACAAGCCCTCTCCCTCCTCTACACGGCATCCCTTCAAATATTTAAACATGGCTATCATGTCCCCTCTTAACCTTCTCTTCTGCAGACTAAACATACCCAGCTCCCTAAGCCGTTCCTCATAGGGCATGGCTTCCAGACCCTTCACCATTTTGGTCGCCCTCCTCTGGACATGTTCCAGCTTGACCATGTCCTTCTTGAATTGAGGTGCCCAGAACTGGACACAGTATTCCAGATGAGACCTAACCAATCTTAGAGCCCAGGCAGGCTCATATAGGGAGAAACTATTTTTCAAGTTTTCAAGTTTTAAGTTTAAGCCCTGCCCAGCTTATTTTTAATTATACTTTTAATTGTACTTGTATTTTTAATTATGATCTAGTTTAATTACGATATATTTGTATTTTAAATGGTTTTGTGTTTTTAGTGTATCTTAGCCATAATTTGTTTTTAAGGGTATCTATGTTGTGCCCCACCTCAAGAGGAGAGGTGGGTCACAAATAAAATAATAACAACAACAACAACAATAACAATGCTTCTTTATAACACCCTTTACACTGGAACAACGAAATACAATCAGGGACAAAGACACAAAAATAGAAAACCACAACAATACATGGCATGAAATGTTGTTATTGTTGCTGTTGTTAAACTTCCCTTATTCTCAAGCAATGGACTCAATCTAGATCACCAGACCCGTATACTTGCTTTTAATGGAAAGGGAGTATCCCCTGCATGTTACATATTTAATGCAGTGTGTAGTTTTGTTCCCAGGACTCAAATCTTGTTAGTCCCAACTACATTAGATCTGTTGAATCAATGATCCTTACATAAGTGTTGACTAAACAAGTTTCCATTAATTCAGTGGATCTACCTTAGTTGGCACATCGAAGTGTATTTAGCTCACAGCTGATTAATTTCGTGAAATTTAGACTTATCTTATACCCTGTTTGGGAGTAAATTGTACTGAACTTAATAAGATTTGCATCTGAGTAGATGTGGATGTGCACTGTTTCATCTATGATTCATCTATTGGTTACATTTACAGAGGGCTAAAAATGATAACCCTGAATAGCCAAGAGTAGATTTTGACTAAAAAGAAAAAAAGGCACACATGGGCCCTCCCAGCTGTTCTCCAGCAGTACATCTGTGCAGTGGAAAGAGATTGCTGGTGGGTGACCATGAGCAACCCAGCCAGCTGGGTAGGTACCTCTGAACCAGGATGGTGGCTTTCAGCTGAGCAGGAAAGGAGCTCCTGGCTGCGTATGATTGGAAAAGATCTGAAGAAGAAGCTCGTCTCTCACTTTTCTTCCCTTCTGCCTGGGTGCCCTCCTAGCAGGTGTTCCTACAATGTTTTTAGAAGCAAGAAGGTGAACTGGTGAGGGGGAGCAAGGCAGCCATGTGGTGCAGCAGATTAGGGGAAAACAAGGGTAGGGGGAGAGCAGGCTGGAGCCTGGTTCAATGGGGTGTGGAAGACTTTCCTTCTTTGCTCCCAGAGTCAGGGTGCTACACTTCCACAGTTACCAACACCCAGGAAGTCTAGCTCCCTTTCCTAGTCTGCCCCATGGCAGTTGTGAGCCACTGGTGGACCAGCAAAAAATCTTTACACAGGACTTCAAGTCATGTATATCATTATTGTCTTTAAAGTTCACAGGTGTTACAAGGAATGTAAAAAAGCAATCAACAAATAATACAGAGAAAGACAAAAACATATGCAACATACTTATGTCATTAGGCCTCAGGCTTTCCTGTGGGCTGCTGGAGACTGATAATTGATACCTCCTTCCTCTCATGTCATCAATCCCACTAAGGGCATAAGAATACTTTCTCAGCTTTTTGGAAGATGAACATATGTGTAGTAAGAGGCATTGTATCATTTCTCCAAGTGAAAGTTTTTCAAGTTAGTTAATGTTATCCAGCCTTCTGAAATCTGGTGTCCTTTAGATGTGATGGACTTTAGATGTGATGCATCTCCATCACTCTGAGATATCACAGAGAAAGGCTAATACAACTGACCAAACCTGGCACTCCTGGAAAACAGTACTATGACCTAGATCCTATACTGTCTAACACAGCATAAGAGTTCTGCAGGCAAAACCTCACTATGGCTCCCTATTCTTTATCCCTAGGACTCACAGTTTTGCTGTGATAGCCCCCCTGAACAGCCATTTTGTGGCCAGTCAATAGCAGGATGTGCAGCAGTCAGAACAGCATCTGGCTATGCCCTCCAATCAGACAGAGACCAATCATATTTTCTGCCAAGATCAATAGGGTCATCTGGAGATCTCAGCTGATGATGTAATCATTCTGGATCTGGCTTCAGGAACATAGCTAGACACCTCTCTGATCCCTCGTGGTCTCCATCAGTCAAGGAATGTCTGTTCAGAATGTCTGTACAGAAAAACCTTGAGTCCTGGAGTGAGACTTTGATCATTCCAAAGGCTGGAAGAGAATATAAATCTCCACAATGACCCCCCCCCCCAAAAATGGTGCTGGCCTATGACACTAATGAGTCCATCTGCTGTAACATGTACTTGGGTGTGTGTGACACAGTTCTGGAAAAGGAACTTCTGAATTTGCAAATGTATGGTGGGGACAGAGACAGACAACTTGTCCTAACTGCCATGTTTCACCGTCCTGGTGATGACTTCCAAGTTCATCTTGGACATCCCAGAATCTGAAGTAAAGCTCCACACACAAGGGTAATCTTAGGACTAACCCAGCTTCACTCTGGTTACCAACATGGGAGATATGTGCTGGGTCCAAGTCTAGAAATAATGAATTGCAAACAATGCCATCGGGTGGCTCGAACATCTACTAGATTTTTGTGTGACATTGAAAGGAGCTATCCAAGGTGCTTAGACCTAAACCCGTAATAGATCAGAGTCAGTCCAGCACCTGTGATGGTTACAACCAACCTTGAACCAGTAACAGCTTCAGGGTGGGATGGGGGCTGGTGTCAAGGACTTAAAGAAGTCACGCCTAAGAAATAACATGATGAGTGGAAACAAAGTCATTATTACTGACGTAACTGATATTTGTATCCCAAGAACACATCATTTTTAACTATCACTAAACAGTGTTAAGAGTTCTCTCTGCCTTGAGGCAACACGAGGCAAATGCCTCAGGAGGTAGAAGATTTGGGATATCATGAAAGAATGGCAAATACAGACCCTTTCCTCACGGGGGGGGCAAACGGGGCGGCGCAAGCAGGAGCAGAGCTTACCTGCTAGCGGGTTGCGTGGTTTCGCCGCTCTATACGCCGTCGAATTTCGGCGGCGCTCGGCAGCACCCAAAATGGCAGCCGGCGGCTTCCAGCGGCACTTTGCCAATCAAGGCAGTGTGCCAGCCGGAAGCCCACCCCCAGGCAGATCTGCAGGGACGCGCTACCACGTCTCTGCAGTTCTTCACCGGGGGCTGCCAAGGAGTAGCACAGGCAAGTTTCATAAAAACCACTTGGGAAGGTGGTTTTTATAAAACTCGCAGCGCCACCCCCGTGGCTGTGCTAGAGCGGTTTGAGGTGTAGAGCCTCACTTTTTCCAACTGCACTAGTGCACCCCGCGGTGAAGAAGACCTCCTGGAGAGGTCGCCCTAGCGTGGGCAAGATGCCCATGTGGAAAGGGCCACAGTCAGCCCTCCACATATGTGGGTTTCACTTTTGCAGATTTGATTATTCTGCTGCTTCCCTATGCCATTTTTAATAGGGACTGCAATCCTCCTGAGACTGAGAAACTGCAAACGAGGCTAGTATGTCCCTATTAAAAATGGTGTGGGGCAGCAGTGGAGGTGGCAGTAAGCCCCACCAGCCCCCCACTTCTGCCTTTTGAAGAAACCTGATGCCTCAAAGGAATCCACAGTGGACTGAATATGCTGATCGTACTTTTTTTGTGTGCTAAATATGGCTTGGGAGAGCCAAGAGTTATTTGTGTGTTTTTCACTTTCATGGGGGGTCCTGTGCCTCTAACCCTAGTGAATGTGGAGGGATGACTGACTTGCTTTTGTTTTTGTTTTTTGTTACTGGAGGGCGGGGTACTGCCAGGGACAGAGGGAGAAGCCTGTGAGATTTTTCTCCATCATGCTTGGTTTGATTACTATGCAGTTTGTCCTTGGTGGGTGATATCATCTGCTGCTTTATCTCAAGCAGTAAAATGCCTTAGACCAGCCTTGACAATGTTGTATCTTGGATAAGGCCAAACTGGATGTTTCAACATTGATGCTAATTTCCTTTCAGTCCTGTTTTCAGAAACTGCTTTTTACAAAAAAAGCAGGAATGAAGGAAGTAACTTTGCATTTCAGCCAGACACTGAGTCTGAAGCATTTTCCTGAAAGAATTTTATTCTCTAAGCTCATGTAATTGAGGTGCCACATGACACTCACAGACAGCCAACATGATGTAGAGGGTTGAATGTTGAATATGACTGGAGATCAGGATTCAAATCCCCACTCAGCCATGGAAACCCACTTGATGACCTTGGGCAAGTCACACTTTTAGCCTCAGAGGATGGCAAAGACAAAACCCCTCCAACAAATCTTGCCAAGAAAACCCTGTGGTGGGGTTGCCTTAAGGTCACCATATGTCAGAAGCAACTTGAAGGCACACAACAGCAGCAGCAGCAGCAGCAGCAATGATGTTCATGCACACAACAGTAAGGCATGTCATTCCAAACTTCCGTATGTCTTGCTAGGGCAGAGGGGTGAAGATGGGAAGTTTGCCAGAGAATGTCCTTAAAAAGTCAAAGGAGGAGCAGGTTACATTACAGAAAAAAAAAGTCACTGAAAATGCAGACTACATGTACATATAAAGGGAAGTCACAGAAAAGACAGATTGCAACTTTGCAGTGCTATTACCATCATCCTAGCTGCATGTTATCACATTTCAGTGAATCAAAAAATGAAGAAAAGAAATCAAAGGCCCTTGACCCTAAATAGAATTGTCAACCAATGAGAAAAAAAGAGCTGTGCATGCTTCTGTGCCAGTAACAAGAGGATGGTCTGCAGAAATAAATGAGTGACGAACTTTTCAAAAGCATGCAGGTAAGCATTAGCACCCAGAAAGGTCTGCAGGCCACACTTCTGTTAAAGGGAGAGGACAAATCTGGCAACCCACCTAGCCCTGAGGAGTTTCTGATTTAAGCAGTGAAAGTTATTGAAGGAGAGAGGTAAGAGATGAAAGCAATAGCTGTAGCACAAGATGCTTGGGCGTTTGGCATATCTGGAATGTAGGTTCAAAAGTCCTCTTTCTTGTGTGAGAATGATGTGTGAGTGAAAGCATGGGTGGAAGATGACTATCAAAATTCTGTGCTGTTTTCTTACCTAAATGGCATGATGGACTGATACATCAAGTAACCAGCTCAGCCTTTTTTCCCCCAAATGTCCATGGAATTTAAAGAAGCTAACTAGTACTCAACTGCCCAAGGGTGAAAAGGTGGACTCCACAAAGCAATGAAAGACAGCAGGCACAGCTCCTACCTCTAGGGATCATAATTCAATCCTGCTATAGAGGCTGAGCTTGGGAAAATTCCTCTTGGGGAAATATATCTCCCAGTAGCCATGCTGGCTGCGGAATTTTGGAAGCTGTCCAAAAAAAGGACACACTTGAAGAACCTATATTAGCCTTTAAAACAGTGGTTCTCAACCTGTGGGTCCCCAGATGTTCGTGGACTTCAGCTCCCAGAAGCCCCAGCCACTATGGTCAATGCTCAGGGCTTCTGGGAACTGAAGTCCACAAGCATCTGGGGACCCACAGGTTGAGAACCACTGCTTTAAAAGAACCTAAATTAGACAGCCTAAACTGGAACTGCCATTCTTTCGTACTGCGCATCTTCTGCAGCCCCCCAGGCTTGAGTGAAGCAGAAAGCCAAAGGATATTTTGCTTCCGTCATTACAGCTGTAAGATCACAGCAGGTGCAACCAGTCTATTTATAGCCCTCTCAAGTGTCAGCTCAAACTGTTTGCACTTTCTATAGATTATACATCAAGTGCAAGCAGAAAACACTTTGGAGCCCGGGGAATGAATTAGCGTAGGTTAAAGAAGCAACCTCTTAATTGAATACATCTGGGAAGGGACACTTTCTGGCCTTCTGCCCAGAGCTTCACAAAAGCTCTCAGAAAGCCAAGCTGATTGCTTTACAAACAACACTGAGTCCAAAGGAAAGTTCCAGACACGTTGTTGTAATTGTTTTTGTTGATTTACATTCTTAGGCAGGAGCTGTTTTTCAATCTTAATGCTATTTGCAGGTAGTTTAACTTTTGTCTTCTTACCTGTGCATCTTGCTTAATATATTTCTCAGAACAGCAAAGCACCATCTTGTCGATGTGGTCATGCATGTTTTGAAAAACAAAAAGACAAAGAAAGTGTCTTTCATGCATGTGTGTGTGTGTGAATGTGTGTGTATGCCTTTAAGGCTGAATTTACAGAGGCTAAATAATGTGTCCTTACCTCAACTGTGTTCTTCTCCTTCCATTGTGAAAACACTTCTTTTCTATGCCTTAGGGCTTTAAGACATTTTTTTTAAACTTCCAGTTTACTCCCCTGTTTTGGGGAAGAACCTTTTTCCCCCTAAACATGTGGATTGATCCCTGAATTGGGATAGCAGTGGAATCTGGGGTAGAGAGTGATGGGCCCAAGTTGTGGATGGTCACCTGTGTCTAGTGGTCATCCGACCTTTCCTGTCACTGAAGAGTAGCTCCCTTGTTTATACTGGCATCCAGAAAAGCCAGTGTTGCCTTTTGGGGGCAGGAGGTGATGTTTTTATGTGAACCTTCACATACATACTGTTGTGCACATTCACAGGTCAGCATTTCACCTACCCCTTCTCTACCAATTTCACTTTACAGAAGCACAATCACAATGAAGGGAGAACAAAGGCTATTTGATTAAGTGAATATGAGAAAATGTGCATGATTTGCAGGAATCCCGCCCCCCCAAAAAAAGAACCTGCAGCTGCTGCAGTCACGTGACCAGACATAAACTGATATGGCAAACACATGCACACAATAGAAACATCCACTTGCACCCATGTGGCTACATAATAGGGGTCCTATGTGACTCTTCAAACTGATTTCAGTTTGGATTAAAACAGGTATATATGGCAATAAAGGGATTAAATTTTACTACTATGCCGTGGAGCTGGGATACAGCCCTCAGGTAGATTCAGCCCAAGCTGACTGTTGACTTATGGTGACCCCATCAATTTCATCAGGGTTTCTTAGGCAAAGAATACTCAGAAGTGGTTATGCCAATTCCTGATCCTGCTTAGCCTCCAAGACCAGGTGGGATCTGGAGCCCTTAGGGCAGTGGTTCTCAACCTGTGGGTCCCCAGATGTTTGTGGACTTCAGCTCCCAGAAGCCCCAGCCACTATGGTCAATGCTCAGGGCTTCTGGGAGCTGAAGTCCACAAACATTTGGGGACCCACAGGTTGAGAACCACTGCCTTAGGGTATTTAGGCCTCAAAAAGTATCTTAATTGCCTCTTATCACCATAGCTTGTACCTGTGAGACTTTTGCTGGAAGCCAAGCCTTTTCCTTCCCCAGACTGAGAGAAATGGAACTATGTGAACTTCCTGTTCTTTTTGACACTTTGGTGGCATTTTTGAATATCCGAGTAGGCCCTATTCCTGTTACCCAACACAGATAAAATCATTGCCAATATGTCTGGAAGTATCCAGCAGTTGTGGAACTTCTAGACCAGTGGTTCTCAACCTGTGGGTCCCCAGATGTTTGTGGACTTCAGTTCCCAGAAGCCCTGAGCATTGACTATAGTGGCTGGGGCTTCTGGGAGCTGAAGTCCACGAACATCTGGGGACCCACAGGTTGAGAACCACTGTTCTAGACCTATTTGATGAATCCAAAGGAGAGTTTTGATCCTATAAGCCCTGGGAACACTACATCTCTGGTTATGAGACAAAGTTTGTTGTAGGGAGAAAAGTGATCCCTCAAAAATGAAAGGACCGTTTTCAAAAGCATCCATTCCTGAACGAGAAACTCCCAATAATGAGTATACAAGGGGATCATGCAGCACCTTTGAGGCTAATTGACAGAAAAGCATTTGTAGCATAAGCAATGGTTCTCTTTCTATTAGTTTCAAAGGTGCTACAAATTTCCTTTGTATACTGCTACAGACTGACACCACTATTTCTTTGAATATGACACCAATACTGATTTACGGCTTTTTTTTATGTAAGGGTTCTTCCAGACACTGTGGGGTTTAGTTATGTTTGTCATTTTGATTTGCAGTGGTTAGTTCCACTTCATATTGATTAAATACGGAAAGATGTCCATAGTCTGGGAAATTAGTATGCTTTACTCTTACAGTCATTATCAATATGCCTCCCAGGCAGTCTTCACCACAACCCTTGGCTTTTCTCCTCTCTTTCCCTCACTTCCTGTTTTCCTACATTCCTTTGTGGTAAACACCAGGTATTTTTTCCCACTTCTCACAGGCCCCCCTCTCATTCCCCAGCCCTTCGCTATTCCCTTCAAATGACTTGTTCCCCTCCCCATCATTTGCTCTTCTGTGATTCCCCTCACATCCCAGGCCTATAGCATTCAGGTTGTTTTAAATCACAGTCACACATACATCTACATCTTCAAAGTTCCATTTCCCCCACAATACATGCCTCCAACCCACCTTTTAATTTTATACATTTTTCTTTAAGCTACTAACTTTCAACATTTCTCTCTCCCCCTGCATTATACCCCTCCCCCTGTTATACCATCATTCCTTTTTCTAAAGTTTTATTGTTAGCAATAACTCCAGGGTGTTAACAGATGCCTCCCTATGCCCTAAAAATCATGATTTGAGCCGCTGCAAAAGGGGGCTTATAGCCTTCCATTTGCCTCTGGAAACTGCTGTTGAAAATACAACCCCGGACCCATTCCCACTGCAAAATATACATATATATATATATCTCACTATGGTTTCACTTTAACTGCCATGACAACATCCCATGGAATCATGGTCTTTGCAGTTTGAGAAAACACCAGAGCTCTCTGATTGGCAATTTCAAATGCCCCTCCCTAAACTGCAGGTCCAGGGATTCCATGGAACTTTGCCTCGGCAGTTAAAGGGGAATAATAGCACTATAATTCTGTTGCTGTATCCTACACCCCCAGCCTATGGGATGTGTTTTTTAGTTTGGCTGGAAATACATGAATTGAAGGCTTGCTGACCAGAAGAGGTCAAGCTGATCTGAGACATTGTCAGGCCATAAATTAAAGGGGATTAGGTAGAAAACCCTGGCATAAACGGGGTCCAAGCTAATCTCTTCACTGATCTCAGATCGTTGCATTTCTGAATGGGACTAGATAAGAAAATCAGAGACCATCCCTTTTGATTTCACCCTACAGAAACCTTTCCTATAACCCTGACCAGTCCAAACTGCAAGAGGTTATCACAATTCCCATAAATTTTGACACTCTGGTATCAAAGCACTCACTTATTCTGGAACCATTTCTCAGTCCCATGGGAAAGTTTTAAGATTTTGCCAGAATGCCCTTTAAGTTTAAGGATAAGAAAAAGGGCATATAAAGCTTAACTTTAGGCCTGGCAACTTGTAGTATTTTTGGAGTAATACATGGCCCCCAGACCACCGTTCATCCTTCCTACGCTCAGATGCTATCTGAGCCTCTCCACTTCATCCTTCTTCTCCAGGATTGGTAACTACCACCCTCTTTCCCCAATTTCTCTCTCTATCCAACATTTCATGCCTTGTTTTCTGATAGCCTTGTATGGTTCCTTATGGTTCTGATAGGCTTGTATAGTCTGATTTCCTATGTGTTTGTTAATCCCAAATAAAATACTTTATCTTCAACCAAAACCTCTCTGCAGTTAATATTGGCATACATCGGTGAAAAGATCCTGCCATTACTCTCCTCTCTCTCTCAGGCCTTCTTTGAGCTATAATTTCCCCAAATTATGCATGATGGGTGGACCCCAACATCCATCACCTTTTAGATGTAGTGTGTGGTGTGAATGAGTCCCGAGATATCTATCAGCCTCCAACTTGTAGAAACATATTCTAATAATTATACATGGTCTTGTGGAGTTGCTCTAGACTTCAAGTATTCCATTCCTTCCACCCTCCAAAAGTGATCCTCCTCAAGTCTTTAATTTGAGATTTTCCTCCAGTTATTATGGAATAGTTGCATGAAGACAGATGTACACACCTGTGATAATGGGGCTTCCCATTATCTAGGCTTATCAAAGGGAGATACTTCCCTCTTCAGGTAAACCAAGGGTTAATGAGATCTTAGGATTACATCAAGGGTCACAGGGTGAGAGTTGACCAACCAAAAGGAAAGGGTCAGCATCACAGGTCACAAGGTGACAATTGACCAACCAAAAGGAAAGAGGCGGGCATCTTGGAGATGCTTCCAGATCCTTCCAAGGAGGAAAATAAAACTTCTGAGAGGCCATGTGGCCAGAGAGACAGAGAGAGAGACACAGATACAGAGAGAGCGCTGGGCCAGTGGAGCTGACAGCATACCATGTCTCCTGGACCCCTCTCTCCTCCTTTAGACCATCTATGCCTATAACCTAATTGTGAGTAACTAGAAATAAGTAGTTAGACGCGTTAGGGATGTTGTTATTTTGGGAATTGGCTGATCTTAAGAATGTATCTGTGCTGTTATATCTGTTTTGTAAATTCTTGTAACTAAGTGTACCTGGGAGAGGGGGTCTCCCAAGTATGATATTGTTTATTTGCATGCCTTGATTAAAACACTTTTATAAACCTCCGTTTCTCTCCATTTCCACACCAGGGTTGGCACACGCTACATAGGACCTCTCACTCAGGGGAAGGGGGAGGTGGAAGTTCCTTATGCTTAGAGATTAGGCAGAGTCCCTCCTGTTCTGTCTAAGTAATTCTTAATTCAGGGGGGTGGTGGCAGCATACTTGAGAGAGTTGGGGAGATTGCCAGTCATTCCATGCGTGGAAGTCAGCTTTGGAAGGCTGGCAAGAACCCTAGTAAAACACTGGGAGGAAATTTCCAGTTTTGCAAGGCTGGAAGTCAACTTAAGACTGGAAATAAACCTACAGTGTCACAACACCCAACACACATCACGGGACAAATCATCATCCAGTAAAAGCAGACATGTAAAATTCTACACTAGTAAGCAAGCTGATGGAAAATACTGATTATTATTTCTTAATTTTTTTTGCTGGTATTAGAAAACTCAGAAGTTTACAAGGAACAACCCACGAGAAGAAGAATGTTATTTGGACTGTGCAAAGTCATGCACAAAGAAAGGTTCACAAGCCACCACTACAGAATGGATTGTCTCTTTCTGTCTCTGGGATATGTTGGGCACTGGGCTGTAAAGAAAATATCTTGGCTCTAAGTAGTGAAAAAGTAGACAGATACACACAATCATTTGCTACCATAAAGGGTGGAAGGAACAAAATGAAAGTGTTAGCAACAACCACCTCTAGTAGCAATTACTCTTATCGCCACTGAAGAAGGACATTGACCTAGTATGCAAACCGTAAACGGGAAAACTCAGGAAGAGCAAGTTCAAATACAATATTGACACAAGAAACCATTTAGCTAGAAAACAACCTCCAAGATCCATTGACATCCTGGTTCATGGAATAGCTCTGCTTCCAAGCAGGTGTGGCCTGGGAGAGATCAAATGATTGGTCAGGGAGCTGGAGCCTTCCAGCTCAGTGTGGTTTGGAACAAAGTCAAGGGATGACAACTGCTTTGAGGATGCACAGAAAGCTAGAGCCCTCATTTCTGGCCAGAAGAGTTGCCAGATGACTTGAAAAAACTGCCTTAAGCTCCTCCTCTGCCATTAGCAGCATTGCTGACACTGTTTGTCATGGAGAAAAGTGTTAGTGCCTCTCCTTGCCTTTAATGCTGTTCATTGCTAGAGGAACCCCTGAAAAACCATCACAGGGGATCTGCTTGTTGGTGCCTAAATGGTGCCTTTTCAATGTGGAGCCCTGCAACACTAATGAGGTGTTCTAATTTGTCTAATGCTTTAACTAATCTTTCATGTTTTAATTGCTCTCATTCTAGTTGGTTTTATTATTACCTGGCTTAGATCCCATCTTTGTGGAGGGGAGAAAGGGAAGGTACATACCCAGCAAACAAGCAAACTTCTCATGCAGCTAAGAGACAAAGGCTATACCATATTTAACCCATAGTCTGCAGCTATTCCTCTGGCTTTTCTTCAGTTAATTAGAGATGTGTGAATGTTAATATGTTAATATGTTAATAGAGAGGAGGATTATCCCTTCTCTATCCAGCGTGTGTCTCCCATCAAAAAATAAAACCTCTTCCATCTCAAAAATGGCTATATGGAAAATATATTTCCCAGTGCTGCCTATGGAAAATCATATACCCTTACCCCCATGATCCTAACAGCCAGGAGAAGGAGGTGGGGGAAGTAGAATTTCTTTCTCCCCCTTCTGCAATTTAGTAAGAACTGGTCCCTTCTATGCTGTTAATTCATTAAAGAAAAAAACACAGACATAGCTGCTGGCTACATGTTAAATACCACTTGTCATTTGGCTCTTAACAGTTCAGCTGTAATATTTCCTCCTCACTCTATATTTCCCTACACAAAGATGCCTCTATGGGATAGTAAAATTTCAGTGACTGCAGTCATGAAGAATTACTTAGAGGAGGTAGTAACAACAAAGAGGATTTACTAAAAAGTGTAAGCTTGTCTTTGGATGGGGAGGGATAATAAGAAATAGGCAATCAAGTTTACAGAGCGTTAATGTCTCCTTGCACATAACAGAAGCTGCATAATTAAGGGACAATTTGTTACAAATCCTCCAGCCACGATGGACAACAACAACTGTGATGAGCAGAAACCAATAAAAACAGCTGAACCTTGTCAGGAGGAAATTTTTAATTAACATTGCAGGGGATACTTGCTGAGTTCGGCTTAAATAAGTGAATAACAAGAGAAAGATCTTGGTCATGGAGAAGGCCCCTTTTGGATACAATATATAGTTCTATATTAAGTGCTGAATAGAACCGTTGTTTTTGTTCCATATCCAGCTGCTTGTGGAAAAAACAATGCCTCAACAGTGCTAGGAAACAACTTAGTAGCAATAATTTGGCAAAGCTAGAAAATTAGTGTAAATAAACAGCTAAAGGTGGACAATAACTTTCTGTAGTGAGCTGGCCACTCCTAGCTAATTGACATTACTCATGGTCTGGAGACACGGTCAAAACAGGAGCTTTAAAAATAACAAATATATCCTATAAAGCTGCTTGCTTCTGTCTGACTCACTACTCATGTGATTTGATTATTGGGGGGAAATGGACATTTTTGTACAACTCATGACCAGAATACACAACATCAACCCTGCCTCAGAAATGGGAGTCAGCACTCACACAGAAAACAAACCACATGCAGGGACAGAGTTTTCTCTTTCACGCAGTTAACTATAGGCTAGGGAAGAAGGGATTTACAGTAGCAGTCGGGAGTGTTAAGTGTTAAATATAAGACAAGCACTACTAGAATGACAAAAGAGAGGCCTGCAATCATTCCTCCTTAAAACATAACAATAACTTCAGCTTAAGAAAACATTAGTAAAGCATATCACATGCACAGATTTCTGGCTGTAACTTAAAACTGCCCCGCTTCTGCCATAAGAGATTTTAGGCACCCTACAGAGAATCAGATTATTTTTGCAAGTTTTATTGTCAAGTTCATCAGCCCAGACCAAAAAAAGTAATTGAAAAGATTCCTTGCTTATCCACAGTTTTCTCTGGCAGAACCCAGTAACTCAAGATGTACTGAATTTAGTTGCACACACTGTAATCTTTCTGCTTAATGGATTGTCTTCAAGGATCACTCACTTCCCTCTAATTTCTTTCAGAATGTCTGGACCCATAGCCATCTTCACAAATGTTGCTTCATAGGATGCTCCATCCTTTTATTGGCAAGCCAGGGCAGGGGCAGGCATGGGGAGACTTTTAGCCAACCTAGCATTTAAAGCAGCAGTCTAACGAAACTCTCACTTCTAGTTGAACTGCTTAATGGGGAGTTTTCTAGACTATGCATTCAGGGCTAGAAGAACCATCCTATGAGCCAGTTTGTGATCTAAGCAAATTTATATGAGTTTATTTACAGTTTATTTATGGAATATAGTTTTAGAGGTTTGATTCCACTTTAACAGTCCTGCAGTGGAAGCTAATGCTTTTTATATCAAGGTGAATCTGCTATGTATTGTAGTCTGAACTTTAATGGAGTTGTTCAAGGTGCTGAATCTTTTGTGGGAGATAGGGTTAGGCACCTTGGATAGCTCCTTTAAAATTCAGAATGAAGCCCAGAGCAGGATCACTGTTACATTAACTTGGAAGCCACTAACTGCCAGAGCTATCATGAGACCATCCTATGGTATTTTAAGTGTTACCCCAAAATGTGGGTGACTCAGGGGTCCAACCACAATGCCAATGCCTCTGTGAAATGGGAGGGAATATTAGCTCAAAGAGGTAGCCTGCGATGAGGGGGTAACCTTTTCTCTTTTACACCTATATCTACTGGTACTAATGCAGAGAAAAACCAGCCAGAGAGTCAAAAGTAAGCTTGTTTGTTTTATTGGGGGAATTGGAATCACACGTACACAAGATCCAAGCAACCTCACAATCACACAAGGCTAACTGAAGGAAAAGGGAGGAAAGATTGGATAGGGAGAGTTTAGGGTGAAGTGGGTGATATTTACCAATCCAGAGAGGAGCAAAGAAGTGATCGTGGCTTAGACTAGAAGTCCAAGGGTAGTACAAATTGGAAATCAGAGTGGCAGAATGAAGGTCAGTACATCAAAAGTACTACGAGTTATCTGGTGAAAAACCAGGGTTCAAATACTCCTTTTCCATCCTGAGCAGGAAGGTGCGAATGGCTCTCTGGAAAAGTAAACAATGGGGTCCAGAGAGTGGAAAATGGGGTCTGGAACAAGCTAATGGTCTTAGCATTAGATGATAAAGGACTTATGGGAATCATGGTAGCTCCTTAATTGCTGGACAGATGGGAAGAAAAGGGAGAGTTTTTGCTGATCAAAGAGAGAAGGGCAAAGACAATTAGTCCTTCCATGGAAGCAGCTTCAGTGCCATTGTTTTTAAGAGTTGAGTTGTTGAGCGACATCTGCAAGTCCATTGTCTGGGAGTTTCCCTGGCTATGACCTAGCCATGCCCTGAGGTCTCATCCTGACCTAGTTTTGCAACACACATGTGCAGACAGCTTCCTCTTTCCCCGCAAGCCTCACAGTCATTGCACGATATAATTTATATTTTATGTGATTTAAATATATGTTTTGTGAATCAAATCATATCATGGAGAAGGAGTGAATGGCCTGATAACATAAGATGTTCACTTTGGTGAGGTCTTAGAATACCCTGTTCTCGTTCTTTCCCTAGAACTACACTACAGCTCTCTAGCAGAGAAATGTCTCACTAAACTACCAATCCCAGGATTCCATAGGATACCACCGTGCCAGTTAAAGTAGTATCAAATAACTACAATTGTAGAGACACACTAGGCTGTTCAATTTTTGTGAACATCTAAAGAAACACAGCTTCTTCTTCTTCTTGAGAACATTTCTGTTTCTCAGGATGAGACTAGGCTGCAATCCTACAGCTGCTTAGCAGGCAGCAGACTCCTTTAAACATACCATGCCTAATGTCTGAGGAAACATGAACAGGACTGAGCTGCACACATGTTCAGCAGCAGGCCAGAACACTCTTTATTTCTGTATTCAACCCCACCCTTCCAAGTTTCCTGTCAGTTTATATATATTTATTACCATTTTAAAAGTGTACCCTTCTTATTTAAAAAACAAACAAACCTCAAGATATCTGGATAATAACACAGCCAAATAAAATATAAAAGATAGGCCATTTCTGCATGAGACTGTTATAGTGCTATGATTTCACTTTCAACATCTGATGGAATCCTGGGGTTTGGAGTTTAGAGAGGGGCCTCAACAGTGTGTAGATCAACAGTGTGTAAAACAGTTAACATGAAAAGCAGAAGTTAACACAGCAAACTAAGATGTCAATCAAATAGTGAAAATGCCATTCATAATTCAAAAAGAGAGAGGACAGATACCTGATGGGGATGCTGTAGCTGGAGATCCTGCACTGAACAGGAGATTGGAGCTGATGGCCCATAGGGCCCCTTTGAACTCTGTGATTCTGTGAATTCAGCGATCAAACAAAAGGGGGAATATCAATACTTTTAAAGTCCACCAAAAGCCTTCTTGGGCAAGTTTTAACCAAATGTCTAAAATAAAACCACAGTATCAGCTTTGGTCAAGTTGTATGTAGGAGGGCATGCTGCAAGGGAAGTGCCACCACTGAGAAGGCTCACTAGACTTTTGAAACAAGGTCTTAGATGCTGTACAGAGAAGAACTTATCTGTGGAAGGCAAACTGAGATGTATCCATGCCATTTAGCCTACAGGTGGGCAAAATGTGGTCTGTGAAATGCATGCAGTGCTCACAGCCATACATTGCACCACAAGTCCCTGCATTAAACCCTCTTGTTTGTTATTGGGTACCTCCAACTTATGGCAATCCTAAGGTAAACCTATCACAGGGTTGTCTTGGCAAAATTTCTTTAGAGGGGTTTGCCTTCGCCTACCTCTGAGGATGAGAGAGTATGACTTGCCCAAGGTCACAGTGTGGTAGTTGCATGAGGAGTCAGGAGCTGCTCTCCAAGGTCTAGGGGAAGATGTTGTCCACCTGGAGCAAATGGGGCAGAAGACAGTTTGTGATATTCCATGCATACAACTGGGATGTGCAAAAAATGCCCCAATGTGAAGAAGTCCTTCTCAAGGTTCACATCAACCATGTCTTTTTCCAGGCAAGCTTTCATCATTCTGTACCTAAGAATGTGTGAGAAATTCACATGTGTTCCAAGGTTTTGTTGGCTAGTCTTGGTCTGTTCTGGGCCGATTTTCTAACCCAGGTACCACCTGGGGAGCATATAGCTGCTGTGGTTTGTTTGTTTTTTTAATAATGGAGTAACTAGAGAAGTCCACTTCTGATTTTAAACAGCTTTATTTATAATATTAGGCAGTGAAGGCGGGGGGCTTTCTATGTGTCTTCAAGGAGACTCCAACTTACGGCAACCCTATCCTAGGTTATTCATGGCAGGATTTATGCAGAGGAGGTTTCTAATTGCCTTCTTCTGAGGCTGAGAGAGTGCTAACTTGCCCAGTGTCACCCAGTGGGGGTTTCCATAGCTGAACAGGAATTTGAACCCTGGTTTCCTGGAGATCTAATCCAGGAGGGGTCTGAAACCTATTTAAAAGGTGAGTTGCTGTTCCTGAAGTGCATTTGAACAGAGGAGTGTATTTACTTATTGTAATTATGAGCCTTTCCACACTACACTGTTATAGTGCTATTATTCCATTTTCAACATCCTGTGGAATCCTGGGGTTTGTAGTTTAGGGAAAGGCCTTTAGAATTCTCAGCCAGAGAGTTCTTTGGCCTCAGAAAACTACAAACCCAAGAATTCCACAGGATGTTGAAAGTGGAATAATAGCACTATAACAGTGTAGTGTGGAAAGGCCTGATATCTCACATAAATCACACAAAGAATGTAGGGACTGCTACATTGTCAGTCAAATGCAATATTCCTGTCAACTGCAAAGGCTAAGAACCTTTTTTTTAACTCTTTACTTTCACAGAAGATTGTTATCCACCAGAGAATTTCAAAGGCAGGAGTGATGTGACAATAATATCAGAACATACATATTTTTGCCTTACTTCAGCTCCTGTGTTGAAAGCTGCTAATACCATCCTAAACATCCCTGGCCCTTCCTTGACCTGTCTGGGGCAATTTTCAGCAGAAATATTATATCTAGGGGACATTTCCATTCGGTGCGTATATGATTAGAAGTCCTAAGACTGACAACCTCCGCAGCTGCACCATAGGGGCAAGATGAGGCTTGTCAAGAAAACAGAACATGCTGCAAGAGTGTTTACAGACTGGCTTCTTAAATGCAGACTCTATATGGATATTATTCTGAAGGATTACAAAAACCACAGAGAATTCCAACTCCATTCCCAAGACAGAAACTGAGTAAAGAAGAATGAGAAAAACAGGCAGAATCGTGAAAATAATGGCACCAATGGCATGGTTTGCTCCAGTGGTGCCTGTGGCAGAAATATGGACAAGTCTGAACCTGCATAGGTTTCAAAAGACCGGATGAAGCAGTGCTTAGAAAGCAATTCATACTCCCAAGCCTCATGGATTTTTTTTCCCTGAAGATAAGGGGTGTAGTAGTCTTCTCTAAATTAAATGCACATTTCAAATTCTAACAAATTAACAGAATGAAGTACCACACTGACCACATTCATAGCCCTGCTTGGAAGATTCTGCTTTAAAACATTACCATTTGGGGTTCAAGCACTCCTGAAATATTCCAAAAAAAACCCAGCAAGGCTCCTAAAGGACACAGAGAAGTATATTGTTCTTATGGATGATAGTTTCACATTTGGATGGTCACCTGTAGACAATGATAAAACCCTCAATAAAGTCCTCAGAAGAATTTGCAAGTCAACAAAAATTTAACAGTGAAAAATGCAGTTTCTGTCTCCTGCTAATCAAATTTCTGGGACTGCACAATTCACACTGCACAATTATAGTGCTATGATTCCACTTTAGCTGCCATGGCAACATCCTATGGAATCCTAAGACTTGAAGTTTATGGAAGGATGCTTAGAATTCTCTGCCAGAGAACTTTAGTTCATCACTAAACTATATACCCCACAATTCCAAAGGATATAGTCACAGCAGTCAAAGTGGAATGATAGTTCAGTAAGTGTGAAGTGAGAAAGGGCCCCAAGGAAAGATAAACAATGCTGCTCATCATTAGAGACACACTAGTCTAGCCTCTCTGAAATAATATGATGAATAGGTATTGTTTTCCTTTCCCCTTCTTCCTAGATTTCATCCACCTCCATGTTGGTGTCTCCCAACTAGGCTGACCACTTATAATGTCACAAAAATAAAAATGGGAAAGAAGACACCAGTTTGCATAGAATTGCAGGTGCTAACTTACTTCTCACCTGAATGAGGAAGCCCATAATCAGGTGACGCATGTGCTAGGAGCCTGCTCTCAAGAGGTTCACTTTTGATGGACCATGGTCTCTAATCTCCCCTCACATACACATACACTTTACAGTCCTCTACCTTTAAATCTGATTTGGACTGTTTAGCCCTTCAAATAGAGGACTACTCTAAAACAATGCCTGCCCTCTAATCATCATTCAAACAAACAACAGTCTCCCATAAAAGAGGACACCAGCCACTTGATTCCCAACCCAACCCTTTTTCTTGAAAAATCACAGTGTGATTTTTCAGGAAAAAAGAAGTCTGTAAAAGTTTGTAAAAGAAAGAGAGAATTCAGTGAAAGCCAACTTTCCCCTTTCCACTCGTAAAAGTGTCCCATCAGGAGACCTTCCACTCTTGAGGATCTGCCTGTCAGTGAAAGCAAATTTAGGGTCCAAGCCAATATAGTTGCAAAATACAATAACATAACTGTTCAACAAGGAAGTGTCCAGGAGATGACTGGAAGTCCAAGAACTTCTCATGATAGGAAGTGTAGAATTTCCTTGTCATCGAAGAATGAAGGCTGCAAATGTTCTTAACACAGCCATACAATAAATCAAAACACTCAGATTCAAAACCTTAAACTCACTCCTCGTCCGTCCTCTTTTTCCTCCTTCTTGAAAAGAGAGCAAACCCCAGCATTGGATGACATCCTGTGGCAGACTGTGGCAGTGCACTCGGCAGAGAAGGAAAAGCTTTTCCCGTTTCAGCTGTCTAGGTAGAGCTCCATCTTCTATCGCAGAGCTACTCAAAGTGGTGGTTTGTGGACCAGTGCCAGTGCACAAGCTATTAGCTGCTGGTCCATGGCGAGTTTCCAGGGAAGAAAGAAAACACTGTAACCAAGGGGCATAAATATAATGCTGATCCCTGGCACTTTGGGGGGAAAAATCCTGCAGGTCCTTCACATCAGATAGCTTAAGAATCATTGCTGTATCACGCTCCACTATTGAGAAATGAAGGAAAAAAGTGAGGAAGCCTCCACAAGTGGCCTTTGAACTGGCACCTGAAGAAACAGATGTAAATAAAAGAAGAAACATCTACATCTAGTGAATTACACTGTTGGCTTCAACGCTCTCTTATATGAAAGCTTGATTTTCCTTATTTGTGTCCCTCTGACCATTTCTACACCATCCCACACCCTACCTTACTTCAGGTACTGTGGGAGCAAACAGTGTTTTGGTTTTTTTAAGCTAACTGTTTTTGGCCCTTTGAAAAGCCATTCCAATCTTTTACTGTGCAGTCAAAGAACTATATAACAGAAAATAAAAGAAATAACTACAGGTACACCTAAAAAAGGGATCTAAATACTCTAAAGATACCAGATTTTATCTGATCTTGGAATCTAAGCAGAGTCAGCTCTGGCTAGTACTTGGATGGGAGACCACCAAGAAAGGTGCTGTTTCAGAGGCAGGAACTGGCAAAACATTCTCTGTATATTCCTTGCCTAAGAAAACCCTATCAGATTCATGGGGTCACCATAAGGCAACTAGACAGCATGTAAACACACACACATACTAGAAATCATACTGCTTATTTTGTCTGACCTGTGTGTGTCCCAGGATTCCACAGCATGTTGCCATGGTATTAAGGTGCGGTAATATCACTACGATTGTGTAGTGTAAAAGGGTCATTAGTCTCCATGTTAAAAGAGTGGTCCAAGGCACCAGACCAGGGTGTGTTAAGGTTCAGCATCCTTGATAGTTCCTCCAGTCTTCAGACCTTCCAGGGCTTCCAAGTTCTCCATCATTTCACGCAGCGTTCTTTCCTAGCTCTATCAGTTTGCTGGAAAGCATGTCTTGATATCAGTGCAGCTGGACATTGAAGTGTATGGAACAGCTCAATTGCCCTCTGAAAACTGATCTGTGGAAAATGTCCTTAGCCTTCATACTTAAAAGTTCTTAAGATTTAAAAATATATTTGGTTCTGCAAAAATCAATGTTTCAAGCATACTAGATAACACTTTGTCTGGGGCTTTTAGACAATAAGTCACCCCACTTGAGATAAATATTGGCTGTTAGTTAAAAGCAGCTGGGTAACTGTTCCATATTCACAATCTTAGGTCACAATAAAGTCACAACAGTAACTCCCCAAAGCAACCTATTTTACTGGGTATCACAGGGAGAAGGATGCCCATTCTACTGGTGATCAGAGCACAGGTAAATGATGTTTCCAGCAACTCTGAGGGGGTCAGGTCAGGAGAAACTATTTAGTTAACTGTACTAAAAAAAAAAAAAGATTTGTGTCTTTATAGTATGTATAGTTATGGCAGTGTATAAAATCATTTGGAACACTATCAGAGGAGAGGACTGTTTGTTTACATTAAGTTCATTCCCCTCTTCCTCCAGTATGAAGCGGGGGGGATGGGGCATGGAGTAGGTAAAGAAAGAAATGGAGATGTGATGTTCACGATTATCACCTTGTGAGCTTGAATGCATCCTCTGTACTATCTGCTAGACGGCTCTTACCTGAATGGAAGTGATATTTCACCCAGCACAAATGTGTTACTGAGTAGCAACCCAAAGTTATTACAACTAACAATCACTGGCAATGTTTCTTAGTTCATTGCAATGCTATGTCTTCAGACCTGCCACCTCTCCCATTCTCAGCTGTAGATGCTAAATTTGAAAGTGTTTCTGCTTCTTGCTTTGAGCTCCAACATCAACAGAAGAAATTGCCTTACCAGGTCACAGCAAAGTCCTCACTCATGAAAACCTTGTAGTTGAATGGTATTCCAACTCATTTTGAATTGTACATCAATCAATTCCCTTTCTGAGGCTAGGCTCTGTGTTTTAATTGTATACTCAGCATAAAAGGTGGAACTTTTTCAGACATTGATGTTTTCTTGAAATTTCAGGGGAGCGTAACCAAGTCCAATACAGGCTGAATCTCTGTTCCCTGATCTGGCTTTTGATGCAACAATTAGGAAAATGTCACCCATTGAGTTCTGCCTATTATACAATCTTTATAAACATGAGTCTTTAGTCTGTTTAAGAAACAAATAAAAAAGTTCATCAAGGCACCAGATCTCATCTGATTTTGGAAGTTAGCAGGAGGTTAGTACTGGGATGGGAGATGGCCAAGGAATGCCAAGCACTGTAAGCTAAATTTCAGCAGAAGGCTATTTCAAACCACCTCTGAGTATTTCTTGCCTAAGCAAACCTTGTGAAATTATGGGGTCAACAAGCAACTCGAAGGCACATAAACACACAAAAAAGTCTCCTCTCCATGGTAAAGAAGAAGAAGATGAACTCTCCTGTTCATGGAAAACAGGAAAAGCAGAGGACTGCAGATGAGAACCTGGAAAATTTACATTCTTGGATTATAACTCCCAGAGCTGATCTGGGAATTCTGACCTTTATGGCCTTTGTTGGGGGATTCTGGGAGCTGTAGTTCAAAAAAGTAAATTTTCCAAGTTCTGACCTACATATGAAAAACTAATGCCTGTGTAATTATGGAAGAACTTTGCATAGTATCCTAAATAACAGTCAGAGCTTCCTTATATTTTGCTTCTAGCACCTAGTATTCAGAAGGATTACACGAAGAGCAATTAACTGGCCAGAATTAAGGAATAGACACCATCCTACTCTTGTGCATTAAAGATCAGTTTAGCGGTTTGAGTTTTGGACCAGGACTCAGGGAGATTAGGGTCTGAATCCCCTGCTCAGACGTAGAAATTCTCTGGATGACCCTGTATAAGTTACACACTCTCAGCCTGAATGAAGGCAATAGCAAACTTCCTCTGAATAATTCTTGTAAAAAAAAAACCTATGAGAGGGTCCCTTTGAATTAGAGTCGACTTAAAAGCCCATGATGGTGGTGGTGATGGAGGTTGATGATGATTACTATTATTAACTTTATTTATGTCCTGCTTTTTTCCCCAAGACTGGGACACCAAGGTGGCTTACAAATTTAAAAGATTACAATAAAAACATACACAAAGTCACATTAAAACGGAATTAAACAGGGAAGCATATTAGAAATATACACTCAGCTTCAGAGGAAGCCAGTGGCAAACCCCTCTCTGAACAAACCTCACCAGAAAAACCCCATGATAGCTTTGTCTTGAGGGCCCCTATAGGTTGGAAATGACTTGAATATGCACGACAACAACAATCCATTGTGCAGAGCCATACAGGCCGGCCCCTCCCTAAACTGCAAACCCCAGGATTCCATGGGATGTTGAAAGTGGAATCATAGCGCTATGACAGTCTCATGCAGAAATGGCCTCTCACATTCACGGGGTTGTCACAAATCAACAGGGGACTTGAAGGTGTGCGCGCGCACATGCGTAAAGGGACTGTTTTGCCTATAATATTTATTACAGTTGCTGTTACAGCAATGTGCAGGTGTAGACATGCTACAAGTCAGCTAGTGTTGCCGGGGGAGATAAGGGACAGGGCTCTCCTTCCTTTAATGGTTGTGTAGATTAAGAAGGAATTTCAGCAAGTGTTGCCTGTGTGCTGAAATTCTTATTTCCCCGCAACCATTAAAGAAACATGAGCTCCGTCCCTTATTTCAACAGGCAACCCTAAAATAAACAAATGTACTGGGTTTTTTTTGTATGCCTTAAATTTGGTTTCAGTCTCCCGTTGCTGAAAGATCCTGAGCGCTCATATTACTCTCTGGTCGCAACACAAATTCCCAGCTTCGATGGGGCGCAACCTCGACGTCCTAAGCTTTCCATCTCCATCTCCCCTGTGCGGAAGGATGTTTCCTAGAACGAGGCGGCGGTCCTTTCCTTTATGACGTCAGCACCCCCTGGCAACAGGAGAGAAAGGTTGCCGCGGCAACGTAAACAAGAAAGGCGAACAATGGAAGAGGCAGAACGGCGAGGCGCCCGATCCTGCCTCCCGCCCGACAGCAACGCTGCGCTTGCGTTCAGTGGGACCCCGGGGATCTCAGGATCCGGAGGTCTGTTGTTTGCAGTGACGCGGTGGGCGTTTTACTGAGTTGTGGGGGGAGCCAATAAGAGCCAATAAGAGTAGGAACTGCTGAATCGGTTTCCTTCCCTGTATTTAGGCTCCCGCCCCATCGGAAGAGAGAAATCAGGGTGAGCAGTGATGTTTCGTTTCATTTTACTCACCGAAGAGAGAGGCGTCTAACTTTGTTGCGCGAAAGCAGCAGGGGGAGGGGGGGGAACCCTACAGGCAAAATCAATATTTTGGGGAGGAAGAATTACAGTGAAGATCCTAAAATCCTACCATATCCGTGGGGGGGATAATTGATTCTGCGAGTAATACTCCTCGCCCCCGCCCCAATTCCATCCATCCACAAATATTTATTCACATACCAAAAAAAAAAAAGATACTCAAGCTGTTTGTAGACTTAAGTTTTCCTCCAAAATATTTACATCGACGGTAATTCATCTGCCTCTTAAATTCCTGTCAAGGAGTTTAAAAATATTTTTCAAAGCCTTCTCAGCCCAGGTAGTGTTTTTGCTCCTGACAGGTGATTTATAGATTTGTGCTTTGAAATACAACATGTTCATTCAAAGCGCTGATACTTTATGCTTGTGGGTTTCCTGTGCCTAACCTCGTTGACAGGGACGCGGGAGAGAGAAGTTACCCTTGTCTGGGGTTCTGCATGCCTGTCCATTTGGAGCAGAGAGGGTAATATTGTATGTATCCTCTTCCGTGATATATTGTACTGTAACCCACCTCAGCTGGTGGAAGGGGGCATGCAATAATTCATAGATGTTTTAAGCCTCTTTGCTGTAGAAGTAGAGTTGTTAAGCTTCAGTTCTTGCTTGTATTTTCAAAGGAAGATCACAGCCTGCACTCTTGTGCATACAGTCAGGAGAAAAGGACAAATCCTACACATGCTTACTTAAAACGAAGTCCTGTTAAAACCAGTGGGTTTACCTCTCTGGCCCTTGTTACACAGCTAGTTGAATAAACTTGCTTTGGATTTTGTGCTACTTTATTCTTGCCATTGTATAGTTAATTAAATCATTATGGTCTTAATGGTTTCCTTTTAAAAATGCTGTTGTATGCCAAGTTTGCTCTGCTTCATGAAAATTTAAGAGTTCCTTACAAGGCCTAGAAATGATCTGTAAAATTTATCACTTTGGTTGTGGGTTGCTTACATACAACACATCAAGCACATTGCATCACCATTCCACTGCCTTGAATAGAACTGTTCACAGTGCTTTGAAAGGAGAGAGCTGTTCCTCTGTAAGTATGCATGAACTGCACAGAATTTTTCATTTGGTAGATAGGAAATACCACAAAGGTACCAGAGCCCATCTGATCTTGTAAGCAAAGTAGGGTTAATGCTGGATGGGAGACCAACAACGAATACCAGGTGCTGTAGGCTAAATTTCAGAGGAAAGAAATAGTAAAACCACCTCTGAGTATTCTTTGCCTAAGAAAACCCTTTGAAATTCATTGGGTCAGCATAAGCGACAGACAACCTGAAGGCATATATACACAGACAGGCAGGACAAACTCTATATTTTTATAAGGACACAGATTATAGTTGGGAATAGTTGTACGTGCTAAATATCTGCACAGTAGCATTACCATCAACAGCTTCCTCATCTAGGGACAATTATTTCAGTAGGAATGAGTGGAAAGTTGCCATGTTTGAGAAGATGCTTTCTCTCATATGCTGCTTTGAGATTGGTAATAGGTGGCTTTGTGATACCACTCTGTTGGGTTACTGGTCACTGCTGAATTAGTATTATCAGTAGTGGCCTCCAGTGATTCTCATAGGTTCCGTCCCAGTGTAAATCTGGAGAATCTGTTCTGAGTCAGTGGAGCTATACAGGGTTCTAAAGCCTTTCTTAAAATAGGGCCATTTCTGCTATTATTCCACTTTTAACCTCCTATGGAATCCTGGGGTTTGCAGTTTAGGGAGCAACATTTAAAATTCTCAGCCAGAGAGCTCAGTAAACTGCAAACCCCAGAATTCCACAAGATATTCAAAGTGGAATAATAGCACTATAGCAGTGTAGTATGGAAAGGCCCTAAATTAGGCAACTCTGGATAGCAACTTTAGAATTCAGGCCAAAACGCTCGAGCTGATTCCCTGCCCCCACTGACGTGGATGATACCACCTGCTACTGGTGGCTTCTAAGCCTTAGAACCAGCTTTCTATTTCAATTTGCCAGACCCTGTTAAGTTCACAATTAAAACCTTAAAAACGATCATTCCCACTGACTTTTTGTGGTTCATGCTTAGATTAGTGATGATTTTTTCAGCTACCATCTATCTGATTATATTTTTTAAAAGAAAAAAAACCCAGCTGTTGGTACTATAACTTTGTTTTACATATTGCTCCTCACTCTGCTAATTTATATAGGAAAATCTGTTATAAATTGTCTAAGTTTAAAAAAAAGAAAACAGAAGAACAAATTTCACAATTGCCACCCCTTTATCTTTGATGATGATCCTGGACCCTTTGCAGAGGATGGCAATATATAGTCAAACTCATATTCACATTTCCCCTCTACCCCATGGTTGGAAAAAAGTGTATCTGTTGAATTTCTACTTTTTACATAGATCAGGAATGTTGCATTTTAATGTGGAGGGTAACTTAGAGGTCATGTATTCCAGTCGTTCTCTCACTATAGGAATTTTTCAATTGTAGAAACCCAAACAGAGGCCATTCATTGAAGGAGAGAGCTCTGCCTCCTGTGGCATCCTGTTCTACTATGAAATATGAAGGCATTTCTCCTAATATTTAGTTAAAATACATTTCCTTAAAGGTACAGGATATTTGTCACTGAAAAAAAGTGGTGGCTTTAACTTCAGTTTCCCTACTAATTATATAGTTAGTCTAGCTAGATTTTTTTTACTGTAAGCTGAAGTGTTATAAAACATTGAGAATAACATGATTAGCAGAGCGTTCTTACTGATGCACAGATATATTTATATCTTTGAAGTAACTTTTTTTGCTCCTGGAGTTGGTGGCTTTCTCTATGAATCTGAATGACACTGATACAAATCTGCCAACCTTCCACTGTGCATGATAGGTCTTTTATGCTTATGTTCTAGAAAGTGAACATAAATACATCTTTACTGAGAAGCAAACCTCCAGTACAAACCTCATCCTGCATTTGGTGAAGACACATTGCCTCAAACATGTCTTCAGTCTCTTTTGCCCAATCAAATGCAGTTCTGGATGCAGAGAGCTCTGAAGACAATTACAGTAAGATTCTGCTTCCTTCCTTTCGTTAATTGCATTGGCACCTTTGGTGTTTGAGTTCATGTCACGACATGGGCAGCTTCTAAGGCAGAATTCTGGGAAGTGTCATCAAGCAACTAGACTGGTGGATGATTTATTGCCCACATGTTTGATTCCTGGAGCACATGCTCTGTTACTGGATTAAAATGGTGAGCTCTTTCCAAAAATACATTTTCTTGAAATTAATATCTATAAAATATGTGGTCACACATTGCTACATCAGTATGATCTTCTGACCATTAAACAAAAGATGAAGAATATTCATCTTTATAACCCTGAAGTATAGGTCTTTTTGCAACAGTAAAGCACTCAGGATCCAATGAGACTGATCTTCAGTTAAATTTCACATCGCAGTAATGTAATTTAAAAGAAGATAAATATTCGCTATTCATTGCAATGATCAGAATATCTTCCCCCTTTAACTGGTCATAAACATAAATTTTAGAGAACTTGGTGTCAAGAAAATGCATTTTTGAAAATATGGTCAGCTTACATTAATCTGCATAACTAGGCCTTATTCATACCTTATGCACTTTTCTCCCTCCTCCTTTTTCTCTCTCTCTCTCTCTTTTGTAATCACACTTTTAAAATCCAATAAAAATGTATACTTTTTAAAAATGCCTATTGGTTGATATTGGCTTTGCCGAGCATACAGTGAACTCCAGTCTACAAAGTGCACAGGAAGAAGGCAAATACTTGAGGAGCTTTCTCTTGGTCTGGCCACCTTGTTTGTCAAGGACATATGAGAGGGCCTTTTTGCTGGTGGCTCCCGTGATGTGGAACTCCCTTCTAGAGGAGGTTAGGCTGGCTCTGTATCTCCTCTCCTCCTGCTAGGAGACTTTTATTTCAACGGGCATTTGGATATTAATTAGTTGCCATGAAAGGGACCTTTGATGAGGATTTTCTCATTGTTATGTTTTAAATTATTGCTTTTTTAAATAGGATAGTGTATTTAATCATGTTAAGATTGGAGTTTAGCTATTTTTAAAATCTATTTTATGGCCCACTTTGATGGAAAGGCAAAATATAAATAAAATAAAGTAAATTATTCTTGTTCTTGTTCTTGTTTATAATGAATATATTAAACCTAAGATACCCTAACACGTTGCATTGTCAGAACTAGAACAGACGTTGACAGATGCTGGAACATGTTAAGTAATGCTCATGGATGTATGACCCAGAGTCTCTTCTCACACAGTAGGGTACCGTATTTAAATTTAACGCCTGAATAGGGCCTCTGTCTTCTAGTATTCTGCCTTCCTTCCCTGCTTGTGAAGTTTTTACAACTGCAATTATATGAACGGAATCCTAAATATTTTATTGTTTTAATTTTTACTAGCTAAGACTTTTTTTAAAAAGTGCAAGACAGACTAAATATGTAATAATGAAAGCATAATACATATATAGTGTGAAAGACATTGATCCATTCATACTATATAATTATAGCACTATCATTCCACTTTAGCTGCCATGGATCTGTCCTATGGAATTCTGGGATTGGCAGTTCAGGGAGGGACCTTAAAATTCTCAGCCAGAGTGCTCCAGTAGCAACACCAGACTATAAGCTCAAAGATTGCCTAGGATAGAATCATGCCAGTTAATGTGGAATAATAACACTATGATGCCTGTTCAGACCTTACCCATTGATGGGTCCCTTTAAGGCTTCTGCTTTCCCTTCTTATGGTTCTTCGTTATTTGGTGGCACTTAAACCGTACAGCCCTTCAAACAGATTTTGCCCTCAGATACTGGGTTGTTGTCTGTACAGTAGAAGGTACGAAGTCACCTGAAGGCCTACAGCTTTAACTTTAATACCAATCTGTTATACTCCTGATATATGGGCAACTAAGAGAGGGCTTTGATCTGTATTGGAACAGAAGCAAGGCTGGAGTCTCGGCAAACAGGAGATGTGTTTACAATTCCCTCAACAAAGTCTGACTCTGGACACGAAGTAGGAAAGTTAGGTAAGTTGTTCTCTCTGATTCTTATGGTTAGCTTCTTTACTCTTCTTTGTTTGGCTGTCCAGTAGAGGAAAAAAGAGAAAGATCTACTAAGAGATTGCTGGATGGTCTGCAATATATCAGCAAAGGGTTGTGACTTTGCAGTTATTTATACAAGAGAAGAATCTTATGAAGTATTTCTGCTGTCCCGTGTATGTTTGTTCCCCCCGCCTCTCTTTTTAGGTTGGTATTTGCAAAAACAAGGCCTTAGATTTGCCTTGCAGGCTTCATAGTTTGCTATGATAGTCCCCCATGGCTGGTGGAGAATGGGGCGGGGGGATTGGAGAAGTATCTGGCTTTGCTTCTGTAGCTAGATGCAGACTGATGACATCATTTACTGAGACCCGACAAATCTCAATGAATGACATTTTCATTTGCATCTGGCTACAGAGCATAATCAGACACATCTACAAGCCTTTCTTTACTCTCCACCAGCCATGGCATAGCCATGAGCCCAGGCAGAGGGTAACTGAGAAGCCTGGGAGTGGCAGGTGGGAAGCCAGAGTAGACTGTGGAACTCTCACTGTGCTGGGCAATGTAAGATCTTGGCCATTGTGTATTTTGTAAGCAATATGTGTAGGTATCACTCACTCACTCACTAATTTTTACTATTTTGAAAAATTAATTAACTCTGAACATTGATTATTGTATTTTATTGTATTTTATTTATTTTTTTGTAAATTTTGTTATCTGATTTTAAGCTGTGGTGGTCTAGGAACTAATTTTCTGATTCAAGAACCACAGAAAAGGGCTGTTGATGATTGCTGCTCTGTAATAGCTCAGATAGAGCCAGTGAGGTGTCATGGTTTCAGTGCTGGACTATGATTCTGGAGACCAGCAATCAACTCCCTGCTTAGCCATGGAAACCCATTGGGTGACGCTGGGGATGTCACATACTCTCAGCCCCGGAAAACCTCATGATAGGTTCACCTTAGGGTCATTGTCCGTCAGAAACAACTTGAAGGCTCACAACAATAGCTCAGATGAAGAGTTGTATGGTCTATCCTATTGGCTGATATGAGAGCTCAGTGTAAGGAATTTAGGCTTCTGAGGGGCCAATTTAGGTATGATATCATGCAAAGCTCAAGAAAATTACCATCTTGAACTACAGCTTGCAGCATCCTCTGGAATGCCAGGCACTGTAGCCCCAAAAGTAACCTTTTCAACCTCATGATGCCATTGGTGTAAACCTGTCAATCGTAAGCTTGCTATAATTGTAACAAGCAGTGCTGGTGCTGCTGGGCTAACGCCATCCTGTTTCTCACAGATGCTGCTCCGAAGTCAAATGTGCAGTTGGACAAAAACCCCTTTAAAATCCCATCAGATATTGATATCTTCTTGTTGCGGGACAAACAGAGGGAAAAGACAAAAGCAGTACGTATGAATCATAAGAGATCCATGAAGGGAATTTTTCTTGATCTTAAGAGCATGGCTGTTTGTACAGGAATACGAATTTCTCCCCCTGCTGCCCCAAACTCTACCTGTATCAGCAGTGGGGATGGGTATTGTTGGACTTCATCTCCAAGTAGCTTTAGCATAAAATTAATATTGAAGGATGATGGGAATGACAATACAGCCTAAATTGGGGGGGTCACATATTACCCACCACCATCTAGAAGCAAATAACAGGAATGATGCATTGAGATAACACAGTTTTGAATATATTAGGGAATCTCTAAGTTTCTTGGAATGTGTCCACACTGCACAGTTGTAGCACTTTGATCGCACTTTAACTGCCATGGTTCTGTCCTATGGAATCAAACGGATCTAATTATGCAGTGTGGATTCATTCGATACAGAGTAGAATACAAAAGCTATTATTCAGCATGGCTGGAAACCGTATAGAAAGAAAGGCAGTCTGATGATCAAGATAAGTGCATCTGAGTGAAGAGAATTAATTAAGAAAAAAATAGAAACAAACCTAATGATTGGATATATAATATTGTGGTTCGAGGCTGACATGAACTATCTTCTAGGGATCACTTACAGCAGGGATGAATAGCTGCCAGCTGCCAGGGACTGAGAAGGTTGCACTCTGTGGAAGGCTGTTTAGTCACACTGACCCCTGGCTCCCATACCTGAATTAACTGAAAAAAATTATTAATTAGTTAATTAATTGGAGAGGGCATGGAGAGCAATATTTTGCCAAAAAAACAGGGCACTAATGGGCCCGGGGGATCTCAAAGAGACCATGAGGGCTGCATGCAGCCTTTTGGGCTGTTTCCTCATCTCAGCCTTATACTCAGTGGTAATGAAAAAATATTTAGGTTCCTTGGAATTCTGACCATTTATTTTAAGATTTCTACAAGCACAGCTACCAAGTATGTGCCTGAGGCCACACTTCCTGCTTCCAAACACATGGATCATTGTAAAGATCAGTGCGAACGACAGAAAAAAGCTTAATCTGTGGTTTTCAGGCTTGCTGTGTTTAATGCTAGAGCTGGGAGGGAAGCAAAGGAAGGTGCCATTTTTGCTCTCTATAGGAAATCTTTTGCTGCTATGGATTCTGCTCTTTGTGAGAATTCCTTTGCTGGTACAGATTCTCTTATCTGTGGGGAAAAAATCCTTTGCTGCTGTGATTCTCCTACATGGAGAACAGGATGCTGTTGGGATGTTGATGCTGTGATCTCCATCCTATGCTTACATAGTATCTGTATGAAATAAACCTTATATCACAGAAATGTCATATGCCTCTAGTGTCCAAATCCTGGATAAGCATCAGAACCCTAAAATGCCTTGCCGGTTAGGAATCAGTAATATAATATACATATACATATCTGCAGATATATATGTTCTCATAAGCAGGGATAAGCAAAACAGTTTCTGGGTTGTTGTGGGTTTTTCAGGCTATGAGGTCATATTCTTTGCTCCTGACATTTCACGTCAGGTGTTCATTGGCTACGTTCAGCAAAGGATGAGAGGGATCCTCTAACTTCTGCAGGAGTTTATCACATACCTTTCAGCTGTGGACAAGTCTACATAGGGACTACAAAATGCAGCGTCCAAACACGAATCAGAGAACATGAAAGACACTGCAGACTGATCCACCCAGAAAAATCAGCAGTAGCAGAATATGTTATAAACCAACCTGGACACAGAATGCTTTTTGAAAGCACAGAAATTCTGGACCATTCTGACAACTACGATGTCAGACTACACAGAGAGGCCATTGAAATCCATAAACACATGGACAATTTCAACAGAAAAGAAAAAACTCGGAAAGTAAACAAGATTTGGCTACCAGGACTGAAAAACACTAAAATCAAGACTCAAAAATATGCCAGTGAATACCACCCAGACTCTGGAGGTCCCTCTACAGGAAACAATACAATGGATTGCTAACGAGTACTTAAATGCACACACAACTGTTATACATATCCTCTGACTAACAGTGCAACCCTGGGGGCTAGTCCACTCAACAGTGAGCTACCTCACAGGCCAGTGGCATCACAAATGCAAATCCCTCCCGCCCAGGGATCACACAAGTATATATATTGTATTCCACCTCCATCTCTCCAGATCCTCTGTAGATGCCAGCCACAGATGCAGGCAAAACATCAGGAGCAAATACTACTAGAACATGGCCTCCTAGCCTGAAAAACCCACAACAACCCATGGATTCCAACTGTGAAAGCCTTTGATTTTACATAAAACAGTTTCTGTCTCAATGACATAGCTTGCTGTACATAAGATGCAGTGGAGACTAGTGGCTCCCATCTCAGGGGGTCAGTGACTCTACTTCAGATTTTAGTTTTTATCTTTTTAGGAACTTTTGAACCTAATTTGAGGACAAGGTTCAGCAACTTGGGTATTTCCTTTAAATGTTCAGAATAAAACCTAGGGATTGCAAACTGGTTTTATCTAGCAGATTCAATGTGATCCTTTTAGAGGGCATCTGAAAATGGGACAGAGCTATCCATCTATTCCTTCCCTTCTAGGAGCGAGAGCGAAGGAAAACACTGAAGGTCCATGAGAAGATGACTTGCTCCACTCTGCAGAATGCCAAGCAAACTGGGTTCAAAAAAGAGATCCAGATGGAAGAAGAAGCTGAGGACAAAGAGTTGGCAGCAGAAGCAGAACGGCTCAAAGCTCTCCGAGAAAGCATCTCATGGAAGATAGCAATCACCAAGGGTAACTGAGAGAACTTTCCAGAAAACATCCAGATATCAGAACATGTCAGGCTCTGGAGTCTGTAATGACGACAGCTGTGTGTCCAGCTAGTGACTCCAATGTCGGTAGGGCTGCAAATCCAATCTGGGTTTCAGTCCAAATTTTGAAAGTGGTATCCATGGTGATGAAATTATTTTGGGAATAAGGTTCAATACCACTCTTTAAAAACTAAAACCCAAAGCAGAGCCGCTGTTCCACTAACTTGAGCCACCAGCTGCCCCTAGATAGAACATCCTGTACAAGCTTCCATATTCTGTTTCAAGTAGGAATATTGGAGAGCCAGGCCTCCTGGGTTGAGGTTCTGGGATTTCTTTGTTATCAGTAAATCTTATATCTGCCATTCCCTGTTGAGCTTTCCTTTCTCTTCTAAGGCCATTTCTGCACGACACTCTTATAGCGCGATGATTCCACTTTCAACCTCCTATGGAATCCTGGGGTTTGCACTTGTGGGAGGGGCCAGTGGGCCCCTCCTGGAACTGCAAACCCCAGGATTCCATAGGAGGTTGAAAGTGGAATCATCGCGCTATAAGAGTGTCATGCGGAAAATGATTCAGTTTGGCAGCAAGGAGGTGGCTTTAGTAGGGTTTTAAAATTAAGTTTTATTAAAAGATTTTCAAAATACATATATGTAAACAAAATAGAAAAAAGCACAACAAATTACAATAAACTAACAACCAAAACTGAAAAAAGGGAAATTAAAAAATAATAATAACTAAAGACAGTAAGAGCACAAAGGAAGCAGAAATATACATTGGTTTCCAGGTTTCCTAATGCAGATTATAAAGAGTTCTTTAAAATAACTTCTCTGGTACAAATACCATCAAACACTTCAACTGCTACATTTCCAGACTGATGGATTTAGTAGTTAAAGGGAAGAATAGATGAGCCCAGCAACAATCTATTATTATGAAACTATCAGTGCTGTAATAGTTGCAGTTTATGAAGTAGTAGTTATAGGAAGGAATGGATGTTTCCAGACATCATATATTACTGTTAAGGTAGAGCCAGTGTGGTGTAGTGGTTTAAGCACTGAACTGTGATCCTGGAGACCAGAGTCTGATTCCCTGCCGGGCCATGGAAAGCCACTGGGTGTCCTTGGGAGTGTCACACACTCTCAACCCCAGAAAGCACTAAGATAGGTGTGCCTTAGGGTTGCTTTAGGGTCACCATAAATCAGAAACAACTGGAAGGCACACAACAACATCACCATTGTAGTATCTTGGGAGGGCTTGGTCTTGAATAGGCCAACAAGAGCAATTTGAAAAAACATGCGGTTTGGAGAGATGAAAACTGCTAGAACTAGCTTGTTGATATCCTCAGCACAATTGCCCACTTTTTTGGAATCTCCTTGTGAGACCCCCATGATGGGCAGAATGGCCATGCCAGATCATAATCAGTAGCAGAAAACTGCACCTCTAGGTGGGATGGGAGCTGCTTCTGTATAATTTTTCTTTCCCACATTTTTCATTCTTAGAATTGTAAGTACCTATATCTCTACCCTGTGGAGGGAAAAACAGCTTGAGAGGGAATGATTTTGGGAAGGAAAATGGCTGGAGGGAAAAGCGTTAAGTAACATATGTGCAGTGTGTCTCGTGATAGGACCAGTGAGCCATGCACCAGATAATTCATGTGAAAAGACACCTGTTTAATAATCAGCATCAGCCGTGTAGCAGCAGCTTGAGTTCGCAAAAGTATTCTGAGAATTTACCTCTGAGATAAAATGGTAGAGCAAATGTGGGCACATATTATGAATAGCAGCAGAGGTTTAGGAAAGCCAGAACAATTAGGACAGAAATGGAAAGTGAGCCGATGGATCAGCAAGATGAAATCTGTGGGGAAGATTCCCCTCAGAACCCCACTAATTCCCTCCCAATCCCCTTCAGGTTTTGGCCACTGTGAGGTGCACATTTTTTGTTAAATCAACAATAATTAAAAAAAAAAACCTTTTCAAACTACCTACAAGTGATTTCCTGAGCCCAGACCATCACTTCTAGGTTGGCAAAAATGGTGGTGTGGCCCATTGGGAGTTCTGAGGAGGTCTAAATGGCTCTTCAACTCTTGGTTTATGGTAATGGGAATAGACTTGTAATCCATGTTGGAGCTTAATTCCTAAATCAGGCACTTCTCACCATCTCAGTGAATTGTTCAAGGCTTCTGAAATCCATTAACGGAGTTTTGTACTCAAGTCTCTTTGAATGTTCTTGCTTGCACAGTATTCATGATCCTCCCTTTTTTCCCAGATCAAGTTGTAGAAAGAGAAACCATTCATGACTACATCAGTCAGAAACGGCAGATGTTCTTGCTGCAGGTATTGGACTGTAGTTTTTTAAGAGATCTAGTTTTAAGCGAAAAATTGGCTTCACATCTCCTCTTTGACTATCAAGCCTCCTGCAAGGGACATCTTGAGAATTCACTGCTAGCTGAGATGGTTATAGAAAGGGTGGGGTGTTTTTGTTTTTTGCTTTTTATTTCCCAACTTTTTGAGAGGAGGCAGGTGACGCTACAAATGTAAAATGAACTGGAGGCACTTTTAACCTGCAGAGAGTTTTTTGAGATGAAGGAGTTTTTAGATGTGCTGCCTCTTTTCCTGTATTCTGAGGTGGTACAATCCTGAGAGAGCCAGTGTAGTGTACTGGTTTGAGTCTTGGACTATGAGCTTGGAGACCAGGGTTCAATTCCCCACTCAGCCATGGAAACCAACTGGGTGATCTTGGGTGTGTCACACACTCTTAGCTCCCAGAAAACCCCATAATAGGTTCACCTAAGGCTCACCATAGCTCAGAAATGACTGGAAGGCTGAGAGGACTATACCACATGCTTTTCCTCAGTGCTTGAACTGTTGTCATCATTTAAGGAACTGTGAGTTATTCTAAAGCAGCCCTTTGGAAGAAGAAACAAGAAAGAGAAAGTTCTCTGCTTACCATGAGTATCAACAAATGATAAGAACAAGAACAATACATTTATTGGACTGGAACCAGGATTTGCATTTTGTGGGCAAAAGAACTCTGCTCACAGGAGGTGCCTCCTCCCTTCTGTTCCCCACACCCCAAATGGCCAAGGGCCACTATGGACTGTTTTCATGGAATGGGAGGGGATACCACATGGAGAAAGGGGTAAGAAAGTCCAACTCCACCAACTCTGAACCATACAACATAACCTGAGGAATAACCTATTATATCCCATGCTTCACTGAGAAAGTTTGAAGTGTGAGGGTTGCCCATCCGTGGCCTGATTCAAATTGAAGCGTGCTTGCCATATGGGAAGAGAATTTACTCTGATGCTTTTCTTACAACAGCAAGCACATTTGCAACAGTTCTTGAGTGTAAAAGTTTCACTTCTGTTTTAACTCTCATACTCCAGAGTTGTTGGTTTTTGTTAAAAAAAAACTTATAAGTTGTAGGATATTTTCTGACTTCAAGAAGAATCCCAATGTATGTGAGGGCTTATATGAGGTGTAGGGGTGAAGTTAGGATTTAACAATTCCAGCCACGAATCCAACATGCCTCCAATGGAGGTAATGCCAATTTCCCCCAAAAGGGAGCAATCTGCTGGCAACCAGAGTACTTCCCTTCTGTTTTGCTACACTGTAGTTTGCTGAAAAACAGTATGGGGCGTATTCTGACCAAATAGTTGGGTCAAAGGGCAAAAAGCAATATAATTATGGAGAATTTTTTTCCCAGACAGCTTTTGTTTGCTTAAAAAGCACATATGTTGTGATAAATATCTGGAATTTGAGGAAACTGTTACAACAGTACAGGAGACTATGCTACTACAGAGTGCCTATAATGTAGTTCTAGTTCTTTGTGGCCTCTGCAACAAATTGTGATTTTAGGGAGCTAAAATGTTCCGTCCTACCTAGTGCATGAAGGTTAACCAGGGGCATAAATACAGAGTGGCAAAATGAGGTCATTGTTTCCCCAGTAGGAATTCTGCCCTCCAACAAAAGTTTCCTTCAGTCCCTAAATTTCTAGCATTCCAGAAAGTAAGACAGAATCATAGAATCATACAGTTGGAAGAGACCACAAAGGCCATTGAGTCCAGCCTCCTGCCATGCAGGAATACACCATCAAAACATTCCCTACAGATGGCTGTCCAGCCTCTGTTTAAAAACCTCCAAAGAAAGAGACTCCACCACACTCCAAGGAAGCACATTCCATTGTTGAATTGCTCTTACTGTCAGGAGGTTCTTCCTGATGTTTAGATAGAATCTCTTTTCCTGAAGTTTGAAGCCATTGCTCAGTGTCCTAGTCTCTGGAGCATCAGAAAACAGCCTTGCTCCATCCTTCATATGACATCCCTGATACTGAAAACACTTTGAACTCTTATATTTGAACTCTTTGAACACTTTGAACTCTTATATTTACTCTGTTCTCATACCTTTGGTAACTTGGCTCCCCCCTTTCTTTGGATGCCAAAACTCTATTTCTAAATATTCAGCTGAAATTTTAGGTAACTTCAATGCTAAAAGTTTGGGGACTGGAGGAAAATTTCAATTGAGGTGGTAGAATTCTTATTTTGAAGTAGCTCATTTTACCTCTCTGTAGTTACAATCCTGAGGTTAAGGAAGATGATTGGTGTGATCTTCTTCAAGGAAACAATTTCCAGCAACTAGCAAACGACGACACAAGATTCCTCCCCCATCTGCAACTTTGCTTCCCTTCTTTTATGCCAGTCATTATGTTGATTTGAAAAACTAACATTGTTACACCCTTCCTAACCTACCCCCCCCAAAAGTAACATGCATTGTTACTTTGGCATTGTTACTTCTTATGTATTGCTTTCGTGTTCCAGAGACCTATAAAAACAGTAAGAAGATTTTGCTGTTTGCAAGGTAGAAGTAGATTAGACAAACTTCTCACACTATTGTAGCACATGGATGAGGAAAGTTCTAAACTAGTTCTAAGAAAACATATTTTCCATTGAGGAAAATACATTTGAACAGGACTTGGCAAACTTTATACAAGTGGGTATGAGAAGATGGGTTTCTGGTCTTGTCACAATTTTTTTTTTTTTTTTGGCATTACTTTAAAATTTTTATTGAGTATTTTGTTGTGTTTTAACTTCTTTCTTGACCTGCCTTTCAAGGGTGGCTTTAATGTGAAGGCCACCAAATGTGAATGATGAGCTCAGCCAAAAATCCTAGCCAACAAGCAGAACCTCAGTGCAAGCAAGTAGATTTTTTGCTTCCGTCTCCCTCTCCCTCCCTCTCTCTCTCTCTCTCTCTCTCTCTCATTCTTTGTTTGGCTTACATTTTAGTATGCTGTAACTGTAAAGAAAGATGAAATTAAGAAACTAGACAATCTGGCGATTGAAGAAGAAGTCAAACTGGAAAAAGCAGAGGAAGAACTAGAGAGGGATGCTGCAATGTTCGATGAGTTCCTGAAGGAGAATGACAAAAATTCTGCCCAAGCCCTGAAAATGTAATGGTAGCACTTTGAGCTGTATACGCTAGCACTCAAGGGGAAGGGAAATGTGTGGCTATTCAAGCATAGTTGGACTGCAGCTTCCATGAACCCTGTAGTCAGCATAGCTGAAGGTGAGCAGTCATGAGCATTGGGAGTTAGAGTTTTCCAGGGTATTATCCCTTTGGGGGGAATTCTATGAATGCTAAAACTGTTAAGAATCAGCTTTTTTTTAGCAGAGTAGCAGAAGAAGCATGTCCCAATCTCCATGCGGCTTCTCTGAACCTAGAAAGCAAAACAAGGCAGGCAGTTTCAGTTTACAAACTTATGAAAAGTTTACTAATGAAGTGTACAATTACATGCACGTTGAAGAGCCTAGATCCTAACTAGCTAACAAGAAGATTAGGTTAGATAGTAGTTGCATTCTTGACTCACCGTCAGACGGAAGGAAGTAGAAGCAAAAATGGTAAAGAGGGCAAAGAAAGAGAGGTCTGAGCAGTGTGGTCTTTTATGTAAGGCCAGTGACCCCAACGTCTGTCCTGGGTCACATGGTCTGGTCACCTGGATACCATAGCCATGTATTTAAATAACACAAAGAGCAAGAGTGAGAAGGAAGAAGGCTTTGACTTGCAAAGGAAAAAGAAACTCTATGTTAGCTAAGCCCTACTTGCCCTAGAACAAGAAGAGGAGGGAGAGAGAATGCCAGAATTTTCCAACAATGAGAGCTTCAGATCAACAGCTAGAGCAGTGGTTCTCAACCTGTGGGTCCCCAGATGTTCATGGACTTCAGCTCCCAGAAGCCCTGAGCATTGACCATAGTGGCTGGGGCTTCTGGGAACTGAAGTCCACGAATATCTGGGGACCCACAGGTTGAGAACCACTGATCTAGAGGGTCATACATTTTTCTCATCATTGCTCTAACAGAAGTAGAAATTGTTCTGAAAAATGGAAGTGAGAAAGTAGTGAATGAGCTCAATGAGGCAAATGGGACTTTTGAGTCCATTTTTTCCCCAGTCTCACAATTTAAAAGAAAAAAAGTTTGTGAGACAAACATAAACACATGGCCCTTGTCCTGTGTGTGTGTGTGTGTGTGTGCGTGTGTGTGTGTGTGTGTGTGTGTGTTTGAAGCCTCTCCTGACTTATACATATAAAAAATACCCTCTGAAAATGGGGTGTGTCTTATACACTGGCAGATACAGTAGCGCTAAATATATAGGGAAAGGAGGGGGAGCAAAAGGAGTTCTCCTTCCCCTGGGCAAAACAAGAAGGGAGGGGGTAGGGGTAGCACTCTTTTCATTCCCCTCCTCTCCTGGGCATTTTGCCTCACCAGGGAGCTAAAAAAATTTTTCATGAAAAATACTCCTTGAAAAGTGGGGGATATCTTATATAATGGTGTGTCTAATACACAGGCAAATATGGTATTTATAACCGTTTCTTTACTTTACTGAACCAAAAAAATCAAAACATTTGCAAATGTTCAAAGAAGAGTTATAAATTGATTGGGGGTGGGGGAAGGAGTCATGGCACCTCAGAATCATCCCAGTAAGTTTCCTTTACAGCTAAAATATTCCTTGTTCCATCTCCAATCACTGCTTTCCTGCTTTCAAAATGAGGTGATTGCTAGATTAAAGCCCAAGTATTAACATTAACAAAACAGCTAAAACTGTCTTTGCTGCTCTGTAAATGTTATACTGATTTTACACACACTCAAAGGGCAAGTGTGTCTGGAGAATATGAGTTAGGTTCAAACAAGTTCACAACAAGATCTAAGATGTCTGAAGTGTACATGCTATATGGATGGAAATTAAGAGGTGCTTTTAAAACTGTGGTTGTCCCTCTGCATGATTTCCAGTAAAATCATTCCCAATACAGGGGTGCTCACACACAAAATCTAGATGGAGAAAGTTGAAGAGGGTCAGACATGGAACAAGGTCTGGAAGAAGCTGGTATCTCTCTTAACAACTGTCTCTGACTTAGAAGGCCATTCCTCTTTTCTGTTGTTACTTACCTCTTACAACTGTTGTGACTTAACTGCTGCATTTCTGCCTTCTTCTGTAGTGCCGAAAGAGAAACTAAAGCAAAACTGGAGAAAATAATTGAGATCCGGGAGTTGACAGCACAAATGATGAACATCCAAAGGTAGCAATGGTTCAGAAAAATATCACAAAGAAATATGTAATTCCTTTATTGATTTTTCTCTGTGGTAGATATGCAGAAGCATTGCCATGCATAGGAGCTATATGTATAATTTCACAGGGGTGGATCCCATGCCAGAAATCTGAGGAAGTAGGTGTGGGGGTGAGTCTCAGTGAAACCCTAGCCTGGAATTCACTTTTAGACAAACTGTGATAATCCCATCCTTAAAAATAAAAACCTAGTAACTAAAGGAACCAATGTGAAACATAAGATAGCAGACTCCTCATTGTCTACAATTGTAGCACGGGGGCGGGGGGATTGCTGAGTACAATAATTCACTGGCTCCCTGTCATGGTTCTGTCAGCATAACCAGCAGATCCTCCCTTCACCATGCAGCCCTCACATGATCTCTCGCTATCTTCTCTAGAGGGCCAGACCACCTTCTAGAGCTGAGATTTGACCATTGTGCTAATGGCACTCATCTCTACTTCTCCTTTCCGTCTGATTCCAAGGAAGCTGTCTCAGTACTGAACCAATCTCTGTTGTCAGTAATGGCAGGGGAGGGGGCTTAACCTGGACAAGACCAAGGTGCTCCTGGTCAACTGAAAGGGAGATCAGAGAATAGGGACTCCGTCTGTGCTGGATGAGGTTACGCCGCGAGGTTGTTCTCCTAGACTCAGCTCTGAGCCTGGGTGTCTAGATCTCAGCAGTGGCCAGGAGTGCATCCTGAAACTATCATGCCAATTGTGCCTGCTCCTTGAGACATCAGACTTGGCTATGGTAACACTTGCCTTGATTACCTCCCATTTGGACTATTGTAACACACTCTACATGGGGCTGCCTTTGGAAACTGTTCAGAAACTTCGATGAGTCCAAAATGCTGAGGCCAGAATGCTGATGGGGGTCAGTTATTCAGAACGTATAACTTGCTCATAAAAACAGCTTTGCTGGCTCCCAGTTCATTTCTGGACACAATTCAAAGTGCTTGTTATGACCTATAAAGCTCTATCTGGCTTTGATCCAGACTATCTGAAAGACCACATCTCCTGATTTGAACCTGGTAGAGTTCTAAGATCTATATCAAAGGCTTCTCTTTGTCCCGCCACCACCACCACAGGCTCGCTTAGTGAGGACTTGAGAGAAAGCTTTCTCAGGGGCTGCTCCCTGTCTCTGCAATTCCCTTCCATGGGAGGCTAGACTGGCCTTTTGCAGGCAGGCAAGAACCTTTTTGCTTAAGCAGGATTTTAATGTGTAAGGAGGGAAGCTTCTCATTGGGATGTTTTATTTATCTTTTTAAACTTTTGTATGCTTTCTAAATGCTTTTATACTATTTTATTTGATGATTTTAATTGTTTTTAAATTTTATTATGAAGGTTTTTTTTAATTAACTCTCTTTGGAAGCCACCTTAGACCCCATTCTGGGAGAAAGGTGGCACACAAATTAAATAGATCAATAAATACATAAATCCATAAATAGGTAGAAAGGAGGATGGAGAAACAAACAAACAAACAAAATCTCTTGAGTAGCCTTTTCTCCCTCTCTCCCATTCCTTTCAAAATTTCAAAAATTGACAGCAAGCAATTTCTTAGGGAATTCGCTACTCTCCTCACCCCAGAATGCAGCAGTGCAGTTCTTGGGCTTGGGTTGTTCTAGTTTTGCTTGCTTCTGTCTTATCCAGACTATGGGAGACTGTGGGTTTTCATCATAGGAGGCAGTCCACAACTGTGGCACTACCACCAAGACGGCTCTGTCTCTCATGTCACCCTAGAATACATCAGAGAGGCTTAAGTTGATCTACACTCTCCAAAAGAGAGAGAGAGAGATGAAAGGATAACAGTTTCCTTCAAGGAAGAACTCTTTAACAAAAGAACCCACAGTTTTAGAAAGTGAAGTGGGAGAAATAGATCACAAGGAACACATGACCTACCTATGCAGCTGTTTAAAGCTATACAGATGGAATCCAGTCAAACTCCAATGAAAATTTGCCAATAAATATGAAAAACTAGCATTTTACCCCATGTTGGCCAGAGTTTTTATTTTCCTCTTAAGAACTCACCAAACTGTTTTCTCCATTTCCTGTAACTTTGCTCCATATTTCCCAATGCAATCCACATTCAGAGTTATTTACATACACAGTTTAAGTTCCTGAGGGAGTACACTGTCCTCCTCCTTGTTGCTAGGCCTCGTGTGCATAGCAACCAGCCTATTTCTGTATCTGTAAATTTTCCCAATATTCCCCAATTCAGTCTTTATTCAGAGTTGTTAACATTCAGAGGTTGGGTTCCTGAGGGAATATACTGTCCTCTTCCTTGCTGCTAGGCTTTGTCTTCATAGCAACCAGCCTATTCCAGTACCTATAACTTATCCCCATATTCCCCAATCCAATCTGTATTCCTAGTTGTTAACATACAGAGAATGGGTTCCTGCGGGAATACACTGTCCTCCTCCTTGCTGCTAGGCATCATCTCCATAGCAACTGGCCTATTCCAATACCTGTAACTTTTCCCCATAGTCCCCAATTCAATCTGTGTTGTCTGGTGATGTTGAGGTATTGGCTTTTTTCTTTCTTTCTGTTGAATTTGTGCAATAGCTTTATGTTTTTCTGGAAGCATTTTTTGTTTTGAATTTCAGTTTTAAGATTCCTCATGTATGGAACCCATACAATCTACTGTGTGAGGCGAGAAGACCTTGTAACTATGGCCATTTCTGCCCTACACTGTTATAGTGCTATTATTCCACTTTCAACATCCTGTGGAATTCTGGGGTTTGTAGTTTACTGAGGCCAAAGACCTCTCTGGCTGAGAATTCTTAAATGCCCCTGCTTAAATTACAAATCCCAGGCTTCCATAGGATGTTGAAAGTGGAATAATAGGACTATGGCGGTGTAGTGTGGAAATGGGCTATGTTGTGTATGTCACTTTAATTTTTCTCACCTATGCCTCCCAAACGTTTTCTGGCATCCTTACTGATGGTAGGCCTCATTTCCATAGCAACCGGCCTGAGGCCCAACAGCTCTCGGCTGAGAATTCTAAAGGCCCCTCCCTAAACTGCCAACCCCAGGATTCCATGGAATCTTCACAGCCAGCCAATCATGTGAGGTCTTCTCACCTCACACAGCCAATCGTATGAGGTCTCCGCCTGCCTGACACAGACAAACAGGCAAACCCACAAACAGACAAACATTGATTTTTATACAGTAGAAGATAAAACAATGGCCCACAGATTGGAAATGCTCACTATACATTCCAATTCCCAACAAGGGGTACACAAGGGATTGTAGTAATCATTGGACCGTTGTATCTCATGCAAGTAAAATGATGCTCAAGAATTTATAGCAAAGACTTTTATTATATGTAGAATAAAAATTGCCAGACATCCAAGCTAAGTTTAGAAAAGGAAGAGCCACTAGACATCTTACTACAAATGTATGTTGATTAATGGAGCATACTAAAGAATTTCAGAAGAAGACCAGCCTGTGTTTTATAGATTGCATGAGAACCTTTCATTGTGTAAATTATGAAGAATGGACAGATTATTCTGAAAAAAAAAATGGGAGTCCTACATTTGATTATCCTGTTAAGTAATGTATACTCTGAAAATTGGCCACTGTCAGGATACATGGAAAAACAGACTGGTTTTCAGTTGGCCATAGGATCAGACTGGGGTGCATTTTAGTCACCCTATCTGCTTAATTTATACAATTTATAATTTATATAAAAAATATCAAACAGAAAGTGGGATTAGGCTCAGAGGATGGACGTTTGAAAGCTGGAGGAAGAAAAAACAATGCTTTCAGATATGAAGATAACACCATATTGCTAGCAGAAGAGTGAAGACTTGGAACAGCTACTGAGAAGGAAGAAAGTGAAAAAGTAGGGTATAGTTGAATATTAAGAAATCATAATATTTATATAACTTTAAATTTGGTGATTTTAAATTTTTAAATTTTTAATTTTAATAAAATTTAATTTTAAAAGTGGTGATTGGTGACATCAACATTGTTTAAGATTTTCTGTACCTTGGCTCAGTAATTAATTAAAACAGAAACTGTAGTCAGGAAATCAGAGGAAGACTAGGACTTGGATGAAGGAACTATATAAGATCCACAAGTGTAAAGATATATCATTCAGTACCAACATTAGAATCATCCACACAATAGAATTTCAGTTACTGTGTGTGTATGTGAAAAGTGAACATTGAAGAAAGTTGACAAAAAATAAATTAAATCAAATCCTTTGAAATTGGTACTTCAAGATATTGTGGACTTCAAAAAGACAATTGAATGGGTCCACAGTATCTCACTAGAAGCCAGAACAACTAAACGGAGACTGTTGAATCTTGGAGACATCATGAGATGACATTTCTTAGGAAAAGACAATAATGCTGGGAAATAGTGGAAGGATCCTGACTCAGTCAAGGAAATCAGTAACCAGAATGTGCAACATCTAAGCAGGACTGAAAATAACAGAGTCCTTTGGAGTTCTCACCATGAGTTTAAACCATCTTGACATCAAATAATAAAATATGGCTACCTCTGTTGCCAGGTGCCCTCTCAGGGTCCCATACCATGGACTGCCATCCTATTAGTGACATATGCAAGCAGAACTGAAAATTACTTATGAATTTCTTTGGGGGGGGGACAAGTGAAAGAATCCACTGTGACTATCTTCCTACCTTTTTCTGCTGCCCACCCATGGCCATTCAGTGGCAGACAAGGATGAGGGTGGAAGAACAAGGACAGCTATATAGCCAGCTGGCTCCATTCCTGCAGCTGGAAGCAGGAAGAATATACCATTCTTCTGGGTCTCCTTATACTGATCTGATTAATCTGAAACTCCTAATCAAGCCACTCTGGGTCTTTATATTTGGGGTGGGTGTGTGGGAAGAGATAGGAAGAGAGAGAGATTTTCCCATGATTATACACATTGTATATATTACCTTGTTGAAACAGTAGCACTGTGATGCAACAGTTTGCTGCTGGCATAGAAAGTTTAGTAGCTGCTGCTGAAATGAAATGGACCTCTCTGTTTTTTCTTTGCCTAAAGTGTAGGCGAGTAGAGTAAAAGAATCCAGAGATCCAGAAAGCCCTTTCTCTATGGAAAGCTGCAGACTAGAAATGATTCCATATGCTATGATGTGACATTGACATGATTTATTGTTCTCCTCCAGTGAGATAGCCAGGTTTGAGGACACTTTTCAGGAGTATACTGTATTTAAGGACTTCCTCTACCAGCTTTCCCCCAAAGAGTGGAGGGAAGATTATGAAAGACGGCGGCTGTTAAGAGAAAAAGAACGAGTGGTGAAAATAATCCCTGGTCCAACAGAAGAGAAACCTACACTGATACCATCAAGAGGTAAGAATTCCAGCAAAAAAAAAGGTCTCTGTTCTGCTCTTGCTCTCACTTTCAATCACTCGTACATGTATGTGAATGTGCCTTTGAGTTGTTTGTCAACTTGTGGTGACCTCATCATAGGGATGTCTTAGGCAAGGAATACTAGGAAGTAGTTTTGCCACTTCCCTCTTCTGAAATATTGACACATATATATCAACAACTAGTATTCAGAAGTATTTACTGTAAATTTTTATTACAAACAATACCTTGCATCCAAACTTAGGCATGTGCAACTGGGCTGGAACATGCAGCTCTCCCCAGAGAGCCTCTTCAGCCCCTGAAAATATTACACAGAGGGATGGGGATCTTTCCAAATGGGACAGACTGTGATGTGAGTTGGCATGGTGTAGTCGCTTGAGCATTGGACTATGACTTTGTAGACCAGGGTCTGAATCCCCATTCAGCCATGGAATCCCACTGGGTGACCCTGGGCAAGTCACACTCTCTCAGCATCAGAGGAAGGGGAAGGCAAGCCCCTCCTGAACAAATCTTGCCAAGAAAACCCCATGAAAGGTTTGCTTTGAGGTTCCCGTAAGTTCTAAGTGACTTGAAAGCGCACAGCAGCAGCAGCAGCAGCAAGGGTGTGATAAACATAAGAAGAGCCATGTTGGAGTAAAATGGATCATGCTTGATCAAAATGGGATCACCATAAGCTGACAGGCAACTTGAAGGAATATATGAACATGCATGTGTGTTAGTCTACCTACTCCAAAATTCTGGTCCCATAGTGGACATAGTGGACATAGGGAATCCAGAACCAGGATATGAGCATAAACACCATCCACTGTGCTTGCCAGGAACTGGTATTCAGAGCCATATTAACTCTGGTTCAGGAAGTAATGTAGCTCATATGACTTGGGGCTACTGCTAGCTCCATCCTCTATGAATTTGTCTAATCAACCTTTCAGAGCGATCTAGGATGGTAGCCTTTACCGACAGTGAATTCCACAGGTTGTTGAGGAGGCACTTCCTGTTGCCTTTCCTGATCCACTCACTACTTTCCTTGTATTGGATGAGCCCAGATCCTAGAATTACAAGACAAGAAGAAACTGTTCTATCTACCTCCTCCATTTTGATCATATTTTTTAAAAACCTGTATTGTGATACACACTTGGCTATTTGCCTTGGCTGTTAGACAAAAAAATAAAAAAGTCTCAGGCACAAGGGTTTGTAACTTCATCTTTTCATGAGATTTTTCTAATTTTGTGCTCAGTCCAAGATCTCCGAGACAAGGGCAGACGTCGGGCCGCGAGTATAAGAAAACACTCCAGCTTTGACCTATCTGCCACAGACCTTAGCTCCTCCAGGACACCAAGTCAAATTTTGGCTAGAAGGGACTCTATGAGATTGAGTCGAAGGTCTTCAAGGCAAACCACCCGATCATCACAAAGCAGAAAACCGTAAGAGAGTGTGTGTGTGTGTGTGTGTGTTCGTTCACATAGATACATAGATATAGAAATAGATATAAAGATATATGAAAATAAATGTAGAGCTAGAGCTAAAGTCTACCCCACCTGACTCCATCTTTTGAACTTGCATTCTGAGTCTCTCAAATGGGAACAGAAATAAATACTAGCAACCAAAGGCTGGGAAATCTATGGAAATGAGTATAAGTGACCTATTATAAAAATCTCAGTCTCAACCTCTTACCTGGACTGCATCTATATGTGGGTTTTGCTTTACACCACTTTTACATCCTAGGAATTACAGGCAACATAGATGTCACACAAGTAAATTTCTGTTTGTGTAATGAGATGTTTTCTTTTGTTCCCTTGCTCTCTTTTTATGCCTTCCCCTCAAATCTGTTGAAGAATATGTTCCACCAATGATGTTTTTTCTTATGAAGAACAGATACCACTGGATGAAACAATTTGGCTTGTTGACTCATTTGAAATATTCTGAAACCTTCAGATATGCGTCCTTCACTGATGACCAGAATTCATTTAAGACAGTTACAAATGTGAAACCTAGAGATACATATTTGCATCTGGTTCATATTCTCAATTTCTACATATTTACTAGTCTCAGGAATATGTAGGGACTGTGAAAGTTCCCCAGTCCTCACTTATGGAGGAGCAACCATTTTGAGCAACAGGGGTCTGTTTCCTGGTCAGTCAGGAAGCAATTGACTGACATTTCTATCACCTTGCTCATGGAAGAGGGTGAAGATTTGGGATGGCACTCCCCTCCACCCCATGTAGCTAGGCGCTGGATCCTGGGCTAGTGCAGGTTTGCAGCTGCTCTAGGGGCATAGTGTAATGAAACTGGGAAGTCTGTGGATATGCAGCCTCACCAGCCATGTGCACTAGAACACATTTAATGCATGCTTCCAGTAATCAGAGGGGTCTCTGCCACTAGGCAGAATTTCTAGGGGAGGCCCAATGCTGGACCCCATCAGCCAAAGGGACAGGATTTTTCTCTTCTGTGCACTATCTGTTGCACCATTTACCACCAATAAAGTTTATGCTACAGCAGTAATGTGTGTCAGTGTCCAGCACTGAAAGTACACTTGGAGAGGCCTTGAACACAGAACAACAAGCACCTCCATTCTCCATTCACCAAAAATGAAGTTCTGCAATGAGAGAGTTACAGAACTTAGGTGTTTCTGCAGCCAATGAAAGGAGAGTGATGAGAATCTTTTCTTCTGCAGGTGGTCCTTGTCACACCCAAAATATAGCAGAGATTGCTCCCACAGCTTTGGAAGCATGCCCAGCAGCAGAGAATACCTTAGCAGCAATGCACTGTAGCCAGAAAAACTCACCCATGGCAATTTTTTTCTTCCATCAAGGAGGCAATTTATTCTTCAGTTACAATGTGTACATATTTACAAGAATCTCCAGAAGGCATTCCGGTATCCCTCTGCTTGCTCTTTCTGACAGAGCCTGCAGCAGACACATCATGTGCACCTTGTCAGCTAGCTCTCAGCTACATTTATACTCACACTAGCTGATGCAGTCCTACCAGCCTTTGCATTCTCCCCACACCTGATGTAACCTTCTCCCCTTATTGCTCATCAGTATGACTCAGCATGACTCAGCTAAAGTCACATGGCTTTTCACAGGTGCACTTAATGACCCACATCACAAAGTATTTTCTACAAGTTTGATCCAACCTTTTCTTGACAGTCTTCTCTTTCTTCCCTTAGACTAGAGAGAGAGAACTGGCATATGAAATATTTTTTGGCATTTAGGATAGTTTCTCAGGCAGCATAAAATTGCTGCAACTGCTGGGTGTTTCATTTTTTTATTGTGTTTTTGTTTTATGGCATTCAACATATTGTATGGCACAAGAACTTAGGAGGGCTATAAACTTAAATAAGTCAATTTATGTGTTACCCACTGTGCACTGTAGGCAGTCATTTTACACAAACATCTAATTCTGCCATAACCTCTGCAGGAGCATTGTAATTCCACCATCAGAGGAAAAGCTTACTCAAGAACTATCTGATGATGAAGACGATGAGGTTAGTGACCTTTTTTTAACAACAATACTTTTGATTTATTATGCATATTTACTATATGACTGAAAGATTCTGTAAAAGGTTGTTTTTCAATCCAAGTCCTGCAAATGAAATATACAATTCAAAAAGAAGACAAAATAATAAAATAAAGCAACAAACTAAACTGTTGTGAATTCCACCCATGCAGTACACTATGCCACTGGTGGAATCTCTAGAAGCAGGGAGTGATGGAGCTGGGAACTGCCTCTTCTCCCCACTTTCCACTGGTAGGACATTTCAGAGCAGAAACTTCACTTAGAGACATCTCCCACTAGTAGAATAAATTCTGGATCCAACCAGATGGTTGTCACTATGTTGTGTCTTTAGATTGATTCTGACTTATGGTAGCCCTATTGTAGGGTTTTCTTGGCAAGATTCATTCAAAGGAGATTCAGTCACTGCATTCCTCTGAGGCTGAGGAAATGAGACTTACAACAGAGTTACATAGGGGCATATAGGGGCTTTCCAGCACTGAACAAGGACCTGAATCCTAGACACTTTATACAGCACTCAAACCATTACATGACAGTGCATCCATTAATACTTATAAAATAAAGACTGCACCAAATTTTAGAAAGCCTGTCTAAAAACCATCTTACCACTTTACTTCAGGGAGAAAGGCTCAATTTTTGTTGTTTAATGCTATTTGAATGTGTCTGAAAGATTTTTAATGAAGCTTGTGCAGGAGAAGCTACGAATGAATTGTAACCAAAGTTACCAGGGCCACCTTATCCATTAGGCACTTTAAACACAGTGCCTGGGGGTCTATGAAAATTTTAGGTCATACAAAAACAGGATTTTAGGGCCCATGAAAAAATCTCTAGAGGTATGTCAAGACAAGGCAGGGAGTCAGATACAAGAGTGCCTAGGGCCTACAAAAAGCTTAATGCAACCCTGAAAGTTACCAATTAGGCACTCCAGATAAGTGTAAACTAACAAAGCTTCTGGAATGTATGTGTATGTGAGGATTAGTAAAATCTGGTACTAAATGTATTGATATTCAGATTAATTCTGGGGTACATTTTCTCTGTAATATGCCCCCTCCCCCAAAAACATCAGGGAAACACTGTTTTCTATATTTAAAAAAAAAACTGCCAACATTGCTTTTTACTCTAGTTCTTATGGGAAAAAGGGAGGTGAGATGAAGGCGAAGGGTCCAATGCCCAAAAGCTAGAAAGAACCAGATTCACAAAACTGCCATCTTATAAGCTTGATATGTTTTGGAGGAAACCACCATCTTCAAGGCCAGTGGTATTCAAAGTGGTGCTAGTCCATCAGCTTTCAGCTGCTGGTCCCCAGCAAGTTTCCAGGAAAGAAACAAACAAACATAGCCAATAGATGCAATTATAATTCCAGTCCTTGGTATGCTGGGGAAAAAATTGCTTGTCTCCCATATGAGAGAGCTTGAGGTGCACTGTTCCAGAGCACGCTTGTGCACAGACAATCTCTATAGGAGAATGAGTCAGGTTTATCAATAAAAAGACACTTTTGATGTTAGTTCTGTTTTTTATTAATTATTCATTCATTTATTTTTCGTTGCACATACTGTTCATCCCTTTCCTGTTTTTGGTTTGAGCCCAAGTATGGATAGCCAGCCTTTCAAGATAAGGAGCCCATTGTCTTTTATACAAGGGTGAGCAAACTGCAATCCTTCTCCCTGAACTGTTTTGCCTTCTTCCTCGGCAAGTTATCCATGCCAGCTTTTCAACCTTGTTTCATCTAGGAAGAATCTGAAAATATTCAATGTTTTTGTTTTCCTTGACCCGCACCCAAGCATGACTGAACAACTTAGGTAACTGGTCATTACACATGTTGGCAACATGCAATGTTCAAGGGACAAACCATGGGTGTCCAAGTTGCCAGATGTCTGCTGAATCCAGGGGTTAGACAACGTTACTTTTTGGAAGGGCAACGGTAGTACTGCCCAACCAACATTGCTAATAGTGATGATGGCAGGAACTCTGTGGATTCTAGTCCTACAAATACCTCTTTCAAACTCTGTGAATCCATCTGTCTGTGTCACTGCTGCTGCTGCCACCACTGCCACCACAACTGTAATAAGAAAGAAGATACATGGAGATAACTTTCCTTATGCACCCTCTTTCCTGTAAGAATCACAGGAGTAGAGCAAGGTGAAGGTATGTGGGAGCAGAGGTTTTATGTGTGCATGCAAAATGTGACTGATCCTTAATTTAAGCACTTGGTACTTTTTTTCAGAATGGAAAATAGAAAGCCAAAAAAATGTATTTTGAGCAAAGATTGCATTCAAAATTATCCCACTAAAAGGTTATTGAAGGAGAGGACTGGGTTTGACAGAAAAAGGAGATCACTGAGATGACAAACTGTAAAATTCTGGAAGAACTGCCATTGGTTCTCAGCATCATTTATAAAAGGAGAAGAACAGGTTGCTTACCTGTAACTGTGGTTCTTCGAGTGGTCATCTGTGCCCTCACACACTAGGAGATTTCGTGTGTGCGTGGTAGTGTTCGGAAGATTCTAGAGCTTAGTAGCTTGGCGGGAACTCCTCCCCCATGCCTCTACTGAGCATGCTCAGCCCGCTGAGCAACGGTCGCTCCTCAGTTCTGTAGTCCGCGAATAAGGGACCTGAGAAAGAGGGGACAGCTGGGCGGGTGTGTGTGAGGGCACAGATGACCACTCGAAGAACCACAGTTACAGGTAAGCAGCCTGTTCTTCTTCTTTGTGGTCTCTGTGCCTCACACACTAGGAGACTGTGTAGCTTACTGGTAGGATGGTGGGTCAGGTCCTAGAGAACGGAAGCCAGCACAGCATGTCCAAAACGGGCATCTCTGCGGGACCAGCAGTCCCAGTCTGTAGTGGCACACGAAGGTCAATGGCTGGGACCAGGTCGCCACATGGCAGAGTTCCTGCAGGTCGACTCCTTGCAGGAGGGCTGCAGATGTTGCCACGGCTCTAGTGGAATGAGCCCGGAGGAAAGCTGGCAGAGGCTTCTTGGCAAGCTCATAAGTCAGCTGAATAGTCTGGACCACCTATAGAAAAGCGTTGGGTGGAAACCTCTGTGGCCTCTCCGACACTTGCCATAGCACACAAAGAGGTGCGGGGTCTGTCGAAAAGAGGCAGTCCTGTCCGTGTAGAAGGCCAGGGCCCGACGAACATCCAGGGAGTGAAGGGATCGCTCCAAAGGAGTAGGGGTCCGGATAAAAGGTTGGCAAGATGATGTCTTGACTAAGATGGAAGTTAGACACCACCTTCGGCAGGAAAGAGATATCAGGCCGAAGGACCACCTTGTCCCTATGGAAGACGAGGTACGGCTCGTCAGACCGTAGGGCTGTCAACTCTCCTGCCCGCCTGGCAGAGGTGACAGCCACCAAGAAGGCAGTTTTCATGGTGAGCAGCCTGTCATCTGCGGTCGCCATGGGCTCGAAGGGTGGTCTCGTCAGCTGTGACAGCATCAGGGAAAGGGACCACGGTGGTAGCGGTGGCGATACCAATGGATAAAGGTGCTGCAGGCCCTTGAGAAACTGCTTCACGGTACCGTGACGGAAGAGGGCTGCCGATGGAGATCGTGGAGGTTGGTATGCCACAACAGCGGCAAGATAGACCTTCAGCGAAGGGAACACCAAGCCCTGTTATTGAAGGTGTAGGAGGAAGTGGAGGACGGTAGGCAGGATGACAGGCGATACCGGCTCCCGCCGTTCCTCAGCAAAGGTGACGAAGTGTTGCCACTTGTAGTGATAGTTGTGGTGTGTCGACTCCTTCCTGGCCGCAGTCAAGACGTTACCGATGGCGATATCCTCCAGGCATGGAGGGCCAGGAGTGGCAGGTCCGGGTGGAGGACGAGCCCGTTGGAGTGCGACAGGAGGTTTGGTGTCGTGGGAACCGGAGGATCCGGCTGCGAGCAGCCTCGAACAGGGGGCCGAACCAGTGCTGCCTTGGCCAGTACGGGGCCACGAGGACGACATCGGCTCGGTCCGCGAGGATCTTCGATATCACTCGGCCCAGGATGGGGAACGGAGGGAACGCGTAAAGGAATCCCTCGCTCCACCAGAACTAGAAGGCATCGCCGATGGAATGGCAATCCTGGCCGGCCCTCGAACAGTACCAGCGGCACTTCACGTTCTGAGCGGTGGTGAAAAGGTCGATGTCGGCTCGCCTCACCGATCTCGAATCATCAAGAACGCCTCGGTTGAGAGGGACCACTCGTGGTGGGTAGTGGTGTCCCTGCTGAGGGCGTCCACTGTGGTGTTCTCCTGCCTGACCAGGTGAACCGCCACCGGATGGATTCAAAGCGAAACACACCAGTTCCAGAGGTTGAGGGCTATGCTGAGGAGGGTGGTTGAGTGAGTCCCTCCTTGTCTGTTGACATAACAGACAGCCGTCGTGTTGTCTGTCAGGATCAACACCGTGCGGCCGGTAACGAGGTGGTGAAAGGCCCTCAGAGCTTTCCAGATGGTGAGCATCTTGACGGTGTTGATGTGGAGGGCGGTCTCATCATTGATCCACTGGCCCCGGACTCTGAAGTCACCACAGTGAGCAACCCATCCGAAGAGGGAAGCATCTGTGGTCACGGTGACGCATGGATTCAGCTCCCGGAAGGACATGCCAGAGAGTAGGTTGTGGTAGGACTGCCACCATGTCAGGGAGTGTCGCACCTGCAGGGCAGTCGAAGGAGACATCTCTGGTCGTCTAGGAGTGGGTCGAAGACTCGGACGAACCAGTGCTGAAGAGGCCGTGCACGGAGCCTGGACAGGTAGGTCACGGCGGTAGTCAAGGCCATGTACCTGAGGAGCTGCTGGATTCTCCTCGCCGATACCGTCGGGCGTTGAAGACGGTGGACGTGACCTGAAGAACATGCATGGTCCATTAGTAAGTAGGCCTTGGCCGATACCGAGTCCAAGGTTGCCCCGATGAAGTTGAGAACCCTCGCGGGCTCGAGATGGGATTTCTTTGGGTTGACCCGGAGACCAAGGCGGTCAGAAGGGTAAGTGTCTTGTGAATGTCCATGAAGAGTTTGCGTCTGCAGGACGCCACCAACAGCCAATCGTCCAGATAGGGATAGATGGAGACACCCTTCATCTGCAGGAACAACACGACGGGGCCATGCACTTTGTGAAGACCCGTGGCACGGTCGAGAGGCCGAACGGTAGTACCCAGTACTGGTAACAGGTACCATCGACCGCGAACCAGAGGTATCATCTGTGCTGCGGCTGAATGGCGATGTGAAAATATGCATCCCGGAGATCGATGGATGTGAACCAGTCCCCTCGTTGAAGGAAAGGAAGGATCGACGATAGTGTGACCATCTTGAACCTCTTGGGGCAGATGTATTCGTTCACCTCTCTGAGGTCCAGAATGGGTTGCAGAGTCCCATCCAACTTCAGTACCGTGAAGTACCGGGAGAAGAAGCCAGTGGTAGAGGCCAAGGGCGGGAGTTCTTCGATCGCTCCCTTTTGCAGGAGGGACTGGATCTCTTCCAGCAGGGCTGGCCTGGCCAGGGTGGAATAGTAGATGCCTCACGGAGGAATACTTCGAAACTCTATGGCGTAGCGAAGGCGGACAATGGAAAGGACCCAAGAGTCTGTAGTGACGTGACACCAGTCCGTGAGGTGCCTGGCCAGGCTCGGCTGATCTTCTAAGGCGGCTGGCAGGCTGAAGGATGGTAGTGGTGGCGACCTGCGAATGCGGTCAAAACTGATACTTTGTCCCGGAGGAGGACTTCTTCGAGGACAAAGATGGGCACCTTCGAAGAGGTCTCCGCGCCGAGGACGAGGTCAATGGATGAGAAGGGCCCGAGCAAGGCGAGCAAGGCTGGAAGGTGGAGGATGAAGATCTGCACCAGGACGGCCGGGAACCAAAGCTACGCCAAGGCTGTTGGGGCTGATGAATGCCCATCTAGCCATCAGGCGAGCCTTGACGAGGTGGTCCATGGCGTCATCGGTTGTCGCATGGAACAACCCCTGGCCGTCGAAGGGGAGATCCTCAATCCTCCTCCTGCTGTCCTCCTGAAGGCTCGATGATTGGAGCCAGGCATATTGGTGCAAGGCCACAGACCCAATGAGGACCCGGGTGGCGACCTCTACGGCATGCCTCGCGGAGATGATCTGCTGATTTGTGAGAGCCACCTCCTCATTGAAGAACTGGAGAGCATTTGCTCGATGCTCCTCCAGAAGATTGGGAAGAAGAGATCCAAATCTGTCGAGGAGGTTCCTCACATAGGCCGCCATGCATGCCTGTGTTAGACACTCTGGCAATAAGGGAGGCGGCGGTGTAAAAACGCCTTCCAAAAGTGTCTAACCAACATCCCTCGCGGTTGGGCGGTGTGGTATGAGCCCGATTCCCACCTTTAGTTTGGGCAGACTCCATCATGATAGAGTTAGGCACCGGGTGAGTAAACAGAAAGTCCACCTCATCCTTCTGCATGCGGTAAAGATGTTCAAGCCAGTGCGGGATCGGCTGTGCAGATGCAGGCTTGGCCTAAGGGTGCTTCAGGGCTTCGGTCAAGGCTGGCAGGAAAGGCAGCAGCGCGGTGGACGGCAGGCGGGTGTCCACGTACTGGTACACCGGATCCTGCACTGCCGGAGCTGGGTCGGCAACCTTGAGACCTAGCGCCGTAGCCATGTGCAGAAGAATGGCGGAGAACTGTTTTATTTCCTCCAGTGCCGACTCTGGTCTTGGTTCCCCGAATGTTAAGGGGGAGACTCATGGGACATCGCCGTTGACTCATCCGAGTCCGTCTTCGTAGGACTGGGAGGTGGAGAAGGGGCTCTCTCAACAGACTTCTCCCTGGATGATGGTATCTGCAGGGTAACTGCCAGCGCCATTGTCTGTAGTGACGGTTTTGTGGCAGGTACCATAGCCTCCAGCAATGTCGTCGTAACGGCCGTTGTATGGGTTACCGAAGCTGTCAAGATTGGTACCGTTGTGGGCCTTGGGCATTGTATCGCCTATGTGACGACGGTGGAACAGTTGTCCTTGCCGGGGCAGAGTCGGAGGTCGGCCGGGTGACGGTCGAAGTTATCCTCGGGGGCGGAGACATGGCCCTGTAGTGAGGAGTATGTTCCCTGGATCTCCTGTAGTGTGGAGACCAGGATGCCGACCAACTCGGCAACTGTCGATGCCAGGAGTGGTATCGCTCACGAGATGGAGAGCGAGACCGGCAGTAAGGAGACCAGTACCTGGCATCCGGATGGTACCTGTCCCAATACAATGGTGAATAGGACAGGTACGAGGGCAGATATTCTCGCCAGGTGTATTCTCAGCCGTACCTCGCTGCATGGGAAGCAGAGGTGTGGGGTGAGTCGGTGAAGGGCAAGACGCAGCCTGAGATGCGGCCCTCTCAACATAGGTTTCCCGGCAGTGCAGAGATGGACGCCTCACCTGTTGTTCCGGGGTGCGTGATCGACTTCTGCCCAAGTCTGCCCAACACATGGCCAAGACATGTTGCAGGGCAGGAAGTTCCTCCAGGCGCTCCACGCTGTCAGGGTGACTGAGCAGGGTTACCGCGGCCGCTAAGATGGGCGGTTCTGAGGGCAGGTCCGTAGCCACGGGCTGCTCCTCATCGGACATCTCAAGGACCTCTTGTGGGTCTGACTGCTCAACTGGGTCCCCAGTGAGTTGAGTCGGAGGAGGTGTAAGGGAGCGAGTCACCTTGGAAGGTGAGCACCGCTTTTCCTTTTTCTTCCTCCTCTTCTCCTTCTCCTTCATTGCCTCTTGGGAGGCAGGACGCTTCCGCTGGGCAGCGGTCAGCATCTTTGATGGTTTCGCTGCCTGCGAGGCTGCAGGAGCCTCTCGAGATGTCGATGCCACCGACAGTAGCTTTGGGATCCTCGGTAACGATGATATCGGCATCCAGGAGGACGGTACTGGGTCCGAACCCGTCGACACGAGTGGAATGGCAGCTGCCGAAACCGCTGAGGCGGTGGTCATTTGACGCCCTGAGGTCGATGCTGACATGGTCGGGATTTCTGGCTGGTCCCGTGCTCGAAGGGACTCCTCCCAGCAATGGGATTTCAGCCTCGATGCATGGTTGCGAAGTGTCTGCGCGGTGAATTCGCGGCAGATGGCGCAGGCCATAATGTTATCGGTTTCCCCCAAACAGAAAAGGCAATCCCAGTGCCTGTCGGTCAGGGCGACTTTACGGCCACAGGTGGAACAGTGTTTGAAGAGGGCCAACATATAACAAGGTTAAAGACGCTGAGAGGGAAGGCGGAGAATGGAGAAGAATAGAGACGTAGATGAAGATGAGAAGAGGAGAGCGGGGGGGGGATTCCAAATACCAAAACCAAGCCAAGAATTGCTACCAAGCAAAAGAACCTTCTGTTCGCAAGAGCAGACGAGAAAGAACTGAGGAGCGACCGTTGCTCGGCGGGCTGAGCATGCTCAGTAGAGGCATGGGGGAGGGGTTCCCACCAAGCTACTAAGCTCTAGAATCTTCTGAACGCTATCGCGCGCACACGAAAGCTCCTAGTGTGTGAGGCACAGAGACCACGAAGAACAGAGAGACAGAGAGAGAGAGAGAAAGAGAGAAATCAATTTACATGACTCTGGATTTGTCATACCAGCATAATTTGGGACTGAGCTTTTTTGACTGTCCAAGGATAACTTTACAGTAAGGGGAATAGTGTTCACAGGAGCAATACCCATTCAATCTGCCCTGATAAATAGTTCAAATTCATTATGAAGGAAAACCTGTCTCTACATCTTACAAGCAGGCTTATAAAAATGCAAACTGTACCAGCAGATAGAGTGGCTAACAGTAAAAAAAAGATCAAAGCAGGTATGGAGATGGCATTAAATCCATTCCTCCCTCTATAAATAGTGCTGACCAGGGAGACTTCCCATCAAAGCAAATAGTAACTTCAGAAGAGGGATACAAGAGAACTGAGATTTGCAGAAAACCGTAATGTGCCAATTTATCTATTTGCGAATTTGCAAATTATATGCACACTTACAGCAAACGCCATTTATAAAGAATTTTTTTAAAAAAGCTGTTAACCTCCTCAGTCTGCTCCCCGAAAGCTCACCATGATGGGCAACTTCAAGGTCTCTGTTTCTCCTTCTGGCTCTTTATCATTACACTGGATTAACTGGGCAGCCCTTCAAAGAGGACAGTTTTTGGACTTCCCATTCTTCTTCCCCTTAAAAGGGCGGGGGGGGGTGTCTGTTTTCTGGAAGCATCCAGAAAGCGTTAATCACATTTTTAAATAGGTCATAGGGCCTTCCTATAGTGTTGAACACCAGAAATATGTGTTTTTCAGAATACATTTTCCAATTTTCAGCCACTTAAATCTTTTTTTCCCCTCCAGGATGTGGTTCTTTTGGCAGTGTGTGTGGCCCCTGGGGGGTCCCAAAAGCAATGTTGGCCTCCAGACCTATGGAAGTTGCTCACCCCCCTAAAAAGAGGATGCCTTTAAACAGAAGGCTGTCCTCACGGAATGCATGGCCCATCATACGCACTTGCTCTTTTACCTGCAGAAAAAGAAACTATGTTTCTAGCACCACTATTATACAAATGTGTAAGCACAAAGTGATGGATGGCACATTCACTATAGGCCTCCTTTGCTCTATCTTTCCTTAGTTCTTTGCCCCCTATGGAAACAGTGGCAGTTCTACTGTCACTGTGAGCCCTGTCGGCTTTCTCCATGTAGTTCAATTGTTTGTCCAAATGGGAAGGAAGGAAAAGTTCATCTCCGCTTTCCTTTTGCAGGAACCTGAGTTATACTTTACAGATCCACAGCAATTGTTGAATCTATTCACTGAACTGGAAGAACAGAATCTGTCCCTAATTCAGAATTCTCAAGAGACAGAGGAAACCCTAGATGAGCTTCGACATACTCTGGCTAACACAAGGCATAAAATGTAAGTCATTAAAGCCTCCTTCCCACAACGAACCGTTACAATCCATGGATATACTGCATCTCACTCACCCACCCACCCACCTCATTCCAACTGAGAGTGATAATTGGTGCAAAACACTTCTTTTGCAAGTATATTAGACTATGACTAAGACATTGCTTCAGTGGAGTGCACAAAATGATGCAGTTTATTTTTTAAAAAATGCAAGTAAAACTGCTGCTGTTGAGAATTTCCAATGTCATGCTGTTAGGAGTATCTGCTGATTCCAAACCATGATATCCAAATAACTCTGAGAAGTACACTTTGGAGAAAGGGCTAGGAGCCAGTTTGAAAAACTTGTAACAAGTTTTCCCATCACAAAGGGATGAGTAGGAGGAGCTGTCAGTATGAGTCTATATAGCAGATCTTTCCAAACTGTGTGTCATGACATACTAGTGTGTTGGCTGCAGTGTGTAGATGTGTCGCACAAACGTAAGGGGTGGAGGGGCTGCCCTTCCCACTGCTGCCACCACCCTGGGCCAAGGAAGACCCTGATGAGCCAGGCAGCAGTGGGCCAGGTCTGGGTAGAGGGGCTGCCTCTCCTGCTGCTGCCGCTGCCACCCTCATCAGGACCAAGGAAGACCCCAAAAAGGGTGGCAGCAGCAGCAGCAGGCCAGGCTCGGGTGGAGGGCCTGCCTCCACTTACTGAATTACTGTGCTGCAAAATGATACATGTCTAAAAAGTGTGTCACCACCATGAAGTTTGGAAAGCTCTGCTATAGACCATGCATTCATGTAATGAAAATGCCACCTGAAACCCTCCAAATGCCCCAGGGCATAAAGTCCAGGTTGATCAGTAACACATTAACAACAAAAAAGGACACTAATTTACATTAAATTTGCAGATGCCCATTTGGACAAACAGATACAAATTTGGAAGCTTTTTAAAGGGAATTCTTCACCATAGTTGGGAAGACTGTGAACAGGTAACCTGCACATCTGCTCAGTCTGCTGTCTTGGTGCTAACTGTTAATAGGTTACTTCAAATATGCCGCGTTCATTTCCTTCTCATGACTCTTTAAACAAGGCACAGACAGAAAAGTCTATCTGTCCTCCCTGAAGTAGACAAACATATCTGTAAATCCAGGTTATCTCAAACCTGTTTACAAGGAAGCTGACTGCATTTTGTGTCACTTGACAGATGGTTCATATGGAACCTGCCAGTGAAAACCAGTAGTCGTAAGTCCTTGCAATAAAAATTCCTTCCATTTTTTTCTGGACCAGGGACAATGAAATAGAACAGCTGAAACTGCTTACTGTCACTCTTCAGACCAACATCATTAAAGAGGAGGAGACTGCAGCAGATCTTGAACTCAAAGCACGTGTTTTCTCCTTTGGAGAATACAAAGCGGAAGTTCAGGTATACACGTGGATCGCATCAATGAGTAAAATACAACAGCTAGGAGAATGGATGGCACATATCTGGCCTATGGACACCTGTATGATCCAGACTATTGCTAGTGTGGGATGAGCAACTCATGGCCTTTTGAATGTTGCTGGACTGCAGATCCCATCATCCCTCATCACTCACTATCCTAACAAGGACACATGGGAGTTGTAGTCCAATAACATCTGAAGGATTGCATGTTGTCTCTACCTCTATTCTAATAGGAAGATAGCTACTTTTCTAAGAAAGTATCTTAAGTATTACTTGGGAACAGTTAAGATCAATGCAAAATAATGGTAAACTATTGTTGTTGTGTGCCTTCAAGTCATTTCCAACTTAGGACAATACTAAAGTGAACCTGTCATGGGGTTTTCTTGGAAAGATTTGTTCACAGGGGTTTGGTATAAGTTGTATAATTTCTTTTCTGTCCCAGGAGGTTAATATCTGTACTTGCCTGCAGGACAAAATGTTGGTGAGCCTGCATCGAAAGGTGCTAGAAGTCTATCGACGCTGCATTGGTGAAAATGAGGCAAACCTAGGAACCCTGCAGATGCTGACTGTCATAGAACATCAATTAGATGACTTGCTGGAATGTCTTGAAGGTACCCCCAGCAAAGATAGAGCAAGCTGAGAAAGCTAAAGAAAAAGAAAGAAGGATGAGGTGAGAGTGCTATCACAGTGGAAGAATTGTAGCCAGTTGGGGCTACCCACCAACAAAACCGCTTCTATCTGTAGGACAAGGATAAACTAATTAATACATGTAGGCCACTTCCACATGACGACACTCTTCCACGTCATTGTGCTGCAGTCCCGGTCCAGAAGGGAGTGCATCAGCAACACTCCCCTCCACACCTCACTGTGGTGCTGCCTCTTCCTTCCACAGCTCAGCTGGGCACTTTCTATTGCCATGCTACGGAAGGAGCCATCGCCATTGAGCTGCAGCTTCTACATGGCCAGATTAATGAGAGCGCCACATGATCATAGGTGCAAAACAGATTTTTTCCATTTTACGAAAACTGCATGAGCACACTGCTTGGGGACAGCAATGGGCCAGCGATGATGTCATGCAGAAGCACGATCTGCTGACTACTGCCATTCTACTCCAAAAGCAGTTTTGCCTCATCGTGGGGAAACGGCCATACCGTAAGAGAACTTGGTTTTCATTAGGGATGGGACAAATCCAGAATTTTCTGAATCCAAATCCAGATCTGAATCCCTGGGAGGTTCTGGGAATTCACAAATCTCATGAATCTCGAATCTTTCGAATCCTTTTTTAAAAAAGAATTTAAAAAGCAAGGGAAAGAAGGATAATCTTGGGCAAGGCACACTCTCTCAGCCTTAGCAAAAGCCTAGGCAAAGGCAAACCTCCCTCTGAAGAAATCTGGCCAAGACAATTGTCATAGTTTTGCCTCAGGATCTCCCCAGATTGAAAATGACATGAAGGCCCTTTCTACACAGGCAGGAAAATGTGGATTAATGGCACATTTTCCTGCCTGTGTAAACAGGGCCACATACTACAGTCCAGAGATAATCCAGGTCAAAACTGGATTTTCTTTGCATAGCTCCTTCTGGCATCCTGGGGTTTGTAGTTTGCTGATGTACCAGCACACTTTGGCAGAGAAGGCTGTGACACCTTATAAAACTCCAAAGCCCAGAACTGTGTCTGAAAGAGGTTTGCAAGGGAGCTATGCAAAGGAACGTTTCAGCTGTCCTTGAAATCTCAAGCCTGTAGCTTCCAGTCAAGTACTGAACTTAAATAGGAATTGTTCAGTTTAAATTTCTTAGAATACAACCCTAGATGCAATTTCTAAAATTGTTAGGAAAGGCCATTATTACTCCAAGGGAAAACCTCACCTACTCACTATCTTCCCTTGTATGTCTGGTCTCCCTGGTTTTCAGGCATCTCGGTCTCCCAGGTTTTCAAGAGTCCCGGTCTCCCTGGTTTTCAGGCATCTCAGTCTCCAACAATCTATTTGGTTGGCGGATTGAAAAGATTTGGTTTGCCTATTTTGGCACAGAGATTTGGATTCGGAATCTCGAATCCTTACCCAGGATTCAAGGATTTGGTTGGCCCATCCCTAGTTCTGATCATGTTGCTGTTGTGCAACTTCAAGCTTCCAAGTTACAGTGACCCTAGGACAAACCTGTAACAAAGTTTTCTTGACAAAATTTGTTTAGAAGGGGCTTGCCTTTGCCTTCCTCTGAGGCTGAGGGAGTGTGATTTGCCCAAGGTCATCCAATAGATTTCCATAGCTAAGCATGGATTTGAACCCTGGTCTCCAGAGTTGTAGTCTATCACACAAACCACTACATCACACTGGCTCTCTTTGATTATATTACTTGTGTTAATTAGCTCATGAAAGCCAAAATATCAGGATTTTTCTACCCTGCCTTTGTGAATGTTTGCTGTTAATAATGTAATTAATAATGTAGTAATGCTAATAATGTAATTAACAGCAACCATTCACAAAGAAATGCTGATGTCACTGTATATACTTTATTCCCCACCATGTATATATGTATTTCTATATGCACATAAAATCTTCAATTTAGAGTGTATCTGATTAATTAGTTTTTAGATTAAAAAAAGTTTGCCTGAAACAGATGTGAGAATTGTGTGGCTCTCCAGATGTTGACCTGCAACTCCTAGCAATCCTCACCACTGGCTATGTTGGCTAAGGCTGCTGGGAGTTGCAGTCCAACAACATCTGAAGGGTCACACAACCTCTACCTCACCCTGAAGGTAGACAGAAACAGTTAAAAATCTTATTGTTTGCTGCTTGGCAGTAGTCATAGTATTTTAATGAGAACATTTTAAATTGACAGCTTTAATTAAGACACCAGTTTAATAATTAAGGTTTTCAAATCCAAGTCATAAAATGGAAGTTCAGTTAAAGTAGCATCAACTCTGTTTTTCAAAGAATAAATTACAACTGAACAACTGGCAAGAATGGACAAAAATCTTGAACTGCTTCCATTCAGTTCAGTTAACTTGGATAAGAGGATATATATCAACATTCTTTGTTTTCCTACATATGAGTACATTTTTAGCTTCTCCCTTCTGGAGGTAGGTCTCATGTTTTTAGCAAGATCAGGAACTTCTATGGTAGCACTCCCAATTCAGTGAGAACCAGAGATTATCAGTTGAAAGAAAAACTGGTCTCATCCTTGCATGCCCATTGCAATACCTTCAGCTGGATTCCAGCCCTTGACAAATTATCTTAGTAGGAATTCTGTGAGAATAATATAGCTTATACAGCTCATCATTCTATCCCTTAATTGGGTTCTGTTATTTCGCCAGAATGAGGGAAGAAAAGATAAGGCAGCAGAGACAACTGCAGGAGGAGAGGTTGCAGCGGGCTCTGGCAAGAGCACAAGCAGATGTGAAGAAAAAGGTATGTTATGAAAAGGGAAAACCATGCTAATTTATTTGTACCCACTTTCTTAATGTCACCTAGTTATGCAAGTGTTCAGTATCCTGCTATGGCTCCAGTTGCACTAAACTGTGTCTACAGAAAGGATGAACTCTGACTCAGTATACTACCTGCATTAAGAAGAGATATATCACACATTAGATAACCAAACTTACTTCTTGATGGGTAGCTTCACTTGTTACAACAAACTGAAAGGCTGTAAGTACAACTGTGTTTCCAGAATCTACGATCTATTGTCACATCTAACAGTGACCACAAAAGCTAATTTGAAAGATTGCTTCTTCGGTGGTTAAAAACAATCAGCGCTCCAAACTTGAATCTTGTCCAGAAAAGTGAGAAATAAGTTTGTTTCACAGGGCAGGAGGAGGGGCAGCCCAAAAAAACCCTTAAGTATCTTTGCTCTGAATTAGAGTATAAACTTCCTGTCTCGCTATTTGTGAGATTGCAGCCAGATACAACTTAACGTAGCCTAGAAACTTGAGTTACTATTCTTTAGACTGATTAATAGTATCATGGGAGAGAAAAAAAACTTTGTCCCTATCTAATTAAGAATATAAGCTTCCTGTTGGATCAGATCAAGATCCATTTAATCTAACAAGAAGCCAACGGTCAGGACTTCAAGCAAATGCACCCTCCCTCTCACATTCCCCAGCAATGGTTACACAGAGGTATACAATCTGTGATAACTGCAGGTGGTAGATGGCCATCCTGGCCAATTACAAACTCAGGCTCCATGAGTGTATCTATTCTTCTTTTAAAGCCATCCAAATTGGCACCTTTCTTGTGGCAGTGAATTCCGTGATTATCCATCCTGATCAGTTTAAGTTTATGACTCTGGGTTATAATTGTGTGATAGCAAAAAAAATTTTCCCCAACATTCTTTGCACAGTTCATCAATTTTGACAATCTATCTTTCTCAGACCAAGCATAAATATATACAGCTCAGCAACGTTCCCTATTGTGCAGATGTGCCTTCAAGTTGCCTGTCAACCTATGGCAAACCCATGAATTTCATAGGGTTTTCTGAGGCAACTCAGAGGTTGTTTTGCTTGTTCCATCCTCTGAAATACAGCCTACAGCAGTGTTGGCAATCTCCCATCGAAGTACTAACCAGGGCTGACCCTGCTTAGTTTCCAAGATCAGACAAGATCTAGTGCCTTTAGGGCATTTAGGCCCCCAGCTCCATATTATTCTTTTTTTCTTTTTCTTTTAGGTAAAAGGCCCAAAAGTTGCAACAGAAAAAGCCCAAATCACTTTGGATATCCACCATATCCCAAGTGTAATTATACCACAATTTGACAAGTTTATGTTTAGTTCCTTTCACAATGATTCATAGTATGCAATTCTTTTTGCATCTATCACACATTATTTTGATTAAGCTACCTAACAAAAATTTCTTAGCCAGCAGCAATGCAAACCCTGGCCATTGCATATGTAAGAATAGGTTGCTCACCTGTGGTCATCTGTGAACTTGCACAAATGGGGTTAACTGCAGCTCCACAGAGATCGTTCAGAAACTTCTAGAGCTGTTACGCAAGCATTTTGGTGGTAGCCCCTCCTCACTGGTACATATGACCGGCTATGTTCCTGCTCAAACTCTCAGTTCCATGGTTGCCAAAGCAGCAGCCCAGGAGCTAAGCATACTGACCATGACAGAAGTGGGAAAGGAAGAGTCAGTGTTGTGTGAGTTCACAGATGCCCACTCAAAGAACCACAGTTACACGTGAGCAACCTGCTCTTCTTCTTCATGGTCTCTGTGACTCAAACAAATGGGAGACCAGCAAGGTGTGGTGAAGGAGTCATGCAACACAGTGGTACAAGACTGCTCTCCCAAAAGCAGCATACCAGGTAGCTGCCCTGTGAATGTCCTCCAAGGGAACCCCCTTCAGAAAGGCTGAAGTGGCAGCCACAGCTCTCACGGAATGACTGTGCGCAGTGACAGGAGGATCTTTCTTGGCTAGTTCATAGGCTTGGTGAATCATGGAGGTGACCCATTTGGAAGGACACCAAGCTGAAACTGGTAGTCCCTTGTGTTTAGAATAACAAACAAAGAGTCTTCAAGACTGTCAAATGTCAGCTGCCCTTTTCATGTAGAAGGCCAATCCTCTTCTAACATCCAGGCAGTGAAGCATCCATTCAAATTCAGAGGATGAGTTCGGCATGAATGCAGGCAGTATGATGTCCTGACTAAGGAGGAAAGCAGAGACCACCTTGGGAAGAAATGTGATGTCCAGCCTGAAGACAACTTTGTCCTTGTGTAAATGTAGACAGGGAGCATTGATACAGAGAACGCACAGCTCTCCTGCAAACCTAGCCAATGTTACTGCTAACAGCAAGGCCAACTTCCATGTCAGGAGATGGATGTCACAAGTCACCATCAGTTCAGATAGTCTCTAGGAGAACTGTGAAAAGAGAAGTTCCAAACTTCACTCGGCTGTGGGAGCCCAAACTTGAGGGTGCAGGTTCTTGTCGCCCTTTAAGAAAAGTTAACCAGAAGGCACTGGAAAGAAGGTCTGCCTATCAACTGGAACCAGTGAGATATAGCAGCCAGGGTAGCATTTGATAGATGAAAGAGAGAGGCTCTTCTCAGACAAAGAAAACAAAAAGTTCAAAACATGCTGAATCCAGATGACCTCCAGAAGTATGTGTTGGGATGCCAAGAACAAGAGAGACTTTCCTCACCTGTAGGTGTAGGATCTTTGAGTAGAAGGCCTTAGAGCAGCTGCTAAGATTCAACAAAGCAGTGTTGAGAGGGAATCTAAGGAGGGATCCTTCTGACTGCCATGAAGAAGCAAGAGATCTGGTTTTGATGGAAACCTGATATAAACACCACCAGACATGGAGAAGATGGACAAATCATGGCTGTCTCAGCCACCATGGAGTCATCAGAATGCAGCTCACTCTGTCTCTGGACAGCTTGAAGACGACTTTTGTGATGAGAGGGAAAGGGAGAAAAACATACACAGTACTGCACCTCCTAATAATACATGAGTGTGCCATCTAGTGATCCTTGTCTTCTCTGAGTCCTTGAGCAGAATATGATGCACTGCACATTCTTAAGTGACAGAGTGATCAACTTCTGGTGTCTCCCCAAATGTGGGATTGCAGAACATCAGGATGGCGCTTCCATTCATGGCAGGAGACCAGTGATCTGCTCAGAGTAACCACTAAGGTGTTCTCATCTCACGGGAGATTAATTGCTGAGAGTAGGATATTTCTGTCCAGCAACAGTCCCATATTCAAAGAGTGAGGTGTAGAAGTGTCTGACTATGTGCCTCTTGTTTGTTCAAGTAATAGATGACCATGGTGTTGTCTGATATTACTTGAACTGCTTGGTGCCTTATCAGAGACTCAAAAACACAGAGAGCTTTCTCCACTGCAACATTTCAAATGTGTTGATGAGCTAGGTTTTGCAGTCCATCCAATGACCCCTGACAAAAGAGACTGTCCATCTGGGCACCCCAATTGACCATAGATGCATTCATCATCAGAAACTTTTCAGGCTGACATGAAAGAAAATGCATTCCTGCTAGCAGATGCCAGTGTTGAGCCACCAATCCAGAAAACGATGAATTGTTCTTGGAATGATCAGTCACATACAAGGTGAATCCATGAGGACATCAAGTGCCAAGCAATCAGGCTTGAAACGGATGCATTTGAGCATTTGGGACCACAAAAGTTGTGGAAGCCATAAGGTCTACTAGCACCTGAACAAGCTTGGCAGACACTTGTTTGGAAGGGCAGCAGCGAAGAACAGCATGATGCAGAGTGTGAAAAGAATGGTCTCACAGGCAGAGAATCAAGTACTGCTCCAAGAACTGGATGGCATGGGATGGCTGCAAATGTGCCTTATCAAAGTTTATGATGAGACTGAGATAGTCAAGAAACCAAAAGGCAAGCTGTACATCTGAAACAAGGCAAAATCTGTTTATGTATGGAAAGACAGTGACGGCCTGCTGGCACAACCAAACTATCATACACTTTGTAAAGATGCATTGAGTGGCAGATAGTCTGAAAGGCAGGACACTAAATTGGTAGGCTTTCCTTCCTATGGCGAAGCAGAAGCAGTGCTGATGCAACAGACTCCAATGTGGAAATGAGTGTCTTTGAGGTTCAAGGTCTCCTCCTTTCAGCAACAGAAGGACAGTACCCAAGGTTATCATACAGAAACGCCCAGGATGGGTGAACAAATTCACATCCTTCAGGTCCAAAATGGGGCAAAGTCCACCATCCTTCTTCAAAACAATGAAGTAGCAGGAGGAGAAAAACTCTTGGAGGAAGATGGTGGTATGGGGTTGACGGCTCCTTTCTGGAGAAGGGTATCCAGCAGAGGTACAGAAGGAGTGGTAATGTGAAATACACCAGTAGGTGGATATTTGGCCAATTCAGTCCTGTAGCCTCAACATACACACCTCAAAGTTAGTGTTGCAGAAGAACAGTGCTATGGTGGAGTAAAAAATTTTTTAAAAGGACATCACTCTTACAACCTCCTTTGTTGGTAGGGTGATGGACTGGACCATGGCGCCTTCGAGTTATCTTGGTCTGCACCACCTCAACAACAATAGAATTGGGCTTTGAGTGTTGAGAGAGCCAATCAGCACTAGAATCAAAGATCCTATATAAAGTATCCACTTTCTTAGACATAGGTCTTACACATGATGGGTTGCTGCAAGACCACCCTGAAATCTTAAGGAGAGCTGGAAGAAGAGGTATATAAGAAGGTGTAAGGGCTTTCACTTGAAGTCTTCTGAAGAGTGGGTCCTCAGGTTTCTGCTCATGCAACTTAGTGTCAAGCTGGAGAGACTTGGATATGTGCACCATCAACTTCACAAAGGTGTGGATGTCATCCGTGGGCAAAACAGATTTGTGCTCACCAAGTGCGTTAAGAGGTGAGCGTTGCTGGACAACAATGGAAGAAGGTGAAATCAACTCAGAATGGTGATGCTGCAATCTGTGTAGAGATGGCAACAAAGCCATGGCAGGAGGAGGAGTAGATGAAGAAGACCAACAGTGTGGAGAAGACACCACAACCAAAGCAACTGTTGGACAATTGGTGGTAACAGTGGTTTGAGGTGCACAGGTGGAAGCAGTGGAGAGGACAGGCATGTTGGTAACTGAAGGGGATTCTTGAGGCTCATTGGTGGAAGAAGTGGTTACAGGCCATGCCTGCATTTCTACAGGTAGTGGAGACACCACCTTGCGAGCAGGAGGAAGCACGTGTAAGAGATTGGCATCGTAGACGGTGCATAGAAAAGCTAGAGGGCCTGCTTTGATCTGGCAATTATCCATGCCTTGTTGTATAGTGATAAGGGGGAAAATCCAGACAATAATATACAGATGAACTTTGATCCCAGTAGACATAAATGTACCGGTGATGGACTGGACCATGGCTCCAGAAGTAATAATAATATGCTATCTCAGTCCTAGCACCACAGCTGATAATTCAAACAAAACAAACTGAACAGCTCCTAGCCTGTTACTTACATTTATTCAGTTAGCACAAGGTCAAAATAAAGTCCAACAGAATTCAAAGGCAGTAAGTCCAAAGTCAGTCTGGGTAATCCAGAGTCAGGGGACAGTTCAGCAAGGCATCCAGCGAACAGAAAGGTCACATAAGCTCTGACAATTCCTGGAGGTGAACAGCAGCAGCTATATAGGTCAGCCACCTAGTGCAGCTGTTGCCTGATTAATTGTTGTCAGTTATATATTCTCTGCATTGGTATAGGCTTTTTCTCTGTTGTCTGTGCTCAGCAAAGGTAGGTACTGTTAAGTTCCTCTGGGTCTGAAGGGGCAGGACTTTCTGCTGGAGCTGGCACTGCCCCTTGTTCTGTTTGTGACACTGTAACCTCTCCCTATACAGCAGGTCCTGGCATGTCCTCCGTTTCAGATTCTGAGTCAGAGTCCATGTACTGGAAGGAGGGCATGACAAATAATCAGTATCATAGCACTCCACAACTTCCTCAGATAGAGAATCCCCTTCAGATGGGGAAGGAGAGCATCAACAGCTTCAAGGGGACAGAGCACAATGCCTACGGCTGAATCACCCAGATTCAACAGCTTCAGAAGGGGAATAGAATCATCTGGATCTATGATGAACCAAAGAAGATCAGTCCTGAACCCTCAAAGCTGACAAAGCAGAAGATGGGGATTAACCCAAAGATAAGTGCCAAGATGTAGGCCTACGCCAAGCAGGCGGTGAAAGCAGGAGAGTGGCATCACTAGAAGGGCGAGTTCCAGGAGGCAGAGATGACCATGGTTCAGACTGAGCCAGAAGTTCCAGAAAATGCAGAAGCCCATGAGAGAGTCAACTATCTCCCCATCTGTCATGGTTGATGCTTGGATGATCTCTGGAGAGTGGTGTAGACTTGATTAAGAGTTTGAGCCAGAGAAGAATGAGGTGATGAGTAGTCTGGCAATGCTGATCCAGAAGCGACTGTAGAGACCACCTAGGATGGCAATTGAGGATGGGAATGATCCTTGGACCTCTTTTCTTTTTATAGTGCCTGTATTCAGCCTGCTGAGAAACAGACATGAGATTGAGAGTGTCCTGGTGTTGAAGGAACCCCAGTACAAGAAGCCTCACCTTTCAACCTGCTGACAGCAGGATCAGATGTGGGACGCTTGGTACTTTTAGCTGCAGGAGCCTTGGCAGAAGTTCATTTACACACATCTCGCTAGGTGAATGAACAAGGAGTTGTACCAAAGAAAGGTGAAGAACCAAAGATCTACTGGACATTGAGGGAGCATCTGGACAAGTCAAAGCCTGCTTGTATAGGAGGTCCTTTAGGTGCGGAGAACATTTTTTACAGGTCTGTGGAATCATCACCTTACAGTGCAAGCAGGACCCATATTGTGATTTTCTCTCAGGCACAATATGCAACAGGAGTGGCCATCAGTATCTGGGATCTTTGCTTCATAAGTGGAACACTTCTTAAAATACCTTTATGGCATGCTCAGTGGAGAATCAGACAGAGTAGCCATGAGAGCCCAAACCAAGAGAGCTGAGAAACAGTCCAAGTCAAACCAAGCAAACAAAGTTACCAAGCCAAATCACAGAAGACAACTGAGAAAAGAGTAAGCAGTCCAAGTCAAAAAACCTAATGATCAAAGCCAAAATACACAGCTGTTCCTTTTGATGATGATGCTGTGGCAAATGAAAAGGAACTGAAGGTTTGAGCAGGTACATGATTGGTCCTGTGTACCAGTGGAGGGACTACCACAAAAACATTAGCATGACAGCTCTAAAAGTTTCAAACAATGAACTGCACAGGTAAAATTAACCTGTATGTGTGTCTCACAGAGACTGTGAAAAACAAAATCATAATTTTTACCCCGTGTGCTCACCTTGTATCTTCATGGAATTACATTTGCAATTCTCACAATCCATTTTTGTCAGCCCAAGATTGGTGTCGCCTGCAAATTTTCAACAAAAACTCAGAAAACACATATTTCTCTACAATGTCTAAATCTCATATTCCTCCATTATAAGGCTTGTTTCTTCATAGTCTTTTCTTTGTGTACTTTTTAACCACTTATTATTGTGCACCAGGACATGGCCTCTCATCAAATTCCCCTATTTTAGGATTAACTTTTGTCAAAGGGTTTTTGAAAGTCCGAGTGTACATGTTCATGCATACAGCCATTGAAAACCTGTTATCTCTATTATTAACAAAAGCAAAATCTTTTAGAGCAGGGAGGGAAAATACATGGCCCTTCAGATGTTGTTGCACTACAACTTCCAGAAGACTGAGCCAACTGTGAGAAGTGTTGAGAACCTGGGGGACACAATTCCCACCCATTTAGATTTTCGCCATCAGAAAAAAATCTTGATATACTGTGTGTGTGACTAGGCCAGCCTGACAGCAGGAGGCCAGTGTGGACAACTGTGGCAGAAAAGCTGAAACGCTACTCCAAAGTGGAATTTGATGTAAAGGCACAGAATTTTTCCCTGCTCATAGATGTAAAAGTTTACCACCAAACCAGTTTCCAAATACAAAAACTTCTCTGCTTTTATCAGGTGCTTTGGAGTGTTGTACAGTTGCTCTGGCATTGTGTGAGTTGGCAGCTTCATAGTTGGGCAGCTCCCTGCAATCCATGCATGTAAACTGGACATAATGTCAAAGATATTTCACCTTTTCAAGCCATAGTGTGTCATTGTATTTGAATACCGCTGTTAGGACATGTGGACTTTTTTCCCCCAGAAAGATGCAGCACTCCGCATGCCACTTAGGTCTCCTTTTGTAAAGAGCTGTAACTGCCTATTGCCCTATCAGTTTTACAGCAGCATTAAGGCAACTCACCAGTTGTTACCTCAGAGAGCTTTTACTAGCATTATCTCAGAACCAAACTATCTCCTTATTCTAAACTAACTGCATTCAACTATTTATGCAGAAGAGTGCTACATAAAGTGCTATTCTACTCATATTTAGCTTGTCAATTAGCACAAGCAGTACATGGTCTCGGCTATACGAAAAGGTACTGTGAATTCTTCCAACCACCCATCCAAATTAGGTATTGTCAACTTCTGCCTCTCAACTGTTTCAGCCAAACATAGGCAAAAACTGGGACTGGAAGACTGAAGGTGGTTCTGCTTTTTATGATGGACATGTGGTTCAAGATGGTTTTAGTTACCTTAGGCTCATCTTTCATGTTTATTTTTAGACTGGCAGAAGATTGGTTTTCCGTTCTGAGCCTCCTGCTTTAAGAGAGAAGGAAGATGAGGATCAAGGGCTCATCGACAAAGAAAAGGAAGAGCTCCTCTACTATTTTACTTAGCAGTCCAAGGCTGCGAAAAGTTGTGAAGCACATAGATTGTGACAAAACTGACTGGGAAGAGGATTTTGGTAGATAGTCTGCTAATTATTTGAGAAAAACTATACTTAAAAATTTATTTCCTAATACTGATTACACACTTACGATAGATGATACGAAGGAGTGCTTATGCTGTTTTAAGTTGGAAAATCAAAATCCCTTCACAGTGGGGTTTTTTTTGTAAAAAAAGTTTAGAAATTTGTGAAAGCAGTAGGATCAAGGTAAGCAACAGAAAGCTAGACTGCATACATATTGTTTTACATTTTAGCCTTGGAGCTTTAAAAACAAAAGCAAAGCAGCAGCAGTGCATGAACAAGTTTCTTCTGCTCAAGGCTGAAGTCTCCTGATTGGGATATCTTAAGTCAGTCAGTCTTTTGCAGGCAGTTATCCCAGACAGAAATAACACAAATAGCAACTGAAATGGAGAAACTGGACATTAGTTGTTTTTATTAGTCCTTTTATCTCAGCAATGTTTTAATTGTCCACTGCCAGCAATGGACTTTGCTGGAATAAAGCTGATGCTTATCCTTAAGCCATTAGGAATTTACAGTGATATACAAAGCCAAGTAAAGAAACTTTTGAGAACACATTTACATGTCGCATAGAAGTGTTGACTTATTGTTCAGTAGGCATGAACAAGAGAAGCACCGCTTAACGTGGATCCAGTTCACACTCTTACCCAGTCAGTGATCTTCTTTCAGTGATAAAGGTGCAAGGGTGCTACCCAAAATCCAGTCCACCATGCATCTAAGACAGAGGTCTGTAACTGCCTGAGATTCAGGAAGTGCACACAGAGTCCTCACCACACTTTGGACAGCTGTACCCCAAAGCCTTCAAAAAACTGTTTTTTAAGTGAACATGTTCCCATGCACCCTTTTGGGAGGGGTACAATGATTTAGCCATGTTTTCATCCCCTCATCCCTAGGTTGCTTAGGCATTTTAAATGAAAGGTATTCTTTAAAATGTTGGGGTAGCCAAAAAAAAAAAAGGCCTTGGAGACCACGTTACCCACCCTTTCGCTACTGTTATCTGAGATAGTGAGCAGACAAAGAAGAATGCTGCAGAGAATTTTTTCTCTCTGAAGAAGAGGTAAAGGCCAGAGAGAATATTAAGTAATGATGTCTTCCCATGGGCCACCTGCTTCACACTAACATTAACTCTGTTGCTTGGGTAGGGGGAGGGCTTGTTCATGATCTTTGGAGGATCACTGGCAAGATAAGTATATGAACTACTCCACTAAGTAAGGAATTTGAGGTGCTTATTTGGGGAATAATATGTCCCCCTATTATTTCTGAAACAGTGGCATACCTTTATAGATTTTAATTTCTTTTAAACTGAACTTCAGGTGTTGTAAAAATGGAAAAGCCAAAAAGGCTTTAAAAACCAGTAATATCTTCACTTCTTCTGGCTTGAAGATTTCATCTCAGGGAAATAAAAATAATTTATGCATATGTTTACTATTGCAGGAATACAGTAATAGGTGAAGACAGTAATCAGGTAGGTTTTGTACAACTAAAAATGAAAAATTAAACCAATGGAGAATGTCTTTTTAAAGGATGCAAGGTAAATAATCCCTACAAAACATTTTCAAATAGCTGCATTTTCAAGGCATGGAAAGGCACAGTTATCAATTAGTACACATCTAATTATGGATACGCTTTCCCCTCCAACTTCCATTTGACCAAAGTAAAAACAATTAATGGTCCAATATGGTAGGATTGGAAAGCAGTTGTTTTCAAGGACATTTCAGCCATATTATGCTCCTGATGACATAACCTGAAGTCACATGAGGACCAAATAACTTGTGTTAGCTATTCAAAGAAAAGTCCCCAGGGCTCCTTGGATAACTAGCAAGAATCATAAGAGCCCCAGTGTTCAGGATGCTACAACAGGAGTGTTCCACAATCTACTGGATTCCTTTTTGCAGCTGATGCCAGATATGTTTACATGGCAACAAGGAAAATCCATTCATAACTGGGCATGAATTTTTGGGAGTAAGGGAGAGTTGCCAAACTCGGGAATTTGTGGACACATGCACCACTGTTCTAACTGACATATATCATTTAGTGCATCTCATCACTCCAAATAAATATATCCAAGGTTAAGATGGTATGTCTTCCTCTGTAGCATATCTTGTTTCTTTAAAAAAATAATAATAGAAGTGCACTTGCACTCGTAGTCAAAACAAATAAAAATTCATACATACATACACAGCTTTTTAACCAAATCTTGTATAACTTATAGCCAGCTGGCTAAAGTTCCAGCTTGAAGATTTTGTTGAACACTGAGTTCTTGTTTGTTCTTCTGCTCAGTTGAGATCTTAGTATTTGCTTTTCAAGTCTATATGATTATCCTCCTATTGCCTATAATAAAAAGGCAGATTTCTATTTAAAAATGCACTTTCCTTCTCAGTCAAGAAGTTACTTACCTACTTATCATTCACTGTGAATACTAGTTGGAAGCTCTTCACTTAGGCAGACAGTAAATAGCCAACAAAGGATACAACCTTCTGAATACTTGATGTTAAGTCCCACTGAATTCAGCAAGACTTATTTCTGAGCAAACATAGACCAGATTAGGCCATATATAATTAAAGTGACAGCTTAAAAGGAATTGGTAATACTGGCTTCTGTTACTATGAACCTGACCAACATGTATAAGAATTAAAATCTGTCAGGCAGCCTCCTAATAGGCAGTGTATAATGGAAAATTATCAGAGGCAGTAAGAACAAGAAACACATTGTCCTGCTTTTAACTTTTACTACTCCTGAGTATTGTACTATTCTTCCTGCCTCTAGCTACTTGAAACTTTATTCAGCATGATCAGAGAACAGCCAGTTTGTGGTGAAACAAGAACATTTAAGTCAGGGCGGACAACTATGCAAGGTCAGGGGGCCACATTACCCCCTGAGAAATCTCAGAGGGCCCCACCTGCTCCCACAAAAAAAATATATAAAAAAAATGCCCCCAAGCAACTCTGGAGGGCATGAGGGCATTTTTACTATGGCTGGGTTTCAAAAAAGGCCTCTCCTGAAACTAAATTAGCCCAGAGGGCCCACAAAATGTGGTGGATATGCACTCCATGCCACCTAGTGGACATTTGGGAACATTTAAGGATAAAAAATTGTTTTGCAAAAATTATTATTGACCCCAAATGTGTGAATGCCCTCTACATCCCCTAAAATGCATCTGGAGGCTATATGTATGTATATATGTATTGTATATATAAATATCCAATGTATATGTATGTATTTGACCTGTGGGGCTGCCAAAAATGGCCTTCAGGCCACAGGCAATTCACAGGCAGCAGTGTGCCCACCCCTGATTTAAGCAGTCTTCATGCCAAGTTAGTCTCAAAAATCTTTCATCACCTACTTCTTTGAACATCAAGAAAACTGCCAAGCATAATTGTTCATTAAGCATCTGCATGGAATATCATCACAGTATATTTACTCCAAGACAGTATTCCAAATCATCCAATGCATAACCTAAAAACTCTCCTGTTAAGTATCTTCTTCTGACTATAAAACAGAATATATCAAGATCTCCAAGAACCTTATCAAATAAAATTTAGTGAACAATTTTTCATTGCACAATAACCATCAAGCAAGCCACAAGTGTGTACACTAGCGTGTACATGCTCCCATTTTCCCACTTTTTTCTGTAGAAGCAAAAACAGATCTCTACTTCTCAAAATTCTGCTGTACTTGAGAGTCTAAGTATCGCTTTCCCAAACACATTCATTCAAGGTCTTGTAGATTAATGGTGCTTCCTGTAAACTGAGAATTATCAGAACTGGCATCCTCTTCAGCAGAGTTGTGTGTCTCCTGTTCAAATCAGAATAAAAAAAATCACATATAGCTTTCATTGTAACTATTTGCACTGCTTAAATCACACAGGCACTGCATTCTCATCAATATCTACACTTACTGGATTAAACCTGAAAATTTTCTCCAATGGCAAGATTACACACATTTACTAACCAAAACACATACTTGTCTGCAGCATCTTTCTGTCTTTATTCTTCCTTTATGGTTAAACCCCTCAAACCCAATACAAGCAACCAAGTGTGTATATGAGGCACCTTGCTGTATGTTTACAGCTATCAAAAAACCAAAAACAACCAGCAACAATACTGACAGGCAGGACAACCGCTTTTAGCATCTAACTTGCAATTTTGAGGTGTTCTACCTGAAGGATATGAACAGGTAAGTCCACTGTCAACTGAGAATGTGAAGAGGAGGACTGAGCACTGAGCTGGAAGGGCAGATCTCCCTCTCCTGGGGAATCATCCTAAGGAAAAGAAAATAAATCATGAATTTCCAGCTGCGGACAATACAACAGGAACCATGCAGTCTTCTGCTATCAACACATGGCGATATGAGTTACTAGTCATGAATTCTTAAGTTATCATCCTGAACAAAGGAATCTAACTTCAGTGGAAGACATATGAGTCGTACAAGCACTGAATGATGGACTTGAAGCCATTATCTCATTAGTGTGAGCACTCACTACAAGAAGCCAATTAATTAGAGAAAACTAATTAACACTATAATGTTGCTACCTTACACAAATGTAGGTATTTGAGGACAACCTTCACTGAATTAATGGGAATTGTTTCCAAGAAAGCACAACTAGGATTGAGCTTTAAGACTCCAATTATTCTTCTCAGAGATCCGAGCCAAAGAGAACTATTTTAGCATTCTTTTTAAGCATTTTATTTCTTCCATGAACAAAACTTCTTCTAGAGTCAGTTTATTTCTCCAGCACCCCCTCCTACCACTATTGCCACGTCCCCCCTCTCCTTCCTCTTAAATGCAGGTCAGTTAAGGCCTAGTTTAAGAAGAGGGGTCTCTTCTCCTAACACTCGATTTTCAGCTTCACACAAACAGCAATTATAAAGATTAACACCCATTTTGCTATCACAACTAAAACCCTGCTAACCTACTACTGAGACGAGAGCAGTGTCCTTTAATCCCCCTCCTGCTTTCCCACTGGATTCAATGGAAGAGAATTTGCTAGGCCAATTCAAGGGACTGCATAGCACCAGGCCCATTTCAGGGACAAGGCAGCACCACAGGAGAGCTTAGGATCTCATGGTTCTGCGGCCTCCCTGACCCACACAATTTCTAATGACATACTTGCAGAGGTTTTAGGAGACACATCTCCTTCCCGTGTGCTGCCTTGTAACTTACTTCTAATATTTTCACAAAAATATTTCAAGACAATCTACTTCCAATAAACACAAAAAGAGACTCTCTGTTCTGTGAATGGGAATAAAAAGAAATGAAATAGAAAGATAGAAGCAGGAAGCTTGAATTAATTTGTAATGATGTGTGCATTACTGCATTGGGCTACTTTTTATTTCTTTAAGTGCTTTAACACTTCACTACATAATACTGCATAATATGACACAGTTTCTCCCCCTGCATATCCCCCCTCCTCACCCAACGGCTTACTGGAGGTCAAAAACATACCTTCTTCAATCAAAAGCTGTCTTGAAAAATGTGGGTCATGGTTTTAATTACATTATTAACTTCTCTATACTCCTTTTTCTCTTTTAACTTTTTCAAAAAAAAACTCATTTCAAGCTCCATGTCTCTTTCTTTAACTGTCCAGTATATGTTAAAACTGCATTAGATTATGTTATGCATACTCATATACTGTATACAAGTCCATCATGTTATAAAGTCAGATTTAGTTTGTACGTTTCCTATATAAATGATCAGGTTAGATTCCATACATCAGGTAAACTTTTCTTACCTGAAGTAACTGAATTTGGACAAATTGTGTACCAGTTGATGCATCTCTCACAGTTAGACTTCCATTTGGCAAAACACTGCTGCATAACCGACTTCCATGGCTACAAGAACTAACTTTATCACTTTTGCTTTTTCTTATGCCACAGTTAGGGGTCCCTGAAATAAAGTTATTTGACATATCTATAATACAAAACCATGTTCTGAGGTAAGCTCTCTTTATGAACCTGAGTTTCTAAATAGTGCATCTTTTAAAAGAGTTCTGGGTGTAATACATTAAGAAACCATACTATTTCAGTATCATATCCAATGTAAGAGCAGGGGGTTGAATAAAGAATTCCTGTGAGTGGAATTCCAATCACAGAAGAGGGAAGAGAAGAGAATTGATTCTTTCTGCAGAGTGCACTCCCAGAATTTCAGCATGTTAGGGGACTATCTGCAACAATGTGGGAGGTTATGCACAAGCTGCAGTGATAAAGTGAAGAAAACACCTTCTTTATCCATGAGCTGCCGCCTTCACTGAACCACAACCCCTTTCACTCACAGAAAGACTACTCTGGATCCCAGCCATGGTGTAACATCTAACTAAACAGAACAATGCCTCAGCTACATGAGTTCCGGAGGAATAGGGCCAAGTTTTATCTCTAACCGATGCAATCACCATAGATTTCTCTTGAAAAGAGATGACAGCATCATCTATTTTTATTAATAAATAGGACTGTTTTACTTACTGTTATTTATCCAGACTATCTCTGTATAAGAAGGGCCATAAGTAGGGAACTACACCTAGCTTGCAAGAGGCATTTCATACCACAGAATACAGTTGGGCTTTTAATGACAGAACTGGATTCAGATAGCTCTGAACCTGCTCTTTTAAGACAAAAGTATGATTCCCTCCAGAACTGACTAAATACTAACTTCTCGGACACAGGAACCATTCGCCCACAGCACCTCCATCACAGTTCACACGGCTGTTATGGAAAGAGAATTATTTCCTGCCCAACCTCTTTTCACCGAGGTCACCCATCAGGGTAACCAATGCCCATTCTCTGATGGAGACAGGACTAAAGCCAGAGTGAACTGGATCTATATTTAAGGATCTCAAACCTGTGGCCCTCAAAATTATTTTGGGCTTACAACTCCCATCATCCCTGACCAACTGCTATGCTGTTGGTAGCTGGAAGGACTTGGTTTTCAACAACTTCCTATCACTGGTTTAGATCATTTGTCTCCTTGAAGAGAGCCTGGGTTTCAACAGTTATTAACAGTTCAGGCACCTTTCAACAGAAAGGAATGTTTGTGACTTAACAGTAGTTCCTGCAATCATCAAAGTCCAAGACAGCCTTCTTAAAAAATGCCTAATCACCAAATCCTTCAAATGACAGTTCTCATTCCTTTCCTCAGTACAGCATTAATAACTTTCTAAACCCATCCATCACAGATCTTATTAACCATAATGGGCAAGGGTAGAACACACAAGAGGATAACTGCATCCAAGCATCATGTTAAGATTCCTGTCACAATAAATTAAACTAATCCCACAGAACTGAACCAGAGGGTGCCCTGGACATATCCATGGAAACCACTTCAGTAACAGCATTAATGTCAAATTAAGTGTAAGCAATCGTAACCAATGGGAAAACACAGGATCATCTCAAAAGAATAAGCTATCAGTGCTGTTCCAAACAACACAAAACAGAACAGAGAGGAACGGAAATTTACTAAATGATCTTGAAACATTTTCCCTTAATATTCATTCACTGCAGCCAGTCACACAGATTAAAAAGAAGAGATTATTTTTTCTCTCAAAGGGGAAGCTCTACTCACCAGAACAAACCAACACTAATCATGGAAGTACAACACTAATTATCTGTTATAACACTGATATCTGTTATAACAGTTGTGCATCAGTTTTGTCCCAACGTTTAGACCTATTTCATTGTGGAAATGACACTGTCTTCTAAAATAGTACTTACCAATGTCATTCCCATTTCCTTTCTGTTTTCTTTTCTTGGCAAGCTGAATGGCTCGATAATCTGTTCTTGCAGACCCACCACTCTCCTGATGAGAGAAGAAGGTGTGTGTCACCAAAACAATAAGACTCCTAGGATCTATAAAGGTACTGTTTGAGACCATAAATATGTTTTTCACCCTTAACAGTACTGAATAGGTCCCCAGCAGTTTCTTAATGTTCTAAACCGTAGGTAACCAAATGTATCTGTCTGACAACAGAAGCCTATCCACTAGCCCAATGGATTCTACCTTCCTACCACTATGACCACCATCCCTGAAAATCTGTTCTAGAGAACTGTGGGACCTTCCAGGGCAGACATGTGGGGATGGAGCAGAACAGCACGAGGCTACAGTGAACAACTTCTACTGTCTATTTACACAGTATCAGATTCAGTTCTTTATTTCTGCTGATCAGCTTGAGGTTTTAATGGTAATGATCTATGCAAAGGAACATTCAATACTGAGAAGAGAGAGTCACACGTTTACCTCAGTTCACAGGGCACTGGAACAAGCAACAATTTTCAAAATGCATTCTGCAGATGCAATTCAAGATTATGCACTTGGTCTTATCTTCCTCAAACTGCCCACTGCAACTCCCATTAGGAAATCGTACTCCAGCTTGAATGGTCCATCTTTTATTGAAACCCAATTCTTATCATGAATGCAAAAAGAATGTGAAAGAAAAATAGGAAACTGGAAGGAACACTCCACAGTCCATTTCGCTCCCTGTTCTATAAGCAGTGAAAAAAGCACGTACTTTGCTGAATCAATCCCCAATCCACCCACTTCCCAGAGTTTAAGTAGTTACAACTACTTGGGAAGAGAGGTAATAACATTAATACTAATAATATTAAGCTCAGATGGGGATATACTCTTTATTCTCTTTCCTCCAGATATGATACGCATACTGTAACTGGATTTAATACTTACACAGCCAACCACAACTTATACCACTTACATTGTACAAAATATACGATGACTTCGTTCATGGCAGACATTCCACAAACCCATTTGATCTGGTAGAAAGGATGGTTCATACACGGCAATATAATATCCTCAAAGCTAAGATACTAATGAAAACTACAGTTATTGAGAGTTACTGCATACCAGAAAGGAGCTGCCAGTCACGGTGCTCAGATCAGTTTCTTTCTGTGCACTGTAACTTCCTGGAGGGTTGGAGAACACAAACTGAGTCACCACTTTACTGCCTTCTTGCTGTCCCACAACATCCAGGCTAGGAAGCAAAGTTTGTTCTGATTTACTTGGAGCCAGTAATTCAGATCCACTGTTTCCACCAAGGCTGCTGGATGGGGTTAAAGTGGCTGTGTCTGCTGAGAGGTTATTGCTGGAAGGCAAGCCATGCAGGTCTTGATTTGAACTCTTTGCAGACAAAGATGCTAATGAGCCCAAGGCTTCTGCATTTACAGTCTGTACATCATCCAAATTTAAGGTGCTTTGCTGTAAAACTGTGGCAGTGGTTCCCAACAGAAGAGAGCTATCCAAGCTGTGTGGAATGTCACTGCCAGCCACTAAAATCAATGGGTCAACTGTCTGACCAAGAGAATTGCTACCAACAGAAAGATTGCCTCCAAGTGTGGATCCCACAGAAGCAACATCTATAGTGAGAATTCCAGAGTTTATCAGTGCCATATCACTTGAAATTCCAGAAGTGTTCCCAGACACATTAGAAAAAGGGACACAAGATCTACATTGCTGAGGTCACTTTGTCCCGAATTGGTAAGTTCACTGCTAGGTGTGAGGGAGCCAAAAGTTTCCATCTGATTTAAGAGATCTGAAACAAAGATTAGGTATGGTTACTTTACAAAACCAACAAGTTAATCTCACCCTGCCTATGGAAAATGAGAACCAAAGCCCAACAATGCATCTTAAATGCTGCCTCTACCCACAAACTGGTCATGCTCCAAATTCCCTACAGTCTGATACCCTAACCAATTCTGCCACGCCCCTTCTATAAGACAGAAACCCAAGACTTGCGAGGATCCCATTTCTTTATGTCACAATGACTACTTTCAGCCTGCTTAATCTCTAAGATCATTTGTTTGTTGCCTGAAATTCTATCTCCTATTGGCAAAACTGAAGACTACGTTCAGCGCTATGGCTACTATTTAAAATCATTTCCATTTAGTCAAGGCTCCATGAAACTGCATGTGGTTTGAATCAGCTTACTGCACATGCCAGCTAGACTAAGTAGGAAGCACTGCATCCCTCCAGAAGCTTCCATGAGTACCTAATCACTCAATCTGAGTCAGATGGGAAGCACAACTCATGTTTCCATCCACACAACAGCAACTTTCAATGGCAAACAAGCTATCAATATAATTTAACTTTAAAGTGCCATCAGAAAGAGATCAATGCCTGAGAGAAATTCAGATCAATCAATCACTGGCTCCTCTCTAGGCTAGAAAGAAAATGGTATCAGTGCTTTATCTGAAAAGGATATAGCACACCATGGCAATTACACCAAAGACTCAGGAGAAGAGAAGGGAGAAGTGCAATTTCTTGGCTCACTAAAATCATCAGTAAGTTTCAGTACTAACCAAATAATATTTTTCAGGGTATCAGACTTCTGAAATAACATTTTCCTTGAGCCATAATAGAGAGAACTTTCACATTAAGCACATCATACCTGTACTAAAATTGTGTTGTTTGACCATATGAGTTTTCATACTATGCTTGGATGTGAACAATTTATTGCAGCTGGAAACAGGGCAACGGGTCTTCAAAGAGTCCACATCTTGAAGGTGTTTTTTGGAGTGAATGTACAGACTACTGCGCGCTGAGAACTTTGCACAACAGCCTGAAATAAGATGTGAGGTTTAGATACTAAATCTAAAAAGCTATTTTCACCCATTACCGTACTTCAAAAATGAGACAACATTACAGATAAGATGGCATTTGATCATGCTTTCTACTCAGATAGACCATTTTTTCATTTGTTTGATAAAATGATTATCAATATTCCTATTGCATAAAATGTATCAATACAAAATGACTTTTAAGAATCCACTTAACTTGGAAAGTTTGGACAAATATAAGCCATCCAATTTAATGTTGCAAAATTCTTACAGTTTACAAGCACCACAAAAAACCACAAGCTTACACTTTTATGTTTCTTCTCTTTTTTCTTGAGAGCATTTTGTTCCCCAAAGCTCCCAAGACTTTTAGACAAAGCGATGCTGGTGAACCTGATAATATGACAATAAAACAGCTAATACAGAAGAGCAGGATGTAGCTGGGCAGGCAGTTGTACTAACAGCACTAAATATTCATCTTGTATCAAAGTCTTATGAAGTCCACAACAACAGCTATGAAAAAGAACCCTAATTCAGAACGGATCTTGAACTCCTGTGCCACCAATCTGTAATACAAGTTTCCTATGTCTCATCCACAAAGAGACATACGTGTGCATAAGCCATATTTGCATTTACATATCTCAACAGCCATGTATTACCTTTTTAATGGTTTTTTTTCAATTGTAGAGACTCAAACTGGGCAAAGTGTAGAATAGAAATATATTAAATAATACCTTGAATCTCCCATGCATCTAGCAGTGTCATAGCGGGAATCCCACAGGTAACTCAGAGTTAGGCCAGCCATGACAGGAGTGTAATTCAACTGGAGACGTTAAAGTGAAGCACTGGGTAGAGGCAGGGGCTAAATCCTTTCCCCTAAACTGCTTTCTAAACAAGCTGTTTCTTTCACAGGGAGACTCAATGATTCTTCCTCTCACAAGAAAGTTATGGAGAGATTAGGTCTCTAGTGGCAAAAAAATTTCAGCTCATTTCTCCCAGCTTTGCTTCAATGATCTTTTCTCTCTGTTACAGGATTCAACAGCAATCCAATCATGATGCACAAGACAGTTACCATCGCATCTAGTTTGTCTCTCTGCATGATGGGCAATCAAGGAAGCGAAAACAAAGACACACAATTACAAGCACAACCAATACCTTCTACTGGGCACTCAAATGGCTTTGTACCAAGATGAGTTATACTATGGCCTTTCAAGTGTTCAGCTCTTGTGAAGGATTTCCCACAGCCTTCTACAGAACATGTAAATCTCCTGTCATCTTCATGCTTCCTGCAACAAGAATTAAATGCATTTTATGTTACTGAGGGCACTGGGTAGAAAAAGTCAAGTATTAGTGGGCCTCAGTTGAATAACAGTATTTATTGGAAACATCAACAGGAATTTTAATGAGCTGTAAAGCACTGTTTAGATATACTGCATACAGTATTTCCAATTGATACATTATCCCTAACAGAAACAAAGTTAAACAGTATTTGTTCATATTTGTATCTTCCTTTTACTTATCCTGGGCAAGAATTTTTGAAGGTATGAAAAAAAGGTTTTTTCCCCAGGAAGTTTCAGGGGGAAAAAATCCAAGATATATTTGGGAAAATGAAAAAAAGTGATATTAAGACCCTTTACATTACAGAATGAAAGTCACTTTGTTCCTTAAGGAACATAAAATCTATTTTGTATAATTTGGTTTAGCATAAAGTCCTCACGTTTGGTATATTAAAGTACAGTTCAATCTATCAATACTTACAGTCAGAAATTACATTCTGAAATGTTAATTTTTTATTACAAAATGAGCTACAAAGTTCTGAACTGTAAGGAACCTCTTTGTTTTTGCAGTTGGTTAGAAGCAGGCAAAATAAAATATAAATAGAAAAAGCCATCAGCATTAGTAAAATAATAACAAAAAATTGTTTCCTCTAGTTCTTCACAGTACCAAATAGATATAAAGCACTCATTCCCATAAAGATAACTAAGACAACAAAGAAACAGGAACTCCAATGATATGATCCTGAATGCAGTCTTCCCGCTACATAGCTTTTAGACCTAATTAACACCTTATCGCTAACATTTCATTTGTCATTCTAAAACAAAACATTTCATAATTTTTTCTCCAATTCTGCCAGGAGAAAAAAGGCTTCAAAGAAACAACTGTGTTTTCCCCCCTTAAGTTTCTGTCCCCCCCCAGGCCTTTCACATCTCTATTCCAACCCTCCTCTTGTTATGAAGTCCATATCCAAGAGTAAGAGAGGAGCCCTCTGAAAACATGTTCAATTAGACCTCTGCATCAATACAATTAAACAAGTGTATACCTTTTGTGTCTTAATAGCTTAGACATGCTGGTGAAGGACCAGCCACAACCTTCAAAGTCACAGATGAAAGGTCTTTCACCTGAAGGAAAAAATTAAAACAAAGATTGTAACTACCTTGAGTTATTACTTAAAGAAAAAGCAATACATTCATTCTCAAATTACACAGGGCTATTTATTTATCTGATTACCGTATTTGCCGGCATATAAGATACACCAGCATATAAGACACGTCCCTTTTATACACCGGCAAATACTATTTGCCAGCATATAAGATGCACTGGTGTATAAGACGCACCCCATTTTCAAACAGTATTCCTTGGGGGAAAAAGTGAGTCTTATATGCCAACAAAATTCCTGAACCTTACTCCTAACTGCTCAGTGAGGTTAATTTAGCAGTCTGATTTAGCTGTTTATAACTGGTAAGCTGTTTCACCCTTATGGCTGACTGTATAATTTGATAGTGTTTACAAGGAGAAAAGGCTCTACTCACTGTTGATCCATCAGTTTTTAAAATAATTAACATACATTCACTTATCAGGTGCTCCTTCTTCCAGCATTCTTTCTCTTTGGTCGCATTCATACGTATACAAACAGGCTACACTAAAATTTAGAAGATTTCTCATTCTATATGAACATGGCAAGAAATAAATAATAAACGAACACGCTGGTACACACAGCCCAACTGTCTTCAACTGGCTCATCCTCCAAGTGAGTGCAAACAGAGCAATCTTCCACAATCTAGTACCCAACAGATGTGTTAGAATTTCAGTATCCTCCTACTTATCAAAAGGGAAGGACTGAGCAGTAGGTACAAGCACACTTGCTTGTGAATTCTGCCTTTGCATTTCGTGTGAATACAGCTTTGAGTAAAAGAACTATTGACTCTTTAACACCAGAAGACTCAGCGCCACCCATGCACATGGCTTCCATTGCTCACCCAAGAAGAAAAGTTGGCCATCCAAGAAACAGAGATATCTTTTAACTCAGAGTTCTCTTGAAGTGGACTTTGAAGGAGGGTCAGTCTAGGTAGCCTTAAGACTCTATAAAAGTGTTAAAAGAAATCCTCCAAAAGTGTGTGTCAGGTAAGTCAGAGTATGTTTCTCTTGCAAGATGCTGTGCTCTACTAGTAAGATAACGGTGAAGGCTCAGCAGAGTTCCTGTCTTCATTACAAGGTTAGGTCACAGTGTGCATTGTTGCTTTTTCTGGAATGTAAACAACTAAGAAGATAAGGGAAAGTAAAGGCTACAGCAAAACCTCTGTGAAGGAGGGGCAAGAGGAAATGTCTTTGTGTGTCAGAAATGCTATAAAATCATTCTGTTAATTGTGCTCATGGCTCTTGGTATTACTGGCCAGCCAAGCAGCCCGGCTGTAACTTGTAAATTAACTTTAAAATAAACTCTTTTTCCTTACTTCCTGGTCTCACTGCCTCTGTTCCCGCTACACTCTTATATGTTAACTGCAAGTCAAATTTAATCATTATATTAGTTCACACCTGTATGACTTCTCATGTGGATTTTCAATCGGCAGGCTTTGTCATACTGCTTGTTACACCCTGGGAAAGAGCAGGAAAAGAGTTCTTGTTCCCTGAAGTGGACTCGATTATGAGAAAATAATGCACTCACTGTTATGAAAGTTCTCTCACAACCTAGAAAAGAGGGAAAATCAAATTATGTTTTAAGGGGAAAGATGACACAAATAATACAACCAGTTAATGCTCACAAAAATCTAGGAAACACAAGGGTAATAATCTTGTTTTTTAAGGTAACATCTGTAGAAAAAGTGCATCTGAATTTAGTGTATCCAGTACTGTAATATATTTTTATTTTAAGTTGATAAATAATTGTAACAACTTGTACCGCCTTTTATTCAGATCTTAAAAATTGATTTGATCAGCTGTGAAGTTTCTCTTTTCCCAAACCTAAGTTTCTTGATTGATTTCCTAGCATTTATTTGCCACATCCATTTTTTCAATGGTCCAACACTGTAAACAGCAGGTGCTTGTCACACTCATATGCACTGGTACACTCTGAAATAAGGTATTTGTGCCTTATTACTAAAAACAGTTTTGGTTATATTTGTCATATAAAAATTAGATTCTCAGAGACCAACTGCTTCCAGGTCTCGGGGACAGCTGATAGATACAGGCCTTTATCTCAGCTTTTGAACTTCCCTCTGGATGGCTTCTTTTGGAAGTAGAATCCTGGATTATCAATTCTTCAGTTATTAAGCCTGGATCAGAACTCTGACCTTTATTCTACCACTCAAATGTGCTGGACTATAACTCCAATCACGGCCATCTGAAGGGCACAAGATCAGGGACAGCTGTTTTACCGCTAGCTAAGAAACGCCTCAATATAACTTTTGCCCAAATTGCAAGTGTATCTTGAAACTACACATGTCTAAAAATAAGAATTAATATACATATCTGGGAAAACAATGTAATAAAATGAAGGCTGTGTAAGGCATGGATCACAGATAGCCCGGTTCAAAACACTACTTGATGACTAAGTTTCACTGAGTGAATCATTATCTCTCAGCCTACCCTACCTCAAAAAACTTCACAAACTCCTTAAAAAAAAAGAGGAGAATCAAATCATTTATACAGATACCAGAGAAAAATCATTAGTCAGATTACCATATGTGATTAATGAAGATTAGAAATAATTACTTAAACAATATAATATCAACATTTCTTCTGTATGAAGGAAAGGAATTTCTTTCCACCAGCCAACATAAAACTGGCTTCAGAATATTTCCAGTTCAGGCCCAAGACAGAAAACAAAGATTACTACAACTGTCTGGTACATTTGATGATCTACACATGGTTTCTCATATTTCAAATATAAAATATTTTTAATAGATTGTACTCTAAAGTTCTTTTACAAAAAAAAGTGAGAAAAACTACTTAGCTGAGCATCATGATGCGTGCTCAGCTGTTGTTCCTACGCAGCATGTCTTCTGATAATCTTGTGCTCAATGCCCTGTAATTCTTTGCAGATTAAGGATGACTTATTCAAGAGACAAAACAAAATAAGCAAACAGTTTGTAAACCTTAAAATAAGCCAGTCTGGGTCCCCATTTTCATAAAAAAGACAGGATATAAATCAAATAAATAATGGCATTACTAATAGAGACTGATTTAAGGCTGAAATCCTGTTCACTGTTATTTCCCTCCAAGACCCAATGAGACTTATTTCTGAGTAACCATGCACCTCACTGTGCTGCATGTGAGGCTACAATACTTCATAAAATGTGCATCAGAGACATGGTTTACTTTCTCTTTGAAAACTAAAAATCCAACCCTTATTCAGTTCTGTCTCTAGCACTAATTAGAAAGGAAGCTCCTTTGCAAAGCAGAGGGCAAAGGCGTTTGTTAAAGCTGCAGAAGTCTCTGCGCTAGCAGGGTGTATTATAATTTTAGATGTTGCAATGTTTCTGGAGTTTCCATACAAGAGTCACTACTGCTTCCTGCAATGTTTACATCCTGTAATGCAACAGTAAAACTTAAAGCAGTGCTACCTGATGTGGCCTGTAGTGCCACCCAAGAGCTACTGGCTGCATCAAGTTGCTACGAAACAAAAAACAATTTTAGCCAATGGATATAAATATGGTCCCAGTGGCTGGCACACTGGAGAAAAAAGTCGGTCAGTCCCCCTCATGATAGCTAAAGTAGCACTGCCTTACAGGAAACAGGAATATAAGGCTGATTTAAAATCGGATCCCATGACAGAAAACTCCACAAGTAGCACACAAAGGTGCTGGGAAACCTGTCACCTGCGCCAGCCTAGCTTCCTTTCAAAGAGATAAGCTGTCATGGATCCCCTGAGCCTTAGCCCATTTCCGCACTAGACTGCTATAGCGCTATTACTCCACTTTCAACATCCTATGGAATCCTGGGGAATCAAAGCCCCCCCCGAACTGCAAACCCCAAGATTCTGCAGGATGCTGAAAGTGGAACATCAGCCCTGTAACAGCCCAGTGCGGAAATGCCCTTGCTCCCAGTTAGGCACGCGCGAACAGGGCTCTCGGCGACGGCGACGGCGGCCTGCGAACGCGCCCTCGCCATCCTCACGGCCACCCCGGAAGGGAAGGGAAGGGAAGGGAAGGGAAGGGAAGGGCCCGGCCGGCGGCTACCTGGGTATTCGCAGCGGTAGGGCCGGTCGGGCTCCAGGTGGCTCCGCCGCTGGTGGGCGCCGAGGCGGGCGGCGCTGGGGAAGCGCTGCCCGCAGGCCTCGCACTTGTGCGTCGCCTCCTGCTCGTGGGCCCGGCCGTGCGCCCGCAGGTTGTAGATGGTGGTGAAGCGCTTCGTGCAGCCGGGGGCGGAGCAGGGGAAGGGCCGCAGCTTGTCGTGGGAGTGCAGGTGCCGCCGCAGCTTGTAGGCGGTGGCGAAGGCCCACGCGCAGCCCGGCACCGGGCAGCAGAAGGGGCGCGCCGCGGGGCGGCCCGAACCTGCCGCCCCCGAAGCCGCTTCGCCGCCGCCGCCCCCGCCGCCGCCGCCTTGCCCCAGGCCATGCGCGGACAACCGGTGCAGCCGCAGGAGCTGCTTGCGGGAGAAAGTCTCGGAGCAGCGAGGCTCGGGGCAAGGGTAGGATACCGGCGGCCGGGCCGGGCCGCCGGGAGAGGGGGCCGGGGCTTCGGCGTGGGCGGCGGGCGGCAGGGGCTGAGGCGGCGGCAGGGGCGGCTGCTGCTGAGGCGAAGGCTGGGGCGGGAGGGCCGGCGGCTGGGGCGGCTGGGCCGCGGGGCCTCCGAGGCTGAGAAGCCCGTTTTCGAAGCGCACCAGCAGGCTCTGGTTGTTGATGGTGAGCGTGCCCGAGAACGACGACGAGGAGGAGGAAGAGGCGGGCGCGCTCCCGGCGTCCTCCTGCGGCCCGCTCCCCTCCGCGAAGGCCGGGGCTTCGCTTCCTCCCTCGCCCCCAGATTTCTCCTCCTGCAGGGGCGGCGGCGGCGGCGGCGGCTCCCGCGAGGGGCTCCCGGAGGCTCCGCCCCGCACCAGGTTGACCACGAGCAGCACGGCGTCGTTGTCTTGCTGCGGCGGCGGCGGCGGCTGTTGTTGTCGCTGCCCAGGGGCTCCGGCTCCCGGCGGCAGAGCGAAGACGGCCGGGGAGGGAGGGCCGCTTGCGGCGGGGCCTTGAGGCGGCAAAAGCTGCTGCTGCTGCTGCTGCTCCTGAGGCGGCGGCGGCAATGGCGGCGGCGGCGGCTGCGGCGGCGGCTCCGGCAGCTTCTTCCCTTCCAGCAGCAAGAACACTGGAAATGTCATGTCCAGGCCCCAGGCGCCGGCCGCCGTCGCTGCCGATTCACGCGGCCAGGGCGGTCGGCGAGCGGGCCCTGAGGAAGAAGCCCCATCGCCGCCGCCGCCGCCGCCATGTTGTTGGGTGCCGGGCTCGGGCTGGGCCGCCTCCACCGCGGCAGGCAGCCCCTGCGTTTCCATCTTGGGGGTCCCTGTAGCAGCGGCTGAAACCGGAGCCGCGGGGCGGAGCCGGCAGAGCGAGTCGGGAAACCCGGAGTGCGGAACACTAGGTGAAGTGAGAAGAGGGGAGAGGAGCCGGAAGGCTGCGGCGGGGTGGAAAACCCGGAGACGGGGATTCTGAAGCTTGGGCGGCAGAAGAGAGACGGCCTGGCTGGCGCGGAGTCGAGGGAAAAGGGGAAGCGCTCGAGGATGCAGGGGCCGGGCGGGAGAAGTGTCCCCCCGTAAATGAGGCAGGCGAAGACGCAGTCTACGTGCGGTGATAGGGTGCTGCAGAAGGAGCACGGAGGTTGCTCTTTGGGTGCTGCGTAAACCTGAATATGTTTATTGAGCAGGAAGCCCTGCTGTGGGATTTACTCCGCGTTAAGTAGGCATAAGACGGGGGTGCTTGTGCCGCTTTCAGCCTAGAAGGACAAAACAGTGGATGGTTGGATGATGTGTGAAATTTTGCTGTAACTGCAATTGTGTACTATTATTTTATCATAACTTTTTACGTGTTTTTATTTAGTGTATGGCCGTAAATGAACAAATTAATTGACTGAACGAAACAGTGCGCACTGAGCGTCTATTGAATTAGTGGGAAAATCTTTAACCTTTTCTAATATCTTAGCTTTTAAATAATGTCCCTGTCGAGATGCTGCAGTCTACTTAAATGTTTGGGGATTTCTGTGGTGGCTTTTGTTGCTGCTGCTGCTGTTGTTTTTGCTGCTGTTCAAATTCAAGGCAGTGTGGGGATAGTAAGAGTGTTGATTTGGGACTGAGGGCCTTTCCACCCTACACTGTGATGGTGCTATTATTCCACTTTCAACATCCTGTGGAATTCTGGGGTTTGTAGTTTGCTGAGGCCAAAGACCTCTCTGGCTGGGAATTTTTAAATGCCCCTCCCTAAACCTCAAATTCCAGGATTCCTTAGTATGCTGTAAGTGGAATAGTAGCAGTATTAACAGGGTAGTGCAGTATTGGCCTTAAAGAGACCCAGGTTCGTGCCTTCACTTGTGTCAGCCGTTCTCTCTGTCTTAGCCTGACCTACCTCACAGGGCTGTTTGGAGGGTACAGTAAGGAGGAGCAAAGCCTCGAGCTCCCTGAAGGAAGGCTGGGATATAAATGCTACTAATAAAGCCATAAGGAAACTAAAAAGAGTGTGTCTCTGTTTCCGTTTATCAGGACATCTCAAAATTTGGTATATTTTTGGCTGTTGCCGGAGTTGCAGGAGGTTTCAAATTGGATTTCTACACCAGGGATGTTTCACTGGAAGCGAGAAAAGGAGACTAGTCATAACTCATCAACAAATGGCAGTAGGTGTCTCATAACGGGATAGGTTTTGTTAAAATTGTTGTTTCATTGTGCTGTACAGTTTCAAGTTAAAATTCCAAAAGGGGGGTCATAGAAGCAAAAAAAAGAGAGAGAGAGAGAGAGAAGGACCTGCCATACCTCAGTGTTGTTTGTTTTTTTTTTGTTTTTTTTTAAGGACTAGCAGAAAGCAGGCTTTCAGAGGCACTGCTGCTAGGATTCCTGAAGTAGGGGAAAGTTAAGAAAGCAGGAAAGGCTAAGGTATTCGAGTATTGGTAAGGTAAAGAAAGTAAGGCAGAGGAGATAACAGGAGATTTCGTAGATCTCTTAGTGGGTATTAGGTACAGATGTGGAGAGTGCTGGATGCAGTTCAATAAATACTGCTGTCTTCAAAGAGCTCACCACAGCTCAGTACTCCCATCTGCTTACTTCATCAGGCTCAGTCCTCAAATATGTGAAGTGAGAAGACTTGCACTTTCCTTTGGGAATGCAGCATGCCCCTGCTCACCACTGCCCCCGCCTCCCTGAGTGAAAGAAGTTTTTTCAGGGAACTAGTATAGATTTCTCACAAGTCTGGGCCTAGGAATCTGTTTAATACAGTCTCAGCCAAACAAGCTAGGAATTATTCTATAGTAGGAATTGTGTGACCTTCCAGATGTTATTGGACAGCAGCTCTCAGCGTTCCTCACCACTAACTATTCTGGTTAAGATGGCTAGCAATTGTAATCCAGCAAGATCTAGGGCATTTCTATACTACACTGTTATAGTGCTGTTATTCCACTTTCAACATCCTGTGGAATCCTGGGGTTTGCAGTTTAGGGAGAGGCATTTAGAATTCTCAGCCAGAGAGCTTTTGGGCCTCAATAAACTACAAACCCCAGAATTCCGCAGCTTATAAAAGTTTTTTTTTTGAAAAAAGAAAGTGGAATAATAGCACTATAACAGTGTAGGGCAGAAATGGCCCTAATGGGGCATATAGCTTCCACCCCTGCACTATATTAAGGCCTCACGATCTGTATTTAGTGGTTCCCCACCTTGAGAAGCCCTTGCCAACAGAAAGGGATTCTGGGAGTTGTAGTCGAAGGAATCTTCAAACTCAAACCAGTGGGTTAAATCTCTACTCCCCAAATGATATTCCCTGCCATCTTTTGGTGTCCCAAACTGAGTTTTGTTTTGGTTTTGGAGTATTCTTGAAGCAAACTATTATAGGCCATGCTAACTACTTTTTATTATGAAACTGTGCCAGCCCAGAGATGCCTTGAAATCAAATTCCAAAAAACAGTCATGTTGGTCTGTTGACGTTAGAAAGTAAGCATTGTGGAGAAATGTGTTTAGTTTGCATGTTAATACAAACTTACCTAACTCACACCTCCCAAACTGGAACACAAACAAAAGTATGATTATTCTTCAGTTTCCACACTTCATCAAATGTTGTAACAGACTTCTCCAATCCAAAAAATGCATTAAAAATACATCCAATAGGAACAATTGTTCATTTGTAAAGAAGAATGTGTATACTGTATTAGGGGAGGTTGCTCAAGGACAAATATATTGGAGAGAACGCATATAAAACGTTGCACTTTTTTTTTTTGTATCTATCACGAAGAACTAACTTGTGCCTTGAAAAAGATCTAAACCACATGTGTCAAACACAAGGCCCGCCGGCTAAATCCAGCCTACCAGGCCATTTCATGTGGCCCTCACACCTCTCTTGCAGCTGCAGTACTCCCTCCGCCTGGTGAGCCCAATCCCCACATTGTGAGCCCCTGGCTGCCAGTATTCTGAAGAGGGGCCCAGCAGCCAGCACTAGCAATTTACTTCTACTTCTGATTGCTCCTCTGTCCAAGTCTCGCCATCAGAGCATTGCTGGGGGTTACCATGGCAACATTCCATGCGGCTTGCAAGAGTTAGACACAGGAGCAGTCAGAAGTAGAAGTAGATAGCAAGTGCTGGCTGCAAACACAGAAGAAGTGGAAGCAAACACAGCCTCTTTTATTTCAAATGGAAAATGTGAGCTTTTAAACTTCAAAAAAATTCTTTTTCTAAACCAATTGCAATTCTGTTCCCTTCTAGTCTCTCCACACTGCAGATTTCCAGGGCTTTTGACAGTCTGATGATGCACTGCAGTGCTAGTACTGCAGCTGGAACCAAAAATACTTAAAATAACCCTGCAATGTAGTCCAGTGTTATTATGCACCCCATTTAATAAATCATAGATAAGAAAGTATTTTGTAGTAAAATCAGACTCAAATTATACATTTTGTTTAAAATGGACTTCTAAAGTAACACTAGAAGAGCCATGCTTGCTCATACCAAAGTCCTATTTAGTTCAGTGCTGTATTTGTACAGTGATCAACCAGTTGCTTATGGGAAGCCCCAGCAGGACATGAATGCAACTGGACCTTCCCTCTCATGTTTCCCAGCAACTGGTATACTGTCTCTGATACTAGAGGTGATCTCTAGCTAGCCCAGCTAGTACCCGTTAATAGCCTTGTCTACAACAAACTTGTGTTTTCCCCTTATACTTCCATTCAAATTGTCTACTTCAGATGAAATCTTTGAAAAGCTGCTTCTAGTAGTACTTGGACTCCGTCTCAACTGCTTTATAGTCAGCCATCCATATCCACAGGTTCTGCATCCATGGATTCAACCAACCATGACTCGAAAACATTTTAAATAAAATCCAAAAAGCAAACCTTGATTTTGCCACATGCTGAGCACTGTGCTGTAGTATAGACATACCCTGCTGTAGCCTCCTGCCACTTCGCGGATCCTCAGGCTGTCTCTGGCACTCATTTGAGTTCACCATTTTATATGAGAGATGCCTTTTTTACATTGTATATAATAAGACTTGAGCATCTATGGATTTTTGTATCCATAGGAGGTCCTGGAACCAAACCCCTGCAGATAACCAAGGTCCCACTGTAAATGGGACTTAAACACATACAAGATCAACCTGCAACACACCTTGCAGTGTAAAGTGGCGCTGCTCACTGTTTCACTCAGACAGCCATGCCCTTTCCCAGTATATTCTCTTCTGCCCCTTTTATCTGCTTTTCTCTTTTTCCCCTCAGTGGTAAGCCAGTATTAAGTTGTGGTGCTGGATACCATGGACTGCGAAAAAGACAAATAAATGAGTATGAGAGGAAATCAACCTGAACTCTCCCTGGATGCCAAAATGGTTAAACTGAGGTTATTGTACTTTGAACATGTGGGCATAAATCCTCTTTTACTTTTAAGTAGAGTAGCTTCACTGAATCCAAGAGGTTGGTCTACATGCTGATTCACCATTCAGTAATGATTTAATGAGTCTACTCTAGTTGAGATTAAGCAACAGGACGTGAGCCATAAAGAGGCTGTGTGATTCTTTGGAAAAGAAGATGATGCTTGGTTGAGGAAGGCAGTAGGAAAAGAAGCTCACATCACAGGTGGATTGACTCCAGCCATTTCTGCACTACTCTGTTTATACCACTTTCAGCATCCTGTGGAATTCTGGGGTTTGTAGTTTACTAAGGCCAAAGAGCTGTCTGGCTGAGAATTCTAATGGCCCCTCCCTGAACTGCAAATCCAAGGATTCCATAGGATGTTAAAAGTGGAATAATACCACTATAACAGTGTAGTGTGGAAATGGCCTCCATCAAGGAAGCCACAGTTCTGAGCTTGCAAGACCTGAGATGGGAGCTCCTGGAGGTCTCTCACTTATAGAGTCTCCATAAGTTGAAACTAACAACGACCAAGTTAAGGCTGTTTTGGTCCTCTCCATCCCTGCAGGGGCCATGTGCTAGATTTTTTTTTCTTTTTGAAATGTACTGCTGCAAGTGTTGTAATTTCTCCGAGACTGCTGCTGATACTTTTCTGTTGTGCATGGATGGTGCCATTTTGCCTATGCAAGCATCACTGCTCCTCTCTGAAAATTGAAAATAGAGGGAATAATTATCTGCTTTGAAGTTATCTGCTTGAAATGTAACATTTCTCCTCTGCCTGAGAGATGTATAACATTCTCTGAATTGCGTGATTAAGTTCCCATAAAACTGTAGCAACATTTGCTCAACTATACTGGGAAATAAATCATTGATTGCAACAATGTTTGCTATAATATTATTCAAACAGCAGGTGGTGCTCTATTACCTTGCAAAACATGGCCCTGTGTGAGTTTGAACTTAAAATCTCAACATACTTCTCTTGTTGAAATAGAATGACAAAACAAATTCTGCTGGAGAATTTTGCTTAACTCTTTACTACAATATTTCTCAAGTTTTGTAAAATTTAATGAAATTGAGCCGGTCTTCTGTAGATCTAGTCAATGTAGAATAATTATTGACTATATTGGGTATACAGGAAGCCCCCAACTTTTGATGCTCGTTGGATCCCAAGTGAGCCTCCATAAGTCCTTCATGCTCCCTACAGTGCAGTATACGTGGGTTCCACTTTTCCACCAATTCCATTTTCTGACAGTGCTCTGGTCCTTAACCTGTCTGATAAGTGGGGGAAGCCTCTATTACCTTACATAAAAAGCCTGTGTATTTATGTGTGCCTTTAAGTCAGCTGTCAACTTATGGTGACTCCATGAATCAGTTGCGTAGGGACAGGGGGGTGATAGGGGTAGTTCGCCCCAGCGGCAATGTTTTTGGGGCGTTCCAGCTCGTAGCCACACCTCCACGGGCTGTGGCCATGCCCCCATGCACCGCGGCAACGCCCTCATGTCATATTCCCATCCCCTCCCACCCCCCTCCACGCACTCCAAGCTCTGCCACTGCCATGAAGTTCATAGGGTTTTCTTAGGCAAGGAATACTTGTGATTTTGCCAGTTCCTTTCTTTGAAATATAGCCTACAGCACCTGGTATTAATTGGCAGTCTCTCATCCAGGTATTAACCAAGACTGACCCTGCTTAGCTTCCAACATCAGACAGGATCTCGTGTTTTTAGGGTATTTAGGCCCCATGTAAACCCTACTCTTCTGTTTATCATACATATAGACAAATTCATGGATCCAAGAGCAGATCAAGCCTGAACTCTAGAAGCAAAAATGACTAAACTGAGGTTATCATACTTTGGACACAGTATTACTCACTGGAAAAAATAGTAATGTTTGGTAAAGTAGGAGACAGTGAGAAAAGAAGATGACGTCATTATAGATGGATTGACTCAACAAAGAAGCCATGACCCTGATTATGCAGGACTGGAGCAGAATGGTTGATGGTGGAGGTTTCTCATTCATAGGTTCACCTTAAGTCAAAGTAGACTTGATGGCAATCAACAGCAATAACCATAAACCCCACATGTACAAAGTATCCCTGCACAGTTTCTCCCCTCCTACCCTAAAGACTGTTCCCAAATGATTCCTCCACCTAGGGTCTTTCTGCACTACGCTGTTATAGTGCTACCAGCGTATTTACCCGGCATTGCCCGGGATTTTATTTTCTCATAGGTTACAGTTGTTAGAAATACCTTAGGAATCACCTTACCTTACCTTAGGAATTAGATGCAGTTGAAATTCACAGGCTTGAGATCCTGTGTCTCTAATTCCTCAAACTGTGTTGTCCAGTACATGTAACTTTTTCCCATACTCTCCAATCCAATCTGTATTCAGAGTTATTAACATACAAAGTTTGGGTTTCTGAGGGAATACACTGCCCTCCTTCTTGCTGCTAGGCCTTGTCTCCACAGCAACCGGCCTGAGCTCTCTGGCTGAGAATTCTAAAGGCCCCTCCCTGAACTGCCAGCCCCAGGATTCCATGGAATCTTCATAGCCAGCCAATCATATGAGGTCTTTGCCTCAGACAGCCAATCATATGACGTCTTCGCCTGCCTAACACAGACAGACAGACAAACTTTGACGTTTATATAGTAGATTATTCCACTTTCAACATTCTGTGGAATCTATGGAAGCATTCTGGGGCTTGCAGTTTAAGGAGGGGCATTTAGAATTCTCAGCCAGAAAGCTCTTTGGCCGCAGTAAACTACAAACCCCAGGATTCCACAGGATGTTGAAAGTGGAATAATTGCACTATAGTAGTGTAGTGTGGAAAGGTCTCTAGTTTTATATTCCTTTTGTATCACTCAGCCATCGTAGCTGCCTTCTTTGTAGTAAAGATTTGTAAACATTTCATTGTTTGTTGTGTACCTTCAAGTCATACTGAATGCTTTTAGGTTTTGTCCTTCTTGTTCTACCTCTTTAGAAGGGGTGGGTTTCCTAGGATTTGTCTTTAAAAGGCAGCTACAGGCTGTAATTTTACAGTAATAAAACAACTCTATTTAAGAGACTCCAACTGATAAAAATGCTCTGTATATTTTTTTTGACGCAGATTTCTGTAACTGATTCATAGAATCCTAGAATGGATATGCCTGCAAGGGACTTCCAATCCAATACCTTACCTTGCCAGAAAACACAACTAAGGCAGGCTTGATAGATGCCAATCCAAGTCTGTCTAAAAACCTCTTACAGTTTAATCAATTTTATGTTTATTTTGACCACACTCTAAGGAGGCCAAGATGATCTTCATGTTTCCTCCATTCTTCTCACCTCCTCTTCCCATTTCATCCTTGCAACAACCCTAGGGGTATATAGTTCCTAGATCCCCCTATCTACCACCACCGCTTGAATCTCAGGTTTACCTAGCCTGTCTTCAAGTCTGTGGATAGGTTGCAAGTTATTTAGGCCATTGGCTACTGCTTCATCTCCCTCATTTAAAATTGCTGCCCGATGGTGCATCAGGAGGGCTTCTTTCGGTTGGCTCAGAAGGGGAAGGCAGAGCAGCACAGCAGCAAGAGTCTTTCATTGGTGTGTCGAGCAGAGAAGAAATGGAAAGGAAGGGGAAGGTGCAGGGTGGAACAGGCTACCCTCACTGCCAGCCAGTAAGATGACGCCAGAGGCATATCTAGGGCAGGGCAGATAGGGTATGTGCCCTGGAAGAGAGCAAATGTTGTCCCCATCTTCAAGAAGGGAAAAAAGAGGACCCAAATAATTATCGCCCAGTCAGCCTGATATCTGTACCCAGAAAGATCCTGGAGCAGATCATTAAGCAGTCAGTTTCTGATCACTTAGAGAGCAAGGCGGTAATCACGAGAAGTCAACATGGATTTCTCAAAAATAAGTCATGCCAGACTAACCTTATCTCTTTTTATGATAGAGTTACTAGCTTGATAGATGAAGGGAATGCTGTGGATGTAGTATATCTCGATTTCAGTAAGGCCTTTGACAAAGTTCCCCATGACATTCTTGCAAGGAAGCTAGTAAGATGTGGGCTGGACAGGGCTACTGTTAGTTGGATTTGTAATTGGTTGACCGACCGAACCCAAAGAGTGATCACGAATGGCTGATTTTCATCCTGGAGAGAAGTGACTAGCGGGGTGCCACAGGATTCTGTCCTGGGCCCAGTGCTGTTTAATATTTTTATCAACGACTTGGATGAAGGAATAGAGGGCATGCTCATTAAATTTGCAGATGACACCAAATTGGGAGGGGTTGCTAATACGCCAGAGGACAGGATCAAAATTCAAAATGACCTGGACAGATTGGAGAGCTGGGCCAAGGCTAACAAAATGAAATTCAACAGAGGGAAGTGTAAGGTCCTACACTTAGGTAGAAAAAATGGAATACAGAAATATAGGATGGGGGACACGTGGCTGGATAGCAATACCTGTGAAGGGGATCTAGGAGTCTTCATAGACCACAAGCTGAACATGAGGATAGACTTAGAGAGCTGGATATGTTTAGTCTGCAGAAGAGAAGGTTAAGAGGGGACATGATAGTCATGTTTAAATATTTGAAGGGATGCCATGTAGAGGAAGGAGAGGGCTTGTTTTCTGCTGCTCCAGAGACCAGGACAAGGAGCAATGGATTCAAGCTGCAGGAAAGGAGATTCCACCTGAACCTCAGGAAGAACTTCCTGACGGTCAGGGCTGTCCGGCAGTGGAATATGCTACCTTGGAGTGTGGTGAAATCTCCTTTGGAGGTTTTTAAGCAGAGGCTAGATGGCCATCTGTTGGGAGTGCTTTGAGGGTGTTCCTGCATGGCAGGGGGTTGGACTGGATGGCCCGTGTGGTCTCTTCCAACTCTACATTTCTATGATTCTATGATGCTAATGCCAGGGAAGCACAAAAAAGAAGTGCCAGAAGCAGCAGAGGAGGAGGAAGCAGCCCCGGAGGTAGGGGCGTAATTTCCATGCTTGCTTGAGGCACTGTTTATGCTAGATAGGCTGTGGATGACACTCTGATCATTATACATACTGGCTGTCAGTGTAATTTTTAAAAGCTGAATTAATACTTAGTGGCAGAGGGTGGCTTTCTAATGTTTATGAAAATGTCCATGCAGTGTAACTTATTTCAGTTCAGCAGCATGGGCAAAGTTAATGTGATGTATTTCTTACAATCAGAAAGTCTTCTCTGAAACTCAAATACTAATGAAACAATGAGGAGAAATGTATTTAATTCTGACACTGTTTTTGTACCTACTGAAAACAGTGGCAAAATCCCAAATCATATTAGAAGTACTTTTTTATTTCAGGCTGAAGCAGACTATGTAAGCTACTTAACTGGTGGTTGTGTTTTATTTGGCAGGGTTTTTTTTGGGGGGGGGGTTGCCTACTGAAAGCAGTTCAGATTAAGCACAGCATGTACTTCACAGATCATTTGACTGGGATATCACTCTCTCCAGCAGCAAACACAGCTGATGAGTGCCGACAAGACTGTAAGCAAAACAGCACCACTGAGAAGCAGAGGTAGATGCCCACTAGTCTTGAAGCAGAGCACATTGTGAACTGTTTACCAGCTTGATGCATGATTTTGGGCTAATCCTATCAGTGGTATTGAAGGAGCAGGTTGATTCCATCAGCAAGGAGTTGGTTTAGATGTCTGTTGAGACCTCTACCAATTCTGTGAATCAAATATAACAGCAAACCATGAAAAAGTCTGATCCTAGTTTTATATTTTGGTTTCTGAATCATCTATACATAGCACAATTCAATTCCCCATCTTCAAAGAAAATGAGATGCTGCTGTTCAAAACTAAATCTCACATTTGAAGAAGGACCAAAGCAAGGATGAAAAGCTCAGGGCTCATACCTTCTAATTTTCTTGTTATATCTGAATCAGGCCTTTGTATCTTTTCTGCCAGAACCCATGAGTGACCTCCCATCAGACAGACTATTCAACAATGCATGTACACAATGTCACCTCAGCCATTATAAAATACCTCTCTGTACCCTGTAGAGATAATTACACAGTTGATTTTGCCAGTGTAGTTTTAATATACCAAAGCCACATGAAGAACTGTGCCCACCAATGTATTTATCCTGTGTCTTGTCCAGAGGGTATGACAAACAGACACTCCTTACTGAGAATCAGAAATCTTCATGCTTCTTATAGATCTAGCTTGGACTAGTCAATGTAGGATGCTTGAATGAGAACATAGCTTGAACTACATTCCCACTGGCAAAGACCATGGAACAGAAACCCTTGTAAAGACTTGCAGATTTGAAAGAACTGGTGGTAATCTTTTTAAACCAGAGCATGAAAGAGTTGTTTTGTCCTATAACCCTTGGAATCCTCCAGCCAGTATGAGTGAGAATTTCATTTTGTTTGCATTTTAATGGTTATCTAATCCATAGTTCCAAAACCAATGCATAAATGAATATGTTGATATTGGCATTTATCTGAATAGTGTGATACAGTTCTCCAACTAAAAAATGTATATACAATATGTACAGTATACATAAAAATGTGCATTCTAGTGCAAACAACATGCAGTACTGTGTTATAGTGGGGAATGAGCTTACAAAAATGTGCAAAATGTTACAGAAATCAGGGATCATGAATACGTTGTTGTGTTAAAAGCTATCTTCAGTCCTCTTTGGGAGAAAAACAAGCTGCAAATGATATAAATATGTAGGATGGCATTTTGTTGGTGTTTGCAAGATCACAAGCCAAATTTACAATCTCGTAACTTTTGGGGTTCACATTTATCATCATTAGTGACCAAATGTGATCCCCCAAAACCTACTTCTTAAGCCAGGCAACACCTCAACCAAGGGGTTTCCACAGTGCTCCAGCTGTAGCAGTCTTTCCAGCTGCCTGTCTCCATGTGCCCTGCAACCAGTAGAGGGTTGGTTGGAACGTAGCCTGACTTAAGAGATAAGTTTTTACACAGTAGCATCAGCAGAAGAAGCTACAGTGATGGAGCTTTATTGATATAGCTAGGCCTGATAATGTAGGATCTTGGCCACAAAATAAGCGTACCAATTTTTGTGCTGACTTTTTAACCCTCATGAACTATATTGGGCCATTTTACGTCTGCCAGATTCACTTGGCAGAATATTCACCATAGGAAGCCCACAATGCAGGTCATTGTATGACATTGTGACTTGCACTGCTGACCCAAATTTCATTTACTTACAGTGAATAAGTTTTTTCCTTTGAACAAACACATACATAAAGACAACTGGGACAACTGGTACTTTTTTGTCCTAGCCAGTATAGTGTATTGGAACTACCAATGTCCCATGTTAATTTTTTTGGAAAACAATTCTTTTTTTCAACCATTGAGGTACTTTCTTATCCCAGACAATGTAGCATAATGGCATAACAAATGTCCCATACTATGAAGGAGCAGTGACACACTACATTGCAAGAAGCATATGTTTTACTTTATCTGCTTTTATTTTACTTGTATTCCGTTTTCTGTTTTCTGGATGTTTGAGTAAAGCACACTGGATCTGCACACAGAATCAATCCCTTGGATATGGAGCATTTGTTAATCCCACAATGCACTGGAATTCTCATTGGGAACCAAAAATACCTGTCAACTCACAGAGTACAAATCTGTTTGTCCTAAGTTTAAAATATTATAAAAACCACAAACATTGCAGGAAGGAAAGGAAAGGAAAGGAAAGGAAAGGAAAGGAAAGGAAAGGAAAGGAAAGGAAAGGAAAGGAAGGAAAGGAAAGGAAAGGAAAGGAAAGGAAAGGAACTTAAGACTGGAAAAATGAGTGACAAATGAAAATTGCCATATTCATCAGTCCCTAGCTGTGTAACAAATGAGTTACATGATGGAAAGATCAGCAACTATCAGTACTGATTACAGAGTAAACACACCAGCGGCTAAGAAAACAGACTAAGACTTTATTGAAAGATCTCCATAAATTACTCAGTGTTGTTGGATTTCTGACATAGAAATTCACAGAGCATCATCATTCAACGAAGAATGGCCAGGAAACCTAGGCATATCTTCTGATATAAGTTATGAAACTAAGTATCCCAGTTTAAAATCAATGCCTGTGAACTTCTAAGTGAGATGATGAAATATGTTGGCTGTGGTTGCATTCACACTGGGGTTTGTGTAAACTCTAATAGTACTCAGAGTTTCTGGATTTTCTGGCATCAAACATCACATCTACCCAAATGTATACTATATATGGTGGAGGAGTGATCTGGTACCAAGTGAGGTATGTTTAGCTATTGTGACCTAAAAAGTGGCAAGGTGGAGAGTTACTACACTGATAATATCACCATAGAATGTGATCCATCACTGCAACACCGTAAGCCTGGGGACATTTTCACCACCATCTGCTGCATTTGAGGAGAATTCCAGCCCTCATTTGACTCATCAACCCCAGCCCAGGCTGGTCAGAGCTCTGCGAGACTCCTATGAGTCCACCTGGGGACCGTGGGGTAGAATGCTCACATTTTCTTCAGCTCTTCATTGATGGAAATGAGAGGTTGCTGGGGGAATTCATAATACTACAGAACTAGGGGGCTAGAAATATCTAGACAGGAATGGGTGAGCTAGAGCCTTAGGATCACACAAAAATCCCTTCCTAATTTTCTAAAGCCCTCTGTGGGTGATCAGATCTCTAACAAGAGGGAATCTGTCCTGTTAGTGGCAGCTCACTGGGCAGGGAGAAAGGAAGAAAGGAGAATGGTGTTAAACAAGAAACAGAAGATGAGAATGAGAAGGGGGTGGCAAAGAGAAAGTGGTGGCCTACCCACCTTTGAGCTCTGGCTCCACCTACCACTGGTTCCAGCCCTGCCCACTGCTGCTAAATGGCTCCCCAACAGTTTATCTTTGATGGAATGTGTCCCTCTGTAAGGGAAAAAGTGGTTAGTTGATGTAGTTTCATCATCCAGAGTAGTCTGGAACTACAGCTTGTTTGAGGTGAAAATCTCATGAGGTGATTTTCACTCCTTCATTTCTACATGCGTTCCCAGATTATATCTCCATGTGGCCAAGATGGCAAATTATCACATCCTGATAAATCAGAGGCTTGTGACTTGTGCAGCCCATGGGCCTAGGGTTGCCATGTTTTCAAAATAGCAATAAGAGAGAGGCAAAATTTGTGACACACAGAGTTGAGTGTAAGGAAATGATGATTAACAAGAACATGTTCTACCTAAATATCAAATACTGTCGACCCTCCACATTTGCCGGTTTCATTCTTGCAGATCTGATTCTTCACGGATTATTTGCTGCCACCTCCGCTGCTGTCCTGTGTTGTTTTTAATAGGGACTGAAGCCTTGCAAGACTGAGGGACTGTGAATAAGACTTGTAAGTCCTTATTAAAAGTGGCATAGGGCGCAGTGAAGGCAGCTATAATCCCACCTAGCCACCCACTTTTGTCGTGCAAAGGAACCCCAATGAATCATAGGCATCCGTGGTGGGTTGAATACACTGATCATACTTTTTTTTCCTGTTAAATATGGTTTCCTGGGTGGGGGATGTAGAATCATTCATGGATTTTCTTCTTCCATGGGGTCCTGTGACCCTAACCCTAGCAAATGTGGAAGGATGACTGTAAAAGTATTTGAATTAGCTTAGCCATTCACATCTTGGTAAAATTAACATATTGTCCACATTATCCAAACATAAGTTGCTTTATGATGCACTTTATGTTGATGCATCAACATAAAATTTGTTTGGATTTTTGTGTTCCTGTGTGTGTGTGCGCACGTGTGCATGCTTCAACAATCCTGAACTCATGTTAATGATATTTTTTTAAAAAATGCTTGATAAGCACATTTACAGACAATCTATTCTTCTCATTCACTTCAACACCCCAAAACAGGCGATGTTTGACGTCTCATTCAGTCTATGTAAGGAACAAGCTTTCTAGGCCAGAAATAAGGGACACTGTATGAGAAGGGACACCTGGCAACCCTACATAGGTCATTGGAACTTCCATTTAACCCTTTCCCCTGGCCCCTCGTGCAGCCAAATTATTTTTGGTTGACGTAAAAAATTCAGCTTAAAAACCCACATCCTCTTTTATTGGGGGGTTTAAAAATTCTCTCTGTGTGGCCATTATGTGCTGTTTTAGGGGGCTTCCTATCCTTTAAAGAGACACCACCGCCTAAAAAAAATCCGAAAAGTGACTGAAAGTGATATACCATGATTACAATGATGTGCTGCAGCCTTACAGATGAGCTGGAAATCAAGGGCTATAGGGCTCTCCATGCTAAATACCGTGTCCGCACAAAGATAATCAGATGCAACATTGGCAAAAGGCTAGAAGGCAAATCAGTGTTGGGTTATGGGATGGCTTAGGCACAAAACATACACAGCAAGGAGTAGACTAAGGGGATGAGTCACCTGAGGAGAGAACTGCAAAGGAATTGCTTACTGTATAGACACAAACTGGTAAGGACCAGGATATCCAAAATGAGCACTTTCATAAATAGATTTCCAATGATTTTGGAAATTCCAGTGAATGTTGGATTACCTTGGGAGCACTGAGTGACTCTTGATACAGAACCCTTATAATAGCAATATTCAGTTTTTACCATAAGCTCCAAAAATGAATTGCATGAAGTAGTATCATGATTAGTGGCAGAAATGGAATCAGCTTGCAAGCTAGCAGCTTGCATGTTTTAAGTATAGTGAATGCACTTTGGGTTTTAGCCTGAACTGGCAAGGAGCTCTTCAAGGTACCCAATCAATTTGTGGGATACGGTTCAGCATATTGGATGGCTTCTCTAACATTCAGACAAAAACCCACAGTAATCTCACTGCCTTTTTGACATGGAAACTATCAGCTGCTACTTAATAGAATTATGATTTTTCATGTTTCTGACTTTTGCTTGGAATTCTAGGCTGATGGCTCAGAATGAGTTTAATTTTGTACTAGTTTGTGTCTTTCTCCATATAGTCTTATAAACTACTAGGAAAAACTTCTGTTCATATTGAATGTAGATGGACTCCGCCAAGGATCAAAACTATGGGTGGGGATATTGTGGCCTCTAAGCCACGTGCAGCCCCAGCCCCACTCATTTCAAATTTGTTGTCCATAATGCCCCCAGACACCAGACACTGGGGCACTTTTAACATGTCCTCCTCAGCCATTTCAAGCCCAGGAAGGTCCTTTGTTCCTAACATGAAGTGACCCATTTTCTTACAGAGGAGCTTGCAGTTTAGGGAGGGCCCTGTAGAATTCTCAGCCAGAGAGCTCTTTGGCCTCAGTAAACTACAAACCCCTCCCGCAGAGGGAGCATCCCTCCAAGGTCTCCTTGGGGTCCAGTGGAAACCCCAAACATTTGACAGTTACCTACCCCAATCAAAACAAAATAAACAAACTGCTTACCTAAAAGACAGCTTCAGAATGGCATTTATTATATCATAATTTGAGATTCATTGCAAGGGAAAGAGCAACATCCAAAGGTAGAATAAAAGTCTAGCGTAAAGTTAATGTTGGAAGGCTTGCTCCAGGATGCTGATGTCAGTCACCTCATGGGGAAGAGTCACCTTCAGTTTCTTGTCTTTCTCCATGGCTTGGCAGATGGTTTCATAAGCCTTGTTGTTGCCCGACCAACAGCGTCTAGCAACCTGTCAATATAGAACACAAATGAGTATTAGAAATGTGCTTTTCATCTCTCAGCTAGAAGCTTGCCAATTTATTAAGATATATCTAGCCAAATAGTTCTAATTTCTAATGTTTATTCACAGCAAAATGAAATTGGCTTTATAGTCAAGTACAAAGAAACCAAGGAAGAGACCGTGCACACCTGCTAGTGTAAAGAATTCCCCAATTGAGGCGCTGCTTCTGAAAAGCCCTCCTTCCTGCTATCTGAAAGCTTGATATCTCTAAATGCCAGTCCCAGTGACTACAGCCAGGCTGATCTTGAGGCCCACAAAAGTTTATAAAGGATACTGTGAAACAATAACACTTCTCCCATATAATGGTGCACAATGATGGTATAATAAAACAGAAGTGTGAGACATTATTTTCTCAGATTTCTAGGCCTGAAGAAGTGCCCAAAACAATTTGGTGATCATAAATTGCATTGAATGAGAATGCTTTGGGTCCTTTTGGATATTCTGGATGTTGGGTTATAGAATAACAAGGACTCTGCAAAATTTGCAGTTACATCCACGTTCATTTCGATTTGGATTTTGGATTTTGCACTTGACTGTCTCTTTTCTAAAGGCTTCTTGTTTATCATTCTACAATTCTGTTGTCTAACAAAGACGAGATTTTTTTTTCCATAGTAGATTCCTAGGGACTTCATCAGACTTGCAGGTGGTAAATTTCATTATAGAACAACTAGTAGAGGATGTAACTTGGCAATTTCACACAATCTTGCTAAAAACTTTGTGAAATCCTATATTTGGATACATGTAAAGAAAACACCAAAAGCAATATTTCAAAACAAACTGATCAGGTAGGCTGCTTACTCCATTGGAAACATCCCAGCTCAACATCATCTTTGCCCGTTCTTCTGCTTCATCTGAGCCATCCAGCACAAGACCAAATCCTCCATTGATCACCTCTCCCCTTTAAAATGAAGCAGATAAGTTGCATCCTTGATTTATTTATTTGTTTTTGGAATTAACCCTATGCCATCATCACACTCCAGTCTGACACATTCTCAAGAGGGAGGAAAGATGCATATTAGACTGAAGAAACCTTGCTCTCATTGAACCTATCCAATATAATTGAGCTGAAGATACTTAAGCAGAGGCTGCATGGGCATCTGCCAGGGGATGTCATAGTTGCTAAATTGGTGCACTTAGATCCTTTCCATATCCTACCTTATCCCACTAGCATCCTGTGGGGATCCCAGCAGTGGCTCTGCCGTGAGGGGAGTGTGACAGGAGGGTTCTCCTCCACACCGGCTGCCTCCATGATCCAGGAAGTGCAATGGCCCCACCTCTTCCTTCCGCAGCGCAGCTGGGTACTTTCCCAGACTGCGCTGGGGCAGGAAGCACAGCCATTGCGCTTCTGGACCCTTCACATACCAGGTAAGTGCAGGATGGCAGCACAATGGTGGGTCATTGATGGGGAAAACCCAGCAATGATTTAATAATCACACTGCCTGGGATTGGAGAAGAACAGGATCAGATTGCAACAGCGTTATGCATAACCATTGTTGAGGTCCTGTCCTTCTCCCATCCCTGTTGCAGGACAGTAAGGTCCTGCGGAAAGGGCCTTAGTTAGGGCTGGACTAGACGGTCAATGGTTCTGTGTTCCTATAGCTATTAGCTGTTCCATTCCAAGGATGGCCAGGGAGAATCCTAGTGAGGGATAGTGAATTGCATACACTGTATCTTCCCACATTCCCCAGCTCAGCTTTTCTGGGCATCCTAAGTGCCAGTGCCAAGAGTTGAGCTTGCTGTAATTCTCCTGAGTACAGTATAGCCTAAAAAGCACTTGTTTAAACAAATACCAAAAATACCTACATGCCTGATGATTAAGTGACTAATATTACTGAGTTTCTTGAAGGTCAAGCCATGGTTATTTAAGTGCCATTCGGAATTAAGTTGTTGCAATAGCAAGGGCCATGTTAGAATCCAAACAGAATACTCCACTTTATGCTTCACCAAAAGAGTTTTTGTTAAAAAAAGCCAAAAAACTCGTACATAAAGAAGGTTGATACTTTACTTGAATTATCCAAACCTATCAACTCATCACATGGGGAAGTTCACTTTTTTTGTTCTTTCTTATTTTCACTCCCCCCCTTTTTTTCTTTCCCTTTTCTTTTTCTTTTTCTTTTCTCTCTTTTCTTTCCTACTTATTTCTTTTTTTATGTATTCATTATTCTACAAGCTCTGAAGTAGGTACTAGCAATCAGGTAAGGTACTAGCTATCAAATTGATTGATATAAGTCAAGGCTTCCTTTTTCTTCCTTTGTCTGATGTATTATTGTATATTCCATATTGTAAAATTTGTTTATGTTATGTATGATGTTATGTACTAAGTTATATTTGAAAAGGCGCTTATGTAATATAATTAAGAATTGGATTTTAATAAGAATAATTTATAAAAAAAACACAATGACTTTTTCATGTTATATTATGTAATCTTTCCCAAATCCCAGCCTTGCCCTTCAGATGTGATAGACTACAATTCTCATAATCAGGATAATATAGCCATCAGACTTGTTCTGGGGATGACAGGGGTTGTAGTGTAACACAGCTGGAGGGTGGCAAGTTATGGAAGCCTGCTCCAGAGTATGCATTCTGGAATTTAGAATCATAACCTGAGACCCTAGATCAGCTATTTATTCAAGTATGCTGAACTAAGTAGCACCTCCTGGCTGGTCTCCCCTGCCCAATTCTGCTTTACCAGGCATCAGCCATAGTGAGTGATGGAGGTCTGTTCTCCTGTTGATCGGGGCACAGTATACTGCCATTTTCTCCCATCCCACAAGTGATCACTGGTGTGACAATCAGGTGTAGGATCTCTGTGACAATTCCTTCTCATAGCGGAGATCATTGGCAGAAGGGAGAGGAAACATCAGTTTGTTGTGCCCTGACTGACAGGAGAACAGACCTCCATTGCTCACAGTGGCTGATGCCCAGAAAAGCAGAATTGCAATCATGGCAATAGTGTCACAATTTTGAATATGTAAGCTTTGTGAATAGAAATCCGTTATGGATTCATAATTCTAGGTTACAAATCCAGAAATGCAAAACTGAATTCCAGCTATAGATTTGGGGGGTTACAAATGGTTCAATTTCTATTTTGCTGTCAGAGGAGTTGTTATATGTCTTGAAGTCATCTCTAACTTACAGCAACCCCATCCTGGCATTTTCTTGGCAAAATTTATTAGGGGAGGTTTGCCATAGCCTTCCTTTTAGGCTGAGAGAGTGTGGTTTATCCAAGGCCACCCAGTGGGTTTCCAGGGCCAAACAGTCTCAGTCTAGATGGGAAAAGTGGGTTATAAATAAAATTGTTATTGATATGATGATGACGATGATGATGATTGATGATTGATGCTGCCATACTGTTCAAGTACTGAATTCAGAACTTGGAAAAGTTGTTTTCTTTCAGACGACAACTACAAAATTCCATAGCAAGCATAGTTTGACCAAACCAGCTAGAAGATTCTGAGAATTATCATCCAAAAAAGTTACTTTTCCAAGCTGTATCCCCCTCAGTACTGCTAATCAAGGCAAGGCAAGAATAAAAAATAGCACAGACAATGCTGTGACTAAAGACCCATGTCACTAATGTAAACCTTCCTTTAAAGGACTAAATATCCCCACCACCACCACCACCACCAATTTCTGTATGATGCCCTGACTGAATCAATTTTAGGTCTCCCATATTGGATCCAAAACTTAGAATTATGTCATGTATTTTGATAGCAAAACCAACATAAATCCAAGGTCAGGGAGATCCAGAATTGCCCTGACTCCACTCGCCTTAAAATGTCCATAAATTAAACCTACAACAAGTCATGTTTGCTAAGTTAAATTTTCCAACAAGTCTTCTCACTTTTATAGGAGAGCATTTTGCCCTCATTAGCACTGGGTCATATATTCAAATAATTAAAGAAACATGTGGCATTTTGACCTAAGCTACCTCCTATAATTTCCAGATGTCTCCAGCCAAGGTGATCAAAGAATTCCAGGCCCCACTTGCAATCAAGACATCACACTGTTGACTATGTACTTCAATCGGTAAATTGCTTCTGTCTCTTTGTTGGTACAAGTCACTCTGGCCTCCTGCTAATAAACAGGCTTTCAGAACCACGCTGCTGTAACAATGGCTAATCCTCATATAAGTCTCTATATGGTCTAATGAAAATGAGTCAGATTTATATGAGCAAATAATACATGTTTCTGTTCAGGCTGCATAATTATTATTGGTAAAATCACAGGAAAGATCATTTTCAGCCTCTGAATCTGAAGGAAGGATCAAAATGAAGTGAAAACAGAGCAGATAGGAAAATGGGCTGATAAATCCATGCATTTGCCACACGTGTTTGTCAGTTGTCTAGCCAGGAATATCCTAACGTCAATGGAATGTTAACACTCACCCATACCATAGAGAAGCTCAATTATCATGGACCAGTGGTGGGAAATGAAGGATCAAAACATTTGTATGAGGGAATTTGCAATCACTGAATGCACACGTCTACTGAGTCTGATCACCACAAGCCTCAAATGTGCAGCCCACACTTCTCCTCCTCTTGTGTGCACAACAGATGGTAGAGATAGACAAATCTGTTTTTTGGGTTTTTTGTTTTTATTTTGGGTTTTTTGTTGTTGTTGTTCTTTCTTTCTTTCTTTCTTTCTTTCTTTCTTTCTTTCTTTCTTTCACTTTCTCTGACATTCAGATTTGGGGGTTAAAAAATCTTCCTATCAAATGTATGAAGAAATCTTCAACCATATGCCCTGGGCAAATTCAATAAGTACTCTTCTGTACAGAGAGGACCATGTTGTACCTCTTTGTTGTTTAGAGGTTAAAGAAGAGGAGCTCGTCAGAAACAAAGAAGTAGCAGCTCTACATACAGTATGTAGCATACAGCACAACATACAGCGCTACATTCAGTACTACATAAAGAGTTGTGATGTTTAGACTCAGTTGTTGCTGAGTGCCTTCAAGTCATTTACAACTTATGGTAACTCTAAGGCAACCCTTTCATGGGGATTTCTTGGCAAGTTTTGTCCAGAGGGAGTTTGCCTTTGCCTTCCTCTGAGACTATGGCCATTTCCGCACTAGACTGTTATAGTGCTATTATTCCACTTTCAACCTCCTATGGAATCCCGGGGTTTGCAGTTGAGGGAAGGGCCTTTAGAATTCTCATCCAGAGAGCTCTTTGGCCTCCGTCAACTACAAACCCCAGAATTCCACAGGATGTTGAAAGACGGATAAATAGCACTATTAACAGTGGAGTGCAGAAATGGCCCATGACTTGTCCAAGATCACCCAGTGGGTGTCCATGATTGAGCAGGCATTCAAACCCTGGTCTCCAGAGTCGTGGCCCAACACTGAAACCACAACAACATGTGGGACTGGATACTGGGATTAAAAGCCAAGTTTTTAGAACTAGACACTCAAAATATTCTGCTTGGATGGGTGAATCTGACCATTTCTCTTCCTTCAGCATTCAATTTTTTTAAAACAAAATCAAGTTCTTTTTATTAAATGGATAAAGGAATTGTGGATTTTGGAATGGTCTTATGGAAAAAAGATAACCAAACAAAATTCTTACCCATCACTCACAAACAGTCCCTGTGGAGGATAAAGGAACTTTACTAACACTTTTTACACTTTCACCTTAGTGCCAAGCAGCAGATAAAATGTGCAAGATGCTCCCTTATTTACATGCTTTAAATCACACGTTTAATACATTAAAGAATTCATAATGTATTGTCTAGAGGTCAGAATAGTGTTATTAGAAGAAACACAGAGTTTGGTTCAACCTCTCTCTCTCTATCTCTCTCCCCCTCCTCATCCCCTGCCTTTCCAGGTTTGCACATCGTATCAGTTGGCTTATTTATTATTATCTTCAGCCAAGGGAAATAGGAGCACCTCTGGCAGAGCCCATGGTTTGCAGGCAAGAAGCCGCAGGTTCAGTGACTGTCATTTCCAAATATTTCTGTTCTGCCTGAATTGCTGCTGCCAGTCAGTGACAGCAGTACTGAACTATATAGACCAGTGGTCCAGTTAATTACAAGACAGATTCCTATGGGCATGTCTCATTTTATCTTCATAAAAATCCATGATAGTCACAAGAAAAGAGTGATGCTAATTGAACATACCCTGCATAGCCTTTATGGTTTTCCATGTCATTTAGCACAAGTGGAACCAGGCCAGCAGAGTGGATAGAAAAACCCAGCACACAAGTTCTGCAGGATGGCAGTACAGGTAAGCAAGCAGGTCTATTTTCTTAAGCCAAAAAATAGGCAGTTTGTGGTCCTCTAGGTGTTGATAAATTGAAGCTCCCACCCTCCCTCACCACCAGTCATGAGTTGGTAGGAATTGTAGAACATAGAGAAGGCTGCATTGCTCTTTAGATAGGTAATTTTACTCGATCATCTTATGTGGGAGAGAAACATTGTTTCAAAGGTAACGGGTACAGTTTCATGTACTTTAAAATATGGTTAATCAGCCTTCCGATGTTTGGAGACCCTCCTGCGCACCTGGACATCTGCCCCAAAGATCCGTCCATAATGGCACCACTGCCATTATGCAGGAGGCTGATCTGTGAAGACATTATGCCCTAAGAAAATTCATACAGTTTCATGTTCTATGAAAAGAGGTTTGAACTAGTCCATCCTTCATCTTAAAAAAAAAATGCTAGAGCTAATGAGGGTTGGGAGTGGAGAAAAAGATGGCTGGCACCTGACCTGTTTTTTATCAGCAAACTCTTGCTGTATTTTAGCATATGGGCATGTTATACTGGGGTCCAAAGGTCACAGGTTTAAATGCAGCTGGAGGGGAGTCTAAATAGATCTCACTCACTGACGCTCTGAGTGCCTACATATCTAAACATAACATTGGAAGCAAGTTCTGTTTTAACACAGAGATTACATTTTTGCTCTTCTTTAGCATAGTGAGTCTCCCAAACAGTCTATGTGTTTACAACTGTTCATATTTGCAAAACGCATTTCAGACAAAACAGACAAAGAAAAATGCACAGATAACAGAGGCTGTTCTGAATGATCAGTCTGATGCTCAATAAATGTGCAGTTCCAGTTCATCTGTTGCATACATTTTGGACATTCAGATTTAGGAGAATGAGAAGCAATTGACCAAGTGAATTTGAGGGATCTTGAGAAAAGTTTAATTAAAAATACTGCTCAATGTTTTCACAAATGTGGTGCATATGTATATGTATATAACCAACATTTCTTTCTACACATCTTTCATTCATGAATTAGTGGATCTTTTACTTTAAGAGCCAATTTCTCCTTACCAGCCAACACCACCACCATTGTGTAAGGCAACCCAGGTAGCTCCTCTGAATGAGTCTCCTACAAAATTCTGAACAGCCATATCTGGGGGGAAAGAAAAGAATCACTGAAACACAAGAAATTGGGGGCTGAAAATAGAGGGGAAAGCAAGCAAACCACAATCTGTTTTTGTAGCTATGTGGCAAAAGCTTTACTTCTCCATTTAAAGGGCTGTTTCAAGCACTGTGTCATAATTACTGACAGGCAACAAGGCCAGCAAGAAACTGACAGTCTGGATGGGACCATTATGCATGGCCATGTTACTGCTTCCCTTACATTTGTTACCAGTGGCCAACATAAATGTGATAGCAGTGGGTCCTTGAAGAGGATGAGGGATAGGCCTCTCACAGTTCGCTGCCTGGCTCAGATGGGAAGTGAGCAGCTATTGCTCTTCTCATTTGTGTCATCACCACAGCCCACTTGTTTACCTGCTTTTTTCCTTCCAAATGAACATGATGAGCAGGTTGGCAATAGCATGGCCACTGCTGTCCTTCATTGTCTGCTCGTTTCAGAGCTTGGTAAAGTTACTGCTTTGGAACTACAAATCTTAAACTGCCACAGCCAACATGTCTTGCCCCTCATGTCTTGCGGCACACTCTAATCCAGGGGAATGGGACTCCTGTCTTGTCATGTAGACATGGGTTTTCCAACTGGGGCAGCTTCCAACTCAGAAGTGAGAAAAGTAGTATCACATGAATTTCATTCTTCCCCACCACTGTCAGTAATTTGCTCTCCATTGTCTCTGGTGCTCTGTCTTAGCGCTCATGAGTTAATGAGTCTGTACCACAAATAGGCAGGATACAAGTGGTTTTCTGCAACAAAATGTTGGTGTACAGAGTGGTCCCAGTTAAAAATTCCATTCTCCCTTAGCCTTGTTTTCTTTTTCATTCTCTCAGTTATCAGTCAGCACCATGCGGCCACTCAGCATACACTATCCTCACTGGGATGTTTTGGTGCAGCCCCTCCCCTAGGCTTTGGATGGGCATTAAAGTTGATGTGTTTGTGTGCACACTGTATTTTACTTCTCAAAACCTTGAGATTCTTCCAAGTCTCCTAATACTGGCTGCTTCTTGTGCCCAGGCACTTGTGCCCTGAACATTGAAAATGGAGAGAACAAGCAATTTCATCCCATCATGATGTTGTTCCATACATTTATGTTCTCAAATTTTGCTCAGTTAACAAAGCCACTGACAGTGGATCTCCTTTTTACAACGTCTTTTCAGGCCTCCCAGCCCCTCAATTTCCTTATCCCTTGTCTAACCAGAAAGTTTTTTCAGCAGTGTTGGTTTTAGGGGGACAGCGAAGGTGAACTGGAGAAACACAGACTTTTTGTGTCAGGTTGCAGCAGCATGTCTGCAATAAGCAACGCCTGAGCTGGGAGAGAGCAGAATTCCACTGTAGTTGATCCTACTGCAGCCGTGTGTGCCAGAGCTGCCTACAACAGGCAAGCTAAAGAGCAGCTACCCATGGAATCCCTTGCTGAGCATGGAATGAGCCCTTGTGGCACAGTGGTCACATGCCGGTACTGCACCCACAATGTTGTGAGTTCAATCCTGCAAGGCTCCAGGTTGACTCAGCCTTCCATCCTTCCATAGATCAGTAAAATGAGTACCCAGCTTGTTGCAGGCAATTAGCTAAACACATTGTAAACCACGTAGAGAGTGCTTAGCACTGATAAGTGGTATATATATGTAACTGCTATTGCTATTGAGCATGTATGAACACCAAAACCAAAAGAAAATTTGTGAGAGAAATGTGGAGAGCAAAATAGTCTGCCTCACCACCTACTAGCAGAACATAAACAAACGAACAAACTCATAAATCTAGAAGTCTGACCACCAATATGGAAATCATAAGAAAAAAGGAGGCTGGTAAAAGAAAGAAAAATTATCCCTCGATGCATTTTGGAAGAAGCCTTCAGGTGGTCTCTTGTTTCCACTTGTTCAAAATATCGGTTGTTTCACTTCACATGCGAATAATGTCAGTTTTGAGTAAAAGATTTGCTGAAGCATGTTGAACTGCTCTTTTTTTTTCTTTTCTTTTTTTTTGTAGTGGAAGAGCCTATCCTTATTCTTTCTATGTTATTTATGCCTCTGGTAACAAGTTTTCTGTTAAAGAAGTAATGCCCCTGAGCACATCTACTTTATTAACTGAGGTTTACCTGGACTCTAGCAATGAGGATATATGCTTTATTTATTTTTTCTTACAGTTTCATTAGTTATAGCTCTCGCCTGCAAAGATTTTACCTCATCTCTGACAGTTTCCTGCCTCTGATGGGGTAGGCTGTGGCTTCTGAAAACTGAGATCACAACAATACAGTTACTCTCCAAGGTGCTGCACCTCTTAGGGATCTTTTGATACCACTGAGTTGTAGACAATGTAATATAAAACACCGAATATGGAAAATTTATTCCTAGAAGGCTCAAGCCAACATGGCCACTATCCCCACACACACCCCACACACACACATGAAAAGGAGGGAGGGACGTTTCCAAGCTCTGGAAATCTCCATCCTGTCAGATTAAAAAATGAAGCCTTTCATGGGACATTTGGACATTCTAATAGTGAACAGAAATAATTAACAGAAATATTTAACAGAAAGACAAGCCTGCAAGCCACCTGGCTGACCTGCACAAAATGCAGAACCATCATAGATGTTTGAGGTTTCTCTGTAAGGACTGTCAGTTCCACTTACATCGTGGTGGTCGCGGCTAAGAACCACTGGTGCCTGTAAAAAACAAAAGCCAAGGAAAAAGTGATGGCAATACTTGCAGCTCTATTACTCTACCCTGTTATAACACTATATTCTACTTTAACTGCCATGATTCTATCCTATGGAATTCTGGGATTTGAAGTTTAGGGAGGGGCATTTAAAATGTTAAAATCTCTTGGGCCTCACTAAATTACAAACCCCAGAATTCAATAAGATGTTGCCCTGGTCATTAAAGTAGAATATAACACTGCAACAATTTAGTGTGATAGGGGCCATAGTATAATCATCAGCAGTCAAACAAAAGCGACATGCATAATCTCTCCCATAAAAAAAAAGTCACATATAAATGCAGTGCAAGATGAAATTTAAAAGAAAAAAAAATTTACTTTCTTTGCAAATGGATGCATTTGATTAAGCTGTCATACATGTGCCCATTGGACCAAAGCTTGTTTTAAACACATTTTTTAAATGTGTGCAGATTATTTCAGTGCATTTTTCAAATTTACACACTTTGACAAATAAATTTTTCTTTTTCCTTTTCTTCTGGAATGAATTGCAAACCCAAAAGTACAGATTTTCAAACTATGAATTTAACCATTTCCATCTTCAGTCTAAGAGGTACAAATCAAGCAACTCAATAAAGCACAAACTTACCAAACATCCCTAGGGGATTCTGAGACAAGATCTTTTATGTAGCAACACCCCAGCTGTAGATTTACTTAATTCAAAGTTTGTAACAGTTTTGGTTTTGGACTACAACTTCCAGAATCTCTCAGCCATCTTTACTCTTTTGCTGAAAGATTTTGGGAGCTGTAGTCCAAAATAAATTTTCCACAATCTAGCTCTCTTTTTACTGACATTTACATGGCCAGTGTTAAGGATAATTTTTCTGATCAGGGATTTACCCTTTCATGGTAATGTCTACATTTTATCTTGCTTTAGTTTTGTGATTATCACTTTTTTTATGGTTTTATTGCAAATTGAAAGAAGACTGAAATATATTAAACAATGTGATCTGTCTCAAACTTTAATCATGGAAATAGTCCTTAAAACAATTATTCATAATCTTGCTTTGTACTCTGTAATAATGACATATTTATTCCACCTTCTTCATGTCACCTGTCACTCCAATTGTGATTATTTTGCAACTCTGAGAGAGAAGAATAATAGTCAAAGCCAGGATTCACCAGGCTGAGTCTTACAATATTAGGTTAATTCAGCTATGTTACTGACAGAAACAAAATATATTCTGTATTAACTCTTTTAAGTCTTTGAATACATTTTCACTCATTGATAACCTCACAGTGACTGCTGACACTACATCTTGGACTCTTAAGTTCTGATGCGTTCTAATGTGTGTTTAGAGGAAAGCACAAGGATTGTCAGCAACTGGATAATACTGTGGGGTGATGTATTTGTTTATCTGCCTTAGGATCTCTGTAGTAACTGGATGGAATTTCAGGTGGCATTTTGGGAGTTGAATTCCACACTTGAAAAGCTAGCACATGAAGCCAAGTAGGCTTTGACTGAGTAGCAAAAGGCAGAAAACAACTCTAACCCCTTGGCATTTAAACCAGGTTTGGTCAAGCTGGAGCATCTAAACTTCCTACCAGCTGGAGGATATGATATTGCAGACCTCTGTTTCCTGTTACAGCTGAAGGCCTGAGAGCTGAACACACAAGGAGAGCATGTTAACTCTCTCAGCTGCCTCCCACACTGAGGGTTCTTGGTTCAGCCCATGGAGTTCCCAACACAAGAAGCTAATACTCATGACAGTTTCCTAATGCATGGTGCTCAGACACCTGAGCTGAGCCACCCCCTTTGTGATGAATTTCTGTAATGAAGCACATCCATGAATTAAAATTGTGTAAAAACCACACAGTCTGTCATTGCTAATGGGATTAGAAAAAGGAATAAGGGTTAGAAATCTTACAAAAATTTCATATTTGCACTGCATGTGGTTAGCATTAGAGCCAAATTCATTTCACTCACTTCAGATGGTTCATATTTTTATATGACAGAACATTGCCCCTTTCTGAGTCTGTCAATCTGGTGTTAACATTTTTTAAAAAAGAGAGCTGTACCATATGGCTTTTTGCATTATGGGGCAATCTCATATGTCAGAGATAAATGAGCAAGATGCAATGAATAGAGCGGGGGGAATAAAGAGGCTGTACCTTAATTCTTCCTTCAGCGATGCCTTGGTTAATAGCTACTGCGATAGCCACACGACCTTTCTGATCAGAATACAAAATTCTGGCTTGGGAACCTACAACCTAGGAAAAGAGAACTAATACAGTCATAAAATTTCTTCTAAGTCCAGATGTGTGGGCCTCAAAGAATTCTTTACTGTGAAATCTAGGGATAGTGATTCATAAATACCCACCTTCCATGGCTAAGGATTACCATCTGACTATGCTTATATTTATAGTCATGAAACTGACTATAGTTGCTACAAGCCAGTAAACTGAAAATCAGTTGAAGATCTATAGTCCAATATTAGCTCTTTCTTTATCATTCCATAAGCATATACTGGGAATGACTGATGAAAATGGAAAGTAGAAAGAAAACTATGACCACAATGGCCCTTTCTGCAGGAAGATGCTCTCGCACGTTGTCTCACTGTGGTCCTGGCAGTGCCTCTGCCAGGATGGGAGCACTCATCTCTGCATGAGACCAGCTGCCTGCAGAAGGAAGCACAAGGGACATGCTCCATCCTTCTGGATTGCACCCAGTCTTCTTCCCATGCCGCAGTAGGGGAGGAAGCACTTAGATCACACTTCCAGCCCTTCTGCATAGCCAGCTGCAATGGAAGGCTTGAGTGATCGGATGTGATTGACAGAGTTTCTCCATAAATGATATAGCCCGCGATCATGCCAGCTGGTGATGTGAGAAGGGCAAGACCATGACATCATGTGGAAGCATCATTGTGGTCCCTTTCTTCTTGCCTCTCCTTGCTGGGATGCTGCCATCTTGTGGAAATGGGCAAAGCATTTGAAATACCTACTTTCTCTGTTTTATTTCGTTAGTCTTTTCAGCAGTCCAAAGCTGAGACCTAAAAAGGTGAATATTGGCTCTCAACAATCTGAATGAGGTGAATGAAATGTTTTCCCAGTCAAGACAAAGTGGAAAATAGTTCAGTAACATGAATGGTTTCCTAGTGTATAACAACTCCTTTAAATTAAACATTCCAGCAGAGTGCCTACAGAGAACTGACTGGGAAAATTGGTAGCCAAATAAACACACAAACTTTGGACCTATATTTTTGATTGTCAAGGTTAGGAATGTTCTCCAGGCCCAAGATTCTAAAGGTCATTTTCTGTAGCTACAACATGAAGCCAGGGCTCAGGAGTAATGTGCTAATTCAATGATTCACAACAGGTTGAAAGTTTAGGACCATGAGAGGTTCACATTATTCTTGTCCTCACAGTTTAATTGCAATGGGATATTGTTCTGTTTGTGCCATATCAAGAGTTGCTTGTTATTTTGTGATGTTTTCTCCAGGATATGATGTGGGGGGTCTGCTCCCCTAAAACTGTCATGTATTTCTTTCTTTAAATCAAAATGAAAACCACTTTGCATTTTTGCAAGCTTAACAGGACTCTGGAAAGTTTCTTGGATACCTTATGGGGCTTACAAACACGACACAGAAGTCATGAGCCTTGTTTCCAGTAGAACTTCCAGAGGTAGTGAAACACTAGATTGCACACCTTTTTTGACTTGTGTCTGCAAGGAAAGCATGTATTTGAAATCCTCCAGTGGGAGGAAACACCACAAGAGAATGATAGTGGAAGAAGTGCTAAGAGTGTATCCCTTTCATCTTTCTGTTGTTGCTCATTCTCACTCAGAGCTGCTTTTCTAAAACAAACAATGAAGTTGGAGCTGTATTACAGTTAAAGCTGGGGTGAGAAACGTGTGTTGTTGAATGACAACATCCATCACCTCTATGAGATGATGATGCCAAAAGCACTATCAGCATTGTTTTTACTGTTGCTAAAAGACTCATCCTCCACTTTTTGAAAGGTCAACACTCAGTATCTATTGTTCAGTGATCTTACTGCAGTAGTTGTACACAAACATATTTTTGGAAACATGGTTAGCTTGCATGAATGTACATATCCATTCCACATTCATATGTACTCTTCCCTCTCATATTTTTCTATTTCTCTTCTTCTTGATAATTATACTTCAAAAATCCATTAAAAGAAACAAGACTGCATAGATGTGCCTTCAGCTGTCATGAACACCTACTGCACAGCTCCCATCAAAGCAGGTGACAAGGAAGCCCACTCACATCAGAAGCAGTAGACAAGATCGCAATTCAATAAAACAAAACAAAATGGAGTGCAAAATACAATTTTGCTTGGAACCAAAAATTTTCATTTGGAGGTTATGTCCCTTGAGCATTATTTCAGCTTCCACATACCAAATTGTGCCTCCTGGCTTCCTGAATCCAGTGGATGTTATCACGGTATTGCTGCTTTACAGATGCATTCACTAAGCAAGAAGGAGAAATAATAACAAAAGTAACACTGCTGCCCAAGTCTTACAATAGTTCCAGAGGCCAAGGCCAGTATTCAAAAAGGCTTCAAGATGTACGTGAAACAGGGTTGGACATACACATCTCTAAAATGACTCCACTGCTATCGCACAACATTAAGGCAAAGGATGGAGGCAGGGAGAGAAATGATCAATAAACTTGACAGAAAAACATGCAAGGCATGGAGGCAAAGGAAGGGATAATTATCAGTACTGTTCTGATGTGTTGGACTATAACCCTCATCACTCCAGACAGCATTGCCAATACTCAGGAATGAGATATTATTTCAAGCCTGACCCAGCATGATCTTTCTGAAGATGTTCATGGTTTGAGTTGACAAGTCATTAAAAGATAAACCTAACAATAAAGAAACATCTTTACGAGTATTGTACTCTATTGCTTAGTTTTATGACCATTGCATACCAGCTGGTAGTACTATATTGTAAGTGGGAGATGCACTGTCAAATTCTGACCAGTTCTCCTTACTAACTGTTGCTATCAGGTACTGAGTTCTTTTGTTAAGTTGGTAGCATAGGTAGGAAAATGGAGGTTATGCAGTGGAGGGGTTGGAGAAAAGTAATCCCAACACTATTGCTACAAACAAGCCTGATGTCCCAAGATCATTAGTAGGGATCTTTGGTGGTGATTGATATTTCCCAATAACTCTAACAGTTCCCCATGTACCACACATGTTATTGTTCTTTGCCTTCAAGTCACCTTCAACATATGGTGACCCTGTGAAAAAAAGACCTCTGTGAGCCCAGTCATCAACAACCCTGCCAACAGCACTCATACTGAAGACCATGACTTCTTTTTTTTATTATTATTATTTTTATTGAACATTTATATTGTCAACCATAAAAAAGAACACCTACAAGCATCCAATATTCATCCTAAGATTATAAAAAGATTTTTCCTTGTCTAGAGAGAAGAGAAGAGATAATAGAAGGGGGGTGGGAAGAGGAAGGGAAAAGAAAAAAAAGAAAGTAACTTAAAAAACAAAAAGGAAAAAGAAAGATAAGGAAAAGAAAAAAGCACAATAAAAATAAGCAAATACAGAAAAAGGAAGAAAACGAGTAAGAAACAAATATGAAATTTAATTAGAACAAGGAAGAAAAAGAAAATTTTAAAAAAGAAAGAAAGGATATAGAAACTCCACAGTATAAAATAGAGATCTAGCAAATAAGTATTTCAATATCCTAACTAAACTATCTAATTTAAAGAATTCTAAACATTCATATCTTCCCATTCATATGCACTTAAACTTCCTCCCGTTTCCAGCATAGCTGTAAATTGTTAGCTCAATAAATTATCTAGACTGACTGGTTCCACCTGTAAATTATAAAATCTTCTTTTTTATCTATTCATCATAATAGCACAATCTTCTTGTAATACAGTATTATCAAAATTCAAGATTAACCTCTTTCAAATTTCCTTTCCTGTTCTTAAAATATGCAATGATTACACCCTAGTCTTTGATAAATTTACCATATTTCTCCCCTTTTAAAAGAAGTGTAAGTCAATCCATATAAATTATATCTAATATTTTCAAAATCCAATCATCTATAGTAGGAAGTATATTTTGTCTCCACTTTTGAGCTAAAACTATTCTTGCTGCTGCAGTAAAGTAAAATAGTATGTTATCTGCCTTCTTTTCAAAAGCATCATCCATAACGCACAGTAAATACAATTCAGGTGACATTTTAAATTGCAAATCCAACGTTTTTTCAATTTGTATATGAACTGCTATCTAAATTTTTTTTACTCTTTTACATGACCACCATAGGTGAAAAAATGTGCCTATCTCAATATTACACTTCCAACATTTATTATTATATTTCTTATACATTTTACATAATTTATCTAGGGTCAAATACCATCTATATTGCATTTTATATAAATTTTCCTTAATATCTTGGCAAGCTGTATAGTTCATCCTTTTAGTCCAGATTTTTGTCCATTGATCTAAATTTATTGAATAACCAACATTTTGAGACCATTTAATCATAGAATCCTTAACTAATTCGTCCTCTGTTTCCCATAATAGTAGTATCTTATATAATTTGGAGATAATCTTAGTGTTTTCTGAAAGTAATACTGCAGTAAGCGGTCCTTCTTTTTCTAGCAAGCCATTTGATTTCAGATCCATTCTCAGTTTCTCTCTAATCTGTCAGTATAATAACCAATGACAATTAATCCCTAATTTTTTCAGTTCTTCTTGTGTCCTTATTCTAATCTGTTCCTTATGAAATTCTACCAAATCTTTATAAGTAATCCATTTACTCAACAAAATATTCTCTTTTTTATAGAATGCCTCCTGGGGAGATACCCATAATGGTGCCTTAGGACAACATCTTAACCTATATTTATACCACACATATAGTAGCACTCTTTTTACAAAATGGTTGTTGAATTCTCTATTCATTTTGTTGTTGTTGTTGTGACTTATTGAACCAATCCATGTGAAATGTAATTTTGCTCTTTTCTTACTACCTTCCACTTTACTGATTACTATCATCTTTTCCAGTGAGTCCTGGCATCTCATGATTTGTCCAGAATATTACATCCTCAGTTTAGTCATTTTGACTTTTAGTGAGGACTCAGGCTTGATTTACTCTCAGATCTATTTGTGGTTTTGACAGTCCATTGTATTCACAGCACTTTCCTCTAGCACTACATTTCAAACTGAGTTGATCTTCCTTCCCGGTATCACATTGTTACCCTGTGAATTGGGGGTCCGGGGAGGGGCACCCAAATAACCAAAACAAACCTAGCAAGATGGGGATAATTAGCTGGAGCACTCTCTTGGCTAACGAGAGGCAGGGTAACGCAGCAGGGTCTTTTACCCTATGTCTACAGCGTCAGGTCAGTGAGGAGGCAAATGGTTCAAATAACAATTAAGATTTATTAAACAGCTATTAAAGAAAAGCACAAACACACTCCTAACTAGAAAAGGAAAATAGAGTTCAAGGGAAATGGGCGATACGCCACCTGTCCTGCAGCCCTGGGGAAGCCAATTGTAGAAGAGGAAACCCGGCGTGGCGGCCGAGGGGAATCTGTTGAACCGAGCGGCAGCAAGGCAGAGTAGAAGTCCAGAGCGATCCGGCGAGAGTTCCAAAGAGCTCTCAGAACTGGGGGTTTTTATCAGGGAAAGAACGACCATAGGCTAGTCTGGTCTCGGGTGAAAACAGTAAGTTTTGGGTTGGAGACAAAGCCTCCGAAAGGTCAGAATTTGCATGATTGAGTTAGAGTCCGAATTGACAATGGCCGGTATGTAGATGCGGCTAGCTCAGCAGTTAAGTACCTAGCTCGTCAGGGTGTCCTCTCAGGGCAGAGGGTCTCTTTGTGGTAGCGTGCATCTGTAATGAAGGTGTTTGTTTCGGGAGGTCCCCTAAAGCAGATCTGGCAATATCTGGCTTGGTTTGGCGGGAACAACAACTAATAGCCATGCCTAGCTTTGCACTTGTTCAGCAGGCCTCACAAACACTTGGCTGGTGGCAGAGTAGGGCCGAATTGTGATATCAAAATGATATCTTTGGTTCACCAAAGTCCAGGCCAGTACACGGTGGTAACAACATGTTTTCATTATTTATTTCCTCCCCCCAATGTGCTTTGGTGTATGGGGGCCGTTGGTGGGGACTTCCCACCACCCCAAGCTGCTTTCCTACATATATGCCCTCAAGTCAGGTCAACAGAGGTGCGTTCTTCATTGATTTGAATATGGAGTAGTGGATAGGCATATGGAATAACGGAAAGGAAAGCCACTCTTTAATAAGGACTCTCTTATCCCAGGGGTTTTGGCAAAAGGTCCCAACCAACTACTTTCCTTCCTGTGCCTATCCCTCCCTCCCACTTAGGGTCATTTCACTTTACCTAATTATAGCTCTCTGATTTTATCTTAACTGCCATGTCTGCATCCTACAGAATCCTGGGATTTGCAGGTTAAGGAAGGACATTTAGAATTCTCAGCGGCAGAGCTCTTCTGGTGCCTCACCAAACTAGAAATTCCAGGATTCCGTAGAATGTTTCCATGGCAGTTCAAGTGGCATCATACTGCTGTAAGTATGTGGTGTTACAGGGATGGAGGAATGAATATTTTACTGAAAGAAAGACAGTAATAACAAAATAGTATTTTACAAATAAAAGATTGTTAAAACATCTTAATCTGAAAAACAACAGGGAAAAAACTAAAACCCCCAGTATATATCAGCCATAGAACATAAATTTAATTGATAAATAAATACAAAGTATGCCAATGAATAAAATTCACACAAGGGAGTTCTCAGGGGACTTATTTCTACTCTACTTCTTTATTTTGATGAATACTGTCACTAAGGATGGCAGTGTTTGATTTCACCTCTTCTGTGTCCAAGCATTGCAGTTCATTTGCTCTTTCTAGGTCCATTGGCTACACTTTTGCTAATTATATTTTGAAAATGATTTCTTAAATTGCTAGATCAAGATCTCTCTCTCCCTCTTTCTCTCTCTTTCTCATTCTTTCTTGTTTTACAAGTAACCACTTCCTTCCAGAAAATATTTCCACATGAAATTACTTTGTTTCCCCTTCTGTTTGCTGATCTTTATTTAGGTTCCATAAACTATGGAAAGGTACACTGTGAACTCATCCACATTATCTGTGTCAGCAAAGAAGTTGACTCCCTAGCTTCAGAGCTATGTTATTTTCTTGTATTTCATTTTTACATCACCCAAGCCTTCTTAAATACACCCAGGCCATTTCTGCACGAGTCTGTTGTAGCGCGATGATTCCACTTTCAACCTCCTATGGAATCCTGGGGTTTGCAGTTTCGGGAGGGGCCAGCCAGCCCCTCCCAAAACTGCAAACCCCAGGATTCCATAGGAGGTTGAAAGTGGAATCATCGCGCTATAACAGACTTGTGCGGAAGTGGCTCCAGAACAGGAAGCGCATTCTCCCTTTAAAGCTAGTTCATACCATTTCACTCCCACTGCAGCTCTGATCTTGAGAAGCCCATTTCTCAGCTCATTTTCCCCACTCTTACAGAGCTATTGAGTGCCATTTGAAGAGCCAAGATGCAGGCAGGCTGACCAATTAGCTAATTTTGACTTTCAGAAGGTTGCAGGAAGTCCAGGGCCAGCCCAAGACATTTTGTGGCTGAAGGTAAAGGAGAAGATGACACACTCCCTCACTATTCTATGTACAGAAGTAAAATGGGTCAACACTTGAAACTTGTTTTCAGTTTAGCCACAGCCAATGCCCTACATCATCTTTAACAGTAGCAGTCTAGTTCAGGGGTACTGTAAAGGTATTATTAGTATTAGTATTTCGTGTATTTAGAGATCTCAGAGTAGCTTTCAAGTAAAATTAATTACAGTCAGCCCTCCACATTTGCAAGTTTCACTTTTGCAGATTTGATTATTCACGGATTATTTGCTGTCACCTCTGCTGCTTCCCTGTGCTATTTTTAATAGGGATTGCAAGCCTTGTGAGACTGAGAAACTGTGTATGAGGCTTGTAAGGCCCCTTCTGCACACGGTTATTAAGGCGGGCCAATGCGTCTTGCCATGGAGGTCTTTTGCACCTTGGAGCGGACTAGGTTCAGTTTATTTACCTTCATTCCACACATAATTCCGACTAGATGCGCCCCCATGTGGTGATAAAGCACGCTATTTGAAAACCGGAAGAAATCGGTTTTCCAATTTTCCAGATCAATCCAATTCATACTTTCACAGTGGTGCAGACACATACATTCGCGCCAATGCGAATTGGTGGTCAGAGGAGGGCTCATGGGAGGGACCACGGGGTAGTACGGACTTACGCACGTACGCAATGATGTACTAAACCATGCAAAAAAAAAGGGCCAATCACAGCCGACGGAGCGGGGTGAGGGGAGTAGTGGGAGTGGCCACAGTGGAGGCAGTGTGGATTCATGAACTTGCTCTCCTCCGAATCAGAATGGAACATACGCAGTAGCTGTGCAGAAGGAAATGCAGGAAAGTCTGCCTTGTTTCGAGCCCAGAAAATCCAGTAAGAAACAGCATGTACTGATTCACCAGCCTCGTGCAGAAAGGGCCTAAGTCCCTATTAAAAATGGTATGGGGCAGCAGTGGAGGTGGCAGTTAGCCCCATCAGCCCCCTACTTCTGCCTTGTGAAGGAACCCTGAGGCCTCAAAGATGGGTTGAATATGGTGATATACTTTTTTGTGTGTTAAATATGGTTTGGGAGGCCCTAGAGTTATTCATGGTTTTTCCACATTCACGGGGGTCCTGTGCCCCTGACCCTAGCAAATGTGGAGGGATGGCTGTACAATCAAGTAAAAACAGTTTAAAACAATGAAAGTCATTTAAACAAACTGAAATCATATTAAACATAGTAAACAAGTTAAAACAGAAACAGTCAAAATAGTTAAAACAGTCAAAAATTTAAACAGTTTAAAACTGTGTGCATTAGCACTTGAGAGAAATCAGTAAAGCTTTGATGAAGAGTCGGTTTTTTACTTGGCACCTAAATGAAATCCGTGTTTCCACCAATTCAGTTGCCAAGGGGAAGGAATTCTAAACTGGGGTGCCACAGCCAAGAAGGTCCTCTGCCAGGTCCCCACACTGTGCATTGATCTCACTGGTGGGACACCAGTGGCCATATGTCACATACAGCTCTGCCCTACTACCAAAAAAAAAAAAAATGACCAGGGGATTCTGGAGGAATAGTTGGGTTTTACCGCTACTGCCTCTCCCAGCATCTGCTACTTAGACACAGTCTAGTAGCCAAGGTGGGGAAAAAGTGGGTACAGCACCCCCTTTCACAAGCTTTAGTTTGCCTGCTAAGACTTTGTCTATCTTTCTTTCTAAATTTAAGTTGATTTGTCATTTTAACTTGTGACATGCCATAAAGTAACAGCCTCCATTTAAAGAATTACAGCTTGTTTTAAGAATAAGTCAGGCCTAAGTTTGTTGTTGTGTGCCTTTCCACGTTGTTTCCGACTTACAGCAACCCTAAAATGAACCTATCACAGGGATTTGTTGGCAAAATTTGTTCAGAGGGGGTTCTGCCTTTGCCTTCCTCTGAAGCTGAGAAAGTATGACCTGTCCAAGGTCAGCCAGTGGATTTCCACGGCCAAGCATGGATTCGAACCCTTGATTCCAGAGTCTTAGCCCAATGCTCAAACCACTATCCCATGCTGGCCTTCTGAAAAATTCAGTGAATACAGGAGGACAAATTCACAACAGAAGTCTCATCTCAAGGAACTCCCAAATCTGACTACTCATAGGAATGGGTGCAGTTGGTGCAGGAATTTTAATTGTGCAAAATCACTCCTAGTCACCTAGGAGCATTGGCAGAATTTAATAAACATATTCAGAGAAAGTAAATTATCACTTTCCAGAAATGCAGAAAGTAATCATAGATATTATGGCAGCTATAGTTCAAGTGAACATAATAACAAATATAAATATAAATACTTCAGATATCCAATGGAACTTCCTCAAAAATTGTATTAGATACAACAACAACAACACCTTGTGAACATGAAGCTTTGGGGAATCCAACATGTGAAAAAAGGCAAGGTTTATGAGTCTTTATTATACATATTCACCACCACTATGGTTTTTGAAGCTATATTTGCAGATGACATAGAAAAAAGCAATCTGAATCCATCCCAGTTATTAAGGCAATGTTATGATCGAGCAAATGTTATGACCAGCAGAAAAAGAGTATGAGCCTTCATTCAACAGAAGCTTCAAAGAAAAATCCCACATGTCCATTCCAGTAATCACCGTTTCCATCTGGTTATTGTAAAAGCTGTGGACAATATAAAACCTGTCAAGCAGTATTTTCACCAGTGTGTCATGCTTCACACATTTTTAAAGCATGGAAGAGTTCCAGGACTGTATGAAGGTCAAAGCTGATCTCACCTTTGGGAACACGGTCGGTCCGGTCATTCAAAAGTTACCAGTTTTTGCTAAATACAAAAACATAACTAATGCTTTTTAAGAGAAACAGATGGAGATGATGTTGCCCAAAGTGAAGAGCTACCCACTCGCATAAAAAGCTTAAATTCTATTTTTTAAAAATTTTTTGGTGTTCATAATGAACCACTGGGATTCTAGAAACTTCAGATAATGTTTTGCAAACCCAAAAACAAGAACAGAAGGATTTGGTAGCTGTTGTCAAATCAGCAGTGCAAATAATTAAATTTCAGTGACACTTTCCATAAAGTCTTTGCAGAAACTGAAAAATGGCAGGACCTCAACAATGAACAAGAAACTCTTCCCACAATACTTAAGATGATAACTATAATGCTAATAGAGTATGTTTTAGCAGAAAACATTGGTAAAAAACATCGAGACAGAAGTTTTGAAGTCACTGTTACTGTTTTTACTGAAATGAACACGAGATTTTTCTGAAGATAATGAAATAACCATGACAGTGGCATTTGTTAATGTCTTGAGTTGTGAGCAAGTAAATCCATACTTCTCTAGGAATCAATATGGGCTTTCCATAGTGAAAGATTTCTTAGAAAAATGGGGCAATCCAAATGCGTTCCAAGAAATTTACCAGGAAAGAATGGCCTTTTACGATGCATAACAACTTCTGCTTGCTGGAACGACTCTGGCCTTCAGCATAGCCATCTGTGAATCAATGTGGCTCACTCACCAGGTTTTGAGTGACTCACTACCATTTAGCAAATTTGGGCTGTTCTAACATTTAAAAAGTATAGCTAACTTTAATTTTCAATCACCAACCAATCACTTTATTTATGCTCTGCCCTTCTTCCAAGACAGGAACTCAAGGCAGCTTACAAGATAAAAAAAAATACAAGAGTGGGAAACATAAAATTTTGAGATTAAAATAGTATTAAATGCTTTACAGAATTAAAACCATTTAAAACATGAATTTAAAAATATAAAATAAAACAGGTATGGAACACTCTTCTTAAAAAAAATAAAGCCTGCTAACATGTTTTTTTAAAGACCATTCCCAAAAGCTTGTTGGAACAGAAAGTTCTTCACAAAGGACAGCTAGAAAGGAGTCAGGCTAGCTTCCCTAAGAGGGGAGATTCAGAGTCTGGGGCCACTTCCGCACTAGCCTGTTATAGCGCTATGATTCCACTTGCAACATCCTATGGAATCCTGGGGTTTGCAGTTTCGGGAGGGACCAGCTGGCCCCTCCCGAAACTGCAAACCCCAGGATTCCATAGGATGTTGAAAGTGGAATCATAGCGCTATAACAGGCTAGTGTGGAAATGGCCTGGGATCAGCCCTGAAGAAGATCCTCTTAGACATTCCCATTAGATGTGGCTGTGAAAATGGTGGGACTGAGAGAAAGCACTTCTCCTGAAAATCTTAGAATTCAGGCAGACTCATATGCTTTCAAATAGCCTGGAAGAAGGTTTTATACGGCTTTATAGATCATAGCCAGCACTCTGAATTTTACTCAGAAACAAAGTAGCAACCAGTTGCGGGAGCCATTTGCTCCCTGTAATCAGTCCCCATTGCGAATTTGACTGCAGCAATTTGGACAGTTGAAGTTTCTGAACATTATTCAGGAACAGTCCCACATGGAGCATATTACAGTAATCCAACTGTAATGTAACAAAGTTCTGTGTCACCATGGCCAAGTTAGATGTCCACAGGAATGGGTGCAGTTGGTTTTTAATTTTAATTGTGCAAAACCACTCCTAGTCACCTATCCATCTTTACAACTGACTTCTAGAATGCACCCAACTTTGAAACTCTGTCTACAGAGGAAATGTAACCCTATCCAGCACAAGTTGTCTCTCTGCTCCCTGATATGCCTTGTAATTGACAAGGAGCAGCTGTGTCTTATCTGGATTAAAGTCCAATTAATTTACCCTTATCAAGTGCTTTGGTGTTGACAGAAATCAATTTAAATGTGAAATAGCTTCCTTGGACTGAAATAGAAAAGAGAAGCAGAGTGGGGTATCATTGACATAGTGACTGCACTCAATCTCAAAACTTTGAGAAACCAGTCTGGACATGTTAAATAACGTGGGAGACAAATTGGAACCCTCAGGGACCCTACTGGCCAAAGACAAAGCAGTCAAAAAGCAGTTCCCCTACACCACATTCTGAGATCACCCTTTCATGTAGGAACAGAACCATTATAAAATAGTGTCTGTAAAAACCATCCCAGTGAAGCAGCCCAGCAAGATATCACACTCAACAGTATCAAAAGCCACTGAGAGGTCCGGCAGAACCAATCAAGACACACTCTCCCTGTCCAGTTCCCAGTGAAGATCATCTGCCAAGGTAACCAAAAGTGCCTCTATCCCATAGCCAGGCCTGCAGCCAGAATGTAAAAGATCTAGATGATTTGTCTCATCTAGAAACCTCTGGAGCTGGGAGACCATCACATGCTCTAGTACCTTGCCTAGAAATGATATAGTGTAGATTGGCTGACAATTATCAAACAGACTAAAGTTGAGGGTGGTCTTTTTCAGCAGGGGTCTTACAACTACCTCCTTTAGGCAAGTCAGAACACTGCCTTGCTGGACAGAGGCATTAATCACTCCCTTTAACCAGCCAGCCAGCCAGCCCCCTCTAGCCGTTTGAATAAGCCAGGAAGGGCAAGATCTAACATATATCTGGTGGGTCTCACTTCTGCAAGGATTCGCTTTGCATACTTGGGAAATTTAATGTTGATAAATGTTTGTTGCAGGTAAAAATGAAAGCTGCTACTGTTCTAAAGAATTACTTTTAGGTGCTATGCTTTTTTTTTTTTGAGAAGGTGTATTATGAGAGTACCACTCAGAAAGCTTTCTTGCATATTTATCAAGCCTTTTTTTTATATATAAGGAAATATATTTATGTTGTAAATATGTTACAAAGTAAAAGATCAAAAAAACCATCCACGATGTCAAGGTTTTGCATGAGTGGAAAAAAAATTGTCAACAGCAAGAATAGCATTTGTCATTTGAAAAAAAGTCTTCCATGTAAATTTTGCCAAAACTAATCCCAAAAGATTCAAAACCATCTGAAATGCACAAAAACTCCTTTGCATTTGTCCAGTGGGGAGAGAACTTGTGCATTTTTTTCTGGAAATAAGTGAAGTTTTATATGCCTTTGTTGTTGTGTGTTTTCAAGTCATTTCCAGCTAACAGTGACTCTAAGGCAAACCAATCACAGGGTTTTCTGGGGCTGAGAATGTGTGACACACCCAAGGTCACCCAGTGGATTACACAGCTACTCAGTCACAACCTATATTTACCACACCATCCACTACAGGCTGTTTTCTAATAGTGTAGTCAACATGAACTGGGGGCTGGACACATACAGCAAAACATTCACACCCTCTCCTTATGTTCCAAACTCTCTAGAGATCCACCCTACTCATTTTCCCATCTTACTAATGTGACTAAAGTCCAAATTTAGGACTGTAGCTAAAGTACTACTTCTAGCTGGCAAAGGTGAGCCAGACACAGAACATTCCATAACAGAGAGAGGTCAAAGGGGATTCTATAAAAGGGCTATTTTAATAGCCATCCTTTCACCGAAGTTCAGCTGTCATTTCTCTCTGAATTCCTCTATCTGCTTGTCTGCCAAGCACAACAGCAAAAGAGCTGCCACAAAATCTGCACAGTCAGCTGGATATTAAAATATCTTATACGCATACATAGTATATAAAAAAGACAGGGAGACAGACACACATACATATATATATATATATAAATCAAATGGCCATTTTCTTGTGAGACACACATCCTCCCGACTTTATCATGTATTAAATATGTGGGGCCTTTTCTGGCAATATTTGGGACAGTTTTTCTAAGGCTGGATGTCATACTTTCAGGAAATATCTGCCCATTGAGAATAAGAATATTCTGGCTTATTCTATGTTGTTGGAATTGTCTTACAATTGCCACAGCATCAAACACTGCAAGTTGCCACCCTCCCTTCCTCTCCTCCTGTTGAATTAATTAAGTTCTAAAAACTTTTGCACTTTGAACTCAGTTTGCAGCAGTTGAAGTAAGCTGAGAGGCAAAGGAGGGAAAAAAGTGAGAAACCAGGACTTTTGAAAGCAGCTGATAAAATGGGATGAGAAAGGATGACTTAGGACTGTTCTTGCAAAATCAGGACAGTTAGAAGGTATGACTGCATAAGTAAAAAAAAAAAATGTCCATTGTAAGTTCCTGTAGTGTCATGCAAGCAGGGAGAAGAGAGCAATAATTCAATATAAACCATTGGCAGATCATGTGCTTCGCATACAAGTACTCACAGTTCAATCCCCATCATCTCCAGATAGAATTGAGGAAGCGTCCTGCCTGAAACCATGCCAAGCTGCTACCAATCAGTGTAAACAAGGGGTCCTTAAAATATTTGGTCCCATGGGCCATGGGTATCACTACACATGTAAGGGCAGTGGCAGATCACAAAATAAATACTGTGGATGGAGGCATGTCAAGTACGAAAACAGCCGCAAGAAGTTAAAAGAAAATGACCATCAAAATAAAAGTTTACATTGGTGGCTGAAGACTACACAGTGCAAAACACAGGGCTACTGCTTGCTACTGCTGTCACATCAAAAAGTCATGAAGCCAAGGCAAAACTCCCTATGATAATTTATGTTGCCATGTTTATGGGTTGCCAACAAAATCCATCCTGAGTCCAGTGTTGTGTCCTCCATACTGGCCCTCAGCTTAAGGATCTGTTTAGAGTATTTTGCTTTTGCTTCAAACAGCGGCAACACTGGTTGGAAGAGCCAGCCCTGTCATCAGGCATAGTGAGGTATCTGCCTGCAGCAACAGGTTTGGAGTTTTGGGTATCACACCTTCAAGCATATCCATACTGCGGTAAATTGTTAGTTGTTTAAATTGCATTTTTTTACTGCCAGGAATGAGGAGAGGCACCTGTGGAATTTCCTCCCTCATGTGCCAAAATAACTTGGCTGGTTTGGGGTATTATAAATCTTAATGGTTGGGTAGAGTTGCATCATTTTCTGCTCCTCCTCAGGCAGCATGTCTTGGGTCACCTCAGGTGGCTGGATGTTTAAACACTTGGTAGGAAGTACTAAGCAATGTAACAAACATATATGTGTTTTCATGGAGGAGAGGGATGATATGCAAACCATAAAATTTCCTCACACAGAAGGCTTATCTGGGAAATCTTCCACAAAGTAACCCAAAGTGGATAATAATTTTAGACATTCAAGCCCAACTGCAAGGCACAATAAATGGCAAGTCAATTTTATACATACTCCAACATTTACTTTCCATGCTATATGGCACACCTTTTTGTTTCGTTTTGTTTTTACCTTCTGCAAGGACAGCTTCTTCAAGCACTGATGAGGCAATACAATCAGTGGATGCCAAGTCTTCTGGGTTGCCTGAGGTACAAACCCAACGAAATGGGCCAAATCCCATAGAAAAAATGTCACTGGGAATAGAATATGTACAACGATTAGAAAAATAGTTTACATTCCTGCCATATTTATCCTGGCAGTAAGCAATGCTTTTCTTTCATTAACTGAAGATGGAAGCATTTCAAATATTTGAAACAAACTAATCCAAACACTAACCTCCATGGGCCATTATTCCAGAATTTAAAATAAGGCATTAGAAACAGATGTAAGCTACCCTCAGTGTGGCTGGGAAATGCTGGAGGTGGGGAGGGGGCTCTGGAAGCTGTTGTCCAGAAAAGTAACTCTTCCAAAGTCTGGTATAACCACATCACAAGAGAACGTAATTAGAGATATGCATCTTACACTTATACCCAAAGGTACCTACTAAGCTTGGCCATAAATCAAAGTATGGCACCACAGATGGTCAAGTTGTTCCCCTGTATCCTTTAACCATTTCTGCACTAGGCTATTATAGTGCTATGATTCCACTTTCAACATCCTATGGAATCCTGGGATTTGCAGTTTCGGGAGGGGCCGGCCAGCCCCTCCCTCAACTGCAAACCCCAGGATTCCATAGGATGTTGAAAGTAGAATCATAGCGCTATAACAGCCTAGTGCGGAAAAGGCCTTGGTCTGTTGGCTCACCCCTTGTCACCTGTCCTCAGGTAACTGACTTTAGTTTGCAAAGGAGCTGATGGAGACATTGACACAAGGAGAATGGCACTGGTGTGTACAATGGTATCCTTTGCAATCAAAGCAGAGGTCTTTGGGGCATTGTTTTTGTGTGCCTTCAGCTCATTTCCGATTTACGGTGACCCTAAGGCAAACCTATCACGGAGTTTTCTGAGGCTGGAGTGTGTGAGGCACCCAAGGTCATCCTGTGGGTTTCCATGGCTAAGCAGGGAAACAAACCCTGGTCTCCACGCCGTAGTCCAATACTCAGACCACTACACCACGCTGGCATACTTTCACTTAATGTGGAGCAGTCAGCTCAGACCATTGGAGCAGACCCAGGAGTCTTTGGAAGACTCCTAGGCAAACCTACACAAATAATATTGTGCCAAAACCACAGGATATTCTCTTTCAGTTTTCTTACAAGGAGAATTTGAGTGTTTTTCAGATTCTTTTGCACTGATAGATAAGCTGCTCTGAGAGGCTTTGTGGCTGTAGCTCAAAGTATAAACACTATAAATAGAGAAAATGATGATACTTAAAGAGGTAGAACAGAAGAGGAGAAACATTACAGTCCTTGTGAGGCTAATCTATCTACTACGTTTCATCTCTCTTCTGGTGTCAGACCACTTTCCTTAAGGCCATTTCCATCCCACACCATTATAGTGCTATCATTCCACTTTCAACACGCTGTGGAATTCTGGGGTTGGTAGTTTCCTGAGGCCAAAGAGCTCTCTGGCTGAGAATTCTAAATGCCCCTCCCTAAACTGCAAACCCCAGGATTCCATAGGAGGTTGAAAGTGGAATAATAGCACTACAACAGTGTAGTGGGGAAATGGCCTCAGTTTGGAATTTCTCACATATATCTCCTCCATGCAGCCATCCATACACATTGATATATAAATGGATGAGGGTCATATACGTAGTAGGCTTCCCAAAAGATTTGTGACTTGCCTTTGAGAATCATGTTTAAAATTCACTAATCTACTGGCAGTCTACTTATTCACCAAAAGCAGCTGAGGAGGTCATAGGAATAGCCAAGAGCAAAATCTTCAGGGGAAATGGTTGGGCATTCCTCATTTCATTTTCTTCTACATACCCCATGATGTGCTGAACGTAGGAAGGGTATCGGAATTCTCCTTTGCTGGCTCCTCTTTTTCAACATCAGCACCTTCAAAAGAGTGTACATGTCAGCTATTAAAGAAAAAAGAAAACCCATAGACCCTGAGTCTGCTTTGAGATGAATCACATTAATAGATCTTCTGCAAGAAGCTATAAGCGGTATGGCATGTGACTTAGGGCTTTTTCAAATTCCACAATTATAATGCTATTATCTCACTAACTGCCATGGTTGCATCCTATGGAATCCCAAAGTTTGTAGTCTGGTAGACACTAGAGCAATCCGGCTAAGCATTTTAAATAGCACCTCAGCCAGTTGCAAATGCCAGGATTCCATAGGATGAAGTCATGGCAATTAAAGTGGAATCACACTGCTATAACTGTGCAATGTGAAAGAGCCCTTACCTTCTATACCATTGAGGATTTACCTTCCATGCTAATTCCAATTGCTATTGATGTAACTTTAGCACAAGAGTCTATAAATAAATTCATGGTGCTATTATTCTAAGGCAGCTGCAGCTCTTTTGCCAGAGTTACAGGGAGGATTTGGGTGGATTGGATCATAGCTCTTCACAGACAGAAAACAAGTTTAACTGGTGAGAGGAGCTATAAATTTCATTTACTACAAAATTCCTCCACAGAAGTCACTTACACAGAAGAAGAACACAAACACCTCTCCTGGATGACGAAATCTGCCCTTCACAGAAGTTGTGATCCTTTCCCTGCTGCGGCAGGTCCAGGGGCCAATTTCACCCTCTGGCTTCAAAAAGAAGCAATCAAAATAAAAGCAAAAGTGACTAAGGCCACTAATATTTTTGTAAAACTGGTAGTTCTTTTTATGTTAACCAGTGTGGTAGTGGTGGGGATTACAATCTATTTAAAAGATGAGCTGCTGCTCCCAGGAGAGTCAGCATGGTGTAGGTGACTATGACCTTAGAGATCAGGGTTCAACTCCCTGCTTGGCCATGGAAATCCACTGGGTGACCTTGGACTGTGTGACACACACACAGCCCCAGAAAACCTTGTCCTAGGGTTGCCTTAGGGTTGCCATAAGTCGGCAACAATTGAAGGCACACAACAACAACAAAGCTGTTCCTAGAGGCTTCCCAGACAGGCAGCAATTAGCCTTTTCTAGGTGAGAAAAGGAACACTCTAGGGAGTCTGGAAAGGTCAACGGTCACCTCCCCCCCAAAAAAAAACCTTGTAAGACTGCATGCCATGCCTGAAGTGCACTTTTCTTACTGCTCCACACAAAGGAGCCTGCCTTCCATGCAGCAATTTCTCTAACATGAGAAGCATCCCTTTCTTAAATGGTGGACTGCGGTATACAGTGGCAAATATGGGTGAGGCACTTGGCAAATAAGCTCAACTTGGATTAAAAAAAAAAGCCACAATTTTTATTGATTATAGCTGTGGAAGGCTTGGTCTGCATGACATCAAATTCAGGCGTTGGACAACTTGTCTGCTGACTGATGATCACCGTAAAACTGCTATGTGGATCACCCATCACTAGGGGTGGGGAGGGTGAATCCCTGTGACAGGCCCTTGTTCTCCCTCAGATTGGTTTGGCAGTTTCAGTCCAATAGGGTACTCTGCCAGTAGCCTTTAGTCTGACTCCACCATTTCATCACAATCTTTGTTTAACAGAGCTAGAGTCTTAAGTGTTCACTCAGAACCAAATACTTTATTCTAGCTAGCATGTTCTCTTTATTGCCCATAACTTTAGATCACTCATGCCAATTCACTAGCTATAAAACAAACTGTAACATTTATTATATAGTAACCATGGAAATAAAGTATTTTGTTAGAGTTCAGTTACAGTACCATGTTGATTAACAATTTAACAATTTAAACTTCTGGCAGACTTTGACAATCAATCCCTGCTTTATACACCAGTTCTCTGTGTCTTAATCACTTCCAAGCCAACTTCTCTGGCTAGTTCACACTGAAGGCTCAAGACACACAGAAACTTTGCCTTATATAGAATTCCTCTCATTCATAAAACTCTCCCCCACACACAAATGTTCTGGGTTTTATTCTTGAGGTGCTATTCCGGTTGCCTAGCAACCTGTCATCAAGATATACTGGCATTCCAAATAGCTAAACCCCAACACAACTTCAGTACAATCCCCCATCCTCCAAGCTGGGCAGATACATACTACCCTCAGTCCCAAAATCCTATAAGGGAACCCCTAACTGGATATGACAATCATGCAGGTCTCATTTGCCCCACACTGAATCAAACCCCTGTGCAAAACCCTCATGCAAAAACTGCCAAAGTTGTGACAATAGAAAATACCAGAAGTACAAGATAGAGGGAGGGAAGGTGGAAAGAAGAGTGAGGCTTGAAAGAGGCTGGGGTGAGTGAGACTGCAATTTCATGCACCTCAGGTGGACCTAAGTGAATCCTATAGGTCTGGTTTGGAAGAGCCCTCCCCCAAACAACCAAGCCTCCTCTGCTTGTCTCGTTTTCTCACTGCAGAAATGAGCCCATGAAAAGAGATGCCAATACCACAGCAAAGATGACACCAAGCATCTGTTTGCTCCCCACAGCTATTGCCCAAATAAGTTTGGGGATCTTTTTTTATCTTTTGTACTCAGCTGGATGTACAGTATGACATTTAACTTCTGTGCAAAAAAGAAAAGAAAATCTCTGCATACTTACCAGCTCTCTGAGCTTCTAGAAGGAAAGCGTTTCCATAATCCCAAAAAAACATTCCTTGATTAGAAAGCTTGTTGATTGCAGCTACTTGCCTCTTGAGGCTGAAAATATATAAAGTGTGATAAAGGGTAATAAAGTGTAATAAAGTATAATAAAGTATAATAAAGAGTTAATTCCATCTATCAATTTACATTGAGATACTGTGAGATGGGAGGTATTTGGGTACTCAATAACACTTCCTGGATGGATGTCTGGGAGATCCTCGTTCAGAATAGGGCTGGGCTGAACTGAATATTGTCTAGCAAGCATTTTCATTACTAAGAAAAAGTGCATTACTAAGAAAAATTTCCAGAAGATTTCTCCTCTCCCCAATCTTATCTTTTTTATATAACTGTTTGCCGATATTTGAACCTTTGATCAGCTACTACTTTCATGCAATTCTTTTGTTATTGTTTTAAAATTTCTGTTTTAAAATTTCTGGTAAAACTACATGAAACGGACAATCAGGAAATACTGCTCTGAGTCTGAATTAGTTTCATTTTCCTTAGTGATGTGGCTGCATAGCCAAATCCCATTAGTTGTATGAAGGCACTGTTATTAGGAAGGATAAGGAAGTCAGCGTTACCAGGCCATATATCCCCACTCCATGAAATGGCATAACTGCCAAATATTAATTGGCATGAAATATAAAGTATTTCCTGTTATGGCTGAGAAGCCCACTGACAAAGTGGAAGTGGCTGCACATGTGTGTTGCAAAACTAGGTCAGATCGGGATCTCAGTGCATGGCTAGGTCGCAGTCAGGGAAGTTCCTTTGACAATGGAGCCAGACAACTTGTATTACCATAGTACCATAGTACATAGGTTTTCACTCTGCTGCTCCAGTTCTACCCTCAAACTGTTAGTCTGAGCCACATCATTTCGTCTCTTCTCTCGATAGGTAAATATCACCCACTTTGCCCTAACTTCTCACTATCCAATTTTTCCTCCCTTTCCTCCAGCTAGCCTTGTGCGATTATAAGATTGCTTGGATATTGTGTGTGTGTGATTGTTAATTCCCCCCACAGATCTCCCCTGATATTCCCCACTGTTCTACGGAGGCACTGGCATTAGGGGTGGACCCCGGAGATACCTACATTTTGGGGTAACAACAGCACCAGCCATGCAGCCTGTGAAGAAGATCACAATGGATTGGCCATCTGCAAGGGTGGCTGTGAATTGCCTGAAGACTGAGGGAAGTAATACACGCAGCTTCAGTCACTGAAAAACAGCCTTCCTGAACACTCATGACATTTCACGAGGGAAGAATTTTTGCAAGATACACTCCCTCAGGCAATTCAGCCCTAATTCAAAGCTGTGTTCCAACTAAAACAAGATGTTACAAGTGGGAACTGTAAGAAGTTGTTGCAGTATGGAGTGCTCTTGTGCCAGGTTCCATTCAAGCATCTATGGCTTCTTTTAGGATACACTGAAGTGGTAAGCAGATCCCTTGCTGTACTCCAAAAAGTTACTTTTCTAAACTGCACTCAGTGATCAGAAGTTGCTGATTTGAGAAATCAAAAACAAATCTCAGGAGAAGACAAAGAGCTAGCTAAAGTGCCTTGAATTATGCAATCAGAATATAGGAGTTGTAGTCCAAAAAAACAAAAACAAAACCCACTTTCCCAAGCTATGGGAATGAAGTTGAGAGCGGGATAGAGACCTGATTTTAACAAAGGAAAGAAGCATGTGGATGAGGGTAAGTAAATCCTCCTCACTCTCACTGTCCACTTCCCTCCAGCCTGGTATTCCAAGTCCTTCCTTCATGGCCAGCTGGCCTTTGACACTAGAATGGATCTTAGATTGGAGAAGGATGGTGAGCAGTGAAGTGGGGAGGGCCCAGTTTCCCCTCAGCCCAAAAACATATTTTCTTCTTCAATTAGACTCTTGTCTGATCTGTTTCTGCCACCATCTCACATCCAGTCTGAACCAACAAGTTCCAGTCGATATGAGCAAGTTCTAAAACACCAAATCCTTCTGAAAGACAGAATTACCAGGAACAAGCTATAGGAAGAGAATTATTACAGCTAATCTATTTGGTCTGAATCTCTCATTCCCACTTCCAGAGAGTATGCTGTGGAAAAATAGGCAGCTGGCTATGGCTCAAAATCAATATAGTTGGGTCACTGAGCATTTGCTGCACTCTCAGAAATAAGACCCTTCTTTCTGCACATAGTCGTTTGCTGATTTGATTAAATTATAAGACTGGGGGGGGAATAATGAAATTTCAGTAGCCTGTTTTGACATTTGGATAGGAAGAGTTTTTAGGTGTGCCATGAATACCAGATGCTGTAGGCTACATTTCAGAGGAAGGAACGGCAAAATCACCTCTGAGCATTTCTTGTCTAAGAAAACCCTATGAAATTCATGGGGCTGTTGTAAGTTGACAGGTGACTTGAGCGCACACAGACAGACACACAGACACTCTTCTTCTCCCTTCCCATGCTCTAGCTCTGCAGGAAGTCTCTGATAATCTGAATTCATTTCAAAGTGCTACTTGTTTCTAGTGAAATATTTTTTTAAAAAATTCCAAGGCTATCACAAGACTTTATGGTGTCTGAGGTGGAACAGCAACCCAAGTCAAATTTCATATTACCTGAAGCCAGACAAGTTATTTTGGAACATGATGCAGAAAATCTCATATACACACATTCTCCAACTGTCCTAATTTACCATGGACAGTCATAATTAATCCTCTGTTGTCCCACATTTTCAGCTGTTTTTCTAATGTGTTAATTTCTCTCTTCTCCCAGTTTCCTCTTTTGTCCTCAGATTATTTCATTTGCTGCAAACTGAGTTCAAAGGTAGTACAAAAATAGTTTGCACTCATTTAACTCAGGGAGAGGACAAGAGAGGAGAGGCAGTCCCAAATAATCTTCTGTTGTCCTGCTTCTTCAGCTGCAAACCCATTTGTCTAATGCACACAACTTTGGCTAGCTGAAAGTTATCTCCTACAGAATACTTCCATGCTCTCCTTGTATATACATAGAAACTTGATGAATAAAGATTATGACTAAATAAGAAGATGAATGTTATAGGGAATGAAAGATGCATTCTCAAATATATCAAACTGCAAGTATAAAGTTAGTGATGATTTTATCAGACATCACACCTACCATTACGCTGACTCATTCCCATATTTGTGTTTACCTGACTTTGTTGTAGGGCTATGTGGCTTAGAAAAAGTAATACTCCAGACTTTGTTTACCAATAAAAGAAGAGGTCCTAGAATACAAATTTTATGACTTTTTATGACCCAAACGTTTTTTTAAAAAAAAACCACAGTATCTAGAGAAGGAAAGTCAATACTTCAAGAGACATTTGAGTTTGCCAAGGGCAGAGAAAGAATTGTATTCAATCAGCATAACTTGCACCAAGTACTGAAATACCTTTCTTGCACTAAAGTCTGAAATTTTTCAGGATTGCTGGACATGAGCTGGTTAGCCTCCTTAAAGGTGAGTTGTACTGGGTAGTAGCCTCCATTGAATGGATTGTGACAAGATGTTTGGTCAGAACCCAAATCAGCTAACAGTTCTCCCGTCTTCTCAAATTCCTCAACAAGTCTCTCCCTGCATATAAAAAGTGAACAGTGAAAGAACAAAAGTCAATTAACTGTAGAACAATTAATCTTAGTCGGGCATGAAGATTCTGGTATCACAAACAGATATGACCTAGATATCTAAACACCTTTGATTTCAAAGATATAGCCAGTCTCCTGTTAAAACCAATAAGGCTATGGCAGCACCACTCTCAGGGACTGCAGGAGTTTGGGGCATTTTTACTGGGTCTACAGCATGGAGGGAAAAAGGAGGGACAGTGGCAGAGCTTGGAGTGTGTGGAGGGGGGGCCACAGTGCAGGAGCATGATCAGGATGTGTGGGGTGTGGCCAGGGCTCACGGGGGCATGGCTACAGGCCAGGATGCTCCAAAAACATTGCCGCCTGGGGCAATCCACTTCCATCGCCCCCCGTCTCTACACAACTGAGGAGGAAAGTTACCCCCTTTCCAACACTGTGGTCTTATGCCTGATCATGAACCTCCAATATACATGTAGATTTTCTTTTCTTTTCAAGTAGAAACATTAAAAACAGTCTCCTTTGGCTTTTTAAAAATGCTTACCTTTATCTTTACCAATTGTTGGGCAATCTATTCAGTAATTAAAGAAGGCAAAGATTACATTTGATTGTGCTGTTTGATCATTTTGGTATTTGTGTTTTTGTGTATAGCAAAGATGGACTTAAGTTAAAATATATGTCACAAGGCCAGACTGCTATAGAGTAAATTGAAATCTTACACCAAACAGCAATTCCTAATGCATAGTTGTCAAAATTGTCCCAGGCCAAGCAGTACTTACCAAAGATCAACCACATTTCCATGATATCCTAAACTCAGAGCTGTTTTGTTCTTCTTTGCTTCTCTGTGTGAATTGCAAAAAAAAAAAAAAAAAGTAACATTTTAAAAATAGTATGCCAATTTTATAGAGACAAAATAATTTTCTTCAGAGTAAAATGTTCTGATAAACATTTTTAAAGCAATTCTAAACTTTTCCAGCAATGGTACCTACATGTGTGCATCTGTGCGCACACCTGAGTATGTGTGTGCCTGTTGGGGTTATAAAGTGGGAAGTGAGCAAAATGCAATTTAAATGTTAAATATCTTCTGATGTAGTATATTCCTGTCTTCATCCCCTGCATATCTTTTGATGTTCATAATCCACTCTGGCCTCCCTGCCTGCCTTGATTCTCTGGTTTTCATTGGCTGATCCTCTGTAATGTCAGAGCAAGCCTTGTGGCAGAAATGTCACAGTCCTTCTGGCTGCTGTAGAATTTAGTGTTCAGACATTGAGGACATAACCAGTTTTGAGATGAATGCTGAAGAGGTTTTGAGAGACTTTAAAAGGCCACAAATCCAGGCATGTTTATTTTTTTAAAAAATTCACCACCTAAGAAGTAACAAGATATCATGTGCTTTTGGAAAACATCTGATTGGTGCAAATCAGATTAGTAGTTTCAGAAGATTTTAATAGAAACTGATTAATTCTTACTCTAAATGCTATGTTTTGTTGATTTTCTTATATGATTGTGGTTCTCAACAGAAATCTGTTCTTCAGGCTGAGATAAAGCACAGAAGAATTCATCCATGCGGTGATGATACCAGTAAGGACCAATGCCAGCCAATGGAAGTGAATCCTTGCTGGGGTTTACAGAAGTTACTCCTGGGTTTAAATGGGTATTTTATGGGAGGTTTCCATGGTCCTGAACATTTTGGGTTCAGCACCATAGATAGCTGCCATAAAACATTCCTGTAAGACTTTATGTAGATTCATCAATGCAACAGAGCCAGAGGCACACTGTTTATGCTATAGGGGAAAAGGCTGAAGATGTAAATCTGGTGAAAGCAAGACTTAATTCTTAGATATATGAGTGGAAGGCAAAACTTTCACCATAGCAAATAGAGGGAACAGGTTTCAATGAGAGGCAGTACGATCTAGTCATTGAAATGGTGGACTCCTCCATCAGGTCTCCATTGAAATGATGGACTCTTCCATCAGGTCTGAACATGATGAAACTTATTGAATGACCTCGAACTCGCTCTCTCTCTCAGGCTGCTTTATCTCACAAGGTTGTTGTGAGAATGAAGGAGGAAGGAGGACAGCTTTATTCTCAAAGGAGGAAAGGTCAATAATGTTCCATTGTATCTTGCCCCACCAGCTGGTGAGAAGCCCTCCCTCCATTTGCCATTGCTCTGGCCTCTGAGAGAAAGGAGAATAGCCAGCATCTGCTAGATTCAACATCTTCCCTCACTGCCATCCCGTTTTCTGTTATGGATCATGTCTTATTTAGATTGTAAGCCTGAGAGAAAGGAATTGTCAAATTAATTTGTAAGCCACCTTGGGAGGCTTTTTTGGCAAAGAGCAGGGTATAAATCCAATAAATAAATAAATAAATAAATAAAGTGTGATATAAATGTAATTAATACAATAGAGAAACAAGAGTGTTATTTATTCCAGAGGAGATCACTGTTCCAAAAAGTACTTCCTTCTGCCAACAGTTTTAAGATTCTCGACAAAATTATTCTGCACTTCCAAAGATACATTGCAAGACTAAGTATATTCCATACACGTAGATTTTTAAAGTGCCTACAATTAAACAAACATACAAATGTGCTTCAATCACTGGGGAATAATGTGTACAAAAACGTGTGCCTTAGAACTGTGCACAAATGAATGTAAATATGATAGAAAATGAGTACACAAAAGGCACACACATTTCAGTCTGTGCAATATGATTGAACAGTGTAGGAATGTTGGTGGGGATCAGAGAAACAATACAAAACTGATCTTGAGTATTTTTCAGATCCTTAGCAAAAAGTAAGGTCAGGCACTAGAAATAGATCAGGTTGGAAGATTGTCTACCTCAGCTTGTCTACTATATTGCTCCCAAATTCCTTTCTGTGGAATGCAGAGTTAAGTGGTAAAAAAGTGAAATATGTTTCTAGAATTATTAACTTGCCTGAGTTTTCAGGTCCCCACGAAGGGAGGCTTTCTTTCTGTACTATGCTGTTACTGTCATGTTTTGAAATGATTTTAAATTGTCTGAATCCCTGATATTTTAATGTGATTGTTTATTTAATTGTAATTTAATATTTTTATCATTAGATTTTTGTTGTTGTGTGCCTTCAAGTCATTTTCACTTGAGGTAACCCTAAGGTGAACCCATCACAGGTTGTTTTTTTCTGCAAGATTTGTTGAGAGATGGTTTTTCCTTTGCCTTCCTCGGAGGCTGAAAGAGTGTGCTTTGCTCAGAGTCACCCAGTGTGTTTCCATGGCCGAGTGGGGATTTGAACTCTGGTTTCCAAGGTCATCATGCAACGCTCAGCCACTATATCACACTGGCTCTCTTTTACATGTACGCGGTTTTCATTCATTAAGTGAGTCATCTTGGGTCCCATATCAGAAGAGGGACAGGATATCAAATAAATGGTTAAATAAATATGAACAGAAAGAAAATATAGAATCAGTACTTAAGCCGAACAATGCAGTGGTCCAGACTCTTGGCGATTTCCATCAACCACCCCTGCTGATGACGTTTTAAAAGGGCAGCTTCATCCACCTGAAAGATTAGATTTTTAAAAAGTGACTACAGAAGACCCCCCCCCCAACAAACTCATTATATTGTAAGTTGCAAGTCAGAATTCATTTAACAAGCACCATGTAAATATGACAGCTAACGTGGGATGGGCCACTCATAGGTTATGAAACACATATTACCACTCTGTGAAATTTCCTGTCAGAGCAAATATAGAAACAAGATTCTGTTCCCATCATCAGTGGTAAAATTACACGGGTCACTGAAGTCCTTTATTGCTCTGTTTAATAGTAGAGCTATAAAGCTGCTATTACCATAGCCTTGTTTCACATTAAAACATTTCAGCTCCTCAGGGAAATGTTTTATGGTGTGAGGAGGACTTGGTGTATCTTTCAACCACTATATAGTTGAATTACAATCTGTCTGACAAAACCCACATTTGGCAAAACATCTTCTCAACAGCATATCCCCTTCATTACTTCTGGATATTTTTTTTCTAGATTAGCTGTCAATTTAAATAGACCGAAGCATTTTCTCACCAAGAGAAAAAAATTAGACTTGAAGTGCATATAATGGTGAAGAGTTTGTTTATGAACATAATCTGAAGCAAAGCGAGACACAGTAAGAATGAACCTAAAACTGTAAAATTTCCAGAAATTTGGAAGCTGGGAAGAAAACATGGAAAAGGTTTTAAAAATGGACATTTGGCAAAAATAGAAAAATATGTGATACTTAATTTTAAAATAACCAACGATAAATATAAAGTGTCTTTCTAAGGTATACAATTTGTATACATTGGATTGCTTATAAAATTATACTACACAATACCTGAGTGTATTAATTTATTAAATATGGAACAAGGACCCACTGCTGTCATTATACTAGCAAAATATCTTCCTTCAGCTGAAACCAGAAGAAGCTGAAACCCTTCACTTTGCAGCAGCACAGATGACTTTAAATCCTGTTCCAGAAGGCTGGAAAACTTTTTGAGTAATGGAGAAAACTGCAAGGGAGACATGTTACCACCGTGTACTGGCCTGGCCTTTGGTGAATCAAAGATATCATTTTGATATCACATTTCGGCCCTGCTCTGCCACCAGCCAAGTGTTTGTGAGGCCACTGAACAAGCGCGAAGCTAGGCTTGGCTACTATTTGCTGCTCACACCAAACCAAGCCAGAGATTGCCAGATCTGCTTTAGGGGACCTCCTGAAACAAACACCCTCATTACCAATGCGCGATAAAACAAAGAGACCCTCTGCCCTGAGAGGACATCCTGGTGAGCTGAGTGCTTAACTGCCGAGCTAGCCACATTTACATATCGGCCATACTATTGTCAATTCGGAACATAACTCAATCATGTAAATTCTGACCTTTCAGAGGCATTGTCTCCAACCCAAAACTTATTGTTTTCACCCAAGACCAGACTAGCCTACGGTCGTTCTTTCTCTGATAAAAACCTCCAGTTCCGAGAGCTCCTCGGACCGCTCAACGGACTTGCGTTCGGACTGCTCTCCTGTCTTGCTGCCACCTCGTTCTGCAAGCTCCCCTTGGCTGCTGCGCCAAGTCCTCCTACCCTCCATTGGCTTCCCCCAGGACTGCAGGATTGGTGGCATATCACCCATTCCCCAAAAACTCTATTTCCTATCCTAGTTAGGAGTGTGTTCATGTTTTTAGTAATAATTGTCTAATCAATCTTAATTGCTATTTGAACTGCCTGACTGCTCACTGACCTAATGTTGTAGACATAGGGTAAAAGATCCCCACTAAGTTACCCTGCCTCTCGTTAGCCAAGAGAGTGCTCCAGCTAATTTCCCCATCTTTGCTTGGTTTGGTTTGTTGTTTGGGCGCCCCTCCCAGGACCCCCAATTCACAGGGTAACAGACATTCAAAGAAAGTCCCTTCACACTAACATACATCGTCTCATGCAACACCAGAGTTAAGTCATAGTATATTCTAGTGCAGCACTGGAATTACATCAATGTGTAATCATGGAGTATTCAAACAATAATTCCAAATGTACTAATTGAACTTATTTAAAAAATATTTTAAAATTTTGATACCAGTGGTGCTCAGCTGCTGAATTCTAAGAAATCTAACATCTCTTGGGGTGGGTTTGGGGATGTTTTACTAGTTTGTGGGAAGCTGGAAAACAGTTAAAGCTGAGAACAGAAAAAACTAACATCAAAATTACGATAAAGCAAAGGCAGCTATTATGAGTTGTGAATTTAGTCTTTTTAACTGTCTCAAGCAGACCAGATGCTAAAAACATTCATTTAAAAAAAAAAACTGGAAAAAAAGTGGGGTGGAGGGAGAATAAAGATTCACTGAATATTAATTTTGTTGCACGTAACTTTGTCCAACCAGTCTCATCTTCTCAGCTTCCACAACATCTTTTCTTCCTCATAAGCACAGAAATAGAAGATTTGCCCAGACCAATACAGGTTTCTCTGCTCTTTCACATTCCACTTTATCTTTTGACTTGCAGTCATCAAACATAGGCAAGATTTTTTTTCAGGCTGTGTCACGCCAAACTTTTTGCCACCATTTTGCAGAAGGAGTTATGCCTAGTCGAATCCCAGGCTGCATTCTGTGACCAAGTATCTGAGGACACATGTGGCCGAGCAACATCAGAGTATGATCAAGATGGTAAATATTATTGTCCATAGAATCTTAGAGTTGGAAGTGACTACATGGGACATCTAGTCCAACTCACTGCTATGCAGAAATACAAAATTAAAACACTCCTGAAAGATGCCCATCCAACTTTAGTTTAATGAAGAAAAAACATGCTAGTACAGGCTGATGCAGTTTGCTTTTGCCTGAGCCTACAGGGAAGGGCAAGACTATGCCTCCTCCTTCTCTCCTCTACCCTTCCCACTGAGTTGTGCAATTGTAAAAACTACTTTTGCAGTTTGAACTGAGTTTACAATTATTGAAGTAAGGAGAGGATAAAAGTGCAAAGTGGGAGGAGGAGACAAAAAAGTAGAAACAACAACAACAATATCAAATTCATAGAACTTCACATATGTTCCTTGTGAGTATGTCTGCCACCGGTGGTGATACTATCATTCCTCTAATTTACTTTCTCAATTAGGGAAGGCAGAGCCAGGGGACAAGTTTAAAATGAACCAAATATAAGTATCTGATGTCCCCTTTGTCCAATTAGTTTCAGAATGGATGAATATTTAAAGGGAATTAAGTGAAGGAAAACCTAGATTTTTATGTGTTATGCTTGGTAAACATTAACTGCAAGTAGACTTTGATGCATCAGGAAGGCAGTTTCCTCATGCCATAGTTTTCACACTTGCAGGGTAGGGCAATACACAGTTGCCTGGACCCCATGTCCATTTTGAAGAAGTCAGGCCTCTTTCAAAAATACAAGCTGGAACTTTGCCAGCAAAAAAATAAATAAAATAATAAAAACAAAAATCCCTCCCTCCTGCTGACAAGAAAATGGCTTTTTGATGTGTTTGGGAGAACAATCAGTACTTAATTGACTTGTTCACTTCCACTGAATGGAAGCCCTGCAATGCCTACTACTGTAAGGTAATATGCATTGTCCAGAGATACTGGGAAATCCCATTCACATTTGAAACGGGGCAAATGTTCAGAATATATTGTTTGCATCTCCTCAGATTACTTAAGCATCATTACTGGTACCCAGAGCATAATGAGCAGAGGTTATACTCAGATCTAAACTTTTGAACCTGCAGAGTATGACATTAAGGTCATGTTAGCCCCTCCCAGAAGGCATCCCCTTGGATCCAGGTGACAATCCCCAAGTTATGAAAGGGTTAAATACAGGCACACAGACTTGGAGGGGCAGCTACTTCCCCTAGGAGAAGAAAAGAGCCTCCTTGCAGACTTGCAGATCTGCACCCCAGATAGAAAAAGGCTGAAAAGAAGGAGCCTGGAAAAATGCCAGAGGATAAACTTCATGGAGACAGACCAGAAAGAGCCTGGAAGAATCACAGAGAGTCTCCCAAGAGAAGGACCTGCTGCCTTGATCTTCAGCCACCCAGCCAGCTGGACTTTTCGTCCCAGTGGAAGGTGAGAGAATCCATGTGTGTGTCTTAGTCTATGATTCTTTAAGTTTAGCTGTATGCTTTTAACCCCCTTAATTCGGTCAGGAGTAGGGTTTTTAGCACCAGTGCCATTCTCCCCCTCTTTTCTTTTGAGAAACGGCTTGTACTGAACACAGATTGTTCTGTTGGGTTCTGGTACTATGGTTTTTTTGTCTTTTAATAAAGAAATAATTGTTTGTGTTTCAAAATCAACTTGTCTTCAATGTGATTCCTTTTTCTTTTCTTGTTTTTGGAGCTACTCTGGTTAACTGTTCCTTTTAAAAACCTATAGCCTTTGCGGTTCTGCAGAGAGAAGAGCTGGTGCCTGGGAGCATTTTTCACCAAAACCAGTAAACCCAGGGCACAGCTCTCATCACAAGACGAAAGGAGATGATAATCTTAAAGGTGACAACAGCAACAGCAGCAACACAACAAAATCATACAAAACAACATCAAGTAAGGTTACCTCAGCAATAATGCCGACACAGCCAACAATGGCGGCAGCCTTTGCTTGAGCTCCACTCATTCCTCCCAGGCCAGATGTAACAAAGACTTTCCCAGCCAGGTTCTCAAGCCCCAAGTAGCGACGGCCTGCATTCAGCACTGTGAGCTAAACCAGCAGAGCAATGGAAGGCCATTACTGTACAGAAGGTACCTCCTTAACATAATTTACCAATTATTTTATTAGTTTTAAAGCTAATTGTGTTTGACAGTATCTGTTTTATTTTCTTTTAAGAACTTCTTTTTAAGCATAGTGAAGGAGGCTTCAAAGACTTTTCAACTCAGTCCTTGGTTAGACGGCAGGCATGAAGTTTAAATTTGGTTGGTGGCAATGTATGGCATTGGCACAGCAGCCAAGGAAGAGCAAGGTCATAGACTTCTGGATACTGTGTTCACTCGCCAATGCCACATTTAATTGTAGCAGCAATAAAATTAAAACAGGATGCTAATCATGTGGAATTCCTCATGGCTAACCTGATCACTTTTGATTATTGCATGCCCAGAATCACTTTTCATTTTGGCCTTGGTGAGAATACAGGTATGAGCTTCTGTTGCATTCAAAACCTGTTTGGATCATAATTAATGACCTCAGGCTAAAGATCTGTGTGCACTCAGACATTTTGTAACAAGATGTAATAAATTTCCCGAATTGTCCTGGAAGATCCCCAATGACATTAAAGATGAGTGAAAACATTGTTTCCATTCTCTTTTTGATAAGAATTTGCCAAAAATCCAAAAATGTCTTAATATTTGGAATGGAAAGAATGTCTGCATGCAGTTTTTAAAAAATCCAGAAGAAAAACTGTGAGATTTTCCCATCCCTAGTCACCAGTCTGTTTTGATGCCAAGCAGCCCTGGACAGCTTCCATATGGGAAAGTCCAAAGAAGCCCAAATACACACTTCTTTTGAGCTGCTTGGGGGGAAAGATCATGAGGACACAAATGTCACAGCTAAGCAAAATCATCTACATGTGAACTGGATTCCATTCGCTTTAAAAGGTTTTTGATGGCTGGAAGCTCCACCAGTGAACCAGAATGTTCGGTTGGAACACACCCTTCTCTCAATAGCAGCGTTTAGAGGACAAAAGATAATTGCTGAGTGGCTAGGCATCTTAGGTGCATTTACACTACAAAATTATACTCCTATGATTCTACTTTAACCACTATGGCTGCATCCTATGGAACTGTGATGAGGCACTAGAGCTCTCAAGCAGGTAACCCTGCCTACATCTCAAATTCCAGGATTCCATAGGATGGAAGCATGGCAGTTATGGCAGAACAATAGCACTATAATTGTGTGATGTGAAAGGGCCCTGCTTGGCCTTGAGAATGACCCCTGGCATCTCTAGTTAAAAGGATCCCAGTTAGCAGCTGATAGAGGTCTACCTAAGACTTTTTCACTCAGAACAGATGACTCAGATCATTCCCCCCGCCTCAGAGCTTGGAGGCTTGCTGCTAAATGGTTAAAACCAGCTACAACTGAGCAGTAGGACCAAGAGCATGGATTTCTGACCTGTCAGAGGGTGGATTAGATGGACCATTAGGTTTCTTCCCCTCTATATGTTTGCCACAGTTCCTTTATGAATGGTTTTGGTGTTTTGTTTTTATATTTTTTCTTCTTAACAATAACTTTCCAAGTTGCTACTTCCAATCTAGTTTCTGGATAGTTTAGTCACACATTGTTGCTGTTTTCCTGATTAAAACAGGGATTCACTTTTTCTTATGAAAGACACCATTCTGAGTGTTCTCCTCCTCCCCTTCACTCCATAGGATGGAAAAACTTCTGCATCTTGGCTTAAATAGTGACTAGAAGATGCCACTGCATGTGATACACAGAGGTATGGCAAGATCCCTTGTCCCCAATGGAGATTTAAAGGAGGCAAAATCAAAACTGAGAATCATTCAGAGATGTAACAGGCAGCCTCCTCTGCAAAACAGTACTTTAGACTCATAGAAGTTACTTGTGGCTGAGTGGCTCGCAGCAGCTGGGTGACATATACTACAATAAAGTCTCTTATAGTGTTTTAGAACAGGGCTGTTAGGTTTAGTCTTCACAAAAGCCATGGAGTGTTTATGCAGTTTTTATAGCTAGGACATCAGCACTTGGAAATAATGCATTATATGTAACTCATTACTTTTGGGGACAATTAAGGCTAGACCAAGTCACATTTCAAAAGCAACTGAGCAAGTGAAAATAACAAGAACCATTTTCTAGGTATCTCTGGGAGGTTTTGTAATAAACTAAATAATTCCATTTTTAAAACAGCTTCCCAAGTTCTGTAACAGATATTACATTCATCTCTTTCATCAGAACTGATGTGATACTGTTCTCTTCCCCACATTGTACATTCTGCCAGACAGTACTCTTGTCTTACCACAGTGCCATGGACTATTCCCTGTGGTCCAATGTAGCAATAGCTCCCTGCTGTCATCTGTCCGTACCTGTTTAATAGTAGTGCAAGCAACATATTTTTCTCAGTACAATTAGAATGATGAGGTGGGGGGAATAAAATGCAGTGTATATTTTTATGACATTGTAAGTGTTTTGACTGTGTGCCTTTTAAGGATGTGAACCTGCCTTGAATCCCAGAACTGGAGAAAAGGCAGGATATAAATGAATAATTAACTGCACCACTACCCTGGTACAGCCTTTGCTGCGGCAGCCTGGTATGGTCTTTCCCAATCTGGTGCTCTTGCGGTTGGTCTGAGATTACAATCCCCATCATTTCCAGTCAGCATATCTGTACCCACAAACATTTCACTGTCGAAAACTGGGACACATATGACCAAACAGTTTCTGAGTGTGGTCAAGATGCCAAAAATTATTAATAAGAAAAGACTCACTAGCTATGAGAGGCTGCAGCCATTTGCTTTTCCCTGATTCTACAGGGGAGAGCAAGATTCTGCACCTCTTCTCACCTGCTGAGTTAATAGACTATGAACTACTTTTGTACTTTGAACTCAGTTTGCATCAATTGAAGTAAGCTGAGGACAAAGGAGGAAGGTGGGGGGAGGAGAGAGATAATGGGACATTTTAAAAGCAGCTGAAACAGTAAGATGACAAAGGATTAATCTGGACCATCCCTGCCAAAGATGGAGAGAATGCCCTGTCCTCTCTACTGTCCATACTGTCTGGGGTAGTGGTATTTTAGTACAGTTTATACCAGAAGAGGGAAGGCTGATGGAATATTTCTCCTTCCTAGTTAGCTGTAGCTTTTAGCTCACTTCTATAGCTCTCTTCTTCTCTCAGCTTCGCCTCGTACACTCTGATTCTATGCTCGTCCATTCAAAAGTAAGTCCTATTGAGTTCCAGGAGTCTTACTCCTGCTATTGGGTTGCAGCCTGAGCCTATATTTCTATACATACATTGCTTTTCAGTGTCCCATGTTGCCCTGTCCATCTGCCTCCTAGCACAGAGTGCATCTGTGCTGAACAGTTTGATAGCACTACAGTTTGATTCCACTTCAGTTGCCATAACGCCATCAGCAGGAATCCTGGGATTTATAGTATTGTTGAAAAACTTGGAATTTTCTCCTAGAGAAATCTAGTCCTCTCCTTAAACTATCATTCCCAAGATGCCCTGAGATGAAAGACTGAGGATTAAGTCAGGTGCATGGGAATTGTTCAGGGGAGTGGAGTAGAATTCTGTAGCACAGAATTCCAAGTACCTCAACAAACTACGGAGCCCACGTTTCCCCAGGATAAAGTTATGGCACTTTAAGTGGTATCAAACTGATATCACTGTGTAATGTAAACATATATTTGAAGACTCTGCCAAAAAATATCCAGATTCTGAAATAAAAACTAGTCCTTATAAATTAAACAGGGAAATCAAAAAAAATTAAATAATGGGTAACTTAACTTACATTGTAACCCCCATCGCAAACATTCTCTCGTATTTATCTCTGGAGGAATAGTTAGGAATTACCTTAACAAAGAAAAAGGGAAAAGAGATCTTTTAATAACACCCTGTTTGAGCAGATTCTGTTATTACCTCAACTAAATCCAGTCAATCATTCTCATGTGGTAAACTGTGAAAGAACCTCACAGGAAGAGTAAATGAGATAAATTCTAGGTGTTCCAATCACAACAAGCGTGGCATTGTCATAATTGGAGAGTTCTTAATAGTCCACAAGAATGAGTTCTTAATAGTCCACAAGAATGCTCTGATGATTATTTCTCTTTATTATTCTCTGAGACACAAAGAAAGGATAACAGAATGACAGAATCAATATGGTGCAGTGATTAGACTGTTGGACTGGCACTTGAGAGATGCAAGTTCCAGTCCTCACAGAGATCTAACTCAATATTATGAGGAATATGTATTCCTCTACATTTAACCTTCTTTTCTTTCCATTATGGGATTTCATCAGAGCTGTGTGACTCAACATCGACACTTGCAAATCAAGGCCATGCTAACTTACAATCACCAAACACTAAATGCAGAATACAAAGGTGAGCAAAATCATATGCTATGATAAATAGTCATCAGGTGATTGAGTTGTTAGTTAGTTCATAGAGCTGGTAGAGAACACAAGGGCCATGGACTCCAACCTCCTCCCATGGAGGAATACACAGTCAAAACAGTCCTGGCAGATGACTATCCAGACTCTATTTTAAAGCCTTTTTTAAAAAATGTGTTGAGGATATAATCTGATTTAATCTGGTTTAATCCTAAATTGTGAAACTAACTCAGAGACCTTGGGCTGGTTATTCGGGCCCTTTCCGCAATGCACCTTTTCACAGAGCTGGGGTGCGGGGATCACGCAAGCAGCCTCCAGCGAGAGGCTCTCACGTCCCGGTTCCTTCAGCTCCGCAGCCGCCGCCCACTCACATGAGAGCCCTACCTCTTCCTTCCACAGTGCAGCCTAGGAGTTTCCCAGGCTGCGCTAGGGCAGGAAGCATGAGCACCACGGCTCTGCAGCTCCGCACGCATGGCAAGTACGCGCGGGGCCCCGGAGTGATGCACGATCGCACACCATTTTCAGCTCAAAGACGAAAATGAAAAAGTGCACGAATGGCGCCTGCCAGACCCTGGAGCATCACGCTATTGTGAGTGCGTTGTGTGGATCACTCCTCACATTTGCGCTGCACTTGAGGAGCCCTTTCACATGGCAAATGCCGTGCAAGAAGGGCCTCTGTCTCAGTTTAACCTACTCACAGGATTTGTGAGAGAGCCCTGGACACTGCTCTGGATTCACTGAAGGAAAAGCAAGATAAAAAAATAAGAAATAAATGATTTTTAAAAATGTCATTGGCCCAAGAAGGGACAGGCAAGCAACTTCGGGTGCTATTGGAAACTAATCTGAGATGCCATCCAGATATTCTCGGAATATAATTCCCATCATACTTCATTGTCTGCTATCTGCTATGTTGATGGAAGAGGCGATCAAACAATAACTGGAGGGCCACAAATTTCCCATCCTTACTCTAAAACAATACTCAGGTGGCTGAGTGCTGACAAGATGAGGGCCAAAATATAGCTGCTGAGAAAAAGAGAAAAAGGTATATGTGATGAACCCCAAACCAGGGAAGGAAATGGCTGGCTGGCTGACTGGTGAAAACATGAATGGGACTGGGGCTAAGATATATTAGACAACTTTGGCTGTGGGGACATTTTGTCATGACTTCCTCCTGTGCCATACAATAGCAGAATGTTGTCATATTTGTTATATCCTCTTTGCTGTTATATCTGGTGCATAGCAACTCATAGGAATGTTTCTGGAAACTGGCCGTACTTATTACATGCATTCTGTTTGTGCCACGTTCTGAAGTTTCTGTGTATAGCTTTTCATGCCCGTCCATCTGCCCTGAAAGTAAGGGGAGAACTGCAAGCTGAGAATGAAAGGCTCAGTCCATCTGTGGGGAGAAGAGGGAGCTTGGGACAAAAAAGCCCTCATTATATTGCTGCCAATGAAGGGGGATAATTTCTGCTGCTCTTCCTTGCTCCATTTGGGTTAAAGCACCAAAGAGAAAGGCCTGGAGGATCCTATCCAGTCCACCCAAGGTTAATGAAAGAAAGGATAAGAAATAACATGGAGGTCATTAGAACACATACAAAGACAAAGAAGATAAGCTGATGGTGAGCTCTTACCATGCCATTGGTGATGACTAATCGAGGAGCGTTTCGATGGCTAGAGAAAAGTCCTAAAGGATGCCCACTGTATATGACTAACGTCTGATCTTCAGTCATCTCAGACAAATAGTGCATCACCAGCCAGAACTACAGTAGGAAGGGAAATTGAAAAACAGCAGGCTGAGTCTCCTTATTGACATCAATTAGCATTCACAGGCTTATGGGGGGTAGATGAGATGAGATGGCAACAGACCAGTGTGAAAAAACTGAATCACTCACTACCAAGTTCTCATAAAGCTGGAGAAAGATCATTTGAAATGCAGTATCAGCATGGGAGGTGGGATGTGTGTTGAGGCTCCCTTCTTCCAACACTTTCCCCTGAAAACTGTCCCCCCCCCAAAAAAAACCTGTTCTGCACCTACTGCAGCTCTGAAAATGGAAGTAACCCCTCCATTGTTGGGAGGGGAGGTCAGTATGGAATGGTGGGAGCAACTGGTGATTGGCTCGATGTTTAAAGGGGTGTTTAAAAAAGATTAGGTGGACGTCAGTTAGTTAAGAGAATGAAAGAGATGAGTACGTCAGAGCTAGAGTTAGGAATATAAGAGAAAGATACGAGTTAAAGTTAGCTAATTAACCTAGAGTCAGTCAGGATTTGGATGTGTTAAATAAGTAATTTTTTGACAGTATATTGAACTTCTGTTTAATGAATTAATTCTTATATTATACATTTGTATCTTTAAGAATGCTACAGTAGTAGTATTGGTGTGGATGAGTTCCAACACATGTGGTGGCAGTTCAAGAGTGATGGTGTCCGGTGGTGGCATTCAAAAATGGGCTAGATTGACCTCTCCTGGTAGTGAGTTTCAGAGCATGGGAGCAGCCGCCAGTGAGGCCTTCTCTCTCTCAGTCTCATCAATTGCACTTCAGATGTTGGTGGGACACAGTGATGCCCAGTGGCTTCTATATCAGTAGGGCAGAGAACCCAGTATGGCGTTTAGTTCAAACTTTACATGAGCTATTCTGCTCCTGAAAATACAGTAGAAGCTAGCTTTAAATGAGCTACCCAAGGTGCTGAACTATTTTGAGGAGAGGGTTTAGTACTTTGGATATCTCCTTTAACCTGGGCCTTTTCCGCACGAAGAGAGTGAATCACTCCATGCCATTACTCACTGCTTCTTCTTGGCTCAAAGCAACATGGACTCTCCCTTAAGCCTTTCTGCAGGGCTCCTCCATTTGGTCCATGGTGAATCCGAGCAGTGCAAGGTCTGTAGATCCGCACTGCTCAGGCTGAAAATGGTGGCTTCTTGTTTTTTGTGGGTCCGGACCAACCGCTGACACTGGCCATGCCCACAGCCCTCCCTCCGCTGATCGCAGGCTCGCATTGGTGTGAGCCTGCGCATCTGCACAAGTGAGCAAGAACGCAATGGCGCACTCCAGAAGATTGAAAGACCGGATTTTTCCAGTCTTCACTTAGCGTGCTGGGGGACCACTTGGGGGCATTTTGGATTGGATTAAGGTGCGGAACTAAGGTAAATAGTCTGAACCTAATCCGATCCAAGGTGTGGATGACCTCCGTGACAGGATGCCTTGTCCTGTTTTAACTTCCTTGTGCGGAAAGGGCCCTGGGATGGATTCATTCCATCATAGACAGAAGGCCTTTCCTTACTACACTGTTATAGTGCTATTATTCCACTTTCAACATCCTGTGGAATTCTGGGGTTTCTAGTTTACTGAGGTCAAAAAACTCTCTGGCTTAGAATTCTAAATGCCCCTCCCTAAACGGCAAACCCCAGGATTCCACAGCATGTTGAAAGTGGAATAATAGCAATATAACAGTGTAGTGTGGAAAGGCCCATAGAAGCTAACAGCTGTCAATGGTGGGACATAAAAAAGGGCATTTATCAAAGATTTAAAACCTGGGACAATACAGGTCCAGGTGGGAAGAGTTCTGTAGGCCATGATCAGAAATTCACAATCCTCCTGAAAATAAAATGGGAGTAAGGTGATAACTGAGCACCTTGGTGGAAGGCTGGAGTGAAAAACTGTAAATCTTCAGTGAGGTTTAATTCCTTACTATTATGTTTAGGACTGAAGCCACAACCTCAGTTGCATTTATAAGTAGCATGTTCCATCCCACTGATATCAGTGGCAACATTCTTCCTGGTGTATAGCTGAGACAGATAACATGATGAACAGAAACGTCATAAAATAGTTTGTGTAAGTTTGGGGCCTCTTAATGACAAAGAGAGATAGAGGAAGTAAAAGGAAGTACCAGCCTAACTTCTTTGGTTCTAATATGGGCCCAGGCATTGGTATGTTCTTCGTTAACCCTCTTGGAAAAAAGGAAGGGACAACATAGATAACAAACATCAAAAATAACATGTTGAGGCATATTTTTGCTACAGCTAGAGCAAAATAACTACAGCTATTTTTAAGAAGTCTTTTTTATATGGAACCAAACACTGAGAACAAACTGCTCTTATCACAACTAAATAAAATAATTCATCCAATTGATGTTCTTAAGTAACCAGTGACAAAGAAGCGTTGTTTGTTCTGCTGTGAAACCCTTGTTCAATATCATATTCATATCTGAGCCGAACAAGGCTGCTGGAGCAAAGGACCAGATAACAAGTTTCCAAATGTTGTGATTCCTCTATTTCACACTGAAGCCCAATACACATACCCTAAAGTATGATAGGCACACTAAGTACAGAAGCATGCTTGGTCTATATCTTTATATCTTTTGGAAGCACAGGGACTATTTATAGAAGAAAACAGATATGGGAGGGCTCCACTCTGCCTGGGAACTTGGGAGTCCTACTTTCAGATGGGCCAAGGGATTGTTGTGTTTACTTAATGAGGAGCTCAGTATACTCTGCACCTTCTCAAGGGCACACATCCTTTTTTATTATTCTGATTTGTTTTAAAGCATGCAAATCTGAGCATGGGAAGAAGATAGGTAAAATATGAATACAGAAACAATTTTTCACACTATTTGTGGCAGAAAATGTATACCAACAGCATACCTGGGCCCAGTTGCTGAAAACCTGTCCATTTCCTCCGTAAGTTACAAGTTCCTGGGGAAACTACAAAGGACATATTTTAAAATTTTATTTTGAACAATGTTGCCATACAAGGTTTCAAAACAGTTTCTTCATGGTGATCACACATTCCTTATTTCTCCTTAATAAGAGAATCTTACTCTTGATGAGACCTGATTATTTCATCCCCCATGTGTTTCATAAAACTGGTACCTTTACCTAAATATGACATAAAATTATTTTTCAGAAAAATGAAATGTACCTTTTTAACTTAAAAAAAAACTGATGTGGGACCTAAATTTAATTATCACATTGAAATCAGTGGAAGAACAGGTTGCTTACCTGTAACTGCGGTTCTTCGAGTGGTCATCTGTGCCCTTACACACTAGGAGCTTTTGCGCATGCGCGGTACCGTTCGGAAAATTCTAGAGCTTAGTAGCTTGGCGGGAACCCCTCCGCCCATGTATCCACTGAGCATGCTCAGCCCACCGAGCAACGGTCTCTCCTCAGTTCTATAAGTCTGCCAAAAAGGGGACCTGAGAGTGAGGGGATGGTTGGGCGGGTGTGTGTAGGGCACAGATGACCACTCGAAGAACCACAGTTACAGGTAAGCAACCTGTTCTTCTTCTTCGTGGTCTCTGTGCCTTACACACTAGGAGACTTTGTAGCTTACCAGAAGGACGGTGGGTCAGGTCCCTAGAGTACGGAGGCCAGCACCGCTCGTCCAAACCGGGCATCCCTCCTGGACCGACAGTTCAGCCGATAGTGGCAGATGAAAGTCAAGGGCCTGGACCAGGTCGCCACTCGACAAAGTTCATGAAAGTCCACACCTCGCAAGAGGGCTGCTGAGGATGCCACAGCTCTGGTGGAGTGCGGCCGAAGCAAGTCAGGAGGAGGTTGCTTGGCCATTTCATAAGCAGGCAGAATTGTCTGCGCCACCCACTTGGAGAATCTCTGGGTGGACACCTTGCGGCCCCTGCGACGATGACCATGGCAGACAAACAGGTGAGGGGTCTGCCTGTAGGCCGCAGTCCTTTGAGTGTAAAAGGCCAGGGCCCTTCGAACGTCCAGGGTGTGCAAAGACCTCTCCAGAGGGGTCATCGGGTTAGGATAGAAGGTAGGAAGGATATGTCCTGGTTAAGGGGGAAATAAGACGACCTTTGGGGAGGAAAAAAATGTCCAGGCAGAGAACCACTTTATCCCTGGAAAACCGGGAAAGGTGTAAACGGAGTGCTGTCAGTTCGCTGGCACGCCTGGCAGAGGTGACAGCCACCAGGAAAGCGGTCTTGAGAGTCAAGAGCCTTCGTCAGCAGTGGCCACAGGCTCAAAGGGTGGTCTTAAGTTGAGAGATCCCAGAGATAGGGACCAGGGAGGAACGGAGCAACCCGGGTTGATGGTGGAGTCCCTTCAGGAACTGTTTCATCGTGGTGTCCCGGAAGAGTGCTGCCAAAGGAGACCCTTTGGGGGTTGGTAGGCCACAATGGCAGACAGGTACACCTTCAAAAAGGGAAAAACGAGAGACCCTTTGTTTCAAGTGAAGCAGGAAGCACAGCACGGTCCGGAGCAACTGGCGAACCATGTCTCCACGCTCCTCCGCAAAGGTCACAAACCGCCGCCACTTGTAGGCATAGTTGCGGCAGGTGATTTTTACCGCGGTGGCGTCCTGGATCAATGTCTAGGGCTGCCCCCACGCGTGGAGGCCAGGACGGGCAGGTGGGGATGGGACGCGACCCCCGGGAAATGAGCAACGGGTTTGGGGCACTGCTGGAAGCCTGGCGGCCGCCCCCAAGAGGCCTCGAGCCGCGGGGCGAACCAATGCTGCCTCGGCCAGTACGGGGTGACGAGGATGGCATCAGCTAGTCCCCAGGATCTTGGCTACCACCCTCCCCAAGGGGAAAACGGGGGGAGGTTCGGGAAACCCCTTTGTCCATGGGTCGGCGGGAGGGCGGTGGCCAGTTTCGAACAGACGGCGACACTTGGCGTTCGACCCCCGGCGAAGAGATCGATGTCGGGACCCCCCCCAGCGGCCCCGTATCAAGCGGAACGCTTCCTCCGAGAGGGACCACTCGTGGTTGATAGAAATTCCCCCATTGCGCTGCTGTCGTTTTTTGCCTCCCAGGGGGACGGCAACAGGGGGAAACTGGAGGGACACACCCCAGTCCCAGAGCTGAAGAGCGATGGTCAGGAGTGTGGTAGAATGGGTCCCTCCTTGTCTGTTGACATAACACACCGCCGTGGTGTTGTCGGTCAGGATAAGCACCGCCTGTCCAACAACCAGATTGCGGAATGCTCTCAGAGCTTTCCAGATGGCTAGGAGCTCGAGGGCGTTTATGGGGAGGTTCGTTGCCAGTCCATCGGCCTTGGACTCGAGGTCATCGCAATGCGCTCCCCATCTGAAGAGGGAGGCGTCGGTCGTGATGGTGAGCCGAGGGGTCAGTCGTGTGAACGGCACCCGGGGCAGGAGATGATGGTACGAGAGCCACCATAGCAGGAGCAGGCATTTCCACAAAGTTGTGGGCGCTCGGAGCGGACTGAAGGCTCTGACAAACCAGTGTTGTAGGGGGCGCACTCGCAGCCTCGACAGGTACGTAACAGCCGCTGTGGAGGCCATGTAGCCCAGAAGCTGTTGTATACTCCTCGCCGATACCGATGGGGCGTCGAGGACAGCCGCAGCAATCGGCGGAGGGTCGAGCCCGCTCCGGGGGCAGGTAGGCCCTGGCCAAACCGAGTCCAGGGTGGCCCCGATGAATCCAAACTCCGCCAGCTCGAGGTAAAAGATTTCTTGGGGTTTACCCAAGACCCAGGCGGGTCAGGAGGGACAACGTCCGATAAATGTTGAGTACAGTTTGGTCTTCAGGACGCTACCAGCAGCCAATCGTCTAGGTAGGGGAAGACGGTGATGCCCTCCGTCCGCAAGTGGGAAACCACAGGCGCCATGCACTTCGTGAATACCCTCAGTGCGGTGGAGAGGCCGAACGGCAACACCCGGTACTGGTAGGAGGTGCCGTCGATCGCGAACCGAAGGATCGCGGTGCGAACAGGGAAATGTGGAAAAACTCCACAGGTCGATTGAAGCGAACCAGTCTCCCCGGCGGGGGGGTAGGATCATCGACAAGGTGACCAATTTAAACCTCCGGGGGCAGATGTTTTCTTTCCCCTCGGAGGCCCAAAAAAGGTCACAGGGTCCCATCCGACTTCGGTACTGTAAAGTACTGGGAGTAGAAGCCGGTGGTAGTGGCCGAGGGCGGGACCGGCTATACTCCCTTCTGGGGGGGGACTGGATCTCTTCCAGCAGAGCCGGGCTGGCCGGGGGGAGAAAAAATTGGGGGGCCCCGGGGCCGTTTCCCCGGTGGTGGGGGTGGGGGTTTTTCCCGGGGGGGGGGGCAGGAAATCCCCAACCCCAAAAACCGGGTTTGGATCCCAAAAAAATTTTTTGGAAGCCGTCTGTGGGCCCCCGTCCAGGACGTCTGGAGGAGGATGTGGCAGGAGTCCAAAAGGACCCGGACCGGGGCGAGCGAGGTGGAAGCTCGCAGAGGACGAACGGTGCCATGTAGGCCGCGGACCATGGCGGGTCTGCGGAGGCTTGGATCCCCATTTTTTGGGTTGCCCCTTTCAGGGTCCAGCTTATCGTTGACCATAAACCCTTTGCCATCAAAGGGAGGCCCCGGGCTTCAGGGTGTCCTCCTGGAGGCCTGGGGATCGTAGCCAGGCATATCCCCGGGAGGGGGCAGAGCCAACCATGACTCAGGACACCACCTCCACAGAGTGTCTTTAAAAGATATCTGCTGGTTTGCAGGCTACCGCTTCATTGTAAATTGGTTAGCGCTCGCCCTATTTCCTCCGGAACAGTGGAGGAAAAGGGGGAACCTTGTCTAGGAGACTGCGGAGGTAGGCGGCCATGCAAGCTTGGGGTTAGACACCCTCGCCACCAGGGAGGAGGAGAAAGAACCTCCTACCAAAAGTTCCCAAAAGGTGCCCTTCCTTGTCCGGCGGTGTCGTGTGGGGCCTGGAACTGCCCTTGGTTTGTGAATTCGACTACCACTGAGTTGGGTAAGGATGATTAAACAGGAATCACACCCCCTGGGGGCTAAAATGTTCCCGTGGGGTTGGGGGTGGGCGGGACGGGGACCAGGGGGTTTAAGCCCCCACGGGGAAACGGGGGGGGGCCCGCAATGGGGATCCCCGAGTGGAAAACCGGGCCCGCACCCCCAGAGCCATCCCCCACCTTCAACCCAGGGTTTGAATCCAGGAGGGAATTCCGAACTGTCGGAATCCCAGGAGCACTCAGGAACTGGGCCAACACCAAGGGGGAAAGGGCTCGTCAGGCCGGGGTGACCCAATCCCTTCCAATTTTAATTTGGGGGGACGCCGGGGGGACCTGTCAGGAGAACGGTCTGAGCGTTGTTAAGGCGATTGGGCGCGAGACGGTACCGGCAGCGATACCATCTTCGGAGCCACAGGTGGTTGCATCGCAACGGCAGGGGGAAACCGCGAAGGCACAGGGTGCGGAAGCCTTGAGTGGCAGTAGCGACCGCAGAAGGGGCAGGCTGGGCAGGACAGCCTCAGAGCGGACGGGGAATCACGTACCCGTGGAGGTGGAGAAAACGGCCCGGGGATGGGGGGAAAGGGTCTCGGGACCGGCAGTGTGGAGGACCATCCCCGGGAGCGCGATGGAGACGCCACGGGCGGGCAGGTTCAGCTCCCCTGGAAGGCGATCTGGAGCGGCGATACGGGGACCAGCGGCCGACATCAGGGGGTGGTGGTAAAGGGGGGAGCCGAGAGCCAGGATCTCCCCCGTGTCCCGGCAATACCTAAGGCGTAAGAGGCCGAGAAATAAGGCGAATCCCGGGGTGGCTGTGACCATCCTGGGTAGTCCTCCCCATGTCTGGGGGGGATCGTCTATATTCACGAAGGTCCCGTCGGGCGTCAGGGGGGTGGTGCTCAAATTCTCGATGGTGTGGGGAGGGATCACCGCCCCACCTCCAAAAAGCCCGGGGGGTCCCGATAGGGAAAGGTGCCGGTGATGTAGGAAAGGGGCCCTTCCCGCGAAATGCTTCTACCAGCAGAGCCTCGAGATGTTTGCGAGGTCTGGGGAGCAGGTGGACATTCTCCAGCGGGCCGCCAGAACAGGGCATCCGGTCAGGGACGTCTCTTCCTCCAAAAACGGTGGTCCAGAGAGTCGGGGAGGCCATGGATTGTCCACATCAGATACCTCAAAGTGGTTGAGGTTCTGGGACTTCACCGGGGTCACCATTTGGGTGGGTCAAGTGGAAGGAGGAGAAGGACAGGTGGTTAGCCGGAGACCCACACTTGTCCTTCTTCTTCTTCTTCTTCTTCTCCCTTTCCTTCTCCGATTCCGAAATCGCCGGGGGCTTACGCTGGGCGGCAGTAAGTGTCTTGGAGGGCCTAGCACCCTGCGAGCCCGAGGGGCCCCCCTGTAGGAGTCACCGGGGGGAGGCTGCTGAGGTCTTTGGTATCCTTGGTAGCTTATGCATCGGTACCGAGCCCGGTACTGTAGGTGCGGCGGATGGAAGACGCTGAAGTCCCCGGGATGCGGTGTGGGGCGGGTCTTTCCATCTTTGACGGGCTCCACTGGGGCAGGGTCCTGAGGAGAAAAAACTGCTCCCAACAGAAAGACTTGAGGCGTGCCAGCCGGTTCCTCAAGTCTGCGAGGTGAAGTCCTTGCAAATGGGGCAGGCTCTGATGTATGCGCCTCGCCCAAACAAAAAAACACTCGCTGTGCCCATCAGAAGTAGCGACCTTGCGACCACACTTTTTACAAGGTTTGAAAAGGGTCGACATAGAAGTCCAAGGACAGGTTGAAAATAGCGAAGAGACGCGACGAAGACAGGGGGGGGGAGTTAGAAATTGGGGTCGGAGTTCCAAAAAGGGGGGGGAACAAACACCGAAAAAAAAAACCCGTGAAAGTAAATAGTCAAAAAACCAAAAAAAAGTCAAAAACCAAAAGCGAAGAAAAGGGCCAAAAAAGAAACCCTCCAAATATTGCAACGGCGGACGAGAAAGAACTGAGGAGAGACCGTTGCTCGGCGGGCTGAGCATGCTCAGTGGATACATGGGGGGGGGGGTTTCCCCCCAAGCTACTAAGCTCTAGAATTTTCCAAACAGTACCCCGCATGCCGAAAGCTCCTAGTGTGTAAGGCACAGGACCCCCAAAGAAGAACTGATAGGGTTCAAATCCAGTTTCTAGTCCTAACTGGATAGATACATTGAACTGGCTGGTGAATTGTGTGTCAGCACTAAAGCAAATCTCAATGATAAATGGATTACTGTAGTGGTATGCATGGTTAGCCCTACATTTTTAACAGTGGATAAAACAGTGTGTAAAATAGCTTTACAGAAGCTTTATAACATTTTTGCAGTGAGTGCACTGAGGGTATGGCCCTTCCAAGTCCACTGCAGGGCCAATGTGGCCCCCAACAGTTGCTCACCTCTATTTTAATTGGGTTTTTCCTTTTTTTGGGTGGTCACACATCACAGCTCACAAGTAAAAGATCCCATAGCCCTAAGTGCAGAGAGAATTCTTGGCTTGGGAAAGTTTACACTTGAGTCTAGAACTTTCTCCAAAATTTATCCCCGGAACAGAGGCAAGAAGAAAATGTCATTAAGCCATGGAAGCCAACAGGACTGGCAACTGAATCTTTTTTGCTTTTATTGAGGAGCATCCTCCCTGCCTCCTGAAGGCAGCAGGCTAGCTTAGAGGGGTGGACTTTTTGTAGAACACAGCTCTATCTTCCAGTGCTTTTCTACTGTCTCCCGGCATGTGCCCCAGGAGGTAATAGCCCTAAGCTGCAGGCTGACACAAATCTACAATATGCTAGCTCACAAAAAACAATGAACTGCCAGGAGCATTGCTGCTTCTTCCCAGGGCTTGGGTCTGATTGAACGTTTCTTACCTGTGCCACTGCAGGGTCTAGATTATTCATAATCATGTGCATTATTGCAGCAGCCTGTATAGTTTTGCAAGGATATTCCTGGATGGGATAAGCTCTGAAATTTAAAAAAATTAAAATAAAGTAAACAAGGCAGAAACAAATATTCCTGCCTTTTTTTTTCATTTGTAAATTTCAGCTTCGTTTCAAATAGATTCATCTCAAATATATTCAGAGAAAAAGCTAAAATAAAAACATAGCATATTTGTCACCTTATTATTATTTCATTTCAGGAAAACTGGTCTAGAGTTTAAATATCCTCAAGGTACCAGATCCTACCTGATTTTGTAAGCTAAGCAGGGTCAGCACTGGGAGACTGTCGATGGATACCAGGTGCTGTAGGCTATATTTCAGAGGAAGGAACTGCCAAAACCACCCCTGAGTATTCCTTGCCTAAGAAAATCCTCTGAAATTCATGGGGTCACCATAAATTGACAGGTAATTTGAAGGCACATACACACATACACAGATGCACACATTGGTCTAATGTAGGAGTGAGGAATATGTGCCCCTTGTAATGTTGTTGACCTGCAAATCTCAGCTCTAACCAACATAGCCATTGGTGAGGTATTGCAATTCAGCAACATAAGGAAGGCCACATGTTCCCTAGCCTAATATAATTAACGAATTGCACTTTAATTCTAATTTACAACATAATGATACAGTTTACAACAGCTTACAAACTGTACGCAAAATGATAGTGAAGTTCTGAAATAAAATTACAGTTTCTATTTAAATTCATACCAACTATCTTCTAGGGCAGCACTGCTCAAAGCAGTGATCCTTGGACCAGTGCCAGTCCTTGAGCCAGTGTCAGTTCCTGGAAACTTCTCCCGGAGAGAAAAAAGCTATTGTACCCAATGGGCACAAATATAGTGCCAGTTCCCTGGTACAATGGGGAAAAAAATAATTGCCAGCCCCACATATCAGATAGTTTGAGAAGTATCATTCTAGGAAAGAATTGGTTTAATATAATGCTCAACACATTATTGACAGTACTTTAAAGGTGATCATTAAAGCACATTCATAGCACATACATTAATCAGATATCAAATGTCATTCCTGTTATTCACAAATCAGAAAGTTGACTAATGTGTCCATCAATAGTTATGCTTACTAGTTTCCATAAACCATACTTCTGGACAAAAACAGCTGCCCTTCCATATTAGTTTGGTTAACTTCTCTCTGCATATAGGAAATCATTCAAGAGGAGAACTGGGGTAAGCTAAGTAAGATAATTAGTTATCTGTTGCCCGATGTCAGATCCTGTGTTTGAACTACTTGTAGCTGTAAAAATGTACTTGTTTTAACAGCAGGAGCTGCCCTCATGTACACATATCCATTAATAATACACATCAGGATGAAGAAGAAAGTTTGAAGTCCTTGCCAAGGAGAGGTTGTTCAGAGTTTTGGGGTCAGGTGTCACCAGTATACTGATGATACCCAGCTTATTACTCCTTTCCACCTAATTCCAAAAAAGCTGTCCCCATGCTAAGCCAGTGGTTGGCAGCTGTAATGAACAGATAAGGCAGCCAAACTGAAGCTCAATCCAGACAAAGCAAAGGTGCTCCTGGTCACTTGAAAGACAGATCTGGTTATGTATAAATGGTACTTGATCCCTAGTAAGTTAGCTAAGATATATAAAGGGATAAATAAGGGGTGTTGGAAATGCGAATATCATGAAGGTGCTTTATTCCAAATGTGGTGGCAATGTAAAAAAGTGAAAAAATATTGGAAACAGATTTGTAATTATATACAGAACATATCAAAAGTAAAAATGATATTTAAACCAGAATTACTTCTTTTAAATATGATAGATAAGGATGATTTAATGGAAAGACAGCATAGAAAACTATTAAGATATATGGTGACAGCAGCTAGAATAATTTATGCAAAATATTGGAAAAGTAAGAAAATTCCAAAATTATACAAATGGTTAAATAAACTTTTGAAATTAGCAGAAATGGATAACCTTACTGTTTTACTAAGGGGAAACTCAATTGAATCCTATTCAAAAACTTGGAAACCCTTCACAGACTATGTAAAGAGCTTTGGGGGAGACTTAGGACCTTTCCGCACCTTACCTTTTAACGCTGCTGGGTTGGGGTTTTCGCGTGAGAAGGCTTGGAAGGAACGCTCTCGCAAGCCTCCTGCTTCAGCTCTGCAGCTCCTTCCTGCTCGCGCGAGCACCCCGCCTGCGCCCTGCCCCTTCCTTCCGCAGTGCAGCCTGGGAGTTGTAGGCTGCGCTGGGGCAGGAAGCGCGACCGGCGCAGCTCAGGAGGCTTCGCATGGCAAGTGAGTATGCCCCAGGCCCCTGAACGATGCAGGAGCATGGAGCATTTTTGGCTTGAAGCCGAAAATTAAAAAATCTGTGCCTGCTTCGGGTCAGGCTCTTGAGCCTGGAGTGTCGCGCGATTGCGAGTGTGTCATGCAGACCGCTCCTCACATTTACACGACACTCAAGGGGCCCTCTCACTTCCAAAACGCCGTGCGAAAAGGACATTAGTAACTATTGGATTTGACATGTAAAATTAGATAGATTTAGGTTGGAAAGGAGAATACATGGGAATATATAGATTAAAAAGGAGGTGATAATTGATAATTAGAACCAGGAATTGGGAAATTAGGTGGGATTTTGTTGTTGTTGTTGTTAAATGTTTGTTAGGAGAGAATAACAAATGTATAGGTTTGTATGTCTCCTTTTTTCCTTTTTTTAACTCTTTAAATGTTTTTAGCTCTGTTCTTTCTCTTTCTCTTTTTCTTCTTTTTCTTTTATACATCTGTATTTTGTGTATTTTCTATTTTCTATTTTGTGTCATTGTATGTCAATGTATGTTAATTTGAAATTAATAAAGACTAAAAAAGAAAGACAGATCTGGGAACAAGGATTCACTCTGTGTTAGATGCGGTTTCTCTCCCACTTGAAAACACAGGTTCACTGCTTGGAGGTACTCCTGGATTCAGCTCTGACCTCAGAGGACCCAGTTTCAGCAGTGACTAGAAATGCTTTTGAACAGCTAAAGCTAGTGCACCAACAGTGCCCATTCCTGGAGAAATCATACCTGATCACAGTGGTACATGACTTGGTTACACCCAATGTGGATTACTGTAATGTGCTCTATGTGAGGCTGCCTTTGAAAAGTGCTCAGAAACTACACATAGCCCAAAGATCTCAGCCAGCTTGTTAGCCGGGCTAACTACAGGGAGCACACAACCCCCTTGCTGCAACAGTTCCCACTGGCTGCCAGTCTGTTTTGGGGCACAATTCAAAGTGTTGGTTTTGACCTGTATGGCTTGGGCCCAGGTCATCTGAAGAACTGTATCCCCTTTTATGAGACCAGTAGAACTCTGAAATCATTCAGAGATGATCTCTATGTCCCACCACCCTCTTAGATGTGTTTAGTGGGAACAAGGCAGAGGACCTTCTCAGCGGCTGCTCTCAGATCTTGGAAATCCCTCCCTCGAGAGGCCAGGATGGCCCCATCCTTGCTCTCCTTCCAATGGCAGGTTAAAACATTTTTGTGCCATCAAGTTTTTATAAATTGATTAGGTCTGGCCTTTTAATGCCGTGCAGTTCTGTTTTTAAGGTTGGTACAGATTTTTAATGTGTTTAATATTTTTAATGTGTAATGTTTTAACTTTATAAAGTCTTTAATTATTTTTTAATTTTATATTTATACTTCTATGAATGTTTTAATTTGTATTGTTTTAATGTCGTTTGCTGCTTTGAGTCCCATTGTCAGGAGAAAGTCAGTATACTATCATCATCATTGTCATCATTGTCATCATTCTCTGCCCAGGGCTATACTTCAGAAGAGTAGGTTCCTGCCTTGCTATGAATTGTACAGTGCTTTGCTACTCCCTGTAATGCCGGCTGCACTGAGGTGCCGCAGCTAAGCACTGGCTAAGTGGCCAACAGGAGTCCTAGAAAGCCTTAAGCTTTGAGAGCAGTGGTTACATTCTTCAGTTGGAGTAGCACTTAAGTAAGAAGATCAAAATTATTCCTGGACTGCCAGTTAAAAAACTCACCAACAAATTGTCTTATATGTCTGTTTGTCTAACATTGTGCCCTTTCACCCTACTTTGCTACCAGATTAATTCAGCCATAGCTACCCAAAGTTCATGATCTGGAGGGGTGTTGTACCCTGCAAAACTTAGGATGAGATAGCCCCCCTCCTGCACTTAGACCATAGGCTGTGCCACCAGCCACCAACTCTGACTGACTTCAGCAGTGTTATAATGGACTCAGGGCTCACCAGGGTAGCACTTTTTGATTGGTAGGGGTGATAATGTCCCCTGCCACTGCCTTTAGGCTTTTATGTTCCTTATGAGCTAAGCCACCAACTTCGATAGCAGCTGAATGGGAGACAGGGATGGCTGATCCTAGCAATGAACTATTTTTGGGAGCTATCCCTGTGGTAAGGCAGAATAGTTTGAGGTGGCTTCATCCTGGCCCTTTCTGCACCTTGCTGTCTTCCGGTGCTGGGGTGCAGGGATTGCACGAGCAGCCTCTAGCGAGAGGCTCTCGCGTCTGGGGTCCTTCGGCTCCACATGAGCTGCCTGCTTGCGCGAGAGTCCCACCTCTTTCTTCGCAGCACAGCCTGGAGTTTCCCAGGCTGTGCTGGGGCAGGAAGCGTGACTGGCAGAGGAAGCAGAGGTTCCGCACGCCAGGTAAGTGCGCATGGGGCCCGGAAGCAATGCGCGCTCATGCACCATTTCCGGCTTCTAGCCAAAAATACAAAGGTGTGCGATCAGCACCTGCCAGCCCCTGGAGTGTCGCGGAATTGTGAGTGCATCATGCGGATTGCTTCTCACAATCGCACGACACTCCAGGCCCTCTTTCGCATGGAAAATGCCATGCGAAAAGGGCCCCTGAAAGGGAAATTAAGAACCATTAAGCTTTTTAAATAATACTCAAACACCACACATGGATTGAGATAGCTGCTTGCTTTTTCGGCCTAGTTATGATGGCTGTTCAAGATCAGCACCAGCATGTCAAATTTACAACCCTGGACTTTAAATGCATCTCTAAACAAAGAGGAATGCCTTTCAATCTGAGCCCTAGCATGGAATGGGCAGCTCACTGTAATATATTGCAAAACGTGCCTTAAGCTCTTACCTCATCACAATTTGGGGACAAAACCTATACATGTAGATGTGTCCATAGAGTCTCAGTTCTTTGGCAAATTCTGATGCCAGGACTTTATGCAAGTCAGGTGGGAAATAACGCAGGGCGTTCTTCAAAGCCAGCTGCCAAGACAGAGGAGGAAAAAAAGCGAGTGAAAGTAAACCTAAAGGTGACTAAGTGGGTGGTTATCACAGCTAATTAAACACTTGCATCTTATCAGGCTCAATGGGAAATATGCCCAGATCCTTAAAATGTATTCAAGTGCATTGACCGTAATATATACAAGGTTCCAGCCAGCAAATGAGGTAGTGCAGTAGTTTGGATGAGCTCTTTTCACCTTTCAATGAACACACTGCACCCATTCTCGAGGAGAGAGAGAACTGCGGGCAGAAACAACTTAGTTAACCAAAACTCTTGGAACATCATTGTGACATTATTATACTGACCTCCAAATGATGCAAAATGTTCTCTTGCCAGTTTGACAGTAGAACTTTGTCAAATCAGGTTTGTATCCTCATGTCATGCTGAAAAGGGCACAAAGGATTCAATGCATGCAAATAAGCTAATGGACCAAGAAGATCACCCAGGGCTCTGCCAAAGAAAACACAAACTTCTGTGCTTGATATTGAAATGTGCCAGACAGAGTTATTAAACAGCCAGAACTGTACAGGCCTGCTCTTTTGGATGGTTGCCTGAAACAGAGGCCGCAAAGCCAAAAAAAAAGTGGGGGGAGCAGGATTCAAATTAGCTATTTTTGCTATTAATGTGACTATGTGAGATGCTGTAGTAATTGAAACTGATAACAGTTTCAGCAGCCACTGTTGAGCTGAAACCTGTCCACATCCTCCTCAACAACTCACAAAGGAAAACCAGGACATGTGTGGTTTAGTGTATTTATGATGGCAAAGGTTATTAATAAGGAAGAACAAATAAGCCAGGGGAGTCTGCAGCAGTTGGATTTTGCTTGAACCTCCTGGAAAGGGCAATAATCCTCCCCCTCCTCTCCTCTCCTCTCCCTTTGCTGAGTATAGAGTACAAAGTGTTTTTGCACTTTGAACTCAGTTTGAAGCGAATGAAGTAATCAGAGGACAGTGGAAGAAAGTAGGAAGAAGAGAAAAAGTAAGGTATTTTAAAAGTGTATGAAAAAGTAGGATGACAGAGGATTAATTGGGACTGTCATTGCCAGATTCAGACAGTTGGAGGATATACCTATCTGCAGTGATGTTGACTCGAGTCGACTGACTGGGACTCATGTCAAATACATCACTGATCCTTCTCAGCCAGTGCATGGATTGGCTGTCTCCCTTGGTGGGAAGGCTAAACATGACACACAGGATGCCAGTCTCCATCAAAGTCTGTTTAGGCCAACCTTCTTCAACCTAGCACACTCCACATGTTGGACTACAACTCCCACCATCTCTGACCAGCATGGCTGAATGATGAGAGTTGCAATGCCACAAATCTGGGAAAGGCTGGTATAAGTGTATAAGGACAAGCATTCTACTGCTTGCCAAACACACCTAGAAATCTTATAAGCAGGACATAAGGGCAGCAGCATGCCTCCTGAATTATCCCTATCATCCAATATTAAGAAAGTGAAGGGACTGCAGCTGCCATAATATCCAGCTAACATGGCTACTCTAAATAGTAGTGCTCAAAAGTAACTTTTTCAGTCTCTGATAATATGTCAATGGCACGTGCCCTGCTTGAAAACACAAGAAACAGAGAGGGGGATTGAGAGAGAGAGAACAAATTGTATATGTTATTCTCAGGTTGTGATATCATGTTCCCCATTACTAAAATGTTTCCTGGAAAGTTTTCTATATTTTTAATTCCTTGATCATAGAACCCAAATGATGATTGACATACAGTCTGTAGCTCGACTCAATTTCATGAAGTGGCTATGCTACATGTAAATTATTTCATGCTTTCTGATCTTATTCACCTTAAATTGTCTGGGAAGCTGTGAGCACATGCCACAGCTTACCACACCTAAGGTGGGCAGAATTCCTCCAACCTCTGCCACATTATGGCCAGTCTTTGCTGATGTATGTGGCTTGCCAGTGTAGGTAACCATGTACCAGTCCTGCTTTTGAAAGGCACCAGCCACAAATCTTCTGAAAGGGACTTGCTCAACTCCCCTCCCTTTTTTTCTTTGACATTGTATCAGATGGAGCAGTTTTAAGACTTCCCCTGAACTAAATGTTGGCCTGAATCCTATTTGTTAGTACCAACTAGAATCAATGCATTAAATCAATGGAATTTCCCTGCATGTTGACTTAGGCCATTTCTGCACTACACTGTCATGGTGTTCTTATTCCACTCTCAACATCCCATACGGAATCCTGGGCTCTGCAGTTTAGGGAGGAGCCTTTAGAATTCCCAGCCAGAGAGCTCTTTGGCCTCAGCAAACTACAAACCCCAGAATTCCACAGGATGTTGAAAGTGGAATAATAGCACTATAACAGGGTAGGGCAGAAATGGCTCTACTTTCCACAACTGATACAATTAGTTTATTCTAGTTGGGCCCAAATAAAAATTATTCCCCTCCAATGAATTTTTTTCAGCTCCCAGAATTTTAGCATTTCAGAGTGTGAGATGCTAAAATCATTCGCACATAGAATATTTATATTTCCTGTGTTCATATTCCCATGGTAAATTTGCCTGCTGTTCTCTCCCACAACTGGGGGAATCAGGGATGGGATGTGTCAACTTTATTTCTAAATGTTAAACCAACATTTTAAGTTACAGCAATGCTAAAAATCAGGGGAATGAAGGGAATTTGGGCGGATTATTCCTATTTGGGGCAACGTCCTTATTCCTGCCCCTCCATACCCACAGCCCAACTAGAATTAACCTATAGGAAGCAGGGTGTGTTTTTTTAAATTAAAAAAAAAAGAATGAAAAGGTGGATGTTTTTAGCAAGCAAAATCTGAGAGTTAAGATGTATAACTGTAGTAGGAAAAAAAGACCTTAAACTTAGTTTCAGGGACAAAAGAAAATTTAAATGTTTTAAACTAGCAAAAACACCCAATTTTGAATAGGTTGGAATATTTCTTTGTTTGCTGCACTTTAGGCTTCAAATTAAGTGACACAGCTGTCAGATTTAGACACATCGCATCTGTACACCTGAGTGAAAGCAGGGCAGGTAGAACTCCTAGCTAACCTCACTACCATGGTGCCCTGCTAGAGGTCTCTGTGGGAAGTATCTACCTCCAATAGCAGGAAGGATGGACAACCCTTTGGACAATTTCCCCCAGGCTTTTTCACTCACCTGGTGCTTGAAGATGTATTGCACCTAGATTAATTTAAATTGACATTTTTAAAAGAATAAATAACTTCAGGTACACACCCCTAGAGTCTCTTAGTGAGTATTCCACTTTCAGTGTTTGTTTCATACTTAAGGATACTATGGCTCTGACACTTACATTTTCTTTTTTCATTATTATTATAGATAAACAGTTGTTTGTTGCTGTGTTCCTTTAAGTCTCCTTCTTTGGAGGTTTTTAAACAGAGGGTGGATGGCCATCTGTTGGGAGTGTTTTGATGTGTGTTCCTGTATGTCAGGAGGTGGGACTGGATGGCCCCTGTGGTCTCCTCCAACTCTATTATTTTGTGATTCTGTAATTCTGTAAGTCATTTCTAACTTATGGTGACCGTATCATGTCATTTTCTCAGTCTGAGAGTGTGTGACTTCCCCAAGGTCATCCAGTGGGTTTTCTTGGTTGAATGGGGAACTGAACCCTGGTCTCCAAGGTCACAGTCCAGTGCTCAAACCACTACACCATTGCTGGCTCTCACAGATAAGTAAAAGTTACCAATAACATCAACAATCCCCTAGAATTCATGGTTTGTCCAGCTGTCAAATTGGATACAATCTTTTGAGTTCAATAGATTCAGCTCATGGTCATTAACTGTTAAAAATGGAATATGGATAAAAAAAAAAAAAGTTGGCACACATATTGCTGCTGTGTTCCTTTCTCAAGTTTATCCCCCACATGCCATGAGATGTATAGGAGCAAGGCCACATGAGTGGATTGAAAATATCAAACCATAAAGCGATCTTTCTATATCCAAACTTTACTTCCCTAGAACTCTTGCCTGCATTATCAAATGTTTCTTTTTTCTAGTTCTACTGCTTGAGAGTTTGCTGGGCTCTTTAGGCAAGATAGAATCAACAGGTGGGGATTGACAGCTATTTCTTAACCCCTTGGTTTCTTGCAAGATGGCCAAAATACATAAAAGCTTTGATAGAACTTCCAGCATTCTCAGTTGTTTTCAGCAGGTCAGTGGCAGATCTTTAACTTAACAGTAGAAGGGGGAATGTAGCAGGCGTAGTAAGTCATGCAAATTACATACACTGAAATTCCCTCCTCGCCATGAATATTAAAGGTACAAGAGCCTTCACCTGATTTGCATCTGGACACCTTGGATCAGTGTAAAATTCCCAATTAAAGAATTTCCATCTACAGAAAATATGGGCTGCCAGTATCAGATACTGCACAGCCAAAGCTCAGCATAAGTGGACACATGCATTCTTCTTCAAAGCAGAAACAATGAAGAGTCCTGGGGGATGCCTAAAAGACTAACCAATTCATTGTAGCATGTATTTTTGTGAAATGTAGCTCATTCTATCACAACAAGGATGTGAAGTGTGTATTTTATACACGCTTGAGAATGTAAATGTGCTTGTAAAGTGGGGTGGGAATTGTGTAGCCCTCCAGAGGTTGCTGGACTTCAGTTCCCAGGATCCTTCACCATTGGTGATGCAGACTAGGGCTCTGGGAACTGGGATGCAACATCTGGAGGACTGCACATTGCTCACCACAGGTCAGAGGAAAATCAAATGCAGAAAGTACTCATAGTGACTAATAGTTCTCTATGGAAATTCTGTTTGAAGTACTGTCCAGTCCAAGAATCACAGAGAAGGAAAGTGGTAGTGAATGTGAAGTTGTCCATCACTGGTGAATACCTGGACAGTTAAATTGAGCAGGCCTACCAGCCACAGTCTGCCCCACTCAGGTGGTATGTATTGTAATTTCCAAAGGAAAACTGGTAAGAGTGGGATAGTTTAAATTAAGGGTGGGGAATCTTCTTTTAGATGGTGTGGGGCTGTCACTGCCTTCACCACTGAGCATTCTGGCCTGGGGCTGATGGGAGTTATAGTCTGGAAGATTCCATCTGTAAGGTTATCACCTTGGTTTTCCTTTCTTCCTGATTATCAGCTCCATATCTCCCTCCCTCACATTCATGGTATTCTAGTTTGTCAAAGTAATATGGTTAAATCTCTAAACTGCAACAAATTTTTAAAGGAATCCCACCGATAGATAATTCTCAAAATGATGCAGAATGAGGGCAGACGCACTGAATGCTTCTTTAAAGAGAAACAAGCATTTTCAATGAATCTTCTACAATACAGTTTCTTTCTAAAGAAGGTTTGCCAAACCACAGTGAGCAGCTCTGGTGGGAACACGGTTTGTTTTTGTATTTCTCGAACATTGAGGTTTATTTGTGCTGTTGCAGCTGTCTGCCAGTTAGATCACATCTGTTTGAGCTATGTTCTAAAAAGAGTGGACTCAGAGAATAAAATAATGTCTACCAGCACTTCAAATATAAAATGGGGAAAGTACTTAACCAATATTAATTTCAGCTGACAGTGATGTCCAAGGCATAGCAAACAATTTGCAGTTTCATCTTGATACTGTCACTAGAACTCATCAACTCAAGTATCTTTGCTTAACTCATAATAATTGAATGAATAAGCAGGAGCATAGGAGGCACTGAATGAAATAATACTACTACTTCAGGACCTAGAATTTATCTCTGATTAACAAAGCAAATATTTCCTTGCAGTCTTGCTGGCAAAGCCTCATGTAGAAGAGAAATGAGTCCAGTTGCTGTTTATCAAAAACAGCACCAGGTGAATTTGGGCATGATTGCAGGCTGATTGTTGTAAGATTCTTGAAACTGGCCAGTCCAGGATTTGTGGCACTTAAGGGTTTGGCTTGGCAGTCCAAAGGCACCCCCAGCCCAGTTTACAACCCTCTTTTGGCAGGGATGGGCCGGGGCGCCTTTGGATTGCCAAGCCAAACCCTTAAGTGCCACAAATCCTGGACTGGCCAGTTTCAAGAATCTTACAACAATCAGCCTGGAATCATGCCCAAATTCACCTGGTGCACATGTTCCCAAAGCCAGTTAAAGTAAATTCCCACAAGCATGTCTCTCCATCCCTGTAAAAATACAACAGCAAAGTAAACAAGTAACATCTTGTTACCCCTTCATGATCATGCCACGCACTAAACGCTGCCTGAGGCAGCCACCTTTCTCTGCCCAGTGATAATGTAGGCTCTTCTGTAGGGGTCTGAAAATCCCATTGTTCTGCTGCTGCTTTGACCATGTACTAAACTCTGACAAAGCACCATATCCATTGAGATGGCCTGAGGACATCTATCCCTTCCAGGACATTCCTGCTCCAGTCCCAGAATATTCATTTTATTTTTTTGTTGAAAGTTAATCAGTAGCTTTTACATTTAATTTAAGGGCAAGTATGTAGGTCGTATTCTTCACAATTGCTTATCAAGAAATCAGTGTGTTCCCACTCTCCGTTGTTCTCACTGAGGAGTACAAAAGTTTTAGGGACTTATTTGCTATTTTCTTGTGTAATTGAGAGCCACATCCACAAAAGTGCTGTCAATGGGCCTGTCCCAGTGAGGCCTGCCTGCCAAGCTCCAGCAGTTGCTATCACAACAGTACAGTATCAGTACAATAAGGGCACAAAAGCTGCTTGTTTCCCTCAAGTAAGTGTTGCAGCAAAGAGCAAAGAGCAAGGGAAGGGTTTCTGGCCATTGTAGGTATCTTTTCTTTGCAAGAATAGCCCATAGTAACAAAGGTCACCGTTACCACACCCTATACCCCCACTCTGTGGGATGTGCTATTTTCATAACTGGAAATATTTATAGCTGAAAAACAAGTTTGAAAGCATGCTGGTTGGAAACGTGTTGTCAGGTCAGGATGACCTCAGACATGGTCAGGTCATAAGTTTAGAGAGGACTAGGTGGGAAAACCTGATACAAATGGATTTCTGATAATCCTTTTTAGACCTCAGGCCACGTGCATACCCAAATACAATGGAAGGCAAAACTGCCCAGGTGAAGCAATCACAGATCATCCTGTGATGTCACCTTACAGAAATCTTTCCTAGCCCTCACCCCCTCAACCACACATTAAGAAGTTGCCATGATTTTCATCAATCTTTTGTCACCTAAAGTTAAGACAATCAGTCCCTTCCAGACTTCACTGTCAACCTCATGAGAAAGTAGTTACCACTGTTTCCACACACCCTTCTTCAGGGTAGGAAATAGGGTGTATAAATGCCAGCTGTGGCCCAAGCAAACTGTATTATTTGGGTGTAATACATGGTGCCCAGACCTCTGTTCATTTCTTGCTACCCTGAGACACTGTCTTCAGCCTTCAACTTCAGGACTGGTAACTATCACCCTTTTCACCCAATCTCTCTCTCTCTCTCTGTCCAACTCTTCTGGCCTCATTTTCCAATAGCTTTGCATGGTTCTTAAGAGTGTTTGATTTCTTGTGTGATTCCAAATAAAATATTCTGTTTAACTTTTAACTGGAGTCCTCTCTATAGTTAATACTGGTATACACAGGTTAAAAGATCCCGCTGTTACCCTCCTCCTGCAGGCCTCCTTTGAGCTATAATTCCCCCAAATGCTGAGAAGATATTGGTACTGCTGGTGGACCTTGGAAGTCTCCCACCTCTTAAAGTAAGAGCACTGTGCTGGATAGTGTAAACTGTTAGGTAGTTTAATAAGTTTTCAGAGTGTACATTAGTTCTATTGTTTAATATTTTAAATTTTTTCAAATTGTTTTAATTGATTTTATTGGATGCCATTTCTAGATTTAGAGGAATATGTAAATACTGAGAGAGAGAAAGAGTGAGTGAGTGAGAGAAGGAGAGAGTCATGTATACACTGCCACAAAAAGGGAAGTGCATCACCCAAAAGAGAGGACAAAAGAAAACATGGGTTTGCTTAAACTGTGCATCTGCTGATTTGTATAGATGAAAATTTAGAAAAAAATTACAGTTCAAACAGAAACATAACGCACTGCAACATCTTGGGGAAAGACTGTGACCAGCAGTTTCCTGGATACTCAGTGCTGCTGGGCAACTTCAAGAAACCTCCTTCTGATGGCTCCTTATCTTTAAGCTTGAACTCAGCCCTTCGAATAGAGGACAGTCCTCTGATAACCATCTGAAGAGAATACTGTCCTCAGTAAAGTAGGACAGATGCCACCCTAATTGCTGACAAACATGTGAGTCACTGAAGCTTTACTGACTTCTCTTGTCTCCTCCAGCCACATATGTGGGCAAGAATGTCTGAAAATCTTCCAGTTGGCTTTGATCTGGGGTAGCTGTAGTTTCAGTGTCAGTGAGGCAGTGAAACCATTTTAGGTTTTAGTCCAAACTTAAAGGAGCAGTCTAAGGAGCTTAGGCAGTGAACAAGGCGTGTGACTCCAATGGCCCATGAGGCCCCTCCAAACTCTATGGTTCCATGCTTAGCACTTTGGATAGTTGTTTTAGCTTAGAATCACTGCCCTATTAATATGGAAGCCAGCAGCTGTTATTGACTCTGGTTCAGGCAAATTAGTGTTTGGTAGACATCTGATCTCATCACTGTCCTTTCTTGGCCATTGAAGCCATCATCCTTTACCATAATTTTGAAAGTATTTACTCCCAAATGGTTTCTTGTATGGCCTTCCTATACATCAGGAATATACAGATGCCTTACGTGTGACTCCTAGGTGTTAACCTACAGCTCCCATTTTACCTCATTATTGATGCATAGCTATAAAGGTCAGTTTGATGCTATCATCCTCAAATAAGAATTCTGCTTCCCAAAATGAATGTTTCCTTCGTTCTCCAAATTTCTAGCAGTGCAGAGAATGAGACACAGAACATCCTTCACACCCAGAACTCTTATCTTTGCTGTGGTTGCATTCCCCTGGCATCTTTGCTTGCCCCTTTTCATGGGTTGCATAAACTCTATTTCTAAATACTCAACAGAAGTTTCAAGTTACTGCAATGCTAGAAATTTGAGGAATGAAGGAAAATTTCATGAAGGTCAGAATTATTGGGGTGGATAATGTCCTCATTTTACTCCTCTGTAGCTAGATTTCATCCCATATGTACATATTACTCCACAGCATGGGTGCATTAACTACTGACCCACTTAACCCTCTTGCTTCTACTGTAATTTTGAGCCAGGGTGCTGCCATTTTTCCTGGTAGGGAAGTCAGATTATCTTTTACCAAGTCAGTCCCATTACTGTGGTGTGTGCTTGTGTGTGCCTTCAAATCACTTACTGTCTTGTTGCAAGCTCATGAATTTCATAGAGTTTTCTTAGGCAAGCCATATTCAGAGGTGGCTTTGCCAGTTCTTTCCTCAGAAATATAGCCTATGGCACCTGGTATTACCAAGTGGAAAAACAGTGTATAAAACCAAGCCCGGATGGGTTCTGAATACACATTGAACCCAGTTCAGCAGACTAAATACCTTTCCGCACCTTACCTTGTTCCGGCGCTGGGGTGCGGGGATTGCGCAAGCAGCCTCTGGCAAGAGGCTTTCGCGTCCAGGTTTGTTCGGCTCCACACGAGCTGCCTGCTCATGTGAGAGCCCCGCCTCTTCCTTCCACAGTGCAGCCTGGGACCTTCCCAGGCTGCACTAGGGCAGGAAGCACAGCCAGCCCAGCTTCAGAGGCTCCGCACACCAGGTAAGTGCGTGCGGGGCCTGGGAGCAATGCGCGATCACACATCATTTTCAGCTTCAAGCCAAAAATGAAAAGGTGTGTGATAGGCCCTTGCCAGACCCTGGAGCATGCATGCGATTGTGAGTGCGTCGTACGGATCGCTCCTCGTGATCGCGCAATACTCCAGGCCCTCTTTCGCATGGCAAATGCCATGCAAAAAGGGCCTAAAAGAGTTATTTCATCTGCAGTTTGACTATTCATCCTCTTCAGCATACATAGTTATGTTCTTTCCTAAGGGAAGACTCCTCATTAGCCAGTTCATTTCCCTTTGACATACTACTGTGTATGCTGGCTTCACTCACAAGTAACAGGTTTGACAGATAAGCTAACATGGCCTTTTTGCTAATTTGCAGACAGCTACATGTTTAGAGATGAAATCCCTTAGCTGCAAGTATCAGTTCAAAATGGATTCTGGCCACTTCCGCATTACACTGTTATAGGGCTACTATTCCACTTTCAAAAGCCTATGGAATCCTGGGGTTTGCAGTTTAGGGAGGGACCTTTAGAATTCTCAACCAGAGAGCTCTTGTGCCTTAGTAAACTACAAAACCCAGAATTCCACAGGATGTTCAAAGTGAAATAATAGCCCTGTAGGGCAGAATTGCCTCTGTTTAAAACATGGGAAAGATTAAATGTGTGTTTTATGGATGAGCAAACATCTTCTTATAATTAACAGGTGAACCTAGATGATGAAGATGAATCTATCAGCAGCAGATGGAATATAACATACCAAAGCCATGATGCGAAGAGCTTGCAAAGCGGTGAATTCTGACAGCCCATAAACTCTATACAAACTCCCTGTCACCACCACCCTCAAAGCATCAGTTTTATCAGTTCAAATAAGCCAGTTCTGTTAGTCTCCAGTTTTACATGCAAAGAAGTTTGAAACCATGTATGGGAAATGCAAGCCGCCTCTGTGAGTAGGGCAAAATGGGACATGAAAATATAGAATAAGAAGTTGTTTAAAATGTCTTCTACCAAGTTTTTTTAATGGCCTTATCTAATCTGTACCTTTGAGACTAAAGTTAAGAAGGATTCGATTTGCAGTTGAAAAGCTACACACTTCTTGTATTTCAGTGCATTCCATGAAAGAAAGAAAAATGTGTGTTAGACAACATGCTCTTTTGGGGGAAAAAATTACCAAAACCACTGCATACTAAAATGTGCCATTCATGCATTCATCAATGTATTCATTTTTTAAAAAGGATACAGTACATACACAGATTTTCTCATTTTTAAAAGTATGTTCACATGAAATGGACACAAAATGAGCTTGAAGGTGGGAAAAGGAGATACTCCATGCATTTCAGGTAAAGAAAATATGGCAAGAGAATTCTGCAGCATCTTCGAGAGTAACACATTCATGTAACTGAATTTTGAATCTAATAAACAGTTGGTTTTTGCAGCATCAGGCTAGCATGACAAACCTTCTATAATTTGTAAGATGAAGAAATTTTTTTCCTGGAGACTGGAAATGGAAGAGCAGAGAGACTTCCGCTTCAGGGGGTGAGAAAAAAAGATGGGGGATGTTGCTGTTTCAAGCCCCAAGCAACAAAAGAGTTCAGAAGCAAAAGCCATCAGGAAATGTATATGGAAAAAGCCTGGCAGATATACTTTGCTTTATCCAAGGAGATTAAACTTGGGGTGGAAGAAAGGACTCTTCAGATGATCCCAAAGCACACAGAGCTTCATAAATCTCTCATAAAGGCTTTCCATTATTGCCAAAAACAGGGGCAGATGAAACCAAAACATGGGAACATTTTTAGGGTTATTATTGCAACTATAAATTGGGAAGAGTGAGCTGCAGATATCCAGGTTTAATCTTCATCTTATATTAACTGGCATATTTCCCTTAATATAAAACAAGCATGGGGAAACATTATTATTTTTACTACCAATGCTGTCACTGCTATTTGAATAAATGATATTACTACCTCTTACCCTATATACTACTAGCAAAGACATTGTCGAAGTCCCCTGTACTCATAATGCCCAAATAAAGTCTTCAGTCCATAAGAGGAAATTTGAAAGAACCCCAAAGATAGAAGAAACGTGGGGGGACCCCTAAATTGTCCAATGATTGAGTATGCTTGGTGGGCACAGAACGTAGGCTGACCAGCAGGTAGGATTATCACCAGGGTTCTGTTATTGCTAGGAGAATAGCTGCCTGCTCAAATAAAATTAAAAGAGATGGTTACACAACAAAATTCAAATCATTAACCCAGCCACTGTAACCTATGTCTCAGTGGAATATGCCGTAAGTGACTGAGTTTCCTAAAATATTATTTTATATTGTATCCTTGTAGCTATTTCTCTCTATTGGAAATATATTCAAAAGGACTGATGATGGTAACCTGTTTTGGAAGTTAATCTCCTCCAATTGGCATGGATTGATTTTGTTGAGGAAACCTCCTTCCAAAAAAATCTCCATGCAGGCTGACAGAAATGTTGTGTATGCTTGGTACAGGAAGAGCAGATAGAGCAAGGGCACTGAATCTATTCAAAGAATCTGTTGAAAGGTCTGGAAAAGGAGAACTGACATATCCTATTTACTTGCAGAGTCTACATCTGTTCTTTCACCTTGTTATTATGGTTATGAGTGCATAGTAGATGGCTTGGGAAACTTCTGGGCTCAAAGTCCAAATGAGTTCTGGGCAAGCACTGTATGCTCTATACCAACAATGGGTCGGGCCACCTCAATGCTGGCACATAGCTAACAATGTTGTTGCTCAACTATTCATGCACATGCACACTTCCACAGCATACACAGCATATCCTCCAACATTTCACAGCTGAAAACCAAGACACGTCTGGCTAAGCAACATCAGAGTCTGGTCAAGATGGCACAAGTGATTAATGAGGAAGAACACACAAGCTAGGAGAGACTGCAGCATTTTGCTTTTGCCTGAGCCTCTTAGGAATGGTGACATTCCACCCTCTCCCTCTTCTTCTCTCCTCTGTCCTAGTTAACCGAGCACAACCTCGTTTTGCACTTTGAACTCAGTCTGCAACAAGTGAAGTAAGCTAAGGACAAGGAAGAAAAGTGGAGGAGAGAGAAACCAGAGCATTTTAAAACCACCTGAAAAAGTGGGACAACAGAAAACTAATTGGGACCATCCATGTCAAAGTGGAACAGTTGGAAGGTTTGTACCCAGACACAAATATTCACAATTTTTTATATTTAAGAACATAAGGACCATGTTGGCTCAGACCAATTGCTCTCTTCTCCAGCATTCAGTTCCTATGTTTGGGAGGCCAAGAATGAAAGTGTGCCTACAACAGCACCTTCCAGCTCATGCTCCCCTTTAATTAGTATGCTGCTTTACATATCAGAAATAATATACCTCCATAACACCTTTTAAAGTTAAGTTGTGAGCCATTGTCACATCTAGAGGCAGTGAATTCCACAGTGTCTTTACACGTTGTCTGAGGAACTGCTTCCTTTTCTCTGTCCTGAACCACCCACCATTCAACATCAGTGCATGAATCCAGATTCTAGTAAGAGAGAAAACTTCTTTCCACTTTCTCCCCAGTGTGCACAGTTTTATATCCTTCTATTGTATCTTCTTTGTACTTGCCCTTTTCCCCTAAGTTAAAAAGCACCCAAACTCTGTAACCTCTCCACATAGTTGCTCCAGCCTTCTGACTATTGAGTCTGCTCTTTTCTATGTCTTTTCCTGCAATATAATATTCTTTCTCAGGTGTGGTGGTGACCAGAGCAGAATACAGGATTTTGAACATTGTTGCATCATAGCTGGTACGAACACCATTATGCTACTGGAAGTTTAGTTTCCAGTTCCCTTCCTAGCGACCCCTAAAACAGAATTTTCCCAGCAGCTGCATGCTGGACTGATGCTTTAATTGACCTTTAAAAGATTGTAGTGGGCAATTATGCTCCAAATAGTTTTTTTCTTAAGAAAACAGTATTTATCACTATCAAGGACTTAGCATTTATTCTTTCAAATTTCTATTCAGGCACTTCATCTTTGTCTGCTCATAGCATCTATGCCACAACCACTAATTGGAGAGAACACTGGAGATGAACATACAGAATACATTACTCTAATAGATGGGGAATGTTCATTACAAGTCCAAAGGCTGGAGATACTATCTTTATACTGGGAGCTGCAGTCCTAAAAGTAATGTTTCCCATGCTGTGCAGTAGAGCAGGAATGATTTATTAGTGCTAGGAGCTACCCATCCGACAGCAGCCATGGTCTTTTTGAAAGCTTCACTGCAATAAATATGGACCTTGCATGTAGTATTGCCAGGTTTTCAAAATAGCAACAGTGGTCAGCTGAAATTCATGACATGCAGGGTAGACAACCAGGAAGTCATTATTAACAAATTTGTGACTTACCTAAGTACAAAATGGAAGTACTGATTTCAGTTGACTTAGCCATGTGTTTCTCTTTAAACTGACATATTGTCCACATTCATAAATTATATGATGCACCAAATTTCTGTTTTTTATTAAAGCCCCATACCCTAAAAAGAAAAGCTTTTCAACCCTCAAATAGGGAACATTCCTTATTATAAGGGACACCTGTCAGTCTTATAAGGGACAAGCTTTCTGATTCCAAGTAAGGAATATCCCTTATAATAAGAGATACCTGGTAATGCTACTTGTACAAAAGGAAACTCTTTGTATTTTTAACCAGTGGCTGGTGGTGACTTCCATGTCAGTGGGATGGTGAATCGACTCTGGCTGTTAGCCTGCATACCCAAAACCAGCAACTTACCTTACTGCACTATGCCCCAATAGTGCATTGACCTGGCAGGATCCCAGCATTGCCGTTGCCAGAATGGGATTGGGGTCTGAATGCTCCCCATTGCACCCAGTCAGCTACCATGGCTGGGTAGCATCAGACACACTGTTCTTCCTTCCGCAGTACAGTGTCAATGGCAAGTCCCTTTCCTCACCTCTTCCCCACCCCATGACGCATGATTAGTTGATTCTTGCACTGTACTATGGAAGGAAGCACTATCAAGCATTTTCACATGCTTGCAACTGATGGGATCATGGTGGGAAAGGCAGTCATTACTGGATTTTTTCCAGTAATGAAAAAGGGCATAGTGCCAACGGATAGGGCATGACAGCAGCAGGTAAGTGACAATGTCGGACCAGAAGCAATGCATTGCTTTTCTAGGATGACAATGTTGTGTGGTAAGGGCCTCAGACAGTTTCCTTAAAGTTCAAACATGCATAAAATTCAAAGTGGATTCACCACCCTGCTGAAATGGAATCTATCAGCTGCTACTGCCTCCCCCTGTTAATAAGTCCATTTCCAGGTCCCAATTAAATATAACCTATATCCTAAATACTCTAGAGTCACCACATCCCATCTGATCTTGGAAGCTAAGCAGGGTCAGCCCTGATTAGTACTTGGATCGGAGACCACTAACGATCACCAGGTGCCGTAGGCTACATTTCAGGGAAAGGAACTGGCAAAACCAGTTCTGAGTATTCTTTGCCTAGGAAAACCCTGTGAAATTACTAGGGTCACCATAAGTTGACAAGTGACTTGAAGGCACTTACACAAGTAGAGAGAGAATGGTTGGACTTGTGGTCTCCTCCAACCCAAAGATTCTAAGATAATGCACAGCAAAAGGGGAAGTTGAGCAAAATAGAACAGTACATCCCAGCCAGTGGTATAGTGATGGGGGCAAGGGGAACTGTGTGTCATGGGCGGCACTTTTGGGGGGCAACTCTGTTCCTCTGGGGGCAACTCTGGCCCCCCTGCGCGCCATTGCCTCTCCCCTGTGTGCTGTAGCCCCATCCACATGGGCTGTAGTCCTGCCCACACACACCACAGCCCCAACTACATGTTGTTGCCCCACCCACACATGCCATAGCCCCACCCACGCACACCGTAGCCCCCACCTCTACTCCGCTCACACCAAGCTACATCACTGATCCCAGCTGTAACTTTTATCAACTGTAATGGATGGCCAATGACCCATCATTAGGAAGAAGACCCATCATTAGGAAGAATGAGGTTGCCACCTCAGGCAGCAGATACATTGTGGGGAGAGGAAGAAGTAAAATGTGGAAAGCTAGAACTGCACAGGCTACGCAGCCTACCCTCTATCTCTTATGCCAGGCTACTATCCTCAGGTGCAGTGGAAGGGACTGGTTGCGACCACAGTGCCAAAGTTGTGGTGGGATACATCTGCAGAACAACACTCAGAATCTCCACTCACTCACCCACCCAGCACAGCCATTTGCCAAACTGGCTTAGGACTTCTGGGACTTGTACAGAAAAAAAAAATCTGAATTCTGTGTTGATTCAGCTCCCAGTCTTATGTGCATTAAATAGAAAAGAACATTAGCTAGCAAGGAGTAAAATTCTGGAGCCAATCTAGGCAATCAGCTCAAAGCAGGGGTGAGAATCATGGTGCCCACCAGATGTTGTTGGACTATAAGGCCCAACAGCCCTAGCCAGGACCAATAATAGTGAGGGATGTTGGGATTTGTAGTCCAGACATTTGGAGTGCTACCACCACTAGTTTAGACATGTGACATCTCACTTCTTCTTTATTCATATTTTAACTACCTTATGAACTAATACAGAAATCAATAATTAGTCTCGTACATGAAAGAGCAGCAAGAGCAAATATATTCATTAGTTTTTAAGATAACTGTACACAGATAAATGCATTTATTAGGAAAAGTTATCTTCGGGCTTGCTATGATTTATCTCTATGGAAGCACACTGAGGACTGGGTGGCAAATTTACCAATTTGTACACCACTCTGCGCTCTAATTTCAAATGAATACATTTGAAAAAGTGAAGCAAAATAATCTTTAGATATTTGTCTAGGCAGCTGAAGTACTTCACCTTTTGGGGGTTAGTGGGGGGTCACTGAAGGAAAAGAGAAAAAGACAGGGGCCATTCCTCTTGTTTGGCCACACCAATCTTTCCATGTTGCCACTGATGGCAGTGAGTTAACTTCCTGGCCTCCAGGATACCTAAATGCTGCAAATGCCTTCTCCCAGTTTTGTCCATGGTCTGTCCACAGAGGAAGAATACCAACACTTTCTTACCTTCTTTTCCTGCATGGTGAGGTTGGGGGTCCTGACCGGAGCATGAGGGATTCCACTCTGTCGGCCTCTGTTCTCAGGAAGGGGGTACAAGGGGAGCCCCCCACAAATTTCTTTCAAGGTGGACATGGCTTAAGAAGGAATGTCCACAGCAGCAGTAGACAGCTCACAAAGAACCTCTATTTAAGGGATGAGACCTGGAAATAATTTGGCAGGACTTGTAGCAGCAGCTCAAAGGTAACCTGTGATGAAAGCAGGCTGTCCTCTGGCTTTTGTGTGGGTGTCCCCCATCCTCCAAGGAAAAGGTACCATGCCTGATACATTGTACAATCCTATTGGTTTCTTCTGACACCTCCTCCTCGGGAATCATTCACAGCTCCAACTGTTTATTTTCCAGTTGGTTTTGCACTTGTGGTTAACCTTGTCCCTTTGAACCTAATTTGGCCTGTACATATGACTACAAATATTCACTGTCTTCAGCCAACTGTGAGCCTTAGAGACCTTTTGCAAGAATACAAACTAAGAGCTAGGGCTAAACATGTCCTTATAATGCAATAGACTCACATGCACAAATATTCAGATCTCTCTTTTTATTTGCTCTGGGCCTCTCTCACATACCTCCGGACCTCTCGCAAACACTATTTATTCATTTTATTATACTTATTTGTGGAACTTTTGTTTCCAGCAATCCCTAGCGTAGCTTCAGGACAAGTAAAAATCATAAAAATATTTTTTTTAAAAAAAAAAAAAAAACAGTCTCCATAAACTGAGAGCAATTAGTACATCCACGAATCATGAGAGACCGACATTCAAAAGCTGTCTAAAGCAATATAACCTATACCTTCCAACTGTCCCAGTTTGGCATGAACAGCCCTGATTAATCCTCTTTCCTCCCACTTCTTCAGCTGCCTTTAAAATGTTCCAGTTCCTCTCTCCTCTTTTCCTTTCTCTTTTTGTCCTCAGCTTCTTCAGTTGCTGCACTCACTGTTTGCATTCACTTAACTCAGCAAGGTAGAAAGGAGAGAAAGAGGCAGAATCTTGCCATTCTCAGTAGGCTCAGGAAAAAGCAAACTGCTACAGCCTTTCCAGCTTGTCTTTTCTTCCTCATTAATCACTTTTGCTGTCTTGGGCACACTCTGACATTGGCCCTTTCCACACGCGGGGCGGGTAAACGGGGGGGCGCACGCAGGGACGGAGCTTACCTCTAAACGGGTTGCTCCGTCCCCGCAGGGAGCGCGCGTTCGCCGCTCCAAACGGCGGCGAATTTTGGCGGCATGCGGCGGCGGCCAAAATGGTGGCAGCCGGCTTCCAGCGGCGCTCCGCCAATTAGGGCTGCGCGCCAGCTGGAAGCCCACCCCGGGCAGCTCTGCAGAGATGCGCTAACGCATCCCTGCAGTTCTAAACGGGGCACGGCGACGGGGCAATGCACGCAAGTCACATAAAAACCACTTGAGAAGTGTTTTTTATAAGACTCGCAGCGCCACCCCCGCAGCCGCGCGAGGGCAGTTTGAGGTTTAGAACCTCCCATTTGTGAACTGCCCTCGCGCGCCTCGCGGTGTAGAAGACCTCCTGGGGAGGGCGCCCTAGCGCGGGCAATATGCCCATGTGGAAAGGGTTATTGTTTGACCCAGTTTTTATCTGTGAAATGTTGGATAGTGTGAGACCAACAGTCAAAATTTCTAGTCTACAGCAATATACCTTTGTCACAGGTTTTGATGTAGCAAATGTCTCTTCAAATTTTCCTGCCATCTTGAAAAGTTCTTGTCCTAAATAGCCACCCACCACATGTCTGATGGGGAGGGCATCTAGAACAAGATGATTAAGGAGTAGAGATGAAAAAGATATATTTTATTAACTGATATTTCCTTTAACAGATTTATCCAATTCAAGGCCTGTGAAACTATTAACAAAGCTTGCACATTTTTTCTTTCTCATCTTTAGGGGGAAACCATGAGTGGTAGATTCCTTTTTGACTCTTCTTCCCCCCAATTAATAAATAAATGCACACAATTCAAAATGCATATCCCTGAAAAGCACACACCAACACATCTTAGGCAATGGGGAAAATATTTCCAAAAGATTGCACATCAAGAAAAATACCCAGTAAAGCACATCTATTAGGAAAAAGAGAAGGACATGCCTTCAAGTTGCCTGTTGACCTAGGGCAACCCCATGAATTTCATTGGATTTTCTTAAGCAAAAACTATTTGTCTTTGGCCATTTCTGCACAAGACTGCTATTATTCCACTTTCAGCCTCCTGAGGCCCCTCTAGAACTGCATAACCCAGGATTCCATAGGATGCTGAAAGTGGAATAATAGCGCTATAACAGTCTTGTGCGGAAATGGCCATAGCCTGTTTTCAGGTGTATTAGAAGACAACAAATTCAACTGTGCTCTTTGTGATGTTATGGACTTTTGATGTAAAATACTGGGAAATTAAGGATTGGGGGAGAGAAACGGAGAATGGAATGTTGCGAGTAAGTGGTGACTGGTGGAATGACGGAGGAGATTTGAACAAGGTTGGTGAATGGCAGTTGGAACGGCGGTCGACATAGTCAGTTAGAGAGTTAGGGTAATTAGAGAGAGGGTGGAGGAGTGAGTGAACGGAGGAATAGGGTTAAGAGAGTCAGGTTTAAGAATTAATGAGTGGTGTTTAAGAATCTGAATTAGCTAGGAATGGAGTGTATGGAAGAGTGTTTGATGTGTTTTAAGTATGTTAAATAATTAATCTGTTTTGTTATGTGCGACTTCTGTTAATAGAGCATTGCTTTTGCAATGCGCATGCTTCTGGCTCCTTGGAACACTTGGGTTCTGACATGGTGTCTGTGGTGACAGCAGTGAATAAAGAGAGATGGTGTCCAGTGGGGATAGGAGTTGCATAATATCTCACACAGGTATCTTGAGAGTATCTAGGAGGTTCCCACAGTTGTTGGACAGAGCAATAGGACAGGAAGAGGTCCTTACATTGGTGGCAGAGACACAGACAAGGGAAAGCTCTCACTCTTGGTGGAAGCATTCATTTCCAAGGGTCACTTTTCAGTTGGCCAAGTACTTGTGTGTCTTTGTGCTCATTTTTCTTGGTTTTTGGAACAAGAGTGGAAGGCTACTTTAAAAGTTAAAAACATGTTTGAACTAGTCACATATATATGTACATTAGATTACAAATTAGCTGAAATTAATTTTCAAAAATTCTTCATCCAGTACAATTAAATCCATTACTCCCCCTGCATTATTACCAAACAAAATCTCTGGTTAATTATACATTATCACTACTACTACTGCTATTATTATTACTACTACTATTACCATCATCATGATACTATGATGGTTATACCATGATACTAACAATGATACTGACACTGTATGAAAAGAAACTAAATTTACTGAGGGCCTCTCCACCCGACACTGTCATAGTGCTGTCATTCCGCTTTCAACATCCTATGGAGTCCTGGCGTTTGCAGTTTAGGGAGGGGCATTTAGAAATCTCATCCAGAGAGCTCTTTGGCCTCAGTAAACTACAAACCCCAGAATTCCACAGGATGTTAAAAGGGGAATAATGGCACTACAATAGTGCAGTGTGGAAAGGTCTTAAGATGTTGAGTAGGATATAGAGATCATGATTTTGCATCGATCTTGTGGAGTGTAAAGGCCTGTCAGATGTAGCTCCACCCCACCCCTTTTCCCTGTGCACACCTTCTCTCCCCCTGCCACTCGGGTACCCACACCACCCATGCACAGGGATTTAGTGGCTGCAGTGGGTAGAATGGCAGTGCCCAGGCAGCAGCCTATGATCCTGCAGCAGATGCACAAAAACAACATCATCCTCCTAGACCTCTGGAGGACCTCCAGGAGGATGCCTTCTTTTTCATGGGACCAAATGCAGGAACACAGCTTGCTGCTGCCTGGCTGTCCTTGCCTTCCTCTGGCCACGCAGTGGACATGGAGAGGGGTGCCCCAGTAACAGAGACAGGCAGGATGTTGTTGCAGTTGTTGGTGCTAGATACCTCTTTCCACAATGACCGTAAAAGGACGTACATTGTCATAATGTGACATTACACCTCCTTTGCCACTAACAATTCCTTTCCCAATTGGCTATAGTACATTGGCTGCCAATTTTTGGCAGTAAACCATGATGTGAAATTTAAAAACAAACAAGCAAAAAAAAACCCTGTGAAAATCAGGTGAGCATTAGATTGCAAAAAGGTGCTTGGGGACAGCATGTGACTTGTGGGTGAAACTTTGCCCATCCCTGGTATAGCTAAATAATACTGACCAGGATCAACCGGCTGTGTGACCCAGTATGATAAAGGAACTTTCAGTGATAACTGAAACTGAAATTTTTAATTTATGGTTCATTCTAATTTTGATGGTAGATGGATTGTGTGTGTGTGTGTACATGCACACATTATCAGTTAGGCTTACAAAAGTTGTGCCAGAAGAGGCTGCAGTTCCCTAAACCTTCATAGGGACAGGAGACAGGGTAGGGGGGAAATATCCCGACAAGAAATCCTAGGGGCATCTCAGCTCATATTTGCAAAAAGAAGGGGCGACTCCAAGCAAGATGCAAGCAGAGAAACTAGCCTAGATTCTGGTACAAAATTGTATGAAACTTATATGTTATATAATTCTCATATGAAAATTATATGGAAAAAGTGTTCCAATAGGGCTTTATCTTATGGCTCACAGACACATGGTCCACCAATACCTCAGGGAAGAAAATGAAAAGAATAATGAAATATATGTGCAGACCAAGGAATTAAAAGCACTTTGATGGGGAGTGATAAGTGTGTTATCAGAGAGCTGCAGAATGGAGCGTCTGAGGAAGATGCATTGAAGAAGGAAAATTAAGGATGAACATTTTGCCTCCGATTACATCTGAGCACAATCAGCCAAAGATAATGCAAAAAAGAGATTACAGCATCCGCCCCAATGCTCAGGGATCCAGTAGGCAGTCATTACCTTGGGTCGTGACAGTAGCAATGCCATCCCAAGTTCAAAGCTGGTGACACCATTGCAAGGTGAGACTAGTTTGTGTTATATCTGTTTCTTGACAAAGGAACATTTAAACAGTAGATGACAATGAAACACTGACCTGTGTTACTACCAGCATAGGCAGCTCACAGTGGAGAAGACTGCACCTCACAAAAGAAATATGGAGGTGAGCCACACTCCCCTCCCCATACTTGATTCAAAAGCTGCCCATGGTTACCACCCCATCAAGACTATCTGCTACTCTCTAGCCAGCTGCCAAAATTCAGTCTATTGCCCTTTCCTGACTAAATTATAAAAAGCTTGAGGAAAACTAGTCTCAACCCCAGTTCCAGCTGGCAGGTAGTTGTAACCTGCATTTCCAACTGCCCTTCCCTGGCTTCTTCTGCCAACCTGCATTCTTAAGTGATTAAAGCCACAGAGCAGGATAACATATGGAAACTATTCACACTACACGATTATAGCGCTATTATTCCACCTCAACCGCCATAACAACGTACTATGGGCTGCTGGGACTTGCAGTTTGGTGAGGAGTTTTCCGGCTGACAACTCCATGGGCCATGGCTATTGAAGTGGGATCGGAGCGCTATAACTGCGTGTTGCTGCTGTCCCCAGTCTCTCTTCCACCCACGCAAGGGCTTCCCCGGATCATCTCGCTGATGACACGCGGGGGCGGCGGGGGCGGCGGCGGCGGCTGTTGTTGGCCGTTTCCCCTGGCAGGGGGCGCTGCGGGGATATTAATTAATCAAAGCCCGCGGGAGAACCAAAGGCGAGGGAGCGAGAGCAGCATCCCCGCTTGCGTGTTTGATTTAAAGGGACAGGCCTCCCCCGAGCCCCTTCCCCCTGCCCTCCGTCTCCGGGAAAGCGACCGAAGGTGTGGAAAAAGTGACAACCTGGGGCTACCGGCAGCCCTGATCCAGCAGGGAGGGAAGAGGCCGCTGGCGAGCAGAGGGGGGCGCCGCATGTCGAGAGCGCAGAAAGCAAGCCCCAGCCCAAGCGGTGGGGAAGATACTCACCCACGGAGAGAGAGAAGGAGGGGCCATTTCTGCACTAGCCTGTTGTAGTGCTATTATCCCACTTTCAACATCCTATGGAATCCTGGGGTGTGCAGTTTAGGGAGGGGCCTCGAACCCCAGGATTCCACAGGATGTTGAAAGTGGAATAATAGCACTACAACAGGCTAGTGCGGAAATGGCAAGAGGCGTAGATAGGCTTCCATCTCTCTCCCTCTCTCATCCCTTAGTACGAAATAAGGATTTCTTTTATAAAACAAACCAAAACACAAAGCGAAACAACCTTGTTTTCAGCCAGTCGGGGCTGAGGTGGGATAGATGATCGCGGGGGAGTGGGGGGAGATGGCTAAACTAGGTACAGAGGAGCTCATCTCCCCCTAGCCCGGTGTTGTTACCGTTGTGCTGTGGCGAGGGGAGGCATCGAGCACATCGAGGCGTCTGAGGTGGGGAGGGAAACATTAGAAACATACACATCATCACACCACCCCCTGCCCAAAGATCTTCCCTGTCAGAAGCCGCCCTGAGCCCCGCTAGGATCGATGTGATTGTGTTGATGTCCTTTCGGTACGGGTTTAAAAAAAAAATTCAGGAAGCAGCGGAAAAAGATCCAAATCCTTTCTAATATCGCCTCCGTAGCCACTAGATAGGAGCGTGTTGCAAGGAGGGGTGGGTAAAATCTGACTGACTGTCAGCTGCTTCTTCCACTGTCTGTGGGGCAAAAAGTGACAGCGAAAGAGGAAGGCTGTCGTTCTTTTTTAATGGTGGTGGAGGTGGTGGTGATTTGATCAGCATCCCTCTTGTGTGTGCGTAAAAGCCGAGCAGCCGGTGGGCTACCCCGGTGTGTCTCTCCGAGACAGAAGGGAGCCCCGCTTTAAATCCGTCCCTCTCTTCTTCTTCCGCGCCTCCATCTGTCTCGGGGCGCAAAAGGGCGACGGAGGCGCTGCTTAGCCGGGCGGGCGGGCGGGGGGGGGCGTGGAAGCGGACGGAGGCTCAAAACAAAGGCAGCGCTGCCCTCGATTGCACTCCCGTCCGTGGAGCAGCGAGATCCGCGTCGGCGAGGAAAGACAGAGGGCGAGAGGGGGCAGAGAAGCGAAATCGAAAGTCGGAGGCTGGGCACCGGGGGCGCAACCTCTGCCTGCGGCGGCGCCTGTTGGACACCCGAGAGGTCGCCGAGCGAGGAGGCGGCGGCGGCGGACGAGGGCGCTCGGGTCGGCGGCGCTGCCTCGCTCCCCGGCTGGCCGCCGCGCCAGACATGTGAACTTCACCTCGTCTCCGGAGGGGCGGCAAGGGAGGGGAGGAAGGGGGGCGCCGCCGCCACCTCTAAGCAACAGCCGGAGTGGTTTGTTTGTTTGTTTGTTTGTGTGTTTGTTTATTTATTTATTTATTTATTTGGAGGCAATGGGCGGCTGAGAGAGACGAGCGCGCAGGGAGCCCGGGGGGCAGAGCGAGACCTCCGCGAAGAGCGCGCTGCCGGGACCCTCCTTGCCTGGGGCCGCGGGAGCCACAACGAGGCGGCGAAGGGAGGCGCGCGCGGGACCTTCGCTTCCGAGCAGGAGGAGGAGGAGGAGGAGAAGCCAAGGGTCGTCTTTGCCTTAAGGGAAGGTCTTCTTCCAAAGGCTCACGTGGGCACCAGACCTGTAAAAATACGCCTACTGTTCCACAGCTGCCCTCATTATCATCATCATCATCATCATCACCACCCTCCTCCTTCCGACGGCGATGAAGATGGATTTCCTAGGTGGAGTCATGCAGCGTAAAAGCATCACCCTGATCGTGTTCCTGGAGTATGTTATTTCTGGCCAGCTTGGAGCAGGTAAGGAGACATGAGTAACAAAGGCATAAACACTCGTTCCCTCCAAGTAATGCCTTCGAGAGAGGGCAGATCTTTTAAAACCCCTTCCTATTCAGCTCTGTTATTTATATTTCGCAGATCTGATAAGGCGTTTGGTCTTCTTCTTTGCTTTCTCCACCCCCCCTTAAAGATCCATAACCCACCCTATCGTTGAATCTAGAGTCTGGTCCTCAGATCCCTCTAAGTCCCGACTGCATTGTTCCCATTTTAAAGGCAGCAAGCTTAGGCGGCCAGAAAGTTACATTGCCAAGATTAGCGGATGAGTCTAGCAGGGCTGTCCCAGGGTTTTGAACAGCAGAAATTAGTTTCAAGGAATCATTTTCGAATCCAAAAGGCTTGGGAAGAAATTCTGATTTTACCGGGACACTCTGACCTTAGTACTGAATCGTCGAAAGCTATGCTGGAAAAACAGAGACTGACGATTAAGATTCATTATTCAGCGCTTAATCGGCTATTTGTTTTTTTGTTTTTGTTTTTCCTGAGTCCTGTATTTGATTTTCAACTGTGTTATGTGGGCATTTGTATCTGTGCGTGTGAGTCAGTGCTCAGAATCTGTTTACAGCACCAGAGCCTTTTTGAACGACAACTCGGAATTTTCATCCAAAAAAGTAACTTCCTCAAACCCTGGGTGCACCTGACACAGTGACGGGATAAAGGAGATACTAATAGGAGCAATAGTGGTACTTAGAAGATTTCAGCTTCCGTAGGAGTCACTCACAAAAGATGCCTCTGCTTTTTAATGTCGCTTCCTTCCTACCTGCCCCCCCCCCAAAAAAAACCCTTGAAAAATCGAGCCCTTCTCCACTGTGAGGACTGGAGATGCGTAAGTTGTATGTACATCACGAACCATCCCCTCCCGTGCCTGCAGAGCCCTCTAGTGTGCTGTTTTCTGAAAGCACAAAACTGCCTTGTAACCAGTCAGAGCACTGGGCCATCTTGCTTGGTATTGTCCACATTAGGGGGAGCAGCTGTGGTGGGTATAGGGTCAAGCTTTCTGCCCCCAGACCCTCTGGGAGCCACATGGATTGCCAAAAATGCAAAAAAATAAAATATAAAGAAAACCAAAATACTACTACTACCTCCTCCTCCTTCTTTTTCTTCACTTTATTCTTTCCCCCAAAACTGGGAAGCCTCGCTAGGGTGACGCATGCCTTGATTACATCCCACTTAGATTACTATAACACATTCTGTGTGCTGCTGCCTTTGGAAACTGTTCAGAATGGGTTCAAAATGCTGTGGCCAGACTGCTGCCTGGAGCTGGTTACAGGGAACATATACCTCCCCGCCCTCCACTGGAACAGCTTTCCTCCAGGTAGAATACAAAGTGCTGGTTACAACCTTTAAAGCCCTATATCTATGGTTCTTAACCGTTTCTTTACCAGAGACCCCCTGCAAATATAACTTTTTGCCAGGGACCCCCAAGATTTAAATATTTAAATTTAGATTTAAATATTAAATTTTTACTTATTATTAAAGGCTTCTGGAGACTCGGATTCTAATCCCTATGCAGACACTGGGTGACCTTGGGCAAGTCACATTCTCTCAGCCTCAAAGTAGGGCAGATGCAAACTCCCTCTGAACAAATCCTGAAAAAAAAAAAAGCCCTGTGGTGGGTTCACTTTAGGGTTGCCATAGAGTGACTTGAAGGCACACACCAAGAAAGTGCCACTGACAGCAAGAGGTTCTTTCTAGCCGTCATGCCTCTCCCATTTGAAAACTGACTTATAATGGCCCTAAGGTGAAGCTATCGTAAAGGTTTTCTTGGCCAGATTTGTTGCTGTTGCCTTTCTCTGAGGCTGAGAGAATGTGACTTGTCCGAGGTCACCCAGTGGGTTTCTGTGGCTGAGGGAGGATTCTACCCTTAGTCTCCAGAGTCATAGTTTAAGCACCTGCAACCCCCTCCAACTGCCCCTTCCCTGTTGCTACTGTTGGCGTCCAGCAGAAGGGCTTCGCAGACCACCTCTGAAGGCTCTGCAGACTCCAAGGGGTTCCCAGATCCCAGGTGAAGAACCAGTGCCCTATATGACAAGCGCAGACTATTTAAAGGATTGTACCCCCCTATACAAGCTGGGCTGAATTTTAAGATCTGTGAGGAGGGCTTTCTCTTAGTCCCACCACTGTCACAAGCATGTCTGATGAGGATGTGGGAGAGAACCTTCTCTGTGGCTGCTCCCAGGCTGTGGAACTTCCTCCCACAGGAGGTTTGGTTTACTTCCTCCCTGCTTTCTCTCCACTGGCAGGCAAAGACCTTTTTTATTTATGCAAGCCTTATAGTATATGGGTGTTTTGAACTGTGTTTTGATTATGGTATGCTGTGCTTTCGTCTTTGTCTCTTAATTATGCTTTAAATGAGTTTTAAATTATTTTAACAATGTTTTTGACAGAATTGCTTGTTGAATTGTTTTGCAAAGTTTGTAAAACAAGGTTTTTGGCTGGACTTTTAAGTACCTGGCTAGGAGACTAAATTGAATAAATAAATAAGTAACTCCACTTCTAGTTTTGAAAAATGGGTGTTTTTAATGTCAATGGGCATTATTATTAATATTAATATAAATATTCCGCTCCCACCCCAATTTGGGACTCAGGATATCTTACAACAGTAAAAACAAGCATAGTTAAAAATTCACAGCATATTAAACTTAAAATGTAGTTTAACTGTCAAGAAATGGGAACCAGTTTAAAATGTACAAGAAACAAACTAGTTCAAAACATACAAAAAAAACAACAACAAATAGACAATTCATAACATTATGTGAGGGCCATTCTAGCCCCCAGTAATCAGTCCTCAAAAACCTGCTGAAACAAAAAGGTGTTCACCTGCCTGTGGGAAGATAGAGAGGAGTGTGCCAGTCTAACTTCTCTAGGAAGGGAATTCCAGAGCCTGGGAGCAGCCACCAAGAAGGCCCTCTCCTGTGTTCTCACCAGATGTACCTGTGAGGACAGAGGGAGACAGGCCTCCCATAAAATCTCAGAACACAAGCAGGTTACAATGGGAAAATACAATCCTTCAGATAACCCAGACCTGAGCCATATAGGTCTTTATAGGTCAGAACCAGGACTTTGATTTTTTTTTATTTTATTTTAATCATGACACTCGTGTAGGCTTCCAGCACAAGCAATTCAGCCTTTTGTTGTTCACCAGAAAAAGTGTGGTCTAGTAGCTCTGGATCCTAGATGGACTGAGGGCCAGAAAAGCGACATTGAAGGGGTTGTCTATCTTGGTCTAGATTGACTTTCAGCAGCTCTCTAACACTTGAGAACAACAGGGCTTTCCCCAAGTCCTGCCTGGAGATAGCTGGGACTTTCTGCTACACCCCAGAGGAATGGACCCTCTTCTGGTATGATCCCTCAGAGGCCTATTTCCTGTACCGCAGACCATTTGTCCCTCTAGCTCAGTATATTAGGGGCTGGGATGTGCAAAGGAGGTGATTTTCTAATGACCTGGAATCTGTCTCCCCCTATATCCAGGATGGGCAGAGTACAGTCCATGGCCCATGCAGCCTTGGGACTTGCGGGGGGGTGCAATGCTCTGCCCTGTCCAGAAAAAAATGTCCCATTTTTTTCTTGTTAAAAGAATATATATATATATCCTCCAACATTTTACAAGATGAAAATTGAGACATGTGCAGCCAAGCAACATCAGGGTATGTTCAAGGTGACAGATGTTATTAAGGAGGAAGAACACATAAGCTAAAAAGACTGCAGCAGTTTGCTTTTGCCTGAGCCTACTGGGAAGGGCAAGATTTTACCCCCTGCTCTCTTCTCCTTCCTACAGAGTTAATTGGGCACAAACTATTTTCGCCCTTTGGACTCAGTTTGCATCAACTGAAGTTAGGACAAAGGCAGAAAGTGGAAGGAGAAGAGAGAAACTGGAACATTTTAAAACCAGCTGAAAAAGTAGGACAATATAGGATTAAGTAGAATTGACCCTGCCCAACTGGGACAGTTAGAAGATATGAGAAAATAATGTTTTTATTACCTCCTCTATCATAGAAGTGTACGTAAGGGCTTCCATTGTGACTTCCTTTTCAAACCAAGACCTCATGGCTCCTGAGCAAGAAAATTGAATTGGTGACTGTGACTCTATTATGAAAATGTAATAAGAATATTGGCAAATAATTTGCATTTTTCTAATGGTACGTGAAAGTCTTTTATTCAAGGAGACCTTGAACTCTACCATCTTAGTGCTGAAAGTGGTTTGCAAGGGGACTCCAGTATTCTAATTATGGAAATGGAAATGGAATTCTTGGACTTCAAATCAACATATGAAAATCTAAGCATCCCTTCAGTTCATTAGTTTATCACAGATCTATAACAAAATTTCTGTCCTTCTGTACCACACTAGCCCTCAATTTATGCCTTTCAGTGAGGATTCAGGTCTAGCAAGCCTGAATGTTCCAGCATACAAGAAATCTTCATTGGCAGTAATCGCTATTTTCTTAAGTTCAAATGAAATAACAGATCAAGTGCTATCTGTAATTTTTTTGCCCTTGATTATACTAGGTAATGGATTATACCTTTTAATCTTGAGGTTTGCCACACTAAAAACTGCTGCTTTCCTCCTCTCCCTGCCCAATTTTCCTTCTTCATCTCCTCCTGGTAGTACAATCATTAAAAAATTCTATGAAATAATAAGAAAAGGTATGGGTGTTAGTTTAATTCACAAATGAGAAGCAAACTGAAGTAATTAGTTTGGTGGCTGATTAAAAGATTAAAAAAAATCTGGCAATATACTTGGTGATAAATTATAAAATAATGATAGCTGCTAATGGCTACACCACCATTATCTTCTAAACTGCCAGCGCTATTCATCAATCACACATGGCCCTGATAAATGAAGGGGTTGGGAAACATAAGCCACTTAATCCCATTCAGTCTGCTTGCACCCATTTCCCCATCACTTACTTCATCAACAACATGAGCTATGTCTGTCCTTACTGAAGACAGGGTTGCAGGGACTGGCTACGCTATGAAAACAGGGCTGCACAAAGACATGAGATAAAATAGAGACACGGGGTTGTCTGAGCAAACTTACACTATTGCTTTACTTCCTTTGCATTGAGTGGCTACTGCGCTCACACTTTTGCTTTCACTCTTCTTGAATTAAGTTTTTGCTTGCATGTGGATGCTAGGATTCATATGACCATTTTTGTCTGTGCCTCTTCTGAAGGTCTTCCAGATAGAATTCCAACCACCACTCTACAAAACATAAATAGTACTGATCCAAGAGATTTCCCCTTCTGTTTTCCACCTACAGAGGCCATCTGGACTTGCAGTTTAGTCTTAAATTCACTAATAAAAACGTCATAGCTTTCTCCACTGCACCTGAGCAACAGCCTAGTTTAGGGGGCCAGAGACAAGTCACTGTCCTCTCTTCTAGCAGTGAAGACTGACTGAATGCAGGGGCTCAGAAGGAACAGCTGGGGCATGGTTCCACCACTGGCAGCATCTGCTACTTGATACAAATGCCTCCACAAAATTATATTCCTCCAAGAAGGTCGTGGTGGATTGAATGTAAATTAGCAGCTGCATCTTTTGTCAGAGTTGATTGTTTTTCCAGTGTCCTTAAAAAGAACATAAAACGTACCCATCCTGTGCCTGAGGCATGACAACAGAATGCTAACACACCAAACTGGCTTGATGTTAGCAATACTTGAGGAGCAGTGGTGGCCTGAGCCTGGCACTGTTTCTAGCAGGCATGACATTTTTCTGGTTCTTGGCCCAGGAGATTGTCTGTCGGGGATGAAAGCTGTAGGATCAGTAATGTTTACTCCTAGCAGACACATTTCAGAGCCTGGAATATTTTCTTTAAGTATCTATGCATGTATGTATCATTCAGTTTATATCTTGCCTCTCCTGCTATGCTAATTTGTTGTTTTATTTTATGTGACTCATTACCATTTCTCATTACTCATGGAAAGATACAATGTTGCTTTTCAGAACTGAATAGACTTGGAAATACACAATGATCTTGAAGGACTCCCCCAAAGCAATGATTTAAGTATAATAATAATATAAGAAGAAGAAGAAATTTTTGTTTCTTATCCATTACTCCCCAAGACTTGAGATGGGGTACATCAGAGTTTTCCAGACTTTTCATGTTGGTGATATACTTTTTAGACATGCATCTTTTTGTGACACAGTAATTCAGTAAGTAATTCAGTAAGTGAAGGCAGCCCCTCCACCCAAGCCTGGCCCGCCACTGCCCTCTCTGGGGTCTTCCTCAGCCCAGGGTGGCTGCAGCAGCAGTGGGATAGGCAGCCCCTCCACCCAAGCCTGGCCCACCACAGTGGTGAGAGAGGCAGCCTCTCCACCCATTACATTCGCGCAACACACCTACACACTGCAGCCGACACACTAATGTGTTACAACACACGGTTTGGAAAGCTCTGGGGTACATTATAGATTATAATACAGCTAAAAACACATAGAATCATTTAAAATACACTAATTTAATATTCATAGTTAAAAATTGACTGGGAAGGGCTGCCAAAAGAGATATAGCAATATAGCAATAGCATTTATTTCTATACCGCCTATCAACTAAGTGTTATCTAAGCGGTTTACAATGTATTTTTAGCTAATTGCCCCCAACAAGCTGGGTACTCACTTTACCGACCTACGAAAGGATGGAAGGCTGAGTCAACCTTGGAGCCTGGGAGGATCGAACTCACAACCTTGTGGTTGCAGTACTGGCATTTAACCACTGCACCACCAGGGCATAGATATTCCTTTAGCACTTTTTTAAAATTCAGACAGTATATTTTGCTGTTGAATCTCTTTCGGCAGGCCATTCCACAGTCTAGGGGCAGCCAATGAAAAGGTCCTCTAGGTGACCACTGCCAGTCTAGTCCTGGCTGGTTTAAGCAAAGGGCCCCCAGAGGACCTGAGTGTATGGGTCAGTTTGTATGAGACAAGGCGATCCTGCAGGTAACTTGGACCCAAACTATGTAGGGCTTTCAAGGTAATAACCAACACTTTGTATTTTGCCTGGAAACTAATTGGCAGCCAGTGGAATGATTTTAAAATCAGTGTAATATGCTCATTCCTCAGTGTACCTGTAACAAAGGTATAATAATTAAACAATTTATATAATAAGTAAACTATACACACACACACACACACACACACACACAAACTTATTCCACTATTTTTTAAGCGCAACTATCAATCATTATACTGGTTTCCAAAGGTAACCACACTGGTAACATCATTTCCTAGAAAGTAACACATTAGAGGCATTGTCATTACATGTAGCATTTACTTCCACGTTTTGAGATGCTTCCTCACCTATGCGTGGGGTGCAGTGAAGAGAAGTTAGAGTGTGATCCACTAAGGGATTACTGACCAGTGTCCAACTGATCAGTTAATACTTGCTAATTGCTGGCAGTCTTGTAAATCCAAGTCTGATCCAGCAATGCATTTCTTAAATTTTTAACAGAAAGCACACAGGATCACTGCAAACAGATTAATTATGTTTTCATAAAAGGCATCCAAAGCATTTATTTTTTTTAAAAAAAATAGAATGTTTATATTTTTTCTCTCAACATATCCAAAGAGGCTTACATCAGCATTGTGACCTTCAAAAACTCCCTCCTCTAATCAGCCTTGCCCAAAGTGAGAGTTTTTAAAGGTTCTGTAAATCCTTCTGGTCACAGTGCCTTGAATGTAAAACCTTTCCAAAGCTATTGTCATTTCATTTCATGACTACTACTATGACTTCCTCCCCCTCCTCCTCCCCCTCCTCCCCTCCTCCTCCTCCATTCATATACAATTCCTCTCCTTGGAATGTTCTTTTTCTGAAGTGATTGTTCTTATGAGTTTACAGTAACGAGCCTCACCTACATGACATGGAAGTTGCTGCAGCATTGCTTCACAAGGGTGTAGCTAAGGTGGGTGGGGGGAGGACGAGAGCACTGCCTCCCAAATAAGAATTCTGCCCTCCAATGAACTTCTTCCTTCAGTTCCCAGATTCCTAGCATTGCAGCAACTTAAAGCATGAGTTGAGCATTTAGAAATAGTTCAGGCATTCAAAGAAAAGAGACAGACAAAGTTACAAGGGAACGTGAACACAGAAAATGTAAGAGAAAGAGGTATGAATGATTTTCAGTGTCTCACTGTCTGCAATGCTAGAAATTTGGGAACTGAAGGAAACTTTTGTTGAGGAGTCGAATATCCTAAAGGCACTGGATCCTGTCTGATCTTGGAACCTATGCAGGGTCAGCCCTGGCTGGTACTTGGATGGAGACCATCAATGAATGCCAGATACTGTAGGCTGTATTTCAGAGGAAAGAACTGGCAAAACCACCTCTAAGAATTTCTTGCCTAAAAATCCCTATGAAATTCATGGGGATTACCATAAGTTGACAGGAAGGTGTACACTTGTCCACATGCACACACACACACACACACACACACAATTCTTATTGCAGGGTGATGCCCTCATTTTGCCCCATTGTAGCTATAGTCCTGGTGGCGCAGTGGTTAAATGCTGGCACTGCAGCCACAAGGTTGTGAGTTGGATCCAGCTGGGCTCCAGGTTGACTCAGCCTTCCATCCTTCCACAGGTCAGTAAAATGAGTACTCATCTTATTGGGAGCGGTTAGCTAACACATATTGTAAACCACTTAGAGACCACTTAGCTGATATAGAAATACACATGCTATTGCTATAGTCTCGATGGTTTCTCCCTTCTCAAAACTGCCTCTGCTTTGGCAACTATCCCAGAGGAAGGAGTGTGAGATTGGTTGGGACAAATTGCCATTGGGCTCCTTCCCTCTCCTAACTGGCTGATGCTATAGCCATGGTAGCCAAATTTGTTTATGTTTGTCTTCTCTCTCCATTTTTTTTCTAAATAGGAAATAGGAGCTATGAACTTCCTTGCCTTGAGATCATTGGCAGAATGCTACCTATCTTTCTACCTATCCATCTATCTATCTTACTAGCAAGCTTGTCTTTCTCTAAGGGCAGCTGCTGCCAACACACCAGCTTAGTAGTGCAATCTTATATAGGTACTATTTACTCAGAATAAAGGCCAACTGTAGACTTCACTGAGGCTTGTATAAAGCATGTATAGGATTGCAGCCTTTGGCAATGAAAAAGATTATGTACCACAGACACTACCTGAATGCCCATTGCAAGATGTGAATGTTTTTACCACCTCTAAACTATGTGAACCTGCTCCTTAAGTCAGAGTCCAACCCATGTAGAGTTTGCTGCAAGGGTATGCACTTTTTGTTTCACAAATTTAAAACACATTGAAGGACAACAGAGATTCTAATAAAAACAAAACAAAAGTAAACCAGACCACACAACGCTGTTTGGCCCACCCCTGCACAAAGGGGTTTTTCTTTTCCATGACTGGTTCATTTTTCTTGTTCCATAACAAAGCTTCTCCTGGCAAAAGACACTTGCTAACTAGAACTTAAAACATGTGGCAAATTGTGCAGGTAATTTTTTTTTTAAAAAAGTGATGTACTTATATACTCCCCCCACCCCCGCCAAGTATGGGCTTACACAACAGAGCAACTGATATGGTTTGAACAAAGTTTCCCTTTTTGGATTACAACCCCTGAAATTCACTATGACCATGCTAGCTGGGAGATCTGGGAACTTGCAGTCCAGAAATGTAACTTTTTCCAAATTCTAGTTTGGACTGATATTTGGCAATGCAATTATATATATGGCTTCAAGGACCCTGTCTTTTCAACACCTATGCATCTTGGTGACTTCAGTAACTGTCTTTCACTCCAAACATTGATAGATCAGTTTCTTTTAAGTATGTGTTTGAAGAGGATAACAAATTGATTTTAAAAAAACAGATAAGGCAGAAATTAACATTTGGTGCCCCTTTGGGATTCTCCAATCTCAACCATCACCCCACTGAGGGCTTGTCTGGTGCTGCTGTCCCAGCTGTATGATTCACCCTTGACGGAACAACTCTTTCATCATCAGATGCTCTTATCATTGGCCAGCCGCCCTCCAGCAAACAGCCACCTCACTGAGCAGCTCCCCCAGGGACAGTGCGGTAAATACATAAAGAGAGGAGTGGCATGGATTATTGGGCAACAATGCCATCCATCAAGAGCCAACCCTCCTCAGCGTCAATGACATGCAGCCCCCTGGGAGGTGAGAGAAGGAGAAGGCACTCCAATCTGGATTGTTTAGCCTATTAATGAATTATTCAAGGAGCCCCTTTTGGCATTCAGGTTAAGTCCCTGGTTGCCTTCATTCTCTGGCCCCTTAGTCTACAGACTGCCCCGCTGCCATGACCCCACATTTTAGGGAAAAACTGAGTGATGGATGGCTTCCCTGATTGGGAGGCCAAGCAATCTCCAGCATATTGATTTCTTCCAACGTGAGGCTCTTTATCAACTACAGATTTTGATCCATCCCTCCCCCCAATCCCTCCCCGCCTCTGGCTCATTTGTCTTGTACTCTACTCTGCCATTCCTAATGACACAGCAGTTCAGGCAGGAACCATTTATTGATGTTGCTGCATTAGCAGGCACAGCAGATAAACCTCCTTGTCATCACCAGTGAGCACAAAGCCAACTATGCTCTTCCCCAGTTTGCCATGCTCCATAAATGCAGTTTGGAAAGTAGGGCTCAGGGCAAGGGGGGGCGCATCTCAATTTCCTCTGTAGGAATAACCTTCATACTCAGACATACATTTCTGTTAGATTATCTTTTGAGGGATGGGATGAAAGATTCTCCGTTGTCATCTCTTGCCACTTTTGCGTCCAAGAATTCACTTCCATCCAGGAATATTTTATTGCAAGTCAGAGCAACATGAAGGTTTTCAGTATTCTTGGGTTGAATCCAAAAGAAGCTTTCTATACAAGGAAGCTCACAGGAGGTCTCTTTTATAGCTTGCGTGAGACTGTTGTGCAAGAAAAGTGAAAGTGAAGCCAAAGAGTTTCTCCTGTTCACACAAGCAGAAGCGTAGGAACTACTGTAGAACCTTTCCAGGATATATATGTGACCGTCTCACACTACACAGTTACAACACTCTATTCCTCCTTCAACTGCTGTGGTTCCATCCTATGGGATCCTGGAATATGCAGTTGAGACAGGGATGTTTAGAATTATCAGATGAAGGACTTCCCAAGTGCATCCCTGAGCTGCAAACCCAGAATTTCATAGGGAGGAATCATGACAGTTAAAATGGAATCACATTGCTACAACTGTATAGTGTTAAAGGGCCCTACATAGTTGTGTTAGTCTTGAGGTAGCAAATTCTAATCCACAAAAACTGAAATAGGCCAGTTAGCCTTAACTGTGCTCATTACAGATTCACCACAAATGTTTCTTCTTCTAGTGCTTGTGCAAACCTTTGTCAAACAGTATTTACAGCTCTTTCCTTTCTGTTCATTATTCCTTAACTCCAGCCCACTATTTTTTTCCTAATTGGTTTAGAAACAAATGAGCTATCCAGGTTCCCTCTCTCCCTCAAAAAAAGAAGCCTTTAACAGATAGGAAAATTACTATAGCAGCAGAGAGCTGAAAGAGTTCCTCGTTCAGCCTGATGTCCTAAACGGAACATGTCTGGAGACTTTTTGAATCGTTTTTTTTTGGGGGGAGGGGTGTTTAACCATAATTCCTAGGATCCTCCAGCCAGTACTATCACTTCCTCACACATCTGCCCCTCCAAAGTAATGTGTTCCAAGTTCTGTTGCTACAGCAACCTTCTTCGTTATCAAAAAGGACAAGGCTTCCACAATCTCCTTTGAAAACCTTATTCCGCTGAATAAGTACTTTAGTATTTACAATGTTTTCCCTAATGCTTAACCTAAAATCATGGCTTAAGTGCATGCAGCATATGCATCTTAAGTGCATGCAGCATATGCATTATTTAGTACATAAGGCATGTGCTGTGCTTGATCTGATTCTAAGGGACGAATGTCATGGCCTGTGGCTAAAGGTCTGGGAAAGTCTGGGTCCCATCCAATGCACAGTCTTGTCAAAGGTTGAAATGGGGCTGTGGTTCAGTTGAAGGGGCATAAGGAAGCACACTAGCCAGATCAAAGAAGTATGTGTGAGAGAGAGGAAAAGAAGCATTGTTACAGGGCAGGAAACATAATAGAAAACCAATCTAAAAGCAGGACCAAAGGTAGCCCAATTACAATCCACTATTATTAGCCCATCTTCCTTTTCAAGTGCTCTCACAGGCCCTTTTCACACGGGGTTAATAAAACGGTGTAGGGCGACCTCGACCGGAGGTCATCCACACCTTGGAGTGCGCAGGGTCGGTTTTAATTTTGAGGTTCTATACCTCAAACCGCCCTGAAGCGGCCGGAGGTGGTGGCGCCACGTGTTTTTTAAAAACCACTTTCCAAGTGGTTTTTATTAAACACAAGTGTGCAGCCCTGTTCCACCCCATTGCGGTGCCCCGGTGTAGATTTGCAGGCGTGCGCAAGTGCTGGCAAGCTTCTCCGATTGGTGGAGAGCCTCCGCCAGTTGTAAGCCACCATTTTGGACGCCGCCGGACGCCACCGGACGCCACAGGAGTGTGGAGCAGCGAATGTGCGCTGCTCCTCGCAGCAACGGACTTACCTGGCTTCAGGTAAGCTCCATTTCTGCGTGCTTTGCCCCATTTCTCCCTCCGCGTGTGGAAAGGGCTACAGAGTGGCTAAAAAAGTCTGAAGGGTTCTCCCTTAATCTTTGTGTTCTCACAGCAGCACCGTGAGCTAAATTGGGCTTTAACCAGTCCAAGGTCACTGAGTGAGCATCTTGTACTTTTGAACCTGGGTCTTCCCAAGTTTTGATGGATGCTTTAACCAATATACCAGGCCGCCTTCAAGGCATAAGAGCAGGAAAAAAGTTGAAATAAAGCAGGAAGCAACAGTCGAAACCACAGAATCAGTTCACCAGAGTACCTATATGATGTAGCACTGAGCTAGGTGGCCTGCATCAGTGAAATAAGTCCCACATCAGGAAGGTCTGTATAGCAACATCCCCGTGGAAAGTACAAAGCTTTAGGTTGCTGTGTTCATCTAAATCAGTTCCTGCCAGTTTTTTTGTCTCTAAGAGGAGCAGATCTTTTGTCAAGCTGCCCCCCAAAATTTGCACTTCTCATTTAATGAAGTAGATGTGTTCCTGGGCGTTACTTGTTTAACAGAAACTTGGTACCAGAGGTAAAAAATAACATGGAAAGGATAGGGAGAGTTTCAGGCACCACAAGAAAGAAGAGCAGTTTGACATATTTCAGCAATTTTTCAACTCCAAAACTAAAAAATTGTGAAATGAAGCAACGAGGTCAGGTAAGACTTGCATAAGTAGACAAAAAAGACAAAAAAAAATTGAACCTTCTAGCGATCACTCGAAGCTTTTTTCCAAAACATGTCCAAGGTTGATTTTCTCTTTCTTTCACTATCCTCCACATTGCTTACAATTTCCGTTTTGGTGGCCAAATTTCTATGCTTCTTTAATGTGATGGGTGGGGGTAGCTGGTAAGACAGGCTTATTTGCTTTCCCCTTTTCTCTCTGTTTTGCTGTTGCTTTGTGCATAGTACAGAATTCTAGAGGCAGCTGCTCTTTATGCCACCTGTTGTAGATGAGCAGACTGGGATTGGCTAGACTAGAATCCTGCTCTTTTCTGGCTGAAGCTTTATTAGATGGTTGACCTCAGGTACTCTGCTGCAACCAGACACCAAAAGTCTGTACTTCTTCAGCCTTCCTTCACCATTCTCCCATTGCCAATGCTGCTAAAAACTTTCTGGCTAGACAGAAGATGAGGAGGAAAAGGGGGTCAGGGCAGGTATAAGAAGCCTTTGTGAAACAGTCCTTTTACTGTGCGAGCCTTTGTAAACTGAGGTATGCCTGTACTTTACTTTAGATTACAACGGGGATAGCTCAAAACAGTCTATCATTGCTGTGAAAATCTATTTTCCTTCTAGTCAATGGAGATTACAATTAAATTCAAAAGAGAAGTGGCAGATGATGTCCCAGTTGCTGCTCATCAAAAAGTCCCAGGATATCAATCCTGCAAACCCTGGTTCTGCTACACCACTCTTTGAGGCCTTCTGGATGTTATTGGATGGCAACTTCTGGCATCCCTCCCCATTAACTATACTGGTTTAGACTGATGAGCGCTGCAGTCCAACAGCATTTGAGGTGGGGCGCATGTTTTCCACCTCTGCTTGTATCTTGGAGGGGTCTGACAGGATGAGCATTCTATCAACAAGTTAGAGGCTCAGCAATTATATGGTTGTTGTTGTTGCTGCTGTCAAGTTGTTTCTGACTTATGGTGACCCTAAGGTGAACCTATCACAAGATTTTCTTGGCAAGTATGGCTCATTGGATACGACAAAGGCCTTGTCCAAGGATCTAGTTTGGTCCTTTGCCCTTTTAGATTCTGATTCATTTCATAGCATGGATATTCCTCTGGTGGCAAGGGTCAGGCTTGATCATTTTCTTTGAGGAAGAGTTCAGACCATTAATACCTGGTACAGAAGAAACGCTATGCCTCTGCCTGTCTCATAAAGCTGATGTACTCCAAGCAGCCATCTGGATGGTGGTGTAATTTGCGCCGCCTGCTGGTGGCTGCTTCCTATAGCATGAAAATCTAAAATCCAGGGCACAGAAAGCACAAAATACAAAGTTTGGGAATACGTATATTATGTCCAACCAAAAGGCACAGAAAAGTGTGCAGATGTTTGAATTGAAGAACTCTTCATGAGGTTAGATGGTACAAAATTTGGGAGGGAAAGACAAATGTTTTGTTTTTTAAATAAAAATACTATAGTCCAAATATTGTGGACATGCAGTTCCAAAATGGAGATTGTATAGGGTTGCCATATTTCACTTTCTCAAATCTGGGCATCATTATTGCAAATAATTTTGAAATAATTCTTGCACTTTTTTTTCTCCCATGATGTTTCAAAGTTCTTAATATTTTTTACAGTTACAGCTGATCTGGAAAAACCAATATAGAGTAATGTTTAAAGTATTGAACTTGAACAGAGAGTCTCAGATTCAGACCTCTAGTCATACAGTTTTCATGTGATTATGGGCCACCACAGTCTCTCATAGGATTATAGTGGTGATTGAAAGTGAGAGGAAAACCACATGAAATTGACATGTACCTTCTTAGTGCAGTACAAATAAAATAAACAATACTATTAACATTTTGCCAGGCATGGGTAGTTCCAGTAGTATTCTCATCAGATCATTATTTTTCACTGTCACTTTTTCACTGATGGAAAAAAAGTGACAGCTTCATGAAAAAAAACCACAGGAAACCCCTGAGATTGACCGTCATTTGATTCATAGGGCAAGATGCAGAGGAAAGTAGAAATAAACAGCAGTAATTGAAGTGGGGAACGTGATCTGATTTCCTTCATAGAGATAGACTGGGTAGAAAATAGTCTGCTTTAACCAATTTTCATCTGTTTGACTTTTTATCAAAATATACACACTTAGCAGCTCATCTATTTTGGGATGCATATGCTCCTACCCAATTATTGTTTGTTAATACCAGTTAAGGCAATGATAACGTCAGATGAGGTAATGATACTTTCTACATGCCTGCTCCCTCTTACCTCACTAATACCCTCCAACAATTCATAGATGAAAACAAAGACACATGTGGCCAAACAACATCAGTGTGGGGAAAAGATGGCAAAAGTTATTGATGAGGAAGAAAGCACAAGCTAGCAAAGGATGCAGCAGTTTGCTCTTGCCAGGGCCTACTAGGAAGGGCAGGATTCCATTCTCTCCTTTCGTCTCTCTCTCCACTGAGTTAATTGAGTACAAACTCCTTGTGCAGTGTGAAATGAGTTTGCAGCAACTGAAGGAAGCTGAGGACAAAGGGGAAAAATGGGAGGAGGAGAGAGAAGCTGGGACATTTAAAAAAACCAACTGAAAAAGTTGGGGGACAGAGGATTAATTGGGACTATCCCTATGAAAATGGGACAGTCGAAGGGTATGTAATTGCATCCTTGCACCCCAAACATGTATATAAATATCTGCCAATTGAGGCAACATTCCTTTCATCTGATGAAGTGGGCTGCAATCCACAAGATTTTATACCAAATAAAACTTGTTGGTTTTTCAGGATTGATATTGTTGGCTGGATAATAGTAGATTTTGGAGGCCATTGTTTTGGCTTCAAAAGTTACACACTTGAAAACTTTACAAGTTATTCCTTGGTATAAGAAAAAAAAAATTAAAAGTGAGTACCAATCCAGTGTGGCAGATGTGTGTCCCCCAGCTCCTTAACATCATTCTTGTACTTCTCATCAACATAAATCCTTTCTATAGCATCACTCTTGAAGCTGTTGTTTTGTTTCCCTGATAGAGTCTACACTGTAGAGATAAGGGGTACATTTAGCAGGACATATGTGTGAGTAAACTGCCCACACCATATTCTCAAAACAGATTATAGGAGTAGCCTATCAAAACAGACTTTATTATTATTTTTCCATTTATTTATTTCAGTAGCTAGTTAGTTATTTTTCCATTTTCCACAAATCTGAAGATTCACATCAAATATCTATCTTATTAAGCTTCTGTCGGCCCTCTCTCCTGCCATTTCCCCACCTTCTTTCTTCCTTGGAGTAGCATCATAAGGTGGCTGCCTCAAGGAGCAGAGCACAGGAGCAATGACTTGCACCCTTTCCCTTCTCACGGAGGGCCTCTGCTGTTGCTGCTCCCTTGCCTCCTTTGCCAACTTTCTCCATCCTCCTTCTTCCCTGTCCCTGGACTCACCCCATGCCTCTGCCGTGCCCCCTCTCCCTTGTCATTTGCACTCTATTGCTAAGTTTCCTATCCCCTTCCCTCACCTTGTGACACCACATCTCACTTTCTTCAGTCCTGTCCCTCATCATACCTACTTCTCTTATTCTTTGCCTGCTGCACCTCTCGCCCTCTCTTCCCCTTTTTCCCCCACCATCCTATACTTCATTCTCCCCTTCCTCCTGCTCAGTCCCTCCTCTCACCTGAGACCTTTCAGTGTGACCTTCCCTTACTTTGTTGCCCAGCCACTCAGCCAGTTCACTCTCCCATCTCTCCTTTTTCCTCTTGTGCCGTGAAGGCATGCTCCTTGCTTGGTTCTTGGCCTCTGCTGCTCACATTCGTTGCCTTCCTATCTCTCCTACTCCCTCCCTTTCCTCAGTTCACATCTTTGCAATGCATGCCTCACTTTCTTCTTGCACACTATACTTGCACCACTCAGTCTCCCACCTCTCCTATTCCCTTCCTCGTACCCTCATCACACTGCACTTACTGTTTCTTTCTTGTGCACTGCTTGCACTCAGTTCCCTCATGTCTGAAATCCCCAGGTGGACTTGTTTCTTGCAGGACAATGTGACAAAAAAGTGCCTCCACATTTTGCTCCATATCTTGGCTTCTACAAGGGCTAGAGCAGTGGTTCTCAACCTGTGGGTCCCCAGATGTTTTTGGACTTCAGCTCCCAGAAGCCCTGAGCATTGACCATAGTGGCTGTGGCTTCTGGGAGCTGAAGTCCAAAAACATCTGGGGACCCACAGGTTGAGAACCACTGGGCTAGAGACTTGCTTTGAAAAAAAAGAAGAAGAAGAAGGAATAGCAAAAGGTTGATATCTTGTCCAAAAGGTGGTCCAAACAGATACTGAGGTGGACTGCCTAGAATCTGAATAAAACCAAGCTATCTACATGACATGGCAACCCTAAGATTGAAGAATGAATACATTTATCACCAGTTAGCATTGCAGATACCAATTTCTTTCAGTCAGTGAAATCCTGCAATTTATCTTTTCCCTCCCCAATTTTTGTTCTGTTTTGATGCTCCGCAGCCACAATAAACTATGTACACTGAACATCACCAGATTTCTTTGACAGTTTTGTATTATTTATTTTATTTACAAAATGCAAGATTGTGAACAATTTCACATTTTTAAAAGTAATGACTTGAGTAGCGAAAGGCAGACATAAAAGAAAGAGAACTGAGTGAGACAACAGCATGAAGATTGTAATAAGTAATTTGTAGGAATCTGGATTTAGAGAATGTGATACAGAACGGTGTGGAACATTGATTTAGGGCTTTATCATACACAGCAGATAAATCTTACTTACACCAGGATAATAGCATCTTTGGCTGGGGCTTGTCAAATGACATTGTTCCTTTTCTTTTGTTCTTCCAGGGAGAGATCATTTGGAAAGCATTTCTTTTACAAAGTTTGATCCATTAGTGAGCTCCTTTATAAAAGAAATGTTTTCCAAGTCCCAGTCAAAGCTGCTGTTATCCTGCTCTAAGTGCGATTTACCTGCCTTGTATGATAAAGCCCTTAGTATCAGGGATGTGACAGAACTTTTTGTCTAAATTTTGTGGCTTTTCTCCAAATCCTACCTTCATTTCTGTCCTACCCTTTGTTCATATCTGCTTGTAAGTGTTTGTTTTTCCTTCCCATATGAACATCTCTAGACATTTCCCATTGGGTATGCATTTGTTTGCACATTTTTTTTTTCTTAACCAACACCTTTTTCTCATTGACTATAGTTTGTTTGTGTGTATTTGCCTGGCTTCCTACATATTTTTCCCCAAAAAACAATCTGATAGCATTGGATGTGTACATATTTCCAGGGCAATATGCACTTTGTCCTACAGTGCATTTTGGCAGTTGAAAAATAGATAGTTTCAGTGAGAATCTCAGAACCAAGGAAATGTCTTTTCTGTCCCTAATTTGCTATAACTTCATCTTCCTGCTGCTCCCGTTGCAGATTCAATGAAGCTACGTGCCTTCCGTTGTGATGGGCATTCCTGCAATCCAGCTGTGGGGAATCTAGCAACAGGCAGGACACCAGTCACACTGACCACCTGCGGACAGAACAGCACAGAACTTTACTGCTTTTACCCCGACCACCACCTCCGTCACCCAGCCTCCCAAGGTTGTGGACTGCCCAGGTGCACAAAGTGTAATGCCAACCAGCCTGATAATTCTCACCTCCCTTCTGCCATGACTGACGACTTCTTTCTAAACCCTACATCTTGGTGGCAATCTGCACAAGGAGTACATCGGGAGGAAATCAGGCTGGATTTGGAAACTGAGTTTTACCTGACCCATGTTATCGTGGTGTTCAAGTCTCCTCGACCAGCAGCCATGGTGCTGGAGAGATCCCAAGACTATGGGCAGACGTGGAGGCCTTACAAATACTTTTCTGTCAACTGCACAGCCACCTTTGGGCTCCCAGATGACACCACCGAAGAGGGATCTCCGTGTACTTCTAGGTATTCAGATGTGGTGCCTTGCACCAGAGGTGAGGTAAGTAAGTAGACAATATGTATAACTAATCTTTCAACATTCACCTGGAAATTATGCTTAATGAAGTGAAATACATCTTCAAAAGAAGCTGACCCTGGGCAGCTACTCACACTTATGGTGGTTGTGTGTCCCACTTATGGAAGATGGCCATTCATTTGAAAGGCTGTTGGAAGACTTTCTTTGTTTGAAGTCACTGTCTTCTCAAAGGGTTTCTCAGACCAAGGTCCATTTTAAATATAAGGGAAAGAAAAGCAAGGGAAAGAAAAGCAGAGGCCTTAAGTTTGCTGATCAACAGTCAGTGCCTGAATGGTGTAGACACACACCTGGACACAGTCTTCTCCCACCATGGAGAGATGTATTGCATTTCTACTTACAGGATTTTTGAATCTGCATTTAGAGACAAGCATAGGAGCATATGCAAATTTTGTACAAATGTTTGTCCTCTCTTTTGATGATGCTCATGGGGCCACCATAGTCAGATCTGAATGTGGATTTCCATATGTATCGTAAGAAACACCCAGCCTGATTACTGATGACTACTGCTGACTGCAGATGGATGTGGGCACCCAGGTGTACATCAGCATATGTTCTTATGTGCACAAACATTTCTTCATGAGCTGAAGTTACATTTTTAAAAGGCCCAATTATTCAGTTTTCTTTCTAGAGGAAATATAAGAGATTTTAAAATGGACACCCAGAGATATCTTTTGTGATATATCCAGGAGGCAGTTTTACTGGGTAAAACAGTTACAGTCTGTACTGTCAAGACACACAGGAAACTAAGAATATTGCCAGTGTCACCATTTCTTTCAAATCCCAGATCAGGCACTTCTACCAAGTATGTGCCCTGTTTCTGAAAGCATGGTTTCTGAAGACAAGAGTGAGTTCAGTTGTGGTGTGTCTCTGCAGAAGGAGACCCAGTGCATGTCAAATAGAGCATTTAAGCCATGTGTGCTGTCTGACAGCTAGAATTCCATTATGATGTGTGCATAATACACCATGTTCACAACAAGTTGACTTACTGTGTTTCATGTTATCCAAAAGATCTTCAATGCCACATCCATTATGTTCAGGTTTCCTTCTGTCTGATCTCTGTGGCACACTCCATTCACTCCTTTTTTTCTTTTCTTTTTGCGCTGCATAGCAGCTCAGTAGATCCAAGTAGGATGCTGGATCTGGTCGTGATAGCCAATATTTTTATAGTAGTGTTAAGGCACCTTGCCACAATGATACAACTTCTTGGATGATCTTTCAACACCATCTTAGTCACCCAGTTGTTCCTGCAGTTGCTTGCCAGAACATCAGTTTTCAATCGTTCCTATGACTTTTGCATGCGGGGTAGTCTCTGGGCCTCTGAACTTTTGAATGACACTAGAAACATGCAGTCAGTGTTTTGGCTAATAAACTCCAGTTTGTTTCCCAAAGAAATGTAGCAATCCCACAATAAGTAGGCCATCATCTGTATACTTCTGAGCTTCTCTTGGCAATCCCAATGATGCTTTCAGGCTGTATATTGCCTGTTTGCAACTTATACCAGTCACATCTTAGGATGATTAATGTGTAGGACAAAAGGACTGTCTGAGTCAATCTTTAGGTTGGCAAATTGGTAAGGCTGCATGGTGTCAGTCAAGAAAACCATCTTATTTGGTTTATATTCCACATTTAAATATGTATTTAATTTTGAATGGTACAATACAACATCTTACTTTTTTTTAAAAAAAGAATGATATAAATGTTATTTGGATTAGCATCCTCATACTTTTTTTTTTAACTAGCACAATGTGGCATCTTCAGCAGGGTCCTGCCAGTGCATGCATTCATATAAAAGGACCCATGATCCATCCAGCATCTCCAGATAATGGTTGGGAAAGTGTCTTGTCTGAAGTTCTGAGAGTCACTGTCGATAAATATGGACAGTACTGACCTAGATTAGAGCAGTGGTCTGACTCAGGCCTAAAACCCTTGGATAGTCTCAACTAGAGTAGGTCCACTGAATCAACTGGATTTACCTATATGTTAGCTCACCCTGAAACAGTTGATTCAGTGGGTCTACTTTCACTGAAGCTAACCAACAGAATCCCACCCACCACCACCACCCCTGCCTCAGTATCATATAATTTCCTGAGCCCCTAACACATACAATTACTGGCTGCGGCCCAGTTTTACACAAATATGCTGAGAAGCTTGTTCTTTCCAAGAGTCTCTAACGGAGATTGGTTACTCCCAGTCATATCACTGAAGCCTTATTTGAATATCTGCAGTCTTTACCACCATTTCTTCTCACTGCTTTGAGCATACAGATCTTCAGCATCAACTCAGCCTTCTGCTTCTTACCTTACTTCTAACATCTTGCCTATGCGATCTGGAAAATTCAAATGCTGGTATATTTTTGGGCCCTTTGAGTTGTACAAATTTATTCTACCAACATGGAGTTAGGAATTAGTAGGGCTATTTTATCCATGATTCAAGTGATACAATGTCCCAAGGCCCATTATTGACTAGGAGATCAGAGTTGGAGAGACCCCTGGTCTTTTGCTTTCACTTCCTGAATCTCCCAAGATTTCTCTTATCATCAGGATTTTGTATATTACTTGAGTACTGTTGTTGTTTGAATAGTAGTGGTAGAAGTTGGATGGCTTCAAGTGGTTTCCTATTTATGGTAGCCCTAAGGCAAACCTAACACAGAATTTTTGTGGCAAGATTAGTTTTGAGACTGAGAGTGTGTGACTTGCCCAAGCCCACCCAGTAGGTTTCTGTGGCTAAGCAGGAATTCAGACTCTGGCCTCCAGTCATAGTCAACACTCAAATCACTCCACCATGCTGGCTCTCCTGTTACTTGAGTAACTGAGGCCATTTCTGCACTAGCCTGTTACAGCGCTCTAATTCCACTGAGTGAAAAAGCACGGGATTGAGCTGTTAGGCTCACCGCAGTTGCAAGGCTGAACGTGGGTTCCCGTATGAAGACTTCTGTGCTGTACTTTTTGATTTATTTGCTATTTAACTATTTATTATTTCTGTGTCATCATTTCCAAAATAATTCACACGCACACTCAAAGTGGGCCCTATTTTTGGTACGGCTCCAGGGCCTCAACCACCTTCATCCAGCCTTGGGAATTAGGCTTAAAAATATAATTCTGTTCTAAACTGGAAGATTCAAAATTACTGTTGTCCAAGTGAGTCACATGGTGGTTACTTTTACCCATCCTTCAAAAGTGTAGGGTATGGCAGTACCATTGTCTTGTATTTGGACGGGCAGATGTTGGAGGCTAGGGGACTGCATTGCCCTCCAGAAGCCCATGGAGGCCCCAGCGCACTTCACTCGCCTGAGCCCTAAAACAAACCAAAACCAAAAATAATATTCTGCGGAGCCCCATAGGGGATGTGGGAAGAGGTTAGGCCCAAGGAAGGCCTGTTTTTCAGAAGGAATTGACCAGAATATCAGTTGCTGGGTCACTTCCCGTTAGGAAGGGGAAAAAAGGCCTCTCCTGGGTCTAAAACAACTTGAGGGGTCAAAATGTGCCATACTTCCTCCTACGCCCCATAGGGGTCATGATAGGGTTTTTTGGGGAGGGTGCTGGGGAACCCTGGAGGCCACAATTTCTGCACCTCTGTTTTACATGTTTCCTCCACAATAAGAACCATCAGACATGAAGAATATACACAAAGTAGCATGGCATTCCATCCACATTGGGTTGGTGGCAGAGTGCATTGTGTTGGTGAACAATGCAGATATTTACACTGAATTTCATGTGCTCCTTTTCTCCATTACCAAGAGAGATTGCTTTCACATTATCTGGCCAGGTTTATGCAGGTCTCCAATCATGTGTGATCAGGTTTCTAGTTTTACTTTCACCTACATTGTCCCAATTAAGCTGCAGATGTGATCAAAAGGAGAAGCTTAGGCTCAAGATTGAAGCAGAATGATATTGTGCTCAAGGTCTCAACTGAGAGAGAGAAAGGAATAGAAATGCAAGGTTTTCTTTGTCATATTGTCCACGCATACACGTAAGGGATCTGGAAAATTAGAAGCACATTTTTTAATAAAGCAGAACATCTGGAAATGAAAACAAGGAGTCACTACAGAAGACAAAGTTTAGAGCAAAGGAAAGCTGTCCCATTGTGACCTTCTACTTTATAATCAGAGGAAGTACAGGTCAGGATATTCCTCCATCACAGAATGCAAAGACTTCATTTGTTTGCTTCTTTATTTACATTTCTACTAAAATGTACCGGAGGTCAAAATCTCAAAACCCCAAAACTGTGTGAGTCTGTGTGACAAGGGACACCAGTGAAATGAACTAGTAACCCAGATTTCACATGAAGAGACAAATTGGATATGCCTGCATAAAGTTCCTATAGTGACATTTTAAATATACCTGCTTTAACAAATGTGTTTGAAATCTGCTATCCAACTCATCATGAGATTCTAACTGAAAAGGATAGCAGGTGCATTCTTAAAAAAAAAAAAAGGCAAAAACAAAACACTAGAGGATGAACTAACTGAGTTTCTAATCAAAGAAACTGCCTCGGAGTGTAGTGGAGTCTCCTTCTTTGGAGGTTTTTAAGCAGAGGCTGGATGGCCATCTGTTGGGAAGGCTTTGATGGGTGTTCCTGCATAGCAGGGGGTTGGACTGGATGCCCCCTGGCTTCTCTTCTAACTCTATGATTCTATAAGTTGGAAGGGCTATTTGGTCCATCCTGCAGCTAGTGACGGAATCCACAACTAATGAGCCCCTGAGAGGTAAACATCAGACTTGTTTAAAAATCTCCAATGAAGAAGAATCCACCACTGATAAACATCTCTTACCATTAGGACATTCTATTTAATGCTTAGCTGGGTTCTTGTAATTTGAATCCATTGGTTCAGATCTTATTCTCTGGAACAAAAGGAAGGAGCTCACTCCACATTCCACATGACAGACCTTCAAATAATGTCTTCCTTCAAAGCCCAATGAAGCTCCAATGGAGAGCTGATTCTGTTAAGTTTACTACAGAATTTACAAACATCAAACTGGGGAACATCAAACTGCAAAATCTCTGGATTGGCCCCACACGGATTATGAAGCAACACTGCCACAATCCTTTGGAGTATGCTACCACATATACCACCGCAAGAAGGATGTAGTATAAATAGTGTAGTAGGAATATATATCTTTGTGAATTTCATTCTCACTTGCAAGAATGAATAATTTTATCATTTTCCTCCTTGGTGTGAGAAAGTCTTTCAAAATTGCAGTTTCTTTGAAGACTTTTTCTAGTTTCACTTAGTCTGTGAAAAAAATGTTTGTGTTTTTTGTGCCAAAAACTAGTTCATAGCATTTTCTCTGCAGAAAACACCACTGATTTCTGTGTAGGAAACGTATTTTCTGTGTAGGGAAGATGCTTTTCTGCATGGAAATGTTATTTTCTGTACAGAACATGTTGTTTTCTACATAGGAAACTTAGGTATTTTTTTGTGCAGAAAATATCGTTTTCTATGAAGAAAAAAAAACCTGTGTGCATCTTTCACATGGTATAAGTTCTAACTGTGAAGATTGTCACTCATACTGGATCCTCCTCATCAAGTTTTCCTGACACTCAAGAAACATTTTTTTTTATCTTTTAAAAATATTTTCAAATATTTTTCCATCTCTGATTCATAGTGGACTGTCTTGGTCTGAAGATTTTTACGCAGTAAAATTCTGTGATCAGAGCTAGCCTTATCATTAAGCAGGCTGAGGTGGTAGTTGTTGGACAGCAGCAACAAAACATGAGGGCAGAGAGGACTCTGTTTCAAGGCCTAGTCTGGGCTCACCTTCTGTGACTTACCTGCGTGCCATTGGCAGTATTGAATAATATCCAGTTCAGTTGTCTTTTCTGCAAAGAATATGGGCGGGCTCTATCTTTTTCTTTGCCTAAAGTGGCAAAATGCCTGATAGATAATGGTCAAAATTGCCAAAACCTCATATGGAAGGGCCCTCCAGTGCTTTTAATGATTGTACAATAAGAAATACTTCAGGAGGTACATCTTCTTCCATCACTGAAGCAAGATCCAAAAGTGTTGATCAAGGATAAGTCTAGACTGCCCAAGAGCTGTGGCTGGAAAGATGTAAAACACTGTCAATACAGTGCCAGGGAGAATAGTATTTGGAAGAAAATGGGTTAAGCCAAATCTCCATTTACTTTTCTGCTGGCAAATATGACAGCTGGGTGTAGGTACCCGATGCCACATGGAACAGCAAGCCAGCCAGTCAAGAGCTCTAGAGGAACAGGTCAAGAGGAAACTTGCCTCATGGGCACTCACTTTCAGGAAAAACTGGGCTTTTTTCATAAAAGAAATCTGTAGCAAAAGGCAGCAGTTGCCCTGACGGGTAGAAGGAAAAAGATAGCCGTTTAATAACACAGGTGGAGAGGCTTAGAGTGGCTGGATTTGTGATGCTCTCTGGAGTGTATCTGAGATGCACCAGGGTCACTGGAGCTATGTCTGAAGTGTAGCAAAGTCACTATCTCAGGTAGTGTATTTTGGATGCCATAAGGTAATCACTTAAGAATGTGTGTTGTTGGATCTACAGGAAGAGAAAGAGACTGACAAGAGAAAAAGGTGACTGGACTTTGCATTTCAACAAAGGGGAACAAAGGCTAAAGCCAACCCTATTGTAAAAGTTTTTAGGCATGTATTAGCATGAGAAACATTTCATAAGAATGGTAACACAACTGCAGTGTTAGTGAGTATGTGTTCTAGATATGTCTAAAATGCATACACTTTCAGACACACTTGTTTAAGGGGTCTTTGAACCTTGACTATGGAGCCTCTTTGTAGATTTGTCACAATGACTCAATGTTCTTCACACAACACAGTTATAGCACTTTGATCCCACTTTAACTGCCATGGTTCTCTCCTATGGAATCCTGGGATTTCTAGTTTGGGAGTTATTAGGGCTTTCTGGCAGTTAATTCTAAATAACTAAATACTGCACAGAGTTTATATTGCTATGTGGAAATATTCTTTCCTGTGCAGAAAATTCTGTTTTCTATGCCCAAAAATGCTTTTTCTATGGAAATAACTGATATATGAATTTTGTACAGAATAAGTCCCCAATTGCAATGATTTCTGTGCAGGAAATAATATCTCTGTATAGAAATATCATGCTGTTTTCTGTGCAAAACAACCAAGTGTGAATTTTGCCCAGAATTAGTCTCAAATTGTAGACACTTTCACTAACCAAGGATTCTTTTTGTCAGGATTTCTTGAGACTCAAAAAATGTGTTTTTTGACAATTTTGAATATTTTTCAAACATTATTTCCATGCCCACTGAATATGTTCATAACCTATTGGCTGGTTGACAGTCTTCATATGCATGCATCTCCCATTGTGAAGAAGTAAAGTCAGCTCTGTGCATTTGTGGGTTTGACTTTCATGGACTTGACTATTTGTGAATTTCTTCAAACCCAGCCCCAACACTTCAGGTACTTCTTTTCCATGGGAATCTTCCTGCTCAGTGGCATCCATCAGGCTGTGCAGCCTTTTAAAAAAACTGTCTCTGGTCCTCCTCCACCAACCACTGCCTGACCAGCTAAAGAAGGCTCGCAGCCCCATTTCTCAGCACCACCAACCCTCTCCCAATGCCCTACACCTACCCAAGGGAGGAGGTGGGCAAGAGAAAGGAAGCATAGAGCCTCTATGCTGACCCAATCTCTTTTCCTCTCCTTTCTCTGACCTCACCATTCCTCAACCCCCTTCCCACAGACACACACATGCATTTTGCTATTTGCAATTTTTCCACTTTTGCGAGGGTCCTGAGCCCCTAACTCTAGCAAATGTGGAGGGCCAACTGTATTTCCATTGGTGATGAGACTTATATCCCCAGTTAGATTATCTTCAGTGATTGATTTGATTTGAGGTTTTTAAGCAGAGGTTCAAGAGTTACATCACAGGAATGCATTCCTTGCTCTGTCAGGGGCTTGGACTAGCTAGCTCTTAGGATGTTCCAGATCTGTGATTCTTTATCTTGTATACACGAGCAGTTTACTGTGCCAATCCCAGAGTGCTGTTGCATGAGAGAAGTCACACTTTGGACTTTTATCTTGATCTGCTGAGGTGACCTTCCGTGCTATTCCACATGGTAGAAATCACAACCTTCTTGAGGCAACAGGAAATGTGACCATGCAATTGGAGAAGGATGCCACACAGTCTTGGGTGGGCACAGCAGCCTGCCAACAGTTGCTTTGATCAGGGCACATTCCAGTTATCGCAGCAGCTGTTTTTCAGTTGCAATGAACCTGATGGTCATGACTCGGAAGGCACCAACAGGTTAAGCCAACCCCACCTCAGGGCCACCTATTGAGTAACAAGATCTTTGAATCAGCAGCAGATCCACTCTGGCCACCATGGCAAAGAAAGCTCATAGCAGTTCTTTAGTTCTTCCAACTTCCAGCTGGAAAAGATCGGTGAAAGGATTAGTCAGTCCTAAAGGCAAGTGCCCAAATGTTATGATTAGGGCTGTCTGTTCAGCATTTCACTGAACTTGAGCTACAGAGGAGATAAAATGCAGAGGCAGGGGTGGGGGAAGCAGTTAACCCCAGCAGAATAAACACGTAGATAGCACCACCAGGTTCTGTTTCCCCAGAGGAAAGGCTTAGAATGGGGGCGGTTATGGATGGAGCCAAATTTGGTTTTGTGGGGAGAACATCACAGAGGGGGACAAGTCAGCAATTGGCACTATGCAAAAAATATCATTTTCTTTTAATGAATCACATCAGTATACTGCTGCTTCTCCTCCTCCTCTTCCACTTGTAAACTAGCCAGGGATAGGATCTGTTTTTTCTAGCATTATTTCTGTACTTCCTGACATGCTGGACAGCAGATACTGAATAGATTTCTCATCCTCACATTATTATATAAATGTCTAGCAAAGCTCCTGCTTCTTTTGTCTAAACTAAATGGAAATGGGGGCGGGGGGAGAGGTTGAGTGCCATTCCTATCTGAATTTTGATCAACCTTACTTTAAAAAAATATTTAGAGAATTTACACTGATTAGCCCCTTCGATTGTTCAAAGTACCTTATTCAGGAGTCTTAACAATCTCCTATCCAGGTGCTAATCAGAGTCACATCCTCTTTGTTTTAACATATGCAGAGCACCAGATGCTGCCAGGGCTATTCAACATGCTTCATCCAGAACAGCGCCTGACAAGCTTTCTTCTTTGCCCGTGAGAGTTCATTCTAGGTAACTGGTTCAAACGTGACTGAGACTGGCACCAAATGCAATTACTATCTGAATGCAATTACTCTACAGCATGAACTGAGCTTGATGGTTCACAATCCCAGTGCTCAGAGAGATATCCATGCCGCAAGATCATCATAGTGACCTTGGCAACACAAGTTGTTATTTTGGGGCTACAGGTTTTCAGAGCATTTTGTTCTTGGCCCATTCATACAGTAATCATCACGCTTGGGGGAATTCCTTCTCATCCCCAAACCTAGTCTATCAGCCAGAGGATGCTCCATCAGAATATGTTAGAAATAACTTGAAGATCAGATATTTTTCTCCTTCTTTCCTTCAGGACAAGGGCTGGATTGAAACTGTACTCTTGCTGTGATTTAGATGAGTTATCTGGAGTTGTACAAGTGTTATGTTACATCTCAGTCCCTCTGCGATGGAAGGGCTAGAACCAGCGAGGGTGGGGGCGAGGGGTGAGCTGTGACACTGTTTTTGATTTCTGTGTGGATAACATACTTTCTTTTTGTCTCTTGCATTTACAGCAGAACTGTCCAAGTCTTCATCTTAGCAAGTTTTATTGGATGGTTGATGGTGAAAGATATGGGCAGGATGATTAGTTGTTATTCAGAGCCCTCATTGGATTATTTTAAATTAAATAACTATAGCCCAATTTGCTTTTCTGTTTTAACTGCTGGGATGAATTGAGTTTAGCACAGCTAAAATATGACTTTGGCCTTTAGTATGAAGTGTTTAGTCTGAAGTTCAGTATTTAGTCTGAGTGTGACTAAATCTGAATTTCAATTCATTTTTTAAAGGATACTTTTAAAAATGTGTTTCTGTCTACTTTCAGAACAGCTATGGCCAAAAAGCAGAATAGAAGTGAAAAACAAAGAAATAAAATCAGTTCATCACAATTTCCCTCAGAACTCATTTCAGTACAAGAAACAAATAGATTATTAAGGGTGAAAGGATAAAATTGACTCTCATCATCTTTAAAAGTACATCTTTTAAGCTATGATAGGTTTCTTTCACACTACAGAATTATAGCAGTTTGATACCACTTTAACTGTCATGGCTGTATCCTACAGTATCCTTCAGTTTGTAGTTCATAGAGGGTTATTTAGAATTATTTGCTAGAGAGATCTAGTCCCTCCCCAAACTACAAATCCCAGGATTCCCTAGGATTGCAGCCATGATAGTTAAATTGGTCTCAAAGTGATATAATTGAGTAGTGCGAAAGAGATCATAGTTTGTGGTAACTGTGCCCATTTGTCATCCCTGCAGCTCCTTTTGGGGATGTTAGTGAAACTAGTCAATGGGATCAGAATTGTGTTCTCTGAATTCATCAAAGACCTGCATGCCTTCAGTAGGCCTCTTATACAAACTGTACATTGCTAGATTCTGTATACAAGATCTTGAAAAAATCAGGATCCCCAACAGCCAGACAAATATATACTTATGCAAGTCTTATTCAGGCATTATTTAGCTTGCTTGCTTCAATGTGCTATCAGGGCAGCGCCTAGTCCCTCCACCCTCTATGATTTTTTCCTTGTGCAGAAATCAAGATGTCTGAAGGGGAGAGTTCCTGTTTGGATGAAGGCCTTTAGCACAAGCAAGATCTTTTATTTTCTACTTTTATTTATTTATTGGGGAAGTTGACAACAGCATGTATTTTAAGTTATGGGCTAATGATAGTTTGTCATGAATATGCTCATAAGCTCTGAAGCTGAATCATGAAAAGATACAAACTGGTGATTCTTGGGTATAGGAACTGTATAAGCAACTCCCTCATCCCCAGATGGGATGGCACTCCTCTTGTTGGACTAGCTCTGTAGTTTGGGGGTACTCCTATATCCATCTCTGTTACTGTATGCCCAGGTAGACTCCACGGCTAAGAATGCCTGAGGCAGGTTTAGCTGGCCTGCCAGTTACAGCCTTTTCTGGAGAGGGATGCAGTAGTTTATAGACCACTTGATTTTCCAGGTAAACTACTGTAGTGCACTCCACATGACACTGAGGCTGCAGCTAGTAAAACATGCAGCAGCTAGGTTGCTAATAGAGTCCACAAATCGTATGACTCTGTTTTAAAGGAATTGCACTGGCTGTCCATGTGCTTCTGGTTTGAATTGAAGGTGCTAGATGAATTTAAAGTCCTAGATGGCATGGCATCTCAATACTTAGAGGAGCACTTCTCTTTATATGCATCTGCCCAGGCATTGAGATCTTCTGCCTGAGCACCGAGATCTCCCGTGTGTCACACCAATGGCAGAAAAAACATAGTTTATTTTGGAGAAAGACTTTTCTTCTGTGGTGCCCCATTTGTAGAATATCTCCTCCTTGATCAGCACAAATATTGGCTTCATTCGATCATCAAGTTAAAAGATGGCTTTTTGTCAAAACCTCTGAGGTCTAAGGGTTATGCTGTAGACATATGGGCTAAAACTGGTTTAAATTGTTTTCTATGTTTTTAGACTGTTTAAATTATTAGGTTATTTCTTACCTTTTTAAATTGATTTATCTGCATGATGCTTGAGATTTAGTGACATAGGGCAGGCCTAAAATATTTTTAAAAATAAATAAAAATCATGGCACAGAGAGAGCAGGCCACCATTTTCTCTTCCTGTTATGCGCACAGGAAATGTCAAATGCCAGGGCACAAAGGGAGACCACAACCAACCATCACACTAGCGATCTGCTTATTTAGAGTACTCATTCCTGCAGGGAAGAACAAAATAATCATTTTTCTCCAGTTGCTGGAATGTCTTTGAAAAAATCAGCTTTCAAAGACCTTCTTGCAGAGAGGAGAAAGTCTCTTCCATCCAATCACCTTTTACCTGCCTCTCCCTGCCCTCAACATAGCCATGCAGTGGGTGGGAAGTGAGAGGGATAGCTGTGGACTGATGTTGGCTATGGTCAAGTACCTGGCACAAACTAATGAGGTCAGGCCCTGGGAGAGTTCAGAGGATTATCACCAGCTATGCTGAGGCAGCCAGCAATACAAGAGATGCAGGCATCTCCAGAGGACCCTGCAAGATCCAGAGGATGCCTGCATTGAGATGTGGTGCCTGTTGCAAAGCACTATATGACTGTCAGGAGAAGAGCAGGAGCAGCTGTGGATTGTCACCAGCTATGTTGACTTAGGCCATTTCTGCACTACACTGCTATGGTGCTATTATTCCACTTTCAACATCCTACGGAATCCTGGGGTTTACAATTTAGGGATTTAGAATTCTCAGCCAGAGAGGTCTTTGGCCTCAGTAAACTACGGACTCCAGAGTTCTACAGGAAATGGCCATACCAAGTGCACAAGAATGCAAGCACGCTCTGGGACCTACTATGGTCTTTTCATCATTGTGTGCTGACTGTTGGAACAGGCATTGAAACATCTTAGGCTAGCCCTTGGGGAAGATTTTCCAAAGACAGAGAATCGCAGCAGAAATGGCCCTTCCCTGGTTGTTGCCAGATACACCCGTTCAGATGACTGAACAACCAGGAGGCCTTTATCTTAGTGAACGAGTAGGCTGAGGTGGGAAAAAGCACTCCTCTGAGTAATCTTGTTCCAAGCTGTTAGGAGCCTTATATGTCACCAGTAGTTTTTTATTGATTCTGTACCATTGCTTTTTGCAATTTTGATTTGAGTTGGTTGCTTAAGACATGCGAATGGAAAGGAGGGAGAGAATTTTAATTAATTAATAAATAACGCTTCCATCTTCTATGTGCAGGGCACATTTCTCCCTCATTAGTTTTATGACATCTTAAGAATGGTCTGCAATGTCTCTTTCCTAAAGCCAAGGCTAATCTGCCATAGGAGGCCATGCGTAAGATGTACCCTGAATACATGACTCACTCATCTTTCTTGACTCTGTTTGAATTCCTGATAAGAGGAGCTTTTGTTGTGGCCGCATCTTTTCATGCTGACTCTAGACTGAGAGATCAACTTATAACAACAGAATTATCTCCATCAGGAATGGAGAATCAAAACAGGGACATATGAGTGGCAAGAAATCAAAAATCTGAGACATTGTCTCTGGAACGAAGATGACCGTCTCCTCTAGAGAGAAAATATCAATGAGATGGGGGGAGGAAAACAGCAGCTGTTGAAGAGAAAGGGGAAACATCTCTCCTGCTGGTTCACAAAATTATACAGTTGAAAGGTACCACAAAAGCCATCCACGCCAACTCCCTGCAGCGCAGGAATACAGAACTAAAGCACCCCCAAAAGATGGCTCTCCAATCTCTTTTTAAGGATCTCTAAAAGGAGGAGGGTTCTTCATCTTCCAAGAAAGTCTATTCCACTGTCAGTCAGCTCTTACCATTAGAAGATTCTTCCTAACTTTTAGTGGAAGTTTCTTTCTTGTGATATTAATCCATTGGTTTGTCTTTTAGGCCATTTCCACCCTACACTGTTGTAGTGCTATTATTCCACTCTCAACATCCTGTGGAATTCTGGGGTTTGTAGTTTACTGGGGCCAAAGAGCTCTCTGGCTGAGAATTCTAAAGGCCCCCTCCTAAACTGCAAACCCCAGGATTCCATAGGAAGTTGAAAATGGAATAACAGCACTATAACAGTGTAATGTAAAAATGACCTTTGGAGCATCATAAAAAAAGCTCATTCCATCTTTTACACGATATTCCTTTTACATGATATTCATGATATTACGTGATATCCAAATATTCAAATGTGGCTGTCATTATCACCTCTCAGTGTTTTCTTCTAGGGCCCTTTCACACTACACTTTCAGGTTGCTGTTGTTGTTGTATGTCTTCAGGTCATTTCCAACACTATCACTGGGTTTTCTTGGCAATATTTGTTCAGAGGGGTTTTTCTTTTGCCCTCCTCTGAAGCTGAGAGTGTGTGAATTACCCAGGGTCACCCTGTGGATTTCCATGGCCAAGCAGGGATTCAAACCCTGGTCTCCAGAGTCATAGTTCAGTGCTTAAACCACTACATCACACTGGCTTGTTTTTCTGAAGAGGTGATTATTTAGAATTCTTAGCCATAGAGCAATAGTGCTTCTGAAAAATACAAACCCCAGGTTTCCTATAGGGTGAAAGGGGCTTGGTGTCTTGACGTTGGCCACCCTCCTCTGAACCCATTCCACCTTGTCAATATCCCTCTTGTATGTGGAGTTTATGTAGCTGGAAAGCACTCCAAAATTCTTTACTGTCATCATCATCACGATCATCTTATTCAGGGACGGACATCCTCAGTTTTATTATGAGTTGCAGCTGGGTGATTGAAAATAGTAGCATTTGGTAGATAAGAACTGAAATCCTAACAGAGCACAGAGCTCTAGCATCATTTTGGATTATATGAGAAAGACAGGGTTTAGAACTCTTTTCATATAAAAGTCTGGTAGCTTCCACAGTGATCCACAGGAAGTTGTCAGTCTGTTAGTGCTGGACGGGCAGCAGCCAAATGTTTATGAAATCCCAACAGGAATGAAACAAGTGGCAGCTGGTGCCTTGCGTGTAAGTGGGGGTGGTGAAACCCCTCTGCCTTTTAGTACAGACTTTAAAAAAAGCTACCCAAGGGGCCAAATCCTAGCCCCCAAATAGGTTCTGCACCTCAGATTGCTCCTTATTTGGACTAAAGCCTGGAGCAGATTTACTGTCCCACTGACATGGGAACCAGAGTTAGAATAGGACACTGAAATGAGATTTCCAGGTTTGTGCGACCCAGGTATGTTGCATTTCCTGCCCTCATCTGAATCCTAGGCATGTCCCTGCCCACACTTGCTGTTGGGGGAGACACAGAATTTGGTTTACTACAACAGGTAGGAAAGGAGAAGAGGCAGGAGAAATGTGACAGCATAACAATAGGAGGGCAAGCAACAAAACATAAACAGAGCATAGGATCGTCAGTCAGAGGCAGAAGTGATCATTGGCCAGCATGGTAGGCAATGGGGAAGCAAGCAAAAAGTCACACTGGGATGTAGGTGTATATAGAAGCTCGGAAACTGCGACACAACAAGCAAGCAGAGCAAGTGGCTAGTAGTTCTAGCCAGCCAGCCAGCCAGACTTTTTCTGGCCCAGCTAGAATTATATTCTCTTGGATGGTTACAAAAAAATGACTGCTTTTCTATGAACAAGGGATCTTCTTGCCTTCCTTTTCAGATCCCATTTTTACAGCTGGATACTGCCGCTTTTCAGTCAGTAGCTCTGTCCATTTTTTCCCCAAAAGAGAACCAAGACACCTGCTTCTTTCTCAGTGATGATCTTAATTTCTCAGACAAAATGGTGGAATGAACTAATCACAGAAGCACACATTGGCAAAGCACACTGAAGTGCCGTGGAAGGATCACAGGAGGGACCCAGTCGAGGAAACCTAGCTAACTTCATTACTGAGCCCTAAATATCAGATGGCTCATGAGATGTCACAATGAGCAAGTAGAAGAAAAGTCAAGCCTGAACCAGATATTTGCAAAATTATAACTGCCCCCTCTCCAGGAATGCTGGGAATTTCCCAAGCTTTCAGACGATTCAGTAGGGCTTTACAATAGCAGGCTACATGAGGATCAGAGAACTGATCTTTCTGGGGCTATTGTCTGCTCTGGGAAACTTTGCTATGTTGTTGAATTAAAAATTATCTGTCATCTAAAACAGAAGCAGTACTCTGCTCAGAACAGCATATCCTCCAACCGTCCTAATTTGGCTGGAACAGTCCTGATTAACCCTCTGGCATCTGACCTTTTTGGCTGCTTTTAAAATGTCCTGCTTTCTTCTTCTCCTCCCCCTTCATCCTGGCTTTCTTAGTTGCTGCTAATTGAGTTCAAAGTGCTGAAGTAATTTGCACTCAGTGAATTCGGGGAGGGAAGAGCAGAGCAGAGTGTGGAGTATTGTCCTTCCCTGTAGATTTAAGCAAAAGCAAACTGCTGCAGAGTCTCCTAGCTTGTCTGTTTTCCTTCTTTAATACCTTTTACCATCTTTTCTTTTCTTTTTTAAACTCCATATCATTTTGCTTCCATTACACGTTAATTCCATATCAGCTTTTCTTCCATTGATACTGTTATTCCAATGTCCATATTGACATTACATATATCCATATGTAGATGTATATAAATACTTGTATATCTATATAACTTTTGTCATCTTGGTGACATTCTGTTGTTGCCTGGCCGCATGTGTCGTTGTTTTTATCTGTGAAATGCTGGAGGGAATGGAATAGGTCTTGAAATAATATAAGGCAAATCACTGTGTAAATGGATTCCCCAGTTCTGAAGTGTTTTCTTTTGTCTATATTTTCTTTTACATTTGACTCCCATGTCACTTTAGAATGAATCTTTGTACCCGCACTTGATTGCAACAACAATTTTGTTGTTGTTGTTGTTGTTGTTTTAAAACACTCCCAAATACTCTGAAGGTTGTGTGGGAAGCAATTTTGAAACACACTGACACCTTTTTTTCTAAAATGAAGCCAACATCTTTCTAATGGAAAGAAGGGCCTTTCCTGGGCCTAGAATTGCCCAGAGAGTGCCAAAAATGTGAAATTTCTTGGGATGGGGATGGTAAGGGAAGCATGGTAGGGGAAGCAGCTTTCCAAATCTGTAGGGAAACTAATGCAACCCCGTAATTCTTGACAACTGCGCTCCCCTGCTGTAGGTGTTAGCACACGACTTAACAATAGATACCGACTAAATCATGCAAAACTGAAAACTTCATCCACTTTTAGCGGTGGCCACTGTTGGAATGTACCCACGACTGTCATACAGCTCCCAATAATTTACTGTATGATAGGGGAAGATCAAGTATTGATAGTCGATAATTAGTTTGCTGGCTTTATAAATCTTGAAATGTTGAATGAGAAGCTTTATACAGAAAGTTTCTATCACACTACACCATTATGGAAATTGATTCCAGTTTAATTGTCATGGCTGCTTCCTGTGGAACCCTGGGATTTGTAGCTTGGTGAGGTACTAGAGCTTCCTGGCTCAGAATTCTAAATATTCCACAATAAACTACAAACTCAATGATTCTATTGATAGCTGTGGCATCAAATTCCTGTAACTATAGTGTAAAAGATTCCCAAGTCATATGTATATTATATGGGTATCACTATGATAGCCCATAATATTGCCGAGGAGTAATGTAATTTCTGTGCAGAATGTAATAACGTTGAGCTCCCAGGGGTTGGAGGCCCTAGGCTTGGATTGGAGTGGAGAAGACACCGATGAACATTATCCAGTCTGCTGATTTTGATATCACTGTCTGCTTCTTCACTTATGTTTTTGAACAGTGAACATATTTCACAGAAAGAATAGCCAGAAAATGTGCAATCTTAGCTCATCTATTCAGTATAACTTTTGCTTTTAATTATTCTTTTAAATGACATGAGTCTTTGGAGGGGTTTAAAACTAGAAATGTTAATAAATGCGTCTTGAAAGTTGTCTTGCTGATACCGAGAACGACAGATTGGATGGCCATTCATGTCTTGCCAGAAGGGAGGAAATGTGTTGTCAAAAAAGGGAAAAATGTATGCTCGAGAAGAAGATAAAAAGGACACAGGCTGCAAAAAAACTGGCATATGTGTGTAGGTGCTAATTTAGAAATAAAGACTATAATTTAAATAGAAATACAATCCACCTCATCCTAATGGAGTGACCTATGTGTTCGCTGACTGCTAACTGTTGTGGGATCACTTTAAAGCTACTGCTGTCCCCTTTTCTGCTTCTTTATCTTTAAAACAGACTTGGGGCGTTTTCCACTACACGATTGTCCCACTTTGATTCCACTCTAAGTGCCCTGGCTGCCTCCCGTGGAATGTTAGGGGCACCAAAGCTAAATGCCTCTCCTTGAACTGCAAACACCAGCATTCCATGGGATCTTGGCATAATAGTTGGACTGGAATCATAGCACTATAATCATGCAGCATGCAATGAATGGCCTCTGTACTGGACAGCCCTCCAAACAGAAATCATCCTCTAACAGCCCTTCAAACGCAAGCATGTCCTCTATAGCTTAGTGCACATGGCCATGCGAGCTGCATGTCTACTATATAAAAGTCAATGTTTGTCTGTTTGTGGGTTTGCCTGTTTGTCTGCGTCAGGCAGGCAGAGACCTCATACGATTGGCTGTGTGAGGTGAGAAGACCTCACATGATTGGCTGGCTGTGAAGATTCCATGGAATCCTGGGGTTGGCAGTTTAGGGAGGGGCCTTTAGAATTCTCAGCCGAGAGCTGTTGGGCCTCAGGCCGGTTGCTATGGAAATGAGGCCTACCATCAGTAAGGATGCCAGAAAACGTTTGGGAGGCATAGGTGAGAAAAATTAAAGTGATATACACAACATAGCCCATTTCCACACTACACCGCCATAGTCCTATTATTCCACTTTCAACATCCTATGGAAGCCTGGGATTTGTAATTTAAGCAGGGGCATTTAAGAATTCTCAGCCAGAGAGGTCTTTGGCCTCAGTAAACTACAAACCCCAGAATTCCACAGGATGTTGAAAGTGGAATAATAGCACTATAACAGTGTAGGGCAGAAATGGCCATAGTTACAAGGTCTTCTTGCCTCACACAGTAGATTGCATGGGTTCCATACGTGAGGAATCTTAAAACTGAAATTCAAAACAAAAAATGCTTCCAGAAAAATGTAAAGCCCTTGCACAAATTCAACAGAAAGCAAGCAAGCAAGCAAGCAAGCAAGCAAGCAAGCAAGCAAGCAAGCAAGAAAGAAAGAAAGAAGAAAAAGCCACTAACATCACCAGACAACACAGATTGGATTGGGGACTAGAGGGAAAAGTTACAGGGATTGGAATAGGCTGGTTGCTATGGAGATGATGCCCAGCAGCAAGGAGGAGGACAGTGTATTCCCTCAGGAACCCAACCTCTGAATGTTAACAACTCCGAATAAAGATTGAATTGGAGAATATGGGGGGAAATTACAGGTACAGAAATAGACTGGTTCCTATGGACACAAGGCCTAACAGCAAGGAGGAGGACAGTATACTCTCTCAGGAATCCAAACTGTGTGTGTAAATAATTCTGAATACAGATTGCATTGGGAAATATGAAGCAAAGTTACAGGAAATGGAGAAGACAGTTTGGTGAGTTCTTAAGAGGAAAATAAAAACCCCGGGCAATGCTAGGTAAATACGCTAGTACCATATAATCCTCAAGTTCAACAATAAAAAGGAGGAAGGGAATTTTGCACACAAGCACCTCATGCCAGCCTTCAAAGGCCTGTTTCAGGGCTACATGACCATTTGGAGCTCTGGAATGTTGAACTTCAGAAGGGGAAATCTCAGTTCCAGATATATGCCTTCAGTGGTTTTGAATTCATATTTAACTCCAATGCTTCTCTATCAACAATGGAATAGTGCTATCTGAGCTGAATAAGCTGGTCTCTTAGCCTTTGTTTCCATTAACCAAGCTGAGGCAGGCACGTGGATTGAGTAAACTTGGTCACTGGCCTTTAATTCTGGCGATCGAAAGAATGCCGGGCACCTGTGCTAAACAGAATGGGCTATTTGCACACGGTTCCATTCATCAGGGGAATGCGGACAGCTGGCCGGAAAGGGGCTGTGTTGTTTTCTCATGCTTTCATTGACCAGGGAATGTGTAAGCACCTGTGCTGCTTACACAGGCTGGGCACTGTGCCCGTTGCTCCCATGAGCAAGAGACATCTCCAGTTTGAACCCTGGGTCACTTGTAAGTCTGTGTCCCTTCAAGAGGTGGGGAGAAGACGCAGGGGAGGGGAAGGGACAGAGACGATCTTCCTTGAGAAGCACCAGAGAAATGCGCGAAAGTCATTGCAGACTTTTCTGCGATGCTTTGTCAGGCATAGAGCTCCTGAGTCAGACAGCTGATTTCCATTATTTTCACAGGGCTTGTCTACCATGGGCTATTGGCATAAAGCAGAGGCCTTTAAACCCTCAGATTCTTGAAAACAACAAGAAGTGAGGGGAATGATTTTACACAGCACAGGTTTTGCTTTCACTTCACAGGTGAGAGCTCCAGACAGAGATTGCTGCTCCCCAAAAATACAGGATGAGTAACAGAACTCAAAGTACTTTTGCTAACAGTGAAAACGGTAGTTTCTGAACCTGTAAAGAATTATGCATAAACTGTAGCTTCAAAACAAAAGTGAAATAGTTTTTCCATTACAGTACTTTTTTTTAACCTCAAGGAACCCTTGTGTCAGTGAGGCCATTTCCGCACTACACTCGTATAGCGTGATTATTCCACTTTCAACATTCTATGGAATCCTGGCGTTTGCAGTTTCGGGAGGGGCCGGCCAGCCGCTCCCGAAACTGCAAACCCCAGGATTCCATAGGATGTTGAAAGTGGAATAATCACGCTATAGAGTGTAGTGCGGAAATGGCCTGACTTGAGTACTTCCATGAACACACATGCACTAACAGAGAACTTAGAGAGTCCTTCCCAAATTGCAGTTCTCAGGATTCTTTGGGGGAAGCCGAGTCAGTAAGACTGATGCGAAAACCACTATACGTTCATCACAGATACACCCTCCGCTGACCCCATGTGGATGACTCTGTTTCATCGCAGCTGTCTTTCTCTTCTTCCTTTCTTTCTCCTTCTCCAGGTGATTTTTCGTGCCTTAACTCCTGCCAACAAAATTGAAGACCCATACAGTCCCGAAGCACAAGATCTCCTCAAACTCACCAATTTGCGGCTCTTGCTATTGAAGAGGCAAGAGTGTCCCTGCCAAGGCCCGGGCCTGCTGGAGAAACCCCATCGGTTTGCCCATTATGCCATCTATGACCTAATTGTCCGTGGCAGCTGCTTTTGTAATGGCCATGCAGAGGAATGTCAGCTTGCCAATGGGACAGGTGTTGTTGACAATGTGGTGAGTAATAATGCTATCCTGGCTTATGAGGACTGGGGATGTGGGAGGGCACCTCTGGAAAGCCAATGCATTAATTTAATCCATGTGGCTAAAGCTTAGACAGACCAAAAGCCCTTGAATGTTCCCACTGTAACTATTTCTAAGCAAAACACGCTCCCCCCACACAAAACCACAGGTCATACAATCTTGAGTGCTTTTGCTAAACCCAAGAACCCAAGGTTTATGCTTAACACAACTGGCAGATGTGCTCTGAGAATGACTGCTGTAGAAAAACAGCTTCTGTATGGTCAACTGATTGATTATTTATTTATTATAATTATTTATAGCCCACCTTTGAGAAAAGAAGTCATTTCAAGGGAGTTTACAAGTGACACCAAAGCAATCAAATAACAATAAAAAATGTTGGAATATATCAGCTCATTATTACTCTGCTCTGGTTGTGGTTGTGGGATGTGGGATCTACAATTCACCTATAGGAAACTTTAATGTCTTCCCTGCCTGCATTGCTGTCCTGTTTGTCCTGACATGCAAATTGTTGTCAAGTATTTCAACAGATTAGATGGTAAATTATTTTCACCTCTTCACTGCACCTGTATTGGAGCCTCTCTCACATGTGGGGAGAAGAAACCACAAAATAAAGGGTTAATTTTATATCCTTACTAGAGAGAATCAGGATCAAGCCCCACTTGGAATACTGTGTTGCCTTCTGTCCATCACAGGTTAAGAAGGACAGTGACAAACTGGGACATGACTAGAAGAGGTCAAACAAGATGGTAAAAGACCTGGAATGCAAGACCTATGAGGAATATCTTAGGGGTTGAGTATAGCTAACTTGGAGAAGAGAAGCCTGAGGTGATATGATAGCCATCTTTAAATATCTGAGTGAATGTCATGAAAATGATGGAGTGAGCTTCTTTTCTGCGATTCCAAAGGGCATGACCCAAACCAATGGACTCAAATTACAATAAAGAAAATTCCACCTAAATGTTAGGAAGCTGTTGAACTCTTCTTTGCTGAAGGTGTTTTTCTTCTATGAGAGACTGCATGATCACCTATCGGGCCTGGTGGAGCAGTGGGTTCCTATACTGACAAGGGATTGGACTTGTCAACCTTTGGCATTTTTTCCACCTCTTTGATTCTAAGAAAACTCACATTTTTAATCTGAACTCCTTGTGCACTCTTTTAGAGACTTTAAAATATCTTCCTGGATTCGTTAACCTATTTTTTTAACCCAGATTGATGTGCATGTATGAAATGCTTTAACTAGCTGAAAGAAAGAAAGTAGTTGCTGACATTTACTGGAATAGGCCAACAACAAGGTACAGACAGAGTTTACCTTTCCACAAATAAAACTCAACAGTGTGATGCATCTGAAAAACACAGGCACACCTTTGCTTGTACAGACAACCATTATTATTACAGAATAACAACTGTGGGATAACAACTCCATCTAAATCTCATTACATTGAGGAGTTCATGGAGTTTCTGGTGAAATTAAGTTAGGAATGTTTTCCTGTAAACCAAGATGTCCATGTACCTTTAAAGCAGTAACTTTGTAGTTATAAATGAAGATATAAGCAACTTAAAGTACCTGCTGTCATGATACCTGGGGTCAAACTCAATGGAGATGAAATATCTGCTTTTAAATATGAATATTTTAAATACTGAAAAGTTACTATTAAAAATGCACCAGCTACTGTTGCTCTTAAAATATATATTAAGAAAAAGACCTAGAGGGAATGTTAAATCCTCTTCTGATTAACAGTTGTTCTCAGTTCCAACCTTATTTTGGCCTCTAGAGAAATGCCAGATTTGCAAAGAGTCTGGGAATTAGTCGGTTTTTGGATAAGCTGGGCACAAGTTTATAATTACATCTGAAACAAAATGACAGAATGAGGGCGAATTTGCAAAGCTCATTTGGGTTTTGTGACTTACTTTTACCTAGATGTATTAAAAAAAAATGTAAAGATCCTTTTCTTGGTTTTCCTCTTTCCCAGCAGCTTAAATGGAAAGATAAAATGGGCCTGGCACATGATGGCATAACTAGGAAAATTCCTACCATTGTGCCAGTTAGGGTACTTGAACAGAGAAGGAACTGCACTTACACAATACGATAGGACCAATGGGGATATGAGGGGATGCAGTCATTAGCCACATAACAGCAATTCTGGGACGCCTGTAGAGGGATAAACTTTGCATGCACATTTGTGGCCCCAAAAGGAAGGAAGGCAGGCAGGCAGGAGATACGTGTGTGTGTATATGTGTGGATCCATGGGAGTTGCACTGCACCACTCATGAACAACCAGGGCACCATGCAGATTTGACCGCAACAGTAATCCCTCAAAATATAACACTACTTTTCTTCATAGAAGTGAATGGTAAGCATTTACATATATGGAGGAAAGTGGAAAGAAAACCATTATGGCTCCCTGGAGAGCACAATGTTTCATAGATGGAGAGAAAGTGTCATGAGCAGACTAATTTGTTTCTCCAAGGAAATACTCAGACTTCCAGCAGCAGCATTTATTTAGGAATTGGCAAGCAACACAGCAACTTTCAAAAGTTGCTAAGACTGGCACATGTTGTATGGTTATACCTTACAATACAAATTCAGGTGCAAATTGATTGGTGAAAGTTGTAAATGTCACCCCACCAGACCACTAAGTTTCCCAGGCAATTCCCTTGTTTACATATTTTCATCTTGAGAACTTGGACAGTTTCTGCATTCTTATCTTGTCCAATCTGGTTGTTCTCACAACCTTCCTGTCAGCATCACATTCCCCGCTCTGATTCTCCTTGCTAGTGCTGGATCCTCCAGGCACCAGCTATTGCCAGATCATCTCCATGGGCACCTGGAGCCTTTGAACCCACACCTGGATACAAGCTGCAAACAGCAATTGATAATTGATACATTGTTGTAAACAGCAATTAGCACTGGATACATTGTAGCTATGGTGATCTTTAATCCTTTTCATCTACTGCCTGAACTAAATCTATTATTCCCATTAGAATGACAGGAAGGCCCATGTGGGCAAGCTCATCAGAGTATCTTCAGAAGTGTGTGTTCAAGCAACAAAAGGGCAAAAGTTATTAATGAGAACAAGCACAAAAAGTACTAGTTTAAGCAGAGAAGTTTCTGGAAGGCTTTATGCACTGAGTCTAGGAAATCCTGAAAAAAAGAAAATAAATGAATATACAGCAGATCTCTACGTTTGCGGGTTTGACTTTCACAGATTTGACTATTTGCGAGTTTCTTCAAACCCTGCCCCAACACTTCAGGCACTTCTTTTCCAAGAGAATCTTCCCTCTCAGCAGCTCCAGTCAGGCTACACAGCCCTTTAAAACACTGCCTCTGGTCCTCTTCCACAGCCACTGCCTGGCCAGCTAAGGATGAATTGCAGCCCAATTTCTCAGCACCATGGACCCTCTCCCAATGCCCCCCACTCATCCAAGGAAGGAAATGGGCAAGAGAGAAGAAGTATAGAGCCACCAAGCCGACCCAACCCCTCTTCCTCTCCTTTCTCTGACCCCACTTTCAACCCCCTTCCCACAGACATGCACATGCATTTTGCTATTTGCAATTTTTCCGCCTTTGTGGGGGTCCTAAGCCCCTAACTCTAGCGAATGTGGAGGGCTAACTATAATATAACATGCTACCTATGTTCATGTGTGCAAAATATGATTAACAATAGATATAATATTACATAGTGTGATATCATAAAATCAAAATAGTTTTGCCAGACCTGTCCTAAAGCCTTCTTTTAGATCCATGTTCATTACATGGACTGTGTGTTTACTACCCAATGTACATTATAGAGAAGTAATGTCCCAGTTCCCCATAACCCTTATATGACCACCTTGAGCCAGTCCTAATCGTGAGTTAATCTACTTCCCAAGGTTGTTGTTAGGTTAAAAATTAGTCGGGGAAAAATGATTACTATAGAAAAAAATCCATGCATTACAATGGCCTTGTTGTGAGCTTTCACCTTTAGCACATACAGGGTGCCAATAAACTTATAGTATTTTCCCCTTCATTCCTCTTGTTGACAGAATTTATAAGGACTAAAATTATATGCAAGTAAAAGTATTTTGCTTTTTGTTTCCAGAATGCAAACAACTGGCTGATGTAGGAAATAATATCTAAAGGGTTTTTTTAAAAAAAATTAAAAAATAATACATGTATGATTAATATACATGCAAATAATATACAGAACACTAAGTATGATTATACAATAAATATATATTATATAAATACAGTTTTTCACTACAGTTTCTTATATATATTTATAAATTATATAAATATAGTTTGTCTCTTTTCCCACTTCTCTCTTTGTTCTTGCCTTGCTTCAGTTGCTGCAAACTGAGTTCAAAATGCAAAAGCAGTTTGTGGTCCAGGGCATACAGGATGATTTACTTCTCATGTGGAAAAACCAGGAGAACAGTGCTCCAGAGCAGAGAACTCAGATCTTCCCTAAATGCTTTTCTGAAGCCAGTACTGGCTCACTCACTCTCTTGGCAAAGCTCAATAATATTGTCTGTAAGAGTTGTCACCACTTGTACTGTAACACTGACAGCATCACATGACTTTCAGGAAAGGGGTTCCCGTGTTCTAGCACTTGACACCATGTGGGAAAAAGTAATAGAGTCTGAGAAATGTCTTTGGCAAGAGAAAAATACACGATGAGGGTCTAGGGTTCTGAAGCAGTTTCCATTAGCCCCTTTCAATATTATTGTTGGTCAATTTTTAACATCAGCAACATAGTACAACTTCTGGACACCATACATTTTTGAACTCTAAGAGTTTGCTTCTAAAGTAGCATATTTTTAAAAACTGAACATTTTTTATCTGGCTGCATAATTTTAAAAGCTGTTGCTACTCCAGTATATTTATGGGCCAAGAAGATCCAGACACACTGCTTCGCGGCAAGAATTTGAACTAGGGCTTTTGGTGGAAAAATGGAGAGCAGATTGCATACTGTAATTCAGGGGGGATGTCAGAACTTTCTTTTTCAGAGATATTTGGAAAGGTCAGCACATTCAGGGACCAAAATAGAATTCAAAACATTTAACAAGAAGCAAGATCCATCAGTTAACAGCTGAAGTCTGGCAGTTTCTGTTTGGCTCTTCAGCTCTCTCAAGAAATCTAAAAGCTAAAGGAGTTTGAAATGCTTTAATAGTTGTGAAGTCAAGGGCTCCCTTCACAACTAAAATCATATCCCTCCAGATTTTTGTAATTCTTGTTTTCTTCTGACTTCCATTTTGTTGTTTCAGTTTTAGAGGTTAGCATGATGGTATTAACAACAACTATATGGATTTCACAATATTTTAAGCAAAAATCTGACTTACCACACCTGAAGTCTCTGGATTCATTCTAGTATTGTAGCAACAAAAGATGTTATTAAACTCCACCCTAACAAATGTGGACACAGTTAAGGAAAGACTCGATAAGGGAAACTAAACTGCCAAATCCACTAATGGTGAGGTTTCAAAAGATGAATAATACATTAAATTAATACAGCTGGAAGAAAAATAAACACTTGGTCAACTGCAAAAGAAAATACATTACATCCCACGCTATTGGCCCAGTTATTGTAAACCACTACTGGATTTCTCTTTTTATTCTGTTTATTTTCCAATGCATGGGCCACAAAATGACTTAATCCAGCAGAGAATTTATTTTTTAAAAAAACTAAAAATTCATGAGTTACTCATTTCTCAGTGGGAAGAATCCATCCTGGAGTGTATATTGAAATGTTTTCCCCTTTGTGAGAATGAACTTAATGAGTTATCCCAAAGTATTTCCTGAGTGTGGGACAGTGCATTCCATTTTTGGCAATTTTGTTCATGCTACCTTGCTGCAGTTCTTCAAATGTGATATCCCATTTGGAGACACTCAGTGTAACCATGTTCTGTGTAATGACCCACTTGATTTTGTGGCTGTCATGTCCACAAAGACTGCTATTAAGCACATAATTGTAGATAGATAAATAATGCATATATATTAAATGAGATGTAGGAACATGGGAAGGCATCAATATTACACAGTTGTGCATGACTGAATAGCAATATGTTAAGCAGTGATTGTTGGAGCACATGCATAAAAATAATACCACAGAAATTACAAACTGCGTGCTATAAAAGTGAAAGAAGTTTTAATATGCTATAGAATGAAAGGTTTTTAGTATAATCCTGATTAAAAAACCACCCCTTTCTCACATGTTCATGATAGAAGTATCCATAATTATTCCTTCTTTCGCTTTTCAAACATGTTCCTATTTTTCTGACTCCCCAGGGAGATTCTTCCTTAGCTGTACCTCCTCTGAAGCTGAAGTCATAATGCACAAGCATATCACCAACTCAGCCTTCATTCTTTCTTTCTCTTTTCCTTCCTGGGAAGCTTGCTTTAGCTGTCAGTTTGATTGCTGGTTTTTTATTGTTTCTCAATGACACTTCATTTTTGGAAAAGTTCTAGGATTAAGATTAGGCATCCTTATCTCAAGTGTTGTGTCTTTCTATACCTTCAGTATCTACTTACTTGGCACGTTTGGTATTTTGGTTAGCGTGATAGTCCTGGGCTAACTTTACTGGGCTGATACTCTTGTGGAATGGAGTCAGCTTCATGCTGGGAAACTTTACCGGGACAGTATCCTTTGCTAGGACAGTTTGTGTTCCAAAAAGGTTAATTCTCACAACATAGGAAAGTAGTGCTTAAAGATATTTATTTTTAGCAAGTGTGGTAAGAAACAGGATGTAGGAACAGCATAAAAGCTATGGCTAGCATCCTGCATTGCAATTACAGATTCATAACCTAGAATTACAGAACTGTAACCAGTGTTGTAGACTCGAGTTGATTGACTCGGACTCAGGTCAGACTTAAGTCACTTCAGTGATTCGACTTGGACTTGACTTGGCAAAAATTACACACTGACTCAACTCAACTTGAGACTTGCTTATTTTTAGTGACTGACTTGCTGCCATTGGTTCATTAACATAACACATTCATCCAGAAACCTTATAACTTACTGGTCACATGACAATTTGTCTCAAGCGCAAAGTGTGGACACATTTCTCAGAGGGAACAGTAAATGGGACAGGCAATGTCTTGAGGTGGGGTTGAGGTCTGCTCAGTAGTCTGTCCCTGCTACATATAGAAGGAGCTTTCTAAAACTTTTCCCAAGAGCAGAAGGCAAGACTTGTGCCCAGAGTGCAGGGCACATATCTCAAAGGGGAACAGAAAATGTGTTAGGCAATGGGCTTGAGAGGGAAGGATCCTTCCTTCTAAAACTCTTGAAGATTCTGTAATGGGGAATAAGAAGGATCCTATTCCCCACCTCTGAAAAAGCCTCTAGCTTTGCAAATGGGAAGTAAGAAGGATCCTATTCCCCACTTCTGAAGCTGCAGATCGCAAAATCACAAAAGTGGAGGTCAAGTCTACTTAAATTGTTAAAACTGACTTTATTTGACCCTGTCCGGAAATTCTGGAATATAAATTGGGGAATAAAGTTGGCTTCCAGACTTGAGACTTGACTTCAAAGTGTCTTGCAAGGACTTGAGACTGGAAGGTAGAGACTTGAGACTTGACTTGAGACTTGGAGTAAAAGACTTAAATACATCATTGTCTGTAACTTCCAGCTGTGCTACATATGCATGATCATAGCGGTATGGCAATGATAATAAATGTCCCTGAAACCCACCTTAAACTCCAGATTTATTTTACTTTGTTTTATTATTATGCTTTCATGCTTGCACTGGATGGATAGCTGTGAGGGAAATACAGACATGGATGAGTTTTCTTCTGAGTTACAGTTGTTTACTTAGCCAGTTAATTTTTTAAAAAAAAGAGAAATGCATGAAGTAGGCAAACCAGGGAACAGATTTGTATTGTTAATTCTTGGTCATGTCACCAACACTGTCCAACAGATTGCAGGTAACATTTGTATAATGTTTGTACAGCAATCTGAGTGATGGGGAAATATGGTATCTATTTCGACAGCACTTAACAGAAAGACTGATGTTTGAGTTCCCATATCAAATAAGAAAGAATTTTGAATCTATTCTGCAAGGATCTGAAAAGACCCTTAATGCTGAGTATCCTGATGAAACATAGCAGTCCATTAATACACAAAAAAGAAAGGGTTTCATATCTGAAGCATAAACAACATGATAGAATTTCATATAATCATTCCTTAGCACAAATCCCAGACTGTAATCTCACAAATCTCTTTCCTTGGCACAAGCAAAGTAGTCACTCAGTTATGCTTTACATCAAAGAAAGAAGTGAAAAGAAAGCATAATAAGGGTACAAAATACTCTTTAAACCAATGTGTATGATATCAAAGAGCATCTTATGTTAGATAAACAAGAATATTTCCTCATTAGGATATTTAATCCGTCCTAGGTAATGCTGGTTGGTAATGCTCATGTTCTGGAGGAAGTGGGCTACCATACGACAGATGAGTCAGTGTTTTCCTGTTTGATCAGGTTAGCATCCTACAGGTAGTCCTGGTCTCCATTTTAGTCTTGGGCAGACCGGTGCTGACAGTAATGACAAGCTCTATTCACCCATTTCTACTGGATATGCTTTCCCTTTTCTAGAGTAAAAGTATCTTGCCATGGTGATTCACAGTTTTAAAGCTTTTGTGATTGAATGTTCTGATGGATTTTATACAGGTTTGCCCTTGTTGGTAATTCTTGGAGAATGCTATTGCTTATTCCTTGGTAGATCTAGGCCATTTCCACATGGCGTCGCCATCCTGCAATGAGAATGCATTGGCAGCGGTCCTTGAGTTGTGCTTTTGCACAACATCATCATGGACCTGCAGCCAGTACGTCCCCACCTGTCACAATCACAGGATATTTGCTTAACAGAAAAAATCCATTAAGCACCATGATCACACAGTGCTCCCGTCACCGCTGGCCATGTGGAAGGGCGGAAGCGTGAACACATGTTTCCTTCCACAGTGCACCACAGGAGAGAAGCCGGCTGCACTGTGGAAGGAAGGTGCGTGTTGCACACGCTTCTTTCTGCAGGGACCCAGCCAGGTGTGGAGGGGAATGTTCACATCGTGCTCCCTTCCCAGCAAAGGCACTGCCAGAACTTTGATGGGAGGACAATAGAAAGAGGTACAGTGTGGAAAGGGCCTTAGACGTGGCAATATAGCCCATTCAGTCTGAGCAGTTTTCAGGAGTTCTCTAAGGCCAGAATCCCTTTGGTACACTATGCTAGCATAATGGTCCATTATGCTAACATAGTGCTCTTTCTGCAGAGTTGTGTCACAGTGGCAAGAGAAGGGAGAGAAAGTCTTTTGCCATTGCTCTGAAAAAGGAAAGCTGCTGGATCTATTTTTGAGACAACCTATTTTTGCAGTGATTAGATTCTAGATGGGACATGAAGCCAAGTTGTTCTGGGAAGCCTGCATGACTTGGAAAATTCTGTATACCATGAGATAGTTGATTTTCCATGCCAGCCTTGTCAGAACGCCTTGGCTCCTCACCCATTTCTGCCATTTCCCTCACACAGAGAGTGGAGTGGCCCATCCCTGTCATTGTTGTTATCTGTCTTCTATATATCAGGAAAAACTGTATGCAAAAATAACTGCATTTTTCATGTGAGCTTTTAGAAATATTTCAGTCTGATGCAGAACGTGAAACTGACATAAGCTGGAAATAGATCGAATCTCTACCCATAAATTCGGGTTTCTGCTTCTTACTTTGAACACCTTTCACAGCATAACTCAAAGACTGTGTCTCCCATAGGAGCCCTTTTGTTTCATAGGAAGGTCCTTGTTGCTTCATTTGCTCACATGTCATAAAGTGAAGGTGTCCGTTGCGAGAAGAGACTTTTGGAACTGCTCTTATATTGTGAAATGACCCCTCTGAGTAAAACCTTACTGAGGAAAGCCTGCGGCTACTAAGGCAACATTATGGTCCTGCACTGGTGCTGCTGTCATTGAGATGATTGTGTTTCTTATCCCCTTCTTTTAAAAATGTTGTGTTGTTGTTTCTGTTGATCAGCTTATGGACATGTAGATGTGAACAGACAGAATGTTCAGTGTTCTAAATAAATAATAGGGATGACTGGGTAATAAGACATACAAGTATGTTAGGAACTTTAGTATTACGTTTTGTAAGGTGCCCACCAAATGGTAAGAAAGTGCAGGTAAAGGTGAGCTTCCCTCCCATTTCACCTCTGCATTCCCCACCTTCTGACTTCTCCTACAGCTGCCTGCTTATTGTTTCAGATGAGATTTTTAATATACCATCAGCTTGCCTCATTCAAATTTAATTAGACAGAAACATCCTTCACATCGTTCGTAATCTTCCTTTGTTTTTCCACCACTGATTCTGTCTATTGCCTTATCTAGGAAAATCTGTTAAGAAGAAATGTGTAAAATAGTTGTCTAGTGCCTTCTCTTTGTTTGAGAGAGGAGTCCTGCATCTGGAAAAACTCTTCCTTAGTCTTCAAACCTTATCTTCTTCCTTAGTCATCCACCTGGTTTCTCTATTGGTTTATTTTAGGCCACTGTTTCCTTGCTTTTTATTTTAAGCTTTGGACATCTTTCCATCTTTTTTTAAAACTTCCCTCCAAAGAACAGACAGAGGCAGTAGAGAAGAAGCAATGACAACTGTCTCATATAGAAATGGAAATTTTTGGAATGTGTGCTATCTTCTTCATGCAGAATTTCTTGTCTGGAGTAGCAGAGTAGAAACCTGGTTTGTGTAAAATAAACTTGCTTTTTTTCCTCCCTTAGTCGTCTTCCTGGTGACTTGGCTGTCACTTTCCTTTGCAAATATTATCTGTCTCTCAAAATACTTTTGTCCTGTTCCCTCTGATAATCCCCCAACCAAGTTTCCACACTATCTGATCCAAGCTGTGCCAGTCGTTGTGACCCCCAAGTACTGCTAAAGCTACTGCATGTTGTAGCTAGCAATTCTCAGAACATATCTCTCTTGGGAGGAAAATTTGGCTGTATATGCCCATGAGCTGACTAGCCAAATATATGTTAAAAAGACATTCATGGTTCCTTGGAGAACAGTTCGGACCAGTTCTGTGTTGGGGAGAAAACATCATTGATGTTAAATCTTAGAAGTTGCTCCCATAAATCTTTCCTGTGAAGAATATGCTACACATTGCATGCAAATATAAGCAGCAGTTCCCCACCTAACTTCCTTTGTTTGGAAAAGCAACTTCAGAATACAAGATTAGAACAGAGACATGCCAGTTGGGGCAGCTGGTCTTCTAGTCCAAATGGTCCTTGGTCCTTCATTGCTTTTTCTTTTGTCTAGCTTCAGGGGTGTTCCTATGGGAGGCACACAAAATGAAGGCATTGCCTGCAAGAAAAGATTTCCTCCCAACTCCCATGAAATTTTCCTTCAGCCCCTAAATTTTTTGTAAAGGGCAGGCAAAGACAAGAAGGGAATGAAAACATAGCAAAAATAGGAGTTCTAGATGTGGACAGTTTTCAGTGTCTCACTCTCTGCAGTGCTACAACTGTGGGAACTGAAGAAAAAATTTATTGGGTAGTAAGAATTCCTGTTTGGAAGGTCAGTGCCCTCCTTCTCCCCCAACATAGGCCATTTCTGCACGAGGGAATTAAAACGGCCCAGTGCATCCTCTCACGGAGATCGTCTGCACCTTGGAGCGGACTAGGTCCGGACTACTTACCTGAGATCCGCACCTCAGTCCACTCCAAAACGCCCCCAACAGGTCATCCAACATGCTTTTTAAAGAATGGTAGAAAACCATTCTTTAATTTTTCGGAGCACGCCATTGTGTTCCTGCTCCCTTGTGCAGATCCACAGGCTCGCACCAATGCGAGCCTGCAATCTGTGGAGGGCGGGCTTTAGGTGTAGCGAGCTTCAGTGGTTGGTCAGGACCCACAAACAACCGGAAGCCACCATTTTGGAAGCCAGAGCAGTGTGGATCTAAGACCTAACACTGCTCCTATTCACCCTGGACAAGACGGAGGAGCCCTGTGGAAGGGCTTAAGGGACAGTCCTCATTGGTCCATGCCCAGAAGATCCGGTAAGTAACGGCACGGAGTGATTCCTTCCCTCGTGCGGAAATGGCCATAGCTGCATCCCTGCTTAGTTGTCTTCCTGATCATGTGGCTGTCAGTCTCTCCCATGGGAATCCTAAATTGTGTTTAATCATATAAACCAGAGGTGATCAACCTGGTTTATATGGTTATATGGTTAAACACAATTTGGACTGCAATTTGCAGCACCTTTAGTCAGCATAGCCAATGGTGAGGGAGGTTAAAAGTTGCAATTCAGCAACATTTGGAAGGCCACAGGTGACCCACTGCTGTTCACTGAGAGCATCGTGGTGGAGATAACTGCTGGGAAAGAATTGGCTATAACCTCCTACCTTTATTTTAGACTAGAAAAAGAAGACTAATAATAGCTTCTGATGAAGTTCTTAACCACAGGCATAACTGTTTTAGAAGAAAACCTAAGCAATGAATACAGGTCCTGATTTTGATAATTCAAAGACTGGTAGAGTAGAATGTTGAATTACAGAGAGAGTAAGATTAAGACATGCTGAGACCCTAAAATGTGTGCCTGTCAACGTTTCACAGATTAAAACTGAGACACATATGCCCAAGGAACATCAGATAGTGGTCAAGGTGGCAAAAGTTATTAATAAGGAAGAATAGTCAAGAGAGGATGGGCTGTAGCAGTTTGCCTTTGCCTGAGTCTACAGGAAAGGATAATATTCCACCTCCTCTTCTTCTCTCCATCCTGTTGAGTTAATAGAATGCAAACTACTCTTGCAGTTTGAATTCAGTTTGTGGCAACTGAAGTAAAATTAAGAAAAAGGGGGTAAGTGGGAGAAGGAGAGAGAAAATGGAACATTTTAAAAGAAGTTGGAAACACTGCGCAACAAAGGATTAATCAGGACTGACCCTGCCAAATGAGGAAAGCTGGAGGGTGTAGAACTTCCAAAATTTAAATGACCCCACAGCATCACCAAAAAATCTTACAGGATTTGTCTTTTAGCACAGAGACACATGTGAGGTTTTGTTGCAAAGAAACAGATTTTCTGTGCATGAAACAGTTGGGGGTTTTTATATGTGTAAAATATAGTTTTGTACTCGTAAAAGAGGTTTTCTGAGCAATACTAATATGTTGTTGTTGTTGTTGTTGTTACACAGAAAAGTTATGTGTATTTCTTCACAAATGAAAACCAACAGTTTCAATATTCTGTACTTTCATTGCTGTTTAACTGGAAAAAGTTACAGGTTACCTTTTTCTTACCTTATATTAACTTTTAGGCCAGGAATGAGCAACATGCAACACTCCAGATGTTGTATTGCAATTTCTGTCAGCCCTAGCTAGCAGAACCAAGGATAAGGAATGCTGGGAGTTGTAGTCTAACCACCTCTGCACACCAGACTTTACATACTCTTGATTTAGGCAAACAATCTTATTAGAAGCAAGGGATTAAAAGGAATACTGAGGACATTTAAAAGGAAACCAGTTTGATTGCTGTACTCCTTCCCTACTGTTGGCTTTGGGTTATTTTAATCACTTCATTGTGGCCTTTTGCTACTTTCATCTTCTCTGAAAAATCACTTCTAATCCTGCCGCTAGAGACTTTTGATTGGAAACACTTGTAAAGGTACTTAAGGCTAGTAAACTAGTTTAACTGGCCTCATGCTTTCCTCAGAGCAATGTTTTGCCATTAAGCACATGCTTTTTTTAAAAAAAAAAGTAATTAAACTTATTTTGAAACCATTTACAACCCTGAAAATGAGAACAGAACTAGAATCCTCTTTAATGCCTTTTGATTTTGCTTCAACCACTATCCACAACAAGCTGTGACTACCATTTTTTTTTACTCAACTAGTGTGATCTTTTAAAGGTCAGCATTCATTGCTGCTTTCCTCCATGGTAAATATCAACAATAAGGATACATTAACACTTTCTTTCAGAAATAATACCTGTGATAAAATAGGAGCAGGGAGAGGGCTACAGGATTCGTTTATATCTTGCTCTAACCAAAGGAACTTCATGATCTGTACGAACTGCCTACCTAACCTCCCTAAAGTGAGAGAGTATCTCCAACAAACAGACAGCTTACCATCCTTTGTCCTTGCAGATGGCCAAATTGCCTGATGTGAAAAACCAGCAGTTTCTGTCTAATGTGCCAGGAACCAGTATCCTATTTGCATACTTTCAGCACTGGCTCGCAGAATAGTGCTAGTCTGTTGACAACTACTTCGAGTACCACTGGCCTAAGATATTTTGCTGAATAGCAAATGGCCGTCCCTGCCAATACATAGCAAGGTTCAAAGTACTCCAGGTCAACCAAATTCTTTTGGGACGTGTGGCAGCATATTCCTCAAGCACCCCTTCCATCTCTGGCAGAAAAGGTACAATAATAATTTATTAGATAACTATTTGCTCCTTTTTGGGCAACATCTCAAAGTGTTGCCTGATGTGATTGCCTCAATCTGCCTAATGGTTGGGCTGATCTTGTTTTGACCTCCTCAGAAGAAGGGAGAAGAAGGGTGTTGTACATCGTAGAGATAAGAATATATGCTCATTATTTTGCTACACCAGTGCCAATAGAATTGTCCCATTCATAGGACAAGAAAGGGCACTAGAGTGATTCTAGTTCCATCAACAGAAACCAAAGAAGGGACACTAGCAAATACCCTTTTGTCAGTCTCTTTACTAATACTGTGCAACATTTTTTTCTTGCGTTCTTAGTCTTTTTCTGCGAGTATTTTCCAATCCAGTATGCCTGTACCCCTTGTGTACTAATGGTTTCAACTTCTGAGAAATTAGAATGTTTGTGAATATTCATTGAATGTACATTTTAAAATGGGAAGCAATTTCTCTTGCAATTTAAGCTGGGGAATCTTCTAGAATGGCAGCCTGCATTACTTTCAACATTTTGTCTGCACACCCTTTTGTCTCAATCCTTCTTGTCCGAAAACATCCTAAGATCATTCTTCTGGAAGTTCCTTGACTTTCACCTGTAAATCCTCTTGAAATTCATAGCACAACATTTTCAAAACTGGTCCACTGTATGATAAACACTGTAGAGATTTTCTTATTCAGTCTAAATTAATATTAAATAAAGCCTTGAAAGTAACTTTTAATTTTATTCTATTGTATACTAGGTAATATGATATGCTTATTAAACTTACACCCTAGTGTTTCTTTGAAGCACTCAGATCTTCTTAGGGTTCCCAGGCCAGACAGGCTCTCATTCAGGCATCTTTCATGGCCAGACCTGTCTAGGTTCAGCAATATACAGGATGAGAGGACAATGCTGATTTGATCAACTTCTGGCCTGATCTAGCAGAGCTCTTATCTTTTTAATATTACAGATATTGATAGATCTTACACATAACTGGATTATCTGTAAGAAGATATTTAAGAGTTTCCATAAATGGATGCAGTTTCTTTTCAGTCCCATTCCTAAGACTTTTAACAAGGGTTTGAGACTGGAACCTTGATGTCCTTTGTTTGTATATACAAGAATTATCATCTGCCAGTGGCGGAGCTTGGAGTGTGTGTGGGGGTGGGTGGGAGGGGGCAGGGCTACAGCGCGAGGGGCATGACCACTGTGTGCAGGGGCATGGCTGTGATGCATGGGGGCATGGCCAGGGCATGCGGGGGCGTGGCTACGAGATGGGACGCCCCAGAAACATTGCCGCTGGGGGCGAATGACCCCCCCGCTCCCACGTCCCTATGCGACTGTCATCTGCAAATGCAAATATATCCCCAATATATGAACGTTGAAGCCCAGTGTAGATCAAGCCTATTGGGGCGACAGATCAAGATTGCAGTTGCCCTGGTGTTTCTGTGGCTGACTTTTCTTTATTTGGGATTTGACCACAGCCTGTCTGTAATGTTCATATACACTGTATGGATGTAGACTCTCTTCACGAAAGGAAATACAGTTCCTCTTCGCATGTAGAAAGTAAACAAGTGTTGCCATTCATCGTAATCTGTTAACATAGTTAACTCCTTTCTTTCTTTCTTCCTAGCTCTCTCACTCAAGCAAACATTGAATTCATTTCAGTACCCCCTTCATCTTGATGTCTAAGGCACATGCCCAGTTGGCCAGCTCCTAAGACTGTCCTTGGATTCTTGACTATTTAAACAGGGCACAAACTTCCCCTTCATTCATCTGAATTATACAAAAGCAGCCCATGCTACACTTCTATTCCTTCTTACTGAATACCAAAGAGAGATTTGGTATTCACCAAACAGAGATTTGTCTCCAACTCTTGAGGCAGATGTGAATTTGTATTGTTTTGCAAGAAATCCAGTATAAAAAGATTGTCCCGTTCTCGAGGCCCATAAGTGACTTGCTTCTGATGACATGCAAATCTCTCTGTGACCAGCATTGCTTTGGCAACACTACAAAGTGAGCATGCAGTCCAAAGACAAATATTTTTGGTGAATCGGCAACACTTGCCCAGTTCTGGAATGGTTCCAGTATTCAAAATTCATTCAACAGCACCAGAGAGGGGAAGCTACCCCCCAAATACACTACTGTCAGCCAGGAAGTAGCAGCAGTGATAGCAACAACAGTAGCCAGGAAAAAGTAGGCTAAAGGGAGTAAACAGGGGAGGAAGGAAGCATGAGGTGAAAACAAATGGAAATACGCATCTGGCCTACTACAGGCTGCGTCATAAATGTCCCAACCAATGTGCTTCTTTTTTCTTTCAAAGTGTAATTTCCATTCCTTTATCATCATGATGATGCTGGCTGCGAACAAAAGGAATTCTTGATTGGGATCCAGAAATCTAACTATTGTGACAAGAGCAGAATCACAGTGAGCATGTTAATCCTATTCTTGCTCAATTGCACTTGCTGCCAGTTAGCTTCTGGGCCCCATTCAAGGTGCTGGTTGTTATCTACGAGCAAAAAGCCCTGTCATTATGATGTCTGTGTTTGTGAACGAAGGGCCTATATAGCTCAGGGACATTCAGTGTGCTTCTGCTCTCCCTAAACTCAGTGGCAACTATTTAGAATGCGGATTGGAAGCTAGCTGCAGGGTCTACAAATCTTTATTTGCCAAGCTGAATCCAAATTTGTAAAGGAATAGGAAGGCACAGCTCCATTGCGCCTGGGCCGAGCAGCTGAGGAAGGGGCCTCCTGCTATCGCAACTGTCATTGCTGTGGTCTCAGAAGGACATTAAAACAGGCAGGCATAGCTCTAGCCAGTTAGGCAACTGAGAGCCATTCTTTGGGCTGAGCTTGCTAAGCCTGTTAGGGGTAGGAGGTTTGGCATGCCTATACTCAGTATAGCTCATGTCTCTCTAAGATTCTGGGCATTGCATGTATTCATGTCATTTCCTGTTTGTTGTTCTTAGCTACAGCTTTTCTCTTCCTGCATCAGTTAGTCTTCAGTTAGTCTATACTTGTTCCTCTTCCATTTTGTACACTCCTGTACTCTCTCTCCTCAATGCTTGAAGAGCACATGTTATAGGTCCCCTTGACATGAGATGTAATGAAACCTTTAGTATTTGGAAGTAAATCTACTTCACTTTTATCTACAAAAAAGACTAAACCTGATTTAGTTCTCTGCTAGATCCTGTTCATAAGTGAGGGGATAGTGGGGGTAGTGTGCGACTGGATGATGCTCATCTTCTGCTTGCAAATGCCAATTGCTGTGCTTGCTGTCTTATCACATTTCCCAACAGATGTAGTGGTAAGGCTTTTCTTGCCAAAGATATAAATGATCTTAGAACTGAATTCTGGGCAAGCCCTAGTTACCAGACTGATGGGGAATTTTGGACAAAGAGCATAGCTCAGTGATATATTGCATCTCTGTAGCTATGGAAGAGAGTTCCTAGGGGAAACAAGACAAAGTCTTCTAACAAAATATGTTTAATCACTCAGGCATTTTGAAACTTTTGTTTCCCCCATCTGTTTATTTTGAATACAGTAACTGATGTTTGCATTTATTTTCATTTGTTTCATTTTCATTTTCATTTGTTTTCAATTTTTTAAATGTCTTTTAACACTGTACACCATAGAAAAAGCCTTCCCCCTATTAGATGGGTCAGGCTATATGCACATTTCTTATACATAAAACATCTCCAAAAATAAGACTGAATTTTGGGAACTGAGTTGTCTACTGCTGCTATCCTATCTCTTATCTTCGGCCCTTTCCACACTTTACCTTTTTGCGCCGCTGGGGTGTGGGGATCGCGCGCACAGCCTCTTACAAGAGGCTGTCACATCCCCGCTGCTTCGCCTCCACAGCACTTGCACTTGCACTTCCTGCCCCAGCGCAGGAAGTGCGGGAGGAAGAGGAGGACCCCTCACACTGCCAGGCTGCGCTGGGGCAGGAAGTGCAAGTGTGGAGGCTCTGCATGCATGGTGAGTGCGCACAGGGCCCTGGAGCGGTGCGCAATCGTGCACCATTTTCAGCTACAAGGCAAAAATGAAATAGTGTGCGATTGGCGCCTGCTGGCCTCAGCAGTTTCTCACAATTGCGAGGACGTCATGTGAATCACTCCTCACAATTGTTCAATCCAGAGGCCCTTTCGCATGGCAAATGCTGTGCGAAAAGGGTCTTTCTCTTGTGCTTTCAGTCAGCACAGGCTGGTCACAGAAAACAGGAAGGATGCTGTTTGACATGTATGGAGTTTGCCTTCCATATTGAAGTGAAGAAGGAAACTACTTCATACAGGAGATTTCCATACACAGAATGGAGACTTCAGGCCTTTCTGCACTACATTGTTATAGTGCTATTATTCCACTTTCAACATCTTGTGGAATTCTGGGATTTGCAGTTTTAGGAGGGGCATTTAGAATTGTCAGCCAGAAAGTTCTTTGGCCTCAGTAAACTACAAACGCCAGAATTCCACATTATGTTGAACATGCACTAATACCACTATAACAATGTAGTGCAGAAAGGCCCTAAAATGAAATAAAGTTATATGTAGGTTAGGAATAGGAATCTCAACAACTACAATATCAAAAAATTCCAAAGAGTCTGAGTCTGAATAGTTATTCCTACAGTATTCCCTTCAACTATCCTTTAGTGTAAAAAACATTTAATAACATTTATGCTACCTTCAACACTGTTCTTAAAATCTGACCTAATTTTACATCATCTGGAAAAAGGGCTACATATTTTACCTCTCCCCTTCAAGCAATAATACATTTACTGATGTGTTTCTCTTTCAAGGTGTTTCTCCCTAGAAGCACATGGGAAGGTAGTTTCACTGGTTCTCACGGATGTTTTTAAGAAATTTGACTAAAAAATCGTTACCAGAAACTCCCTAAAATTCAACATGATCAATTCAAAATTTTGCCCCTGGTTATGCCAACATGATTTAGTGGTGCACAAGGACTCTGGGAAACCAAGTTTTGAACCTCCACTCAGCCACAGAAACCCACTGTGTGACCTTGGACAAGTCATGCTCTCTCAGCCTCAGAAGAAGGCAATGGCAAACCTACTCTGAACAAATTCTGACCGGGAAACCCCCCCCCAAAAAACAAAAACCCAACGTCATAGGGTCACCTTAGGGTCACCATAATTCAGAAACAACTTGAAGGCACACAACAATATGTATTCAATCTCTTTATATATTTTTCTCTCTTCAGTCTTATCCTGTCCAATCCCTCCTCCCTCAGTCTTGCACTTGGTTGAACTGAATGCTAAAGCCACAGTTATTATTCAGTGTTTTCTCACCTCCTCTCCACCAAAAAACCCCTCTTCTTAAATTATAATCACATTTGGATTTTAAACAGAGACGCTGTTCTTCAGCAACCCTCTAGAGAGGTGGTCCATATACTGTGGCTCTGTATTGTACCCAACATCCTCCCTTGAGGCAATCTTAGAGCCAAATGTGGGGAGGGGACGGGAGGGAGAAAGAAATGCACACCCTGAAGTCTGTGTTCAGTCTTCCGTGAGGAGGCAGCCAACTGCTCTGGGCACAGCAAATCTGCCAGCTGGCTGTAGAGGAGCAATGGCATCAGACTTAGCCTGTCACCATATCTGATCTAAAGGGATTAGGAATGAAGGGAGAGAGGGATGAATTGCTGAAGTGAATTGCCAGCGGCCTAGGAGAGAGGAGCATGGTGGAAGTGGTTTCATGCTGGTGTGTTTCATTTTGAAGATCTCCTCTCTTGCCAGTTTCTCTTTCTCCAAATGATTGTGTATAAGATTGAGAAGTAGATGAAACATGGCCATTTTTAAAAAGAAGAAGAAGGAGGAGGAGGAGGAGGAGGAGGAGGAGGAGGAGGAAGCACTGCAGCAAACTGCCACTGGCATTAGTAGAGAGATTAGAGGGATTTAGAATAAAGCCATGCGTCTGTCAGAAATGAAATCTCAGACTTCACTTTTATATATAACATGCAGTGAGGCAGAAGCACCTTTGTGTAACTGTAACACTTGGCATCCAAACCCACTCAGAAGATAGGAACGAAGATGGATTCTGGGTGTTGTTGCTTTTTTGCATATTGGAATAGAAGAAGTGTGACCCATTCTGTTCCACCTTCCTTCATCTCACACTGAGTCCAGGTAGGAACCAAACAACATGAACAGGACTCCTGTTTGTTTTGTTTTTTGTTTTTAATATATCATTTAAAAGGGGAGGAACAGCAGAAGACAATCACAGATACCAAGATGAAGTGAACAAACCACAAAACAAACTTTCAGGAAAGTTGGTTTTTGCTGCTTCCACTGCCATGAAAGATTCACTTAAATTATTCTCTTGTGATATTTGTTCTGCTGAAATCCAAATGAGCCTACCTCACAAAGATGGGTAGAACCACAGCCAGTGAAAACCAGGACCAGTCCAAGGCATTTTGTACTTTCAGCTCAAGCAACAAATTTTGTGTATGTGTGTGTGTGTGTATCATATGCAGGCTTGCTCCAGGCATGGGACCCAAGGTGGCTAACAAAAAGGCTAAAACCCAGATAAGCTGGAGATGTTTACACCCAAGTCAGGGTGCACAGTGTACAAACCAAGCCAAATTATTTTTATGCATGGGGCAAGAAGTAATTCTTCCCCTCCCTGTCAGTAGATATTCAATAATAGCTAAGGAAACAACTTAAGAATTTGCTGCCAAGGTCCGTTGCCTGAGACAGCCACCTCCTTCTCAGGCCCTTTCCACACCTCACCGTCTTCCGGCGCTGGGGTGCGGGGATTTTGCAAGCAGCCTGAGGCGAGAGGCCCTCGCATCTGGGGTCCTCAGCTCCGCACGAGCTGCCTGCTCACACAAGAGCCCCGCCTCTTCCTTCCGCAGCGCAGCCTGAGAATTTCCCAGGCTGCGCTGGGGCAAGAAGCGCGACTGGCCTGGCTCCAGAGGCTCCGCATGCCAGGGAAGTGCATGCGGGGCCCAGGAGCAATGCATGATCGTTCACCATTGTCGGCTTCTAGCCAAAAATGAAAAGATGCGTGATCGGTGCCTGCCGGCCCCTGGAACATCATGCGATTGTGAGTACGTCATGCAAATCGCTCCTCACAATCACACGACGCTCCAGGCCCTCTTTTGCATGGCAAATGCCATACGAAAAGGGCCTTGGTAATGTCAGGACTGACCCAGGTAAGCACAGTGGTTCCTTGTAACAGACAGAAGAAGTTAGTCTTGGATCTGACAAATATGTGTTTAAAAATAAAGAGTTACTTGTAATTAACTCTGTTTTTCCTGTACTAATGTAGAAGAAAATTATATCACAACTGTAACTTTAGGAGCTAACTACACTCTTTTTGTGATACTACCGCTATTTGTTTTCATGATTATTGTGTTTTGGCCTCACTAAACAGTGGAGAAGAAATGTAATCTCAGTGCTGTGTTGCGTACCATTGCCTTAGGCCATATTATGGATATTGAGACAATAGGGAATAGAAAGGGAGTTTGTTTTTTACCTAGGCCAGTGGCTTAATAGCAATCAGATTTTCAAAAACTTTCACTCAGAGAGGGAAAGAAAATGTTTCTTTACAAAATATAACTGTAACAATGACCAAGATCTTTAATGTAACTGTAACTAAACATAAACTAACGTGACATAAACGTAAACTGTAACTAAACTAAAAGTAATTGAAGTAACTTTCCAAGGTCTGTTTTATCCCTAATTTCACCTGTATTCCATACACTTAAGATTTCAGTGCTGCAACTCAGAATGGACAGTATATCCATGTCTAAAAACATTTCTGAAGATACAAAACTTCTGGAAATTTTGAAGCCATGGGGAAAAAATTCTTTCTTTCTTTTTTTTTTTTTTTTTGGAATGGGACAACAAGAAGGTTACAGAATAATTGAAAAATGCAATATTAGCATTCTTTACAAGTCGAAAATCACTTTAGAAACAAAAAAGCATTATATATAACCTCTGGCATAAAATTATCCTATTTGATATATTAAAAGTATACTTCATTCACAATATGATTACATTTTTTAAAACTTTTGTTGTTATAGACTGCATATAATTTTATAAGAAAATATTCCATAATCAATTTTTTTCAATTTTTCGGGGGAAAAAAAAAAAGACTTTGGGGGAAAAAAAGAGAAATCTTTTTCTTCTAATTTTTCCAGTTTTTTTTCCAGGCCTTCACATAGCAGTTCCTCAATGAAGTCATTTCACAATATGCCTCTTCTCTGCATATCTTGGCATTTCAGGAAGTCACAGTGCCCAGTGGAGTGCAAGGCTTTGTGGGGGGGGGTAGAGGCATGGTTCCCATTGCCCCTTTCATGTATTGAATGTATGGATAGAGGGAGGTCATTTCAACAGACTGTTCACTCAAACTGCCCTTCAGAATGCTATGAATGGATGTTCACTTGCTTCCATTGAGCTTCAAAGTCTGCTTTTGTGTTTATTTTGGAACTCTCCAGTTCTTTTAGGGTTATAGTTGTTTGATTGTGTTGTATTTATTTATTCAGTTATTTACTGCTTCATCAGGTCCACGGGAGGTGCGTATGCAGACACAACACTGCAGGACACCATTGTGAGAGATGTGCATCATTATACAATGACCAGCCATGGGAGCCTGGTGACGGAAAAACAGGGGCACCCAATGAATGCAAAAGTACGTGGGTATGGGGAAGAGAGGGTTGTGATACAGAGCATTGTGAAATAATTAATCATTCTGCCTGGTAGCCAGGACTTATAAGAGACAATTCACTGAGTCGAGATTTACGATACTCTAGTAGCAGATGGGGAATGGATTGCTAAGTAACTGCATGACAACCCATTTAGTCAGTCTCTCTCTCTGTGTCTCTCTCTCTGCATTGCATATATATGGGCCATTTCACACTACATAGTTATAGCACTGTGTTGCCACTTTAACTGCCAAGGCTCCATCCTCTGGAATCCTGGGGTTTGTAGTTTGGTGAGGCCTCTGGTGAGCTCTCTGGCAGAAAATTTGAAGTGCCCCTCCCTAAACTGCAAAGGGCTTAGCATAAATGGAACTGGCCCATTTGACATATATTATAGGGCAAAGTGCCTGTCTTCAAAAAGGTCTTCCCATGTTATTGTTCCCCAAAGCTTTCGTATGCTGTGTAAGCCAGGGAGACAGACAAACAGAAATATACATAGCAAGATGGATGATGGATTTTAAGAGTAAAGCACTTCCTCAGCAGGCAGACTTCAGTTCCTTCCATTTTATTGTAGTTGAGTTTAATTTCCTTAAAACAACAAACCCCTGGCTAAGCACCAAACTATTGCTGCAAAAATGGTAATAATTCTGTATAGTTGTGAATGTTTGTTGAGAAATAAACTGGATACCCCAACACTCCCAAGAATTTAGTGAGTTGCATCTTGGGCCCTGTGATGTACGTAATTTGCATTCTGACTTGTCTTAGAACAATAGAGCAGTTAGCAGCTTGGATAGTTATGGTTTATAGTTTTGTTTACAGAAGTTGATTGTCCCTTTTCTACAGAGACTCCCATTTAAACTAATAGCAAAACACAAACAGACACAGCAGGACTGGACAACAGGGGTCTGTTCAGGCCAAATGGGGTGCCAGAGGCAATAACCAATTCGTTAATTATTCACTGCAGTCAGTCTTGGATAAAAATTGGTAAGAAAACAAAAAACAAAAAACAAAACCAATAGACCTAATTAAGAACAGTTAATTTAGGTTTTGTTGTTTGTTTTTTAAGAATAAAGCCAACACAAATCCTAAGTTGCATAGAAATCAGAAAGACTTTAAGCAACTCTAAACAACATGGAATGAATCACAAACAGATCAAAAATAGATCTTCCTAAAGAAATTTAAAAAAAAGATTTGTTACACGTGGTTGTTGCAGATTCTTAAAGTATCTGTTAACATTCCTTGTTATATTAAAGTGATACTTCTACTTGTACTTTTCTTAATTTTTAAGAAAACAGTGACTTGAAAAAATGCAAAAGTAGCCAAAATACCCTGAAACTAATGTTGGAGGATTAATGAGTAAACTTTTTAATGCATTATTATATTTATCAATAAATAGCAAAATATTGTTATCAATCATTCCAATGTTTTGAGGGAAAAAACATACCCCTTCCTCTCTTCTTCCCTCTTCATGCAATATGTTACAGGTAATTTAGGGAGGGGCTTTTAAGAAGGTCCCTCCCTAAACTGCAAATCCCCAGGATTGCATAGGATGTTGAACGTGGAATAATAGCACCATAAACAGTTTAGTGCGGAAATGGCCATTGTGTCTTGTATTATGTTATTTCTAGTCTCTGCAAATTACAGAGCAAAAGAATAGGGCTAGTGGGTTCCATTTCTTCAGCTCAAACAGATGTTTTTTAACTGAGAACCCACTAAATCATCCACGTATGCTGAAACAAATGAGCAAAAATGGAAAACAGCTTTGTTTGAAAACAATTAGTATATCCGGGTATTGAGCTCTGACAAATATACTAATTTCAAGAATTACGTAGGAATAATAGAGAAGAGAATTTATTATCTGTAGTTCTACAAAAGTGCAGGTTGAACTCCACTCTTCACCTCTTTACAACAGATAAGCTGGCCATATCTAAACCACGAACTTCCAAACTATCAAGAAGATTTTAAGAATCCTCTCCATCTACTCTCTTATCCACCAACTGGCCATACTTGCAGGGGAATTCTGGAGGATTTAGTCTACAACAATGACTTTTCCAAGCTCTGAATTACAGAGATTTGTATGACAAGGTTGTTAATAAGATTTTTATCTTCTTCCTCCCAACCCACCTATCAAAACCTAGAGTGCCGCTGTCACAGTCATGCTGAAAGCTGCCATTTTGACCGAAGCATTTGGCTGGCATCAGGAAAGAAAAGTGGAGGTGTCTGTGACAACTGCAAACACAATACAGAGGGCTACCGGTGTCAACGATGCAAGCCGGGTTTTTACAGAGACAGAGGGAAATCCATCTCCTCCCCTGAGATTTGCAGATGTAAGTCTTTTTCCCCTTGGAACACAATATAGAAAATGCACGGTGAAAGCTTGTTTAGATTGTTGTTTTGCCTTTAAGTCATTTCTGACCTGTCACAGGATTTTCTTGGCAAGGTTTATTCAAAGCAGGGTTGCCTTTGCCTCCCCCCCCCCCCCAGCCTTTGCTAAGTTTTATTGAATATTTTCAAGGTACAGTCAGTCCTCCACATTTGCGGGTTTCACTTTAGCAGATTTGATTACTCATGGATTATTTGCTGTCACCTCTGCTGTCTCCCTATGCCATTTTCAATAAGGACTGCAAGCCTTATGAGGCTGAGAAACTGATTGAGGCTTATAAACCCCTATTAAAAATGGTGTGGGCAGCAGTGGAGGTGGCATTAAGCTGCCCCCACCCCCCAAGCCACCCACTTCTGCCTTGTGAAGGAACTCTGATATCTCAAAGGAATCCATGGTGGGTTGAATATGGTGATCATACTTTTTTGTGTGTTAACTATGGTTTGGGAAGCCATAGAGTTATTCCCGATTTTTCACTCTCACAGGGGTCCCGTGCCCCTAACCTTAGCGAATGTGGAGAGATTATTATACACACAAATTAAGAAAAAAGAAACAAAAAATAACCAACAGAAGAAACAAATAACAACAACAGTGGTAGTAGTAATGAGTGAAGATAGTAAAAAAAGAGAGAGAGACAGAGAGAGAGACAGAGAGAATATATATTTAGTTTCCAGCTTTCCTAACTCAGGTTATAGGTGACTATATAAAATAACTTGTTCAATTGTAAATACCATCCCAATACTTCCACCTGCTTATGTTTCCAAATGCGCTAATCATCAAAACCTACAGTTAACATATTGTGCTATTTTCTTGCAAAAGGCCTATCAAAGGCTCCAAATCATTCAAAGAAGTCACTGATGCTTTTTCTCATCCATTTCAGCTAAGTCCGTTAGTTTTATCAGCCAGTTCTCCTTCATTGGAATTATTATGTTCTTCCATTTCTGCGCACATAATAATTTTGGTGCAGTGGTCATATACTGTAGTAACTTACTTCTCTAGTTGATCAGCAACCAACCCCAACAAATACAGTGCCGGTTTCAATTGAACATCGACTCTCAAAATTTTAAGCACCACACAGTGCCTTTGATTCCAGAATTTTTTGGCCTTTTCACAAGTCCACCACATATGATAGAAAGATCCCACATTTCCAAGACACATTAGGAACCTCTTTATGCATTTTGGCCAATTCTTTTCTGGTGTCATATACCAATCATCTTATAAAAGTTCTCTTTAAGGTTGTGACGTATTGTAAATTTAATTCCCTTCATACAGATTTTCTCCCATTGTTTGAACTCAGTATTATGTCCAACATTTAGTGTCTGCTTTAACATGCAGTCTTTGACCTGTTCTTCTTGCATCTTTATTTTTAATAGAAGTTTGTACATCTTGCCAATCAAGTGTTCATCGTCTGAGCATGACTGCTTCTCAAATTCTGACTGATCATACAATATTTTATGCATTTTAAATCTTTCTGTTATTTAAGAGAACCATTGAAAACTGTAACCTAGTGACACTAATTTTTCATTTGACTTGATACTGTATTGTTCTTGCCAAGAGACCTTGGCAAGTTGCCCACCTTTCCTTCACTGTGGTCTCCTTGCTATAAAAAGCTTCTTTCAATGAAACCCACAAAGGTATTTTAAGACATATTCGAGATTCTTAACAAAGCACATCTCACATTGTCTGTATTCTGAAGTCTGAATTTGCTTATTCGTCAGTGGTGTTTGCTCCGCTTTTCTCAACCATTTGCCATCCTCTCAGGCTGAGAAAATGCCACCCCAGATGACCTTGGGCAAATCACGCTATGGTTTAGGTACCCTGCATAAATAAAATGTACCTTTTCTTCACTTAAAATCTAGGTACTTGCCCCATATAATGATTTATTTTGATGGTTTCCAGGTTAAAAATCCAGGAAATCCCAAGACCAACAGAGCTGATATTCTGTGTGTTCCCCATGTGATTTCTTTAGCTAATCATGATTTGTTAAGACCATAGGAAAAGCGCTGCTGGATCTGACTAAAGACCTATATGTGTTTCCACAATAGCCAGCAACAAGCAGGGCATGTTTGCAATTGTACCTTCCCACTCTGGTTCCTAGTAACTGGTGTTGAGAGACATACTGCTTCCAATCCTCAAAATACTACTTAGCCATCATAACTAGTAGACACTGATCACTTTATCTTCAGTGATGAAAACTTCCTGTACAGAACTATAGAGTAGGTTTCTAAGTTTTTGCATAACATTCTGGTCCCAGTGCCTTTCAGTACCCAGATGCAAAACGTTTCCAAAGCCATGCCATCTCATTTTCAAATCCATTATTGGATTCTATGGGATGTTGTGTTCTGAGGTGATTGCTCTTGTGCAGGACCCTCGCCTGCATGGCAAGGAGGCTGCTCCAGCATCGCTTCACGGAGGCAATGAACACGCTGCCCCCATAAAGCTTTCTGCCCCCAAGTAAAATTATCCTTCTGTCCCCAAATTACTAGTATTGTAGTAACTTAAAACTTCAGTCAAATGTTCAGAAATGTTCAGAGTTCAGGGGGAGATAGAGTTACTGAGGGAATATGAACACAGCAAATGGAAGAGAGAGAAGTGTGAATGATTTTCAGCATCTTGCTCTTTCCACTGTTAGAAATTTGGGGACTGAGGGAAAATTTCATTTGGGGTAGGACAGAATACTCATGAATGTGAAGCACACAGGCCACAAAGAAGAAGGAGTCCATATCTTTCTTATGATAGCAGGAAATCAATATATCCATGTATGCATGTTTTGGCTTTTATTAGTCAATATACTTGGGAGTGTTTTGTGACAAAATTAAATGTTGACCCAGGTATATTTTTGAAGCTATACTTCAGCAACCAGAAGTGTGTGATGTGGGGGTGGTCGGAAGCTTATTAAGGAGTGCACTATCCCAGTTTCTCATCTCTTTGTGTAGTACCAATTGCTGGCGTTGGGGGGCCGTGATGGACAGAGTGTTGCACGGTCAACAGATTTGTTTCCTGTATGGTTTCAGTGTAAGCCCTACTCGGAGGCCTAAGAGGAGGCATCGGTAACAACGCTGGAGCTTTGAATATCCAACAGGAGGGTGGCTTGTGATACACAGAGTGGGTTTCTCTATCCTCTGTATTAATTAGATAAAGTAACCAATTCTAAATCATTTCATTGATTGAAAGAGTGTTCCTCATTAATCAGGTAGCAGAATTTTTAAAGTGCTCTTAAAAATAGAGATGGCAAGTACCATCCTTTCTCTCTCTCTCTCTCTCTCACACACACACACATACACACACAAACACACTGGAGGGCATATCCCATCTCAGATGGCTCTTGCTATGATACATCTAAAAACAAAAGAGGGAAATGCATTGTTCTTTCAGTATGATCCGTTTAATTCATATGCATATTTATGCATATTTAATCAATTAATGAGTTAATTAAGCAATTAATTGAATAAAACCTTTTAAAGTTATTTGTTTACCTGATTAAAAGTAATACATTAACTGGCCAAAAAGTAAAAAAAAAGTGGAACAATAGTGCCAATCTCAAAACTGTAGTCTTTATTTATTTGTTTATTTTAAAGAGTTCTACCTATTTAGAACAGCCACCAGCAGTAGAATCATAGAGTCTTAGAATGGGAGGGGGCCACCAAGGCCAGCTGGTCCAACTCCTTGCCAGGAATACACAGCTACAGGATTATACAGCTACGGCACTCCTGAAAAATGCCCATCCAGTTCTGTTTAAAGACCTTCAAGAAGGAGAACAACCTCTTCCAAGGCAGTCCGTTCCACTGTTATAGTAAAAAAAGTTCTTCCTAAAGTTTAGGTGGAATATCTTGCAATTTGAATCCATTGTTCCATATTCTAGTCTCTGGAGCTGCAGAAAACAAGCTGGCTCCATCTTCTATATAACCAGTGGCAAATCGAGCATAAACAGCGTGTAGGGCAGGCATGGAAGTTGAGCCTCTATTTTCTTACCCTTACCACACCCCCTACCCCTACATGCATGACTTTTATGTGCCCTCCTTGGCATCAGCACCCAGGGCACATACCCTACTTGCCCCACCCTTGATATGCCACTGTAGATAACATCTTTTCTGATATTTAGAGATGACTGTCCTTTTACCTCTCAGTCTTCTCATCCCCAAGCTAAATATACCCAACTGCCTAAGCTATTCCTTATACAGCTTGGTTTCCAGAAACATTTGATCATCTTGATTGCCCGTCTCTGGACATGTTCCAGCTTGTCAATATCCTTCTTGAACTGTGCTGCCAAGAACCAGACACAGAATTTCAAGTAAGGTCTGACTAAAGCAAAATTGAGTGGCACTATTTACTTCTCTGTACTCCTATACTCTGTTGATGAAGTCCAGAATTGTGTTGGCTTTTTTGGCTGCTGCATCACAACATTGACTCAAGTTGAGCTTGCAGTCTCTACTAAGATTCCTAGATCCTTTTCACCTATATGGGTATCATCCATCCTAGCTTTGTGCATTTCGTTTTTCTTGCTTAGATGCGGTACCTTATAGTTATCCTTGTTGAAATTCGGTTTGATAGTTTTGGCTCAGCTTGCCAATCTGTCAAGGACATTTTGAATTCTGATTCTGTACTCACCATCCCCCACTCCAGTTTGGTGTAACCTGCAAATTTGAAAATCATTTGAAAAGTATCTATTCCATCATCTAAGTTATTGTAAAGATGACCAGGTCCGAGATCTTGAAGTACACCCCTAGTCAGTTCACTCCAGTTGGTCAGCCAATTACAATCAACCAGCTACCAGTCTACAAAGTATGTAGTGTTCATCCTTGTTGGCAAGAAATGGCAAGAAATGCTCCCCTATCACTGCAGCTTTTTTACATTGTAATGAATGTAATTTTATTTCCCAAAAAGGGGGCGAAGGGAAAAATAAGCTTCTAGAGCAAAGATAGGAAAATGTGAAAATGATTTTTACCCTACTCCCACGGGATATGCTTGCACTTCTAATTGGTAATTTTGGCTGTTTCTGGACATTTTTTGTGTATTTTTAAGGGTTTCTGGGGACAGACACATTAAACTGACACATTTGGAGGTCATTTTGAGGTGTTTTGAAGCTATTTTCAGGTTTTAAAAGGTCACCAAAGAATAGGCAATTGTTTAAAAAATTGGGGGCTCTCATGAGCTTTGGAGGTCTCCGTTGGTTCCTTGGGGATATCAGAAGTACAGCTTGGGGCCCCATAAGACTCACGGGCTGCACTTTTTCACATCCCACACAAACGCCACATGTGTTTATGCAGTCTCTGATACAAAGCTTACATATGAGTCTGTGCTGAATTATGGCATAAAGTAAGGATTGGTGGCTGAGCTGGCATTTGATTTGCTAGGAAGCAAGTCTATCATTCAGGGCAAAGTCTGGCTTTCTTTTTCTATTGCATTTGCCTCTGTCTTTGCTGTAACATTTTTAAAATCAAATAGCTACCTGTTTCCCAATGTTCCGCTTTGTTAGACAAGATCATGGCTTCCTTTAAACTCAAATTACATATGCTTTTCACATTGCAGTTGTGAGGCGACTGATACTGCTTCACAACACATCCTCTGTTTCTGCTCTTTTGTATTTGCTGTTTCTAAATGCTAGCGCTGGCTCAGCCTCCATGCCTTCTCCTCATTCACCAACTTTTAACCTTTCATGAGAGCACACCGAGGGAGAAACAGCGTAGACAACCTTAGTGGTGTGCCCAGCCACCTTGCATGACACCCAAGGACCTTTCCTACTCTGGGAAGTCATGATAAAAGCAAGGCTTTGTAAAGTCATTGTTTCACAAGATTAAATTTCACATTTTATGGCATGTCTAAGTTAAACTAAGCCCAACAGAGGGGAAAGTCTCTTCAAGTAGAAGGATGTGTTACTAGATACTCTCTTACAAAGCAGCAAGACAGAAATAAAACCATTATTTACTAAGGAATCGATCTGTGAAGCTTTGAACAGTCTTGGTTGAAATTGGAGCTAAGTTTTCTGAGTGGTTCTTTAATGCACTTATGGCCACCTTCTGACTGGGCAGAACTTACACGTAAGTGCTTTCAAATATTCTGTTCAAAAGTGACTTCTTTCACTGGATCTTGGATGGTCCACAAAAACAGAAGGAAGGTCTCAGGAACTAAAAGTCACATTGAAAGACACCTGCTAATTAAAGAAAAAGGACAAAGAAAATAAGAATCAGGAAAAACTCATATATTGAAAAAAGTAAACATGAGTATAATCAGAAATGTTAAAACAGTATCAAAATATGATTGTAAAGAACATATCGATGACTAATAGAGGAAAGATGCAAAAAGATCTTGATATCACAATGTAGAATACATGCATGAAGTGAAGGAGGAAAACAACTTACAATGTGTAACACAGGAGAGGGGAAAAAGCTTGACCAGAAAACAAATTAGTAAACTAACTAACTTTCTTTCTTTCTTTCTTTCTTGAATTTATGTCCTGCCTTTATCCCAAGGTGGCTTACAATAATTTTAAAAAGATAAAGCTAACCAGTTAGTTTACAAAAGCTTTTTTAAAAAGAATTAAATAACAGTTTTATTTAAAAACATAATTAGAAATAATTTTAAAAAGTTAAAACATATATATTTTTATTGATTATAAAGAAAAGAACAGAACAAAAAAGAAAAACACTACATGATACACATAACAGTGGAAAAAAAAGAATTTCAACAAAAACAAGCTTACATTGTTATTTCTCTCCAGTTCCATTACAATCATATACTTATTCAACATATTCTATATCATACTGCTTATATGCTTTTGTTACCTATATCTAGATCTCATTCTCATTATATGCATTATTATTATAATAATTTCATTCTTAACTCTATACTTTTCAGTTATATTTAATCTGTTACTATCACTATTACTAAATATGATCTTATTACTAAACATATCAAACTATTCCTAAAAGTGAACCCACCCACCCCAGAGCCAATTATGTTTCAACTTACTCCACCTTCCAGAATTGTAATTCTTCTTGTGGAGGTATGACACCTTCCTCTTTTATTAAAAACTTTTCCACAAATATCTTCCATATTGCTTCGAAATCATTCCCCTTCATTATTCCCTTTTTGGCCTTAATTTGACATGTTAACTTATCATTAATCACAATTTTCCACACTTATTTATACCAGTCCTCTATTTGAAAATCTCCGTGAATTTTCCATTTTCTTGATATAATTAATCTTGCTGCAGTTAATGACGGGAGATGATTTACAGCACCAGCACAAAATCCTCCCTGGAACCGTCACTCTCTGGACAAAAGGATCTCAGAGGCAAGCATAAGCATAGCAGAGCTTCCAAACAGCAAAAACGTGTGCAGCAGAGTACAACTACAGCATCAGCTCTGACCCCTCTACACACTGGTTAGTAAACTCACAGACACAGAGTTTGTCACCCAAAATACCTGGAGGTTTTAATCTTCACAGTTGCAGTATATACATCTATACACAGGATACACAGATACACAGGCAGAGATTCAGCATCAGACAATCAGAGTTTCAGATGCAGAGATTCAGGATCAGAGGTATGGATGCAGAGAGACGGAGTCAGAGATTGAGCAAGCATTCCTGCTCCTCTTTTACACACATCTGCCTCCATGTCATCACTCAGGGCCATTTGCATGACTATCGTGACTCAGCCCTTTACTCCATGTCCTCTAGGGAATGAGTCATACCTTGCCCAGTCATTCCCCAGGTGTCCCATGACATGCTCATCAAATGTATTTTCAACTGGGGCAAATGTCACCACATTTTTAATCCAACAGTTAATAAGTTTGTAATTAAATCCTTCATTGCCTGGGTACAATTCACCTTTTCAAATATAAATAATAATGCTATACCTGGACATATTTGTAAATCAATTTCTGTTATCTCTTTTATCTCTTTAAACACTGTTTGCCAAAATTTCTGTACACCTTCACAATTCCACCACATATGAATATAGGTACCAATCTCCTGACAACCCCTGCAACACAACCTTGAGTAATTCTTATCTATATAATGTAACTTTACTGGTGTTAGTACCATCTCCAAACCAATTTATAATAGTTCTCTTTTATGCTAATCTTCTCTGTATCATTCCAATTTTAGTATACGTGCTGCCGAAGCAAGCACAAAAGTTAAAAGGTATATAAAAGCGCCATTTCCAGTCACACAATACAGAATAGCCCATAGTCTGTATGAACCAATGATTGATTCTAATGTATTGTATTTCAGGCTGTAGAATGCAGTCTTCAATCCACAGAGTTATCCCAACTTCAATCCAAACCACAAAGTTAGCAATGCCGGCTCCACTCCACACAGAGAGAGGGCCGCTCCCAAGACTTTTGAAATCATTTCTGTAATTCCTTATCAGTGGAATTAAGCAGTCTCAAATTGACATGCCCATCAGCAGCAGCTTTAGAAGCAACCATATGTGCTGGTAAGACTTTCCAACTTGATCAGCAAAATTAACAAATATTTCAAACAGACATACCAGTTTCCAGTAATTAATCTAGGGGTTAATATTTCATGGACTGAGACTTCCAAAGAAGGATCATAGTGATCACTAGATATCATCCAAATATTTTTTGTCACTGAAATTTACAAGGTGTTTTTGACACCTGATACTTTATTTTATATACATAACAGGTAACAATATTTATATTTGACAGCTCACTTGTAGTGGTATTTTTCTCTCAGTAGTACTTGGTAGTAGGCAAGCAACAGTATTTGACATATCCAGTGGTATCTAGGATTTGACAGTCTATGAGATTTCATTATAACACATGAGAAAATGAACATGTCTTATAATAATCTTATACTTGTTTTCTCAGAAATGTCCCATTGTTTTCAGTGGGCTTTCCTCCCAGGTCAGTGTATATAGGCTTGTAGCTGAAAGCACTAGAATTTTGATATTTGACATTGAAATTTTGAATTCAAATTTCACTTTCAGTGTTTATGGTGATCTGGTTTTGCTGTTCCCTGAGACAGTAGGTCTTGATGAATGCTGACTAGTTTGGGACCTATGCTGAGAAAGTAAAAATTATATGTTGATTTTAAAAAAAAAGTAGTAATATTATCAACCTGTTGCAAAAGTGTTTCCACTCCAGAGGTCAATTAATTAATCTTTTTTCTTAAACATTTTACAGCAAAAGTCCTAACCCACATGTGGCATAGGGCTAATCGGGGCTGCCTTCCAGCAGTGAATGGGTCTAAAGGTACAGAGTGTGACCAGTAACATAATGTATGCGGCCAAAATAAAATAGGCAGGGGCAGATTAGAATTGCCAGGTCTTCAAAATACAAATAAAGGGCAACCAAGATTCATGACATTTGGGACTGACTGTTTTTGATCTTAATGGCAATCTATACTGGGTTTCCTTTTGAGCATCAATTAACAGTTCTGAATCCATTTTAATCATATCATAATTATCTGTATTGACAGGGAGCTTCAAACTTGCTCATTTTCTTCTATTTCTTGGCTTCATTTTTTTTCAAAATGCCCACACCACCAAATATTGGATTTCTGAAATCCCATCCAGTCATTATAAAAGGATCTGCTTTTCAGCCCTCAAATAAGGGATAATAAGGGGCACCTGCCAGCTCTACAAGGGACACTCTTTCCAGCCCACAGATAAATGACATCCCTTATAATAAGGGATGCCTGGCAACTCTGGGACAAATGAAATTCTTATGAATTCACCAAACACACAAAATACAGCTCAAGTATATGCATTTGTGCTCAGGAGAAAGTATGCCACACCTTTCTTGCCTGTAAAGCACAGTTCATCTCCATGCAAGGTGTTGAAAGTTTAAGTAATCTCCTATTTCATTGATTGAAGGTAGGCTTGGTAGAAAACGCTTATGAGCCACATGTAACACATGAAACAGAGATGTATAATCAATATCCAGCCAGAGGTCCTTGCTTGGATCAACATAGAATGTCAATATACTATTGTATATACAGTCATCCCTCCACATTTGCTAGGGTTAGGGACACAGGGCCCCTGTGAAAGTGGAAAAACTGTGAATAACTCTAGGCCATCCCAAACCATATTTAACACACAAAAAAGCATGATCACCATATTCATCCCACCATGGATTCCTTTGAGGCATCAGGGTTCCTTCACAAGGCAGAAGTGGGGGGCTGGTGAGGCTTACTGCCACCTCCACGGCCACCCCACACCATTTTAAGCAGAGACTTACAAGCCTCGTTCGCAGTTTCTCAGTCTCATGAGGTTTGCAGTCCCTATTAAAAATGGCATAGGGCAGCAGCAGAGGCAGCAGCAAATAATCTATGAATAATCAAATCCACAAAAGAGAAACTCACAAATGTGGAGGGGTAACTGTACACAAGTGTTTGGTTATTTTCTTATAATGCCAGTTTAGAGGATTGCCACTTGTGGTATATTCTTTTTTGCACGTCTGTGCAAACTGCCTGTGTAGCATGTTCTCAGCCGTACAGACAGAGCTAAACCTGTAATAATAGTAGTGACGATGATGATGATGATAATGATGATGATATTGTTGTTTGTACAAATGAAAGCTCTTTCAGAGGTAATGCTAAACATTCACTGCGGGTGGCAGAAATCCTAGGCCTAATTCCATTTTCTTGTGCACACTGACTGTAAACTAGAAGTTAGCATGTGCTCCGTTATCCTCCAACTGTCCCAAATTGGCAGGGACAGTTTCAATTAATACTCTGTCATCTCTCTCTCTCTCTTTTATTTTATTTTTTTAGCTGCTTTTAAAATGTCCTAATTTCTCTCTCCTCCTTGGATTTTGCACATTTGCCCTTGGCTAACTTCAACTGCTGCAAATTGAGTTCAAAGTGCAAAAGTAGTTTGCACTCAAAAATTCAGCAGTGAAGAGAAGAGAAGAGGAAGTAGAGTCTTGCCCTTCCCAGTAGGCTCAGGCAAAACCAAAGTTCTGAAGCCTCTCCTAGCTTGCGTGTTCCTCCTCATTTATAGCTTTTATCGTGTGACTACACTCTGATGTTGCATGGCCACACATGTCTCACATTTCATCTGTGAAATGTTGGAGAGTATTCGTCCATCCATCCATTTGTTCATATCCCACTTTTCTCCTAGGATGGGACTCAAGGAGGTTTATAAAAAGACCGAATGCAATAAAACACATACAGCTTAAAATATGTAAATATCCTCCCGTACAATCTGCCCCATCCACTTAGGTACTCTGGGGGCCGTTTACTTAAACCAGCCAGGATTAGACTGGCAACAGTCAGCCAGAGGACCTCCTCGCTGGCTGCCTCTAGACTGTGGAGTGACCTGCTGGAAGAGATTCAACAGCTAAAAAGTACCTGTCTCTTCTGGCAGATCTACCCAGTCAGTTTTTGACTATGATTTTTAAATTGAGGAATTTAAATTATTTTATGTGTTTTTAGTTGTATTTTAATCTAAATTGTACCCTGGCTCAAGGAGAAGCAGGTAAAAAAATACAAACATCATCACTGTCATCATCATCATCATCATCATCTAAAAAATAGGTATGTTGTTGAATCCTATTGGCTGCCTTTTATCAGCATTTCAATGTTTGTGAACAAGCTACCACTCAGCAAGACACCATTCTCATAACTTTTACTTTATTGTACACCTTGTCTTGCTGGTCTTGTTTAAGCAAAAGACCCAAGGTTTTGGGATGTACCAACTCATATATATTCAGTGAATTTTTGCTGAGAAACAATGTGCTAAATATGCGGTGGTGGTTTTTTGATGCTGTGAAATAGCGAAGGGGAAAACAACACATTTGTCACAGCAGATTGCACAGATGTTTCTGTGGTGAGCAATACAGATCTCAGCTCTGTTGGGAGAAAGAAAAGAAGAAAGGAAGAGGAAAAATACTTCAAGAAGGGGGAGGGCATCCAAACTTTTCCCATTTCCTCAGTAGATACCAGTTTAAGGAATGAAAACACATGAAAAATCTGAATGAAATATTCTATTAATCCCTTGTTGAAAGCCTGCTTTAAGCATGCTCTTCCAACCAGAGCAAAGAGGCTAGGCTCAGATAAAACCGGCCCTGAGGCTCCTAAGAAGAAAAGTGAACAGGATTCTGCTTAGAAGGAATCTCTCTCAGCATTAGTCATAACCATCCAGCACATTCCCTCTTAATCACCAGCAAGAGGGAAAAAATGTGTTGTATAATCATTTGAATGCTCTGATGCTAGCCAAATCATCCTTTGCTGGCTTCCTATTGGTAGGGATGCTCAGACATTCCTTTAAAAATGAAGAAGAAGAGAAAAAAAAATCCAGCCAGAATTATAAATATGAGCCTCACTGTCACTTCAAATTATCTTGTCAGATTGCTCATCTCTGACCTTCCCCGTACCCTTTGGGGATTAAACTGCAGCTGAAAGGCTCGCAGACTATGCTCACGGCTTTGTTTTAGCTTATGCCTGAAACTGAGTTGACCCCTAGAGATTCATGACTAGATCTCCTGTCTTTTAAAACTAACCCAGAGACCTATAACAGTGATTCATCAGAGCTTTATGTTGCCTTCCATCTGAAGGGAGAAAAAATGGAAAGTTAGACCACCCAACAATTTCAGAGGGAGAAATTCAAAGACTTGAGAAACCATTCACACAACCACTTTTTGCACGGTGATTACGTAAGGTCACTATATTGACTTTACCAGGTGAAAATTAGCTTACAGAGCAGTCCTATATATCAAGGTGGGATATCTTTTTTTCTGTTAGCGGCCATGGTCTCAGGTATACTGACTCCCTCCTCTCGTTCTATCACTCCCTTCTCTTTCTCTCTCTCCCACTTCCTTTTCTCTCTCCTTCAGACCCATCTTTCTTCTAACTCTCTGACACTCTCTTCTCTCTCTTTCTCCTCCCCACTTAGTAAGATGCTGTGGGGAGAATAGATTGGTTGCTGATGACTTTTGAAATTGCAGCAGGGGTGGGCAACTGTTGAGACTGTGGAGGTTAATTTTTGCCTGTTTGCTCCCCACACTTGCCCCCTGAAAATTAACCAATGATCAGTCAAAAATAAAACCAGAAGTTATTTCTAGTTTCTTTCTTTCTTTTTTTTTTTGTTAAAACAAGGTTAAAGTAAACTGGTAAATACATAATCAACATAGACATTAGACAGAGTTATTAATTCTTCAGACCTCAACAAAGTTACTTTCAATCATCTAATGTCTTCCGACTAATCTCATTAACAGCAAAAAAAGAAAGAGCAGAAAAGAGAATAAATCTTTCTGATGTTACCATTAATTTACATTATTATTAAAATAATAATGACAATATACATTTAATTTTACTTCCATTGATTTGAACTCAATCACTTCTTGTCAGATAATGAAGGTTCACTTACATATTACTTTAACTTCCTCTCCTTATTTCTTACTGTGTAGTCTCTGTATCAAATGAGGAATATGTTCTTTCAACTTGTAACAACGTTCATGCACTACTCGCAGATGTCAATATTCATGACCATTTGTACTTATAGATACTTATACTCTTAAATATATAAATTATATACTTATAAATATAAATTACATACTGATAGATATATAAGAATGTGTGCAGTAACAAACAGACTTCGTTATTTATGCCTATTATTTCTAGTTTCTGATTTAGGTACAATTTCTGGCATTTTGTGGGAGGGAAAGGGTGTTTAGGTAGTATCCACCACTCTGAGAGTCATAGCAAAATTGGATGCTCATCTCTCTTCAGTTACAGGAATGGAGCAGAATTAGCACACTCCAAACTGCGAGTTATGCTTGTGTAAATTTTGAATTGCTTGGTAGTCTCAATGGGGAAGAAGAGATTAGTTGAAATTCTAGAAAGAGCTGCATCAGTAGAATTTGAATGGTCCAGAGCACTTAGCAGCAGCACACACCACGCACTTCCCTTGCCCCCACAACACATACACACACACAAACTCACAAACAGGAACTGTACACACAAATTTATTATCAAAGGCTGTGCATTTTTGGTAATGACATTTCATCCTAACTACAGTGCAGTCTTATTGAACAAGTGAAGGCTTATGTCAGTCTTGCAAAATTATCTTAAATCTCCTTTGAGAATGTAATGTCCACCATTCTGGCATAAAGCTCTTGTCTGAGAGTCTTACAGAGATTCCACCCATCCCCTCTGACTATGCATTTCTCATCTCACGATTGCATTTGGGACTTTTTTGGGTTTTTTTTTTTTTTTTAATTCAGCCTGCTCTTGTCATCCCGTGGGCTCAGTGAGTGCCACCTTCAACCAGAGCTGGAAATGCCATCCAAAGACAGGCTTCTGTTACTGCAAGGCTGGCGTTGCAGGCCCAAGATGTGACCGATGCCTCTTGGGATACTGGGGCTTTGGAGAAAATGGCTGTCGACCTTGTGACTGTGCCAGAGACTGTGACAAGCAGACGGGAGAGTGTCTCAGTAGGTGAGCAAACTGTATATTGTGCATTGATGGGCCTTTAAAACTAGCAAGTCCTTTATGCTGCATATGGATGTTTTTACCTCCAGTTGGATACTTTAGACATGGCTGCAGGATGAGCTGGTTGGATTGCTGGTTGAGGTGTTTGATGAGCTGCTTGGATTACTCAGCTCTTCTCCATACTTCATCATTGCATTTTTCTATGTAACATCCACTAACAACTGATTCTTAAATAAGTTCAGTGTTTAACTTCATTTCTCAAAACTTTATCATTGATTAGTGGGTTAATGAAACTGAAGTTCAGACTAGTTCTTAGATGGAACATGTATTATCTGAAATTAATCTTGTTCTCTGTCTTTCACAATGGGAGGTATATACCTCACTGACCACACCTGGAATTATACCCCATGCGTACTTTCTAATAATCATTTAAAAACCACACTAAATGCAAGACACAGAGGTAAAGAAAAACATTTAACAAATGCATCTCTTACAGTTTGAAGGAGCACCTTGTGTTTAAACATACTAGATGTACCATCCAGTTTGACTTTCAGACTACCTCATGACTGAACAACATCACACCCTGTAATAATATGTTGGCTCTTTTCATTCTCCTCTTTCCAGTTATGACAACCAGGCCTTTTTCAATATTCCAGTTGGTGGAAGAATCCCTGACCTCATTCAAACACCAGCCAATGAAAGTGAAGATGAGTGGCAATGGAATGACCCTGAACAGGGATTTTCTGCACTAAGACATGCAGGTATGAATATATGTATTTTTTTCAAGAATTCAAGAAATAACTGTTACAATTTATTGCAACATTTTAGATTTACAAAGGACACACAGCAATAATTATAACTTTACTAGCTAAAGAAAACAGTGCTCAGAATTTTCACAATGGCAAATTCATTTAGGAGCACTTAACTATAGCTTCCAGCATGAAATAAGAGCTTGGCAACATTAAAATAGTTGACAAGTTGGTTTAGGCATCACTTTACCGTTCTTATAATCTGTTAACATTAATGCAGGTTTTGGAGTAAGATTCTAGTAATATGTTAAATTTTTTAATCCAAAGAAAAGGAAGGCAGGCAGGCAGGCAGAAGATACTCCCTCCCCCGCCACAACAATGACCCTTTAAAAAAGCAATGGAACATTTGACTCATCACTTTGTCACTTTTCCACAAACCTTGTGCTAGTCTTAAACAGTAAAAGTGGGAAGGAGATACCATTTCCTCCTTGTTACTCATAAACGTAACATGTTTTCACACATTACTTCCAAGTTCTATGTGTAAATGGTGAGTGAACCAAGGCCCTTTCCACACGGGGTAAAAAAAACGGCTTAGGGCGACCTCATCCGGAGGTCGTCCACACCGTGGAGCGCGCTAGAGCGGTTTGAATAGTGGAGGTTCCACACCTCAAACCGCGCTAGCGCGGCCGCAAGGGGTGGCACGGCGCGTTTTTTAAAAACCACATTTTATGTGGTTTTTACGAAACGCGAGCGCGCTAACCTGTTGCAGCGCCCCATGTGAAGCTGCAGGGACGCGCTAGCGCGTCCCTGCAGAGCTGCCCGGGGGCGGGCTTCCGGCTGGCGTGCTGCCCTGATTGGCGGAGCGCCGCCGGAAGTCGCCGGCCGCCATTTTGGGCGCCGCCGAACGCCGCTGAAACTCGCCAGCGTGTGGAGCGGCGAACGCGCGCTCCCCGCAGGGACGGAGCAACCCGTTTTCAGGTAAGATCCGTCCCTGCGTGCGCTGCCCCGTTCCCCCGTCCCCCATGTGGAAAGGGCCCAAGTATTAAGCTGTCCATAACCAGAAACAGATGTAGTCAGAAATGGGTGCTCTGGGCCACTGAGCTCTCTGAGCCTCTAGTATTAGAGAGGCAGCCATGAAAACTCCCAAATGACAGACTGGTTTATTCAAAGAAAGCAGAACCCCATCCAGAACAGGTAAGAAATTCCCAGATCTCAGAATCCCTCACCAAAGAATTTCTGTCTTATCAGGGTTCATTTTCAATTGATTAGCCATGATCCAGTCTCCATGAACCAAATATCCAGATATTTGAAAAGAGGGTGTGATAAATGTTCATGTTAATCACTGTTTCTTCTTCTGCCTCCCCTCCCCTTTTTGAATGTGGCTCACACTCTTCAACACTTTGGTCTGTGATTCCCTGGCTAGAAAAGTGTGTATGCAAAGAAAGGATACTAGGAAGTGCCAGCAGTTTCTGCCAGATGAAGTATGCTTATGGTAAGCGAATGAAATTCCATCTTGCATTGATTTATTAATTTATATAACTAAAATAGCTGTAATCAAAAGAACTCAGGGCATGATACAGACAGCAAAACAACTAATTAAAATAATGTAAATCTGTAATGTAAATCTGATTGTCTAAAATCCATTGAAATCCACTGAAAACAGTTTAAAACAGGGAACACTGTATCAGAGCTCTACAGCCTGTTCAGGTTTCAACTTAGCACTGAAATGAGCCTGGTATCATTGCTGAAAGGGCATACCAAAGGAAGATATTCCACAGCACAGGAATTATACTTGGGCCTTTTGCCTAGAAAGCTTCATCACCATGCTGTGCCCTCTCCTGGTCTTTACAGTCTTCTGATGCATCTGTGGTTTTACTTGAATGGGAAGATCTTCTAAGAAGTTCCAGGTGCAAAATAGGTGGGGGGTGAGGAGATCATAGATTTAGAATTAAGGAAAAGGATGCATTGGTTAGGCCTCATTTGGAATATTGTGTCTAGTTCTGGGCACTTCAATTCAAGAAAGATATTGACAAGCTGGAATGTGTCCAGAGGAGGGCAACCAAAATGGTGAAGGGTCTGGAAGCCATGCCCTATGAGGAACGGCTTAGGGAGCTGGGTATGTTTAGTCTGCAGAAGAGAAGGTTAAGAGGGGACATGATAGCCATGTTTAAATATTTGAAGGGATGTCAGATGTCATGTTGAGGAGGGAGCAGGCTTGTTCTCTACCACTCCAGAGATTAGAACAAGGAGCAATGGATTCAAGCTGCAGGAAAGGAGATTCTACCTGAACCACAGAAAGAACTTCCTGATGGTCAGAGCTGTCCGGCAGTGGAATGTGCTTGCCTCAGAGTGTGGTAGCATCTCCTTCTTTGGAGGTAGCAGGGGATGGATGGCCATCTGTTGGGAATGCTTTGATGGGTGTTCCTGCATAGCAGGGGGTTGGACTGGATGGCCCTTGAGGTCTCTTCCAACTCCATGATTCTATGACTTTATGATTCATTGGATAAGCCTTAGCAAGTAAGGGACAGAGAGCAAGAACACCCACAGCTCTAACCTTTCCAGGTCTGGCCATACGTTCTATCCACTGGCACCAAGGGGTACTCTTGGCATGAATAACCAGTGGATGGATGGCTTTGCATTAAAATTGTCATGCAAGCAGTCTTCTTCTCGCACATCACAGTCTTGGCCTGTCCTGATCTCATTCCCACAGTTGTTCTATCTAAAAATATAGTCTTGCATTTTACATATCATTTTGGGCGCCCTGAGATGCGCAGAAATCCAAGTTCTGTGCCAGCTCTGTAAAGGCAGGAAGCCCTGCTAATACAACATTACATGTCTCATAGCAATTCCTTCAGCTTCTGCCAGGCAGCACAGGAGAATAGTACATTGCAGAAGGGGTGGCATGAATCATGTCTGTCCTCTTGCATTTTGGCAGTGATTAAAGCAAAGATCCTCTCAGCTCATGACAAAGGAACTCATGCTGAAGTTATTGTGAAGGTAAAGAAGGTTCTGAAGTCGAGCAAAGTGAAAATCACAAGGAGTAACCGGAGCATTTATCCAGAGTCTTGGACCAACAGGGGGTGTACGTGCCCTATTCTAAACCCTGGTAAGTCTTCCATATTATGACACCAATTCTGGGAAAAAAGGGTATTGTCATGGAATTCCTAAATTAAAAGTTTGATCTATGCAGGCTTTAACTATTACACTCAAATCTACCCAGTGGTCTCCAAGTTATTATCTGTGTATGAACAAATCTATAGGCATAATCCAGCCTCTTCTGTGCATGTCCAGGAGCCTGCATAAAGGCTCCTCCCTGCTAATCCTCAGTGCTGAGTGCTGCATCTGAACTGAATGTGATGTCATATGGCCAGTACTTCCCAGCAAGCTGTGGATCTTGGACAGTTTCTTTAACGTACTATATCAATGAAGACAGTGTCTTCTGAATTTGACATGGGCAGGAGACTTGTTACGGGATATTGATGGAGTGCTTACTTTGTGTTTAGAAAGTCAATTCCTGGCACCTTCCATTTATTGGCTTTAGACCCCACTTTTTCCCTCAAAATGGAGCTCAAGAAATCTAATATTAAATATAAAATGAATATAATAAAACTGAACAAATACAGTTAAAAGAGTCACGTGACATTTAATGGCAAGGACGGTGTAGTGATCTGAGTATTGAAGTAGGACTCTGGGAAACAAGGGTTTGACTTTCTTGCCAAGCTGTTGACACCCACTGGGCAACCTTGGGCAAGTCAGACTCTCTCAATTTTGAGGAAGGCAATAGCAAACCTTTCATGCCAAGAAAACCCTAGGACAGGGTCACCATAAGTTGGTACTGACTTGAAAGAACACCAGAAGAACATATGATGAGAAAGACCTTGGGTGAAAAGTTGCTGCCAGTCAGACTGTATAATACTGGGCTAAGTGGACCAATAATCTTATTCAAGGTAAGTCAGCTTATTTGCGTAGAAATAGGAGCTCTCAACTAGAGCAGCAATGATGGCATTCACAGGGTCCCAGAGAACAGCAGGCCACTGAGTGGAGACTGTTGAGGTTCAGGAGATCCTAGATAGATCAACTGCTTAGTGTTCTGCTTAAGAAAGTAAGTCTATTGAGTGAGACTTGGCCTGCTGAATGAAATACCAGCTGGGAGTGAATTTGCTGCTGAGGTTCATAAGGTTCATAAAGTCTTCAGTGTGTTTTCACAAGTGGCAGCAGGCCTCCTAATTCACTGCTCTGCCTAGGAGTACGAATCCCAGTCCATCATGTGAATTGGCAGGTTTGGCAGGCTTACAAATAAATGGAACTGTTAATGAGGGAGAAAATTCTCTTATATACCATTCATTAATCAGTCTTTCTTAGTTCTCAGAGTTCTTCATTAATAGCAGTTTGGAACAACAAACTTCTTGAAGACCTTCTTGGTTTAAGGATTTGTACCACTGCCAAGGTTCCAGGTACCACTGTCACATTCATCAGCATCTTTAGTGACTCTCTTTGGTGAGGAAGGGTGCTCAGTGCCAATTTGCAAAGTAGAATGTATCCTTTCCTTCCAGAAGGAAAGCACCGCAAACACTGCTTTTATTATGTGGTGGAACTGCTGCCAGTTTTCAGCAGCATGCTTTCTGTTGGTGCTGCTGATTTCAGCAGAACTGTTTTGGTGGCAGTGGCACATGAGGGCAGCAGGGCTTACAAAATGGTCTTGTTGCCCAGTTTGGCTTTACAATTCAGGTCCAGCAAGAGGGATGACATCATCTGTTTCTCTGGACTAGGCACCTTGCTAGGTTCAGGATGCCAGGGAAGTCTTTGTAATCACCTGATGTTCCCATGAGCAAGCACATAAAGCAGTTACTCCAAACCATACGTAGCCCCAATCTACACCTTAGAGTGAAAAGTATCCAGTTCACCATGTTGTGTAACTGGATTAGTGTCCCACAGAACACACTGGGACAATAAAACAAAATTAGTTTACCCTTCCATGGTAATATATCATCTACCTCCCTGTGTTAATATTGGGGTAGGAGAGGTGGAGTATTTCGGCCACATCACTATGTGCATTCATTCTTCAGAAAACACATATAGAATCATAGAATCATAGAGTTGGTAGAGACCTCAGGGGCCATCGAGTCCAACTCCCTGCTATGCAGGAACACCCATCAAAGCATTCCCTACAGATGGCCATCCAGCCTCGCTTAAAAACCTCCAAAGAAGGAGACTCCACCACACTCTCAGGCAGCATATTCCACTGCCGGACAGCTCTGACGGTCAGGAAGTTCTTCCTGAGGTTCAAGTGAAATCTCCTTTCCTGCTGCTTGAATCCATTGCTCCTTGTCCTAGTCTCTGGAGTGGTAGAGAACAAGCCCACTCCCTCCTCAACATGACATCCCTTCAAATATTTAAACATGGCTATCATGTCCCCTCTTAACCTTCTCTTCTGCAGACTAAACATACCCAGCTCCCTAAGCCATTCTTCACAGGGCATGGCTTCCAGACCCTTCACCATTGCCCTCCTCTGGACACGTTCCAGCTTGTCGACATCCTTCTTGAATTGAGGTGCCCAGAACTGGACACAGTATTCCAAATGATATACTCTTGAAGAAAGTGACTCTGGTTCATAAGTATACTAAAGAGCATGTCATAAGCCCAGATAAGTAGATAAATAGTGATTCAGATCTATTCCCACTTCCTTTGCATCTCCAGCCATCATCTTCTGACTCCTTGCTTCCATGTCCCCATCTCCAGCCAGTATTTCCAATAGCACATCCAGCCACAGTTCCTTTGCCCACATCCATTTTTCCTTAGCAGCCACAGAGAATGAAAGGTGTTCTTTGGCTTTTATGGATCAGCGACAAGCTAAGATTTGCCAAAAAAACAAACAAACAAACAAATCACCTTTTGCATCTTTTCCTGTGAAATACTATGGTTCATGCAATGTTTTGTAATTCAGCAATGTTCCTTAACAGCTTTTAGTTCTTCCAGATTGCACAGATCTGCCCTGCCATCACCAAGTTTGTATCTTTTCCGTGTTAGATGAGTACAAAACAATAGTAAAACTAGGTGACCATATTAGGACATTGTATTGTTCACTTAAATGGTTCAGGTCTTTAGTACATTGGGAAAGTAACTTCTGTAGTACAAAACCCCACCACTTCTTCTGTCCAAAAAGTAACTTCCAAGCTTGAGACTGCCAATGTAGTGACAGCGTCTTTTGCATGCTTTCTTCCAGTTGAATTAAATACACAATGCCCCTTAGGTCCAGCAGTTTCTAAACTGAAGCCTGGGAACATGCGTTGGACTAAGTCTTTCATTTAAAGTCAAAGTACCAGAGAATGAAGTCATTGATAGCTTCTAGGTTCCATTAGGGTTAGGATGAGCGAGCATCAAAGATCACTGCTGTCTTGACCCCTAATCCTTCAATCACTTACCAATAAATAAATAAGGTTGTGCTTTAAAAAAAAAAATCCTGAGAATAAACACACATCCACACTGACTGAAAGGAAGTATTTTGCCTAAAATACAAGGTTTATAACCCAATCAGTCACCATGATTAACATGAGAAGCTGCTCCCTGTGAATGCCTATAATTCGACTTCATTGTGTTCTTTGAAAGCCCTGTTTAGGTTTTCCGTTTGCCAAGCTCTGTAAACCAAAGCAGGGGCAGAGAATAGCCTTTTAAGAGAACTGAAGGCAATTTGAAGGAGAAATAGCTCCTTGGGATGTGTGTATACATATGTTACTCATCCCTCAGTTCACCTATAGTAAGTAGGTCAGCAGGTTATTGATTTCTTTTGAAAACCTGCAACGCAATTAGATCTTAAGAGACAGTAGGATAAAAGAAATGAAGTTAAGCTTCTGTTAACCCACTCTCACAACTCTCTTAAACTGTTCATTAACGACCTAATGGTAGAGTTGCCAACTTTTGACCCCCTCCTCTAAACAGCCTGTTTAACAGCAATTAGCCACCAATCATGTTCATGCCATGAAAAGCAGTGCCCCAAAGCATTTTTTCCCATGAGTTACGTGGAGATAGAGGCAAGCAGAAATGCCCACAAGTACTGTATTAAAGTTGCTGGTGGAGGGAAGCAAATTTAAGAATCTAAGGCCATTTCCGCACTAGGCTGTTATAGAGCTATGATTCCACTTTCAACATCCTATGGAATTCCATAGGATATTGAAAGTGGAATCATAGCGCTATAACAGTCTAGTGTGGAAATGACCTAAATTTTTTAGGAGTGGGCATTTACTGCCTTGAAATGCCAGCTATCCAAGCACTTTCATCTTCCCACCACTACAATCAAACAGGCTACATTTTCAGGAATAGAATGCCTTTGAAGAGAACACTGGCCGCAATGCTGTAAAGTCCAGCATAGTGTAATAGTTCCACCTGCAGAACTACACTATGGCTTTTCATACACCGACACCTGGACTTACCAGAGACACAGCATCACTCCAGCACCTGGTGAGATTGGTGGGGAGTTAAAGAAGCATCTTCTGTGTCCCCATAACCAAGTGCAAAATGGTTATATCTTCTGCTGAGATCTGCCAGGGACCTCTGGGGGTCATGGAATGGCTCTGGAGAGTCCTGCAGCAACTCTGCAATAGGTCCAAGAGGCTTTGGTCAGTGCAGGGGGAGAAGGAAGGGAATATCAATGTTTACATCAACCAAAAAGAGACATATACAAGTGTAATGTTGACTTATACCTCCCACTAACAGACCGCTAGCCATTGTATCCTAGAGCAGTGACATGGGACAGTCCAGATTATAGTGATTATAGTGCATTTCATTCCATTGTGCCATAGTTAATATCATCCTTAAACATTTACAATAGTAAATATTATAATCAGTGTCATTAACAATGTCTGTCTAAGTACATTGAAGGATCATTTATGTATAAATGCAAATGTAATCATTGTTCATCGAGTAGGAGTTTAGGATTAATATGTTAATAATGCATAGAGGGATTTTATTTGTTAATAATGAAATTAATCTTTCTCTGTACTAATTAATGGACAGTTGGCCCTCCACATTTCACTTTCATAGTTTTGATTATTTCTGACTTTGTCCAACTCCTGCCCCCCACCTCAAATGCTTCTTTTCCCAGTGAACCTTCCCTCTCAGTGGTTCTGATCAGGCTGTGAAGCCCTTTAAAAACCTGCCTCTGGTCCTTCTGGCTTGCAGCCCAACCCTTCCCAACGCCCCCTCTCATCCAAGGAAGGAGACGGGTGAAAAAGGAAGTAGAGGAACACCATACCGACCCACCCCTTGTCCCTCTTCTTTCCCTGACCTGGTATGGATGCTGGTTGCCTGCTGTCCCCACCGTGCCTCGGCCCCCTTTCCACAGACACACACAAACACACATTTTAATATTTGTGTTTTTTTCCACTTTTGCAGGGGTCCTGTGCCCCTAAACCTAGCAAATGTGGAGGGCCAAGTGTATTTTATTTGCTAAAAATGAGGGAAGTGCAATTTGAGTGTAATGACATATAATATAAATGGGGAAAATAATCTATCTTCATCTGCTTTATATACTATTTTATGTTTTACTTAGATTTTAGGTGCCCATTCCCCATAGGTCCTGTGCAGCCCTTGAGCACTTACCAAATCTGCAAAGTAGCCCCCACTCCAAGGAGGTTGCCTAGCCCTGTATCGAAGGAACAGGAATAGACCAAGTTGCTTTTCTGGCCAGTTGGCAGCCGTGCCTAAACCCATTTGCAACATTTTAGTTTATCAAATCTCATTTCTTAACTTATTTCCTCGTTTTGACTGCATTATGATTCACACATGACTGTCTCTAGGTTTGACAGGGGGCATAAGATTACCTTGTGTCCTTCAGGGAATCTTCTATCTGAAAGGTCACCCAAGATTAGTCATAAAATAAAGAACCAAAGGAGAATTATGATAATTAGCTATTATTATCGTCATTTAGCTAAAGCTACCATGGTGCAAAGTAGAAATGTCAGTCTAGCGAACATTTGGATCCTCTGCTTTCATGAAGGAGTTCAAGACAAAATGCATGGGATTATTCTAATTTATCCTCATAACAACCTCAGTAGATTAGATTAGAGGCAGAGAGAATGACTAGCCCAAGGCTGCATAGTGGCTTCAGTCCTAATTTTACTTCTGTTAATAGAGCAGAGTTTCATTGAATGGAGTCTTCCGAAGTCCCCCTTTGCAGCTCCCCTCCACGGACCCTGAAATGGAGGCTGGCTGCCAGTGAAGGAAAGTTTGCAAAAATAAGGCAGCTATGGAGTATTGTTTGGGCTATGTTTTAAAGAAAGTCGTAGTAATTTGCACTTGCCAAACAAATATGTGGTTTGGAATATAGCTATTGTTTGGACTTCACACTTCTCTAAATTTTGCATTGCTCATAAAATATGTACAAAATGGATATCTTAGGACATAATGTGTACAAAAGTACATGTTTTAGTGGGTGTTAGATGTAAACTATACTCACAATTTTTTTCTCCTCAAAGATGAGCATGTCTCAACGCATCAAGAAGCACCATCAAAAAATGTTCAGTTGCCATGAGATTTTTCATGCTTTAGGACTTTTTGAAAGAAAAAGAAAATACTTTGCCAAAAAGAAGTTTTTGCACAGAGAACCCTGGATTTAGCATGCAATCTACTCTCTTCGGCACCTAAATGTTTCAAAAAGTTCTGAGATAATCCCCAAAAGGCAGAAAATCACTAAGAAATGTAACAAAACTCTTGTAATCTTGCCTAGTAGAGAGAACTCTTGAAATTCTTTGTGTGTATGATTTAAATGTGAATTTTTATTTACTTGAAGGTGTATCTGATCAGAAACAGAATGAGACAGGCATATGCAAAGCTGACAAGGACTGGAAATATCACTTATCTATACACAAGCAGAGAACTCCCTTACTTAATGTTTTAATATCTCACCTTCACAGAGGAGCACATGCATCTGAATTCAGCAACCCCCAACCCACCCCCTCATGCAAATTGAACACTTCAGCCACTATGCCAGACTGGCTCTGAGCCATTAACATATGACTCAGAAACAGGTGGAATACTGAAATGTAGCTGTCCACGTATAGACTTGCCATACTTTAATCCGTCCCAGCATACTTCAATTACACATACACACACATCCCCTTTCTTCCTGAATATATATGAAGTATTGCTTTCTGGCGCTTTTCGTTGGGAAGAGGTGCAGAAAAAGCATCTCTAGGGGGGAAAAAACTAAGGAAATAATCCACATTCGCCCCCACTAATCCAATTTGGCACAGTAGCAGTCCCCCAGGAGTTTCTGCTGTGCACAGCAATCTGGCTCCCTGCCCAACTGTCTCTGTGGCATTATGCTGTTAATATTCTTCCCTGACTGGTGACAGGAAGTCCATACGTCTAATCTCATGGCCTCAGAGTTTACTCATAAAACATAATTTATGGTGTAGGGCAATAGAAAAGTTAGTATGGATTTTTTATAAAAAAGTTTCTAATTAAAAAGGCAATGGGTTTTTAAAAAACATACAGAAAGGAGATGCCTTCCCTTCATGTCTCAAAAATGAAATTGAACTGCGAAGGCCATCATGTGACACTGTTTGCCTAAACCATCAATCCCGTAGAACGTAACAAACAGCAGTCCAGAATATCAATAAATTCTCCCCTGTTTATTAAAGCAGGACTGGAGAATATGTATGACCTCTCAACATTGGCTGCACTGGCTAGGGCCAGTCGCAGTTGTGGTCCAACAACATCTGGGGCCACATGTTCCCCAACCATGATCAACCAATTGCGTTGTGGTGCAGTACAGAAACAAAGCCCAGAACTACTGGCTTCATCCTAAATAAATCAACAGGGATGGGTGAGTGGCTATGTAACTGTATCTACCTATTCACAAATATGGGTTCTCCTAGCATTTATTCTTTAATTCCTCCCTCATGGTCTTAATGGGACTATTCTACATTTAGGAATAGATAGCTCCTTTTCCACTTCCCTCAGCAGCCCTCTCCTCCAGCTAAACCATGGGAAGCTCTCATGATAGTACGTACTTCCTTTTCTGCTTATTTGGGATGGCTTGACAAATACAGCATTGGGATATTCCATTCAACAGGATAAGGAATGCTAGGGTTTGCTGTCATATGTTACATTCAGGACAATTTTTGTCACTTTATCATGATGGATCGGTTAATTCCTAACTTTTCTGTCCTCATACTAGATTTGGAATGTCCTGTGCATAGATCTCAGAAAACAAGACATAAACATTTTACTTTCTAAAATCTGTAGTTATAATTAGGGCTCCCTTTTAAAAAAAGATAAGGCCGTGCTTGATTGCTAGCTATGCTGAAGTTTTTATGAAATATTTAACTACAATGTTTGTCAATATTTGCCAGTAGTTATGTGCTCATTTTCTCAAGGTAGAAAGAAGTGCAGAGAGCCCTTATTTTTCAGCTTCTGCTTTCTCCTTCCCCTGCGTCCTTGAAACAAGGTCTCTGTGGTTGTGTGTTGGATTTAGAAAACTGAAAAACTGATGAAGAGGAACTGATGCCTTCTGTAGATAGAAGAGTCAATGAGCCCCTGTTTTAGTGCTGAGGAAGTTACTCTAAAAGTAGTCAGTGGCCTTCATCATTCTAGTCCCCCCAAAGTACAGTTAACTTCTTTGCCAATTCAGAAAAGTAATTTAAATGGTGATTTTTTTAAAAAGCACATGTGCTAGAGGCTACTGTCTTGTGATAGAAAACACTCTTCTCTTCCCATCCATCTTGTTATCACCACAACATCCATCACAGAATACAGGCCCCCAGCAGCTGGAGGCACAACTTCAGCCAGCCCTTGAACTATATATTCTTCTTCCAGCATTTCAGTTAGACTGCACCCTTGTAACTGTAAAAGTAATTGTAAACATCATATATATATACTGCAAAAGCAGTGAAATTATCCCTCTAAGTCATATTTGTAAAGGAATGTAGTTACACCTTGTTATTAGAAAAAGGAATTAATTGCAAGTAACTAATTCTTTGTACAGTTACTTTAGAGCTCTCTCCTTTACTAGAATGATGGTCTACTCAGTCCAGCCATGACTTGCAGACTGTTTTGGTGGAGCATCTATAATATAAATTCTATATTACTGTTTTTAAAGAAACTTCTCTACAGCCAGTGCTCAGGGCAAACGGAGTAAGGAGGCACTTGCCCTGCATGCCTTTATTGTAACTTAGGGGGAATAAAGCAAGCAGCATCAAGCCTGTCATTAGGCAGATGAAGCTGTTGCTTCAGGCCACAGATGCTGCGGAGAGGGGGGCAACAAGTTGTGGCATTACACATATATGACAGTTAATGACGTAGATGTGCTCCTTCTTTAACAGAAAATCTACTACCAGAGGCAGAAAGAATAGGGATAGATTTCTGCCCATGCTGCCCACAGCATGTTTCAGCAAACTTTTTTTACATCCAAAACTAAAAATGTGCACAAGGGAAATAACACAACCAGATTGTGTAAGCCTTGCAGAAGTAAACAAAAATATTTTAACTGTCTAGAGACCACTTGAGAACTTCTTTCAGAATGCATCCAAGGATGACTTTTTTTTCCTTCCACGAGCCATCATGTTTCTCATGATTTCCTTTTTTCATGGGCACATGCATATACCTATGCTTTCTTAGCATGCTGGAGGGAGCTGGTGAAGCAAGCTTATGTGCTTTCCACTTTTCTCTCCGTTTCGGTGTCTGTGCATGCTCAGTGACAGATTCTGGAGGGAGCTGCTGTTTAACTTGTCTTTTCTAGGCAGGCACATGCAGCTACAATGAGATCAGCCATTAGAAGAATCCTGTTCTTTTCCAGCTCAAGCAATATGGCCTTGCTTACTGCAGAAACACTGCTGCAACCTGATACTAAGTCTGTGTTTCTCAGCTTCTCTTTCCTCATCCTCATGATGCCAATGTTGCTTTAAAACACACACACACACACACATAACCTTGATCTAGACAAAAGAACAAGGAGGAAAAGAGAGAGTGGGTAGGTATAAAAAGGCTTTGTAAAAAGGAGTTTGTCAACTGAGGTATGCCTGTTGGAGAGAAAGAGGGATGTGTGCCCTGACCTGACCAGCTATCCTTGGAACCAGTGGAGGATATAGTTACATAAAATGTAGCTGCCAGTCCAGTTGACTTCAGCATGTGCAGTGGGATGAGCAGGGACCCCCTCTTACCCTTCACTCCAGGCAGGAAACTGTCAGTCTCCTCTCACAGAGTAGGGTTTGGTTTTGTGTGTTTAGCTTTCTTTGCAGCACAGTAATTATGGCCTGTTTGATAGGGGAAGAGCAGGGTGTCCTGGTTGTGGAACACATCCCACCTGATGTTTCTCTTACCTTTCAAGGGGCATGTTTCTAATCTTACAGGGCCACAGAGGCTGCATTTCCTGGATAGGTCTGAGCAGTTGTAAAAGATCCCTACTGAAAAAGCCTGTTTGTGGAAGTGTGGGGCAGGGGCAGAGAGAGGCATGTATTGTTATGCCAGGAAAAATACAGGGTTGGCATTTGTTGTATCTAACAACCATCTTGGCTTAGCTGCAGAGCACATACAGATTAAGCTGGCCCCTTTAGGCAACTCAACAGCTGAGTGGAACACTGCAGCACTGTAATAATTGTGTTTATTTTGTTCCTCACTAGAAAATACCTAGCAGCAATGCAGGCCTTTGGGGTATTGGCAGGTTTTCTACTTGAGGGACACTCACTCTGTCTGTTTCTTTATTTTAGATGAGACTGTTTCATTCTGGAGACTAAGCAGTTCAATTTTTTTTATAATGCCTTCACTATGGATATAAATCTTCATTTATTTCATTTCATCATACAACTTCTCCAAGAATGTTCTTTCAAAGAAAACAAGAGTTTCTGTGCAATTCTTGAGCATTATTCATACTTCAGGACTTTGTTATAGACAATGAATTTGCACAAAAAACAGACATATTTTTCTTTTCTTTGGCCCAAAATACCTTCTAGGAAGTGTGAGGGACATTTCCACCACATTTTCAGTCCACCTTGGGCCAATTTAGTTCCAAAAGAGGACTTTTTGAAACAGGAATTGAACAGGAAGTGACTTCTGCTTGCTTCATTTTGTTAAAAATAAGGGGCTCTCCTGGGCCTACAATGGCCCAGGAAGGCTTGAAAACATGAAAATTCTCCCTTGCCCCCAGATAGCATTTGGGAACAAAATAGTTTTCTTTTTCTTTTTTTAAAGAAAATATTGATTTTGCAGGAGCAGGTGTGGCAGGAGGGTGCAGCCCTCCCAGATCTCCTGGAGTTTGATACAGCCCCTTAACCTTCCACAATTGCCTACCCCTCAGTTGCCCACCCGTTTTAGACAGTGAGATGCTGTCCGCAAGACCAGGTTAATATGGGTTGAGGCCCTGAAGAAGTTCCAAAAATGAGACCTCCTTTGAACTATAGAGAAAAGACAGCACCACCCAATTTTTAGCCCAGGTCCCCCCATTTACCTAGGGATCTCTCCTTGTATTCAGGTGCTGAACTATATTAGCATCTATCTTGCTGCAAAGGTGCAGCAGGATCTCTTTCTGGAGTGTTGTAGTCTTCTTGGCTCCTTTGGAAAGAGCAAGGCCAGACAGATCACCTGGGGCAGGACTTCCACTGGCCAATGAGATTAGCCTGTTGGTCTGTTGTTGTTGTTGTTGTTGTTGTGTGCCTTCAGGTCATTTCTGACTTAATGAGGACCCTAAGGTGAACCTATCATGGGATTTTCTGGGGGCTGAGAGTGTGTGAAACACCCGAGGTCACCCAGTGGGTTTCCATGGCCAAGTAGGAAATCAAACCCTGGTCTCCAAGGTTGTAGTCCAGCACTCAAACCGTTACCATGCTGATTGTCCAGCCTGTAAGTAGAGATGTTAAATTTCTGGAAATTTTAAACTGGGAGTGGGGCAAGATTTTATTTGTTTTTGTCTCAGAAAAAAAGGGGATTTTACAAAAATGGAAAATGGTGACATTAGCATCCTTTGTTGTATCGGTGTTGTGTCGTCAAGTCATTTCCATTGAGTTTTTTTGGCAAGATTTGTTCAGAAGGGGTTTGCCTCTACCTCCCTCTGAGAATAAGAAAATACAACTTGCCCAAGGTCTCCCAGTGGCTTTCCACAGCTGAATGGAGATTTGAACGCCAGTTTCCAGAGTCATAGTCCAACACAGAAATAATTGTACCATGATGGTTCCCTAACAGTCTTTACAGATTGAAAATTATGCTGTTGCTTTAGGAACTCAGAATATATTGTATACATCATGTGATGAAATTATGGACTTTTGTTTGGCATAAAATTATCATGTTTAGTGTATTAAAAGTACAATTCAGTCAGACAATAGTTACAAACCAAAATCCATTTTTTTTCTGGTAAGTGGAGGTACGAGGTCCTGAAGTGTAAGGAACTTCTTTAGTTTTACCTCTTTGTTAGGAGTAGGAAAACAGCAATAAAAACAGAGGAGGAGGGGAAGCTTGTCAACATTAGAATAACAGAAAACATTATTAAGCATTCATTTCCCTTAAAAAAAAGAAGGAAAGGATATGAAGACCAGTAATTGCAATGACTGCATACTGTACACTGTCATGCATTAAATATTCCTAGTATATAGTTTTGAGAAACAATTTTGGTGGAATGGATATATGAATATCTGGTCTGAAACATTTTTCTCATCATTCTAAAAGAAAATATTCCAAAATCCAAATTTTTTCAAAAGAAAAAAATTCCAACCTTCATTTTTTTCTGGCTGTAAAAAAAGCATAGGAAAATAACTAGAGAAAATGTTTTTTGATTTTTTTTTCAATTGTTTTCTGGGCCTGTGGGTAGGACTTCTAGAGTGGATATCAACAGTGACAGCCTTCACGCTGGGCTGCTGTGGAAGAATAAAAAGAGGAAGCATCCTGTAGCCAGACTTCAATTAACTTTTGAACTGCCATGAGCCTAACAACCTGTTCCCATGCACTTTTTACTGGGTTACTCAAATAACATCTAAAATGATGGTAACTGAAATATCAGGAGATTCTGCAAGTACAGTCAGCCCTTCACATTTGCAGGTTTCACTTTTGCAGATTGGATTATTCATGGATTGTTTGCTGTCACCTGCTGCCTCCCTAGCCCATTTTTAATAGAGACTGCAAGCCTCGTGAGACTGAGAAACTTTGAACAAGGCTCATAAATTCCTATTAAAAATGTTGTGGGGCAGCAGTGCAGGTGGCAGTAAGCCCCACCAGCCTCCCAGTTCTGTCTTGTGAAGGAACCCTGATGTCTCAAGGGAATCCATGGTGGCTTAAATATGGTGATTATACTTCTTTGTGTTAAATATGGTTTGGGAGGGCCTAGAGTTATTCATGGTTTTCCCACTTTCACAGGGGTCCTGTGTCCCTAACCCTAGTGAATGTGGAGGGATGACTGTAGCTGGAGAAGAGGGAGCAAGCTATACCTTTTGTATTCAGGCTCCTAGCCATTGGGGGAGAGGCTGGAGAAATTACAACAACTGAACCTTTGGTCATTCAGCCCTGTGGGACCGTCCCTCTTTAAAACACTTAATCTTCAGTTCAGATATACAAGAAATGTTGTATGATTTCTGCTGCATCATGATGGCCAAATCAAATACCAAAATATTAAGAAGAATTTGTCTGAAGAAGAGACACAAGAGACATCCTTTGTGTGTACTTTGTGGAGAAAACAGATACAGAGGAGGTCTTAATAGCTCATAATGCTAGGACCTGGAATCTTCCACTGGAGATGAGTGGTGGAAGAATCAGGACAGATAAAGGAAGCATTTATGCACACGGTACATAGTTAGAACAAGGAATTCACTGCCATCAAACTTATAGTTGCCAATTTGGAGGGATTTGAAAGGAGATTAGACAAATATTTGGCAAGGTAGAAGGAAGTTAGAAAAAGAGGAAGGCCACACTACAAGTTGATAAACTCAGTCAAGGAGACCACAGCCCTGAGTCTGCAAAACCTGAGCAGGGTTACTTAAGCCTAGGGCTCTTCAAGGTCTCTCTCTCATAAGGCCACCATGGCTCAAAGTTGACTTGATGGCAAATAACAAGTTAGCAACAATGGCTGCTAGTCAAGATGCCTGTATCTTATCTCCAACGATAAAGGCAGTATTTCTCTTAGTACCAGTTGCTGAGGAGTACAATATGGAGAGGAGAGCTGCTCTCATGCCCAGTCCTTTTATAGTCTGGAAACATGATAAAGAACATGAAGCAGGGAATAGGAATTACACCCTCCCAATATTCCCCTCTTTGGAGGCTCTTCTATATTTTGGATGACCCAAACTCAGGAAACCATGTCTTATCTGGTGGTGGGTGAAGGCTGAAGTGAGGCCCCTAAATTTTAAAGGAATTCTCAGGCTTATAAGGAAAGGCCATTAGTGAGTACAGCACATGATTTGCAAGCAAGAGAACAGCTTCCCTTCCCACATTTCCAAATGGGGATGGGAAAGAATGCTGTCCAAAACCCTGAAGAGATACTGTCCACACCATAAACACTACTGAGTTGAATGGACCAATGTTCTGATTTGTTAGGTAGCTTTCTGGGTGCTTATGAAACAAACCTGGTAACTGGTACGCTTGGTAATGAATCAGTCTAATTTGCCAAATCTGCTGACTCCACTTGGTACTTTGGAGCTATATTTTGAATCAAATAAAACTTCCCGATTGTCTTCAGGGGCTGCTTTACATAGAGTATGTTACAATAACCCAAACTGGAAATTATTGTGGCATGAATCCCTGAGACCAGGTCTGATTTCTCCAGGAAAGAGTGCAGCATAAAAGACCCTCCACTGTTCATGTAAAAGCAGTGTCAGATCAAGGAGCACCCTCAAAACTGCAATCTCCTGCTTTGTGGGGAGCACAGACGTCTATAGACTCAGCTGTACATGTATTTGTAAATTACTACAGCAGGGAAAATCCGCTGCTTCTGATTAGAATGGATATTCTGGAACTGGAGACAATCTTTTAAAAGAAAAGGTATCTGCCAAGAGCACTATTAGTTCCTCATACATTTGCCAATTTTTCAACCAGCATCTGTAGCCTTCAAAAGCAACTACGGACATTAGGTGATACGTATCTTAATGACATGAAAAGCTCCATCTGTTATCTACTAAAGGCACTACAACAGGTTGGATTGCTTTTTGTAGTCAGTTGACAGCTGCAGACTCTCTTTCCATTTACTGTCCCATTTTGAATTCCCCCATTCAGTTCACTTGCGCTCACATCGTAAAACATTTTTCTTCAGCAAATGTTGAATTTGGTGCCAGGCAGTGCACTTCTGCATATAGAGTGTATCATGTAAGGCTGAGCTAATTTGTATTAAGATTGCAGTCCTTGCAAAGATGAGATGACAGTCTGGTCTTTGTTTCTGTGGGGTTCCAGTTGGGAAATCAATATTTAGAAAAAAAAAGCTCTAATATTTTTGTTCTTTCTTCAAACCAGGCATAGACTACCTGATAGCAGGACAGGAAGATACACGGACCAACAAGCTCCTTGTGAACATGAACAGCCTGGTGAAGCCCTGGAAAGCTCACTGGGGGAAAATCGTAGCCGACATGCTTCGAACTGGATGCAAATAGTATCTTTGTTCAAAGTGAAAGCCATGAACTTTACACACTAGTACTATTGCAGTGAAAGGCCTAGTTAGTTTTCTTACTGTTGATCAGAACATTCCTGGGTAAGGGGTATTTAAAAGCAAGATTCATTTTGCCCCTTCCCACCACGTTTTAGAAGGAAATCTGTGCATTATTTTCTTTTTTCCAAGGGAGCAATCCTCATCTCATGCACACTCAAAACCTCCAACTCTTAACTGGCTCTGTACACCTATAACTCACAGCTCAACTGTTAGCTTACCTCTATGGTTTTCCAGAGCTTTTACATACATGTATGCATAAATACACACCATATACAGAAGTTACAATCTGACTTGGCTGTTTCCATGAACCAACCTGATACGACTTAGCATTCAGCTGCTGCACTGAATCATTCAGTTTTGTCAGGCTGCTCTCTTGGTGGCCCTGAGGAACGAACTACAAGTTTGCCAAATTTCCTGGGTAAAAAAACACACAGGTTGGGCTTATCACAGCACTCTTGCTTAATCCAGAAGCCCTTTTCTTTTTCACAGTTCACTACACAAACTAGTTGAAATAATACAAGCAGCCTTTGGGGTTCCTCGAGTGTGCATGTGCCCCACTGTTTCCACTGGAATTGGAAGATTCTGTAGATATATTTATGTCGTCGATGCTTGTATTTTGCCAAGGAAGCAATCAGGCAGAGCCTGCGAGAGTGTAGAGGAGGACAAGAGGGTTCCTAGCACGGAGGCCTCCAAGGATTCTGTGGGCATGGCTAGGATCTGATCCTGCAGGCAGGAATTTCCAGGGACTTCCCTTTGCTTTTCTACACAGCTTTTGGGGAAAGGCGGTGGCTAGGTTTGTTTGTGGTGGGAGGCCAGTTCCATTAGAGCCCATGGATTGGCTTTCTGTGGAATTCAGTTATCTCAAGGCATATACTAGCTCAACAGTCCTTCTGCCTGTACAGGTGAGTGTAACTGCTCTTTTCAAGGCTCTGCTCCCTAATTGCCTTCCTGTTATACTAGCCAACTTTCAGGAAGATTGCCGCTACAAAGAACTTTGTGGGCCAGTGACATTTTTCTTGCAAGGAAAAAAGGCACTATCAACCTGCAATTCTGTGCATATGTACAACTGGAACCTGTCTTAATCAGGGTTTGGAGCATTTAGCAAAGCATTCAAACAAGTCATGATATCGCAAATGGGATGTATTAGAGTATTGATTCAAAGAAAAATATAGCAAGAATGGCCAACTGTAACTCTCTAATGTTTTTGGACTGCAACTTCCATGTTCCCCAACTAATAACTGCTGGCTGGCTAAGCCTAATTAGAATTGCAGTCCAACATCTGGAGGACCACAGCAGGGCTAACCAAATGGTTACTCAGACTTCTCTTTCCAAGGTACTATCTGGTTTTCACATTCTGTTCTATTAATACTCCATGTAAATATATTCGCATTGTCACTTTCTGGCTTGTGCCTGCTTGCAGTTGCTTCCCTGCTCACCTGGCTCCAAGTGTGCACACTTCAGTTAGAGCAAGAGTATTCAGCTACGGTGAGATAGTTAATCTTCTTAGGGTTTAATGTTCTCTGCTGGCCAGCACTCTGCACAGAGAAAGCAGGGCTGTGAAGAAGTCTGAAGTGCAGACCTTTAAGAAGTACAAAATATGATTCCATTGATAATTGAGGCACTGCAGGTAAGAAGCATTTCAGCCAGTTGCACTGCCATACGCTGGTCAGTCAGCTCTACATTAGAGAAAAACTGGGAAGGGAAGCATTCGTGGCCCCCTGGAAACCACTTATGCCTTCTTAGGTGATAATGTAGAGGAAAGCTGATTAAAAATGTTCTTTTCTTGGTGGTCCCTACCAGGTACAACTTTCCTAGTAAGATGGGCAGCTGCCACAACTGTTTATGGGGAGAGTCAAGCTTATCACTGGGACTTACATTTTGGACTCTGCAGCTAAAGCTCTGCATACCCCACAGCTCACTTTTGCAATACAGTTGGCAGCCATAGTGCCCTGTGATGTTCCCACCAATACAACAGTCTTTCTTTGCCCATTTTTTTAAAAAAGAAAAAAAAAAATTAAGTGCACATTTTTTTCCCTTGAGGGAAAGAAAGAAGAATCCATGTTTACTCCACTGTAAATATAATCTGGCCAGTTTGTATTATGGATAGCTTCTATCAAAAACATGCAGACTTCTTTCCCCTTGAGTAGAGTTGGTAAAGGTGAATGGCTCAGCTTGAATGAGCACTCATCTACAGAAACCATGCCTTGTACTTGGTTTTAAATAGTATTTTATCCTTATATTTGAGTGGGAGGCAATTTCCAGATGTTTTTGAACTGCAAATCCCTCATCATTGGTTATGCTGGCTAACCTGATGAGACCTGTAAGAAAAAACTGGTGGGCCAGACTTGCCCACCTCTGTCATGAGGGAACGCAATACTGTTAACAAGAATGTCAGTCTCTAAGTAGGGAAGAAGCAGCAGCAAATAAGGAAGACTAGCATTTCTAGTTTCCAACAAGGCATAGTAGACACCAACCAAACTGCATTAAGTGTAGAATGTTTCCATTCTAAGTAAAACATGCATGAAAAACATGTATTTTCATATCTACAATCAGGAATCTTACACATTATTTGTTCTAAGACTTGTTTTGAATGCCATACAGTCGTTGATAGCAACCTCACCTGAAAGCATGGAAAGAGCTGTAGATCACAGGAACACAAGTGTCTGATGTAAGAAAAATAGAGATAATAATTCATTCAAAAGGCTTTTTATATATTATTGGTCTTTTCTTTTGTTTAGGATCTGGTATGCAGTTCACATAATCTCTGAGCAGAAGGTATTTCTTCTAGCTACTCAGTTTTCATTCAAATGCTGAAGTCTATTTGGACACATTATTGTAAACTCTACATTTATATTATTATGTCTAAATGTAATGCTGATTTTTCACATGTCAGGTAAAGAGCTAGACTGGCTACATATCACTACACTTAAAAGTATTTCATTTATATAAAGACCTGTCTTACAAATTCTGCTTTTCTACCTGCACTTTTGTGGGTGCAAAGAAGCGCAGGGGCAACTGATGCTATTCAAAGACATGGTGCCTGATTTACCTGCAGAAACGAAAATAGGAGCGATAACCATGGCAAGAGAAGGCAGTAATGGGCGGACTGTGCAAGACTGCAGAAGTGGCAGCACTAGTAGTAACCAAATACAGAGTCCAGAAAAATATAGAGACTGAAAGGAGCACATACTCATGTTTGTGCTTCTGCTTCATTCCAAGAAAAAAATGTAAGATATGCATATAGCTTTAAGGGCTTTTGGATTAGGATGTTGCTCATTCTGTTCACATAGCACTGTGAAAAAAGCACCCAACCTGAGTGTGTGACCCACTGCTTTTATCATATATCAAAATAAATGTTAAAAAAGGAATACTGAATTGGATCCAAGTCTAAAGCATTCATTCAAGAGATCTCCACTACTTCCCTCCCATTTCTCTCCCCATCACAAAACAGATTATGGAGACACAACCAGGAATCTGCTCTACATAAAGTCTTTTATTTCAATGGGATTTAAATCATGTCTAACTAGTCCCATTGATTTTATGGAGACCTGCATTTCTCTAATGTGAATCTAGCCAGTTTTCTCTCATGTTTTAAAATGTTACTCAGGATACTTTTCTCTTTTTCCCATAGACTGATGATCTAAAAAAGTTTAACAGACTGGGATGCAGAGATAATTGTTGCACCCTTTAGGCATCAGAGATGTTGTCCAAAACATTTTTGGGTGGACCTATGGTGCTCTTAGTTTTTAAACCAACAGTGGGAACTGTGGCCTGTGGGGCACATGTTTACCCCACCTCGTTGTCCCCCAGTATATCCCCAATCCTCTGAAGGTTCCCCTTCAGGGGGTGAAAAAAAAAATGTGAAAAATTGCCCACATAGCCAAAACTGTGTGGATGAGTTCCACACAATCCCAGGCTGGCCCAATGTCTCCCTATATCTCCCTATGCCACCTAAAACTGGGGAGGGGACAGAAAAACAGTCAAAAATTAAGGCAAATCAAAATGGAAGTCACTTCCAATTTTGATTTACCTTTGGACAGTTTTGGTTGTCTGGGACATATCACTGCGGTTCTTGAGTGATTAGAGAGAACTGGCCTTCATCCCTAGTACAGTTGCTTTGTTGTTATTGTGTGCCTTCAAGCCATTTCCAACTTATGGTGACATTAAGGCAAGGCTATCATGGGGCTTTCTCAGACTATCCCAGTTTAAAAAGCAGCAGGAACACTGTGGTTGCGGTTGGTATTGGACTGAGACCTGGGAGATCCAGATTCTAGTCCCCATTGAGTCGCAAAACTCACTGTGCAACTTTGATCCACTCACAGATTGTTGTGAGGATGCAGTAGGAAAAAAAAACATGTACAGGAAGCATCTTGAGCTCATCTGAGAAAAGTCAGGATATAAACATTAACTAGTATGTTCACAAAGAAAAGGCAGTTCCCACAGTTCTTCTATAAAAGGACACATTGCTACCCAGACACTGCTGTCAACTGTCACATACAATAAATCCTAACCACATTATACATGGCATGAAAAACTTCAGGAGAGAAAACAGCAATACACCACACCAATCACGCATTACATTGATTGGTCCTTAATAGCCAGCAAGGTAGTTTCTCTGTCAGAAAGGGTCAGCTCAAGTAAATGCCTCTCCTGACAAACGTCCTATATTTTATCTGACTGCTTGAGACCAGATCTCAACTGCTTAGGCGCCAAGGTTTTATCACTTCAGCACTTTTGGCATCTGTTTTGTTGACTGCTCTTTATCCGGGCTGAGAGGCCTTTTCACACTCTTTTCTGTTAGAGGAGAATGTACTTTCTAAATGCCTGCAATTCATTCCCAGGAGTGAACTGCTGACAGAGAGCTGGTACTTCCACTCCACTTCATTAAATGAAAAGTGAATGCCAGAGATCAGACAGCACTTAAGAAAGGGCATGGAAGTGACAGCCATCAGACACATTTACTTTTTATTGAAACAGGTTGATGTACGCGCAGGAAACAACAACTTGTTGAAGAGACAAGGGCTCTAACATTACTAGCAGTTAAGGTTCATTAACATCATTGTATTTTTTTTTAACCTAGATCAGTGAATGCCAAGGTAGAGGGGTTACGTCAGCTTTCTGGAAATATTGGGTGTTGATTAGATTTGATTTCAGAGTACAGGATGCTATATTTGATTGCTAAAGTCTTGAAATGTATCTTTGTCTGCTAAAGGGCGGGGGGGGAGGTATATAAACAAAGCATCAACATTAATATATCAAGTCATCTCCAGGCTATAGTTTTGGTTGTCATGCATTTCCTAGGATATAACAGCTCTACAAAAATGGGAAATGATTAAGAATACATAGAGATACACACTATCCTCAGATGGCGTGGGTTTGGACAGTCTATCCACAAAAACACATGGGAGAACTTGGGGCAAAGGCACATGCTGATTGCCAGCAGGCAGTGGATGAAGTTTCTACTTACAAGAAGAGCAAGCCAACAGTTATGGAATATCATTGCGTCTAGATCACAACTAAGGTTAGGTTGGAGACAAAATGCAATATAACTAGTTTTATAAACTGAGAGCACACTTCAGGGATAGTACTGGCTTGGTCCTGAAAGACTGAATTTAAAACTGATTTAAATGCCAAAACCTCACTAGTGGCCATAACAATCCCTTATCCGTACAAGGAGAGTTACTGCCATGTGCCAAAATCTGTGAAGCACTTTATATACCAAGGTATAGTGACTAACATAGAAAAGATGCAAGGAAGTCAATAAAACAGATCTATGTTTTTGGCTTGTATCACATAGAACTATAAATCATTGCAGAAGAGAAATGGAAGCCCCCCCTTCCCTCCCAGCGCAAATGAGGCAGATTCAGAGGGGCATATCTAGGGAGCAGGAGCACAGGTCTCTCTCTAATATCCTGCCCTTTGAAAGTAAATACAAGACAGATCATTGCTTAACAGTCTTATTAAAAGCTTGTGCTAAAGCCTTCAATATTGGCTACTGTCAAAGACATAACAAGGAGAATAGAAAGTACACTAAACTCATCCCTGAGATCAACTAGGTTGTGCCCACTTCCAGACTTCCCTGAATAAAAAGGAGATGAATTTTCTACAAATTCCTGCTTCCTGCACTTTTCCAATGGATACCCCAACTTCTAAAGCAGACCTTGAGGGATGGAGGTCACAGAGGTAAGGTCAAATGAGGAATAAAAAAACGCCTCTCCTTGTATTCACAGAAGCAAAGAAATACAACTGGATATGACTTAAAATATTTAAAACACTCCAATAGTTTTTGCACTGAATTAAATTAATTTCATAATTTGCAAACCTGGAAAGGGCATATGCACCAGAAAGAAGCAGCAATAAATATACAGCATGGAACGATACTCCCTGATAATGTTTCTGCAACACTAATACACATCTTGATGCCTCTGAAGATGCAATGATGACTCATTCCACAAAGGAGGGGGGCAGGTGACAATACCCCTCGCAAAACACAAGATGCAGAGATACATCCAGGCTGAATAAGGATTTTCACTGAACAATATAAATTGATGTAAGTCTTTCTCACACATAATCATCACCATTCATCAACAACAATAATAATAAAGGATTCAATGCAAGGTAGAAAGATTTGGCTTTTAATATATGTTGAAGTTACAGTTACTATCCAGAATCTGTTACTCCGGGTAACATTGTAATTCTCCTGTCAAGGGCACCATTTTAACAACCCATCTAGAAAATGGACAGGTTTGGTCAGAGGGAACCCCACAGAACAGAGATATTAAGGTACACAGTGGTCAGTGTTTTGTTTTGCTTTTCCCTACCAGCTCAGTTATGTGAAAACTGATCTACACACTTCTTTAAAAAAAATGGAGAGATCATTCTTATAACATTAATCCCACTCTCTCTACACCATACTATCATTATCAGAAATCAGTAGCACAGGCAAAATTTTATATGCTATTAAAGCACCTAGACTGTCCAAATGAAATGTTTGCACATATTCTCAACAGTTTCTGAATATTCCTGGTGGTTCTGGTGAAGCATTTAATGTTATTTTTTTTTAAGCATAGAAGACACTTGAGACAATCAACAACAAATTTAATTAATCCAACACCCTTCCTAATAATTTTTCTTCCCCACGCTGTGCTGGCGCCAGCTCTTGTCTTGTTCAAGCCAAGCTGCAAACAATATGACTGGAGAAAAAAAAATAATGGTCAGTGCAGTGCTGATATCTGCAAGTGGTTTTTGCAAAGGAACAACAGCTGATACTGTAGGACTGAGGTGCATTCCCTTGCAACAACTTATGTCACATGATACAGTGTATGGAACAGATGTGAAGTGCACTCTTTGAAGAATTGGAGAGGGTGGAGAGGAAAGAGGGAAGGGACAGAAGACTCCTTGCATAAGATTCCTTGTGTGTCTTTGAAAATGAAAAGGAGGCCACAGCCTCCATGCAGCTTCATTAGCTGGATCCCTTCTCCTCTTTGCCTACAGCAGGAGCGGTTTCTAAATCTTTACTGGGTTTTTCTTCTTTATCATCATCATCATCATCTTCTTGGGGGTACAGGTCTGGGTACTTCTGCATGCACTCTTGCATTGCACGAAACTGGTCCACACAATCAGATCCTTTTATTTCCTCCTTACTGTAATGGAAACAGGAAAAAGCTGACTTGAATTGCTCTCCACAAGGACCACTAGCCATTCCACCAAGGCAAGGACAATTCCAGTTGATATCTCCATTAGGCAGTATTAAACCTAGGAAGGGGAAACAAAATCAGTAGGCTATTAGTAAGTAAAGCCATTTTAAAAAGACTACTGAAGTCATCTCATTTGACTGAACTCTGTGTTGCAGATCAAATGCAAAGCAGCACAAGAACAACTATTTTACAATGTACCTTACAGTAAGTTTCACAGCTTCCTAAAACAATCTAAACAATTCTGTGTTTCGAAGGAACATGTGCTGACAGGAAGCTGGTTCTACATCAACTGTATCGCAATTAAACGCAACATATATTACAGGCAAGCTACAAAGAAGTTTGCCTGACTGCGTATGACCAGGGAAACTTTTACAAACTGAAAGAACTGGCCCTTTTTTAAAAATTTTATTTCAAACTGAAGATGCAACACAGATTAACAGAGATGTCTGTAGGAAGGAAGGCTAACAGAAACCTGAGTGCCAGTAAATTTAGCTGTCAAATTTACAATAATTAAGACTACCTATCACTGTGTGCTAATATTCTATAATGATTATCTGCCTAATCTTCCTCACTTCCTCCCCATAACTCTCAGTTCCAAGCAACAGCTTATCTCTGAGAAATATGTCATATTGCTCACAAAAGTGTTTCTAACCTGGTGAGCTAAGAGGCAATCGCTAAATGCTTCAAACGGATATAAAGGGACTCTGAAAATAAGTAGTTAGGTAGTCCTTCTTGTGGTTTTTAAAGCCTTCAGAGAGAAGCTGGCGTCAGCTGCCATCATATTACACTGCTTCTCTATTTGCATAGCAAAGAATAGCCTCACACTTCGAAAGAAATAGAGCCTCATCCTGCTACTATACTTAATTAACAAGACAGTATTTTATACTTTCCAGAAAACAATCACAAAGCAAACCTGAAGAGATGTCAAGGAAATCATTCAGTGCCCTAAGCCTACTCCCCTCATCTGACGGCTCTACCAATGCTTCCCCTCTAAGCCACAGTATATCCTCTTTCTTCCTTTTAATTTGGAATACAAAAATGGAGCAAAGGTGTCATCAGAGATCTCAACTGTAGACCAGATAACACTGTCCGTATAGCCCACTATTAAAGACAACTTTGCTATTGGTTTAGGGAGGGAAATTCAAGGGCAAAGCAACTATTTCACATGTGAACAGAAGGTCACTGGGTTTGGCACATCTGAAACACTCTCAAAAGAACTGGGGCCCTTACTGTTTTGCACTCCGGGAGAAAACTGCTGCTCTGGAGTGACTGAGATACTTCAGATGATCCAATTCACTAGTCCCACTGAGCAAATCCTGCTGTTACCATCTGAATTTCTTTTTTGAAGTAATGGCAGTAGAACTGTGAATAATTAAAATATTGAAACCCATTATAAATATATAAAGAGTGGGGGAGGCTTCTCAGATACCTATTTCCTAAGCCATTTGATTTTAAAAAATAAAAGCACCACAACCACTTCTCACCAATTTTTAATTCAAATTGCACACTAAAAAAAAAATACAAATTTAACTGGACTAGGCCTTGTGTATCAATTTTGATAAATCTAGAAGTATTCTTCTAGGCTGCATACAGGAAACCTGACAGGAAAGACTAAATGTGCCATCAGAAGCCTCCACCAGTACAAGTCCAACTAAAATGAAAGGACACTATACACTAAGGAAAAATGGAAAGTAGATGGCTCCTTGTGACAGACAGTTGCAACCAAAACTAAAGTAAATTTATAGGATCAGTTTAAGTCATTTGTTCTGTGCTTGCACAAAACCAACTGACATTGGTTGGAAGCAAGTTCTCTTTAAACAAAACTGTATTCAGCTTTCCACACCAACTTCCCCTATCAACAAAACTGTTTTTCATCAAAGCAAAAAGAATGAGTGAGAAGGGAAGCCCCTGTTATAAGCAATTCAACTGTAAACTTTTAGAAGCAGCTCTGGTGGGGTGATACTGACAGTCTGCAATGTAACAGAACATTTCAGTGCAGTCTGTAGACTCAAAGCCAGCTATTAGCTAATAATACATCTTATTTCAGTCAAGTGAACATGAGGTGGAGTCCCTATGACAAAGCATTGCAGCCCAAGAAACAAATCACTGGGGATAAAGAAGTGAGGCACACAAAATCTATGCTTTAGCAGCTGCAGTAGTACCTCAAATACTTAAGACTAAACCCCAGTTTGGAATGTGTAATATACAGTTCTACAGTTTAGACTGACAAGGGCTACAACACAAACCAAGGTAGTGAAAAGCGCTGACAAACAGAAAGTGTAGCTCCTAATTCAGGTTCAGTATACCATATATACTTGTGTATAAGTCAACCTCATGTATAAGTCGTGGGCAGGTTCTGGGGCCAAAATTATGGATTTTGATATGACCTGTGGACAAGTCAAGGGCCATTCCACAGAGAGCAGAAAGCACTAGTGCCACCTCATGGGGCCAGCCACCCCTGGTCACTGGTGCCACCATTTTCCCACCCAGACGTTCAAAAGGCCTTTTACAATTCTGCTCAGAGAAAGGGACTTTTTCTCTCTATGAAAATTAAGGTACAATATTAACTCTTATCAAAAAAGGAACCATCTCCTTCTCTAAGTAGAGTGGTGAAAGGTGAGACCTTAATCCATTCTGGGAGAACCTAAAAGACCAATCACCTCTACTCTCTCAGCACTCCTTTGAGAGGAACTGTCAAAGAGTCACCACCACCATCTTCCCACCCAGGCATTCAAAAAGGCTAGAAGTGTCAAAATGCATTTTTACCAGGCAGATATCTGAAAAATAATATTAGAGTAATCTTAGACACAATAGAGTATTATCAAAAATCGAATCAGAAAGAATTAGCCCTAATTTTTCTCGACGCAGAAAAAGCGTTCGATAATTTGAGTTGGAAATTTATGTTTGAAGTAATGAATAAATTAGATTTTGGTGAAAGGTATAAGCAGTGGATTAGGGCAATTTATGATGATCAAACAGCTTTTTTATTAATAAATGGTCAAAAATCGAATCAATTTAAGATTAATAAAGGAACAAGGCAGGGTTGTCCGTTATCCCCGTTATTATTTATAATGTGTCTAGAGATACTAAACTTGAAAATTAGGAATAATAATGAAATTAGAGGAATGAGCATTAAAGGACACGAATTTAAAATTCAAGCATATGCGGATGATCTGGCTATAATTTTGGAGGACCCATTAAATGGAATTAAACCGTTGATGGAAATACTAAGAAATTTCGGGGAAGTAGCAGGTTTAAAAATTAATAGAGATAAATCATTAATGATTACTAAAAATATAACTCAAACTCAAGAAATAGATTTAATTAAATGTTCGGGGTTTAGAGTAGAGAAAAAGGTTAGATACTTGGGCATAATAATTACTAAAAATAATTCGGATTTATTTGATAATAATTATAAAAGGATAGGGAAAGAAATATTAGATGACTTAAAAAGATGGAAGAATTTGCAGTTGTCTTTAATGGGGAGAATCTCCTCCATAAAAATGAATATACTTCCGAAGATAATGTTTGTGTTTCAAAATTTACCTATATTACTGAATGACGGGGTGATTAGTAAGTGGGAGAAGGAAATAAATAGGTTTATTTGGAATGGGAAAAAACCAAGAATTAAAAGTAAATATTTAAAGGATATAAAAGAAAATGGAGGTCTAAGCTTGCCAGATTTGAAACACTATTATGAAGCCTCAACGTTAATTTGGTTAAAAGAATGGATTACGCTGAAAGAAACAAAATTATTGAATTTGGAAGGTTTCAATTTATATTATGGGTGGCATGCGTACCTTTGGTATGACAAATTTAAGAGTAATAAAGTATTCGTAGATCATTATATAAGGAAGACTATATTAAGAATTTGGTTAAGAGTGAGGAAGAAAATATACTTGAAACTCCCTTATTGGACTTCCATGCATGAAGCATTTTACAGATTAGAGAAAGTTCAAATAAGGGAGTGGTTAGCATATAAAGACATACTTAGAAAGGAAGGGAATATGATTAGATTAAAAAATAGAGAAGAATTAATGAGGGAAGGCCACTCATCGCATTGGTTGATATATTTACAATTGGTGGGGAAATTTAGGGAAGATATGAAAAACAATGGGATTTCTTTAGAAGATACAGAGTTGGATGTTATATTGAAACCAGGGGTGGAGAAACCATTAAGTAAAATATATAAGTTGCTTTTGAAGTTAGAAATGGAAAAAGAGAGTATTAAAGAGAATATGACAAAGTGGGCACAGGATTTTGGACATACAATAACAATAGAGCAATGGCAACAAGCTTGGAAAATAAACCAAGATTTTACAAGAAGCTATTATTTAAAGGAAAATTTCTTTAAAATGTTTTACAGGTGGTATCTAACCCCGATTCAAATATCTAAAATGTATAAAAGTAAAAAGCTTGGGAAATGTTCGAAGTGTCAGGGGGTGAGAACTTTTTTCCACATGTGGTGGAAATGTAAGAAAGCAAAGGTATTTTGGACGCGAGTACACGAGTTAATTGAGAAAACGTTTAACACAAGATTTGGTATGCTTCCGGAAATATATTTATTGAATATTTTGGAGGGGATCGACTTAAAGATTAGAATTAAATATTCAAGAATCTTATGTTACCTTATATATGCAGCGAGGATTGTTTACGCAAGATATTGGAAAGACAAGAATATACCCCCCAAGAAGAAATTATATATAAAGTTTACGAACTGGCTGAGATGGATAAGCTAACATGGATGTTGCAAGATAAGTCGAAAGAAAGTTTTCAGCGTGAATGGGAAATCTTGAATCAATGGTGGATGAAGAAATGGAGTGAACATGCCCTGACAGGATTGTATTATTAATTTCATACATTAAGAGATTTAATGAGGATGATAGTAGATATAAAGAACACAAAGAGAATAATTATAAAAATATAATTATGTTTAAATAATATCAAGATATTAAGATAAGCAAGATTAGGGAAAGAAAGTGAAAATTTGAATGATAAGATAAGGCAATCTCTAATTCCATCCAATTGAAATAGTCAATAATCAATGAGTTATATATAAACATAGATATAGAAGGTAAAAATAAAGAAATGTTGATTTAGTGATGGAAAGAAGTTAATTTTAGATACTATTAATATTACTAAAATAAAGATAAGGAAGAAGGATAAGACGAGTAGATAGGTAAAAAATAGTCTAAGTGATAATATTATATTAAGTAATAATGGGTCCAAGTGGAGTTGATATTTCAGATAGTGTAGACCCTAGATTCATTTAGAGTGATTTTTTTTTCTTTTTTTAAAGATATAGACGTAAGAATGAGGTTTATATTATCATGGTAGGAGAAATATACACTGTTTGCCGAATAGAGGTGGTTTTATTTTCTGTGAAATTTAGGTGAAAATATGAGTGACCAGGATAGATAAAAAGGAATAAAGGTAAAATAATGTCCCCCGGCGATATTAAATGAAGTCAAAGGATGAAAGTAGAGAGAATGTGAAATTTTGTAAGTATGAATGTGATTATTAGTGTAAAATGTGGTATTAAATGTAATGTAATGTTGTGGGGTTTTTTTCTTTTGTTTTTGTTTAGTTTTGTTTGTTAGATTTGTTAGTTATATTAGTTTGTTTTTGTTATTGGTAGAATGAATTTGTTTTGTAGTATGTTGTCATGGATGTTTGTATATCTTTTATGGTTTTCTTTATGTTTTTTTTTCTTTCTTTTCTTTTTTTGTGCAATTAATAATAAAATTTATATTTTAATAAAAAAAAAGGCTAGAAGTGGCAGAGACAGTAGAGGTTCTCCTCAGATAGATTAAGCTCTTGCCTTTTGCCACTCTACTCAGAGAAGGGGATGGTTCCCTTTTTGATAACAGTTAAGGCATGATACTTATACTGAGCAGTGGATAAGGGCTTTGGGGTCAAAATTTGACTAACATTTTTAGACTTATACATGAGTACATACAGTAAGATATGTTTTAGATTGTAACTTATAAACTGAAATTTAGAGAAAGATCTCAGTCCATATTAACAGTTCTGTTTTTCATACAGTTTTAAAAACTGGACTTTAAATTTAGAATGCAGACTCAGTCAGGTCCAAAGTGAGCCAAGCCCCTGCATTTCCAGAACAGCTCAAATGGCATCCCCTCTTTGATCCCCTCATAAAAATCTGTTACTAGTGGACTCTGCTACCCTAGTTTCTACTGATTAGAGTCAAGGTGGTCTCCAGATGCCAACTTAGCTAGTGATGGGGGATGATGGGAGACTTAGTTCAACAACTGCAGGGCTACAAGTTGCCCAGCCCTACACTCAATTTTAGTGCAGACCTGGTTTGTTGGTTTGTTTTTTAAATATAGGAACTTTTAGCATTGACAGACAATCAGCAGAGTTGTGGAAACTGACCAGTTTATTGCACTGACTGAGACAGGTATGACTATCTGCCTCCTAGACAGAAATTGTCAGCCTGTATTCAGCGTAATGAAACCCCAGCGATCAGGGAACAAGTTCATTCCCTTGAAGCTAAGCAGGACTGCTGGGGAGGCAGTGCTGGTTCAACTTCACATGGATAAGACTTTCTAAGCACCTTCTGATAGTCATGCTATAAATATTTTAAAATGGCTAACATGAGAAAACTCAGCACCAATTTAATTTGTCCAATGACAGTGATCAGTATATAGAAGATGGCCTTGAAATTCTTACTGGTTCAAAATGTAGCGACTGGAATTGTTAACTAGAAGTGACCACCTGAGCATATTATGCCTATGAATTTCTTTGGCTACTCATTTCCAGACTCATTTAAGGTTCTGGCCATGGTTTTTTAGAGCTCTGAAGAGCCTGAGATCAAGTTAACAGAAAGACTCTCTTCCCCTACACAAACAAAGCCATTTAATCAAACCTTTTCAGAGGTTCTTCCTAAAGTCTGTGCCATCTGAATCCTGACGGATACAACTGACCTGAACTGCACAGAGAAGGTTCTTTGGCTATAAGGACAAAGGGAGAAAGACTGACTTTTCCACTATACCTTCTCCTGAGCATCCTGGTTACTATTTAATTTTAAGTTAACAAAGCCTATCCTTTTCTTATAAAATTTTAAAATGGTGTTTTAGTGGATTTTATGCTGTTGGTTCATTCCCCTGAAATTAGTACTGATTCTTTGTGTCTTTTGTTCTTTTTACCTTTTAGTTTTAGTGAGGAGAGTGGGCTAGTATTTTAATTATGCTTTACATTAGTTGTTAACTGTTAAAATTACGAAGTGGCTAAAGTAAAATAGAAACTTATAAAATAAGGAGAGGCAATCAAGAAGAATTAATGGGTCAGCATGGGTTCTGATGGAACTGATATTTCACAGCTTGCTTTAAAAAAGAAAAACATGGCTGTATTCCCTGACCATCTGCTAGGTAGGAAATTTGGGTCTCCAAACCACTTGAGTGTGAAATCTCTAATTTACTTCATTTGTGATTTCAGCAGACTGCTGTTAATTTGCAAATATAACCCATCGCATAACCTTGCTCTATAACTCACATCCATATTATATCTAATTTTGAGTTTAAAACAACTGTTTCAGTATGAATAAGCAAGCTGGATTACTGGTTTCCACTACTATCCAGACACTGTACTCGCATTTTTAAAAAGAACAAAACAAAAAATTACACCAAGAGATAAAATCATATGTGGCCGATATGACAGTAGTGTTCTCAGTGTGACAATGCTGCCCCCTAGATCCAAATAAAGATTCACAACAACATTTTTGAAGGAAAGCAAGCAAAATCTCAAATTTTTGATTTTTCACAAAAGGGACAAAATACTCAGTATATTTTAAGAGGAACCAATAACCTCAACATTTTTAAAGAAGTAAATTAATTTTGGTTACAAATTCCAACAAGCTACACTAGACAGTCTACATTATACAGGAGAGTTAATAAGGCAGTTGGATAAGCTCTGCTTAGTGAAGTTTGCACCAAACCGAAGTTTTCCCAACTCAATTGCATTAACTCCCCTCCATAAATCAAGAAAGTTGTTTGACCTTTTCCTGTATCAGAGCAGGCTCTCCATTCCTCTCTTATTCCACTTCAGCATGAATACAACTAGGACAAAAAACTAAGAGGTCAAGTCTTCTCAACACTTCCAGTTCCACCAAGGTGAAGTCAGAAATTGAGAAGGTGCTGCTATTTCTATTTGCAGTTATTCGTAAGATCATATGAAGCTGCTTTATGAAGTATCTGTATAACCACAGGTCCATACAGTTCAGGGTGGACAGCATGCTTCCCCTACCATGTTATGGAGTCCTCTTGTCAAATTTGGCACAACGGTAGTAGTAGAAACACACATATACACACACATACACACACCAGCTTTTTAGACTTTTAGAAAAGGTATGGAGAGAATATGCATCTTGTTTTAAAGGAAAACTGTGCTCCTGGAAGTAGAGCTCTCTTTTAGAACAAAATACACATTCCCTTTGTGCTTTGTTTTAAGCCTGAAATTTCCAGCCTACATTCTAGTCTAGTATGGTTAATGTCAACTAGCCATGGTTCTAAGATCTCAGGCAGAGATGTTTCTAGTATACTTCCTGAAATCTTTAAACTGTGCATCACGTGCAAAGCATGTCTGATGGCCCTGATTTGTGCCAAACCTTGCTATCAGTCCTTAGGGAAGCATTTCAAAAACAAACAAACTAACAAACAAAAGCAACCCAGATCATGTAGAATGAGAGACCAGGGCAGAGCTTTCCAGACTTTTCATGTCGTTGACACACTTTTTAGACATATATCATTTTGCAACATAGTAATTCAGTTTGTCTAGCAAATCAGAGGTTAAACAGCAGCAAAGGCAGCCCCCGCCCCGCGATCCTGGCTCACTGCCCCCACACTCGCCAAGGAAAGACCTCCAGAAAGGCAGCAGCAGTGGGAAAGGCAGCCCCCATCTGATCCTGGCCTGCTGTCGTGGTAGCAGCAGCGGGAGAGGCTTGGGTGGGTGGGGGGGGTCTTTCTCAGCCCAGGGAGGCAACACACCTCTAGGATTCAGGCAACATGCTAACATGTCACAACACACCATTTGGAAAGCCCTGGACTAGAGGCTATATGGAGCCACAACAGCTGGGTATATATGAGACACTTGAGCATTCAAGTATATTTGGAAACAAAAAAAAAGAATCCTAATTTCTCACTCTGTTCCTGTTTTCTGCCACTCCAGAGACTAGGACATGGAGCAATGGATTCAAGCTGTAGGAAAGGAGATTCCACCTGAACCTCAGGAAGAACTTCCTGACAGTCACAACTGTCTGGCAGTGGAATATGCTGCCTCAGAGTGTGGTGGAGTCTCCTTCTTTGGAGGTTTTTAAGCAGAGGCTGGATGCCATCTGTTGGAAATGCTTTGATGTGTGTTCCTGCATAGCAGGGAGTTGGACTGGATGGTCCCTGTGGTCTCTCCCAACTCTATGATTCTATGACTCCTACAACAACTCCAAACAGCAATATAGGAAGGAGATACTGCAGTTAAATCTCGAGGATATGGCAAGAGATTTCAGATGCTGTCGTAAACCCCAAGAAACCCATCCACTGTGCTGGCCTTGGAGGGAATGAAGAAGAGGCAGACCCAGATCCATCCATCATGCCTAGGCCCAGAAGCCAATGAAAAGCCCTTCCTCCATCTCAACTACCACTGTCCTGGCCTTGGAGGGAGAGTATCTGCTGGACTTAATTCCCTCCCCAACTGCCATCTCCTTTTACTTCTGTGTCATGTCTTAATAGGATTGTAAGCCCGAGAGTGGGGAACTGTTTTGTTGTTCTTTTACCTGTAAAGTGCCATATACAGTGATGGCACTGTATAAATAAAGAAACTGTGATAAAAAGGAAAGCTCATGAAAGCAGGATCAAGAAGACCCAGACCTTCAAGAAGACCTATACCTTGCTTTTCCCCTAAAACATGGACTCAGGGCCATTACTGGTATTGAGTTTTTGACTAAAAGATGCCACAAGTCCAATGAGTTTACAAAGCAAATACCAAATTCTATTTCTGTTCGTAATTCAAAGTGCTAGTTATGACCTATGAAGTCCTACACAGATTGAGTCCAGACAGCTGAAAGATCATTTCTGAAAGACTGTTATCTCCCTGTATGAAAGAACATGATAATTCAGACCAACTGAACAAGGTTTTCTCTTGGTGCTGCCATCTTCTGAGGCAAGTTCAGTGAGGACACAGAAGTGAATCTCTTTAGGCTGTGGAACTTCATTCTGTGGGAGGCCAGAGTGGCTCTTTCCCTGTTCTCCTTCAACCAACAGAGAAAGACTTTTTATTTAGACAGACATTGGGGCCATTAACTCATTGCTGCAAGAGTCTTTTAATTTGGGTGCTGTCATTTTTTTTACTCATTTGTTCTGTTTTAAAAGGATTTTAAACTGTTTTGATTCAGAACCGTTTTTCATATGACAGTTTATTTTAGAGAGAAACTCTGGCTTGGACTGTTCCTGAGTTTTGAAAGTTGATTTAGGTGGTTAATGGCTATTTTTATTGGACTGGATCCAGAATTAGTCATAGTTAGAAGAGACCAATTGGAAACAACTGGCATTAACTAGAGACACAAACTTTCCAAAAGTTTTGTAGCATGAAATTATCCTATGTGGTACATTAAAAGTACAGTTTATTCATACAATTATTACAAACTGATTTTTGTTTGTTTGTTACAAATAGCACCTAAAGGTCCTGAACTATAAGGAACTTCTGTGGTTTTTGCCAGTTTCTGAGGAGCAGACAAAAAAACAAAGGGCCTTTCCACCCTACACTGTTGTAGTGCTATTATTCCACTTTCAATATCCTGTGGAATCCTTGGGTTTGCAGTTGAGGGATTTTCAGCCAGAGAGCTCTTTGGCCTCAGTGAACTACAAACCCTAGAATTTCACAGGATGTTGAAAGTGGAATATAACAGTGTCGTACAGAAAGGCCCAATTAAGTTATTTTGTCTCCTCTTGTCCTTCACGGTGTTGTACAGACATAAAAATCAGATTCCCATAAAAAGGACAGAGAAAAGGAAACCAAGATCGTGAACTGCAATGTTGTTGTATTGTATAAATGTGTTCCAGTTACATAGCCTTTTTTGGGGGCGAAAAGCCATCAGGGAATAAATGAATACCTTACCCTAAACCAGTGGTTCTTAACCTGGGGTCCAAGGACTCCAGGGTATGCAGAGCCTTGCTGCTGGACAGCAACAGCAGCAACAGGTATGTGGCAGTGGGGGGGTGTTGAAACTGCTCCCCTGTTTGCAAACAAAGGAGCAGTTTGGGCACATGCATGGATCCCCCACTGCCACATCCCTGACAAAAGAGGACACAGCAGCAGGAATGTGCGGGCACCCAAACAATGAATCTGGACACCAAACTATGACTCTGCGTTTGAATCCCCACTTGGCCATGGAAACCCACTGGGTGACCTCAGGTTAGTCACATTCTCTCAGTCTCAGAGAAAGGCAACAGCAACAAATCTTACCAAGAAAGCTCTTGTGTTGATTCACCTTAGGATCGCCACATGTCAGTTTTCAAAGGGGAGAGACATGACAGCTAAAAAGACCCTCCCCTTGTCAGGGGCATTTTGTTGTGTGCCTTCAAATAACTTCTGACTTATAGGCAACCCTAAAGCAAACCTATCACACGGTTTTTGTGTTATTTTGGCAAGATGTGTCCAGAGGGGGTTTGCCTTTGCCTTCCTCTGAGGCTGAGAGAATGTGACTTGCCTAAGGTCACCCTGTGTCTGAGTGGATATTTGAATTCTAGTCTCCAGAAGCCTTTAATAAATAAATAAGCATATGGATATTTAAATAAATATATGAATATTTAAATCTAAATTTAAATATTTAAATCTTGAGTTAAATCTTGGAGATTCCTGGCAACAAATTACATTTACATGTGGTCTCCAATAAAGAAAAGGTTAAGAACCACCGCCCTAATCATTTTAGTGATAATTTTAAAATATAATATTCCATAATCCATTTTTATTTTTATTGAAAAAACAAAATGAAGGCTTTTGGGGGAAAAACAGGGAGAGTTAATTTAATCACGACCCTCTGATTTCTGTGAATCTGTTCTTCAGTGTGATTTAATTTGGCTCTAACCCATTAATTTTAATTTGACCACTGTATTAACAAGTGCAGTTATGATTTCAAGTAAGAAACTACTTGGATTTTCATCCAGGTTAACCTCACTTCAGTGAAAAAACAAACAAACAAACACAAGAAGGCATTCTTAAAGGAACACAGTCCTTATTTCCATATCACTTACCATGGTCTTCGTAAGGATCATTAGGATCATCTGCTACCAGTTCAGCGCTGCTTGGTGTTTCATGGTCCTCTTTGGTCACAAATATAATTCTATCCTTTCCTGACAACGTAAACATACACAAACAGTTCAGAAGAGCATTATGTCCAGATAAAATTGGCTGTTCAAAGCCACTGCCCAAGACAAGCCCTTGAACAATTCTGTAAACAGATGCATTCCTGTTAGCAGCTAATGATTCTATTCTCCTAGGCCCTGAAGTATTTCAGCAAAAGCTGGACGTGGGCCCGAGCATTACATCTAATTAAAGTGAACTGGAAGACCTTCAAAAATTGAGGATCAACACTGGGATGGATCCAGAGGTATCTAAGTTACTGCAAATCCATTTTGTTATATTTTCCACATTTTTAATCAAAACTTGCAAGGAAAATCTAGAGAGAAACAGGCTGCATAAATTATAGAAAGCAGATTATCTTCTATAAACATTAGTTTTTTTTTAAAAAAAAAGATAATACAAAATGGTTAGAGATCAATTAATCACATTAGTCAACAAAGGCAGGACAAACAGTAATGAGCTTATGGTAGCAGCAGGGTAATATAACTTCCATTGTGAATCAATTTGCTTTGATTTTATAGTGTGGAGCCGGAACAAACAGATATGGTCACATGAAACAGCTATCCTAGGATGACCCTGCAACTGAGATTCTCCTAGGACACATCCCACTGTCTGGCCCTACAACATTGAAATCACGCATCAGCATTTCTGAGGAAAAGTTCATCAAAGTGATGCCTACCCAAAGCAACTGCATTGGCGAGAGACAACTGAAACATTTTTTAAAATCTTGTATCAACTGTATTCACCCCAGTTATTTTACTAGAATCAATTAGCTTAATTCTGATCTAATTTTAGCCAAGTGAGATCAATTAGAAAAGCAGTGCCTAAAAGAAGAACTGCAAAGAACTTTGAACTTGGTCAATATGAAATTTACATAGCCTTATTTTGTCAACATTTTATTTGGATTTTGGTCTTAATCCTATAAACTGATAGCAAATGTATCCTGAATCTTTGCATTGCCAAAACAACACGTTGTTTCAGAGCAGTGAGTTACGAATATGTTTTGGAAGAACCCTAAGGTATACAGGAGGAATCTTTGAAACTCTGGAATGTTTTTTAAACAGTGAGGGCACAATATTGAGGATGCCCATTGAGGGTAGAATACTGGCTGCCTGGTTGAAGATGGAAAATTGAAAGAGGTATCCTGAAAGAAGCCAGCTAAATCCAAGCACAGCAACCTGTAACTGTGCCATTTCATTACAGGTCCCACTTGTGTAAACTATCACTCAAATTACAGTTCAAGGACTACTGCTGCAACATCTGGTAATATCATAATACTGGACCACTAGTTGCACTAGTTGCACTACTGTTGCACTAGATTTCTCAAGTTCATAGCTCATTTTAGGAAGCAGTAACTGAATCACAAACAAAATGTAAAAATTCCTGTTCCTAATACCATAAAGACAGCACACCAGGAGTCACACTTGTGAAATCTGAACCAGGAAGCCTTAAATAATCTCATCAGTTACTTTGCAGTACTAATCCCCACCTATGATACAGGAAAAATAATACTTGTGTATTTAATACAGTTTTCGTAAGGAATATTGAGATAGTTATGGGAAGCACTGTGAAAAATTAAAAACTGCTACACATATCCTCATTGCTAGTGTATCAAAAATTTAACTGTGAGCACTGTAGAGTCCTATGAAGATCCTCTGACCTGTGATATACATATGGTGGACATTCCTTACATTTGTGAAAGCTGGCACAGAGAATAAGCTCAGGGAATGATAGACTGTGTTTTCAAACAAGTGACAGTCTCAGTCACTTGGGGTGAGGGGAAATGAAGGCATTTAACCAAAATCGAGTTCAAGCAGTCCTGTAAACAGGTGAACTATTTCTCCACTTCTCTTTCTCAAGCCACTTTTTAAAAGCAGATCTATAGTGGTCCCAATTAAGCCAATGCCAATAGAAGAAGGGAGGCAGTGATAATCAACAAACCAGGCCTTATATTTTTAAATAGGATAGGCAGATTCTGAACACTGCTCATAAAAGATCAAAAAGTGAGAAGCAACTTTAATGTGTTGAATAATTCTATTTGTCGCTATTTAAAACATTTTATTTCTCTCATCCAAAGTTAAACTGCAGGAAAAATTTAGGCTGAGATCCTGCACCAGGAGACCTAAGTGTATTAGGTAGCTACATCTCTGTAGCTACATCTCCCAATACTATCCCCACCATAAATAAATACATACATACAAGTAAATAAATAAATAATCAATCTTGTAAGCATGGTATAGTGACTTGAGGGTTGGACTATGCCCCTGAAGATCAGGGTTCAATTCCTTGCTTGGCCATGGAAATCCACTGGTTAATCTTGGGTGTGTCACAGACAAAAAACTGTGATGGGTTTGCCTTACAGTTGCCATAAGTCTGAAACAATTTGAATGCACAACAAGAAAAAACAAGCAGCACAGCCCCACCCCCCAAACAGTCATTTGTATGTACCTGGAAAACAGCAGGGTGAGGTGGAACATGTCCAGCTGCTTTCCTGTAGCTAGATGAGTTTCAAAGATATCATCTGCAGGAACCTCCCAAGGATCTCTGGAGGTCTCTGTAGACACCTGATGCAGTACATCGGGCTGCACGAAAACAGCTGGACACATCTCCATGCCATCCAACAACGAAATGGTTCTGTTGTGGGAGCTGCAGTGTTTATAAAGTAGATTTTGGAGGGGAATTTGATCACATCGCGGTTGGAACAGAATTTCGACTCCGCAACAAATAAAAAAGTGAGTTATAAAGGCATATGTCTGACTTACTCCACTGTTACTCACAAACAGGATGCCAGTCTTAATTCAATCAAAATTTGAAATTAAAACATAATCTAACCATACATACTCTATTATTGAAGTGATACAAACTTCGCCCTTCTACATCTAACTGTCTTCAAGGCAGCTATGGCACTATTCCAAAGATAAAAAATTGTTATTGTTTGCATATAAGCTTATTTGAATGAGGCAAACCAAGGACCCATACAATATAGCAAGTTCTCAGCTTTCAGCTGCTGATCCTTCCTTCAAAATACAGTCCTCCCTTCACATTCACAGGTTTGACTTTCACAAATTTGATTATTCGCAAGATGCCCGCTTGCCTTCCCTCACTCTACCCCTCCCATTCCCTGGCCTTTTGCCCCACTTGTCACCCATGTAGGTGCGCTGGCAGCGGCGGGCAGGAGAGTGCAAGGGAGCAAAGATCTTCATTCCCCTGTACTCTCCCACCTGACACCTGCATGGGTGCACTGGCAGCAGCCGTCAGGAGGGTGCAGGGAGAAAGATCGTTGCTCCCCCTACTCTCCCGCCCATCGCTCACGAGGGCGTGCTGGAAGCAGCGGGCAGGAGAGTGTAGGGAGAAAGATCTTCACTCTCCTGGCTGTTGCCCACGTGGATACTTGGGAAAAAAAGCGCAAGGGTGGAGGCAGGAGAGTACAAGTGAAAAAACGATCCTTCTCCTTCACTCTCATGCTTGTCGCCCACATAGGAGCACAAAAACAAGGCAGAGCACAGGAGCAAAAGGCAGGAGACTGGAGGGTGGAAGGTTTTTCCTCTGCACTCTTCTGCCTTTCCCTCAGGTCCGCAGCAACAGAAAGAATGAGGGAGGGGGAGTGCTCACCGGAGGTGAGTAATTTGCAATTTTTTGATTTTTCACAAAGGTTGTGTGCCCCTACCCCTCGTGAACGTGGACGGCCTACTGTATAAGCAGATTCAGGCACTGTAACCCTGGATTCAGGAAAGCTAATCCTATCAACAGGGCAAATAACTAAAAACTCATTATAGGAATATAATTGTCCCTCCACATTTGCAAATTTGACCTTCGCGAATTTGATTCTTTGCTGCTGCCTCTGCTTCCTTTGTGCACTTACATATGTAGGGGAGAGGGAGGTGAGAAGGCGTGTGTTCCCACATGTGAGCAGGGGACAAGATGATGGGATAGGAGAGCAAGGTGGGATGGGGGTGGGCAGGTGGGATGGCACACACATGCGTTGCCTCACACTCAAGTGTAGGGGACGAGGGGATGGGAGGACAGAAGGTGCATAGACATTTTCCCTCATGCTCAGGCAGGGAAGAAAGGGATGGGATTGGGGGAGTGAGAGGAGAGAAGGCATGCATGTGCTTATGCAGGTGGGCAAGGGAATGGGACATGGGAGTGTGATGAGGGAAGGCACACTCATGCATTTCCTCATGCTCTGGCAGGTGGGCGGGGGTTAAGGGATCAAGAAGGGAGAGTGGGATGAGGGAAGGTACACACATGCGTTGCCTTGTGTATGGGCACAGGCTGGGATGGGCAGTGGAAGGATGGAAGGGACATGCATTTGCTTAACCTGGGGACAAGGGAGTGAGAGGATGGAAGTTCACTTGGGCAGTGACCAGGAAATGAGATGTGTGTGCAAATGGAAGGAAGGCATGAATGTATTCCCTTGCACTCAGGAGAGTAGGGGAGAAGAAGATGGGGTAGCAAGTGGGAAGAGGAAAGACACGTGCATGCATTCTCTCATGTCTGGGCAGATGGACAGGGGATGATGGGATGGGTGAGGGAATGTGTGCATGTGTCTAATGCACACCTCATGCTTGAGTGAGTGGGTCAGAGGGACAAGGGGATGGGGAGGTAGGATGGCACATGTGTGCATTCCCTCGCTCACTCGTGTGCTTAGGCAGGCAGGTGGGAGATGATGGATGCATGCGTGCATTCCCTTGCTTACACACTCAGGCAGGCACTGGAAGATATTCACATTTTTTTCTCACTTTTGTAAGGGTCTTGCATCCCTAACCCTTACAGAAGTGGAGGGTCAGCCAACAGTAATCTGTAATTTTTTAATCTGTTTCAGAACAAACAATGAAAGAGAATCTTGTGGCACCTTTAAGATTTTCCACAAATATATTTTAGTATAATCATGCATAGATTCTTTGAGCCTATAACTCAAGGACGTAGATCATGTGGCTCTCAAGATACCATTAGACTGAAAGTCCCAGCAGCCTCAGCTAGCACTGTCAATTGTGAGGACTGCTGGAGTTGCAGTCTAACATCTGGAAGGCTGAATGATTGTCACTTCTGCTCTAATCCATGAAAACATAAATCATTTGTTACTCTTAAAGGTATCAAAATTTGCAAGGTAAGAATCAAAGTCATAATTATAGCTTTGCATATACTGCTTTGAAAAGCTATGTCTAAACAGTCAATAGCTTAATATATTTACAAGCATAAAAGTATCTAAATGACTTTTATTCAGCTTTAAATAAATTTGTTGCTTTTGTTTAAATTGCTTTACCAAATGACTATGATTTTATTACTATCATACAGCTATTGTTAATTTATGTTCACTCAGCTTTTCATTACAGGCTATGTTTTCAACTATTAAATCATTCTGTAATTTATGCTTCCAGTGGGTGTTACCATGAGATCCTCACCCAACTTGTCAGCAATTGCTGATCAGTATCATCATTCACTCTACAGTTGACCCTCCAAAACTGCAGGTTTCACTTTCACAGATCTGATTATCTGCAGGTTTCTCCAACCTCTGCTCCCACCATGTCAAGTGCTTCTTTTCCGTGGAGCCTTCCCTCTTGGAGGCTCTGATCAGGCCATACAGCCCTTTAAAAACCCACTTCTGGTCCTCCTACTTCTCCACTTGCCCTTTCCTAGTCAGCTAAGGATGGCTTGCAACCCAATTTCTCAGCACCACACACCTTCTCCCGATGCCTCCCACCCACCCATGGTGAGAAATAGGGCCACCATCCCAATCCACCCCATTTCCCTCTCCTTTCCTTGACCTGGTTTGGACCCTGGGTGCCTGTTCTCCCCACCATGCCTCAGTCCCCTTCCCAAAGACACACATGTATATTTTGATATTTGAAGTTTTTCCACTTTTGAGAGGGTCCTGTGCCCCCAACCCTACCAAATGTGGAAAGCTGGCTGTATTTTATGTGTAAGAAAAGAGAAAAATGATGAAAGATTAAGAATGAACTAAATGAGTCTCCACTAAAAACGAGGAAAAGAATAACATCCTAGTACCAACATCAGGAATCAGACACCATCATAAAAAGGGTTTGGATGTAAAGATGATCCAAGCCCAATCACTTACTCAGCAACAAATCTACGCACATTTCAAAGAGCCAGAACAGGCTGGGGCCGCCTTTCATGTGTTAGATAATACTGCCAGGTAGTGAAATGGCCTTCAGTCTAACCTACTTTACAAGCTTATTAAGGAAATACAGTGTGAAAAATGCCCAATGTTAAGTCATCATTAGACCACAAAATAAAATGACAGCACATTCAATAGCAAAGCTTGATTTAAGGGTATCAAAATCCAAAACTATGCTTTGATTTCTACTTGTGCTTGCATCTGGTAGAATTACAGCACAAGCTTAAAAAAAAACACCCTTCCTCTATAACAGAGGTTGGGACACTGCAGCTGCCCCACAGGGTCCCATTTTTGCAATCCAAATAGCTACCCTGAAGCCTCATGGCCTCCCCTGCCAGCACATAGGCTGAAAGATCTCCCTGGGAGGGGCCTTAAGTCAGTGTGTCCTTTCCATGCAGAAGCCTCCCGTAGTTTCAGCCCCAATTTGTTGTTGCTGTGTGCCTTCAAGTCATGTCTGACTTAACGGCAAACCTAGGCAAGATTTCCCTGGCAAGATTTATTCAGAGGAGGTTTGCTATTGCCTTCCCTCTAACCTCTGACACCGAGAGAGTCTGACTTGCCCAGTGGGTTTCCAGGGCTGAGCAAAGATTTGAACAATGGCCTCCCAGAGTCCCAGGCCAACGCTCAAACCACTACAACACAGGTTCCAATGCCAGCAAGTAAAAAGAGATTTCAAACAGCAAGCAATAGCAATAGCATTTATTTCTACACCGCCTATCAACTAGTGTTATCTAAGTGGTTTACAATGTATTTTAGCTAATTGCCCCCAACAAGCTGGGTACTCATTTTACCGACCTGCAAAGGGATGGAAGGCTGAGTCAACCTTGGAGCCTGGCAGGATCGAACTCACAACCTTGTGATTGCAGTACGGGCATTTAACCACTGTGCCGCCAGGGCTCCTGGTTGTGAAAGCTTTGCACGTGAATCCCTGGTGTGGGTCCAGGTAGCTGTGGCAGGCCTGGGGACCACGTTTCTACCACTGGGACCCTTTGAGGCTGCAAAGACTGCTCCAAAGACCTTCAACTCGCATCAAATTGCTAGTAGCTAGAAGTCTGCTTGTGGGGCTTTGAAAATATACGCTTTTAAATGTCAAACAGTCCGAGGCCCCCTGAAACTCACTAGAAAGCAGAGGGGCCCAAGCCCAGTTTTAGTTATAAAGTGGGGCAGTTGGGGGACTCCAGAGGGGTCGAGTGCCACAGGGGGCGCTGCACGCTGCCCCAGGGCCGCTCTTTGCCCCCCTGGGCTCCAGGGTGATGCTGCTGAGTCAGGGCCTCGACAAATCCATCTCCCGCTAAAGGCTGCACCCCACCACCAAGATAACTTTCAACCAGGGCGTTGAGAAGTTATTAACACACCCTGTAACTTGGAAAGGAAAGTGCTCGGGAAACTTTTAGAAAGGCTTAAACGCCTCTTGGGAACACGTCTTTTCGAGCCCTGGCTCAAGAGGAAATACTGAAGAACAAGCCAAAGGCCGCTTCCAAAGCCTGCCCACGGTTATTAAAAGGGTGCCCCAACAGGATGGAGATTTAACCCCCGCGACTCTCACAGGATTCCCTCCCCAGAGAGAACAGCACAGGAAAGAAACAAAATACGGGCTATACCTACTCATTTGAGGTTGCTTTTCATTTTTAGGGAAAAACTGCCGTAAACACGTGAGGTTATACAAGATGGCCATCCATCGGAGTGTCCCTGCACGCGGGGGGCCGGACTAGATGTCCCTTGAGGTCCCCTTCCCATCCTAGGGTGGTCCAGCACAACGAGTAACGTTTGCGGTCCCTCCCCCGACCCGCTTCTCCCAAAGCAAGGCCAACGCGCGCAATACGAACACGCGCGCCCCCGCCGCCCCCCATCGCTGCTCGCGGTCCCTGCGCCCGCCCCGCGCCCGCAGCCTTCCCGGGGTACCTTCCTGCCTGCAGTAGGACATGGCGGGGGCCAGCGAGGAGGGGCCGCCGCTCCCTCGAGGGACCCCTCCCCTCGCAGCCCGCCCGCGGACGCCGGCCCTGAGCAGCGCCCGCCGCCGCTCCTTCCGCCCGGCGCCCTCTCGCCCGCAGAGCGCGAAGGACCCCGCGGGGGAGCCCGGAAGCCGACTGCGCAGCCGCCCCGCTCGGCACGAAGCGAGCGACACAGGGCCGCCTCGAAGGAGGTGCGCGCTTGCTTTCCGCGCTCCCTAAGGTGGGGGGAAACGGAGCGGGAGGGAGAGCGGGAGGGAGGGAGACAACAGCCACCGTAGCGCAGATACACAAGTGCCGTTATTCTCCAGGACTACATCTCCCGATAGGCTGCGCGCCGAGCTCCCGCCCGCTTTCCCGACCTGCTTCGTGACCTTTATCCCGTCTTCCCGCTCACGCAGAGCGCTCAATGATACTCCCAGCAATGCTTTGCGAAAAGCCACGACTAGGTAGGCGTGTCCTGGCCTACAATTCCCAGCATGCTCCGAAGCGGCGGCGCTCAACGTGCCTGGGAAGGGCGGCGCCTCCCTCGGTGGTCTCGGCTCGGGAGCGCCTTCTCCGGGGGCCCGGGTTTTCGCCCTTTTCCTCGCCGCTCCGGCGGCGCTCGGCGGGCTTTGGAAAAAGGCAAGTATGCGCTCCTTTTCCCTTAAAGATTTAGCTTCTTTGACACCGTGGAGGAAAAGACGCGGAAGTTTTGGGAAAGCGGTCAGAGCTTCCGTGGACTCCAGCCCGCTTCACCGCCTGCATCGGATGCATCGGGTTGGAGTCTGCGAAAGCTTCTGCTGGGGCACGTCGCTTGGTCTCAGAGCTTCTCCTCCATCCCTCATTCCCCCCCCTTTGCATTCTTCGGCTGAAACAAGAGACCGTTTCTGCACTATACTGTTATAGCGCTATTACTCCACTTTCAACATCCTGTGGAATCCGGGGGTTTGCAGTTTAGGGAGGGGGCTTTTCTTCAGAAAACCTGAAAAACCTTTGAGATCCCTCCCTAAACTGCAAACCCCCGGATTCCACAGGATGTTGAAAGTGGAGTAATAGCGCTGTAACAGTATAGTGCAGAAATGACCAGACTAAGATGATTACTCGCTTGAAAACTTGTTAAAGCAATATGTCTTTTTGTGGCGCCTTAAAAAACTAGCACATTTTATTTGACATAAAGTCTGATGGACTATATAGCCCTCTCCACCAGATAGAAGCAAGATGTAATGGTTGAACGTTTATGCCCAATAAATCACAGTAGACTTCAGTATGCTGCAAGCATCGTGGTTATTTTTGTTCCCACAAACTAAGCTAACAAACTAAACTTACTGTAAGAGCTCTCAGGGCTGCTGTTCTTTTCACACTGGTTGAGTGATGTAGATTGATATCCTCCAAAAGCTCATGCTAAGGTAGATAAAAGGTGTTGCTTGATTCATCTTCACATGCCGTTTTCCATTGATTTGGAAGTACAGTCATCCATCCACATTTGCTAGGATTAGGGGCACAGAACCCCCGTGAAAGTGAAAAAACCATGAATAACTCTGGGCCCTCCCAAACCATATTTATCACACACAAAAAGTATGGTCGCCATATTCAACCCACCATGGATTCCTTTGAGGCCTCAGGGTTCCCTCACAGGGCAGAAGTGGGTGGCTGGTGGGGCTGACTGCCACCTCCACGGCTGCCCCACACCATTCTTAAGAGGGATTCACAAGCCTCGCTCTTAGTTTCTCAGTCTCACAAGGCTTGCAGTCCCTATTGAAAATGGCATAGGGAGGCCCCAGAGGTGATAGCAAATAATCGGTGAATAGTCAAGTTCGCAAAAGCGAAACCCACAAATGTGGAGGGCTGGCTGTACTTCATTGCACTGGGTAAGATGGATTTCTAAGTAACCATGCTCATGGATCAGGTTTGTGTGAGGCTGGCGTTCTTTCAGCATAAGCTTTCCGCAGGCAGATGCATCATCGTCATGATGATAGATTGAAGAAGTCATGGATAAGTAATCTGACACTGATTGGGAGGCACTGGAGAGAAACTGTTTTGCCACCAGCAAAAAACTGTTGTCCCTCGAAGTCTCTGTCCTGCAAAACAGTATGTAAGGTATTCCAAGGGTTACTGTGTGTCCTTCAGATGCTTCTCTCTGGCACAGCTGGTCCCTTAGAAAAGGGCGTCTGTGGATTGTTTTAGAGTGAGGTCACTTAGGGTGCTTAAAAAAGACTTTTTGCTTTCCTGTGTATGCACCTGTAAAGATACACATGTACTGTCCATAGGTAGCACTTTCTCACTTTCTTTCCCTCATCTATAATATTCTCTTAAGAGTTGTCAGAGCTCTTTTCTCTGCTCTCAGGTCGGGGTAAGTGGAAGGAAGGAGAGAACTCTGACAAGAACCTTCTAGTATTTTTTGCATGCTTGGCAAATGTCAAAGGGGACAGTCGTTCAGTCATGGAGATATATGAGAAAGGATGTTCCAAAATTTATTTGGGGTTTTAAGGTTATAATAATTTCACTTTCGCATTGAAGCATCTTATACAGCCCTATTACAAACTTCTGTGCAAATTAGAAGGAAACTAATCTTGTTGTTTTTGTGCTAAGGGGGAATGGTAGTGGGTCAGCTAACCAAAAAAGCACGCTTCCTACTGACTTATCTGATATTTATTTCCTTATTCAAGCAAGGATTTAGCCTTGCTTTTCCTTTAAGTTCTGCTTAGAAGAAGTAGTTAGCTAGAGTAGTACATTCTCCCTGCGCACAGGTTCATTGCATAGTGCCGTGGGAAACAAGTGTGCTGGCTCCAAAACTTGTTGCTATAGGCAACTCTGGAAAATATTTTGGAGTAGACACACCCTTGGATATGTTTAAACACAGACAGTATAGACACTGCCTTTTCTTAATGCAGTTTTTAAACCACGTTATTCAGCATCATGGTTTCCAAAGCAGCTTCTGTAACTGATGTGGAATCATAGTAAATGTTTAATTCAAACATTCTATGCTCCCTTAGTTCCATCTTAAGCTTTTTTTTTTTTAAGTTCTAAAAAACATAAAATCAAATGCTACCATTGTTGTTTCTGTCTCTGGTCCTCAAACTGTTTGTTGTGAAGACAGTGGATCACTTCACATATGTTTCTGTGGCTGAAGGGAATGTCAGAGGGTGCATACCTCCCATTGCGGATATAACATAAACCATATAAATTTAGATCTGGATTGAAATATAGACTTGAAGTATGTATTGTTTCCACACAGCCCATCCATGAAGGGCATACTTACTCCTTTATCTGTGTAGGCTGAGGTACTGGGTACTTGGCTTATACAATACCATATATTCTCAATATGAAATGCATGTAACCAATACTTACACTGTTGCACAGTGGTCATTTGAAGGTGTGAAGCAGCCTCCTTTGACCATTCCAGTGCACTGGAAAGGTACATGAAATGAAGTGATTTGCAAACTAGCCTTTGCCTGTTAAATCATTATAATTTTCTCCCTGGAAAAAATTGTCTACCCTTCTTTTTATGTGATCTCCTTAGGACCACTAATGTGCTGTGATCAATCTTGTTGGTAAGCCTTCTTTAAAGAACAAGGGTGGGCATATTCCAGACTTGTGGGATCTGTTTCATGAGGTCTTTTTAAATAAAACTTCAAAATCCACCATCTCCATCCTTGAGCAGCAGGGATGGGAAACTTTTGGCACTTCACGTATTTTGGACTTCGACTCTCGGGAGCCAAGGCAGCTTGGCCAATCACTGTGAATGCTGTAGTTTTTTAAAAAATGAGAGGATTGGAAGTTCCTATTGCTGAAAGCCTAGAGAAATAGCCTAGAGAATAAGTAATTTCTCTAGGCAGGAAGTCTTCCTGCAGGAAGTCACACAGTGATCTACTGGAAGGTCCAAATCCAGCTTCTGCCTACCAGAACTTTTTATAGGAGGCTAATGCCAGGCTGCCAGGGATTGTTATTGATGGTTGGAACTCTTGCTAGAGGTATTTCCATTCTCTTTTGTTTCTATTTAACAGCTCTGACATGGGTAGCAAGAAAGAACACATTAAAATCACAAGTGAGCCAAAACCTGGCTTTCTGGAGCGCCTCAGTGAGACCTCTGGGGGAATGCTCATTGGCCTTGGTACTTTTGCATTGTCTTTCTACATTCTCTTTACCAATGAGGTAAGTAACGGGGAATGGGGCTGCTTTTCATATACTTCAGAATAATTAAATATTATGGCCCATTGGGGATCCTCAGTACAGCCAATGACATACCTACTACATTTCGTGCTGTTTGGTCATTTTTTAAGACAAAGAAGCTGTGAAGGCAGGCTCCACTTCATATGCTTAAGGGGATGTTATTACCTTGGAGTAGTAATAGTTAAAACTGTTTTGTTTTTGTTTAGTAAAAACTGTTTTACCTTTTGATGCCCCATTATCTAATGACTTGCTCTTTTGATGCTTCCAAATTAAGGACACATTCTATTAATTCAACAGGGGTTTGACTCTTTAATCAGTTTTTCTTGCCTGTGGAGGCTTGCTTGGGACCACCTGCATGCATGTGCCACTTCCAAAGCAAGCTGAGAGGGAAAAATGCACCAAGCTAGATGAGAGACTTTGCAAGCAGCATGTGTGCACTCGGTCCTGTGTGAGCCTCCATAAGTCCTTCATGCTCTGCACAGTATGGTACATGGGTTCCACTTTTCAACCAATCCTATTTTCTGACAGTGCTCTAGTACCTAACCTGTCAGATAAGAGGAGGAAGCCTGTACTTAGATCTGAAGAAGATGAAGGTGGCGGGGAGTGGGGACTTGAAGGCTAGACATGGTTTAGGCCCCATATTGGCCAGCTTTGCAATACAGTGTGCCACCCATATATGCAAGGGTTCCATTCCAGTAACCCCTGTGTAAAACAAAATATGTGAGTGTTCCATTCCATTGTAATCAGTGGGTACAACATGCATGTACCTAAGCCCATACAGATGCGTGCCTGTCATGTCCATTGGAAGTGACGCTTCACGTGACCTCACATTCATGTAGGGGGAGTTATGCTAGAAGAAGGTGCACTGTACCAGATAGGACAATCAGGAGCTGGGACAGCAGACATTAAGCAGCAGACATTGACCGTTCCCTTTTAGAGCCATCTTTCTCCCCTCCCCTTGGTGTGTTTGTCTACCTGGAATATCCTACGTATATTTGGTGGTAGGCATTGTGGAGAGTTGATACTCATCAAAATTGGGATGTGATTGTTCTTTTTCTTTTCCTTCCTTCCTTCACTTCTGTGAACATCTGTGCCGTAGCAACTTTAGTGTTACACCTCAGTGTTTCCCATTCAAAAAATGTATTTGGAAAGATGAGGTCAGGGTTGTGAATCATCTGCAGGACTTGGGGTAAGTCCGTAAGGGTTGCATGTCCGAGAAGTCTGGCCTGAGGGGAAGGGAAAAAATTAGTAGATTTTTAAAGTGAAAAAAGACATAAAACAGCAAAGAGAATACCTTTCCATTTATATTTTATTTTGCTTTTATCTTTAATTATCATTATTAATAACTAAGTCCCATCCCTAACATTCATACTTGGTTGATTAGTATCTAGAAAGATTAATTTTCTTATTAATAAATAAAATTTTGCCCCACTCATTATTGACAAATAAAATCTCCACCATTTGTACTTGATTAGTCAGTATTTGGAAATACTAACTGTAGCAAATAAAATTCCATCGCACACATTATTAACAAATAAAATTCCCCACTTATACTTGATTGATTGTTATTAAAATTTACATTTAAATGTACTTAAATTGAGTATAAGATGATATTGATTATTGCAGTAGTAAATGTCAATTAATTAATGTATATCCGGACTTTGTCCCAACATGGGACCTAAGATGTGGATTGCTCCTACTATAGCTTTTTCCAACCTGATAACCTCCAGACCTGTTGTTGAGCTGCAACGGTCTGCATGACCATGCTGCGTTTTCCCATTAGGTGTGGGATTGCTCATCCTCTTGCTCAGTTGTCCTCCTGCCCAGAATTTTTAGTTCAGGGAGCACCTGTGGGAAAAAGCAGAACTGACTCTGCTCCTTTTACAGTAACAGGCTCTGAAGCTGCACTTCCCCTAGCCTGCTTTTACAGAACAAGCTTATTGGTTGATCAAAACTGAGTAAATGAGTCATCGTTGGTGTTATGCACTGCTGCTTGCAGATAATTTAATTTGCTTCTGTGATCATACTCTATTAATAATTCTTCAAAATGTCCCTCAGCTCGGATGCCTACTATAAATGCTGGAGAAAAGAATGGCAGCTGAACCATCTGTAAATGCTGTGCGTTAGGCAGATTGATCAGTGTTGCCACTTCACTGCCTGCAGTTGTGGCTTCCAACTGTGCACTGAACTTGACAGTTACCAACAGACTTTTGGCTAAGCCTCATTTTGTACCTTCACTCGGTCTGGGACTATTGTATGTTAACAGCTGGATTATACAGTCTAACAGCTGAAAGGTTATGCAAGAATTTTACAGGACTAGGTTTAACTCTCAAAACAGTTTGGAGTCCTGAATTACTTATATTGCATTGGTACCAATGTGCCTAATGGCCTTCAGAACTTTGCACATACCTCCAAACATAACTTTATTTTGCCATTTGTTTGCACTAAGGATATTCATGCCTGCTTTGATCCAAGCCCTGAGCCGGTGGTTCAGGTTAGAGCCCAGTTCAACTAGACCTGCATGTACAGATCTGGATCATGATTTGGGAATCCAGATTGTCATTCTTTTACTGTTACTGGGAAATATAAATGTAACTGAAACGTAGCTATAACTTTTCTATTTCTTTATATCTGGATGAAACTATGAGTCATGGGAGACTGATCAGAAAGTTACCTCTACCACACTGTCTACATGAAGCATTAGGAGTTTCTATGTTAGGCAAATTTAAAGTCCCATATTAAATTCTACATTTAAATGAACTGGAAATATCTATTGCATCTGTCTTGTGTGTGTACTCCTTTGGCAAACAAACAAGACTATGTCTCTCTGTCTTGACTGATAATGTTAATCTATGACATGGATTGAAAATTAAAAATCATACCACTCCATACCATGAAATATCCCACACCAAAGGCGCTGAAACGTTTTCCTGGGTTTTCCCTCCATGTTGAAATTACTGATGCTCTAGGAAAAAAACCTCAGAAAAGATGATAGTCAGGGAATCCTTCAAATCAGGGCTGGAGAACATGCATCACATCAGAGCTTGAAATTTTACTTTTATGAAGAATGAATATAAGGTATCCCAGAGCAGCTTCCTATTGCTGTTTGGTTATGGATGTCTTTAGAGTGTCATTATACCCAGTCTTTTAAAAAGTAGCTATCCAAGATCTTCTGTAGAACTTTTTCAACTCCAGTTACCTTTAGCCCCAGGCAGTCTGGCCAGTGATGAGGTGTGATCCAAGTGGCAGCACGTGGGGACCCAAACTGTCCCCATGCCTGCACAAACGTCTTATGTGGAACGTAATTCACAAGTAATGTCAAGATGTTTTACTGCTTTTATCAGCAAGGTTAAATGATTTAAGTATGAGAAACTAGAGGTGGCTGTTGATTAGGCTGTAAGTAAGGTATTCATGTCTTCTTCTTTTTCATTCTGGAGCTTGAAGGAATTTGCATCCTAGAAGGCTGTTTCATGCAGTGATTTTGGCCTGATGTTCCACAGGTTTGTTGTTGCCTCAAGGGTTCACTCTTTCCACCCTTCTCCATCTCATCTGTCATTTATTGTCTATAGGGGCGAGCTTTGAAGACAGCTTCTTCTCTAGAGGAAGGGCTTTCTCTAGTGTTCCCTCTTGACAACATCCAGAATGTATTGGGAGAGAATGAAAGGAAGCTTGTGCACTTGTCTGGTCCCCTTCGAACATCAAAGGTAAATACAGTGGCCTGATTACAAGCTTTATGATTATTAAGTTTACTTATACCTTGCCTTTTCTTTTAAAACTGGGATTTGGGTAAGTTTACAAATTAAAATGATTGCAATATTGTTAAAAGCATGCCAAAAGTTTAACATTAAAAAGATTAAAGTATTAACAGTATTAAAGAAGGTTAAAACAAACACTTGGAGAGGACAGAAAACAGTTAAAAAAAGTTCAGTTTAACACAATACAGGATCTTCTTAAAAGCCTTTCCTTAAAAAGTTCATTTCCAGAAGGCTGTCAAAATTAAAACAAATGAACAAACAAAAAAGTCTCTGCCTACCAATGAATGGACAGCAGGAAAGGGCCATTCTAGCCTCTCTCAGAAGGAATTCCAGAGCCCAAGAGCAGCCACTGAGATCTGCAGGCCAATGTGGTCACTGTGGACAACTTGGTTACCCCAGCCCCACAGTGCAGTTGTTTTAAAATAAAAGAAATGTGTCCTATTGTTTCTGTTATGATTTAGATACTTTACTTTTTAAAAAGCTTGCGCTACCTTATTTCATCCCATCCCACATTTTATGTGGATAATCTGCATCTTTTACCTGGATCAAAAGTTTAACAGAGCTTTTGGGACCGGCCACACCAGTCTTCAGATCTGTCCACTGAGTTTGCCATCAGTTTCTCCAGTGGCTTGAGACATAGAATGCCTGTGAATTGCGGCTTATACGGTTTTGTTTTTCTATCATTTGTTGCTCACTAAATGCTTTATGACAGTGGTTCTTAGCTTGTGATCCACAGACCCTCAAGAGGCTTCAGTGTCCTCACAGGGGGTCTGTGAAAACTTGAAGAAATGAGCTTTAAAGAAAGAAAGAAAGAAAGAAAGAAAGAAAGAAAGAAAGAAAGAAAGAAAGAAAGAAAGACAGAATACATTTGTATGGAATCATTCAATAAAAATAATATAATATGAATGTGTGCATTTACTTATTTCTCTGTTCTCTCCAAATTTGAAGACTCTTGATGAGCAATTTTAAATAAATATTTGATGCCCTTCAGAGTTTTAAATCTGAGTTTACTCTTGGTGATCTGCAGCAACAAAATATATTTAAAGGGGGTCTGTGGTAAAAGAAAGGTTAAGAATTGCTGCTTTATGATGCATGCTAGGGGCAAATAATCTGGTACCAAAGCATAGTGAATGATTAGGGCTTGTCTGATTCAGAAGTTCTTTTCCTTGCAAATACCTATGATAGCTGAGAGGTGAAGACAAGGTCTCTTGAACATGTTGGTAGGGACTACTGCTCGCTCCTTGGTGTATTTCAGGACTGACTATTGGCAAGAAAAGATTCCAGGTTAACTCTTCCCAAGTAGTAAGCCCTGGTAGAAATGTAACTTTTGGCTAAGGACATTCTGGGTAAGCAATTATCAATTTATGGCCATCTAGATTATGCTGTACTGCCACTCACTTCAACCCTGACCAATGTGGCCACTACTGAGAGATGATGGAACTTTGCAATCCAGCAGCATTGGGAGAGGACCACAAATTGGCCATCTCTGTTCAAGGAGGATGATGCCATAGTATTTTCCTGGTAAATGTCCTGTTGTGGCTTCAGTGTGATCCCTTTATTGAATTCAAGGGTAGTAGCTGGAGAGCCAAAATAAATCTCGGAGAATTACTTGGGGGATGACATTTGAATGGTGGGTGGGACCCCATACAACCACCACATTGTAGCTTAATGCTCCAACAGCCATTAACTAAGAAGGGGCATTTCAGTCTTTGGAGCAGGGACCCATACCAAAGCTAGGAAACTAGCCAAAATGGTATAATGGTAAAGGGATCATGGCCTTCTGAGGAACCCCAGGGAGACCCCTTTGGCCTGCTTGGGAACATTGCTTGTCAGACCTTTCCAGCAGACTGTTAAACTAGATTTGTCTGTATATTTGAGGGACTTCGGTTCTTATCCAACAGAACATAGATCTAACAACTATATAGATAGGTTCATGTATTACCGATTTAAACTCTGTCTATCTCCATCCTTTTTTCCCCCTAGCCTAAATCCTAGGGAAACCTTTGTAAATTTTATTTTTCCTATCAGTCTGTTCTTCTTTTGCATTTCATAGCCTTTGTATGATCCCAGCTATGGACTTTCTATCCGGGCTGTCAAGCTCAAGCGTAAGGTGGAGATGTATCAGTGGGTAGAATATGAAGATTCCAGGTAAGATGTATCCATTAATCATTTTTATGCCATATATTGTGTAAATGGGCTTGGCAATTAGCAGGAAGGGGTCTTGTATTTTGTATAATCCAATTAAAGATTAAAAGGAAGCATGGACATATCCTTCTGCCTCTTGTAGCCTTTTCCTTTAATTGAATCCAGTAAGTTCTTGAAGTTTTTAACAAAGATTTTCTTTTGTCCAAGTGTTTTCTTTGAGTGTCTAGCTTATCTCTCCTCCCACAGCGGATTATAATGACAAGCTATAAGAAAACAAAATGATGACTCACTTTGTTATAGCTGGCTTCTGGAGTGGAAAGTATGATAAACTGTGTGTGTGTGTAAGGCAGGGAGGGTTCCACTCATTGCTATGCATCCAGCTCTCTCTCCACCTTGCCCTTCAGCAAGTGACATGCGAAAATGGACTACAGTAAAGTGGCATGGAGGCAGGTATCTTGCTTACTGGTACAAATTCCTCTCTCATAGTTTTTGCAAAGTTATTTTTTTAAAGTTATCAGTTGTGTAGTCATCCCTCCACATTTACTAGAGTTCAGGGCTCAGGATCCCTGTGAAAGTGGAGAAACTGTGAATAACTCCAAACCATGTTCAACATACACAAGTGTATGATCAGCATATTCAACCCACCATGGATGCCTTTGAGGCACCAGGGTTCCTTCACAAGGCAGAAGTGGGCAGCTGATGGGCCTTGCTGCCACCTCCACTGCTACCCTACACCATTTTTAATAAGCTTCATTGACAGTCTCTCAGTCTTGCAAGGCTTGGAGTTCCTATTAAAAGTGGTATAAGATGGTAGCTGAGGCAGCTGCAAATAATCTGTGGATAGTGAAATCCACCCAGGTGAAACCTGCAAATGTGGAGGGAGAACTGTAGTTAAGTATTCAGGAATAGTTAAATAGTTAGTTGCTTGTAAAGTTATTAAAAAGTAATTAAAGTGGTTATCAAAAAATTGAATGTTATAAGCTGTTGCTCTACAATACAAAACACACACTCCTTCCATCTACCTTGTTGTTGCCTCAACACCCATCATAGAGCGTGAGCCAGTACCTGAGCTATGTGAAATTCATCCTCCACAGCAACAAAGTAACTTAAGTGTTACTTTGCAAAATAAATTAGCCATCATTAGTTTGTACTTTGTGACATTAACTTATGTAGTTATGTCTTGGTTATTGGAGAAGGAATTAATTAGAAGGAGTTAGCAGTTGTGACAGTATAAGTTCCATTCTCTCACAGCAAACCTAGGTCTGTTTTACTGACTATCCTTCCAAGATGAGTGAATTCATTTTATTCAGTTCTTTCTTGCCACCCAGATTTTATGTTGATAGCACTCTCGTCGTAACTTCCTTCTCACTTCTCATCTGAGCTTGGGAATTTTACTTTTTGGAGTACAACTTCCAGAATCCCCAAGTTAGCATAGCTACTAGTCATGCTGGCTACGGGGTGCTAGGAGTTGTAGTCTGAAAGCAAAATATCTTTCCAGACTTCCGTTCCTGCTAAGAATGGACATCTCTCATCTAAATCAGTTATCTCATAAAAGCAAAAATGGTTAGCTAGTATTGTGTCCTAGACATGATCATTGGATTAGTTCAAGCATATACAAGTTTGGGCTCCCTTATCCAAAATGCTTAGGACCAGAAGTGTTCCATATTTCAGGGTTGTTTTTTGCTTTTTGGGGGGCTGAGTTGGAATACATAATGAGAGATCTTGGAGAAGGGACCCATGTCTAAACATGAAATTCGTTCATGTTTCATATATACTTTAAATTGTGGATTTAAATTGTTGTAAATGATATGCAGTTGTATATTGTTGTTGTATATATACAATTGTATAATCATTAAAAATTATAGACTGTTCTTTCATTGTGGGGTCCACTCTTTTCTCAGTTCTTCTCCTCTTGTCTTCTTCCTGTAGAGAACATGAGAGAATTATGAGAGGCAGTCACGATCCTGTAATTCTCTCATGTTCCCCGCAGAAAAAAGAGTGGGTTCCACTTTGCAAAAGTTTCAGGTTTTGGAGGGTTCAGATTTCCATATAAGGGAGGTTTTACCTGTACTGCCATTACTTACTGATAGTTCTGTGATTTATAAATAATAAAGTTTTGTGAAATGTGGGCTTCTCACGTTGTATGTTTGCAGTGTTTTGTTATACTTTCTTCCTCTAGGGAATATGAAGAAGATGGGGAAATGAAGAAAGAAACCACATATTCATATAGTAAGTTATTCAGCAAACACCATCCTTACTGTAATTGACACCAACTCTAGCTCTCTGCATCCAGATGGTTGCATGACAAGCAGAAATTCAACAGGGGTGGCTCTTGCCACCTTTTCCTTCATCTTTAAGCTAGGGGAAGCTGCACTGTGCTGTGACAATGAGGACAGCTCTGTTGGATTTCTCCCTGTCACGTGGATATTGGAGGACACAGAACCATTGGCAGGAAGAAGGCGGCAACTTTATCTTCTGAGTCCTGAAGTTAAAAATGACCTAAGGGTATATTTGTGCATAGTGTTTATATGCTGCACAGTCTTTGTGAAACTCAGAATTGGAATTAGTGGGGCTATCCTGATTGGTTGGCAACATTTTAAAGGTAGTATGGTGTAGAGGAAAGTGGGGAGATTATTCTCCCACTCAGTGCTGACTCCTGCCCTTGAGTAGGAGATGGGAACTCTCCCTTGCCCTGGAAACCTTGCTGCCACCACCTACTGATTTTAACCCCCTTTCTTCTGACTCAGTAGAAGCCACTGGGGAAAAGTAAATTTAGAGCTCCCTTCCTCTCCTACCCTCTGTGGAAGAGAGGAATTCTGTCTGCAGGCATAACTGGCAAAGGCATGTGGAAAAAGAGAGTGTGCAAGGAGATCTTTAAGGAAAGATGTTTTATTCTAAACAGGCAATATAATAACAAAAAGTATATTATTCATGGAGGCTGCTTCCTCCAGGCATTACTTAGTAGTTACAAAGTTACAGATATTTCATCCAGGGTTTTAAAAGAACAAAAACCCCTAATGGGACTAGTTAAGAACATTCCTATCTACTCACATTGTTACCCAGATGCTGCGGTGGTGATGGCAGAAAGGAAGCCAGGAGACCGGGCCTAGCATGCCTAGCCTACCACTGGCTCTCTGCTTCTCATGGATGGTTCTCTCTCTCTCTCTCTCTCTCTCTCTCTCTCTCTCTCTCTCTCGCCTAGTAGTCTCTCAGGCCTTTTTAAAACTTCTTGACCAAAGTGTCTCGAAGTTTCTCATTTTTTCTCCTATCTGGTCTCTATGATGCTGACTCCCAGTAAATGTAACCTAAGCTCAATACCTCATTAACCCCTTGTTTACCTGGAGCAAGAACTCTCCCCCTCTAGCTGCGTTGCCTAGATAATGGGAAGAGCCCATTACACGTATGGTGTTCTTATTAGTTTGTTCCAGCGTCACCTCTTTGGCTGACAGGAACTTGCTTTGCTTCAACTCCCCCACCTTTCAGATATACTTCTCCTTTGAATCCTCTCCTTTGTGGCATGTGTTCCAAAGATACTCATTTGGCATCTTTTTTGGTGTTTAAGTGCCTCTTAATAGTTGCATTGTTATGTATGTAATTATGTTCATGATTAGTAGAAATTGAGGGGGAAGAATATTCTAAGCCAGGATCTCCTTATAGCAAAGATGGAGATCTGTGGTTCTCCAGATCTTGTTGTACTGCAGTTCCCACCCTTTCTCTTTATTGACTATGCTGGCTGGGACTGAGCTGGTGGAGTATTGTATTTCACCAACTTTCAGAGTGCTGCACAGTTCCCATCCCACCCTAGAGGAGATCCACATCATTATGTGGTTCCTGGGGTGCTTTCCAAGCATGAATACCTTTCTTTATACCTTGTCTTGCTTTTCTTTTAGACACAGAATGGAAATCGGAAGTTGTGAACAGTAGGAACTTTGACCGAGAAATTGGTCATAAGAACCCTAGGTAGGTCTCATATTTCCCAACCTCCCTCCTCACAAAGCACAGTCACTGGGGGTGGTGTTGGTATGAATTCTACCTCTTCCTGCATTGTTCTTATGCTTCTGAACATCTTGCAAAAGGTTCTTTCTTGTTCCACTTAATCCTGAGCAGATGCTGGCAGCTATTCTGGAATCCAAATAGGATAACACTGCGAATTGTTTAGCACAGAGACCTGGGGAAAATTTGTTTTTCCAAATGTTTTAATGTAATGTTGTAATGTTCCTTCACTTTTGGTCATGTTAACTACAGCTTGTGGAAGTTGAGGCCTCAAATATCTGGAGGGCCAACGGTGCCTTGCCCTCAGCTTAATAAATGCATTTGTGTATGGTTTTCTGCACACCAGTTGATTTATTTGGGAATACAGAGTGCTCTTTTGCCTTGATATATGGTTATAATTTTACAACAACATACCTTGTGTCTACCATGTGGGAGTTCACTTCGCCATTCTTTATATCCATGCAGTAACATGGCTGTTGAATCTTTCACTGCGGTTGCTTCTGACGTCCAAGTTGGCAGCTTCTTTCTTTCCAAAGGTAAGTGGTTTGATTTGCTTGAACTAGGTTGTCCTTATTTATATCTCAGCCCATTGCATAATAGGAACTCCTAGGGGGGAAAAAACGATTTTGATGTCAGTGATCTCAGTTTCCAATTTTATTTTTTCACCTCTTGCAGAGTAATGATTGCATAAGATGAAACTAGAATGTCAGCTTGGGTTGTCATAGTTAAGTATCTTATGACACTGTTCAGTGCAGAGGTAATGCCCTGTTCTTTTCCTAGGTCTTGTTGAAAAAATTGATAATTTCAAACAGATGAGCTTGTCCAGACTGGAAGATCCCCATGCTGATGTGATCCGCTCAGGGGATTACTTCTTTCACAGTGAGAATCCTCGACGTCCAGAAGTAAGAAGATAGCTATTACATGTATATCCCTCCTTTTCTCCAGTGAACTCAAGGCAATGGATGTGGGTTTTGTTTTTCTCTCCTTTTAGCCTTTGAGGTAGGTCTGGTGGAGGAAGACTGACTGGTCCAGGATCACCCAGTGAGTTTCATGTTGTTGTCATTGTGTGCCTTCAGTTGTTTCTGACCTACGGCAACCCCAAGGCAAGCTGATCACAGAGGTTCTTAGCAAGATATGTTCAGAAGGAGTTGCCTTTGCCGTTCTCTGAGGTTGAGAGAGTGTGACTTGCCTAAGGTCACCCAAAGGATTTCCATAGCTGAGCAGGGATTTGAACCCTGGGCTCCAGAATCATAGTCCAGTGTTTAAACTACTACACGATGCTGACTCCATTGAGTTTCATGATTTGATAAGAACTTAGATTGGAATTTCCCAAGTCCCAACAGAAGAACAATGATTTCAAAAGCCCCACAAACCTGGTATCCGTCTCCTACTACCACCAGCTGCTGTTTATATCAAATTATGTTAACATTATTTTACCCTGATGCTAACCCACTGTTTATAGGACCTGCAGTGTGCTGAGATCAGAGTTTAAGACGTGCATGATCTAGAATGGCCCTCGGGAATTAAATTTATAACATGTTGTTCACGTGAGCGCAAGGAATGTGGAAAAAGTATATTTAAAATTTCCTTTAGAATGCTTCTGTTGCCAACAGCTTTACTGTCTCTCACTTTCAGGTGGGAGACCTTCGGGTCTCCTTCTTCTATGCAGGTTTGAGTGGAGACACATCCCACCTTGGTCCAGCAGATGTGGTAAATACTTTAGACTCTTCCACATGTAAAGAAATCCCCTCTCTCAATGTAACATTCAAAAGTTTTTTTCTTTAAAAAAAAATCTTGGATTTTTCACTCTGCACTTTTTTTAGGTAACAATAGTAGCTCGCCAACAGGGGGACCAGTTGGTTTCGTACCGAACCAAATCTGGGGATATCTTGCACATTCTCTATCCTGATGAACTCTCTCCTGAGGTAAGAATTAATCATCAGTATAGAGGTGGAGGGTGGAAATAATTGTGTTTTTTTCCCCTGACTGCGTAAGTAAGATGTGATGAAAAAATATAGTTTAGTTTCCTCTCCATTAGTCCTGGAATATCTGTCTTGGGGAAGGGGCACTTGTGCCTTAACAACAAGGATGGGCAACCTCCGGGAGTTGTAAAGGGACAAGGGGCCTGTCCTTTGCTGCTTCCTAGCTGTGAATTTGCCACAAGTGTGGCAAATTTTGTGGCAATTCAGTGGCAAAACCCTAGAATTTCTTTCTGGAATGCTGGGGACTTTCCTTTGTAACAATAGAAGAAATTACATGACCTGGCCTGGTGAATCAAGGATCCAACTTTATTTAGGGAAAGAAATGTATTTCTGTCTCCCACTATGACAGACTGTGGTTCTATTTAAAAGAAGATGTATGAATGCCTTGTTTTCAAAGGAAATTCAGGGGACAGTAGTGTTGCTATACGGCTGAATGATACAGTCTAGCAGAAAAAATTGATGCAGGATGCCAGGGGCTACAGAAGTATCCCCACATGAAGGCTGTGAAGTGGGTTGCCTGCCCCTACCAATTTACATGCTCCATCCAACTCACCTGTTGCACAGAATTAAGAGTCCTGCTTATTACGGCAGGAGAGAGCAAGGTAAGCAAAGGAACTCCTGCAGCAGCAGTACAAAAAGTCCTTTGGTTGCATCCTTTCTCATAGTTCTGAACCTCTTAAAGTACCAGGCATAACTCCCAGGCGAAGCAATACTAACACTAGTAGTTGGTAGAAATAGCACCTCCAGCAGAATGAAAGAGAGGAGCCTGACTGGCAGGGAACAAGGTTGCTAACAAAAGAGTAAGTAAGTCAGAGGGGTGTTTGTACAAATAATTCTATGGTTGCTGCTTGATTTTCAACACTTCATTCTTTTGAACTGAAGTTAGAATTGAAGTCTTCCTCACATCATAGGAATAAGATGCAGGAACACTGTGCTTTGTCAATTGTCTCTTTCTCTGGACATCTTCAAAAGGGGTTGGACACCTCCCTGCTGGGGATGCTTTAGTGGGAGATCCTGCACTGAGCAGGGGATTGGACTCAGTGGCCCGTGAAGCCATTTAACTGTATGATTTTGTGAAAGTGTTGGGAAAACAGTGTGATGAAAGCTCTAATTTGAATATTTTCTAGGCTTTATCAAATTTTCAAAACTATATTTTAGAACAGGGTGTTTTTTTAAAAAAAATTCTGTGATAGAATACTGCCAAGTGGATTGTTCTCATATAAAAATGAATAAATCTGTTTTGAAAGTTTTATTTCACAGAAATATTGGGGTGTCTCTCTAGTAGTAGGCACAATTACAATGAAACATCTGTGACTTTCTGATTTGTGTCTTTGTTTTGAATGGTGGTTACAGCTTTATCTCCTATTCCAGCAATGCCCTCCTCATAAGAAATCCCTGCTGGGTTGCTTCTCATGTCTTTTTCAAAGTCATATTTTCTCTAAGTCTGTGAAAGAAGCAAGAAGCCATTGGTTCACACCATGTTCTTATTCTGTAAACCTATAAACTCTGTGTGTGGCAGGGGGTGGGGCTAGCAGCCGCCAAATGATAATATACTTTATGTGATTAAATGGCATGATTCCAGATAAGGATTATTGCACACTTTGCTTCCAAAACTCATCAGCATAGTGTAGCAATTTAGACCACTTTGGAGGAATGGCGTTTCATGATATGTCACAAAAGCAGAAGATGAAATATGGCTGTATTTTCGCAAACCATAATTTTGTTGGGCTTAAATCTGCTTTGAATATTATAAGGAGCAGACTGGAAACAGTGATGAGCTTCTCTTGTTAGCTCATCACTGTTTCTTCTTATGTCCAAACTGGGACACATGTTGGCTAATTTAGTTATGGTTTGTCTAGGCAACTTTAGCAGTTGTTTACAGTTTAAGTTTGTTCAGTTAAAGTGATTAACAATCTTTTTGCTGCTGAAGGGTCTGTAGGGAAGGGCTGTGAATCCAGGACTGCAAATGCATACACACACACACACTCCCTTTCCCCTCTACCCCTCACTCAAACATAAGTATTGGCATATTAAAAAGAATTTCAGAACACTCTTACTTAATTGGAAGCATTCACAGAAAGATAAGTATTGGATGCTGATAGGATCACTAGGTATGTGTTTGGATGTGCTCACTTAACACTGAACACATTTTAGGAAGTGTTCCAAAAAGAACATGAGAGTAACAACATGAAGACCTGGGGTCTACGTGCAGCTGGATGGATGGCTATGTTCGTTGGCATCAGCCTTATGACCAGGATTTTCTACACACTGGGTAAGTTTGGTGATGGCAGCCTAGTCTGAGTTGTAAATAGAGCTATAATCAGAATCAGTTCTGAGTGATATAGATAGTAGGGAATGCTACATTTTAAATGTAATTATCAATCTAAAGATGTATAGTTCCTATCTTTACATTTGTTGTAAATTCTGGAATAATACAACCTAGTGCTCCCATTCACATGTTTTCCATTACCTTTCTGTTGATGGTTCAGGGGGAAGATCTGGAAAAAATTTTCATTGAACTGGTCACTACTTTATATGATGGTTTATTGGGACGGGAGAGAAAATAATGAGTTATTCAGCTCCAGTAAGGGCTAGACCCTGTTAATCATGAAGGCAAGGAACTTTGTTTAAGTTTTTATGACAGCCAGGATACATCATGTTTAATTCTGCATTTTGTAATCTCATTTTTTTTCCTTGAAGAACTTTTTTTTTTGGAAACCATTGTTTAAAGGATTCACTTCAGGTAAAAAGGTAGTGTAGCCCTCCAGATGTTGTTCAGCCTCCGTGCCCAGAAATCCTTGCCCTTGGCTTCACTGGTTAAGCCTGATGGGTGCTGCAGTCTCAGCAACATCTGGAGGGCAGAGTGGCCCATATCTGACTTAGTTTCTCCAAGGCTTCTCATCCTTTCTTTGCATAGCATGTGGATTTTGTTAGTTATTTTTCCAGAGTTAATGGAATTTTTTTTTACATATATATTCCAGGTTTTTCTCTAAAAGAGAAAAGATAATGTGTTGTCTTCCAGATCTTGCTGGACTGCAGCTCCCATCAGCCCTAGCCAGTTTAGTTGATAGTGAGGAATGATGGAATTTGGAGTCCAACACCCTCTTGGAAGGCCACCTGTTCCCTATTCACACTCTGAGTGCATGGATTGTGTATATATGGGATTTTTGCAGTTTTCTCTTGCAGTAACTCTGATGTAAGATCAAGCAAAGAAATGAGGACTGTCACAAACTTACTTGGTGAACTTTCTGGCCAAGCAAAGGTTTGAACTTTGGTCTCCCCATTCCCCATTCCCCACTCTAAAGACTCATGACTTTTCTGTACTCAGATGTGTATAACAAAGGAGTAGGTAAAAAGTATGATCTTGTATTGATGTAATGGACAGGAATAGGGAAAAAAAGACTGGTGAAATCAGTGTGTGCTGGATTAGATGTAAAGCACAGTTTAGCAGGGATGTGTATTTTGTTGTTGTTGTTGTTTTCCAAGGAATGTACTAATGTTCCATTTGTTGTTTAATTATTCTTCCCACTACAGTGGACTGGTTTCCAGTGATCCGGGAGCTGGTTAACATTGGCCTGAAAGCATTTGCCTTTTGCTTAGCCACATCTCTCTCCCTGCTGACCATTTCAGTGGGCTGGCTGTTCTACCGACCTCTTTGGGCACTACTGATAGCACTGCTGGCTGCCGTTCCTATTGTGATTGCACGGTCCCGGGTTCCACCAAAGAAGCAGCAGTGACAATGTGGAAAATCTGCCTAGATTTCTTCAGAAGTGTGACACATCTAGAATTTCAATCATACTTGAAGCAATTACAACCATGTGTGCACAAGCACAGTCTTTGATATTGCAGTACAGATGGTAGATACCAAAGAGTTCCATCACGGACCTATATGTAAAATACTTGTACATTTTTTAAGAAATTATGTAATCAATCGGAGAAATACGACTGTCCCAGCTTGTCTTTTCAAAACCTTGAGTCATAATGATAAGTGATAGAATGTGTGTTTGGAACTAAGCATGTGTTAAATGCCTCTGCCTTTGTTAACTTGATTAAAATAATTGCCACAGAGAAAGACCAGTGGTGCAGGGCCTTGATGTGGACCAAGGGAGACTTTGAAATCAGCATATCATTTTTTTTGTAACCTTAATCTGCTTTTTATTTGCATATCTCTTTTATGAGTGTTCTTATATGTTATTAAGTGCATGCAGTGGTTTGGAGTTTTTCTCCCATCTTCATTTTGTTTGTCACGTGCTGGTCTAGTTTGCTGTGCATTTGAGTTAGGTGAATTCTAGGACCTTGAGTTGTGTTAAGGAAGACTCCAGCACTGGTCTAATCGGGATATTTATTCATCCTTTTTTCTATTTCTGCTAGCATGGGTTATTGAAACTTGTATTCCACTTTGAGTAGACCATGAAGATATATGTTGATTCCATGTGCTCTGTCCACACACCCTTTTAGAAATAATACTGTATTTGTGATAATCTGATTTTTCACAGTGAGAATTCTTTCTCAGAATACCTCTAATGCTTCGCCACCTTGTCTCTATTAGGAAATAGCACTGAGGCTTGAAATCTGTTGGGACATTGTGCTGGCATAACTTCAGAGTGCACTAATGCTTTTACTTGTTAAACACTTAAGTAAGGAGGTACCCAGTAACTACCAGAAACCCAGAATGGTCATTGGAATGTCATATATAATAGCCTGCATAAGTAAACTGTTGGATTTGAAGAGGATTTTGACCTGAGAAGGGCTAGGAGGTGTGTAGTCCTCATGATGTAGTGATTTGAGCATTGGACTATGGCTGTGGAGATTCCCTACTTGGCCATGGAAACCCACTGGGTGACTTTGGGTGTGTTGTACACTCTCAGTCCCAGAAAACCCCATGACAGGCTCACTTTAGAGTCACCATAAATCAGAAACCACTTGAAGGCTCACATTAAGTATGTGGCCCTCCAGTTGTTGTCAGGGGACTGTCACTTCTGCCAGCATGGTTAGTAATGAGGGAATCATGAGAGATGCAGTCCAACGACATCTAGTGGTCCACCCAACCCCCATCCCTGGTCTAGATTAAACATGCCAGTGGGTAGAAGGGATCATCTCTGTCATGAAGCAGGTAAATGTATGACTTTTACCAAAAGCTACAGCACATAGGTCATAATTGCTAGCAATAATAATTTACCCAAAGATGATGGAGACATTTATCTAGCTGTATACTGAGAAATAAAAGGTGCCTACAGTATGCTAAACCACAGACCTCTACCAAGCTGTGTTCTCCCCACATTATTAGTTGGGCATTAATTATATTGCCCATAAATTCCCAAGAGTAATTACTGGATAAGATTCCAGTTTTTGCAAAGTGGAGGAAGGATCTTCTAATATTGAGCTAATCTTGTTCCATTTCTGGTGGTCAAAGGGCCACCAGAATCTAATGACCACATTAAATCTAATGACCACTGCTTGCATAGGGAAATCTCAGTATTTCACTAAAGTCCAGACAAAAATGGATCGGTACTGTCTTCCTGTTTAAGATGCTGTCGTGCTACTGTTTTAACATTTTATTACATCTGCTGTGTGGTTAGCTATGAATACAGACAGAAGTTTTATGCCTGTTTTTATGCTAAACAATAATCTTGTGTACTTTACAAGAGCAATGTCTGACATTCTTTTTTATGGGTGGAAGTGCCAGACTTTTATATTTTTGTGAATAAAGCTTCATAAATGGGGGTAGGTTATTCTTTTCCATTGATTAAGTATCCTTTAACACTGAACTGGGGCATGAAAATGGAGTCACACTCTCGGCTTTAGCATACTGCTCATCCTTGGAGACACATGAAGAAATCCAGTTTGTAAAACATTCTGCAAATTCCAGTAGCAACCACACACACAACTGCTTTGAGCTGTGCATGTGTGACTGGTCCCCTAGAAATGGGACAAGGCCACAATAGTACCACAACAGCTGCACAACATGGGTGTGACCCATTGCCTGCAAGTCATTGAACCATGAAGCAGTTCCAGAGTGCGGAACAGCCAGGAGAGAGCTCCCTTCTCCATAAGCATATTATCTGGAAACTGGGACTGTTTCTTCCATATCGCCTGATGTTGCTCCAGACCTGTAGATAAAAGCTTTGCTGCAGTATGAACAGTCTGCAGCCCTTTGAGAAACAATGAAGGCTTTCCCATATAAATTCCTTTCCCAGTTATACATATATCTTTTTGCTACCAGTACACTTGCAGGTTTCTTCCATAAATCTGGATACTACTATAATCATCCCCCCACTCCCGTTCAGGAAACACTAGGTTCATTTTTTGTTTTTTTTCTGGGTAGGCTTTAGCTGGAGATTCTGCACTGATCAGGGGATTGAACTTTATGGTCCATGAGGCCACTTCCAATTCTATGGAAAGGGAAGAACTTTGGCTTAACCAATCACCTGTTGGTTGCATATGTTTCAAGTTTACCTGGAGGAACTGAGATGCTGTTAATCCATCTGTTATCCTATCCACTCACCCTCTCTCCCTCTGGAGGGAGTTCCACAGTCTTTCCATACAATTAGAGAATGTTACTTCTCAGCACAACATGTTTCTTTACTTCCATTGGCAAGCTGAGCTATTTATCCTGCTTATATAGTGGGACTCAGGTATACCACTGATCTGTAGCTTTAACTTTAAGCTTCCATGGGTCCCGAGAGCTTTCCACTGTGGCTAGTACGAGGTAGAAACTAGATGAAATGTAGATTTCACATCCGCAGAGGGCTGTCAACATCCTTCTGAAGGAAAGAGCAGGGGAGTTAAATCTATGATCTATGCATTCACTTCTGTAAAAGTAACCAAAAGTCCACACAGAGATTAAAAAAAAGTCTGTTGAATTGCCAGGACACACCTTGGCTTTCCCAAAGGCAGAGTAAAAGGAACTAGGATTCAAGGAATGCTTTACATATATTCATGCCTACGTACAACAGACATTGGCAGTTTAATGTGCTGCATCAGAATGCTTGGGGAGGAAAAGCATGCAGCACAAGAGATTACCCCTGGAATGGACACCTCAGACGGTGCAGACACAGCATCTAGATTCAGGCCAATCATAATGACAAGAAAGTGAAGATGGTGTCACCAGCTTTACTTTAGGCACACACAGAAGCCCAAACATCATCTGAGTATACATGTCTACAAAGAATCTGTGAAAGCATGTCAAGGTTAGGAGTTGATAAATGCAGTCCCAAGAATCAGCATGGTGTAGTAGTGGTTTGAGTGTTTGACTACAACTCTGGAGACCAGAGTTTGAATCCCTGCTTAGCCATGGAAGCCCACTGGGTGACAACGGACATGTCAGACTCTCTCAGCTTCAGAGAAAGGCAAAGGCAAACCCCCTCTGAACACATCTTTCCAAGAAAATGCCTTGATAGGTTCCACTTAGGCTTGCCATAAGTCAAGAATAATTCAAAGGCACATCACCAACAACAACAACAACTTGCCAATATCCCATACTTGCTGTGAAAGCTGTTTCTGCCTTTGCTTAACATTTCTACCTATGCACAGGAAAAGGACAAAAGAATAAGGGTTAACTAAGATTTAAGCAAGGGCTTTTAATAGTATGCTGTCTATAGTCTGTTCTGCTAGTAGAACATAAATGAATATAACAGTAATCACCACCACTACCAAGAATAATACATTATGGCTGTAATATTAACTAGCCAGAGAGAATAGTGGTGAGGTGATCACCCTACCCATGACGATTTTCCTTATCAAGAGTGTTCACCAGACACGCACCTGTCCAACTGGGAAAGACTATTCTTTGACTGAGAAACTCATATTCGAATACAGTGAATATTTAATGTGAACTACTTAGGAGTCGCATTTCTGTCATTTTTCTTTCATAGCAGCTTCAATAACCAGTAAGATTGACTTTCAATCACTTGTTCAGTCTTTTTCAATTCTGGGAAACAATGATTTCTGTAATAGCCTCTCTACTCTGTATCTGTTCCCACGTAAGGGAACACGCACCTTTGTAGGGATGTTGTGCAGATACAGTATCTTGAATACCTTGAAGAGCCATGATTTCATTGGCACATGTCTTCCCCTCTACAACTGTTCTACATCACCATGTTTAAAATTGCCCAGGCCAACTCATCACCTGCAAGCCAATTTTCCGACAGCAAGTTTCTATGGACTCAGATGGTTCTCACACCTAAAATACACAAACCAATGCACTCAAAACCACAGCTAAAAACTTGCCAGAGAATGCACTCAGCTGGCACAACCTTCTGGAGTCCAGGGTTGCCTCTATGCCATGATGGTGTAGCAGAGTTCAACTTTGTGAAAGCTGGCATCCTGTTCAGTTATTCATGCCATCATAAGCCAGACTTCTTTTTCTTGTGTACCTTCAAGTCATTTCTGACTTCTGGAGACCCAAAGGTGAACCTATCATGGGGTCTTCTGGGGCTGAGTGTGTGAACCACCCAAGGTCACCTAGTAGCTTTCTATAGCCAAGTGTTCACCAGGGTTGAAGTCCAGCACTCACTAGACCACACTAGCTCATTTACAGTTGTTGCACCATTTGGTCACTCCAAAGTGCCGTTCCACCTACCTCTCTAGTAGCACAGGTCTTCCAACAAAGATTTCACAGGCCCTGGAAAGAGGGGCAGTGTACAATGACACCTCCAGCCCTCTTCCAGCAGTGAGGTGTTTTGCAACCAGCAGTTGCAGGGCCTCTAGTGAGTCCCATTGCAGTTGTCTGTTGAAAAGTGCTAAATTACTGAGAGAGGTCTGGAGCCTCAACGCCCTGCCCCAATCTTCCAGCATCTTGTCTAAAATTTAAAATTGGTGGTGCCTACATCACAGTGCTCTAAAGAAGTGTGAATCATATAGCTGAAGCATACACTAAACAAAGATAAACCTATGGAAAGAAGATTCTTGAAGAATAACAGTTCTTAAAGGCTTTATTTTTTCCTGAAGATTCAGTATAAAAATATTTTTCTTCTGAATATATTTTAAGTGCTAAAATTAGCTGCTGTCAGATCAAATACAGGGAGGTTTCAAGTCCTACAAATCTAGGCCAATAAAAGTATTTTTTAAAATGGTTGTGTAAAAACAATTATGCAAAAAAGTATATGAATCACAGCAGTCTTAACTATACAACAAGCAAGGAAGTTAACCTACAATAATCAGTCTGTAATGGCACAGGACAGGCATCACTTATTTTTTCCTATTTTTTCTATTTTTTTCTTTTGCAATCCACAATCATTTTCGTTTCATATTCCTTTTGGGTGTTGAATTTTGGTTGGTTGAACATAGCCCACAAGAATTACAAAGAAATTGGGGGAGGGGTCAAAATGCAGACAAAAGCTAAACCAATACTCTTGAAAATTTTTCCTTCCCTAAGTCTAAGAAATTTTCCCTGAGGTATTTTTTAATAATAGCAAAAAAGTCCACATTTGTCTCTTGCTCAAAGCCTGACAAACTTAATAGTGTGCACGTGTATGTGTGAAAAAGAGTGAGAACATTATCAATTACCTTGCCCAGTTCCCATTTACATTTATGGATCTTGTAAAGGAGAACTTCCCTGTGGGCTGCCTTCTACTTCTTGTCAGCATCCTGTTTCCTGAAGGCAATAAAGCAGCATTCCCCAACCGCGTTTCCTCCAGATGATTTGGACTTCGACTCCCATCAGCCTGTTAGCACAGTCAATAGTCAAGAATGCTTGGAGCTGATGTCCAAACTATGTGGAGGACTCCAGGCTGGGAAAGACTTCAATAAGCATTCTAACTATTTACATGGAAAGGTGCAGCTTCACTGCTCTTCACTGTTAGAAGTGACACAGTTGGGACTTTCCACAGCAGCCATTTAAATTATTTTGTTTAAAAAGAAGCAGAAGACAGACACAGTGAAAGAAAGTGATTAACGGGGACGTAACCTAAAATAACTAATGTACGGTGGTGCAAGCCCAATAGTTCAGAGGACAGCTTTTACGTGAGAAAGTTCAAGAAGAACTATAGTCCACAACAAGAGTTCTCCAAAAACATCAATAGCATTTAACAAATCTGCTCCTATAACCCCACAGATACAGAAAAAGGAAGACCTGCATGCTTATTTCTGGGCTATCAAAGAGAATTCACACTGGGAGTAAAATCTTATGTTTTATGGCCTAGACTTGTAGTAGCTCTGTTAACTCCCTGAATTGTTCCCACCAACCGTATTATTATTTTTTTGTACATATAATTAAACATTGCCCCCCTCTTTCTATATATACATATATATGTATGTATTTCCACTCAAAACCATTTCCAACTTGCAGCTAATCTTTTAGAAATATATTGTTCCCTAAGCAAACCTGAAAATATTTACAAGCTGGTCTGTAAAACACCCAAGTTGCTTTTTTTAACTTGGCACAATGGATCCCAACACAAAGGATCCTTCTGGTCACAGCTTCTCAAAGGGGAACAAATGCTTGGCCTCTCCTTTCTTCTCCCTCCTGCTCTTTCTAGTCATGTTTGTTCCCTTATTCTGTTCCTCCGCTTGCCGGTTTTGGGGCCAGAAAACAGCGATATCTTCAGCAGGTGTCTCTGAACTTGGTCCTCCTCCTTCTTCATCATCATCAGAAGAGAACCCTGCCCCTCTTTCCACCATGATTCCTGCTGCTTCATTCTGAAAGAGAAAGAGTTGAAATGGTGAACTGATGCTGTGAAGGAACTCCCTCTGTAATGGGAATTTCTTTGCCCTACAAGAAAAAAAAACAAATCAGCAAGGCAAAGCACTTCCAGCACAGAATCCTAATACAGGTGACCACATTATTACATAGTGGGCTCAGTTTTCACCACCCTCCCCACAGCCTTCTTTATCTAAAGATAACACAAAGTCTCCAGTAGTTTTCTTCTTTCTTTTTTTTTTTTAATAAAAATTGATTAATTGATTGGCCTAATTTAGTTCATTTCCCCAAATTTGGAGAGGAACAAGAGAGGGAATACTTCCCTGTTTCTGTGTCCTCTGTAGTGGTCTGGACAAAATTAACCAACGTTTCCCCAGAATTTCACAGTTCTGAAATTATTCAAACTACAAATTGAGGATTTCATTATGTGGATTGAGGTGCCATTTGTTTGTTTTGTATTTTGTTATTGCTGTGTGCCTTCAAGTTGTTTTTGACTTATGGGAACCCTAAAGCAAAACTATCACAGGGGTTTCTGGGGGCTGAGAGTGTGTGACATTCCCAAGGTTAACCAGTGGGTTTCCATGACCGAGAGGGGAATCATACTATTCTCTGTCCAGTGCTCAAACACCACTCTGGCTCTTTACAATTATATATTTTACTTCCAGAGAAGAGAAGAAAGACTTGTGGGATTTTCTGTCTCAGATGTCTCACTTTTTAAGACAACTTTGTGGCATATATTGATTCCCCTAAAAGATCAGTCTGTGTGTGAAAGAGGAAGTTCCTATCTTTCTATTTATGAAGTTCTCCTGCCAACCCTGCATTAATCATTGCCTTCTAAAAGCTTTTCACATAGTTTGTGGTTGTTTTGTTCAATGTGGACTTCAACATTCTGATGTGAGCTACTGGCTGGTGGTTTTGCAACTTAATCAGTCAAATTAAGACACAAACTTCAGTCCTGTTTTGGTCTGCTCAAGAGTAAGTCTCGCTGAATTTAATGGACCTCTTTCCCACATAAATATGTAAAGCTATAATCAATCGTACTTATTAAAAATCATTATAAGCAGAAGTACTGAAAACACGAAAAGGACAGAACCCTGCCTATGTAGGCACTTGTAACATTTCAAGTTTAAGCAGAGGCCCTCCAGATAACACCCATCAGGCCAAGTCACCACAGCCAATGGTGAGAGATGATGGGAGTTGCAGTCCAGTATCTGGAAGGCCATATTCCCTCATCCCTGACATAAAAGAGAAATTGTGTGTACTCATCTATTTCTGGAGTAATTCTGATTTTTAAAATAGCACAATACACATTTTGTCTTTCATCAGAAACTGAACATAGATTCCTTCGTGACTGAAACAACGTCAGCATTAACAATCTTGTAACTGCGAAAACAAAGAATATACCCGTCTCTTGATACCTTTATAGAGTAGCGTGCTTTCAACCTCTCTTTGATGAGGAGTCCTTTCACCAGCAGTTTCCAGTTTCCCAACACTCTTTTCTCTTGCTTCTGTTTTGAAAAGTCAGTCAGAATTAGAAACTGAAGGACCCAAAGAAATCAAGTAATCGGTTGACTCAGTGTTTCAAAAAAGAATGGCACATAATGGACAGAACCCCTCTGGCAAGCACAGGGAAGAAAAGGGCTTACTGAAGTTCTTAGAAAAACCTAGGGTGAGATTAAACTTCTGACATATTTTTTTAACTTGAGCCAAGACAGTAGGTGCTCTCCCTGTCAGTGGAATAGTGAATCTACTCCAGGTTTTAGTTTGATGTTTCAAAGGAGTTATCAAAAATGCTGAGTCCTATCCCCCAAACAGGTTCAGCACCCATTGAACGGCTTTGAAATTCAAGTTGAAATGAGAAGCAGGTTCTCTGCACTATCACGGTGGATACCACCAGGCACCACTGACATGAACACATGAAGAGCTGAAGAATTATCACAACACAACATGGGACTTAAATCTGAAACAGAGAAAAGGGAAAAGCATATCTGAACACTGACATTAGTGAAAAATTCTGCATATTTTCCAGCTGGTAGCACCCGCAAACGTTTCCAGGTGGATAGAAATGCTGAGAAATAGCAAAAACATTTACTGCTAGCCAGCTTTTCATTTCAGTTTACTCTTTGGCTCTGTCATGTTGTCACCTTCTAGCACTGTCAATTCTCTCCCTCATCACCACCACAAAAAAGAGACTTTCACCATACTCTTGAAGCTCAACTCACCTCCTTTTCTTTCTTTTCTCTCTCTGCCTCTTCATTCTCCCAGGCTGCCACAAGCACTTCTTTGTACTCTTCGCAGATGATGTAACCTTCCGTGCTGGTGAGAAGAACACAATAACCTATCATGCTTGTGCTGAACTGGGACAATTCCATATCATATAAGAAGACAAGTTCCAGAGCTACTAGTGTGTCAGTGCAAAAGCTTATATGCCTCACTGTTTTCAAATAAACTTGGAAAATATCTGGGATCCCACATAAAGGGCTGGAAGATGTGAACATGTTAACCATAAATTGCTCGTTTCCTCCATTATAGAGTCTTAATTGATTTAGCTTGGCCTGATTCTTACAGTCTGAATGCTAGGGATGAAGGGACAGGATAGGAATGGTTTCCATCCATCTCTGATCAAATGGTAAAAGAAATGTATCAGGTATTTAGGGCTCCCATACTGTCTGGAACATGGAAAAGGGACAGGTGTACCTGTGCCAACATTACTCTCTCTGTGAACTAAATTTGGAAAGATGTTTTGCAATGAGGAGGACTGAAGTTACACTTTATGGGTATAAAGAGTAGCTCTCTGTAGTTATTTTTTAAGACATTTTGGGACATTCCGGCAGGGATTTTTCAAACTATATGCCATCCATTGATAAAGTCTAAATGGTAAAATCAAAGAGCAACAAAATGCAACTTTTAAACACCTCAACAAGTAACAGCAATGAGCGACTTCTAAAACACCATAATGGGTAACAAGAACAAATCACTTTAAAAGTAAATTTCTAAGCTCTGAATGTGAGTAGCCCTGTATGATCAATGTTCCCAAGGCACACTCTCTCCGCTGACAAAACAAACATCAAGACCAATGAAAAGGACCATAATTTTCCCTCATAAAACCGGAAAGCAAGACTGGGTGACCTACACCGCGTGTGAGAAGCCACCATGAAAATCGAAGCCAGTAACAGCTGGAACACAGTCAATATCCAGTTTGCGTGCCACCCTGTGAAGGTTAGGAAGCTTTAATTGCACACAGCCTACTGGTAACATCTTGGGTTGGAAGAGGTACACATTCCCAAATTCATTCCGGGGAACCTGAAAGGGGAAAAGGAAAGGTATTGTTCTAATGCTATAGTATTAATACTGATCTAAGACTTGATTTTGGTTTAGTGTGCTAACTTGGCTTATAGTACAGACACCTGGCTGGCTGAAGCTGGGAGGGTTAACCTCTCCCAGTTTTGTCCACCTGTGTTCTCTGTACAGTAACAAGTGAGGCCTTGGGAGGCAGAGTTGCAGTGGCTTGTTGGGATTCCATCTCCCTCACCTACCCTCTCCCACAGTTTTCTGGGCTTAAGAGTGTTTTGAAGATAGGTGGCTGGAAAAGAACAGGGATACTATTCATATACCGCCCACCCCACTGCTCAACAGTCTCCCCTCTTGAAGCTGGCTAAGTTGATCTCACCTGCGGTATTGCTTTATTTCATTGCAGGACTTCAACATCCATGTGGAGAGAGCTCTGCCAGGAGCAGCTCAGGACTTCATGTCCGTGATGACAAACATGGGTCTGTTCCAAGTAATATCTGGTGTCACCCACACTGCAGGGCACATTCTGGGCCTAGTTTTCCCTTCTGGGTGGGATGATGGTGATCTGGGTGTGCAGGAATTTTCTGTAGCTCCATTGTCATGGACTTATCACTGCCTGGTGGGGCTTAGACCCATTGGGACTCGCAACCTCTACAGGGATTTGGGGTCAATTAAGATGGAGATTTATGGATCTAGACAGATAGATGGTTCTTGGGGAGTTCCCTGTTACCTTGGTAGGTGATCCTGTTGAAGCCCTGGCTGATCTCTGGAATAGGGAAATAGCCAGGGCATTGGACACAATTGCCTCTAAGACTCCCCTCCTACGAAGTAGAGCAATGTGAGTCCCCTTGTTCACTAGGGAGCTGGTGGTGAAGAAACAAGAAGGACGGAAACTAGAGCAACAATAGCAGAAGATTTGGAGCAAGTCTGACCAAACATAGGCTAGGGTTGATTGTTGTGGGTTTTCCGGGCTTTGAGGCCGTGTTCTATTAGTATTTTCTCTTGACATTTCGCCTGCATCTGTGGCTGGCATCTTCAGAGGAGATGCCAGCCACAGATGCAGACAAAACGTCAGGAGAAAATACTAACAGAACACGGCCTCAAAGCCCAGAAAACCCACAACAACCTATGGATTCCAGTCATGAAAGCCTTCAACTTTACATATGCTAGGGTTCACTGGAAGACCTGAGCTGTGATGACAGTAGCAGCTAAGAAATTATACATCTCTAACATTGTGTCTGCACAGTATTGTCAAGCAGAGCTGTCTCAAGTGGCCAGGGCCTTTTACACATGGGCCCACAAGAAGAAAGCAAAGACCATTCAACAGCCACTGTGACTTTGCAGGGCACTTTGTAGACAAAATCACTTGGATCCACTCTGACTTGGATGCTATAGTTGAGACAGGTCCAGTGGGTGTAATCTTGGTGCCCACTTCTCCTATATTACTGGATACATTTCAGTTTGTGTAGCCTAAGACTGTGGACAGAATCTTTAGACAGGTGAGAGCCACCATATCTATACTGGATCCTTGCACTTCCTGGCTTCTGAAAGCAGCTAGAAGGGGACTGGCCAAGTTCCTAAGGGGAGTAGTGAATGGCTCACTGCAGCAAGGGAAATTTCTGCCCTGCCAGAAAAAGCTGTGATGAGGCCATTGCTAAAAAAAAAAAAAAAGGTCTCCTGGATCAAACCATTCTGAATAATTAATTATCTGCTAACATTCCATTTTTGGGCAAGGTTCTGGAGCACGTTGTGGCCTCTCAGCTCCACAGGTTTCTGGATGAGAGGGATTATCTAGATCCATTTCAGTCTGGCTTCAGGCTTGCTTATGAAATGGAGGCAGTTTTAGTCACCTTAGTGGATGACCTACCCAGGGAACTGGACAGAAGTGTGTCCCAGTTGTGTCTGCTGAACTTCTCAGTGGCTTTCAGTAACATCAACTATGGTATCCCTTCTGAATCCCTTGTTGGGATTGGACTTGGAGGCACTGTCCCACAGCAGCCCCATTTTTTTCTTGGAAGGGCATTCTCAAGAGGATGGTTCCAGTGGCCTACTGCTTGAATTCTTGGCCACTGGTTTGTGGAGTCCCTCAGGGTTCATTCTTGTCCCCTATGTTACTTAACATCTGTAGGAAACCACTGTGAGAGGCCGTTTGGGGTCTGGTGTCTGGAACTCCCCCCCACAGGCTGGCCCTCTCCTTGCTTTCCTTTCACCAGCAGACAAAGATCTTTTTGTTTAAGCAGGATTTTAATGTGTAACTGGCAGAGCTTCTTATCAAGATGTTTTATTTATGTTTTTAAACTGCATGTTTTCAAAATGATTTTATATAGTTTTATGTCATGATTTTAATCATTTTTACATTTTATTGTAAAAGTCTTTTAACTGACTCTTTCTGGGAGCTGTTTTGGGCTCCATTCTGAGAGAAAGGCAGCATACAAATTAAACAAACAAACTTACAACAGTTTGTGAGCTTTACAACATTTGCACTGAATGGTAAAACGTGTTCCACTACTGGTACTACTGGATACAACCCACAGAAATTTTAGAGATTTTAGAAATGGCTAAATTTTAGAATCTAAATTTTAGATAGAATCTAAATTTTAGAATCTAAAATTTTCAGGCAATTACAGCCCAGTCTTAAACAATGGAATATATGCCTAGGATTGAAGCAGTGAGAGTTATGTTAGCCCTCTGGATAATTAAGAAAAAATAATTGGTGGTGGTAGTGCTGGAGTACTGTCAAAACTACTTTTTATACCTGGATGCAGAATCACATCAGTTGTAACTGGATTAACATTCCATAAGGCATAAGTATACTGTAGAAAAATCCATAAAAGCAATGTACATATACATAGATTTTGTACTTGTGTATCTTGCTAGGAGATACAAGATCCAAGTACAAGTTTATTTTTTAAGAGCTCCTCTTCAGCTTTGAAGTATGGCTGTGCTAACAAGTTTTACTCATCGTTAACATTAACTCAACAAATGCAAGTGGAAAAACACAATCAATGCAGCTTGGAACCTACTAAAGCCTGTCTGTTGTGAGCTTTCTTCCACCTTACCCTTCCATCCACAGCTAGAGGGGGCTGGTACTCTTCCGTCTGCCAGAAACCAAAAAGTGCCAAGTCTTTTTTGTCCCGGTTGGCAGGTTCTGTCATTCGTGCTTTCCTTGCTTGGTTTGAGTAACCTTTGACCATCTGTGCAAAACACAAGGGAGTCCAGTACTTTCACCCATTCCTCCTACATGGCATGGAACATGACAGGGGTGGGCTGTTGATAAATGTTTCCCAGCCAAGCACTCTCATTAATCTCCTCCACCCATTTGCTGTTAGAGCAAGGGGGCTTCAGACAGTAAGGGTTTCTATATTATCTCTAAATCTTTTCCCATTTGCTCATTTACCCACTCTGGGGATGTATTTAAGCAACCACACCATGTGACCAAGAGGGCTTTCCAGGTGTGTTTGTAGGCACATAAAAGACTTCTCCCTCTCTTCCTCTTTCTCTTCCTCCCTCAAAATGAGGAATACAGGCTCTGCTGAGCTGCTCTCTTTTTTGAAACTTCCCTGTAGTTAGCCAGGGCTTAAGTACTGCAGGTATATATGTTTAAATGTATTTTTAAATGTAATTAGTAAAGTTTTTAGCTATGAAACTTGCACACTATCTGTTTGCCTTACTTTGCTAAAACTAGTCTCAGAGGGACCCAAGAGTTTCAGCACTTCCACCTGTGAACTCTGCTACAGGAGGCTGAGAACCAGCCTTCATCTTTCCCAAAAAAGGGGGCTAACATCTGGGAATCTACTTCTAATCAAACATGGACAAAGCGTGGCCTGAAAATTATATTTTCTACAATTCTCCAGGCTTGCTCTGCCCGTCAAAAGCCTCTAAAACCAACACAAAAATTTGGGAGAGTTTTCTAGCAAACAACCCACCAGAAAGAAAAGAAAAGAAAAGAAAAGAAAAGAAAAGAAAAGAAAAGAAAAGAAAAGAAAAGAAAAGAAAAGAAAAGAAAAGAAAAGAAAAGAAATTACAGCTCCTGAAGACCTCTGACAACAGTGATTCATATTTATACAGCCTCCCTCAACCTCTACTCTCTCAGATCAAAACAAACAAACAAATCCACAACCCCACCCTCTGCATCACTAGCTTTATTTTTGCCAAGAATTGAGATGGCTTGGCCTGCCAAATGGGTGAAGAGGTTCCTCCCCTACATGAGAAGGAAGAAGCACTTCTTGTTACTTCTGTTATCGTACTGGATGTCTGCAACAGGCTATGCAAGCCACTCACACATTCTTGCTTGGCCACTTGGAATGCTAGGCTCTAAAACTAATGCATTCTACAGAGCAAAAGCAAGTGCTGTTCATCTGAATGGGAGGAACTCCTGAACTCAGCTCCCCACAGTCACCCAGACAAGGGTTTTCCCATCCTAGCTGGCCTACCCTTAGCTTTAACTGGAAATGAATCCCATTTGACTGCTAGTTCTCATGACAACATTAGAGTCCCAGGATCAGAGGCTATGTGTCCTTAAACAGTGGCAGTTGGGGAACAACAGCAGGAAAGGACTCCTGTCCTTCTTGTGAGTTTCCCAGAGACATCTGCTTGGCTGGACCAGACAGGCTTTTGGTTTGATTCAACACACTTCCCCTAATGTTCTTTTGTTCATGAAGCCCTGTGTGCAGATATCCTAGCCTGATGCTACGTGAGAAACAACTACGTTCCCTAAGCACAATTGTTGTCAGCTTACCTTATATGGCACCTCTCCAATCCTCACCACTCGAGCTTGCTTCAGCCAGGTGTCCCTGGAGTGCAGTGTATGAATACAGTCTCTGAAAAAACCACAGCAATCCCCCTGAAAATCCATTATCAATGTTCACAGTAATACATACAAAGGGCTAAAAATTACAGTTAATTTCAACTAAAATTAGATCATTTGAATTAAGCAGGGTGACCTACATGTTGACTCACCATTCAACAATTGTTTCAGTGGGTCTACCCTCATTAGGGCTAACCAACAGGACAGAAGCCAATGTATTAACAGTGTGTATCATTAACACTTAAAAAAATATACTCAGCACTTAAAAGTACAGTGCACCCTCTGTATACGCAGGGGTTCCATTACAGAAACCCTCACCAAAAACAAAAAACACAAATGCTTTGTCCTATTATCATCACTGGTGCATGCACCCACACCAGCACGTGCCCAATGCATCCACTCACAATAATGACACAAGGGTTTGTGTGACCTCACATTTGTGTGTGCACAGGTTGTACCAACAGAAGGCACACTGTATCAGTATTCTGTTCAAGGGAACCAGCAAGAAATAAACAGAGTGAGCAGATCGGCATATTCCGCCCCCCACCCCCGATGGTTCACCAGGCTTTACTTTCAGGGCTAACTTTACAGTCATAAAGGCCAGAAATCACAATGCTAAAATCATACCTCACCATCAAGTGCTCCCTTCTTATTGTGCATACAGGAAAACATGAACTCTGGTTCTAACTACCATGAAAATTTCAGATAGACAACAGAGGAGACATTTATTATCAATACATATTAACAGCATACATACAGACATGCAGATTCAGACATTTTGAATTTGGTCACATGAGATACTCTGAGAACTCTGCTTGGTTTCCACCAAAAATGGCTGGCTCCAGCCATCCCTCACAGAGGTGGAGGCACAGGTTAGAGCTCAGTTTAGATGGGATGGCAGCAAGTATACTTGAGGATCCTTGAGTGTCCACTGCCAGATTAATCAACCCCAACCTCCCTGCCTCAGCAAGAAGCAAAAGGGACTCATTTTGGTGACATATCGTGGAATGCTCGGCACAAGAACATGTAGCCTCCAGCATATATTCTAGCTTGACAGTGTTGACAGAGTGAAGGAGATCCTTATTACCTCCGAAATTTACTGCAACAGTAGGAGGTATCTGCCACCTTAAGTTAGAGAGAAAGCCTGGACCTCGATGTCATGGCCAGAGGATGACAAGGTATTTGCTGTGGCCGGCGGAAATGTGAAGTGCCGCTTAAATATTTCTAGATCTACTGAAGGTACTGGAGATGACAAAAATCTAGTAACTGTTCACAGAGCAACAATAGAAAATGGGGCATCATTTTACAGCATACAGACCTGAGGACTGCCTCACCTGGAGTACACAGCTTCCCCGCGGCAGTATCCTAAAATAGCAGCTGTTTCAGGATAGATGGCTTCATATTTAAGAAGATGCCTCTTCAAGCCATAAAGTGGGTGATTCTTGTATTCACCAATGGATGTTGGCAAGGGCTGATCTTGAAGTTTAACTAGAAACTGGAAATCACACCATTAATGGCAGGTTTTTGAGCTTATACCTCATACAAATATACATTTAATTTCTCTGAAAAAAAGACTAAAATTAAGATCAGGACCATCTTGCAAATGCTCATTGGTTGCTCAAATGCAAGCATAAAGGAGGCATCACTGTCCCAATATCACAGGAGGCGCTTCTGAGTCAACTGAGACCACAATCTCAGACTGGTTACTAATGGAGTCACTTGCAGCACTCTGCTGACAGTCACTGAATGTCAAAGAAAACAAGGGATGGATATATACATGTGGGAACCAGCTCTTAGGCATTCTTAAAGCAAGCAGAGAATCAAAACAACTAAAGACTGTAATTACCAGCAGATGGAGCAACATTAAACATCAGGAATTAGCTAGATAAGAGGCTTTTTAGCATTCATCTCCAAATGCTTATTCCCATTGTACAGGAATATACCAGAATACAGATTCAAAAGTACCCACAAAATTTTTTCCTTTTTCATTTTTGATTCTCCTCCATTGATTTTTCCTCTTTATGGCAATTAATGTCAGTTCTTGTACATAATCTAATATATAAAAGTCAAAGTTTGTATGTTTGTCTGTGTCAGGTAAAGACCTGACCTCATATGATTGGCTGTGTCAGGCAAAGACCTCATATGACTGGCTGCCTGAGAAGATTCTATGGAATCCTGGGGTTTGCAGTTTGGGGAGGAGCCTTTAAAATTCTCAACCAGAGAGCTCTTGGGCCCGGCTGGTTGCTATGGAGACAAGGCCTAGCAGCAAGTAGGAGGGCAGTGTATTCCTTCGAGAACCCAACCTCTGTATGTTATTCACTCTGAATACAGATTGGATTGGGGAATATGGGGGGAAATGACAGGTACTGGACAAGACAGTTTGAGAAATTAGAGACACAGGATCTCAAATCTTTCTAACAAGTATTACCTATGAGAAAATAAAATCCTAGGCAACACCGGATATATACGCTCATATTATATGTAAATAAAGGTCTCTCTCCCTCTCTTTCTCTATATCTACTAGACACAACCATGTTTTGATCCAGAAAGGCTCTTCTTTCCATAGACATGTTCCTAGCACAGAGACTGTTCCTAGAAATTCAGACCTCTTGGGCAGGAAGAAGCTTTATCATGGGCTTCAATTCAACAATTACAAAAGGTTGATAATATTACACACCACTTCAGTGTATAAAACTTCCTGTGATATGCTAGAATTTAAATGACTGCTAATTAAGGAAATTGAAAACATGCCTCAGTGTGAGGCTCTGTGTTTTGAGTTACCATTTAAGGCCTGAAATTCTATTAGCCCCCTCACACTGCTCAAGTTCACATGAGCTCTGGACAACGGAGATCACATTGTCTGAATATGAGAATCGACTGGCTTCCCAGGTTTTTTATTTTGGAAACATGAGAGAACAGTAACTCCAGAACTTTTCAGGACTTACAACTGTCTTCTAAAACAAGATATGCCCCTCACTTTAAGAAAAAAACACCTTGTTTTTCATTCCAAGTTTTTGAGAACTATTTTTCAAGAATGGGCTTTAGCAGAGGGATGTACTGTTTGTAATCGTCTTTTAAAAATTTAAATGCAATTTTAAATTCTTTTTGACTTTTCTGATAGTATCATTACTTTTTAATGGGAAACTTTTCTAGGCTTTCAAATATATTGTATCTCTTTTAATCTGTAATCTGCACTGAGTCTGAGTCCTGGGGAGAAAGTAAAAGGTTTCTAAAAAATGGAAGGTTTTTTTTGTTCTTGTTCCTGTTGTTTTAAATTGAAAGTGAGTGTCTGGCAATTTCTAGTTTTGCTTGGAGGGCCTGGTGCAGTACGGGATGAAAAAATAGCTCCAGGAACCTCTGACTTGCCTTACTATGTATCAAGCCTCTCTTCTCCTCCAGCTACTTCAAAAACCAAAGCTCAGGCCATGTAGTGAACCCCATTCCACAAAATCCAGAATGCACTTCACTTATAACCTCCACCTTTATACACACATATGCAAGACATACACTGTTTATGCAGCCCAGAAATTCGAAAGTATCTGAGGGGAAAGTACTGTGTCTACCTAGACCTAACTTTGGCCATGGGAAAAATACTCATTAATTCCATTTTTATTTACCTCTCTATCTTCTTTCTTCTCTCTTTCCACATGAGGGCTTCTGTACGGCTCCAAGGTATCTTCCCACCATTGAGCATCTACACGACACTTTCTTGTTGAAGTCATCCATGCTGGGTCATATCTTTGTGTTATGTCCTTGACATACCCAGTGTCGTCAATGCCAATGATGTAGCACACTGGCTTTGTGGCATATTTGAAGCACAACGAAGGCTGGCCAACAGTGCCATGAACACAATCCACACACACCCAACGATCTTCCCGTTCAAGAAAAACCTCTACCCATTGGTCAGTGCCTCTCCATTTAACTGTCCTCTGTTCTCCTTCATCATTACCATCCTCATCATCGCTAGAAATTATTTTGTTCCTTTTCTTTGTTGGGTTTGAAGAACTTGGGGTAGCTGTTTTCCCCTGCAGACTGTCTGAATTTTTGGGTCCTTTTGACCCCAAAGGTCCAGATCTCTGCCTGTTGTTAACATTGACTTTTGCTTTAGGGACTTCTATTGACAATCTCTTCTTCCTCCTGGGAATTTCAAAATCTTCATCAGAGAAGCTGCTATCATCATCCTCTTCCTCTGAAGCAAAGAATTCAGAATCACTACCTTCATCACTTCCACTTTCCTCTTTATACGACACTTTTGAGGCCACCCTTCGCTGGCGGTCATTTTTGGTTCTTCTCAACCCTTCCTTTCCCCTCAGATTGCCCTCACCATGGACCGATTCCTTTTCCTTCCAAGCTCCTCTAAGCACTGGAGATTTATTCACTGTCTTTTTGGTTCCAGAGGGATTTGGTTCCTTCTCCTCTTCCTGGCTCTTTGGTGAAACCTTCTCTTTGTCCGCTCCTTGCTTGGCTTTGTGTGACCCTGTGCCTTTTTTGTATGCAAGCTTAGGCCTTTTGGTAGAGCCACCAGATTCTGGAGAAACTGCATTAGCAGTACGCTTTTTGGAGGAACACTTTTCCTGAAATAAAGAGACAAGAGGACTGGATTTTCAAAAGATTAAGCAATCAAGAGAAGAGTGAGATGCAGTTGCAAGTTGTTGTTGTTGTTGTATCCCTTCCAGTTGTTTCCAACTTATAGTGACCCTCAAGTGAACCTATCATGGGGTTTTCTGAGGCTCAGAGTGTCTGATGTGCCCAGGTTACTCATGGTCAAGCTGGGACTCAAACCCTGGTCTCCAGGGTCATAGTCCAACAGTAAAACCACCACACCATGCTTGCTCTCAGTTGCAAGTTGGTGGTCTGTAAAAACAAGCCAACAAAAAAGAACCGCCATATCGATTGGATCTTCTGCACATTCACCACTTGCAATAAGCTGGAGACCCACAGGCAGATACTGGACCTGTAGACTTTGCCATTAATTTCAGTGAAGCAGTGTGAGCAACCAAGTAGCAGAGCTGGGTGTTCATCACTGGCATCACCCTCCCCAACCACTTACCTGAATGCAGTGGCAGCTGAGCATGGATGGAAAGAGGTGGTGACACTTGGAGCCAGAAGAAAGCAAATAAATCATGCCTCCAATACTGAGTGCTTCTTGCAGAAGGTTGGGGAACAGGGAAGCGTGTGTGTGAAGTGTTAGAATATAGTGGGAACTTGAAAACGGGAAAGAGACAGAAGCTGAGGGGGACTTTGTAGAGTATGAGGAAGAAAGAAGAATAAGGTGCAGGAAGGATGAGAAAAAAGGGGAGCATGTGAAGAAGACCAGGAGAAGCAGGGAGCACGTGGAAAAGATAGAAAAGGCAAGGAATGTGTTGAAAAGAAGGAAGGAGGAGAAGAGAGAAGGAAGCAGAACAGAAGGAATGAAGAAAGTATTAGGACTGGGATAATCGCAGTGGAGGGAGAGGGGCAGAAAGAACTGGGAGCAAGGGCAGCAGTAGAACTGGAGGAGGCATACAAGATGTTAAGGGACAGGGGGATGAGAAAGCTGGGTTAGACAGCAGAATGGGGTGGAGGTGGGAGCAGGCAGTGGCTAATGCCTAATTCCCCACTGCTTGTAGATAGACTAAAAAATACATTCAATGCTTTCAGATAGATTGAAAAATACATTTTAAAAAAATCTGAAGACAGCTGCCTGTAATTCTTTCACTACTGATTTAAGAACCAGGGTTCTAAGGCACACTTACTCACAGCGAGGTCTTACTGTACTCCATGAGGAATGTAATCACAGGAGTCCCAGTTTGGGAAAAAGATGGAGTATAAATAAAGTGGTGGATGAAACTTCCACCTTTACACCCAGAACCTACCTTCTCCAATGATTCTTTCAGGGGAATGGGATGCAGAGACAACACAAGTCGGCACAGCAGTTGCAACGCTCGCAAAATTAGTAAAAATATCTGTTCCGAAAAGATTAAAAAACCCCAAAGTAGTAAGTTTGGAAGCTAAATTATAAAAAGAATACCACAACCACCACTCCACATACACTCATATTTCACTTTTAGCATATTCCACATAAAGGCGGGCTTTTATGAAAGCAGTAAGAAAGGTTTTTTTCCCTCTGAAGATGTATCAGATTTGAAACTCAGATCTCTTCTCCTGGTACCACAAGTGAGGTAGTTACTCCCAAGCCAGGCAGCATTAGGAGGTTCTTCTACTGGAGTGCTTGGCCCTTTGGAAAGAACATCTCTTCCTAAATATGAAAGTGGATTTCCCAAGGCCCCATTTAAAAAACACGAATCTTCAAATCCACCAGTATGTAAGAACTGTGATATGCACAGCTGCAATGAACAACGATCTCATATCCATTTGGTATGTTTAAAGATTTTTATAGAGGTTTTGTAACATATGAAAGGTTTTTGGCACAGCACATCAAATATATACTGAACAATCTCCTATTTTATAAAAGCAGTGTCTGAGATCCTGCATCAGATGTAGCTCTGTTGCAGCTCCCACAAACTCACTTTAGAAGCTACAAATGTAGGTATTTCCAAGGTGCCCAGGAGCAGGGCAGTGAGTGAAGACGTATCCGGCCCTCTTCCAACAGCAATCTGCTTTACGACAGCAGCTGCAGAGAGAGGGTCTTGTTGCAATTACCTGTTGCAAAGGGTTTCACTGCCAGGAAAGGACTGGACGTTTCTCCTACCACTCAGCAACTCAGAAATCCCTTTGTTGGTGACACTGACTAGCTTCTAAGGTAGATTTTTTTGGGGGGGGGGCTTCTAATTATTGCAGTGATGAACAACCATAAATATGAATTCCAAAATTTATGATCTTTGGTTCATCACCTTGTAAGTACTGAACAGGACACCTGACTTTATATTTCTAACGTTCTTTGAACTCTTACACTGAATGAGTGACTGTTGATTGTCATTGCTATTTGAATCTTTGAATCCTTTAATTCCTTTGCTTTTTCAATCGTTTGACTGGTATAATAGTGATCCTGCATATCCCAAAAAACTTTGTGTCACTTACATGGACCAATTCTTCCTCATCTCGTGCAGCATAGACAGCAAAGCGTCTTTCAAGGGTAGCTTGCCAACCTTCTTCATTATCTGAGAGTTCACTGTTAACAGTGAAGGTTGCAACAAACCTTGAAGAATAAAATGATATTTCATTTTCATTTTCCATCTGTTTATTCAGTACACTCCTTGGCAGCAAACCCCACCATTCACGTTCATAGTAGAGAGTTTACCCACTTTTACATTTCTGAGGTTTTTTTTAATTTCTCGAGAATCTACAGTTAAAAAAAACCTATTTTTCCTTCACTTGACGCAAATAAAAGTACTGTACCTCCCCTTTTTTTTCATTCAGAGAAATCTGGAAAAGGAGAGAAATCCTTACCATTTCACAAGATTTGACAGGCACAGGCGGTCTATGCGACCTGCAGGCACTTTAGTGAAGTGAGTGGGGATGATAGAAAGGCCAATAGCTTGGAGATCTGGCTGACAGCAGATCTTGTTTCTATGGAAACCATTTGCTAAGAGGCACAGCAAGTGAACCTGTTGGGAAAAGGAAGTAGGTTCCCAGGGAAAAAGCAAAGCAGCAATAGCAACATGTTACATTGTGCACTTCAATTTTGTTTTTACACCTCGAAAGTTCAGACTTTGACAAAGCCACTAAGGAAGGCCCTGCTCAAACAAGCACTCTTCGGACCTGACAGACTAGATCATCTGGGATGTGTTGTGAATAAGACTGGATCTGCACTACATGCTATAACAGTCTGACACCATTTTAACTGTCATGATATCATCCTACAAAATTTTGAGGCTTGTGGTTTGGCAAGGAACTTAAAATTCTCTAATAAAAATGGTATAATGCTATAGTTCCAGAAGAAAAATTTTAAAACAGTCTATCAACCCCAGAATCTCACAGGATGGAAACACAGCCATTAAAGTGGTATTAAACAGCTATAACTGGGTAGCACAGATACATAAAAGCAGACTGTTAGCTGGAAGATATAAGGGCAGGTTGCAACTCCTACCCACAATGGGATTCTAAACATCCCAACTGTCCCATTTATTATATTTGGAATATTTTGAAAGCTTTTTTAAGAATTTGGCTGGTATCTAAAAAAATCTGAGGTTCTAGTGATGTTAGTACTGTTCTGTTAGTGAGCTACGAGCTATGTTCATAGCTCAACACCGGTTGATAAGTTTATTGTTATAATGCCTTTTTTTGTTGGACTTTTAAACTTCAAATTTTAAATTCTGGTTTTAAAATACATGTTTCAATTTTGTGTGACAACTTGAGTTAAGGAAAATCTGTCTAAACTGTTTACAAATAAATAAGTAAATAAATAAGGGCAAGTTTAGCCCAAGAGAACGAGTGCTGCACCAACATTTAATGAAAACTGTATGCTAGAGAAGGGTTTTCTGAATGACTTTGTGTGTTCATAGGAAAAAAAAAAATCAAACTCATCTTTCATTTTCCACAATGACTCAGGATATGTACATCTCCAGTAACAATATATTGAATTACTGTTTGATAATACTATCATGCTTGAGTTTCCATTAAATTCCTCTAATGAAAAGAGTCATTTGACAGTGGAACAGACTGCCTTGACAGATAGTGGCCTCTCTTTTGCTGGTATTTAAACAGAGGTTGAACAACCATCTCTGAGAGAATAGCCTCAGGTGAGAAGGGATTTGCACCCAATAACGTCCAAGGTTCTTCTGTGCCTCTAAGGTTTTTCTGTGCCTAATGGGACACATGCAAATTTTGCTCCTTGAAATTGCTACCACTTTCTTATACATTACCACTGTCGCATCTTACCTTGTGTGTATCTTCACGAACCTCCTTGTTGAAGCGTTTCATCATTCTACGGAGGTAAGTCTCGAACTCAATCTGCCTTTTCTCTCTGAAAGATGCCATGCAAAAAGAACAATGGTGAGTGCTATTCAGGAACTACCTTACTCAACTGAACAGGTGTCTAAAGTGAAAAAACAGATTCACATACAACTGTTATCAGAGATTACACAAGTCTGTGCATGCTGCTGCTTCTGTGATTTTTTTTTTGAAAGTTTTAAAATATTTCAGGTCTGCTTGTCCATCCAATCTAAGCAGCTAACAAAAACCAGAGAACAGGCTATTATAGTAAAGAGTAAGTCAGGGACAATAACTAAAAAATCAAAAACTAAGAGCAAAAAACCTAAGACCCAGATCTAGTGGCCACAGACAACAGCAACACAGATCACCTAGGTGCCCTGAAAAGCTTAAGTAAATTTTTTTAAACACAGTTTTCTAAAAATAAGCAATGTGAAATAGACAATGAATATAGCTAGTAAAAAATATTCCAAGGTGTGAGCACAAGGATGGAAGCAGTCCTGCTCACAATAGCTACTCTAAAGGGAGAAGAAGCAAGTGCAAAAAATCTTCAAGATAGTATTATTCCAAACTGTGGGTGTTACAAGGGCTAATCCACAATGCCAGTACCTCTGTTCAAATGAGCTCAAAAATGACAGGTCTGTGAGAGGGGGGTAACTTAACGAGATCTCGTCTACCAGTGTTTACGGGCTTGCACATGAAAGAATCAGCTGGAAAGTGAAAATGTAAACTAAGAATGTGCTTTACTGACAAGATTCACACATGCACTCAAAAGCTTAAACACTCATACACTCGCACAAGGACTAACTGAAGGAAAGGGAGGAAAGTGGGAGAGAGGACATTGAGGGGTTTGGGTGATATTTACCAGTCCAGAGAGAAGCAGAGAAAGCAGCAACGTGGCTAAGGCAAGAACCTAAGGACAGTTCTTGTTCAGGAATTGGACAGACAGAGTGGCATTCAGAATGACAAGACACTGCACTTGACAGCCTAAAATCAGGGGTATTCGTACCCAAAAAATATTCTGCAAGTTTGATTGTGACTCGCACTCCCAGCTAAGCAGACAATGGGAGTTGCAACACAAACAATGAAGTCTGGATAAAGCTAATGGTCTTAGTATTTAGGTGAAAAAAGGATAATGGTTGTCATAATAGCTGAGTATCATGGATTGGTGGGAGACAAGATGTACAGGGACCAGGGTTAAGACAATCACAATTTAGTGGGAACTTCCCTATTTCAGTGCTGAGAGTCTGGCTCAGCGTTTTACATCTATTGTATTCAGAATGGCTGTGCTATTACCCTGAAAATGACTGGGTCTCTTGCCTAAGAGGCAGGTATGGCTGTCCTGCCTTGCCATGTTATGTTTGCAATCATTAATTTGCCTCTTCTAGCATGACCTTGCTGTCACCTCAAGTATCATTTATATCAATGCCAATTAATATAGTTCCAATCTAATATTATTTGCCAATTAAACCATGCTAATCATTGGGGGTGTACAGCGCCACAACAATGGCACATCTTTATATCTTCAATGAATTGCTTCATTTGCTGAAGATAATGTGCATCTTTAGATTATCTGCAGCATTCACTTTTTGAAGACAATGAGCATTTTCAATCTTTACCTTTTAAAATCCATGTCATGTAGGAATACAAAGGCAAGGTCAACCAAGAAGACCTCTGAACACTGAACTTGCAGAGCTTAGCTTACCTTCTCTCTCTTTTCTTTGCCTGTTCTGGCGTCTCAATCTCTATTTCAACTGTTTCTTTGGGAAGTGTTGGTGCAGCCATTTCTTTCAACAGATCTATCTCAGGCTCATGAAGTTCTGGAAACAAAAGTGCATATTTAGATAGTGTGGTTCAACCATGTCCAGAAGTTCCTGAACGTTTCTGTCTTAACTCAGAGCTACTTCCAATGTTGCAGGCCCTATTTTGTTCTTAAAGACAGCCTTCTCAAGACCAGAGAATTAAGATGACTCATAAAGCTTATACAAATGAATTTCTAGCATTTCAGCTTCAAACAGAATACACATATTCTCTCAACTGACTGCCAAGATTTTGCCAAAGACATTTTCCTTGTGAAACAAGTGAGCATTGCAATTTGCTAAATGATGTTTGCACACCTATATGATATAGGCCAGTGTTAGTAAAGTGCAAAAACCAGAGCTGAAGTGGCCCCCACTGAAATCGACCACTACCCCACACATGTTTTAGGGCTGGGGGGGCAATTTCACCAAGTTTTTATCCCATTCGTAGATGTTTTAAGCCAACAGGGACATTTTTTCAAAACCAGGAATTATTTCTAGTCACTTTCAGTTTTGTCAGAAAAGTCCATGCTGGGCCTAAATCAAGGGTGGCCCTGACAGAGGGCACCTGGGCATTTCTTTTTTCAAACATTTGTGGTGTTATGTGCATTCCCCCCAGATCCAGAGGGGGCAAGCACAGATCTTGTGAAACTTCATCCCTGACAAATTAAGATGCTGATTTATGTCAGAAATATTTATGAGATGGGAAATGTAGTACTGCATGGAGATGTCCAGTTCTGTTCTAACTCAACATGAATTCTAAAAGTTGGCTTTGGGGAAACTTAACTTAATGAGCCAGTTTTTAACTTAGCAAACAAGAAATAGCAACTATGCTGGTCCAACAGAGGAAACATGGTACCAGCCATCAGTCATTTCAAATGAAAATGCATTAATCATTAGTTAAGAATTCCAGAATTTCTACGTACATGTGCCTTAATAAAAGGGGAGAGGGGACTCTTCTGTACTTTTCACAATGAGCTGGTTTTCTGCACAACACTAAACCATAGTTTAGCAATATTAAAAAGAGAGAGAGAGAGAGAGAGAGAGCCTAGCTTCTCCCAAAGTTAATGTGCTTCATCCACTCCTTCTCCTTTGGATGATCCCAAAGAAATGTTGGGAAGCTGATTAAAAAAAAAATTAACCACAGCTTACTATATCATCTGAACTCAGAAATAGCGTGGTTGATCTTAACATCCTATTTTACAAAGCTGGTGTATTTTCACTAGCCATAATTAAAATTAACTATAGTTTCTGAATCAAACAATATATTAAACTGTTAATCTAAAAGGGAAATGGAAGTTTCTGATCTCCTTCACTATGCTAGCTCCAAAGAAGGATCTGTGATTATATATAACAGAAAAGATTACACAATTCTGCAAAATCTATTTAAGAGTGCAATCATACATGCACACAGAAATAAGACTTTCTGAAGTCTTTTAAAATTACTTCTAAGCAGACATAGCTCAACTGCACTGAGGTGGTAAACAAAAAGAATACAAGATTAGATAAACTAGGATAAAATCTGGCTGGTTAAAGACAACTTTGTAAGAGAATTAGCCCAAAGACTGATAAGCTCAAATAATTAATAAAAGAGAATAATGGAGAAGAAAATGCAAAAATGTATTACCTTCCACATCTTCCCACTCATCCTCACTTTCATCCTCCTCCACTACTTCTCTCTTTTTGATGGCGAGTTCTTTTTTTATATCACTCTTCTGAAGAGTACCCTGCATGCCACTATAATGAATACAAGAATAAATTAGCATACATCTATTACAATCCTTGCTCTCACTTAGTCCCTGTCCTCTGGCACGTCCAAGTTTTCAAGCTTGCTTCTTTCAAAGAAAGCTACATTTCACTTCTGAACTCCTCATAATCACACCACAAGAGAATGTGTGAGTGCTTAAGTCTCCTATACGTTATTCATATCACACTGAACTGTGGTTTGGCATGACATTTCAAATTAAATGGGAAAATACAGTAAGCCTGCAGCCCAATACACAATAACATTTTAAGCCTTGAATTTAACAAGGATTCTCTACAATAGCTCAGCATGTAAACTTCTATTGAAATCTACATGGATGGTCTGATGACACTGAACTTGGACATTTCAGATTTATGCATGTCTTCTTCAACAAAAATACAGGAAAGAAACTAGCGTATGGTTCTTCTGTAATACCTCATTCATAAGCCCATTGAGTTCTGCATCTTCTGTTTAATGTGTCATTCACAAACCAGTCCTGAGCAGATTAAATTACACAGAACACTGACACTTGATTTTCCAGAAAGCAAGACCAAAACCTAAAACTTCTAGTGCAGCAAAAGGTAGATTATTTGTTTAATCTGTGTTGAATAAAGCTGATAATCACACAAGTGCATGCATGCGCACATCACTCATGACTACTACGTATCTTAGGAAGCTATAATTTACAAAGGTTTTACACAAGCATATTGGTTTGAATCAAGTACTCCACCTATCCATCAAGGCAAACTTTTATAAGCATACAGAGGCCAATGGCACTAAAGAGGAAGAGAAGGCAACAAACTCACAGATCCTTCAACTACTTTTGCCCCTGATAACCTCAGTAAACAGCATTCTAGAAATAAACATTAGTCCTTTTTGAATATTCTATATGCACTTTGCATTTAACAATTCACTAGAATTGTTGCAAATTCTGACTTATTATTTACAACAGAGGTGGGAAAACTAAGGCCCTTTGACTCCACTTTTGAGGCCCCCAGTCTTTCAAAGGCCTCCAATTAGTGAGGGCTGCTATTTTGGAATGAGTTTCACCTAAAAACTGTGTCAAAATCACTCAGGGCATGCCAAGAACAAAACACTCCCTACATGCCCCCAGAACCCCCACCTACCCACCCACCCATCTCCTTCTTCAGCTGCACCTCAGCCAGAATGGTGGTGCGAAATGACACAATGTTATTTCCTGTTGCCATTTTGGCCAGGATACAGTCAAAAGAAGGAAGGCGGACAACCTGTGGAGGTGGGGATGGGGAAATTACACCCTGACCCCCCCCACACACACACACAGTTGCTCACCCCAATTTGCAAGCAATGTCCTGGTACATCCTGTCCTATCAGCCCTACTTCGTTCCTCTTACCAGCAGAAGCAAAGTATGATGGAAATCACCAATAAATAAAAGCTCCACGATCCCTGGTTTATCTCCTTCCTAACAAGTCAGAACCTGAAGCTGGTGTTTGCTCACGGATTATGATTCTTAGTGCATTTGAAATTTAAAATGTAGGTATCCCAGATCAGATACAGGCCATTTCTGCACTACACTCTTATAGTGCTATTATTCAACTTTCAAAATCCTATGGAATCCTGGGGTTTGCAGTTTAGGGAGGAGTATTGAGAATTCTCAGTCAGAGTAATTCTCAACCAGAATTACTCAGCCAGTAAACTACAAACTCCAGAATTCCACAGGATGTTGGAAGTGGAATAATAGCACTATCACAGTGTGGCAGAGTAAGGCCCACAGTGTTAAGCTTTAGCGTGCTGGTGACTTTATGATTAGTTTTAGCCACTACACTGACAGGAAGAGTCAAATGGGGCAATGGAACAACATGAGCTACAACACTGTCGGTAAACAAAAATTCACAGTAATTCTGGTTTGTGGTTTGTTATGTGCAAGCCAGATCTGTGCATTCACTCACCTGGATTTCTCTCCCTTTTCACAGGAACCTTGACTTTCTACAGCTCTATTTTCTTCCCTCCTTTTGGGCTTTTTTGCTTTCTGTCTTGAATTTCTGCAGGATGAGGAAGAAACATTTTGTTCATGTTCTCTTTCCTTCTTTTTTTCAGAGGATGCCTTGGGCAAACTTTTCGTCGTCTTCTTGGGTTTTTCCGCTTCAAAATCATCTGTATCAAATTTGGAAGAAAAAGAACAGTAGCCACACATTTGGGGGAAAGTATGTTGATCCCTTTGTAGCACCTCTGAATCACTATTATTCTACTGTGCAGTGAACCTCAATTTAATACTGATCACTATTGGAAGTGTTTTCTGCTTTTCTTTCTCATAGTTATGCAGATTCAAACCCAGTTCTACTCAAAGATATTTAGAAGGAAGTTTTACTTCCAAGCAGGTTACTAAGAAGTCCCATTAAACATCCTGTAATCAATTCACCATGGGATGGCAAGCATTTGTTTTTCATTGACAGAAGTCTTCTGAGAGCCAAAATAGTGTGGTAGTTTGAGTGTTGGACCAGGAGGTCAGGAGATGAAGGCTCCAATGTCAGCTATGGAAACTCATAGGGTGGCTTTGGTCAAGTCATACTCTCCCAGCCTTAGAGGAAAGCAATGGCAAACCTCCTCTGAACAGAGTTTGCCAAGAAACTCCACATGTTCACCTTAGGGTTGCCATAAATCAGAAAGAAAAGCGCAAAAATAACAAAGTAATTTTTTTGGTCTCCTAGTTTAAACTTTTATGGCACAATATCTTAAAGAAATATTCAGCTCTCTTTGCACTCCTTTTACTTTTCCACATTTTACTGTGTTATAACCTGTAGTTGAAATGGATTTAATTGGCGTTGTTATTGCTTAATGCATGCAAGATACTTGATATACACCAATAAGTGCCAGTGTTTATGCCACAAGAAAAATAGTTTGCTCCTTCACAAGGTAGAGTATCTTGTACATATCATGTAGTAACAACGTCTGTTAAATCCATTCCAATTCTAGGTTGTAATGCAACAAAATGGTGAGATGTCAGAGCATGTGTGAATATTCCTGCAGGCACTATAAAAATGTATTCTAATTTTTAACGACTGGATATTGAGATTGTTCTAAGCAATCCTGAGAATTAAGAAATCAGTATTTGTAAAAACAGGAGATGACGAAAACCGCTGAGCTTGGAAACCAAAGTCGCTTATTCCCACATGGTGTATTGTTATTTTTAGCTTGTTTTTAAGCTAGAGTAAATGAGAAAATATATTGTAATCTCCTCCAGGTCAAGAAAACTGACATTATGTCAGTTTATACTGACATAGCCACCAAGCCATAGGAAATCAAGCATCCTAAGCACATGTATGAAGGCTAACGGCACGATGAAAACTAAACACATGCAACTACAGCAACACTGTTTATTTTTGTGTCTACTTCCTCCATTGTTTCCCATGTTGGATTTCAGACTGTAAACTCCTCCAGGCAAGAACTTGTTCTCTTATGCTCTGCGCAGCAGGGGATACATCCGTGTTAATGTTCTTGTGTGCCTTTCAAGTTGACTCTAATTTCTGACAGCCCTATCCTAGAGTTTTGTCCTAGTAATACTATTACTGTAGTTCAAATAGTGAGCAATAAGCCAAGAAAAAAAAAATATCCACAATATTTTCATACCTTCTTTCAAGACAAAGCAGCTTAGAAGGTAAAAAATTGAAAACAACAAGTACGCTCTGAAAAGTTTCATTTGTCTAGCAGGAGTCCATGTGGGTCACTTTTTTTGTCTTTTTGATCAAGTTTTTTTTTAAAAAAAAATCTTTTCTTTCTCTGAAATATTTTGCTATTTCGATCATCTGGAACTTTCACTCATTCTTGAAAGAAAGAAAAAAAGACAGACAGACAGACAGACAGACAGACAGACAGACAGAAGCCTTGTTTACATAACAAGCTGTGCTTATGTAGCCACAGGAAGCCACAAAGAGAAAGCCTCTCCGGCTCAGGCGCCTCTTGAATAAGGTCGCAGCGCCTGGGGTGCTGCGTTCACCACCCCGCCAAACCCTTTCGCCGCGTTTTCTGGCAAGCCAGCTGTTGCAGAGGCGGGCGACGTTTTAACCTGGAAGGTTAACAGACAGTCCTCCGAGGTGGCGCAAAGGGCACTCTGACGGGAGGGAGGGGGGGAGCATCTCTCCAGACTTTTGCCAAGTTTCATAAGGCGTTGTTACACAACGGAATTCTGGCCAGAGAAGGGAAAGAGCAATGGCCGAGGGAGGGGCCATAGATTGTAACAACCCTGCCGGGGCCGAAAGGACGATGAAGGCTGGTCTCCTATTTCTCCCACCTGAACCTCTCTCTGAGACTAAACGGCCGAGCAAGACCAAGGCTGTCTCCGCACTAGCCCGTTGCAGCGCTCTGATTCCAGTTTCCACACCTCATGGAACGCTGGGGTTTGCCTTTGAGGCCCCTCCCTAAACTGCAAACCCCAGGATTCCATACAGCATGTGGAAAGCGGGGTAAGAGCGCTCTAACACCTTAGTGCGGAAACGGCCCAAGCCGCTTGGTGGCCGCCGTGGGCCAGGCTGCCTGCCGTTCGCGACTCCAACCGAAAGGAGCCCTGGCCGGCCGGGGGTTCTGGGAGCTGAGGTCCCAAAAGGAGGGCCACAGGCTGGGCTCGGTACAAGGATCTTTAATACGCCCCCTCCCTCCCTCCCTCCCGGCTCATGCGAGAGGCCACTCACCCTCGGGCTGCTCGCGAGCTCTCGGGGCGGCGGGGGCGGGGGCGGGGGCGGGGGCCCCCCGGGGTTTCTTGCCGGAGCCCGGCGGCGGCGGCGCGCGGCCCTTGCGCTTCTGGACCATCGCCGATCGCTCCCTCCGCCGCCAGCCCGGGAAAGGCGGGCCAGCGGCGGCCCCGAGGGGGCGTGGCGGGAAACACACCAGGGAGGGGAAAGGCCGTCTCCCGCGGGAGCGCGCGCTGCAAACAGGCGGCGCCCCCGCGCCCCTGCCCTTCGCCCCCCGGGCCGGGGTCCCGGAGGCCGGCCGGCCAGCAGGCGCCCCGCCGCAGAAAAGAGCCGCCTTGCGGCCGTTTCCGCACTACGCTGTTATAGCGCTATTATTCCACTTCCAACGTCCTGTGGAGTCCTGGGGTTTGCAGTTTAGAGAGGAGCCTTTAGAACTCTCAGCCAGAGAGCTCTTGGGCCTCAGGAAACTACAGACCCCTGAATCCCACTGGATGTTGAAAGCGGAATAATAGCCCTGTAACAGCGTGTTAATACTTGTCATACTGGTAAGACAGACATCTCGGTTATGCTAAAATAGATATGCCATGGACGCTCCATAGATGCAACCTCTGGATTTGTGAATTGCCGTGATGACAGCGCAGCCTGTGCCATGCCTAAAGGCATTTCTGTTCTAGTGCTCTTATTCCACTTTCGATATCCTGTGGAATTCTGGGGTTTGTAGTTTCCTGAGGCCAAAGAGCTCTCTGGCTGAGAATTCTTAAATGCCCCTCTCTAAACTGCAAACCCCAGGATTCCACAGGATGTCAAAAGTGGAATAATAATGACAGTGTAGTGTGGAATTGCCCTTAGTGAAAGAAAAAAAACAGCAAAATAAAAAAGAAAGAAAAGAAAGAAAAGTCTTAGAATCATAGAAACGTAGAGTTGGAAGAGACCCCAGGGGCCATCCAGTCCAACCCGCTGCCATGTAGGAACACCCTCAAAGTGCTCCCAACAGATGGCCACCCAGCCTCTGCTTAAAAACCTCCAGGGATGACCTCCAAGGTCTTGCGATGAGGTAGGCAGGCGTTACTGACCCCTGTTTGCAGGGCCTGGGGTCCACCCCCGCAGACGCAAGGAGGGGTATTTTCCTGCATGGTCTACGTGCCCCCCGGTAAGCTGGAGTGGCTGGTCCTCGCGAAGCATCGCCACTGTTTATTTTTGTTGGGTGCCTACAAAGTGGTTTCCGGCCTATGGTGACCCTGAGGAGAACCTGTGATGCCACCCAAGGGTCCAGATTGAACTGGCAACCTCAACTACGGTAGACCCAACGCCTGCACCCTGCGTATGTGTTCTCCTACCACTCAGCACTCGCTTCAGTGAGTCTACTGCGGACTAGCAGCTGGATTTAGGGCCAAGGATTATATGTACAGGCCTCTACAGAGATAGAAGGAGAGGCCATTTCTGCACTACACTGCTATAGTGCTATTATGCCACTTTCAACATCTTCATGGGATCCTGGGGTTTGCAGTTTAGGGAGGGGCCTTTAGAACTCTCAGCCAGAGAGCTCTTGGGCCTCAGTAAATTACAAACCCCAGAGACTCCACAGGATGACGAAAGCGGAATAATAGCACTGCAACAGGTGTTACCGTAGAAACGATCAGAGACTTTCTTTCCATCCCCTCTCTTCGTAGCCCTACTTAAACCCTTTCTGGTGTCTCTCCTATCAGCCTCCGGATCTAAATTAAATCAAGGCTTAAGCGTCCTCTTGGTAGAATATAAAGATAACAAAAAATAAGTGCTTGCGGGACTGATCTTCCAGTTTCCTTATCATTTCCACTTAGGATAGAACTTTCGGTTGGTTTTCTAATGTGTTGGTAAGTTTTGCTTGGCGGGCTGGGGCCCGTTCTCTCCCAAGCATATCTGCTCCGAAATTCTCGCGCTCTCCACCGTATTGCAATATCAGAACAGCTCTCATTTCACATCCTAAGAAAACAACGTTTTCTTGGCGTGACCCGGAAGTCAGAGTCTGTGCATGGCTCTATCCTATTGACTCTCTTTTCTCGTGCGCCTGCGATTGCCAGAGCGGCCCGGGCATAAAATATCGCGAGAAGAGACTCGGGTGCCTTTGAAAAATGGCGGATGAGGTAGACCAGGTGAGCGAGGGGGACTAGATAGTCTCGGTGTGTCTCGGGTGGGGAGATAGTTTGCCGCCTTGGGCTGATGCGGCGCTGGTTGTCGAGCCTAATTCCCAGTCCGAGTTTCGTGTAGCGTGAGAACCACGTCGCAAACGGTTTTAATGTGGTGTTGCGTGTTGCGTGGAGTTTGGGGGCAGGACATAGCAGTAAAGTTTAGTATGCTTTTCTTTTTTTTGCAGCTGTCGCTTTCGTTCTTCTGTAGCCAGCCTCCCTCCTTCCCATAGAGATGGGGAAAATAAGAAGCAAAACCAGTCCTGCAACGCTGGTGTAGTGTAATGAATTGAAGCACGTTATGCTTTTTGAGTGACTTTTCTATAGAGGTGCTCTGTCCAGTGACGCAGACTACCTGGCTGGCTGGAAAGATAATACAGTCATTCTCATGAGTTGGGCCGTTTCCGCACTAGGCTGTGGTAGTGCTATTATTCCACTTTCAACGGCCTATGGAATCGTGGGGTTTGCAGTTTAGGGAGGGCCCCTCCCTCTCCCCCAACTGCAAACCCCACGATTCCATAGGACGTTGAAAGTGGAATAATAGCACTACCACAGCCTAGTGCGGAAATGGCCATAGGAGGCAGTAGGAAAAGAGGAAGAGCTCATTACTGGTGAACAGACTCAGTCAAGGACTCCACAGCCCTGAGTTTGCAAGACTTGAGCAGTGTTGTTGGTAACAGGGCACTACCACCACAAAAAAACTGACTTTTTGGTTGCTTCCGAGGAGCCAGTCTTCCTCTGCCCTATCTTGTTCTTCATTTATTTTAGTTTGTACTCTGTATGATTGGGACAGGCGTGTTACTTCCTTGCCCCAAAACAGATAGAACAGTTAGTTGTTGCTTCATTTCTGAGGTTTGTGGGCTCACATTTGCAGAGATTTCTGTTGGTACATCTCTCTCTGTATGTGTTGGGAAAACATGATGTGATCAGCTTGTATGCCTCTGATAGGGTGTCTTAAAACATTATTGTATATTATATATACAATAGTGCTGTATTCCTGTAAAATCTCAAAGATATTGACCTGGTCTTATGAGTATCTGAGAATGAGCATAGCAGATGATCAGTTTAAAATCATTAGCATATTGCAATTCAATGTTATCGTTAATCTTTTCAATAAAATTCATCTGTAGGAGTTGTAAGAAGTGTTACTTATTGTAATATATAACAATGAGAAACAGAAATGAAGACTTCTGTGCTGCATTTCTCTTGTATGGGATTTTGTGTGTTATGGTAAATTATAGGTCTGTGAGCTGTGGATTCTGTAACTGAAGGACCCTGGTATGAGAGAAGCAATGATATGAATAGTCAGTATATGTTCAAGAGTGCTTTATTGGTAGGAGGAGACATCAGAGGGGGGTAATTTAATATTATGAAATCCCACATGCTGATTAAATCCTCCTAACAGAGAACAGCATTTACTGCCTGAATTGTCTGTAACTCATTGTTGATTATCATTGTATGTGATAATCATTGTGTGGCATGCTATCATGTGTTTGAGGTTATGCATTTAATGGGGCTAAATCAATGACATGTGTAACAAGACAAGCACCATCTAATGCTGTTGTTTGTGGAGTTAACACTTAAAATGTTTTAGCAGAAGCATTTACTTGGTGTCCCTTCTTTTACAGCAACAAACCACTAATACTGTAGAAGAGCCCCTGGATCTCATCAGACTTAGTCTCGATGAACGAATTTATGTGAAAATGAGAAATGACAGAGAACTTCGTGGCAGATTACATGTAAGAAGAACTCTGATAGAATGCAGGGTGGTGGTAAATGGAACTGTGACAAAAGAATTTGGATGGTATTGTTCAAAACATTTAAAAGCAAAGGTTAAAGAATCTACTAGAAATAGATCACACACATTGTTTTCAGTACTGGAGGAAGGAATTCAAAGGTATTACAGGTATACCTCAATTAATGAAGTACTGTAGGTGTTTTCATGGGCATTACTTTGATATCAGAGACGGAAACAACATGGTAGATTGGGGACTGGTTTCTACACCACAAAAAAAAAGAGCAGTTCAATATGTTTGAGCAAACTTCTCGTTAAAGCTAACAATATGCAGCAAGCAGGTCAGATAAACCTTGCACAAGTAAACAAAAATACTTTGAAACTTCTAGAGACCACTTGAAGGTTTCTTCCAAAATGTATCCAGGGATGATTATTTCATTGGTCTCTATTTTTCTTATGATTTCCCTTTTGATGCCCAGGCTTATAAATCTATGCTGTTTAAACATGCTGGGACTTAGCCGGTGAGGTAGTCTTATTTACTTTCCCTTTTTTTCTGATTTGCTATTTGTGCATGTGCAGTAATAGATTCTGGAGGCAACTGGCATTTACTTTGCGTGTGGTAGCCAAGTATGTCCACCTCCAATAGGATCAACAAGAACAGAATCCCATTCTTTCCCAAGTCAAGTTTTATTTCATTGTTTATTGCAGGCATGCTGCTGCATCCCAATACTGAAAGACTTGTGTTTCTCCATCCCTCTTTCACCATCATCTCAGTGCTGATGGCTGCCAAAAAATCTTTCAGCTAAATAGAGAAAGAGGGGGCTGGGCAGGAGTAAAAAGGCTTTGTAAAGGGGGCTTCTTTGTCAAGCTTTAACTGAGGTGTGCCTGTACTTTAGTGGTATAAATCTTAAAGTTTATTTCTTTTGTCTAGATTGTTTAGTAGAGAAACCTACTGTAAAGAGCTACGTCTTGGTATATACGCTAGAAGTACAGTATTTGAATTCACTGTGATGATACCTTGCACTGTGAGCAAGTCTTACCAGAGAAAAAAAACTTGCTTGTTGTACTTGTAAAGAAATAAGCCTGTTTGAACAAATTCCTTATATTATACTCTACATTGGACTAGAAAGATGGATTATGATAATTTATTATGCCTGTCTTGTAAAATGGTAGTTTAGTGCCACCTGAGTTGATTTTGCACTTAACAAATACTTTTGCTTATAAAACAGGATGAGGCAGGTGATAAATCCTTGTAGGCAGACTTTATCTTAAAGACAATGAGTAGGATTTCAAAGACATTCTACCCATAATAAATGCATTTACAGGATAGAGAGCAAGAAAATGTTGTGCCTTTTTGGTTAGCCTAATAAAAATATTACCACAACATGCACCTCAGAATTTCCTTTGAAAATGGTAATACTGTTCTTAGGCCCTTTTCACACGCAGTTTCTTTTGTGAGAGGGCCCCTTAGCATCGCGTAAATGGGAGCGCCAGTCCATACGACGCACTCTCATTTACACGACGCTCACGAGCCTAACGTGAACCGCGCACGCATTTTTTTATTTTGGGCTTCAAGCCAAAAATGCTGCGCAGTCACGCAAGGCTCCCGGGGCCCTTGCGCACTTACCTGCTCTGTGGTGCGTTGGACGAGCGGGCCGGTCGTGCTTCCTGTCTCAGCGCTAGCCTGCAATTCCCAGGTTGCGCTGTGGTAGGAAGGGGTGGGGCGTTCGCGCGATGCTCGCGCAACTGGCAAACAGCTGCGGGAAGCAGAAGGGCTGCCGTGAGTGGCTCGCGCAAACGGCTGCTTGTGCGAGCGCCGCCCCCCACCGCCACAACAAAAGTAAGGTGCAAAAAGGGCCTTAGTCTATACAACTTGAAAGGTGTTGGTTTACAAGTGCAGCTAATGTTATCAAAGTGAAATGTCCTCACGTAAATCATTGAAGTCTTTTGGATGCAGTGCAAGAGTAGAGGGTTGCTATCCATAGAAGGACCCCTCACCTGTGCAGGAAAATACAGTGTTTCAAAATAGCATTTCACTTTATTTCCAAATACTCCAAACAGATGGGAGATAAGCACTATGAATACATGTTACATTCATGTTGCCAGGAAATAGATCTGACAGAGGAGAATAGGTATGGGCCCTCACCTAACTGGAGAGTGTGAAGTAGACAGCTTAGGATAATGTAGATATGGGACTGAACTCAGATCAGATTCTCCTCCTACTCTGTTGAATTATTATTAGCTAAACTACTTTTGCAGAGCCAGTGTGGCATAGCGGTTTGAGCATTGGCCAGTGACCCTGGAGAACAAGGTTCAGTTCACTGCTTGGCCATGGATAGCCCTGGGCACATCACCCACTTTCAGCCCCAGAAAACCCCATGATAGGTTTGCCTTAGAGTTGCTATGAGTTGGAAATTATTGAAGGCACGCAATACCACCAACAACCAACTTGTTCTTTATTGTATAGGTAAATTGGATTGAAGAGGCCAAACTGATGCTTCCTTATACAGCTAAAATATTTCAAAGTAGAATCTTCTTATGCTCAAATAAACACCTGTTTTATTTTCCCATCACTACTGTTCCTCTTTTGGATTCAGCTGTATTACTCTCTATAGCTAAGTAGGTCTTTAGTGTGAGTGCTTGCTCCTTGGTGAAAGGAATCCTGATTGCTTCAGGCTCAGCACCTTAAGTCACTTCTGGCTGATGGTTATATTGTCTAAAAAACTGCAAGTATAACTAGGTCCAAAGAGTAAACCGTTACAGGTCTTGAAGTTTTGAACATTTGTCAGAGTGTGTGTATTTTGTGAATATAACATTTATACTATCTGTAGCTAGTAAACAGAAGGTCCATTTTCCAAGCAGTACTCTGAAGAGCAGACAGTCTAGTGTTGGATTCTGTGAGCTTCACTGTGGGTTTAATTGGGGAGGGAGGTTTACCACCCTCCAGATGCTGAAATACAACTCCCATCAACCCCAGCCAGTATAGCCAGTGGTGAGGAATGCTGGGAGTTGCAGCAAGATATGGAGGCTGCACTTTTCCTATCTCAGGTTAGTTAATCATCAGGTTTGCTGAACAACTTGTTAAGATTGTCATTTAGTTTTTTTACTTGGCGTTTTGTTAATTGTTTTCCCCAATGGTATTTGTCAACTTTTCCTTGAAAATCTGGGGCATCATTTCTTTTTATCATTTTATTACTTAGCTTATACAATGTTCTTTTGGCTTTTCTTTCTTGTTAATAATGAAAATACATGTATTGCAGGTGCGTATTTTGAGCATGCCTCTATATGAGATATATTTGATGAAAAATAAGAATTTTAGAAAATGAGATTTTAGCTAAATGAATAAACCAAGCAGTTCAGAAAGATCTTGTGTGTAAAGATCAGTTAGATCATACATCTTACTATTGGCCCAACCAAAGAAGAAAAGTGGAAAGAGAAATATGTTGTAAGAAAAATGCTCTAAAGCAATGGTTCTTAAACTTTCCTTTACTGGAGACCCCTTATAAATATAAATTGTTACCAGGGACCCCAAGACTTAACTCAAGATTTAAATATTTAAATTTAGATTGAAATATTTATTTGTCAAAGGCTTCTGGAGATTAGGATTCAAATCCCTGCTCAGACACTGAGTGACCTTGGGCAAGTCACATTCTCAGCTTCAGAGGAAGGCAAAGGGAAACTCCCTCTGAACAAATCTTGCCAAAAAAAAGCCCCCTGTGATAGGTTCACCTTACAGTTGTCATAAGTCAGAAGTGACTTGAAGGCACACAACAACAAAGTGCCACTGACTGGGAGAGGCTCTTTCTAATTATCTAGCTACTCTTTGAAAATTGACTTATGATGACTGCAAGACAAACCTGGCATGGGGGTTTACTTGGCAAGATTTGTTGCCTTTGCCTTTCTCTGGGATTGAGAGAATGTGACTTGCCTGAGGTCACCCAGAAGATTTTCATGGTCAATTGAAGATTCAAACCCTGGGCTCCAGAGTCATAATTTCATTGTGCGCACACACCTGCTATCATGTCCTTTTCATCAAGGATATGGCGTCAGGGTGCGTGTGCGTGCGCGCACGGGTGCCAAAACTGCTCCTTCATTTGCAAACAAGGGAGAAATTTGGGCGCGCGCACACACATGCCAGCCATCATGTTGCTTTCATCAGGGATGTGGCAGCAGCGAGTGTGGATGTTGAGGGACATGGCAGCAAGTGGGTGCGCTCACCAAAACTACTCCCTTGTTTGTAAATGAAGGAACAGTTTCAGCACCTGCACTTGCCCCACTGCTGCATCCCTATTGCTCCCCCTGCTGTTGGTGTCCAGCAGCAGGGCTTTGGAGACCCCTTCTAGGGCTCCGTAGACCCCCCAGGTGTCCCCAGACCCCAGGTTAAGAAACACTGCTCTAAAGTGCAACTAGATTTCTGGATCAGTGCTTGAGCTATAGTATATAGGAATGTAAATAATTTCCACAAGTACTAAAAGTAAACATTTTTGTGAACTTCTCACTTCCAAAGGCTTATGACCAGCATTTAAATATGATTTTGGGTGATGTTGAAGAAACTGTGACAACAATAGAGATTGATGAAGAAACATATGAGGAGATATACAAAGTAAGAATTGTGAATATTTCTTAACTTCTAAAAATTTCAAGTACTAGTTTAGATGTATGATGTTGTGTGGATCTGAAATCCATCTTCTCTGCTACTGACTTGACTTGACTATATTGAGTAAATTATAATAGAAGTACAAGCTAAAGCATCATGTTAAACATAGCAATTGCTTTCCTGTCTGAATGTACCTTTTATTTGAGATTTATTGTCAGAAGGTGTGGTTCTTTTAATCGAAGTACAAATCTTTGCAACTGTTTTTATGCTTTTCTTGGCTACAGCCTGAAAGTTTTTCTGTTCTCTTTTCATAGTCCACCAAGAGGAATATCCCAATGCTGTTTGTCAGAGGAGATGGAGTTGTCCTTGTCGCTCCTCCACTGAGGGTTGGCTGAAACCATAAAAAAAATGAATCCTTTGGACCTCGAACACACTGTTTCTGTTCCCCATTAAAGATTAAGACTCTGCACATAGTTTTATGCAAGCCTTTACAGCCTTGACTGTGTGTTACGACTTCATGAATTTATTTGGGAAATAAATGTTATAAAAATTGTTTCCTGGAATAATATAAGTAACATTCTCTTCTGTATGAAATTGGTGCATTTAACATTTTAGTTAAAGTTTATGGCAACTGTTCTGTTTTTTAAAAAATAAAATTCATTTGCTTATTTTGCCTATCTGCATAGGTATAAGCGTTCCTCATACACTGATTTTACTTCAGTGTGGTGTAGTATTTCATGATTGTTTCTGTGCCTGTTTGGTCACCATTGGTCAGATCAGCCAGGATTGTGTTATTTGTTTACTGCTTAGTTGATAACTACTACAGAGAAATGAGTGGGTTACATGCACACAGTGTATATAAGTTTCAATAAGTGTATCCATCTGTGAGCAGAATGTCCAAAATTGCTTCGTTATAAATCCACAGAAAGGAAATGAGGAAGATATACAGGCTGATCACGAGGTGAGAAACTGCACTGTTTCTCTTCCTGATAATTAAGTAGTTAGCTGTTCAAAAGTATATTTGCAAACAATTAAAATAAAGTGATGCAGATAAAAGGTCTTAACTGTTTATATTGTACACTGGAATGGTTTCTCATTGGCTTATGTCTAGTTCTTAGTCCTAATTAGAGTAGCCTATTGAATCAATATAACTTAAATGTTCATTTATCAAGCTCTCAGTGATTCAATGACTATACTGTACCTTGGTCTAAAAATTGGGTTTAGGCCATTATAATTAAACTTGAATAATGAGAGAGGACTGACGCATATGGTTTGGCACAACATAGCAAGGGCTGGCACTGCATTGTTCAATTTTCTCTATTTAGCACTGCTGTTATATATGTAGAATCAGTCTTCAAGTATTCAGCAAACTTCAGGCATTGAGGAACAACTGTTTTTCATTTTCCATTACACCCACCACTCCAAACTGTCATATTTGCCCTATGTGGCTGTGACCTTGTGTGATTTCTGCCTCTGCAGATCACTTTGGACCTTCACTAAACACTAGATGGTGCTGCCTGTGTTCGGATTGCATTTGGTATAGTTAGCAGTGTAACTGGCATGTTATCTTATCAATAATGTAACACAATGTACTATGCAGCAAAGTATTTTCATCAAATTAATCCATTTGTTTCTAATGAAATACTTTCATAATGGGTAACTGCAGCATGCTGAGCAATAATCCTTACAGAACAAAATGTTTCCCAGTAATTTTATAAACACCAATGACTCTCTCGAGACTTAAAATGGTTTATGTATATTTATAGCGTCAGTTTTGTGCTACGTGAGACAGTATTACATCTAACAGTTGTTTACAGGTGTATGGGGGAAAGTGGAGGGGTTGAAGAAAAGCAGGATAACTGTAGTCATTTGAAAGTGTCTTTTATAGCTCGTATTTACTAAGAGGCTTTACTGAATGCAGCAAGCCTTCCAGTGTACACATACCAAACTGTGGCTTTTTTACTTCATCACAGTGTTGGCAGAGCAGGAAACAGCAGTATGGTAAATAACAGTTGCTTTGGCTTATAGCTATAGAAATGAGGAGGGCAACCTGGCTAGACTCATCAGGTGCTATTTAGAGCTGGAACACTTTTTCCACTGGCAAAAGTTCTCCTTGACCTAAGCTGACTTTAAATGCCTATTGGAAAGATCAGTACTGTTCTCCCTTATATCTAGTTACATGACCCTGATCCTTGTGCATGATGCTGTGTGTTTATACTCTCATGTTCCTGAAAAGATTCTAGCAATTCTCTTCACTTTTTTAAATAGCAAAAGAGATGGGTGTATGTTACGGCAAAGGCTAGCTTCCCCCATACAGTTCAAAAAGTGTGTCTGTTTCCAAGGGTTCCCAGACTGGGTTCCCCAGCAGTTGTTGGACTTCAGTTCCCAGAGCCTCCAGCCAGCATGCCTAGTGCTCAAAGATTCCAGGAGCTGAAATCCAACAGCCAGCACCCAAGCTTCAGGGCTAATGTAATGACTTTACAGAGTTGCCAGTGGCATTATTGTGCTATTACTATTAGTGTGAGTGACCTGTGATGTATATAGATTTGGATTTGAACCCAAGTGTGGAGATATCAGGTGAGGATTCAGTCCAGCCAGAGCTTAGTGGTGGCATACATTTAAGAATGACAGATTCAACATAAAGCTTTTTCCAAAGGGAAGACCCATAAGCCAGCCAGGCATTTATTTGCAGAAGAGCCCCTTTCACCACATCCTTACCAATGTAAGAGGAAGAATTGGCTATTGATGTGAGTTAGATTGACAAGGTAGGAATATCAGTGATGAACTATGTTACATGTCTGTTCCTTCACATGTATAGATAACTATTTGAAGTGGGAGGAGGGATACATTCAAGTCTGTTGGTAGTATGAGAAAGAGACCTCAGGTGATTTTTTGAGCTCGCTGGTTTGGCATAGGTTTCCTCCACTAGCCAACCACACACTGAAGATATTTGACCTTGTGTGGTGGTTCTGGAGCAATGCACAAAATCTCAAACTTGCTAAGTGGCCTAGGGAACTACTGTTATGTGCCCTGCTCATTTGAATGTGGTAACTTGCACATCTTGGTAAGGCAAGTTTCCAACATCTCTCAGAAGATAGGCTGCACATTGAAAAACAAATTTACCAAAAAGTGGTGTGCTTTATGCCATTCTGCATGTTTGAGTGACCCTGTAGATGCTGAGAAAAAGGTAGGTGAGAGTACCAGAGCCAGCACCCTAACCTACATAAAGTCTCCACAAGGAAAGGTCTGTATGTATTATCTCTGGCCCTTCAAGAAAGAGACAGAAATGGAAGTGATTAGCAAGACTGTACCTGGGCTCCCCAGTTCATGTACTTTTCATCCTTTGTCAGCTTAAGTAGTTGTTTTAGGATGCAGAGGAGGCAGGTATCCCTCTGCATTCATGGGGGATGGGGAGAGGCAGGTGTATCTTCATTGATATGCATGAGTGAGCATTGTTAGTTTTTTTCATTTGATGTAATCATGAAAAAGAAATGTCAAGCCACATTGATTCCAGTGCTCATGTGAAACTTGCTTACATCTCTCGCTTTGAAAATATGGGACCTGAAAATGGCATTTCCTTTGTTACTTGGAATGAGGTTTTGGGGATAAAGAGTTTTGAATGTGCACTTATTAAAGACCAGGCTTTTGTCCCTATTCACAGGTATAGCATCTTTCTTTGTGTCAGTGGTGTATGACTCACCCGCTCAAAGAGAGAATATTCCAAGTAAAGTGAAGCAAATGCACTGTATTGTATAACAATGGAACAGTTCATAAATGGGTAAAACAATTATACACATTCTAGATGTCTGTGTGACAGGTACAGAGGAAAGAAGGTATGTACAGAGGCTTAGGATGGGTGGGAGAACTGCCCAATCAGAACAAGAGGGGCAGCAAGTTGTTTTCCACAGAAAGGTAAGATAAGGGGAAGGTTTACTGAAGACTTGGAGTCTGAAGTCAGGGAAGGAAGCAGAGCTGTAGGAAAGAATGGAGCCTATCAGAAGCAGGAAAGGACAGGGTAAGACCAAGAGACTGAGAGCCTTTCCACACTATACTGTTATAATGCTATTATTCCACTTTCAGCATCCTGTGGAATTCTGGGATTTGTAGTTTACTGAAGCCAAAGAGCTCTCTGGCTGAGCATTCTAAAGGCCCCTCCCTAAACTGCAAATCCTAGGATTCCATAGGATGTTGAAAGTGGAATAATAGCACTATTGTGTGGAAAGGTCCTGATTTTTGGCCCAGAACAGCAAGTAGCATCTAAATACACATTCCTAGCCACGCATGCTTATGTAGTCACACAAAAAGATGGTTGATTGTCTGCACTGTGGCACTTTGTTCGTGGCTGATTCCTCTGCTCATGGGTCTCAGGTGCTCTAATGTGAGTCTAAAGTTGCTGTTCTGCATGTCTTTTCTCACAGTATTTGAGATAGTTTTTCTGGAGCTGGGTCAAAGTTTTCATCATAGCCACCTCTGTTCATTTCTCTTCCAAAGTGTTCACCTTTCTCCTCTTTCTGGTCAGATGGTTGTCTGTCTTTGGTGAGGCCTCCAGGAGATGCCACCTCCTTTGATGTACACACAGACATACATACTCCCTTGCATACACACACACAGATCCAAATCAGAATTTGACAAGTGATGTGCAGATTCTTTAGCTGTTGAAACAACAGTCTCTTTCAGCTGCTTTGCTTTGGGTTTAGCTTTTGCCAAATACATATGATGTTGCTTGCTGTACTATCTATCTTCATGTATGCCCCAAAGTCACTAATAACAAATTACCAAACATACATTACAGAGTGCTATACAAGCATTATGGTAGTTATTTATATCTAAATAAAAGTGATAAAGCCAAAGAGTGGGGGAGATTTAAGAAATGTAATGGGGTATCTGCTGCTTTGGGTAACACCTTGTATAAAGGAGAGTTCATAGAATCAGACTTGGGCCACTTAGTCAAGGTCACAGAGTCATAGAATCATAGAGTCAGAAGGGGCCTTATGGACCATTTGGTCCAACTCCATGGTCATTGTAGGATCTTTTGCTAAAACATCCCCAGTAAGTACCTATCCAGTCTGTTTCTGAAGGTGTCCAAAGAACCTACCACCTCTCTGAGCAATTGATTCCATTGACAAACATTCTTATGTCCAGAAGTTCCTTCTAATGTTCGATTGTAATCCACTTTACTCTCCTATAACTTCAAACCATTAGACTTGGTCCTCCCTCTGGAGCATCAGAGAACAGGCCTGCCCCCTCCTCTGTGGGCCAGCTCTCAATCTATTTAAAGAATGAAATCATGTCACTGCCTCAGTCTTCTCTTCACCAAGCTGAACAAGCCCAGCTTTTTGAATCTTTCCTCCTATGTTGTCTACCATACCTCTTGTTTCCCTTCTCTGAATCTGCTCCGACTTGTTTATACCATTCTTAAAATGAGGGGTCCAGAACTAAACACAGTATTTCAAATGAGGCCTCACCAGTGCAAGACACAGTAGGACCACTGCCTCCCTCAACTTGGAAGCCATGCTTCTATTAATGCAGGCTAAAATAGTATTCAACTTTTTTGCTGCAGCCTTGCACAGGTGGCGTATGTTCAGCTTACGATCAACAATAACCTCAAGGTCTTTTTTTTACATATAGTACTTCTGAGCCATGTATTGCCGATCTTTTGCCTGTGCATTTGGTTTTTGTGGCCTAAATGTAGAATTTTGCATTTGCCTCTATTGAATTTCAGGTCATTAATCCAACTTCTTGCCATGCAGGAATGTGCAGCTAAAGCACTCTTAACAGATGGCCATTCAAATTCTGTTTAAAGACCTCCAATGAAGGAGTACATCATTCACCAAGGCCGTCCAATCCACTATCGAAAAAGTTATTACCTACAGGAACACTTCCTTACTGTTTAGATGGAATCTTTTTCCTTGCAATTTGGCTTGGTTTGTATTACATTTTCTGGAACATTAGAAAACAAACTTGCTCTGTTTTATTATAAAATCCCTTCAGATATTTAAAAATGGCTGTCATGTAACCTCTCAGTCTTCTCTTCTGTAAGCTAAGTATACCCAGCTTCTATAGCTATTCCCCTAAGGCAGTGGTTCTCAACCTGTGGGTCCCCAGATGTTCGTAGACTTCAGCTCCCAGAAGCCCAGCCACTATGGTCAATGCTCAGGGCTTCTGGGAGCTGAAGTCCACAAACATCTGGGGACCCACAGGTTGAGAAACCCCTGCCCTAAGGGCTTGATTTATAATATTTGAATCATCTTGGTCACCCTCCTCTGGACACTTCCTGACTTGTCAGTATCCTTCTTGGACTGTGGTATCCTGATGGAGCACAGAGGTCTGACCCCAGTAGAATAGCGTGCTACTATTACTACCCTTGATCTGGAGACTATACTCCCTTTGATGCAGCCTAGAATTGCTGCAGCAGAACTCACATTTAGGTTGTAGTCTACTGAGGCCCCTTGATTCTCTTCTCATGTGAAGCCAGGTGTCACCCATTGTATATTCCTGCATATCAGTTTTCCTGTGTTGTTGAAATTCATTTTGTTAGTTTTGTCCCAGTTCTCCAATCTGCAAAGGTAATTTTGAATCCTGATTCTGGCCTCTGCTATATTAGTTACCCTTCTTAATTTGATAATCATCTGCAAATTTGGTCAGTGTGACTTCTGGTCTGTCATCCAAATCATTTATGACGATGTTGAACAACACTGGGCCCAAGTTAAAACCCTGAGGTACCACACTAGTCATTTCTCTCCACAGCGGAAAAGGGACCATGGGTTTGCATTCTTTGGATTCTCTCTGTTCAATAGGATCTTGCTTGTTTAAAGGATACACTTCAGAGGAAGTTTAACGGAAATGTGTCATGTTGTTCCAATCAGATAGAATCTTTTGCCTGAGACCCACGCAGTATCCATAGAGAACATTAAGACACAAAATGTTTGGCAAATGTATACTGAAGGGAATGACTACTTTGTTAATTCCATAATAAGACAGAACTAGGATAAACTCAGTGGAACAATTGCATCAATTACCATACATGCACCCAAGAAACATTATACTAGCTAGCCCTTGGCTAAAATATGAAGAAAAATCCAAGACAATGAACTCTTATCTTTTGTTTACTTTCCTAAAGGTTAGTTGAATTCTAGTTAATTGAGACAAGCAATGCTGCTGAAGGGGTTAAATCCAGGAAATTGCTACTTGAAGAAGAAAAATAAGCGAATTGAATTGTGTCTCTGAGTAAATTGCAGATGTCTTTGTCTTATCTCAAATTTTAGGGAATGGCCTTGCAACACTCAGAGGTCTGGGAATTAAGAGGGAGTTAAGCATACTCCCTGCTATCATTTTGTATCATTTTCTAACTAACTCTTTGTTCTCCTCTGTGCAAGTCAATGATGTAATGGGAAAGCTAACTAAAGATCTTTTTCTCCAGTGATGGGCGGGCTAAATGAATGATTGATTGCTGACATAGAAGGCAAAAGGTATATAGTGATGCTACCTCAATTAATTGGCACGACAATTCCTGAATTATTGTCGTCCTTGCGCAAGTGATTGTTAAACAATAAAGGCTTTTTGATTTTTCCCTGGAAACCTGGTCTTCATCTCTTTCCTGGCCACTACACTGCCTTCCTTTTGAAAAATGAGAAGAGGCGGCATTATGATGCATTAAGAAAAAACTCAGCAGCTTATCCCAGTAGGCAGGGCACCACTGGAGGATTCCAAAATGCAGCTATTTGTTCAGGGCCTGATAGCTGCGTTCTGTGGGATGTTCCTTTCCTTAGCAACAAGGAAATATTTGGCTTGAGCTGTGAGTTGCTGTAGAAACAGATTTTAAAAAAAATGGGGAAAAAAGGTTAAAAAAAAGGGTGCTGAAGCTACAGGTAAAACAGACCCTCCAGGAAAATGTGTGTATGTGGGGAGTGAAGATAAAAGTTGTCCAGTCATGCAGCTACTTGCTTTTCAATTGTTCATTGGGAGGGAGGGTCAGAGTAAGTCCATCTCTCCAGCCTTTACATTAGGAATGGAGAAAATGCAGCCCATGATTCCACAATGCCTCCAGCATTCCCCAGACAATATATGTGTGCGTTTGTTGACTGCTCAACAACAGCGCTTCATTCTCCATTCTCCTCAAAACCCTTTGTGCAGTTCCTGTCTTTAGAGTCTCCTGAATCTGCTGGGGGCACCAAAACTTGAAAATACAATGGACAGAGCTGAAATGGATAAACAGAAAACTATAATTTGCACTCCTTTCTGAGATTTGAATTTGGGTATCTTCAGCAGAGCATCTAATTTTTTTCCCTCTTTCATTTTATTTTGGTATGTATCTAACATTACAGCCTGACTACCATTCTTTAGCTTGTGTAATAAATCATTCTTGTGTTAGCACCGCTGTCTGCAGAGCACTTCCTAATTTTCGCTGAAGCCCTGCTATAGAACATGCATAGTCTAGGCAGAGATCTTCATTTAGATTATTTGGAGGCAGTCTTTGCATATTCCAGAGCATTGGTTAGCAAAATTCTCAGGAGGGCATGTTTACAAAAAGCAATTAATCCTCAAAGCCCTCTTTCAGATAGGAAGCAGATGCTATTAATCTCCTAGGTATGGCTATATACATGGACATTAGGCATATTAGAAATGCAAGTGAAAAAGAGGAGACTATGAAAGCAATTTAGAGACACAAAGAAAATTAATTTCATTATCTCTTTCTTCTAATTTTATTCCCTCTTCTCCTAGTCTTGTTCTGATGCCTCTGACCTGCACGCTTATGGGCTCTGTACCCCTCTTGGCGTTTGTGACTAGCATGCTTCCAGCAGTGACCAGTTTCAGATTCATATGGACAATCATTAAGGCTTATATAATCCATTCCAGGGATTCTAGGCACTTCATGTGCAATCCGTACAATGGCTCTATGAGCTGGGCTAGTAATAGCCCCATTTTGTCAATCGATGGGTTGAAGCAGAATGAGAAGAAACCTGAATGAGTTTTCGGATGAGTGGGATCCCAGGGGGATAATCCCTATGTCATACTTTTCATCACTATTCCACACCAGCCCCAGAACCCATTCATGATTAGGAACAGCCTTCCTTAACCTAGTGGTCTCCAGAGGTCTCAGTTGACAACTACCATTATTCCTTCACTGCATGACGACTGGGAGTGATGAGAGCTGCAGTCCCACGCATCTGGCAGCTGCCAGTTTTGGAAAGGCTGATTTGGAGTATCTCATCATTTGTATTCAAAGAAATAGCTGTGTTAGTCTCTATATCAGTATACAAAGGGATCTCATACACCTTTGAGACAAACTGGGAGAAAGAGGTGTATAGCACAAGGTTTAGTCGATTCTGACTACTTCATCAGATGTATGGTTCACTCTGGGTAGTTCACATGTCATTTCCGACTTTTTTAGAGTATAGAAACATTTTAATGAAAAAATCTTTGTCCGATCTGATTTAGGTAAAAAGCCAGAGATTCCCAAATTATCACTAGTGCATCTCTGCTGGAGCAGTGAGCTCTCTTACATGGTTTGCACAAAAAATGGAAGTTTTGTGTTTATTACTATTTTCCACCAGTGTACCTCCACCTAAGGCAATCCCTCCCTTTTTATTCACCCGTTGTTACTATTAACTCACATGAAACCTGAACTAAAATGTAAATATGTCTCTTTCCAGATCCTACACTATTGTTTGTAATATGTGTGTGTGATAATCTGTGAAGAATTTAGAGGCTTGGATTTGGAGAAATGGAGACTGCCTGGCTTACAAAAACAGGATACATCAGGTATATGGCACAAATTACAAATTATGACTGATCCAGTCTTACAAGTTAAAGATTCACAAATTAAAGACCCTGAATCAATCAATTTTCTCACAAGTCTTGTATATTTTGATGATGATCCCATGGGATGTGAACTATAAATATGAAAGCGAATCTCCCTTTCTGAAAATAATTGAGTTTACAAAGGATAAAGTTAAATATATAAAGATTTTTAAAGTCAGCAAATACAGCACAGTTTGGAGTGTTTATAGTGGCAAGGTTTTAATGCCAAGCAAGATTTAGTTATAATGCCATGAAAGAACCACAGGATGGCAGTGTTGCCTAAAGTTGACAAACAACAGGCAAGGCTCCTAGTTTAAGATATGGTTGGCTACACACTTGGATGGAGTTGAAATGCATGACGAGGTCTGGTGAGATGCAACTGCTGTCCAATCTTCAAATATAGCTTTGGGATTTGCTTTGGATTGTGTTGGATGCGAGTGAAGGCTCTGACGTGAAAAATGTGAAAGGAATTCAATTTCCATTGCATTGTGAAATCCTCTGTGGTAACTTGTGGCACACTTTAGCGTAATGGCATGGCTAATGTTCCATGGCCTCCTACACATAAACATAACAAAATGTTGCTGTTCCTCTCAGCCTTCGGGAATGAAATTTGTGATCACCTGTTCCAGCTTGCTATCAGAGGAAATGGTAAAGAGGGCTGATGGGAGAGGAAGGCAGCACACATATACGCACATGCCCAAATAGCTTCCATAGCAGACCATAACAAAGCTAATGCTTTTAGAATGCAATGGGGTGGGAAGAAGGTGGTGGTTGGAAGTTTTCTGTCTTCTCAGCAACTTGTCTGTAATAAACAGGGGTGCAAGACATGGAGACTCCAGGCAAGTAGCTCTAATACTGCCTCACTGAGACAGAAACCAGAAAACTGTGTTGTTTGAGGCAAAGAGCAAGGTGTCACCCCTCCCATTCCACATACAAAAGCCATCTACATTGGCAGTAGAAGTTTGCTTCCACATCAGAAAGAGGGCAACATCTGCACTCCCCAAAGACAGCAGCTCAGCTTAGAAAGAGCAGGCTAAGCTACCCCAGCGACAGATCTCTGCTCCAGCACCTTGCTGCCAACTCCCATCTCCTGTCGCCTGAGGCAGCCTCTCCACTCTACTTACAGATGGAGCTCTGCTTGTGCTGCAGTCTTAGCCAATGGCATCGTATTTATCTCCAGTACTTTAGGCATGCTCTCTACTTATTTACTTATTTGCTTTATAGCCTGTTTTTCTTCCAGATGGGACTCACGGATGCTTACAATATAATTTAAAAGGAAAATAGCTTCTTCCCGATGTCTATGGGGTGGTACAATGCCTATTCCCACAAAAATATAGAAGGCTAAGATTTAGTGAAGGGTAGAGAATGTGGAGAGACATGCCAGAGAAAATGTTGGTTGGGAAAGCTGTGAACAGCAGCTGAAAAGGAGCAGTTAAGTAGATATGATATAGGAGAAAGCAGATACTCTTATGAGAAAGCAGATACACTTTGGAAAATAGAATAACGCAAACAAGAATAAAATAATTGACTAGGGCAAATCAGAGGACCCAAAACTTCAGATGACAGAATTGTGTATATCCTTATTAGTTTCTTTGAAATTTACTTATTTTACAACAGATTTTTAAACACAATTGACAAAGAATGACAGCACTGAGAAAGACAGAGAGAGCCAGTGTGGTGCAGTGGTTTGAATGTTGAACTAGGACACTGGAAACCAGGGTTAAAATTCCCACTCAGCCATGAAAGCCCACTGGGTGACCTTCGGTAAGTCACATTCTCTCAGCCACACTGGAAGGCAAAGAGTAACCTGCCTCTGAACAATTTCTACCAAGAAAGCCCTGTGATAGGGTTGCCTTAGGGTTGCCGTAAATCAGAAATGACCTGAAGAGACTCAACAACAAATTATGAAGTACAAAAATACATCTAGCGTAACCAGGTTCTAGGCCTACTTTTGAATCCCTATCAGCTTTGAGAAACTGTTTCCTGATATGGAGGCCAGGGGGCCCTTTCACGCTAGCAGTGGTTCTCAACCTGTGGGTCCCCAGATGTTTGTGGACTTCAGCTCCCAGAAGCCCCAGCCACTATGGTCAATGCTCAGGGCTTCTGGGAGCTGAAGTCCACAAACATCTGGGGACCCACAGGTTGAGAACCACTGTGCTACAGTCTGTGATTCTATTTCAGCTGCCATGGCTGCATCCTATGGAAACTTGCGATTATCTGTCTAGGGAGGGGTATGCAGGATTCTCTATCAGAAAGCAACTCTAGTTCCACACCAAACTACAAACTTCAGTATTCCACAGGATGCAACCAGAGCAGATAGAAAGGAATCAGCAGTGTGAAAGTGCCCTTGGGATTTACAGGTAGGGAAGGGTATTTAGAATTCTTAGCCTAAGAGCTCTAATGCTTCAGCAAACTACAAACCTTAGGATTTCACAGGATGCAGCCATAGCAGTTAAAGGGGAATCACAGCAATAAAATTGTGTAGTATGAAAGGTCTCTGGTCATTCTGTGTTGTTGCTCATGTTTATTTAATCAATGCTATTGTTTTAAAAAAATTTTTTAAAAAATATTCCTTAAACTCCACTGAAGTGATTGTCAATCTGCCTCTCTTTTTTCTAAACTACAGAGGTAAGTTTATTATAGAAGAACATGTGGACAATTTCCAGGACACTCAAAGGTGCCATGGCGACAGCATCCTATTTGGAGCCTCTCCGTCCCTCCTTGCTTCATTTCCCGATTGACATCTCACTTCTTCTTTTGTCTTCTCTGCTTTTGTTCCGCGTCTGTCACAGGCCACAATGTTTCCTCTGGCTGCCTCCCAACTCCACCTGAGGCATTCTCATCCTAGTGGGTTTTTTTAATGTAACTTTTAAAAATTATATATGTATTTAAATAAATATTTAATTTGTTTATTAAATATTTATATCTCACACTTCCCTGCATTTGAAACACTTAGAGCGGCTTTGAACAATTTTAAAAATGTAATAATACCAAGCAAAAATTAAACACACAAGCAACTAACAACAGCAAATCCAAGATGAAGTACAAACAGAGGCACAACAAACTACTCAAAAAAAAAATAGTCCTCAAGTAGAGGAGTGGGAAAGTCAACAAGTGCAAGGTTATCTTTTGACTGGGAGATCAAATGCTTGGTTGTTCTTTTTTTGTTGTTGTTTTTAAGTCTTAAGTTTCAACTAGATGGTACATTAAACATGTCACATATAGGAAACCTTTTCTTTTTTACTTGCAAGTAAATGTACAGGAGCTTCACATGGCGCAGCATGATTGGCATGAAATATAATTTAATTGGCATCAAATATTATATACAAATGGGACCCATATGGCTGGGAAACATGGGGCAAGCAGAACTCTGGCTGTAAGTCTGGGTTAAGTCAGTATGGCCTCAGCATGACCAAGTCATAAGGTCAAGAAGAGCTAGGTGGGAAAATCAGGAGCAAACAGATTTCCAGTAAACCCATCAACAACCTGACATCTGAATACAATAGTCAGCACAACTGCCCAGGTGTGGCAGGCAGGCAGGAACCTCTGCTATGCACATTTCCTATCAAAACTTTTTCATTACCTTAAGCAACCAAGATATTAAGAGGCTGTCAGGACTCTCATCAACTTTTTGTCACTCAAAGTAAGACAATTAGTCCATTCTGGATTCCTTTTATTTAACACTCACCTTTAGGGTAGGAAAATTTATATTTAATCCCCAGCTACAACCCCGGCATTTTGCTAGCACTTTGGGCATCACACTGCACCCCAGACTCTTGTTCTTCTGTGTTGCCCTCAAACCTTCATGTTTGAGCCACCTTTCTTTGATCCTCCACTCCAGGAGCAGTAACTATCACCTTATACACCTGAAATCTCTGTCTACCTTTTCTCTCCTTTCCCTTCACTGGCCTTGTATGGTCTGTGAGACTGATTTTTTGTGTGTGTTTGTGAATACTTCAATAAAACATTCTGTTGACTCTCAACTGGTGTTTCACAGTTAGTACCGGTATACATGAGTGAAAAGGTCCCACAGTTACCCCCTCACTTAGGCCTCCTTTTGGACAATAAGTCTGCATCTTCTTAACGAGACACAGGCACTGCTGGTAGATCTCAAGGTCCCCCATCTTTTGGGCTAACATTGAGCAGGTCTATCATATGTGGTTTGAGAAGGCTTATATATTTTCCCAGCAGTCTCTCCCTAGCAACTTAAAAAAAATCCAAAAACTGTCAACAAATACGGAAAACAAGACAATGATCAGAAACATTCAATACACATTTGTTGGAAAGATTCCAGCATTCTCTCTGCCCCCCCCCCATCTTGTTCTTAGAGCAAGTGGACATAGCTAGCACAGGGCTTCCTTTCTCTTTTGCATGCCAAAGCTCCACCATTTGCCTTTCTGTCATTTAATTGCATGATCATAAATACCTTTTGTGTTCAGGTGATCAGATCATGTGACCCAGGACAGTTGCTTGGGTCATCGGTCTTATAAGAGAAAGAGACCCCTTCTCAGATCTTTCTTGATATCTCTTCTCTTCCACTTTTGCTTCTTCTTCCTCCTCTCCGACCATGCTTTGCACCTCCATCAGAAGATGGTGAGTTAAGAACAAAGCTACTACTATTCATTAGCTAGTTAGGATGTAGCCTCCCCAATACATATGTAAATGTAGAAGCCATTAGTTTGTAAGCTGAAGCTGCCTGCATTTGTTTTGTTTCTTCAGTCAGTTTGAGATCAGAAAAGCCATACACAAATCTAGACATGCTTTTTCTGCTAGTCTGCTAAACGGAGGCTAAATCCTTACAGCTTTAGCTTCCATAGAATTTCCCAACAGGGCTAACACCCTGGGAAACTCTAATTACCAACCACATTCCAATCCCCAAGAAAGGAGACCCCAGGGATTGCAATAACTGCCAGACCATTCCATTAATCTCCTTTACAAGCAAAGTAATGTCCAAAATTCTACAACAAAGATTTTTACCACACATGGAATGAAAAATGTTTCAAGTCCAAGCTGGGTTCAGGAAAAGAAAGAAGCACAAGGAATCACACTGCAAATGTCCTTTGGATAATAGAGCTCACCAGAGAATTTCAGAAGAAAATCAGCCTCTGCTGCATACATTATAGCAAAGCTTTTGATTGTGTAGATCATGAAAACTGATGGCTTGCTTTTAAAGAAATGGGTGTTCCACAACCTTGGATTGTTCTGATGCCTAACTTGTATTCCAGAGAAGAGGCTGGTGAGAAGACAGATTACAGAGAAACAGAGTGGTTTCCAACTGGCAAGAGGATCAGGTTAGGCTGTATTTTATCACCCTATCTGTTTAACTAGTATGCTCAAAGTATCATTGTACAGCTGGATTACTCAGAGAAAGGAGGTATGAAAATTGAAGGAAGGAACATCAACAGTCTAACATATGCAGATGACACTATATTACTAGCAGAAAATAGCAAAGACTTGGAACAACTCTGCTGATAGCCAGGGAAGAAAATGCGAAGGCAGGTTCACAGCTGAAAACTGGGAAAATAAAAATAATGACCATAGATGATTTACAGAACTTTAAAGTAGACAATGAAGACATTGAAATAAAGTTTTCCCATACCTTGGCTTAGTCATTAATCAAAATGGAGACTGCAGTCAAGAAACCAGAAGAAGTCTAGGACCTGGGAGGGCAGCTATGAAGGCCCTAGACAAGATACTCAAGAGTAAAGATAGATAGCAATAGCAATAGCAGGTGTATTTGTCTACCGCTTATCAGCTAAGTGCTCTCTAACTGGTTTGCAATGTGTTAGCTAATTGCCCCCAACAAACTGGATACTCATTTTACCGACCTGCGGAAGGATGGAAGGCTGAGTCAACCCGGAGCCTGGCAGGATGGAACTCACAATCTTGTGGTTGCAGTACTGGCATTTAATCACTGCACCACCAGGGCTCCATGATCATTGAATACCAAAGGTGGGATTGTCCATGCCATCATATTTCCCGTTTCTAGGTAAGGCTATGAAAGTTGAACAGTGAAGAAAAGTGATGGGAAGAAAATCAACTAATTTGAAATGTGGTCTGAAGAAGTGTTGTACCATGGACTGCTTAAATAAATAAATAAATGAGTCCAAGAGCAAACCAAGTCCGAACTATCCCTAAAAGCCAAGATGACCAAACTGAGATTGTACTTTTGACATACTATGAGAAGATACGACTGCTAGAAAACAAAATTATGCTTGGTAAGGCAGAAGACAGTAGGAAAAGAGAAAGATTGCATTACAGAGGGATGGATTCAATCACAGCGGCCACAGCCCTGAGTCTGCAAGACCTGAGCTGGTCTGTTGCTGATAGGATGACTGGGAGGTCTCTTGTTTATCGGGTTATAGAGTTGCCATAAGATCAATGGATGCAATATGCGTGCCCTCAGGCAAGCACATGGCCAGCACATCCATTGATGATAATGAGACACAAAGCATCACACGACCTCACATTCATGTGTGCAGAGGTTACACCAGCAGAGGGTGCAGTGTACCTATATTTGAGGACCATAGAGACTAAGGCTTGTGAACCAGTGTTCTGTGTACTGTTTACAAAGCATTCATCCTTTAAGGCAAGAACAGACAATTTTGGCTTTCTTGATCTTGCTGGATTGGTTTGCTGGCAAGGTCTGCTGGGACTTGCTGTCCAACCTCCAGGGCTGTATTTCACTCACCCCTGCTTTAATAGGCAGTAGAGTCCCAACTCTACTGAGGTTCCACCTGGCTTATACTGTCTTTCTCCCATGGTTTCCCCTTTGTGCCCTTTTGGCAGTGCATTCTTCTTGTACTAGAACAGCTGACAAATTGACTCTGTAGTTGGCATCTTCGCCTGAATGGATTCTAAGTTAATTTCCTCTTTCTTTGCAAAGAAGAGATGTTGCTAATTAATGGGATTTGCAAGACTAGGCCAAGGACAAAAAGTCCTTAGAGCAGTTATACTGCCATGCCCCATATACATCGATAGACTTTTTGTGTAGTGAGACCTTCCTTCTTTCAACTGTTGCTTTCCATTCTGCATTCCCATTCAAAAACTCTGAATGGGATGAACTACAGGTCTGGATAAAGTCCATAACATCCTGCGGTGACTAAACTTAATGTGTCTATCTCAACTAATTTAAAATATATACCAGATTTAAATTCCCTATCACTAGAAAAGTAAGTATGGCTCTTCCAGACTTCTTCCTCCTATTTTTGCTGATTTAAATAAATACAATGTTACTTGTTTGCAGTTTATCCCTCCCCTCCCATTTATGCAAATGATAAATGTTTATTGAGTGAACAGAACGCTGTTTTGAAAAGGTAAGCGAGGGGCAGACAAATGCTGCAGACCTTCTGTTCTATGTCTGTCACAACCATGTATCTAGATGTCACTAAATAAATAAATAGGAAAAAGGAAGAGGAGGAGGAGGAGGAGGAGGAAAAAGTAGTAGTTGGGTAGTCACGTGCTACCTCTTTCTTGTTAGCGTCATACTGTCCAACATTTCACAGAGGGCAACAGTGGTGAAGATGGTAGCAGTTATTATCGCTGCCCTTCTAAGCTGCTCCCCACCATCACCCCAAGAATCAGCTTCCGTTGTTGTTCCTGCTCACCTTTCTTCAGGGTTTCAGGGCTGTTGTTTTTTTCATTCAGTATCTAATACTGATTGTCACATCTTTAGCCAGTTCTAGCATAGGGAATTGGATCCAGTTTGGGATGTGCTCCCATCATACACAAGGTGAGGTGTACTTTTAAGCGATCGGTGTAGGCAACCAAGTCACACTCAGCTCAGTCGCAAATACTTCATTTCTAAGTGGCAGGGTAACTACACAGTGATATCTGGCTGAGTGGGTTCCCACATCTGTCATTCCAGAGTTCACCGGCAGGTGAACTGGACAAATGGGTTTCCATTGGATGGCAGGTAGGTCAACCAATGCCTGGATCCAGATCCCGGGGCAAGATTATTGAGGTGTAACCAACGAAGTTTTAGCCCTTTTCTAACAAAATGTTGTTTGTGCTAATTTATGATAAACAAGAAGACCTATACTAATCACTAGGATAGCAAAGACAGATGATCCCAAAGGAAACACATTTTTGCAAAGCAAACTTAATGCTTAGATACTGTCTTTTTCTGAATTGCGGTTTTATGAGTGGTGCATCTTTCCCCAGTAAACTGGGAGAAAAAAAAATCCTGAACCCTTGAACTTATGAAGGTTGGAGAGAGAGAGAAGTGCTCCAGTTCAGAAATTCCGGCTCCATCTCTAATTATTGTCACTCCTGATCTGCATGGATAGATAAGCACAATTGTTGAAAGTTATGGTAAAATGATCTCAGTTCCAAAAAAAGGAACTCCATCTTTCTGCCAAATCCTGCAGACTTAGTATCTTTGTTCCAAAGTTCAGCCTTGATTGCCAATTTCTAACTGCTCAGACAAGAATGTTCTACTTAATTCCCATTTAAAAACTGCTCTTCAGCACCAGTCTGAACTTTGAGTGCACCTGTAAAGGCGCCACTTGCCTGTGTTGCTGCTGGAAACCACACAAATTGAGATATGGAGAGAGAAACAAGATTCCAAATTAAAGCTTCATCTCAGCAAATGAAGGGCAGCCAACTTCCCAGCATGAAAGGAAGCATTTGTAGGGGTTTTGCTGGTGCATTATCAGTCCAAATTCTTTTATCAAAAATTCCAAAGTCTGTGATTTGTTCTCTGTAATTCAAGTTGCAAGTTTGTGTCAACTTCTCAAGAAACTACGTGCATATTTTGTTTTTTAAGAAGATAGTTCAGGGTTGAGGAACACCCTCTAAGTCAGTGGTTCTCAACCTGTGGGTCCCCAGATGTTCGTGGACTTCAGCTTCCAGAAGCCCCAGCCACTATGGTCAATGCTCAGGGCTTCTGAGAGCTGAAGTCCACGAACATCTGGGGACCCACAGGTTGAGAACCACTGCTCTAAGTGTTGCTGGACTGCAATCCTGATAGCCCTTTCCAGCACAGCCACTGGTGAGGGATGATGGAAACTGCTGTTGAAAAACACCCAGGAAATCGCATGTTTTCCACAGCTGTAATAGATAGTGGTTAGAAAAAGGTATCCATGTGGACAGTGGCGTTGGTGAACTAAAAACAGAAGAGATGTAAGTTCCATAAATAAGACAAGAGGCGAAAATGGAGTAGCACCAGTAGTATTTTTGCTTCCATTGGCCATGCGTCACTTCTAGAATGTTGCTGATGTTGTTCTTGTTGCTAATTGCTTTCAAGTCAACTTTGACTTAAGGCAACCTGCAAGACCTGTTATCAGGTCTTGCAGACTCAGGGCTGTGGCTTCCTTGATTGAGTTTATCTACCTTTCTCTTTTCCTACTGCTTTCTGTCTTACCAAGCATCATTGTCTTTTCTAGTGAGTCATGTCTTCTCATGTTAGGTTCCAAAGTATAACAGTCTCATAGTTGCCCTTCTTGACTGAAGTCTCCATTATGATTAATGATGGAGCCAAGCTAAGGAAAATCTTTAACTATTTCAAAGTCTTCATTGCTTCCTTTAAAATTATGTAAACAATGTGTCCTCATTATTTTGGTTTTCTTAATGCTAACTGTAACCCTTCCTTTGTACTTTCTTCCTTGACTCTCCTCAATAGTCATTCCAACTACTTGCTATTTTTTTTTAGTATCATTAGTGATATCAGAATTCCAAGTACGTACCAAAGTTGTAACTGCTTTAGTAGTTGCAGCTGTAGCCAGTGATTGTGGATGAGTTCTTTGATACCACTTAATACCAGAAATGGTATAACATCTGTGTTGACTTGTATATGACAGTGTGATGCTATTCCCTTAATACCCGAAGTTTGTGCAAACACCTTTTTGTTACTGATCTTACTGACCTGTATTTTATACTCATAGGGGGATTTCTGCAGGAATTTTTTAGCAAGTACCATGTTCGAGAAAATTCTGTTTAAAAAAAAGGGTTTCAGGTCATGGCCTGTATCTCTCCCTGTAGGGCTGTAGCTACAGGAGAAGAATTAAGACACTGCTCACCAAATAATAACTCTGCTTCTGCAATGAGTTTTCCTTTAGTTCCCCAATTTCTAGTATTGCAGTAACTTGAATCTGCAGTTGAGCATTTAGAAATAGTTAGGCAACCAAATAAAAAGGGAAGACAGAGTTACTAAGTGAATGAAAACACAGCAAATAGAAGGATTATAGAATCACAGAATCATAGAGCTGAAAGGGACCACAAGGGTCATCACCTCCAACCCTCTGCCATGCAGGAACCCACATGAAAGAACTCCCAACAGATGGCCATGCAGCCTCTGCTTAAGGACCTCCAAAGAAGGAAACTCCAGCACATTCCAAGGCAACATATTCCACTACCGAACAGCTCTGACTGTCAGAAAGTTCTTCCTGAGGTTTAGGTGGAATCTCTTTTCCTGAGGTTTGAAGCCATTGCTCCATGTCCTAGGCCCTTTTCACATGCAGTTTTTTTTGTGCGAGGGCCCCTTGAGCATCGCGTAAATGGGAGCGTCGGTCCGTACGACGCACTCCCACTCATGCGATGCTCAGGAGCCTAAAGCGGGGCACGCATGCATTTTTTTTATTTTCAGCTCTAAGCTGCAAATACTGCACAATCGCGAAATGCTCGCGGGGCCCTCGCGCACTTATCTGCGTGGGGTGCGTTGAATAAGCCGGCCGGGTCGCGCTTCCTTCCCCCAGCACAGCCTACAGCTCCCAGACTGCGCTGCGGAAGGAAGGGGCGGGGCGCTAGCATGATGGTCGTGCTACCAGGAAGTGACCTGTGGGACGAAGGTGCGGGGAAGCGGCAGCTTTCCGGCTGAGGCTTTTTGCGGGAGATGCCCCCCCCAGCTGCACAAACGGGTAACATGCGAAAAGGGCCCTAGTGTCTGGAGCAACAGAAGACAAACTTGCTCCATCTTCAACATGACATCCCTTCAAATATTTAAATACGGCTATCATGTCGCTTCTTAACCTTCCCTTCTCCAGGCTAAACATACCCAGCTCCCAAAGCCTTCCTCGTAGGGCGTGTTTTCTAGTCCTTCTACCATTTTGGTGGACCTCCTCTGGACACACTCCATATTGTCCATATCCTTCCTGAAGTGTGTTGCTCAGAAATGGACACAGTATTCCAGGTGGGGTCTGACCAAAGAGTTCTAGGAGAGACCTCATTTTGTCCCCTCTTTGTGGCAAGACCCTTGCTCTTGTCCCCAGTCCATGCTGGCAGGATATATGTTCCAAAAATAAGTAAACATTGCTGGAGGCAGTGAATATCTTGAATTTTAATCCCCATTCCCTTAGGGAGCCTCACCTGTTAGCAGATGTGAGAACCACTTAATACAAAAGCAGTGCTGGCCTAAATGTTGGGTGTAATGAGGTGGCTACCTCAAGCAGCCGATTGCTAGTTATTTAATTTAGTATTACTTTTTAATTTATTTAGTATTATTTTTTACCAGCAGGGAACTGGAGAAGCAGTTTTAAGATTTCCTGCTGAGAAAAGAGCCAAAATAACTTGACTGACTTAGGATGTACTATGGAACTTTGGGAGGTGAAGGCAGTTCCCTCTTGCTGCTGTGCCTCAGGCAGTCACCGGCCTTGGCGGTTACAGACTCTGATCTCTTAGTAATGCCCTTGCTGTCCATGCCCCCCCACACACACTCTTATGACTCTTTTTGTTTGGAATGTGAGGGAGCAGGAATATTGTAGCTGGGTCCTGTTTGATGGTCCAAGGGTTTATAGCCTTTAAGTTGGTTTCAGCTAGTTGACAGTGAGGTAACTGACATTTCTGTCCTTTGATCTCTGCACTGGGCTTTTCTCTGGTCTTGTTGACCCATAAAGGTATTCTCAGGTCATGTTTACACTGTTATCTCAAAAACATCCAGATGAACCATAGTAACCCATCCACATGCCTTGCTGTAATTGCTAGCCAATCCTGGAAAGCAGTGAGGCCTAAATGAAGGTAACAACATGTTATATTTCTACAAAGCAGCTCCATGTTTTGTTTTTTAGTACAGCTTTGATTTCTTGTCTCTCTCTCTTTTTAGTAAATAAACAAACCTTTCATCCCTAATATCTTTAATTATTACCCTAGTAACCTGACTTGGCTCTTTTTTCCATCCTTCTCCCTCCCCCTCAAAAACACACTCACGCTCCTTCTGGCTCCATCTAAACTGTGTGAAGAGGTCAGGGGCACACGTTGGGAACTTCTGCTCTTTCGTCTCTCCAGTTCCATTTTCAACAAGATCAGCATGTGATGCAGCATGGGCTGGTTCTACCAGTGCTAGGGTTTCCAGATCTCAAGGCCTGGAGCTGAGTCTCCAGTTTTTGTGGGTCATCTCCAGGTAGGAGATGAAGGTGCAAATTCTTCAGTTTTGGTGGCCTCATCTCCAGGCAGGAGAAGAAGGCTATATGCAGGTCTCCAGCTCAGGTAGTAGAGCAGCAACATGTTACAGTTTGCAAGGCTTAATTGAGTTGTTGCTGAAACTTACAAAGATTCCCCAGTGTGTGTGTGCGTGTGTGTGTGTGTGTGTGTGTGAGAGAGAGAGAGAGAGAGAGAGAGAGAGAGACCAAGCGTGTTCTTGGCTGACAAGCTATGAGCAATTGTGGTTGGTACTTAATGTGTGACACTTAATGACATCGCCAATGGCTGTCCTGAAGTTTCAGGTTTTGGCCCAGGAACCTAAAGGCCTGGAATGATCCTGAACTAGCATCCCTAGTAAGTGCCATAAGGTTTATTGCATTACCCTCCCTCCTCTCCCTGAAATAAATTCTCCTCTCTTCACTGCATGAAAGGGCACCAGTTAGGAACAGTTTTAGCCACAATTAACCTTGATGAGGGTTCCCATTTAACCAGGATTTGAAACTAAGTTTGCTACCTGAGGTAGAGCGGCCCACCCTCACCCTAATACCCATGTCAAGATGTGTGGCACTCAAAAGCCAAATAAAATGATTTTGGCACAGGAGGTAGAGAAATCTCAGAATATCCCACTCAAGAATGAATAATGCTCCTTCATTATATTCCAGATCTGTTGCTTCAGCTGGCTGTCTCACTTTGGCCAATAGCAAGACCAGCCCTGCTGAAACAGCATTTTAATGTTCAGATCCTGGTTAAACAAGAATGCCCTTTTAGCATTAAGTGCCATTAAAGCTAGACTTTCTCTTCAGAATGGACAGAGCTTGCTCATGAGAACCATCTGAGGTATACCTATTCCACCTCCATTAAAAGACATGATGCCCACGGTCAGTAAAATTACTTTTGCAATGGAGGCAAACAATCTTCCAACATGCCTCCTCCTCCTCCTCCCCAAAGAGTAAAAATTCAGGAATAATAAAATAACCCCAAATTTGTTTTCCTTTTCTAATACGCCACCTTTCCACACGGCATTTGCCATGCGAAAGGGTGCCTGGAGCGTTGTGTGATTGTGAGGAGCGATCTGCACGATGCACTCACAATCACGCGATGCTCCAGGGGCTGGCAGGCGCCGATTGCACACCTTTTCATTTTTGGCTTGAAGCTGAAGATGGTGCGCAATCATTGCTCCCGGGCCCCGCGCGCACTTACCTGGCATGCGGAGCCTCTGGAGCCACGCCGGTCGCGCTTTGTGCCCCAGCACAGCCTGGGAAACTCCCAGGCTGCGCTGCGTAAGGAAGGAAGAGACGGGGCTCTCGTGCGAGCAGGCAGCTTGTGAGGAGCTGAAGCAGCAGGGATGTGAGAGCCTCTCGCCAGAGGCTGCTTGTGCAATCTCCGCACCCCAGCGCCGGAAAAAGGTAAGGTGCGGAAAGGGCCCAAGTCAGTCTCCTGAGGCAGCTGCCTCACTGCCTAGTGTTAAGATAAGGGTTAATATTCATTCTCAAGAAAGGAATGGCGTACATCATTTGACAGCAGCTAAGAGAGAGCCAGTGTTGTGCTAGCTCTTATGTTTTGTGTCTTTTTTTGCTACTAAAAGTGTGCCTATGCTTTTTGAATCCATCCAGTATCTACAGTGCTGGACACTAATAGGCAATATCTACAATAATGTGGGTTTTGGTAATAAGATGGTATTGTCAGTTCAGGAGAAGGGGATTAAGAAATAGTCATGCACAGTTGGATTGACAGCAGGCCTCTCAAATGACAAAACAAGAGGGTGGCCATTTAGCCCTTTTGGCTGATATTCAGTTTGTCAATAAACAAAGTCCAACACCAATCCTTTTATCTAGTTTTAGATTAGACTTCTCTTTGACCTTGCTCCAAAATACAGAGACTCTGATTCCTTTGAATCTCTTGCAGCATCAGCAATATTTTTGTTTGTTTGTTGATAAGCACCAAAATAGTGTGGTAATGACACATATAGAAATCATTAGATCTTAAAGCATTTAGTGCATAATGGCATTATATACGACTATCTTTCCCTTGCTCAGCTCAGAGAATTATTAAGCCAAAGGTATTTGAATGCAGTGAAGTCATGTGTGGGTGCAACTGTAAGTACCAGTAAAAGCAAAACAGGAGACATAGCTCTTTGTTCTGATAGAAGGTCACTTGTGTTATTTGTTTTAAAAAGCCAAATGCATTTTGGCTTTTATCAAAGTTTGCTTTCCTCAGGGGCTATGCTAAAAAAATACAAATATAATTCAATTTAATACATTAACAAGGATAACACAAAATTAATTATAATCTCTAAAAGTGTATAGATTGCATTGTTCTGCATAACAAAGTACATATATACATCTTTACATAGAAATTTCTGGAACTGTATAACACATTCTCCAAAGAAATGAACCATTAAGCAAAGAGAACTAGAGATTATCATCCTTGGATATTTATTTGTGGATTCAGGTAGTCTTTGGCCACTTCCGCCCCACTGTTACAGTGCTATTATTCCACTTTCAACATCCTGTGGAATTCTGGGGTTTGTAGTTTACTGAGGCCAAAGAGCTCTCTGGCTGAGAATTCTAAAGGCCCCTCCTGAACTGCAAACCCCAGGATCCCATAAAGATGTTGAAAGTGGCATAATAGCACTATAACAGTGTAGTGTGGAAAGACCCTTAGTCTTATGTAAAGTCAAAGGCTTTCACGGCCGGAATCCATAGGTTGTTGTGGGTTTTCCAGGCTTTGAGGTTGTGTTCTATTAGTATTTTCTTAGTCTATTCAGAGTAGGCCTTTAATCTATTCAGCCCGATAATGTCTGTGCTGACTGGCAGTAGCTGTCCAGGATCTCGGGTACAGTTTTCTTTTCAATCACCTCCTAAAATGACCATCCTGCAACTGCTTATTTGCTGAGTCCGTTTCTATACAGGTTCTGTATATCAGACAAGAATGTTTCTTAGGGACCCAACGCAGGCTTCAAGGATGAAACAAGTAGGCTATTTTTTTTTTAAAAAAAATGACTGTTCAAATGCTGTATTAAAAGCCAGATTCATCTCATTGTGAAATCCTAAAATGGGAAGGAGAGAGAACTATCTTCATTGTCTTAACAGCCACACATATCGGAATTAGTGGCTGTTAGATCAAATTGCTCAGATTTTCTGGCTGAGAGGCTCAATTCCAGCACAGCCTGTCCCAGATATTCCTTTTTAGCAATACATTTATCCCTTGGCACAAGGCCAGGAGTTCCAGATTTAGATATGATAGGGGTTTTGTTTTGGTCTCCCCCATACCTTTTCCACCCCTGAAAGAGGTGAGCCTGTGTATGATATTTTGAGCTCTTATTGGATCCATGGTTACAAACAACTTACTTCAGAAGCGTCATTCTAGCATAATATGATCTATCTAAGCTATACCCTACAACATCATCTGCTGACATGGGAAACAGATGCCAGCATTTTTCGACACTCTCTAAGATTCCATGAGGTCCATGTATTTTCCAAAATACCCTCAGTGGGAATCATCCAGTCCTTAACTGGGCCCTCCTCTCTTCAGTCACTGCTGCCCCCTTTCTTGACAACACCCACCATAGCCCAAGCGGGGGATGCAGATGGAGAGCGCATGGAGAATACTGCTCTGTTCTCTTCCTTGTTACAATCTGTAGGTTCAAAGAGGGCGAGTAGTTGGAGACACAATGGGCCCTTTCACATTACACAATTATAGAACTATGATTCCACTTTAACTTCCATGTCTGCATCCTGTGCAATCCTGGGATTTGTAGCTTGGGGAAGGACTAGACCTCTGGCTGTAATTCTAAATACCCCTCCCCAAACTGCAGATCCCAGGATTCTACAGGTTTTTTGTCATGACAGTTAAAGTGGAGGCATAAAGCTGTAATTATGTAGTGTGAAAGGGCCCCAGGAGAAGTCAGGATTCTCTTGGAATTGGGCCCAAGACTGTGACAGTGGGACCCCTGCTGGCATGTAACCCTAGCAATTTATCCAGTTATTTGGCTCCCTAAGAATAAATCAGTGATGGATGCTAGGTACTGCAACTGGTATTGTATGTTGATGGCAAATTAAAGGGAAATGTAAGCCTCATATAACCTGTGGAACAGGGATAAGAAACCTATGTCCACCAGATATTACTGGATTAAAACTCCAATCATCCTTGACCGTTGGACATACTGTCTGGAACTAATGAGTGTCTGGAGTGCAGCAACAGCTTGGTGTCAAATGTTGCTAATCCTGGTTTAGGGCCTGGTATTTAGACATCTCTACAGGCAATTTTAGGCACCCCAACAACAGGACCTGATATTTAGGAAACCAACATTTCTCGGGTGAAAGCAATATTACAGATTGCTGAATTTTAAACAAAATAAATAAAAAGTGGGCCACTATTTTTATACTTCATAGGGTTTTTAGAAAGACTTCTATTTAAGCCAGAGGGGTAATCATAATACAAAACGCTATCTCTAAACAGTTTGTACAGCTGTTCATTTGTGTGGTATTTACTCCTGGATTAAATTAGTTTTACCCAAGGGGGAGTGCCATCTGTCCCCATGTTATGCTGAACTAACCTAGAGCTACTCCCTTATAAATTCTTCTTCCGTGAATCATCTCTAGCTTCTGGCTTAGAGGCACTTATGCAACTATCTAGATGTATTTTTGTTTTTAAGACATTTCTACCCCATCTTTCATTATAAAAAGTTCATGTTGGCTTACAGCATTATTTAAACCATTATTTAAACATTGTTGTTGTGTGAATTCAAGTCATTTCTGACTTATAACAACCCCAAGACAAACTTATCACACAGTGTTTTCTTGGCAAGATTTGTTCAGAGGGGGTTTGCCTTTGCTTTCCTCAGAGGCTGAGAGAATGTGACTTTCTGAGTGGGTTTCCATGGCCAAGTGGAGATTGAGACCCTGGTCTCCAGAGTCATGATTGAATGCTCAAACCATTACACCATGCGGCTCTTATTTAAACATTACAAGAACGTAACAATAAGACATTGACCACCACAATACAATTTAAAACAGCAAACTAACAGTGCCATTTAAAACCCTACAGTTAGCTTGAACAACATTTAACAATTAAATGAGGCCCAAAGAAAACAGAAGTTGCTCCCTCATACTACTTTTTAATGTTAATCACTCATTGGGTACAGCAGCCCAACAATGGTGTGGTCAGCTGTGTAGCTTGGAGTGTGGGGCAGGGCAGGGGTGGGCAGAGGGGGCATGGCCACATCATGCAGGGGCATGGCCATGTCACACGGGATGACCCCAAAAAACAGCTGCCCAGGGCACACCGTCCTCATCGCCTCTCTGTCCGGATGCTAGTGGGTGTGATGGGTGGGAGTGAGTTCTTACAGGTCAGGATCCTCTAATAACTTGCATGGACTATCTTGATCACCCCTGTACAGCAGGAGTGGGTGAAGTATAGCCCACGGACTGGTACAGCCCTTGGGGTCCCTAGATGTAACCTCTGATGCCGTCCTGACACTTCTCCAAAGCCCCACAGACCCTGCGCCCACATTATTTTTTTTCAGGCCAATTTTCAGGTAATTATTTTGCTTCAGGCCCAAAGCTACCAAAGCATCTGCAAATGTGGCAGTTTGCTGCCCCTAGAGACCACCAACCCTCTCCCCAAACCTTCCCAGCAAAAACAATAGGCTGAAAATTGGCCAAAATGGAATTCTGAAGTGACTTTGCAAACCTAAACATTAGGAAGAACTTCCTGACAGTCAGAGTTGTTCAGTAGTGGACTATGCTGCCTTGGAGTGTGGTGGAGTCACCTTCTTTGGAGGTTTTTAAGCAGAGGCTGGATGGCCATTTGCTGGGAGTGCTTGAGTATGTGATCCTGCATGGCAGGAGGTTGGACTCGATGGCCATTGTGGTCTCTTCTTACTCTATGTTTCTATGATTCTAAGGCAGGCACCTTGGGGAGAATGGCCCCACCCCTTCACAGTTGCCCACTCCTGTGTTATAGCACTACAGCCCTGGAGAGGCTTTTGCTCAGCCACCATGTCATCATGAGCTTGTTGCCGTTGCATGCCTTCAAGTCATTTCTGACTTATGGCAATGCTAAAGCTAATCTATCACAGGGTTTTCTGGGGCTGAGAGTGTGTGACATGCCCAAGGTCACCAGAGATTTCCATGGCCAACCGAGGAATCAAACCATGGTTTTCAGGGTTGTAGTCCAGTGCCCAAACCACTACCCCATGCTGGGTCTCACCATGAGTACAATGTCTGAATTGACTCTTGTGGTTACTGTCCTTAGTAGTGTCAAACATGGCTGCTCCCAGATAGCAGTTCTTAATGCTAGCCAGATATTGGGTTCCTCTGCTGTTATCTAGTATTGCACACAGAACTGCAGATGCAAACATCCTACTTGGTTTGGTCCTTCCATGTGGGCACGAGATAGCTTTGAGGGCAGAGAAAGGAAAATTCTAACAGGCCATTTCAATAGTCAATTTTTTGGCAGGATCTTCTTAGATTCCACAAAAACACTTTTGCATATATGCACACAGTTATGCCATTACTGCAATAAAAAAATCTTCCCTAAGCCCAGAAAATGTAGCCAGTAGTCCTAATGGGTCCCTTGTCAGTGGAGCAGTGAATCTACTCCAGGTTTCACTGAAAACTTTGAAGGCAAATCCAAGTTGCTGAACCAATCCCCAAAACTAGTTCAGAACAATTTGGATTAAAACCAAGAATGGATTCACCAGTGGCAGAGCTTGGAGTGTGTGGAGGGGGCAGGAGGGGCAGGGCTATAGCACAAGGGGTGGGGCCACAGTGCGCAGGGGCATGGCTGTGGTGCATGGAAGTGTGGCCAGGGCATGCGGGGGCATGGCCAGGGTGTGCGGGGCCATGACCAGGGTATGCAGGCCCGTGGCCAGGGTATGCGGGGGCATGGCTATGGGCTGGGACACCTCAAAAACATTGCCGTCTGGGGCAAATTGCTTCCTTGCCCCCACGTCCCTATGCGACTGGGATTCACTGCTCCACTGCCATGGGAGCCATCAACCACCATTGAATGTAGCAGTGTTACCTTCTGAATTCAGATTGCTCAGCACAAAGTGACTTGAGAGACTCCCTCTTTAATGCTCTGCTGCTTTTCCCATTAACGTTTGTTCCCAGAGGACGTTTGTCAAATAGCTTAAGATCTCATTAGCTAGCATGTGCATCTGCATAATTTCATCTTGAAGGTTTCCTCTCTTTGCTCAGTAGGTGATCAGTGCCAGCTCCTCAGTAGGTGATCAGTGCCAGCTGCCCTTATCAGAGTTCAAATGTGCATAAAGGTGGCTGAGTATTCACACATGATCTAGAAGACTCTGAGTGTGATTTCACAGGGCTTAATAACTGCCCAGAGGCCACTGGGTGCTGATATACTTAGAAGGGACATGGAACTGCTCTATTCTTGCAATGTAGAATCCTGCCCAAGAAGGGATGTGCTGGACCTAGTCCAGCATTCTGTTCCCACAGTGGCCAAGCAGCTCCCCTCTCATATTAATTAGCAATTATTTTTCCAAGGCACACTGGAACCTGCAAACGGTCGCAATGAGAAAATGCCCTGTAAGGGCTGGTGTCTTTTTGATGGCAAAACAAAGGATCGGCACTGTATTTTGTCAGCCTCATCCCTGCTCAGAAAAAGTAAGGGGTGTCAAAATGTGGAGATCTGGGCCAGCCAGGGCTATGACAATCAGGTTTGCTTTAAATTCTCTTTTCCTGGAGAAAAAGCAGCTTTCTATATATTTACTTCTCCCTGGCTCCCTTGTTACCCCAAAACGTAGGTGCCACAAGGGCTACCTTGCAATGCCAAATACCTCCATATAAAAGTGGGGAATGAATTAATTGAAAAAGGAGGCTTGCGAGAGGGGGGTAACTTAACAAGAACTTTTCTACCAATGTTTATGGGCTCACGCAGGAAAAGAACCAGCAAGAGATTCAAAAGTAAGCTAAAAATGTGTTTTTATTAGAGGGTATTCACTCATGCACACACACAAAATACAATCTGTCAAACATTCACACAAGCGCTAACTGAAGGAGGAAGGGAGGGGAAAACGTATGGATGGAGATGCTGAGGGGTTTTTTTGCGGGGGGGGGTCATAATTACCAGTCCAGAAGGGTAGTGGAGAGCTAAAATGTGGCTTGGCTTAGGTACGACCTAAGGACAGTTCTTGTTCAGGAGCCAGATGGACAGAGTGACAGGTAGATCTTTGAGAGGTTGGCCTGGGTATCCTGAAATCAGGGGTATTTGTACCCAAAAAATATCCTGTGGCAGTGGACGATATGTGCAGTTCCATATATGGAACAATGGGAGTTGCAGCACAGACAATGGACTATCAACCCACTAGTATTCACAGTGTTTGGATGACATGTATGTTGTAATAGCTGTTTATTGCGTGTGCTATGAGGCAAGAGGAAGGAGTCCAGGTGCACAGGGGATGGGTATCTGTCAATCAGTGTCCTGGTGGGCTTCTCACAATTGTGTTCCCTGCGAAAACTCCAGCTTCTGATTAAGCCTATTATCCACCGGAACAGCGTTCATGTGCCTGACAAATGACTTAGTCTTACCTGGAGGGTGTTTAGGTTGACCTGCCTCTCTTGTTTACAGTCAGGTTTATTCCCTTGCTTGGTTTGACATCTTGGTCACCTCTCAGGCTTGATTTCAATATCAGAGCCAATTAATACAGTTGCCAGTCCAATATAGTGCCACTTAGGTATGGTGCCTATCCAAACCATACTGATACTGGGGACCCCCAAGTGGGACCTTATACCTTCTCCACACTTATCTCTCTCTTCTGCTTTCCCTAAACCTACAACTCTTGTGGATATAGGGCAACGTGTTTTCAGGTTTATCCCAATGAATGTGTTGTTGGTAGTAGCATGTGTAACTGAGCTCAGATTAAAGAGATACTGTATGGAGACTGCTCTTAAAAAAATATAATAATATCTTTGTTAAACAAACTGACAAGGGAAAAGGTATTTGGCAATTAAAGGTCATTAAACAGCAAACACTTTCAGCTCTTAACAGGCAAACACTTTCCCAGCTCTCTCACTCTCTCAAGGAACTCTTCCCCTTTCAAACTCTCAGAAGAAACTCTCTTTTCAAACCCTCTTTCTGTTATTTTTCTGTTATGTTGACTCCCCCACCTAGACCTGCCCTCTGGCTAGCCTGGTTTCTTTAGTCAGCAACCAGTCAAATTAAATCCCCTTTGTTGTGTGGGTGGCTCTGCAGACCACGCCCCCCCCAGGGTTTGTCACAAGGAGGACTAGTGCCCTTTCTTACACATCAACAACCCCTTTATGGAAATCTTGCACCCTCTCTAAAGGAAAAGAAACATGCTTTTTTTGTACTGCCCTAGGACCTCTCATCACTTGGAGAAGTGTGGAGCACTTAGAAGGAACATTTTGTTTTTCTTATCCCTTTATTTAGTTTGATTTAGCTGGGCACTCAGTCAGCAGTTACAAATATTTTACAAACATTTTATCCTTTCGTTCTTTGTTTGTAACTTGAGAGTATTAAGGTAGGAATTTCGAGCTGTCCAAGGCTGCTTTTGCAATCCCCTTTCCATACTTGGGCAAAAGCATGGGTGAGAGTATTGTCTTATTAACACAGAGAAATATTTTATTTATTGTCTTTATTTATTTATTGTACTGTCCTTTACAGTACAGGCTTGGAGCTGATCCTATGGCATCTCAGTATGCATGTAATCCGGGCATACTAAATTGAGAGTATGTTCCATTCAAATCAATGGGGCTTACTTTTGGGCAAACCTGCATAAGATCAGGCTGTACTAGAGGGAACATATAATGGAATCTCCCTCCCTTCCTGTTTTGCACAAGTGGTACTGATATTTAGGTACAACCTATCACATATCTGAATGTGATCCTACAGAGCATTTCCCCATTCCATCTCACTGGCTGCCATGCCCATCCCTCTTTATTGTCCAAGCCAATAAAAGAAGTGAAAATACACAGATTTCATTGTAAATAGAGGAGGCAGGGGAGGAAGCGGGCAAGCTAGACATGGGGATGGCAGACTAGAGGTTGGGAGAGGCAGCTCAACCAATATGTCATCTTAAGATGACCCAAAACAAGCTGCCTGAAGGAAACCACATCAGCAACATCATTGGACCAGAGCTGACTGTAAAGGATTTTATTTATTTATTTAAGATATTTCTGTATCGTTTCCGAGCCCACAAGGACTCCTGAGCTGAAGAACAAATAAAAACTTTAAACGTCACAGAAACACATTGTTTTAGAGACAACGCCCAGTGGTTTCTGAACAATGATTTTCAAAAATGTTTAACCCCATCTGTAACCATCTGAATGATACCATACAGATTATATTTGTAAAAAATGCTGGAATCTAATTGATCATGCTTCATCCAAGTAAGGGCCTCCATGTCTGTCCACCTTGTCAAAATGGGCAGTATCTCTCAGCTGTGATTAGTTATTGCAAGCGTTGCAATAATGCATAACAAGGGCCATTTCTGCACTAGATTGTTATAGTGCTATTATTCCACTTTCAACATCCTATAGAATCCTGGGGTTTGAAGTTGGCGGGGGGGCTATAACAGTCTTATAAACAATGCTATAGCACTGTAACAGTCTAGTGCAGAAATGGCCAAAGCCTAGGCTTCCACTTGTCATTTTGAGATGTCTGGCTCTGACCTGTCACATCAACGCAGGACCCAAACCAACTTTCCCCCACAGATTTCTCCAAGTCTGTCTTGGCCTTTGGTGGAATTTTTCCCCCACTGACAATTCAAAATAGAAAATTTTAAAAGCTCTACAGAAGCCAGAGGCCTTTGACTTATTTAGCTTTATCAGCTTGACATAAGATGATCATCAGATGATATAACAAAACAAGGCTTCCAATCAAAAAGAGAAAGAAAAACTTGAAAAGTTCCAATGCTGATATTGTGGTGCTGTGAGCTGTCCATGACTCCTAAGCCAGCAGATACTGGAGAGAAATCATTCCATGGCACAAGGGTGTGTTTGTAGAGAAGAGAGAGAGGTGGGGCTATAGTCAACTCATTGTGTCTCATGAGTACACAGAGATTGGAAAAGTTAGTTTTTTTAACTTTAGTGCACAGAATCTCTCAGCCAACATGCCTTGGTGTATATGGGGGCAGGGGGAAATGAATGGGGAAATGGCTGGGGAAAGGTTGAGCAACCTACCCCTTCACTGAAAATGTCAGTCTTCTAAAGTTGGTTAGTTAAAACTGACCATCTTGTTAGAGTTAGCATCCTTTGCATGCCTATATTCACTAGCTGCTTGTTTATAGATTATACTTGAGGAGTTTGAGGTCCACCATGTATTTACGGTGACTTCCCATTTGTTTTGCCACATATTCACTCTTTCTGCATCCCAATATGCCATTTTTCATTCCACTGTCTCCCCTTAGATGAACTTGATTATGCATAAGTGTTTTTAAGTAAAGCCACTTTTATAAGTTTTACCAGTGCTGGGTTCTTTTGCGGGGGTCTGGAACAGATTATTGTTCAGCTTCTGCCTTGCCAATTGATTACTCTGCTTGAGAGACCTAGTATTGTCTCTCACATTTCCCAACAACCACTTTTGTCCCTCCTTCTCTCTTAGTACAGGATGTAGTGCAGCTTTACAGTATTAATCAAAACAGAATACAGTTTGGGCCTCCACTGTCTGCAGATTCTGTATTCACGGATTCAACAAACCATGGCTTGAAAATATTTTTTTAAAAATCCAGAAAGCAAACTTTGATTTTGCCATTTTATATAAGGGACACCATTATACTATACCATTGTATATAATGGGACTTGAGCATTCACAAATTTTGGTATCCAAAGGCAATCCTGGAATCAAACCCCAGTGGATACTGGGGACCCACTGTACAGATAAAAAAAACCGTTATAACCAAACACACATCACACACATAACATCTGATTTGCTCCTTATAGAACAGGCCCTCAACACCTGTCTCAAGGGTCTACTGCGAGCCACACACTGTGGAAAAAGTGGTTTTCATGGGGAAGCAAGACCAAGCTGCCCAGCTCTGTCCTGCTGCTGCAACTAACACCTGCAGTGTTAGTTGCGACATGGACCCATGGGAGGGGGCACACTTTTAGACTGACAAGTGTATCATTTTACATAGTGTGACCTTGAAGGACTAATTGAGTCTTTAGCAATAATACCTTGCAGGTGTTTTGATTGCAAGGTGACAGCAATTATCAATGGCACTGAATTAAAGTGTTATTGATTTGTCCATTGCCTACAGTTAATTGAAAATCTATCCTCAGTACAGCATGATCTTGCTTGGCTCAGCATTTCCATTTGGCTCTGTACTTACTGTATTCCTGTGGAGCCTGCAATACAGTCTTCTTTATGCTAGTCTTGTCGTCTTCCTTTGTTCGCACTTTTGCTTTGCATTTCCCCAAGTGGAATCAGAGTGGCAGGGCGGACGTCCAAACGTCCATCATTTCAAACCTTGGCCCTTATTTTCATAATGAATTTAGACCATATTCCATGCAAACATTCCCACCTTGACACAAAACAAGGGGCTGACAAAGAGAAGATGACATTAATAAATAAATAAAAGTCAAGTGCCAATTTTGCTTGATTTTTCACAGCGCCCTGTATGACAGCTAATTTGCAGCTTTTTGTTTTTATTTATTTATTTGTTTGTTTGTTTGTTTAGGCCTGTTAGGAAAGGTTGTCAGGAAAAATGTCAGGGTCCAAGTGTTCAGTGTTTGAAAGCTTCGACTTTGTAATAACAACAAGGGTTCCAGGAGAAGACACAAGTAGGACAGGGAGCAGAGGTAAATGTTTACAAGAACCAGAGGTTGGTCAATCTTCTTTTGGGTGCTATAGCTCCGGAATTTCTTTGTCTGCACAGCCATTACCCATACTGGCTGAGGGATTTTGGAACTGTTATCCCAAAAGGTAATTTTTCAAAGTTACAGGAAAAACGCAGGTGTGCCATCATTTATGATAAATCCATGTCCAAATGTTCCCCACCCAGTCATGAAATGTCTGGTAAAATTTAACCCATCTCCTGATGTCATTTGGCTGAGAGTAAGCAAAATAGTGTATTCCACCTATTTCACTTCAACACCATGTGACAAACTAATATGTTGGCACTTCAGACACTATGAAATTGAACACACTTCATTTGTCTAAATTTCTCAGAGCTAGTACTACTCTTTCTTGTGTGTTTAATAACTCAAATGTCTTGTATACATGGTTCTAATTTTATGCATTACAGAGAAACACAGACTCCTTTTCAGAACTTTTTTCAGCCACTTGAAGAATCAGCCCACTGTGCTTCTCCCAAATAATGTAGTGGTGCATAGATAAGTCTAACCTGCAGGATTGATAAAGGAATTTAATCAGCAGTGGCCAGGATTAAATAAACTTGTGTGCCAACTGCGCCTGTTTGTGGAGATGCCTGATCCAGCCATACATACCTTAGTTGCATACTTTTGGATTCTTTTAATATGCTTTATATGTGTTTGCCTTTGTAGAGTGTTTGGAAACATCAGCTGGTACAACGTGCTGGAGCCAGACTGTTAACTGGAGCTGGTCACAGGGAGCATGCATCAGTTCCACTGGCTGCAGGTGAGGACATATGACAGGGCCTTCTCAGAGGCTGCCTCCAGGCTCTGGAACCCCCTCCCCAGGGAGGTTAGAATGGTCCCTTCTTCGCTGTCCTTCTGTGGTCAGGCAAAGACATTTTTATTCCCAAACACCCTGGTCAACATTGCAGAAGTGGTTTAAATAAATAAAAAGGTTCTAGGAAAGTGTGCAGTCAGATGGGGAAATCATTTTCATTATGCTGTGCTCCATGTTTCTGGACTGAATGAAGGTGCACAGTCACTTAGAAGACTGGAAAAATAGTAATTGATAACTCAGTCTTCATGCTTCATTGATATCACTCTCACAGGTGGGATAGGATATTGTATTTTGCAGCAGGATGCATTGCTGCAGAATGGAACATTTTGCCTGTTATACACCACCTGCTTCACATGGTATGAAAACAGTGGAACATATCTGTTGTCTCCAGTTACAGGAATATAGAGGACAAAAAATCCACAGCATTTCAGTGCAGTGTATCACTCAGCTGAAGCAATTATTAGAGCAAAGAATAGCAAGACTATGGTGCCAGAGAAACAAAAAGCTATCCAGTCTGGATCCTTCCCTTGGCAGTTCAGACATATGTATTTTCAAAAATGAGATGAATCAGTAGAGAAATCTGTCATGTAGAGCTGCAACCATTAAAACAGCCTTATCTCAATTTTGTCAATGTCTTCTTTTGACAAGCGTTTTTGTTAAATATTTTCCTCTGACTCTATTCTTCTCCTACACAGGAAAGAAGTACCCAGTAGGGGGAGGCATAGCAATATTTTGCCTGATTAAACAGTTACTTTTTAACAAAAGAACAAAATATTTGAGTACGCTGATCCTGCTGTAACAGGAACCCATTCTCTGCAGACTTCAATCCCCAGTATTCAGTTGGTTAAAATAATTAGAAATTGCTTTCCGGTGATATGCAGATAGCAAGCAGTTCCCAGGAGTTATTGATATGGTTGACTACAAAGGGAGTGTGTGCCCACTGAAGTTGTTCATTTGTGCTGAAGTTGTTTGTGCTAAAGTCCTGTGATGCAGTTCCTCTGCTGATTCTAAGCAAGCCTTCTTGGGCAGATTGCCTGGGAACCATCTCTAAGCCACTCTGAACTCTCCATATAACTAGTGGGGTAGAAGTGTAACAAGGAAATAAAGGCGCCACCAGATTTGATAAAGGATTCCTTTGATCTTCAGTCATGTGGCTACAGTGTACCACCTAGAAGCCAGATAAAGCCTATGCAACACTTGGTGTTAAATCCCAGAATATCCAGTGGAAAAAGCTGTCATTGAGCTGCTTCAGTTTTATGAAGCTGCTTGGTATTCCATTGATGATTGTTGTGTAAAATGCACAAAGAGCTTTTCACACTACACAGCTAAAGCGATATAATTCATCTTCAACTGCCATGGCAACATGCTATGGAATTCTGGGATTTGCCATTTAGGGAGGGGTATTTAAAATTCTTGTTGTATAGTGATTTGACTGTTGGACTGTGACTCTGGAGATCAGGATTTGAATCTCCAGTCACCATGGAAAACCGCTGAATGACCTTGGGCAAATCATACTCTTTCATCCTCAGATGGAGGCAAAGGCAAACCGTCTCTGAACAAATCTTGCCAAGAAAACTCCATGACAAGTTTGCCTTAGGATGTCAGAAGCAACTTGAAAGCAAACAGCAACAACAACAACATTTAAAATGCTCAGCCAGAACACTCTAGTGTTTGAGCAAACTACAAACCCCAGGATTTCATAGGATGCAGCCAAGGCAGTTAAATTAGACTCATTGCACTGTTAATTGTGTAGAGGGAAAGGACCCAAAGTATAAAGAGACACAAATTTCCAAATGCACAGTAGGCAGTCACCAGGAATATGTGTCCAAATATGGTTCTACAGAGTGTGTCCCAGTGTCTTTGGAAACATGCATATCTCCTTCACATGTAATGTGCCTACTGCAATGACAAAAAGGTGGGGGAAGACTCCACATGCTGGAAAAGATGAACTTGTCCTAAATACATCAAATGAGGAGGATGTGCAGCAACAGCAGCAGTGGAGTTTGAAATCCTAAAACAAAAGGACCTCATGCTAGGAGATATGTTTAGTCTCTGTGCCAGGTAATGGGATTTGGGGGGCAGAAGTCCAGGAAACCACTCAGCAGAACAAGCAAGAGGTCCCCTAAATACAGCAGGACCAGCTTACCATGTTATAAAGTAATCAAAGGCATGCACATTTACTATCTAAAGATACACAGCACTGTGCTGCCCACAGCTCTAATTGCTGCATCCAAAGAAATTTGGGAGAGGTCCCAGAACAGCACTGATAACAGCTCTGCTCTCACATGCTTCACATACAATTATACAGGAGTTTTAGCAGTATAAGTCTCTGCTGACGTGAGAACAGCTACAACAAGGGCAGGTCACGATGCAGCGAGGGCAGACTAGAGCAGCACAAAACTGACATTCCTTTGCTTGATCCCAAGGCCACCATCAATTCTAAGTGACCATGGTGCACACACATGACTCTTTCACAGGACATTTTAATTTCTATCTCTGCACCATCAGTTTCCCAGCCCCTTTTCATTGTTTTTCTTCATAAAACAGACAATTTGATCTGCCTGGGGGAAGCTTTTGAATTTTTTTTTTTTCTGTAACAGGCTCCCACTGGGAGCAGCTGGGTGGGTACATGAGGCATGGAAAGACATGCCTCATTCCTTTCAGACAAAGCCAAGAAACTGAAGGTAGTTGGCTTGGTACAAGAAGTTCAGAAAGCACTTGGCACTGATCTGCATGTTCTGTCTCTCCTCCTTAGTTCCCCTCTTCCTCCTCCTCTTCTGACCCATTCTGTCTTCCTTCTTGGTCAAATATGCTACCTGTTCCTCCTTCCCAGGGGTGGTGTAATCAAGGTCAACTTTCGGAAGAGCTCATGCAGTGGGGGTTTTGACTACTCTGTGTGAGTTGTACCAAGGCCAAGACGAACAGACAGATTATCTAAAGCTGAGGGGAAGGTATCCCTGGAAGGGGTTCAGAGAGAGTGACATGGCCCTGATGGGCTGCAGTATGCCCTACAATTGAATGTCTGTGGCAAAGAAGGGGTTGAGAAGTGACCTGCTGGGAGGAGAGTGGGAAGACGCCTGTCTGTTCTCAAGTTTTTAACCATGTTTATTCCTTGCAGGGTCAAAATACTCAAAGGCACCAGATCCCTTATGATCTTGGAGACTAAGCAGGGTCAACCCTAGTAAGTATTCTACAGGAGACCACCAACCAAAACCAGGTGCTATGGGCTATATTCCAGAGGCAGGAACTGGCAAAACCACCTCTGAGTATTCCTTGGCCATTTTTGCCCTACATTGTTAAAGTGCTATTATTCCACATTCAACATCCTGTGGAATCCTGGGGTTTACAGTTTAGGGAGGGTCCTTTAGAATTCTCAGCCAGAGAGCTCTTTGGCCTCAGGAAACTGCAAACCCCAGAATTCTACAGGATGTTGAAAGTGGAATCATAGCACTATAACAGTATACTGCGGAAATGGCCCTTGTCTAACAAAGCCCTATGAAATTCTTGGGATCACTTTAAGTAGACAGGCCACTTGAAGGTGCACGCATGCACACACACGCACGCACACAGAATTATTCCTTACAAATTCTGCTTTGGCTATATCTCTGTTTATTACAAAGCATTAAAAAATAATAACAAGCACAACACATACTCTTAAGCTGCACAGTTTTTGTGTAGTCCAAAATGATCTAGAGCAGGCCTTTGACACTTGCTGCACAACATGTCTTCTGCCTGACTGAGATGGCTACCCTTTCATGCTCCTATGGAGACTCTTTCACACTACACAGTTATAGCACTGTGATTCCACTTTAACTGTTAAGGCAACGTCCTATGAATTCAGAATTTCAGCCAGAATGCTCTGGTGACTCACCAGACTATAAGCCCCAGGATTCCACAGGACGGAACCACAGCAGTTTAATTGTGTGACATCCAGCAGCCCCTAAAATGGCATCCTGAAGGGAAATAAAAAGAGGGAATTTCCCCCCCACTGATGCTCATAGGGAACTGCTTGTAAAGTGGTCTTTTATGCATCAATCAAAAAATGAAAAGAAAAAAAGAAGAAAAGGAAATACATATCCCTCCCCCCAAAAACAGAGGACAGAAGAGAGTTAGATTTGCATAAAATGTGCATTGCATGTGCTCTCAAAACTATAAGTACAAATTATTGCTATGACTTAAAATAGAAATACAGTACCTGCCACCATAGTGGGGAAGAGTGTGACTGTGTAAGGTGGCCAAACTGTATCTGTGCCCGCTTTGTCTGTGGCTCAGGTGCTCTCTAGTGTTTAGGGGAAACTTCAGGGTTTTATGCTGTCCCTTCTTATGGTCCTTTACCTTTAAATGACACTTGGCCCATTTTTGCACTACACTCTTATAGAGCAATTATTCCATTTTCAACATCCTATGGAATCCTGGGGTTTATAGTTTCAGAAACTGCAAACCCCAGGATTCCATAGGATGTTGAAAGTGGAATAATCGCGCTATAAGAATGTAGTGCGGAAATGGCCTTAGACACAACAGCACTTCCAAGGGTACTTTGAAATTGAAGACCATCTTCTAGACCAGTGGTTCTTAAGCTGGGGTCTGGGGAGCCCTGGGGGCCCACAGAGCCCTCCCAGGAGATCTGCAAAATCCTGTGCTGGACACCAATAGCAATGGCAGGAACAAGGACATGGCAGTGTGCTGGTGCCAAAACTGCTCCCTCATTTATAAACAAGAGAGAAAGTTTGGGCATCTGCACACACCCGCTGCTGTGTCCCTTGCCACCTACACCTTCTGCTGCTGCATCCCTGATGAAAGAGACACGGCAGCAGGCCTGTGCACTGAAACTGTTCTCTGCTTTGCAAACGATGGAGAAGTTCTGATACCTGCACACACACTCTGCTGCCACATCCCTGACAAAACGGACAAGGCAGCATGACTCCGGAGACCAGGGTTTGAAACCCACTGGGTGACCTCAGGCAAGTCACATTCTCTCAGCTCCAGGCAAAGGTAAAGGGAATAAATCTTGCCAAGAAAATCCTCGTGATAGGTTCATCTTAGGGTTGCCATAAGTCAAGTTTTCAAAGGGGTGAGACATGATGGCTACAAATAACCTCTCCTCCTCAGCAGCACTTTGCTGTTGTGTGCTTTCAAGTCACTTATGACAACCTTAAGGTGAACCTATCACAGGTTTTTTTGTTGCCTTTGCCTTTTTGAGGCTGAAAAAATGTGACTTGCCTCAGGTCACCCAGTATGTGAGTGGGGTTTGAATGCCAATCTCCAGAAGCTTTGAATTAATAAATAAATATTTGAATGTCTAAATAAATATTTGAATATTTAAATCTAAATTTAAGTATTTGAATCTTGAGTTAAGTCTCAGGGGTCCCTGGCAACTTATATTTTCAGGAGGTCCTCTGTAAAGAAAAAGTCTAGACTGCTCTAGGCAATACGACACATGACTGCCCATTCCTCTTATCTTGGGTAGGGCTGCTGGAAATTTTTCCCAAGTATTGTCTCGCACATATGACATTTTCCAGCTCCCTGAAAAACACAGTTTGCAGCAACTGAAGTAAGCCAAGGACAAAGGGACAGTGAAAAAAGAGAAGCTGGGACATTTTAAAAACATATAAAAGTGGGATTGCAGAGGATTAATCAAAACTGTCCTTGCCAAATTGGATACTTGGAGGATATGATATCAGTGGACCTGAATCTGCTCCCAGTCGTGTATCCACTGAATGGTTGGAGGAAATATTTTGTGAACACCACTTTATTCAGTGGAACAAGAAGCAAGAAAGATCAGTTACCAAGAGCCAGCGTGGTATAGTGATTTGAGCATTGGATTACAACCTTGCAGCCCAGGATTCAATTTCTTGCTCAGCCATGGAAATTCACTGGGTGACCTTGGGTGCGTCATACACTTTCAGCCCCAGAATTGGTTTGCCTTAGGGCTACCATAATTTGGAAATGACTTGGAAGCCCATAATAGCAAGGAACAAAGAGTGGTAACTAAGGCCTTCCACACTAGACTGTTATAGCGCTATCATTCCACTTTCAACATCCTACGGAATCCTGGGGTTTGCAGTTCAGGGAGGGGCCGGCTGGCCCCTCCCTGAACTGCAAACCCCAGGATTCCGTAGGATGTTGAAAGTGGAATGATAGTGCTATAACAGTCTAGTGCGGAAATGGCCTGCGTCCCTTGTAAATATATGAACTGGTTTCTGTTTGGCTCAGTGTTTAGCGCAGCAGGCCTGGTGTGACCTTTAGCAGATGAAAGGCAGGATGGCATAGGCTTCCCTTGCAGTTCCCACAAGCCAAAATGGCCAGGAGGCTCTCCGCAATAAGCACAGCAATATCTTGCCATCCAAATGTTGCTCCACGAGGCTACAGAAGGGATTTGCAAGTTAAAACTTCAGATTAGAAATCATTCAAAGGCAGAACCCATCCGCCTCTTTTGTGGCAGTTGCTGAGCGTGCTGCAGCTGCCCACACAACAGATGGCCCCTTGGGAGACCAGAGTGACGGTTGGTGAAGCACGTACACGGTGCCTTTAAGGGGACCAGGATGAAACTTTATGTAACAGCGTGGGTTGATTGGAGTTCTTCCGCTGCCCATGCCAGCCAGTAATGAAAGAGAGAGAGAGAGAGAGAGAGAATATCTGTAAGACACCAATCTGTTGCTGTTTAGGAGATAAATGCTCACATGCATTAGCTCAGATCTAGCAAAATATTATGGAAGGGGAGTGGTTACCCTGGCAACAGAATTTTTCAGGAAAACCAGGGCAAGCTTGTTCTGCGGTCAATACATGGCAGGCAGAGACACACGTAGAGAGAGGCCTGCAAAAGCTGCTGAGGAAGAGCAGGCTCAGAGGAACTGGACTGAGAGACACTTAGCCCACAAATGTACAAACTACCACGTGAGAAGATGCCTCCTTCTCCTTCGGTGAAAGAGAACACTGACATTCTGAGTTATCCTTTTGGGTGAACAGCTTTCTGCCAGGCAGGCCCAACGAAACAGCATCACTTTTACCTATGTTGCATCTCTTTCATTAAGTAAAGCATTTTCAACATTGACTCCTTGTATAATCCCATACTTCCAGCTGTCCAGATTTGGCAGGGAAAATCCTCATGAATCCTCTGTCATCCTACTTTTTCAGCTACTTTAAGAATGTCCCACTGTTGGTCTCCTCCTTCCACTTCCTCCCTTTGTCCTCTACTTACTTCAACTGCTTCAAGTTGAATTCAAAGGGCAAAAGTAGCTTGCACTGGATCAACTAAGTGGGGGTGGGAGAAGAGGGGTGGAATCTTGCCCTTCCTAGGAGGCTCAGAAAAAGCAAACTGCTGCAGTGTCTCCTAGCCTATGCGTTCTGGCATCTGTTTCTTGTCACATGTGTCCCAGCTTTCATCTATGAAATGTTGGAGTATATGTGATTCATAAGTTCCCAAGTCTGCAAGAGCCTTCTGAGGAAGTAGGGATGGAAAGACTATTTAAAAAATGTACGACAGATGAAAAATGGGTCTCCTGAGTGTCTGAAAACCCTGACAAAGAACAGGGACAAGATTTTTTTTTCTCCAAATTTTGCAATGGATGGACAAGAAACTTCACAGTTCAGGATTCATTTATTCCAGTGCAGGAATCATGATTTCCATCATTAAGAACATTTATGCGCGGGAGGGAATATTTCTGTGCAGAAAATATGCTTTGTTGTAAAGAATAAGCCAGATACCGTGAAAAGTCTTCAAAAACTGAACAATTTTTTGAGGATTTTCTTGCAATGGAGAGAAAAATAGCAAAATTATCTGTTGTCGCCTGTGAGAATGAAATTCATGAAGATTTATGTTCCTGCTAAAAAGACATAAGGAGCTTTCTAATGGTAATTGCATTTGCTAGGTATCTGCTTCTTCTTCACACCACTGATAAGGATGGAGAGAAAAACCTGCATTCTCCCCCTAGCACCAGCCAAACAACTGGTGCATTATGGCTATCTCTGAAGATTTCATGTATGCCTCCCGTTCTTGCAGTTCCGATTGGTGGTGGTCGAAGACAGTAACTCACCACAAGCGGGTAACATTTTAGGTCCTACTTTTCACTCTTGATAGGTAACATGCTTGGACTCATGAATATAAAACGTACAGTTCCATGCACTTACCTCTCTTACTCCCCTTTTTTTGTGGGGGATAGATTTTCTTTTGTACCCCAACTGCTATTGTCATAGAACAAGGCTGGACAACTGCGCAAGACCATTAGCTTCCCAGGAGACCTTGGAGGGTGTGTCCTCCACTGAACACACACACCCTGCCAAAACAAACAAACAAACAAACAAACAAAAAAATTTATATTTTTATATTTGCCCAGATGCCCTCTCGGGTGTGTGGAGGCATTTGTGCCATGTTTTAAGGATCTCTTGGGCCATTTTAGCCTAAGAGAGGCCTTTTTAAACAATGGAAATGGAGCAGAGTTCAGCAGACCTTGCTTGTCACACAAACAGGCAACAAGCTGAAATTGAAATTCCCTCTTCCACACAACCATTTAAAGGGACTGGCAACATCTCCAGTTTTCACTCTGGCAAATCTACTTCTGATCATTACCTGTTGTTTAAAAAGGCCTGTCCTGGGCCTACAAGCATGGTGAAAATGCCCCCCATGCCCCCTAGATGCTCCTCCAGTTAAAAATAAACCAGCTCAAAAAGCTGAGAATTTCCAATTCTGGCACCCTTCAGAAGCAGTGATTTTTCTTTAAAACAGGGCATGCGTCCATCCCCTACCTCTTCCCCATCTCAGTATTTACTAATACAGGTATATCTCAGTTAGCAAAGCCTCTGACAAAGAAGCTCCTTTTTCCAATGTCTTTTTTATGCACCCCAGACCCCCTTTTCTTCCTTCTTTGTCTTACTGGATGTTCTAGCCTTGGTATTGGGAAAATGGTGAAGGAGGGCTGGAGAACCAAAGATTTTCTATGTCAGGCTGCAGCAGCATATGTGCAGGAAATAACACATTGAAAGCTTGAGCTAGGAAAGAACTGGATTCTACTCTTAACTGGTCCTGCTGTATATCCGTCTGCCTGTGTCAAACAGGCAAAGTAAACTGTAACTGTCTCTAGAGCAGTGGTTCTCAACCTGTGGGTCCCCAGATGTTTTTGGCCTTCAGCTCCCAGAAGCCCTGAGCATTGACCATAGTGGCTGGGGCTTCTGGGAGCTGAAGTCCAAAAACATCTGGGGACCCACAGGTTGAGAACCACTGCTCTAGAATCTCTCACTGAGCACAAGTGAATAGCAAAGCAGGGTGAAAACAGGAAAGCAAATAAGCCTGCCTCACCAGCCAGCCCCCAGCATGTTAAGCACAGATCTAGATGTCTGGCCTTGGGTACATTTTGAAAGAAACTTTCAAGTATTTGAAAAAAAAATTTATGTACCTATGCAAGTACCAAATTTTCTGCTAAAGACGTAACATCTACTTCATTATCTGAGGTATACTTGCACTGAAAGTTATGGATGGATAGATAGATAGATAGATAGATAGATAGATAGATAGATAGATAGATAGATAGATAGATAGATAGATAGATAGATAGATAGATAGATATCTCAAGCAACTTTAATTTCATGGGGGTGGGGGAATGTGGTCCCAGGTACTTCCTGAGGAAGATCCCCCCCACACCAAAAAAATGGCCCTCCCAGATCTATGAATCTAAAATTACAAACATTTCCTGGGGAATAAGTAGATCTAGGAAAGTGTTTTTCAACCATAAATGTCTGCTATTGTTGGACTTCACCTCGCAGAACACCCAGTCAACATGATGATGGATTCTGGAAGTTGGAAGTCCAACAGGTTGATGGAGACAAAGGTTTGGGGATCATCAGTCTGAGAGCTAACCAAGGGCATGAACTTACATGATTAATGACATAACACAATCCCATACATATCTTTATAGAAATAATTCCTGCTAAGTTCAATAAGGTTTATTTCTAGGTGAATATAGGCTTTCTGGTCAAGAGAGGCTGAAGAATATCAATACCATGAAGACATATTGTTAAGTAATTAACTCTTGGTGTTCTTCATGACTGTCTCCTCAGCTGAGCAGACAGCTGTTTTGATTGAAATGAAGAAAGCAGTCCTAGCAGTTTTTCAGCAGTTAGCAGGTTGGTTGGTTGTTTTTTAATAGTATGTCTTTTCTAAAGCTGGTTGTTGTTATGTGACTTCAGGTTGACTGACTTATGGCAAACCTATCATAGTGTTTCTTTGCAAGATTTCTTTAGAGGAGGTTTCCTATTGCTTTCCTCTATGGCTGGGAGAATGTGGCCCTTTCCACACCCTACTTTTCATGCAGACGTCTGGTGGGGATCCTAGCATTGGCACTGCTGGGAGGAGAGCGCAACAGGAGTGCTCCCCTCTGCACCAGCTGACTCCATGGTAAAGAAAGTGCCATGGCCAGGCCTCTTCATTCCATAGCACAGCCAGGTACTTTCCTGGGCTGCCCTAGGGCAGCAAGCCCAGCCATTGTGCTTCCTGGGCTTTCACAGGATGGGTAAGTCCATGATGGTGGTGCGATTACAGGTCATTGATGGGGAAAACCCATCGATTTAATCTGTGACTGTGTCACCTGGGGACGGGAGAAGGATGTGACCGTGATGATATCATGCAAAACTGTCATTGTGGTTCCATCTTTTTTCTGTCCCCATAGCAGGTGGTGCAGAAAGGACCTGTAACTTGCCCAAAGTCACCCAGTAGTTTTCCATGATTGGGGATTTCAGCCCTTGTGTCTTGGAGTCCAATACTCAAACCACTACCTCACACAGGATCTCTCATTTCCATACTTTTCATATTGGGGCAAAAGTATGAAAAAGAGTCCTTTTTCTTAGCACAGGAATATTTCATTTATTGTCTTTTTGTCCTGCTTTTGGGGTAGACTGGGGGTTTCCGTGTCTAAGCCAGGACTCAAATCTTTGACTTCCAAGAATTCTAGTCCAACCCCTAGTCCAACATTCTAACCACTACACCATGCTGGCTCTCTTCTAAAGCTAACAAGCCTTAATTGCTCATTCAAGACCAAGCTGGAAAAATCTCCCTCTCCCTGCTACCATGATGATTGGGACTAAGTGGAGAGGAATCAAGATAATCCGTATGTGGGGGCAGATCATGTAATCATCGTTGCTAATCAGAGAATCTAAATGCTTCAGTTTTTGTAGCCCTGACTCCACTGCAACTCTAGTCATATCCTTGTCATAAAAATTTCTGGCTGCCATTATTAGGCTCAATTATCTTTTCCTTTCTTTTCCAGACCCTGTAGAAGGGGAAAAACACATACACACTTCACAATCAGGAATGGATGAAAAGGAGACAGCTGGGTGTCACTGATATCTCAAATGACACTGTGTAGCCCATGCCCCAATGGGATCCTGTCCAATTACACTGGGTATGCTGAACATGAGCCCAGACAGAACAAAGCCCTGTGGGATATGTGCAAAAAAGATCATGAGGAATTAATGAGAGGTCCCAACCCAACATCCTCTGGAACACTCCTGCCATAAATTGGAGGAAGCAAATCAAACAATGTGGAGAAATTCTGCCATGTCTCTTTCACACATCATCTCAAAATCAGTTATATCAAATAATATGTGGGCATGCATCTCTATAGAATTGCAGGGCAGGCTATAATTTCCCTCACATATCTCTAAAAGTCCTTTCAGACTATGGGACACAATTATAGCACTATGATTCCACATAATGGCTATGCTAACATCCTATGGAAGCCAGAGGTTTGTACCTTGGTGAGGCACTAAAGGTCTATGGTAAGAATTCTAAACACCCCTCCTTGAACTGTAAATCCCAGGATTCCATAGGACATTCCCGTGGCAGTTAAAATGGAACCATAGTGCTATAATTGTGTAGTCTGAAAGTGTCCTAAGTTAATTTCACCACCCAAGTCTATACATGTTGGTGTAGCTCCACATTAGAGCCGAGGATAGAAGCAACCTTAGTACAGCCCCAAATATCAAATAAATTCCATCTTGGCTGAAAGGTACTACTTATATAACAAACTTTCCTCAGCAAGGATAGATTGGAGACAGAATGCTGGAATTCAATAAGGACTGATCTAAGTCTAATCTCCCTCTTTTACAGATTGGTTCTTTTCACTGGCCGTCACGGGCTTTTTGCCACTAGGTCATATCAGCTGAAAATGAATTGAGTTAAGAGGAAAAGATGGGTCCTTAACTACATAAAAGAATACCGGCTTCCTCTTGCCAAACCAAAATGAGCAAATTGTGTGATCTGAAACAGGTGGCAAACTAACTCTACCACAGGGAGCAGGTTAATCCTCATCCAACAGATAGTAGAGACTCATTAGGTTGTTTCCCAGGTCAAACTGCACCATCACTGTACTAAACTTGTTTGATTCTGCAGGTTGGGATCTAAGGTTTACCTTCTGTGAGTTGAAAGGCCCTGTGCATAGAAGGCACCTCCTGCATAATTTTTAGAGTCCTTCTGTCTACACTAGAGCTCATTCAATTTAGTAAGGTCCCCTAACTATCAGCATCTTCAGGAAACTGGAGGAGCTGTTATAGAAAGGAACTGATTGGGTACATGGGCTGTAGATACAGGGGTGGTAGTGAGAACATTGCCCCCTCAAATAAGAAGTCTGCCCCCCAAATGAAATGTTCCTACATTCCCCAAATTCCTAGCATTCCAGAGAGCGAGACATTGAAAATGTGTCAAACCTAGAATATTTGCTGTGTTTGCATTCCCTTGATACCTTTGCCTGCCCATTTTCATTGGATGCCTACAGTGTGTTTCTAAATGCTCAACTGGAGTTATAAGTTATGGCAATGCTAGAAATTTGTGAACCCAAGGAAAATTCCATGGAGTGGAGGAATTCTTATTTGGAAAAGGCAATGCCCCTAGCAGCCTGGCTAGCTCAGTCAGTAGAGAATGAGACTCTTAATCTCAGGGTTGTAGGCTTGAGCCCCATCTTGGGCACAGGATTTTTTAGAGCCAGCATGATGTAGGCTATTTCCATACTAGGTTGTTATAGCACTATGATTCTACTTTCAACATCCTATGGAATCTGGGGTTTGCAGTTTCAGAAACTGCAAACCCCAGGATTCCATAGGATGTTGAAAGTGGAATCATAGTGCTATAACAGCCTAGTACGGAAATAGCTGTAGTGGTTGAATGCTGGACTACCACCCTGGAGGCCAGGGTTCAATTCTTCACTCAGATATGGAAACCCATTGGGTGACCTTGGGCACATCACACACTCTCAGTCCCAGAAAATACCATGGTAGCTTTGCATTAGGATCTCCATACATCAGAATCGACTTGAAGGCACACAACCATGCCTTCATTTTGCCCCTCATAGCAACACCGCTATTGGATACTCTGTTTTTGTTCCTGTACAGTGCGGCGGCTGTTTCTGTACAGCTGCCACAGCTGGGAATTTTTTTAAAAAACTCTCCATATTGCAATATTCAGCTATGTAGAAGGAGGCCGGTATTTTGCTGCCACATGAGGTATGGGATAAAAAAGAAAACAGAAACTTTGGCCATTTCCGCATGACGACGGTCTTCTGCATCGTCTTGCTGCAGTCCCGGTCCAGAAGGGAGTACGTCAGCAACGCTCCCCTCTTCAGCCACTCGGTCCATGTGGAAGAGTACACAATGGCACCATGCCTTCCTTCTGCAGTGCAGTCGGGCTTTTTCCATTGCTGTGCTACATAAGGAAGTGTCGCCAATGCGCTTCCATAGTTTCCACATGGCCAGAAGTGACAGGAGCCCCACGCAATCGCAGACGCGAAACCGATTTTCTCCGTTTTGCAAAAACTGCACAGTGCGACGCTCCGCAACAGGATGGCAGCAGGACCGCAATGATGTCGTGTGGAAGCTCAACCTGCCAACCGCTGCCGTCCTGTGGCAGAAAAGAGACAGCGACATCATGCGGAAAGGGCCATAGACTCCTATCAGGTATTTAAATTGTTTATCTCAAATGTTCTATTAAATCATTCATGGTCCTAATGTGTTCCATAAGTGTCTGAACTTCTGCCACGCAGTGTGTGCTTTTCACTTGGGATGGTGGATCTCTGATACAAAATTCAGATCTTCCAAGGTGCAGTGGGTGCTACTGAAATCTAATAGGACACAGCAGCATGAGAAGAGATTTTGAGAAAGTTATGATACATACCTAGCTTCTCTAAACGGTGGGGAGGGTCTCAATTTCTTAAACTCCTCCTGGAGTCAACATCTATTTATTGATGATAATCAGGAGGGACATCTGAGTTACCAGCCTTCAGCAGATCTGTTTTGATCTATTGACTCTCTTTCCTATAGACCAGGGCTGTGATCTCCCACAGGCTACTATTTTGTAAAATTGCTGGTCATTTCAATGCAATCCACTTCACTCTGGATCTGATTGCCAGCCACATGATTAATATACTGCCATTTGCTGTAATGTTATATCGCCAAGCAGTTGCTGATGGAAAGGTGGGAGGGAGGGAGAATGTTGGACTGACTCAGGGCTGACAGCTGCTTTGCAGTTTGTAAATCTGGAATGTAATCTGAGGATTTTGAAAAACTCAGGGGCTGCAGCTAGGACAGGGAAACCTGTGGCAGATGGCCTCATGCACACGTACATGCATATGAACAGATGACTCAGCGTTTCTTTACTCAGCATTTCCCACTGCATGTGTGAACTGCCTTTGTTGAAAAATACTGTATTTGAAGGGATGTACAAGTAGTGTCCACACTTTTCCTAGAATTGAAACACACAGTCAGGTCCTCCTTTATTACATCTCTAGGATATCTTTCTTACTACTTAATTAGAATCATAGAATCACAGAGTTGGAAGAGACCATAGAGGCCATTGAGTCCAACCCCCTGATATTCAGGAACCCACATCAAAGCACTCCCAACAGATGGCCATCCAGCCTCTGTTTAAAATTCTCCAAAGAAGGAGACTCTACCACACTCTGAGGCAGCATATTCCACTGCCGGACAGCTCTGACCATCAGCAAGTTCTTCCTGAGGTTCAGGTAGAATCTCCTTTCCTGCAGCTTGAATCCATTGCTCCTTGTCCAAGTCTCTGGAGCAGCAGAAAACAAGCCTGCTCCCTCCACGACATGTCCTCGACAATTAGAACACGTTAATTCCACTTTAATTGTTATGGAGGCATCCTGTGGAATTTTGGGATTTGTAGTTTGATAAGGAACTGGAAGTCTCTGGCTGAGAATTCTAAATTTCTCAGAAAACTACAAATCCCTGGTTTCCACAGGATAGTGGCATGGCAGTTGAAGAGGTGATTAAATTGTTGTAATAGGGCAGTGTGAAAGAAACCTAAGTAGTTTCAAGCAATCAGGCTGTTTAAAACCTGCATTCATATTGAGAGTAAATCATGTGTACAAACATATTCTCCCTTTCGGTCAAGAATGTAAATATTAACAAGTGTTTTTCATATCCCTGGTCTAGAGGTAAATTGGAAAATATGTCCCCTCACTCTAATCTGGCTGAATTCCATTTCCCATCAACCTTAATGGTCTGGACAGTGTTGAGATAAGATAGGAATAATCAGCTTCTGAGCAGCTAAAGGTTCTCCCTTCCTGGTCTAGAAGAGAGAACCTGTTGGACATTACATTGCCTGCCTTTCCCTACCCAGAAGAACACACTGTGAAAAGGAGAAGGGCACTGTGATCCCAGGGAATGTGCGTCTTGTTTCCCCTACCTCCTTGCTCCATCAATAGTCGGGGAGGGAAAACGTTTCCCCTGTTTGTGCTGGAACTGCAAAAATGAATGGAAATGCTTGCCTGGTGGGTCTTGATCTCTGGTCTTCCAGATGATTTGGATTTCAGCTCCTAGGAGCCCGGACAGCATGGCCAGCTTTAAGGGCTTGGGGGAGCTGAAGCTTAAAATCAAAGTAGAGAACCATTGCTCTAGCCTCTGCCTCCAGCTAAAGGAACAAAGGCCATTCAGTTGCACCACTTTTAAGAATGGAAGTGTGGGATAATCAGCCTGGTCCCACCTGGGTAGGATTGTCTGTTTACAACTCAACACATTCTTCTGCCATTATCAAGATGATCTCCTCTCTTTTACCTACTCCCTCCACTCCCTTTCCCTTCTGAGCCCCATCTTTTGTGTTTGTAAGTCTGTGGGCTACATGTCCATGTCTCACTGTTTTGATAAATGCAAACTCCTTTGGGAGGCAATAATTGCCAGTAAAGTGGGATAGAAACATAAGCAACCCCCTCAGTCACCCCATTTCTTTCTTGCACAGACCTGCTCATGTCCTGATGGATGCCCAAATGATGTCAGCCATGGAGTTTAATAATGTGCAATCACCTTGCCTCCCACAGTTGTGTGTTCCATTTCACCAGGAAAACTGGTGGAATAAGGCATTTTATATCTGGGATTAGCAAAACAGATTGTGCTGTCTTCAGTCTGTACTAGATTATCTGTCTGCCTCTCTGTCTCACTGCCTCCATGCCAAATCATGCATGTCTGCATACATTTATCTTGATTGCATAATGGATTTATTTGTCAAAAGCTGGGTTAAGGAAAATGGGGAGATGTCTGACTGTTCTGTCTGGGGTGAGGTGGATAGAGCCAGGAGCAAAGATTGCATGATGTTATTACCACATTATACACACCCATTCTGCAGGATGTGCTATATCATAACTGGGCATATTCCATGGCTGGAACACATGTTTGAAAGTGCACTGGCTGTAAGCATAGTGCAGTCAGGATGACCTCAGACATGATCAGGTCATAAGTTCAGAGAGGATTAGACAGGAAAGCCCAGTGCTGATGGGCTTGGGATAATCCTCTCAAAAGTGGTAAGTTGCAAGCACTCCCAAAAACAATAGCAGGCAAAACTGCCAAGATGAAGCAACCACGGACCCCCGTCCTACAGAGACCTTCCCCATTCATATGACCTGACCAAAACATTAAGAGACTGTCAGGACTTCCATCACAGTTTTGTCACCTAAAGGTAAGACAGTCAGCCCATTCTGGACTCCTTTGTCAACCCTGGGAGAAAGCCATTGTCACTTTGTCCGCACACCCTCCTTCAGGGCAGGAAATAGGGTATTTAAACCCCACCTCTGGCCCCCAGTAAATTGTGGTACATGGACATAATTCTTGGTGCCCAGATATCTGTTCAGTCTTGCTTTCCTCAAACACACAGTCTGAGCCATTCCACTTCAACCTTCTGCTTCAGGATTGCTAACTATCACCTTTTTCCACCCAATTTCTCTCTATCTGACCTTTCTTGCCTCATTTTCTGATAGCTTTGTATGGTTCTTGAGAGTGCCTGATTTCTTGTGTGCTTGTTAATTCCAAATAAAATACTCTGTTTGACTCTTAATTGGAGTCCTCTCTACATTTAATATGAGTATACGCAAGTAAAAAGATCCTTCTATTATCCTCCTCTCAGAAGCCTCCTTTGAGCTATAATTCCCCTATTTCTCTCACTCTGCCCCACCATCACTGATTGATCTGTTTTTTAAACATACACACACACATTTTAAACACATTTCTGCATTGCTACATTTGTGCGTAGGTATGTATGTTCGCTGATACATGGAAAAAAACAATCTTAACAGTCCATTACCAGATCCACTCTCTTCCTGCTGTCTGTTTAATGCATGAAGACCATAATGATGGCAGCCTGTCCTTTGGTGGGTAGAGAGAGATAGGGATGGAAATGATGGAAGGGACAGCCTGGGAACGCCCATAGCTGGCTACTTCTGTGATGTGAATCGATGCTGTGCTTCTGCATGTAGGCGAAAAACAAAGCAGAACTGGTTTGGGAGATTTACATCAGAGTTTTTCTGGTTTTCACATTCAGTGGTTTTGCATCACAATGAACTGTTCTAGGAGCTGAAAACATGCAGAACCAGGAGGAGAACTACGATGCTAAAATGGTTCAACATGCAGACATGAGGGTGAGGATTCAATGCTACTACAATGTACCAACCTCGTGTGAAAATGGCCTTCATCTTCTTCTGATTTCTTGGCTGTAGCCTCCACTTTGATCAATGAATGAGCCAACATATGGGAAATTTTAAACAGGTATATCAGAGTTTGAAAAAATTCCCATTTTTGGATTACAGGTCCCAGAATCCCCCAGATTGTGCCTTTCTACAGTGTTGGCTGGCGGATTCTGGGACCTGTAGTCCAAAGAAATTTTTTTTTCAAGTTCTGATATACCCGAGGTTCTAAAGTAACTTCTCACATTCCTGAGAAAGTGAATTGTAATTCATAGATTCTCATCCTGAAATAAATCTGTGAAAGGTATCACAGAACACATTCTTGTTTTACTAGGCAGAACTACATTTACTGGCAAAAGTGCTAGATCAGATCTCACAGAGACACCATAAGATGCTCCATTGACTTTTTTATCCTGAGGTAGTAACTGCATCTGCAAGCATCCTGTGAAACTCTCTGCTGTGATTACACATGAATAGAGATTTCTCTCAAAGCAAAAGGTCAATTGAAAAAGATCACAGCATGCGTTTTGGAAATCGATTGTGCCAAAATGACCAACTGTCACCTTTTTGTCTTTGTCAGAGGGAGAAATCATAAATTAGACATGTTGTTCACTTTGGAAAAATCAGAGGTTCAGGAAATGCAGTGCAATAAAGGTATACATGGTTACAGCCACAGACGAGCCTCTTATCTCTTGTGTAAATACAGAGCTTATTTACTTGCATTTCCCAGACTTGGAGCCAGACTTGGAATGCTAGTGACTGAAGTGAATATATGTTTCATTTTGCTTGCTTTTCTGTCTGAAATAGGAACTTGTTAAACAACAAGCCTTGCTTGTAAACATTTTGAGATTCACAAGCAAGATAAAGTTATACATTTCAGCCCACATGATTCTGTATAAATTTTCATAGCCTCCTGTCATTGTCATCCCAGTATACACACATAGCCCACCAAGTCTTTTCTCCCTCTTCTGTGAGATGCATCAAGAAAACATGGTGCACTCAGCCCAGATGGAGTACTGGACACTGAATTCATTGTCAAAGAATCCTGAAACAGGCTCAGACCTAAGGACCGATGAATGTCAGGGGCAGTCAAAGACATTTAGTCTACTAAGGCAAAGGGCAGGAGGGCATCTATACTGTCCAGTTGACATGCAGAAACTGGTAGGACTCCCCCAACATTTGCTGCCTAGGGTGATGTTTCACTCTGGCTCACACCCTGTTGATGCCTTACACATGCATATGTTCCCTTACACAAATGGGTGAACATTTTTGCTGTTGAAATAGCCATATTCAGAAGAAGGTTACAAAAGCAGCATTATGGATGTGGTGCCATTGTGCATAGTTGTTCATTAGGTGTTGTTTATTGTGCATTGATTGCATGCTTGGGCATGCTTTTGTACAATGTGCTTTGGGTGGGCAATGTCACAATTTTGTAACAAAGTGGTGTAGTACAAGTGAGGTATAATTCCATGAGTGTAAAGTTATGCTGCATTTCCTTGATGCAGGATCTCAACCATAGTTTATTGATAGTGCCAGCCTTGGTGGACTTCTGCAAAAATGCAGCTGGAGTTACATATGATTCAACAGCCAGTCTGGGCCATCCTTGTTTAATGCTGGTGTATGATCTGAGTAGGTGTCCTGGCTGGAATATTTCAGGAAATGTAGTACCACAAAATAATCCTTCCAGGCTCTGAACCCTGTCCCTATATGCTCAAAAAGGCAAACTTCATGTTTGACCTAAATTGAGAAGGAGTGGACAATAACTGCTAATATTGTTTTGTCCTTATACAAATTAATGGTATGATCACATCTGGAATATTTGGGCAGTTCTGGTCACTGTAGCTAGAAAACCACATTGAAGAGCTGAAAAAAACATATGGGAAAGAGTGACCAGAGTGATTAAGGGGCTGGAGAGACTCCCTTTTGGGAGTTGTTCTGTTTGGGATTGTTTAGCTTGAAAAAAAGGGGTGAGTAAAGGAACTGATGACAGAGCTATATAAAATTATGCATGGTGTGGAGAAGAGAGCTTGGAACTTCTGCTTCTCTCATGTTGTTAAAACCTGATGTTATTCATTCAAGCAAAATGGTGGGAGATTCAGGAGATATAAGAAGTAGTTTTTCACAGAGCGCATAGTGAAACTGGAATTCACTGCCACAAGCTTCAGTGAAGTCTGCCGAGTAGACAAATTCATGGAGTTTAGGGCCATCAATAGCTCTGATACAGCTCATCTAGTGTCAAAACTGTATACTACTTACTAGGGAACACAAAACAGAAGGTGCAATTGCATTCATGTCCAGCTAGCAGACTTTCCATTGGCAACCATTTAGTCACTGTGTGAGCAGAATAGATGAGATTTCAAAGAGACAATCCTGTTTGTTTGAGAGGCTGAGAACATGCATGCTGACTGCCTAGGTTACTACAGGAACCAGGAGAGGTTAAATCAGTGGTTCTCAACCTGTGGGTCCCCAGATGTTCGTGGACTTCAACTCCCAGAAGCCCTGAGCATTGACCATAGTGGCTGGGGCTTCTGGGAGCTGAAGTCCATGAACATCTGGGGACCCATAGGTTGAGAACCACTGGGTTAAATGAACACTGACAGAAGACAGATATTGGGTATGATGTGTTTTGGAGTATTTCTGTGTGTGCCTAAATGCTTGATGTGGGAATATCTCTCTACGTATGTGAAAGAGAAGTGGGGAAAGTTTGTTTTTGGGTTCATGCATTATCAAAAACCCACCAGAGGCATTCTTGCCATCAGTAGAAAAAACTCACATCCGAAACTAGTCAGCAGTCTAACAGTCTTTATTGCGGGCAGTAAATTAGGCTAAGGCAATTAAGTCACAGCGAAACGAGCCATTTCTAACAGAGCAGACAAAAAAAAGGAATAAGGGACAGCCTGTTCAGAAGCCGTGTTTTAAGTAAGCATGTTCAACAACAAGGAGCCTTTCAAACCATAACATATGAACACAGCTGCATGTCCCAGACGGCCTGATTACATTCGGCATTCTCATGGGAAACACTCTATCCTGCTAGCCTAAACAAATCCTACAAGCGGTTTTGCTTTCTCACCCTCTGGCGGTGGGAAATGTGCAGCAAGGAGTCACAATACACCTCTACTTTGTGACATGCATGTGTGTGTGCGTGAGAGAGAGACGGAGAGGGAGGAAATGTTTGTGCTCTGGAGTATCTGTGTGTATGAGAAGAACCTCTATTTCCTATGCGACTTTTTAAAAAAATATTTTTTATTGAAAAAAGGAAAGGGAAAAAATGAAACAGAAAAAGAGACACTGTTCATGATACAATACATCAAGCTATGTCATTTACATCATAAGCAAATGAATTAGTATCTAGGACAGTAATTCACAGTAGTTTCCATCAAATAAAATAAAAGGCCACATAAATAAAACACACTGAACATCTTAATCTTCCCCTGTAGCTTCATTGGTATATATCATCTGTCTTCTTAACTAAATAATTCCATTATCAAGACTATTTTACAATGACGGCTCCTGAATTTATCTAAATGCATCCAGTCTAAGTCCATGTCAAAGGTAAAAACCAAAAGGGAAAGCAGCTTTGAAGCTGCCCATCAACCTTTAGTAGTACTCGGAAAGCAGACTGAGTAGTCACATCAATCCCTGCTAATGTAATATATATTGGATGTTTGTTTAAATTTTACTCATTATTTCCAAATTTACATTGTTTTGCATACATGTTTTGTGCAAATCTGCAGCCTCTTTTGTCTTCCTTCTTTAAAAAATCCATTCTTCCTCTTCTGAAGATGTGGAAGTAGCCATCTATTTCCCCAGAAAACAGTTGGATGGAAACCACTGATTTAAAGATTTTAAAACTTTTATAAACTAACCTGTGAGAGTGTCAGCCATGAATAAAATAACCAATTGGAAGAAATGGAAATACACAACCACATAAAAAGAAGTAAGATAGAGGGAGAAAAAACGAAATGTGGCAGCACCTTGAAGACTTTCCATTGGCATTGGTTTTTATTTTAGCATGAGCTTTCATGGATATAAACCCACTTCTTCAGATGCAGCAGATGCAGTACAGATTGATATTAAGGTTGCAGGTATGAAGCATATTTATACAGTTGTGGGAGTGGGACAGAATGTAACAGGATTCAGAAAAATGCAAATCATGCCCCTTGCTCTGAATTTTCGAAGGACCAAGTGAGGTGGTACAGATCTTTCAGATGTTTGCAGTGGTCAATTAGTGTTGATGTGTGAAAGCAATAAATCAGTTTACCAAAAGTCAGTTTCTCTGAGTTCAAAACTCTGAAAAGATTCCTTTTGTAACAGCAGCAAGGACTCTTGTATTAGTACATCTAGTGTGCCATGGAAACCATTATCTTTCTTCTTACATCTGCTAATGGATTAGAATTTGTGAATATAACTCAATTCATCTGTTTTTCTTTCTAGTCTTCCTATCAGGACCATAACCAGTAAGTCCTTTACTGTATGCCTGCAATGGTTGAAATGTCTTGCAACTGGTTTTTGGATATTGCCATCTCTAATGTCAGATTTGTGTTCATTTATTCTCTTTCATAGTGAGTGTTCTGTTTGTCCAGTATAGATGGGCATTGCTGGCATAGAATGCCATATATCACACTGGAGGAAGAGCAAGTAAATGCACCTCTGATGTTGTGGTTTATGTTATTGGTGTTGGGAAATTCCAGCATTCTCTCTCTCCCCCCCCCATCTTGTTAGAACAAATGGGGCAATAGCCAGATAGGGCTCCCTTTGCCTTTTCTGTCTTTTATTGCATGATCATAAATACCTTTGGTTCTCAGGTGATCAGGTCATGTGACCCAGGACTGTGCTTGGGTCATCGGTCTTATAAAAGTTAAGACCCCTCCTTGCTCTCTCTCTCTCTGATCTCTTCCTTTGTCCTTATGGCTGCTTTCTCTGAACTCTCCGCATGCTTCGAGTCCCATTGAGAAGGATGGTGAGTTAAAAGCCGAAGATTCTCCTATTCACTAGTTAGACAGGTAGCAGGCTCTCAATACAGATGTAAATGAAGAAGCCATTAGTAAAGTATTCTAAGCCTTTTATCTAAAGTTACCTGTGTTTGTGTTTATTGCATCAGCCAGTCTGAAGCCACAAGTCATTCGACAAGCTTTTAAACATTTCTCTGTGTACCTCTGCTAAATGAAGGCTGAATCCTAATAGTTTTAGTCTCATTTCCCTACAAATTTTGGGTTATGGCCCAGAATAAAAGTCCTTTGTTTGATGACCACGTGGCATGCAGCCGCGAGACTGACCGCTTGAACAACAGAAGTTTAAAAAGAGAAAATGGCTTCACCTCATCCAAACAAATTTCTTACTATTGAAAAGTTAAATGGTAGCAATTACCGAAATTGGTCTTGGAATATGCAAATGCAATTAACTACAATGGGACTATTTAATGCTGTGAAAGGACAACGGCCCACAGAAGATAGGGCAAAACAAGAAAAATTTGACGAAGATGATGATAAAGCTAAAGCTTACATTTGCCTAGCTACAGATTCAAGCATTATTTACCATATCAGAGATTTGAAAAGTGCTAAAGAAATATGGAAAAAACTGAAGAAATTATTTGATTCTCCCAGTATTGCAAAGCAAAGTGGTATTATAATAAGGCTTACAAATACAAAACTGTCCAATACTAAATTTTTGAATGAGCATAATAACACATTCATGACTATGCTATCTGAATTTCAATGTTCTAGGGAAAATCTTCCAGAATCTGTGAGACTTGGACTATTTTTGGGTAGTCTGCATGAATTTTATGGGCCAATAATTGATGCTCTACAGATTAAGGGAGATGTAAATTTAGAAACTGCTGTTGCTGAAGTTATAGAATATCAAAATAGGAAAAATTTGACGAATTGTAAATTTGGAGCAAAATCATCTGCTGGCACAGCGTTGGCTCACCTCGCTGAGGAGAATTTGCATATCAAAGAGTTTTCTTCACTGAGGACAAATGGCCACCAAATTAACAAATCAAAGCCTAAGCAACAACAGCAACACAAACCGAATGATAAAGGTGTTTTTAACTCCAAGAAGAAATCTTCTACAAATTTTAATGTTGGTCTAATTAATGAACAGTCACCGCAATCTAGTGAAAGTCAAAATCACAATGTGATTGTAGTGGTGCTACTAGTCATTATTTTAATCGAAGAGAATTGTTTGTGGATATTGATACAAGCATAAATTTTCCTGTTTACCTTGCTAATGGGCAATCGGTGCTTGCTAAAGGGAAAGGCACAGTGCTTTTGTAAACAAATCTTGGCCCCAACAGGATAGAAACTTTAAGAATTCCTGATACCTATTATGTGCCGGATTTAAAAGCCTCTCTTTATAGTGTCAGAACCACTGCAGCAAGGGGAAACAGAGTCATTTTCAAAAAGGAGACATGCTTTGGTCTTCATGGCAAAAATTTAATTTTTTGAAATTAATTCTAAAGGGTGACTGTTACCAAATGCAAATTTTGGATTCATATGCAAATAGTGTAATCCAATGCAATCACAAAGACTGTTTGAACCTGTGGCATCGCAGATTTGGCCACAGAAATGTAGAATGCATTAAGCGACTGGCTAATCAAGAACTTGCTAGAGATTTTAACTTCAAACCATGCTCTAACAATGAGAGATGTGTAGAATGCTTACAGGCAAAAGCTGTCAGAGTTTCACATCCGCCAGTTACTGAGAGACTATCCACCAAACCATTGGACCTTTTATATACTGATCTTTGTGGTCCATTCAGCAATAAGTCTGCAGGTGGAAATTCTTACTATTATTGATGATTTCAGCAGATATACATATACTTACCTTCTCAAAGAGAAAAGTCAAGCTTTTGAAAAATTCAAGGAATACTTTAATCTTGTCTCTAATAAATTTGGCTACAAACTTAAAAGCCTACGCTCTGACAATGGCAGCGAATTTGTTAATGCAGAGTTTGATGAGTTTTTAAAGGAACATGGCATTGAGCATCAAACTACACAAGTTTACACTCCAGAACAGAATGGAGTGGCAGAACGAATGAACAGAACTCTCAAAGAGATGGCAGTCACAATGCTTTTAGAGGCTAACATGCCTAAACACTATTGGTCTGAAGCTGTTATGACTGCTACATATTTGTGCAACCGTCTGCCAACCAAATCCAGAGATGTAACTCCATTTCAGTTATGGAATGGAACTAAGCCCAAATTGAATCATCTCAAAGTCTTTGGAAGTAAAGCTTACACCTACATTCCCAAGCAGAAAAGAGACAAACTTGACTGTAGAAGTGAAGAAGGAATTTTTGTTGGTTATGCTAGAAATGGTTATCGAATTCTGAATCCAAATGGGCATACAATAAAAGTAACGAGTGTTGTTTATGTTGATGAAAGACCACAGCCCAAATCTAATCCAAACCAAGATGTCTATCCAAATTTGTTTGCAGTGGAAGGAGACTCCCACCAGCAACCAGAGTATATGACACTCTACCACCCTCCAGATGTCTTGCATCCAGAAGGGGCTACAGATGTGGTGAACAAGCCAGAGGACGCGGAACCGGACGGCACTTAAGGAGCAGAGCCAGGTATCCAAATCCAGGTGAGAAGATCTGAACGTAGCAACAGGGCAGTACCACCTAACAGATTCTCTTATCTAGCCACAGAGGAGAAGATTCCACAACCCTCTGACTGGCAAAAGATCAAGGGACTACCAAAGTCAGATTCTCAGAAGTGGGTGGAAGCTGCTGTTGAAGAGATGCAATCTTTATATAAAAATAAAACATAGACTTTGTCAGAATTGCCAAAAGGAAAAAGGGCAATCGGCTGTAAATGGGTCTTTACCACAAAACAAGATGCAGAAGGGGAGATTCAGAGGTACAAAGTCAGGCTCATGGCAAAGGGATACACCCAACAATTTGGTGAAGATTACAACAAAATTTTTGCCCCAGTAGCCACACACACAACCGTCAGTACTCTCCTAGCTGTTGCAACCTCTAAGAAAATGCATGTTCAACATCTTGATGTTAAAACAGCTTTTCTTTATGGACAGTTAGATGAGGAACTGTACATGGAACAGCCTCCGGGATTTCAAGTTCCTGGGAAAGAGCATCTTGTATGCAAATTGAACAAGAGCATTTATGGCTTGAAACAGGCTGCCAGAGCATGGAGTGAGAAGCTAAGCCAGCTTCTTGTCAAGGAAGACTTCACTCCAGGCACTGTTGACAAGTGTGTTTACAAAAGATTCAGAAACAACAAATGGACTTATATTACATGTTATGTTGATGATTTGATCCTGTGCAGTCAAGATAAAGCAGATAGTGAGGAGATAGTCAACAATCTCAAGAAAGAGATAGACATCAAGAATTTGGGAGACATCTCACACTATCTTGGAGTACAAATAGAAAGAAGCAGTGATGGAAGCTTCTATCTTAACCAGAAACAGAAGATAATAGATCTTCTGGACTGCCTTGGACTAAAGGATGCCAATATTGTGGCAACCCCAATGGAAGTGGGTTTCTTAAAGAACACTGAGAAATTTGAACCTTTGAAAAATGGAGAAAAGTATAGGACTGCAGTTGGAAAACTCCTATACATCGCTAATTTCACCAGACCTGATATTGCAAATGCTGTTGGTATCTTATGCAAAGTGGTTAACTCTTCTACTGAAAACGATCTCATTGCAGTGAAAAGAGTTGCCAGATATTTGAAAGGAACTGCAGATTACAAGCTGATGTTGCCAGCCTGTGACCAATCGCGACTGGTTGCCTATGCAGATGTGGACTGGGCTGTAGATCTGGCAGACAGAAAATCAACCAGCGGAGACCTAATCTTCTATGGTGGAGGAGCCATAAGCTGGTCAAGTAAGAAGCAATCCACAATTGCAGATTCTTCCACAGGTGCTGACTGTGTTTCTGCAAAAGCAGCATGTGATGAAATAAAGTGGCTGCATAATTTACTTCTGGACTTAGGCATAACAGAGCCCAAGCCAGCCATTTTGATGCAAGATAACCAAAGCTGCATCAAGATTTCTGAAAGTGAGAAGCCACTCAAGAAGAACATTGACATTGCTTTCCATAAGGTGCAAGAGATGTGTCGCAATGGACTTGTTCAGCTAGAATACTGCAATACAGAAATGATGCTTGCTGATATTCTTACCAAGCCTCTACCAAGAGACCAATTCCAGAGACTACGAGAAGGCATGAAGATCCTCGATGTGGGTCCAAGAGAATGAGAAGGGGACTGTTGGGAAATTCCAGCATTCTCTCTCTCCCCTCCATCTTGGTGTTAGAACAAATGGGGCAATAGCCAGATAGGGCTCCTTTTTCCTTTTCTGTCTTTTATTGCATGATCATAAATACCTTTGGTTCTCAGGTGATCAGATCATGTGACCCAGGACTGTGCTTGGGTCATCGGTCTTATAAAAGTTAAGACCCCTCCTTGCTCTCTCTCTCTCTGATCTCTTCCTTTGTCCTTATGGCTGCTTTCTCTGAACTCTTCGCATGCTTCGAGTCCCATCGAGAAGGATGGTGAGTTTAAAGCCGAAAATTCTCCTATTCACTAGTTAGACAGGTAGCAGGCTCTCAATACAGATGTAAATGAAGAAGCCATTAGTAAAGTATTCTACACCTTTTATCTAAAGCTACCTGTGTTTGTGTTTATTGCATCAGCCAGTCTGAAGCCACAAGTCATTCGACAAGCTTTTAAATGTTTCTCTGTGTACCTCTGCTAAATGAAGGCTGAATCCTAATAGTTTTAGTCTCACTTCCCTACAATTGGCCCCTGTGATATTGTTATCAAAGCAGACATGAGGATAGAGTTGGCATATATATATATAAACTACTACTTGTAAGTGAGTAGTTTTTAAGATTTAGAGGCTGTCTGTAGCCAAAAAAGGCTTGCCCTCCAGAACTTGGTGAGAGGGCTGTGTTATTCTCCAGAATTGGTTGTAGCTGGTTGATGATGTGTTTGAGTGGTTTCAGCTGCAAACTGTAGGTGACAACTAGGGATGTTCTGCCATTTTGTGTTTTTGTCTGTCTTGTAGTAGATGATTCCTGGATATTAATCTTGCCTTGTTGATTGGTTGTTCACCTCCTTAGGTAGGTATTATGGTTTGAGAAACACCTGTTGTAAATCCAAGAGTTTTGAGTCTCTGTCTTGTGGATCTGAGCAGATGTGGTTGTATTGAAGGGCTTGTCTGTAAACAACAGATTTAGTAGTGTGTTCTAGGTGGAAACTGGAGGTATGTAAGTATGTGTAGCAATCAGTGGGCTTTCAATAAAATATTAAAGGTCCATTGTACAGTTGCATAGTGGTATCCAGAAGATGAATTTATTGTGTAGATTGTTCCAGGCTCCAGTTGATAATGGGATGGAAGTTGTTGAAATCTTGGTGGGATATCTCAAGTGATTGCTTTCCATGTGGCCAAACTGCAAAGATGTCATCAAGAAATCATAGGTAGAGGAGAGGTGGTGTGGTACATGTACTGAGGCAGTATTGTTCCAGGTGAGCCATAAAGATGTTTGCATACTGTGGTGCCATGCAGCTGCCCATGGCAGTGTCACTGACTTGGAGGTACATATTATCCCCCAAAGATAAATAATTATGAATAAGTACAAAGTAGCAGAGTTTGGTGGCTAGTTCTGCTGTAGCCTTATTCAGAATGGAATTTTTGATTGCTGTAGTCCATAGTTGTGTGGGTTGTTGATGTATAAGAATTCTACATCTATAGTGGTGAATATGGTGTTCTCTGTGAGCTGTGAATGGACTATATTTTCCTCAGGAAATCAGTTGTATCTTGGAGTGTTGATGGCATATCACTTGAGAGCTGAGTCTGTTAAGGGTTCTAGTGCTTGAGACAATAGGTCTTCCTGTATCACCCCAATTGCCTATTTTGGATAGTTGATAGAAGATGCCCAGCTTGGACTCCTGGAGTTTGTCCATTTGAATTTGGTTCTGCACATTGGTGGAAAATTCTCCAAGTAATTTGTGCAGTTCCTTCAGGTAGTCATCAGTAGGCTATTCAGAGAGGAGTCTATAAAACACATCTGTGTGAATTGTGGTTGCTCTGCAGGGCAGAATAAGATCCCAAGCAGTATCTTAAAAGCCCCACAAAAAAACAGCAGATGGTGCCAAATTTCACTTTTCAATGAGAGTTTTGCTCAACAGACCCATACATTTACAGAATCTTCTTTATGCAAAATTTGCCTAATTGCAAACTACTCTGTACAGGAATTAATGTAACCCACCATTAGAGTGTCTCTGTTCATCCTAACTATATGAATCTATATTCATTTGTTTTGAAAGGTTGGATTCAAATGTTGAACTCACTACAGTTCCTGAACTATATCAGAGTATAAAAATGTTAGACATTTTAAATTTCTCCAAACAACCCAAAAACCAGACCAAGTCACTCACTAGATTCTACTAATTCCAAGGTACTCATGAAGAGTTTACTGCAGGGATCTTTGCGGGCTGTAGTCAGAATAATTACACTAGCTATTTAACTCCAAACCTTGAAATGAATGACTTCTTAATAATGCATCTGGTTTCTCTCCTTACTTGCTGTTTTTCTGCACAAGCAACCAAAACAGAATCCAGTTTACACAATCACCTTGTGATCAGTTCCCCATTTTATAACCCCCACTTCCTTTATATAATTCTTTATATAGCTAAATTGCACAACCCAAAAACAAATAGAGTTCACAGTTCTAACAAGTTGCAGAACAACGTAACTCCAGAACATCAGTGATAATATCCCAATTCCACAATGGCCCTTTTCTCACGTGGGGGGCCCGAAACGGCTTACCTGCTTGCGTTTTGCTCCATCCCTGCTCCGTCCCTGCAGGGAACACGGTTCTGCCGCTTCACACACCGCCGAATTTCGGCAGCGTTCGGCAGCGCCCAAAATGGCGACCGGTGGCTTCTGGCAGTGCTCCGCCAATCAGGGCAGCGCGCCAGCCGGAAGCCCGCCCCCGGGCAGATCTTCAGAGACGTACTACCACATCTCTGCAGATTCTCACCAGGAGCTGCCACGGATTAGTGCGGGCGAGTTTGATCAAAACCACCTGGGAAGGTGGTTTTTAAAAAACTCACAGCGCCACCCCTGCGGCTGGGCTAGAGCGGTTGGAGGTGTGGCGCCTCACCGTTTCCAACCGCACTAGCTCATCCCATGATGTGAACTACCTCCGTCTCCGGTCGTCGCACCGCGGGGTTTTACCTCCGTGTGAAAATGGCCAATGTCAACTTTTCTTTGAGCAAAGGAAAAGTAAGGAGGTCTTGGAAAACTACAAGCTGTGGAGTACAGGGGAGAAAGTGCTGCTGCTGAATCCAGCTCCTGGACTTCTTATAGGCACCTGGTTGGCCACTTTGGAACAGAATAGTAACTTAGGTAGCCCTTTGCCTGGTTTCAGCATAGTTTTTCTTATGATCTTAGGCCTTTTCCAATAGTCAGCCAGTCTATCAGTACAGTTATTTCCACTTCTTGACCACTTCTATCTAGGATCACTTCCGCATTACACTGTTATAGTGCTATTATTCCACTTTCAACATCCTGTGGAATTCTGGGGTTTGGAGATTACTGAGGCCAAGGACCTCTCTGGCTAAGAATTCTAAAGGCCCATCTCTCAACTGAAAACCCCAGGATACCATAAAGATGTTGAAAGTGGAATAAAATTACTATAACAGTATAGTGCAGAAATGGACTGAATATGCACTAACGTTCTGAAGCTGTTAGCATTTCCAAGAGACAGAGATGCTATGAGTGACTGAATGTATGAGCACTGTATATGGCACCCCAGTTCTGACAACAGATATTCCAGTTACTCTACATTTGATTGATTGATGGATTGGATTTATACCCCCACATTCTTGATAAATGCTCTCAAGGCAAGCTACAAAAACAAGTCTTTATATGAATATATAAATGCTTAATTTTTTAACTTGAAATCTAAGATGCTCTCGGAATTTGCATGCCTGAAGACCCCTCTTGGGTGCGGCTGATATTTTTGGCTAATGATATTAATTCCTTTTAAAAACAAAACAGGAAAAAAAAATAGAAATTCTTTACTGAATGTTGGAATGCATGAAAATGTATTTAAATGAAAAATATTATGTCAGCATTCCTTCTGGAAAAAAATGAAGTTTTAATGTTATTTGCCAAAGGAAATTCCATCTTTTTTTTTTTGTTCTTATTTTCCATTGGGGGCAAGAGAAGATCCTGGGCTTCTTTCATGTGTTGTATTCCAGTTTCCATCAGCCCTAGCCAGCATAGCCAAAAGTGAGGGATGATGGGAGCTTTTGGCCCAAAACATTTGGAGGCCCAAAAGTTGTTTATATCTGCTTTATAGGGACTTACATAGATTTAGGTTAAAATGCCTTTTGGTAGGGCATTTGTATGTCGCTGGTTTGCTTCCCCTAGGTGAGACCTGGCAAAGTTGCTATATTACTTAATGGTGGTGGTGCCACTTATAGGCACTTGAGTGTGGAAGTTCGTACTTTAATTTACTCCAAATGTAGAATTCCTGTGGGTCAATATTGTTGGAATCATGTTAGTGACATAACACATGCTTTATACCTCATATGTCTCTTTTGATTGTTGTGCAAGAAGATATTCAGTAGCTCCTTCCACAATGTCCCCCAAGCCTGATGCAAAGGGAAGGTAGGGTTCTCTTAGCTATTTGGTAGCCCAAGGAGGGTAGCAGCCACTTAATGGGTATGAAATACTTGGGAACCACCTGACTGCAGTTAGAAAAAAAGAGCATCTGTTTTCAAAGATGTAGGCACAAGTATGTGTGCAAAACAAGGGCACTGCCCCCCCCATAAGAATTCTCTCCCAAATGAAATTTTTCGTTAGTCTCCAAATTCCTAGCATTGCTGGAAAGGGCGAAACACTGAAAATCATTCACACTTAGAACACTTATGTTTGCTGTGTTCTCATTCAGGTAACTGTGCTTGCCCTTTGCTTTGAATACCTAAACAATGTTTCTAAACGATCAGCTGAACTTTCAGCTGCAATGCTAGAAATTTGGGAACTGAAAGAAAATTTCATGGGGGAGGCAGAATTCTAATTTGGTGGCAATACCTTCATTTTGTCCCTCTTGCCACAGCTGTACCCCTGTCTGTCTCATTCACAGATCTCTCGCATATGGGCTGGACATCCAGGAGGGGGACAACTGTTGCTTGCTATTGACTGCAGAAGAGCAAAGGGATGGTTCCTGAACACACCACACCCTCTCCAGCCATGGAACAGCCTTTTCAGGCAGGTATATGCATGGAATCCATGAGCTGAGGCTATGAGAAATTAAAATGGCAGATCCCAGAATATAAAGACTCAGAACTGAGAGCTTTGCTGAGGCTCCAGGACCATGGCAGCTGGCCAAAGATGCTACCTTCTGGCCCTGGTCTGGGTAAGGAAATGGAAGAATCTAGAACTTCAGGTTCTTACTTTATCTTCACCCCACCTTTATTAGACTTCCATGTTCATCATGAAGAGAACATTGAAAATATGTATTCACAAGGTAAAGAGAAACAACCCTGCTCTTCCAGCTCATGAATGGGGGGAAAGTGGCTGTTAATCTTCTTTATCTCTTAAAAGTACCCTTTGCAGGCTTTTTGAGCTTTCACAGTGAACTCTTTGAAGTAATTTTTACCTGGACAAAACCCACCAAATGAAATACAAGCAATATCACTGTATGTAAAGTTCTCCCTTGTCTTCTGGATTCGCTAAGAACTTAGCGAACTGGATTCGCTAAGAACTCCAAAGACAGATTGCTTCAGTTTGATACATTATATAAATATTTCTTAAAGGGGTTTGTTCCTATTGTCATTCAATGACTTGACTGAGTACCATCTTAGCAACTCTTGGCTTTGTTTGCTCAAGGCTAGCTTTTTATAGGAAGGTTAGCTCCTGTACTTTGGGACCATCCAAGTAGGCTTTGGGCCTGTCAAATGAAAGAGTGTTAATAGCAGGGATTCACATACCATCCCAGAATCTCAGTTTGGCAGGAACAGATCAGGTTAATCTTCTGCTTTTCTACTTTCTTACTACTTTTAAAAGAGAGATTCTCTCTCTTCCTTCTACTCCCCCCACTCCATCCTCTGCATACTTTAGTTGCTGCAATCTGAGTTGAAAGTGCAAAAGTAGTTTGCACTCAATTAACATAGCAGGGTTGAAAAGAGAAGAAGGGGGCAGAGTCATGCCCTTTTTAAACCTAGTGTATAAATTCCAAGGTTTGTTTGCCTAAAATAACAGTTTCGTGTGTTTTTCCTCATTAATAACTTTTGCCCTCTTGTTGCCTGGCCAATAGTGGAGTACAACATGCCCTCCAACATTTAACAGATGAAATGCAGGTCATGTGCAGCTGAGCCACAAATCAGAGGTCATCCTATTGATGACCTCTGATTTGTGGCTCAGCTGCACATGACCTGCATTTCATCTGTTAAATGTTGGAGGGCATGTTGTACTCCACTATTGCTGCCTGTTGTTCTTTGATACCAGTTTCAATTGTTTTCTTTTTTGCCATGCACCAACTGAATAGCACAAATGTAAAGCAATCTCAAACAAGCAAGAGCTGAGACTGTGGTGAGATAACCAGTATTTCTTGCAGTTCTGTCTAATGAGGGCAGGAATTGAATTCATTTATTTTGAGTGATAGCCTACCCTATCTCAAGGGCCTGGCATTCATTTTAACGCAAATATCAATGAGAGAGAGAGAGAGAAATGCCTCCATACTAAACTCGCCTCCTGCAACTTCTGTTCTTAACTAAAGCTTGTGTTTACTGAACTGTGGTGATGAACAATGAACAACTGTATGATCTTTGTCCAAGGCTGATACAAGATGTTTGCTTTAATCCAAAGGAATCCAAACACAGGACATCTCTGGAGCCTAGAAGCACAAAGTTTTGCCTATCCTGGCATGGAAAACCAAGAGCAAAGAATTCAAACAGTGCCTTTGTACAAGGGCAGCCAAAACCTTTCTGTTGCTCAGAAACCAGCTTCAGCTGCTAGCTGCCTGGAAGTTCATTGAGGACTTTGGGTACCCAGAAACTAATGTTGCTGCCAAATATTCATGTTCTTTCCCCCACCCTCTCCCTATTTTGGAAGGAACTATTATTTTCTGTATGGAAGCAGCAAGCATTGCTGTTCGAGGGCAGGACCTATCCTGTATTTTTCAGAAGTTTTCTATTAGGGCAACCAGTGGTAATCCCCAGAAACCTGATGTGACAGTTTAACTATTCTTCTAGTTAAGCTATAATGATATTTGTGGACAGATTTAAGGCTATAATATAGCTAAAATAAATGCAGGTGCTGAGTAACTTTGCATGTTCCGTACTTAGAACTACCCTAGAAGTAACTCTTAATATTCACAAATGAGAGAAAGCTAACCACATTTCACCCTGACACCAGATCAGGTTATAGCACAATCTCCTCTTCTGTTCTCTTCTTCGTTTGCAAGTATCCGAGAACATAAGACAGGCAGGATCTAAAACTAATCTAAATTTCTATGAATGGTCCTTTGAGAACAATAGTTTCCCATCTGATCTGTCTTCTGTGTAATGTAGAGACACAAAAGCCCAAAGCAAAAAACATGGAAGAAAGTTATGATACAAAATGAATTTTAAACCACCAACTTCTTTGTTTGTGTTTTCTCCTGAAAAACTAAGGAAATGGATTAAGAAACACTTTATTTTAGAATGATGAATAACATATTTAACCTGCAGTGTTGGTATATTTGTGGCGATGTTAACATTTCCAAAATAATTTATAGGCACAGTTTGGATACGATGTTGGAAAGGAACTTGAAAATATTTCAGAATACAGAATAACTTCAGATATTTGGTCCAGGAATGCAGCCTGGGACTCTGCCAAACATAGCCCTTCTCCAGCATGAAGTCAGGGGCTTTGCATGACACAACCTTAAAGTCTTCTTGCTTTTTGCATGCTTCAAATTCCCCCATCTCCTGAAGTATATGAAAGAATCTGCTCTATGTCTGGCAGTACACTAAGTCAAGACAGCAGAGAAGCTTGTCAAACTGCCAGTTCATATGTCTTGATAGCAATACTTCAGGATATATGACTGATTAAGCAACATTTCATGAAGGAAAATTATAGTCAACCCTCCACAATTGCAGATTTGACTTTAATGGACTTCTTTGCCTCAGTTTTCTCCCAAAAGGATAGAAGTACTCAACCTGCGGGGTGGGGAGCAGGTGAGGAAGCGGGGGGGGGGATCCAGCACAGAATAGCTAGAGAAGTAGTACAGGAATACCTGGCTACACTAGATGAATTCAAATCTCCAGGGCCAGATGAATTGCATCCAAGGATATTAAAAGAACTGGCAGAAGTTATTTCAGAACCACTCACAATAATCTTTGAGAGATCTTGGAGAACAGGAGAAGTCTCAGAAGACTGGAAGAGGGCAAATTTTGTCTCCATCTTCAAGAAGGGAAAAAAAGAGGACCCAAATAATTATTGCCCAGTCAGCCTGACATCAATACCAGGAAAGATCCTAGAGCAGATCATTAAACAGTCAGTTTGTAATTACTTAGAAAGCAATGCCGTAATCAGTAAAATTCAACATAGATTTCTCAAAATAAGTCATGCCAAACTAATCTTATCTCTTTTTACGATAGAGTTTCCAGCTTGATAGATGAAGGGAATGCTGTGGACATAGCATATCTTGATTTCAGTAAAATTTGACAAATTTTCCCATGACATTCTTGCAAACAAGCTAGTAAAATGTGGGCTGGACAGGACTACTGTTAGGTAGATTTGTAATTGGTTGACCAACCAAAACCAAAGGATGCTCACTAATGGCTGAATGAATGAAACCTATCATGAATTTTTCTGGGGGCAGAGTGTGGGTGACATACTCAAGATCACCTAATGGATTTCCTTGTCTGAGCAAGGACTTGAACCCCAGTCTCCAGGGTCTTACGACGCTTCCGCACAAGACTGTCCACTATGATTCCACTTGCAACATCCTATGGAATCCTGGGGTTTGCAGTTTCGGGAGGGGCCAGCCAGCCCCTCCCAAAACTGCAAATCCCAGGATTCCATAGGATGTTGCAAGTGGAATCATAGCGCTATAACAGCCTAGTGTGGAAATTGCCTTAGTCAAGTGCTCAAACCACTACACCATGCTGGTAAAATTCTACCTTTATTCTAACTACTGAAGCCATGGTGTAATCATGACATAAGTTAACAGGGGTTGTAGCAGTCCTTCCAAATGCTGCTTAGAATTATTAGTTACTTATGCTTGCAGATACATAGCTCATACTTATTCTGTCCACCATATATGAAGAAGGTTCACAGAAGATTAAAAAAAATCAAAATCAATTTACACAATATATTGCTCTCATTCCTTAAGATCACCTTCATTGGGAACCAGGGTTTTTCAACAGTGCAATCATTTTCCATCATACTTACTGTTTTAATTTTTTTTTGTGGAAGAGAAGGATCATTTTGCCCCACTGTGAACTCTCCTGCAGTGTTTCCTACCATGTAAGAAAGATACAACCCATCAGGAATCCGTGCCATTCAGTGGAAGCTACCCAGGAAAACAGCATATGCCACCCTAAACTGCAAAATGTTGCATAAAACTCTGTTTGTGCTACAATTCCAAAACGTTATATGCTTATGATAATTGCATGTAAATATAAAAGGATACTTTGGAAGGTTCAAAATCTATGCCTTTATTACTGCCATGTTTACAAATTTCTGGATGAAGTACAAGTGATAACCTTTGCTCCAGTGTGCTACTATCAAGAGTATTAGCAAAGATGAAAGAAAAACAAAACCTCAAACTATTGTTTGGCAAATGCAGGGGGAGAATCTATCAGAGAAACAAACCAGGAATTCTTATAGTGGCCTTTGACCACACTTTCAGACAAGTGGGCAATGATTTGACTCTTGCTAAGTATATACAAAAGATATGACAGTAATCCGTCTTTCTTCAGTGCACAAAGATGAAGCAGACTTAAATAATTCATAATAATATGCATGTCCAGATAATCTCTACATATGTTTTCAAATGCATATATTCGTCATTTATTTATTGATGACATGCACATGCCACCTCATAACAGAACATTTTCAGAGTGGCTTCTAATATATTTAAAAATAAATAGTGACCACTAATCCCTTCTCCCTTCCAAACATAGCAAACATGTCTTGTTGAAGTGTTTCTGTTGTTGGGATGCTGAACAATCCATGAAGTTGTGGATTTAGGGTTAATTGAACCCTGGGTTGAGTCTAGGGGCATAGCCTACTTGTCTGGAATAAAAGAGTCTGTCACTGTTGACTCAAAAATAGAGGACAGGTGTCATTTCAGTGGAGGATACAGTGGCAAAGGAGCATAGTAATGATGTGTTCCATATAACCATTTTGTCCAGACCTTTCTAGCTGTGAATATGATGATCACACATAGGCTACTCAAACAGTATGTGCTATGACTACAAGGTCTATGAAATTTGGCATTATTGTTACCTGTAACACACATTTTGGAATTACAGCATTTTAATAAACTTGTTATTAGATGCCATCAAGTCAACTTTGACTTATTGTGGCCCTATGAATGAAAAATCTCCAGAGCATCCTGCTATCAACAGCCCTGCTTCAGTCTTGCAAACTCAGGGCTGTGGCTTCCTTGATTAAGTCTATCCACTTGTAATGTGGTTTTCCTCATGCCTTGTACCTTACCAAGGATTATTGTCATTGCTAATGTCTTCTCATGATATGTCCAAAGTATGACAGTCTCACTTTAGTAATCTTGGCTTCTAGGGAGAGGCTTTAAAATTTATAGTTTCTAGCTTTATAAACTAGGGGGAACCAGACTAATTAGTAGACCACTTTCTCCCATAAGAGCCTGCCTGGGTTTTAATATCTTTGGAGGAGGCTTTACTCTTTCTCCTGTCAATATCTGGAGCATCTTTTGTCGGGGTGTGATGGAAGGCCTTCAACGTGTTTGCGCCCAGCTTCTGGAAGACTGTGCCCAAGGAGACAAGGGTTGACTCCTTTTCCATTATCTTTCCACTAGCAGGCAAAAGTGTTTAAGCCAGCATTTGTGCTAGTTTGTTACCTGTGTGGATGTATATGAAGCGGTTAATTGGTTGACGGCTGTTTGTTCTTTTTTATCGCTGTGTGTTTTATCACTGTGTTCTTATTTGATTTGTATTTATGTTTAAAGTGAGATTCTATATTTTATCTGTCTTTTATTATTGTTAATTGCCTTCAGTGCCATTGTTGGAAGAAAGGAGGAATGGAGAGACAGAGACAAAAAGTATATAATGTTACATGGGGGCACAGTATTTTTTATACTTAATAAAAACAGTGGGGTCAATTAGACCATGCGTATCATTTGTAGAACCTTTTGTACATTGATGATTTATGCATAACTATATACTCTTTTACTGGAAAATAAAAAGACTTCATAAAAAACTTTTTTTTCCTGCAAATGCAGGAATCATATTTTAATATCAAAATCATAGGATAGGGTTTTTCCAGTGGAGTAACACTAAGCCTAGTGTCCACAGGGACAGGTGCCACAGCAGATCCATAACAGGCGCCACGGCAGATATATTAGTATGCAATCTGTGATCCTATACATGATACAAATCATGCACATTATACCTTTGTGCATGAAAGTTCATTTTAGTAATTATAGCTCACAATATTTGATGGGTTTGCCTAATGATTTTTAAAAGCCATTTTATCCTAGAGGCCCTTGCTATATCCCATGGAAATGAAGTACGTAGAAAAAGAAACATAAAGACTGGGTAGAATTGCAGAAGGTTCCAAGGTCAGCAAATGCACGAAGACAAATTTGTAAGGGAATGAGTTTAATGAAGGGGCTTTCAAGTCTATAAAATCTATATATAGAGAAGAATCACCTCCTCCAATGTTCTTCACCATGTTGCTCAGTCTCAAAGGGATCAGGTGGTGTAAAGCTCATTTAGTCATGGGATTTGAAAAATACATCTCGAATAGACTGGAATTAATTTCAGGATCAGAGAGCAGCTACAGCTCAGTGCAATATTGACAGCCAGTAAGCTAAATTGTGTGTGTTTCATAATACTTGGTCCTTAATGGTGTGAATTTGGTTAGGAATGTTGAAATATTCTGGCCTTATTTCTCAGTGAGTGAGCAAGCAAGCAAGCAAGAGAACCTGCCTATTTATAGCACAGTGCCTAGAGAGAGGTACATTGTAAATCAGCTCAGGCTTTGTAGATGACAAGAACTCTATAAAATGTCAATCTTTTTTATTTACTATCTGCCACTGCCAGCTGGGCAAAGAAATCTATGTCAAGAGAATCTTCCTCCCATGGTAGGATCAAAGAGGGATGGATGCTCTGCTATAAATATAATGGCACATTTTCACATTTGTCATGACAAATACAGAACGGTTGTCAGGATGTGGAATGTTTGCTTGGGTTCTTTCCCAGTGACATAACCAGGGCATGTTACTGCTTCAGTGTAGGAGCTGCTAACACAGTCAGTCTACATGTGTAAGATTTTGGAGGATCCATTCTGAAACAGAACAGGTATCAGCAGCTTGTGTCTCCACCTGAATGAGTTCCCCTTCAGCAATACCATCTCCACAACTATCAATCCACACTCTGTTCTGTTCATTACGTTTATATCTCACTTTCCATCCAGTGAGCTCAAAGTGGTGGGTAAGGCATTGATCATAATGATACTATTGCAGCATTTCTGGTCACACTTTTTGAACTGTTAATGAAGAGCAACCTACCCTAGAGATATTACTGAGAATGACTTGAAATAAACCTTCTTGGGTTATAAGAACTTATCCATAAAAAAAAAAGATAAAATTATTTTTGTGTGATTTGTTTTTGAGAAACTCGTGCTGGCTGTTAATAATCACAGCAGTCCTTTCTAAGTGTGCACAGACTGACTGTGGAATGGTCTGTTCTAGAACCGTTCTTGATATGAATACCAAAGTGTGACTGGTTGGTAGTTGCTTGGGTCCTCTTTTCTGCTCCTATATAGAGCTAGCAGGGATGTCATGCAGAAGATGGAGTGAATTTGTTTTCCTCTGCTCCAAAGACTGGAATGAGAATCAATGCATTCAAATTACAAGGAAAAAGATTTCACTTACACATTAAGAAGAATTTCTTTACTGTAAGAACTGTTCAACAGTGGAATGGACTGCCTGGATTCTCCCTTGCAGTTCTTTAAACAGGGGTTGGATGGGTATCTTTCAGGGGTGCTTTAGTTGTGTGTTCCTATGCAGCAGATTTGGGCTAGATGGCCATTGCAGCCCCCTCCATTTCTACAATTCTATGAACTTGGTTGTGCTCCCTGCTTTGCTTGGTGAACTCTGCACATGAAAGAAACCCAGTACCTTGAATGCAGCAGAGACAGGTCTGAATTCACCCTCAGAAGCAGCCCATCAGTGTTGATGAGAAACAGGCCACACCTTGGTATGGAGTTTTGTTGCTGATAGGACATATGATGCCTGATGTGATAAGAGAATTGTTCTGTCCCTGTTGCCCAGAGGCGGAAAACAAATTCTCCGGCCATGGTCTAGTGATGGTTCCAGTGTCTTTAGCCTTCTGTTCCTAAGGAGATAGAAATGAGATTTGTCAGTTGCGACCTGGTTGGACCACTTTAGAAAGCTAAAAATAAGTTGCACCTGTTAAAGTCATTGGCAGATATTGCTGTTTCACTCAAATACCTTCTTCGATTGCCTTATTTTGAAAAGAGCACCTCCCACTTCTGCCCATAGCCTCGCTGTTTGCGTGCCGTGGTGCTAAAAGTTTAACCCTCAGACTTAGTGGTGTGTGTGAAGTTGAACAGTACAGAGAGGCCAATGAAAAGTACAAGGAGACTTAGTGGAGTTTACAGATCCAGAAGAAAGTGGGATTAAATTATTAAGAGTGACAGCTAGGGAGAATCATGCCTGTCTCTGTTTAATCTTCCATGTAAGGACAATGTAACTAAGATAAGGGCAGGGAATGGCTGGGCAGTGCGGTTTTCCTTCAACTGCACAAAGGAGAGGGCAGATTGTTCTAATTTTGCTTTGGACAACATGAGCAACAGGCTGGATGCTAAAAAAAAAATACATTTGTAAAATTTAGTGTTGGGATTGTCAGATAAGCTCATTTTCAGGTTCAGCATTACCTACATAATATTAAACATACAGATATCTTACATATATATGATTTTATGTAGCTATTGTTCAGACCTGGGGTCTCTTTTGAAAGGATTCTATTAAATGACCTCTCTGAGTCATTTAGTATTTTATTAAATGATCTCTCAGAGTTAAGAGAATATTCTTAACTATTAGATTTTTCTAAAAACTGTAAGACATACTTTACAGATTGGATTTCTCTTTCTCTTTATTCCCTTTTTTTTTTTAAGATTCTACATACCTGAAGTTTTCCCATCCATCCCTGAAAGAGTCCAGAAAGATGATTTTCAGATCACTTCACAATCCTTTTTTGAAGTACAACAGGCTCATACAATGCTTTGTACGGTAGGTTTTCTTTTTATATGACCAGTGCCACCAAATACCCCTGAACATTCATCTAGAAAAATGTGCCAGGCTAGCAAGCTAATTGTTTCTGTGAACAAATGTCATGTGTCAGAAGATTGATCAGATGCCAGAGTGACAATCTTGGAAATTCATATTTGTTAAAAACCAAGTACTGGGTTCTTGTTAGAGCTGCAAGTTGGTTTAGGAATTTACGGCTAAATATCGAAGAAAACACTAAAGACCAGTGTGGTTCTGAACATATGCAAAAAGCATTTCTGCCCACACTGGCCAGCAGTGTGCAATTGCCACACATGCTAACAATAATGGTGGTGTATCCAGATTAGGTTGGACCAGTAATGTTTTTTAAACTTTTTAAATTAATTAATCATTGCCAGTAGATGGCACTTGTCTCTTAACAGAAGCAGGGAAGAGAGCTTCTTTTGCATATGTGGAACACAGACCAATGCACTTTCCATTCAAGTTCTTATATACTTCCCTTTGCACTAGTCCAATTGGGTTCATCACCTCCGCATTTTGCTTCCTATTTTTATTGTGACCTAGCCATAATGTCCCCTCCGAATCCATCTAACCTTCCCCAGTGAGCTGCCTTATTCTACTGTTCTTAAAGAATGTAAGGCAGATATCAGCTCTTAATACTTTTGTGACTGGCCTGCTTCCTTCTTGATGTTAAAAAAGGATTCAGAGAGATTGACTAATGCTCTATCCAATTTAAGAAGAGGATTTAATGACCTAGTTTTATTACTTACCGGCTGCCCTGACGACTGGATCTGAAAACTGTGTCAAAACCCATGACTAACTCCAGTGGCAATAGATTGAACCAAAGCACTCATGCTCAAAGAACTTCTCTCTCTCTCTTTCTGTGTGTGTAAATGCCTTGATCCCACTCCATAGTCCTACCTTCACAATATTTATATCTGTCTTCTTTCTTTCTTTCTTTCTTTCTTTCTTTCTTTCTTTCTTTCTTTCTTTCCTATCTGCCTACTTTAAAGTCATTGATTGTACCTGGTTTTTATGACAGAACCATTAATTTAAAGGACCTAGTATCCACATATTCATTTTAATCTTTAATATTAATATAGTTAACTTAAATACAATGAATATATTTGCGAATATATACATACACTCAAACATTTTAATCAGGACCAACAAACTAAACCTGTATTCTGATAAGATGCAAGCTCTGTGAATTCGTGATTCTCAGGTCTGGGAACTGGGTAAGCTGCTTACCCTGGAAAGGGTTGCACCTTCCCTGAGAGAACAGATGTGCAGTTTGAGTGTATGCTTAGATCCATCTTTTTCACTGGAGATGGACTCCATCGCTCATTGTGCTTGGAGTCCCCTGGTCTACCAGCTATAGCTTTTCTTGGACAAGAATAACTTAGCCACAGAAGCTCAAGCACTGGTAACTTCCTGACTGTGTGCATATGTGCCTTCAAGTCACCTGTCAATGTCATGATTTTCATAGGCAAGGAAGACTCAGAAGTGGTTCGCCAGTTTCTTCCTCTGAAATACAAGCTACAATACCTGGTATTCTTTGGCAGTCTCTCATCCATGGACTAATCAGGGCTGACCATGCCTAGCTTCCAAGATCAGACAGGATCCAAGGCTTTTAGGGTATCTAGCCCCCGACTTCCTGATTAGATTACTGCAATAGACTCTGCCCTGAAGATTACTGGGAAGCTGTAGTTACTGCAAAATCCTGCAGCTAGACTGCTAACTGGATACCACCCAGCAACCACATTAACACCAGTTTTAAAGGAACTGCACTGGCTACCAATACACTGAATTAAAAATAAATAATTTGTAGAGAGAAAACGTAGCATTGTGCTCTTGCTCAAACCAGTAATAAAATGATGGCTGATCATGGAGCAAGGACTGAGTTTTTCTTGTTCCCTCCTCCCTCCAAAAGGCAAGATCCTTTTAGGGTTGGCTCACAAATGTATGTAATTCATTTAATGATTTCTGACCCCTGTTTGGCTCTGAAAGAAGCTCAATGGCTTGGCCATCTGCCTCAGGTTCTATTGTTCACAGCATGGAGGCCCAGCAGCAAGGTTCCCACAACCCTGGGGTGAGCCTTCGTGGGCCACTTGGGAATAATTTCCCTTTGAGTTAGTCTTTGCAGCTTCTGTGAATTAACCTTGTGAAATTATGACCATAATGTTATGAACAAACAGATCACCAGTTCTTGGAAAGAGCACTATATTTAAACTCTTCTCTGAGTTATTTTTGATACACTGTGGAAAAAAAAAAAAAGAATGTCCGGGCCTACTTCCAAGGTACTTTCTCATCATGACAAGATGTGTCTTCACTTCATATATTTTTAAAACATTTGGAGATCAGAACTAGGAAAGTTACTTCAAAAAAATAATTCATTAACAGCTAAAGTTCCAGGTACAGCTACTAGTTAGTCAACAATATGAGATGAAGCCCAGATGGGGCTATAGGTTGGTCTATAGACTATAGCTCTTGGGAAAGTACAGTTTGAGACTGTGTTTTCCTGTGATGTCCTGAAGTGCTTCCTGTGCTCACTTGGATTTTTCTGAAACAGAAATAATCTGGCAAGCAGATGAGTTGCAATACAATCCAATCCCTTTCTTGGAGTATGGATCTCCCACCTGCTATGTACCTTCCAAAATTTCACAGATGAAAGCAGACATGTGGCCAAGCAAAATTAGAATGTAGGCAAGAGGACAAAAGTTATTAATGAGGAAGAACACACAAGCTAGGAAAGCTCTTTGATCAGCTCTATTCCCCTCAGGAGCAGCCCTTAAGCCCCTGCTGACAAGCATAATGCTGGATACTTCTGAGGGACAACACTGTCCTGAGCACGTTCTGTCTTGACTTTGTGTTTCTTCTCCCTTCCATCATCCACTGTGTTTTCCCATTGGTGGGAAAATGAAGATAACATCTCAGTAGTCACTGGGGCACATCAGGTGGAGAAAGGGACGGTTTTATTGGGAGAATATTCCCATTCCTTGGCAACTATGGATAGACTCATATGGCTAAGTGGACATCGACAGTTCTTCCATTTGGACCCCATGAGCAACTTAAGCATCATGGACTATGATGAAGCAAAAACAGTATTTCAGATACAAGTGAAATGGAGAGTAAAAAGTATCACCCATTTGAATTTCTCGATTTTAAAAAGGTAATACTTCCATGTTCTCAAAATAGATTAAAATGGTTGCCCCTTCTTCTTTTTTTTTTAAAACTCATCTGATTGCTACATGCTGCTGGTCAGTGGTACAAAACACACTCTCCTCATATCCATCCTGTTGTTATGTCACTACTCATATCAGAGCATGAGGCACAACATGAGCCACTGTTTGAACCACATCCTATTCTTCCTTTACTCTACCTTTTAGTAAGGCTGTACCCCTGTAACTGTAAAAGGAACAAAAGTTACACCACAGAAGAATGAAGTTATCCCTCATTAAGTTGCTGGCAACATATAATACTTATTATTTTGTTACTGGGGAAATAGATTAATTATAGATAACTAGTTGTTTGTAACTGGTTACTTCCAAACAATGGTGGAGCTCTGTCCAATGCGTAAACTTATAGCATCCTCAGTCCTATTGTCAGTCTTGACTAGAGCAGTCTCGTAGAATCAATGAGATTTATCTGTGTGTTGACTCCCCTTTTAACAACTGACTCAGTGAGTTTATTCTAGCTGATAATAACCAACAGAATTTCAGACAGTGCATGCTAACAGTTAAACAAGCAAAGGACCTCAAGGGATTCATTGGAATGCACCGCAGCTCATGTATCTGATCTGGCCTCAAAGATGGCTGGGAGATTTGGGGGCTTTCTGAATCTATTTGACCTGAGTTGCCTTGTTGTCTTTTTTCTATCTCACACCATCCGTTTGCCCATTTCTCAATGCCAAGCAATAGGACTGACTCAAGATACCTTTCTGCTTGAAGGAAAGTTCCCCTCATTTCCCCAAACCCAAGGTGTACAGTGCTCCACGGCCAGCCAAGCAGTTTGGACATTTAAAGCAGAAAATCTCACATGCGCCTCCCTCTCCTTTCTGGCAGTTAAAAGGAAATTATCATAAATTAAATGCCTCATAATTTGTTGCCACTTCATGGCATCCGCTGCCTGAGGTGGATTCCTTATTCTGATAATTATAGGACTGTCCCTACAAATTAAAAAAAAAATACCCTCGTCAGCTGTGCAATTTTCCTGTCAGGCTGTACTGATGTGGGAAAGAAAGAAAAAATGCTGGGATCATTCCAGGCCGCCGTGATTTTCCCAAGTGGTGTTGGTCCACTAGAGGAGAAAAATCCAATTATAAGTAGGTCAATATCTTTGTTCGGGCAAAAGCATCAGGCAGAAAGCCTCTCAACAGCCCAGCACTCTGTTGTTGCAGGCCCCTCAGTGTTGGAAGCAACTGTGACTAGAAACACACCTACCACAAAAACAAGGTAGCCATATTATTTCCCTGTTACGATGAACTGCTACATTGAGATCATGGCAACCGAGAGTGATTTAGAATGTGCAAAGTTAGGAGGCAGCATTAGACCAAACTTCAGGGAGAGAGAGTTTTAGTAACTGCCATTCTCAGGAGTTAGGCCTAAATATTTTTAGGATCAATCTGTTACTCTGTTTGGAGGGATAGCACTGCTTTTCAATGTTCATGCCTTCTGTTTTGACTTTTCCACCATTATTTCCCAAGCAGATGTTATTTTATATAGCACCCATACATATTTATATGGTGTTCCTACCAGTTAGCTAGGAATTCAGGGTCCAGGATCCAATAATGGCAGCAGCACATTCACATAAGCTTCTGTAGTACAAGTGCTTCTCTGTCCTCACTGGTCAGGCATAGCTCTAGCCTATGAGCCAAGATGGCCCCTGGATTAGCAAGAGGAGAAGACCGGAAACTCCTACCTGGCTCTGCAGAAGTCCTCAGCAGTCTAGTACTGTTCTGTTCATCAGTATATGCCTCAGTTCTCCTCCCTGAACTTGAAGTTGGGAATACCTTTTTGCTCTACCATCATTAAGGCCCTTTTTGCATAGCATTTGCCATGCAAAAGGGTGCCTGGAGCGTTGCGTGATTGGGAGGAGCGATCTGCACGATGCACTCACAATCGTGCGATGCTCCAGGGGCCGGTAGGCACCGATCACACATCATTCGGCTGGAAGCTGAAAATGGTGCGTGATCATGCATTGCTCCTGGGCCCCGTACGCACTTACCTGGCGTACAGAGCCTCCAGAGCCGCGCCAGTTGCGCTTCCTGCCCCAGCCTGGGAAAGTTCCAGGCTGCACTGTGGAAGGAAGAGGAGGGGTTCTCACATGAGCAGGCAGGTCGTGTGGAGCTGAAGCAGCAGGGACACAAGAGCCTCTCACCAGAGGCCGCTCGCGTGATCCCCGCACCCAGCGCCGGAAAAAGGTAAGGTGCGGAAAGGGCCTAAGTTAGATCTTTGCTTTGATCTCCAGCTTGGACTAACATGTTCCATGTGGAACTGCCATTAAAGAGGGTTCAGAAACATTAGTTGATACAGAATGCAGATTCCAAATACAGATGTGGGGTATGGCAGTGAGGCTATCTACATTGCATCATTGGATACATACTCTCCAACATTTCACAGATGAAAATTGGGCCACTATGGCCAGGCAACATTAAAGCATGGTCAAGGTAGAAAAAGTTATTAATAAGGATGAACACACAAGTCAAGAGGGGCTATAGAAGTTTTTTTCGCCCGAGAACAATGGGAAGGACAAGATTCTGTCCCTTCTTCTCTCCTTCCCTTTGTGAGTTAACTGGATACAAATTACTTTTCACTTTGAACTCCATTTCAAGCAATTGAAGTAAGCTGAAAGTATGAGAAGAACGAAACTAGGACATTTTAAAAGTAGAATGACAATAAATTAATAAGGACTTGCCCCTGCAAGGTCAGGACTGTTAGAGGGTATGTGTATATCAGATACAACTTTCAAAGCCTTAAAATTTTTCTTGGGTTAAGTTACTTGAAGAAGTGTTTTCAATGATACCAGCTTCCCCATACTTTGGAAATAGCTTCTCAAGCTCTGTTCATATGCCTTCCAGTGAGGACAACCAGACTGGGGAGTTCTGGGCTTTCTTGACTCTGAGGATTGCAGTCAGCCCTCCACATTTGCAGGTTAAATATTTGTAGATTTGGTTATTTGCAGATTACTGGGGGGGAGGGGATGGGATGGGAGGAGGGTGTGCAGGCACTTTTGCTCACTTGCTCATTTGCACAGGCATGAGGGTGGGGATGGGATGGGATGGGAAGAAGGAAGGTGTCCTATCTCAGTCCTAGCACAGCTGATAATTCAAATAAAACAAACTGAATAGTTCCCAGCTCTCTACTTGCTTACAGGCCATAAGCATGGAGCCATAAATAAATCCAACAGGGTTCCAAGGCAAGAGACTGCCCAAGGTCAGTTGGAGTATTCAGCAAGGTATCTGGAAGGATAGAAGGGCAGATAAACTCTGATAATTCCTGGAAGGGAAGGGCGACAGCTATACATATCTGAAGCCTAGTGCAGCTGTTGCTTGATTAATTGTTGCTGGTTATAAATTCTGAGAGAGCAATGCTGGCTTTCTGTTTGCTGTCTGCACTCTGTAAAGGTGGGTATAGGCAAGTGCTCTTCTACGTTTGAAGAAGCAGGACTCTCTGCTAGAGCTGGCACTGCTCCCTGTTCTGTTTGTAGCACTGTAACCTCTTCCTGTACAGTAGGTCCTGGCATACCCCCTGTTTCAGCCTCTGAGTCACAGCCCATGCTCTAGAAGCAAGGGATGATAAAGGGCACATGTGTGTTTGCTCACTCACTAACTCCCTTGGGTGGGAGGGGGAAGAGGATGAGAATCATAGAATCATAGAATCATAGAAATGTAGAGTTGGAAGAGACCACAAGGGCCATCCAGTCCAACCCCCTGCCATGCAGGAAAACCCTCAAAGCACTCCTGACAAGTGGCCATCCAGCCTCCGCTTAAAAACCTCCAAAGAAGGAGACTCCACCACACTCTGTGGCAGCACATTCCACTGTTGGACAGCCCTGACTGTCGGGAAATTCCTCCTGAGGTTCAGGCGGAATCTCCCCTCCTGCAGCTTGCATCCATTGCTCCTTGTCCTGGTCTCAAGAGCAGGAGAAAACAAGCCCACTCCCTCCTCGACATGATATCCCTTCAAATATTTAAACATAGCTATCATGTCCCCTCTCAACCTTCTCTTCTGCAGACTAAACATACCCAGCTCTCTAAGTCTGTCCTCACAGGGTATGGCTTCCAGGCCCCTCACCATTTTGGTTGCCCTCCTCTGGACCTGCTCCAGCTTATCCATATCCTTCTTGAATTGGGGTGCCCAGAACTGGACACAGTATTCAAGATGAGGTCTAACCAATGCCGAATAGAGTGGTACCAATACCTCCCTTGATCTAGACACCATACTCCTATTGATGCAACCAAGAATTGCGTTGGCCTTCTTGGCTGCCACATCACACTGCTGACTCGTGTTCAGCTTGTGGTCTATGAAGACTCCTAGATCCCTTTCACACGTACCGTTAGCCAGCCACGTGTCCCCCATCCTATATTTCTGCATACCATTTTTTCTGCCTAAGTGTAGGACCTTACATTTCTCTCTGTTGAAATTCATTTTGTTAGCCTTGGCCCAGCTCTCCAATCTGTCCAGGTCCTTTTGAATTTTGATCCTGTCATCAGGCGTATTAGCAACCCCTCCCAATTTGGTGTCATCTGCAAATTTGATCAGCGTGCCCTGTATTCTTTCATCCAAGTCATTAATGAAGATATTGAACAGCACCGGGCCAGGACAGAACCCTGTGGCACCCCGCTAGTCACTTCTCTCCAGGATGAGAATCTGCCATTGGTGACCACCCTTTGGGTACAGTCAGTCAACCAGTTACAAATCCACCTGACAGTAGCCCTGTCCAGTCCACATCTTACTAGCTTCTTTGCAAGAATGTCATGGGGAACTTTGTCAAAGGCCTTACTGAAATCAAGATATACTATGTCCACAGCATTCCCTTCATCTATCAAGCAAGTAACTCTAGCATAAAAAGAGATAAGATTAGTCTGGCATGACCTATTTTTGAGAAATCCATGTTGACTTTTCGTAATTACGGCATTGTTTTCTAAGTAATTAGAAACTGACTGTTTGATGATCCGCTCCAGGATCTTTCCAGGTACTGATGTCAGGCTGACTGGGCGATAATTATTTGGGTCCTCTTTTTTCCCTTCTTGAAGATGGGGACAACATTTGCCCTCCTCCAGTCTGCCAGAACTTCTCCGGTCCGCCAAGAGTTTTCAAAGATTATAGCAAGAGGTTCCGCAATGACCTCTGCTAGTTCTTTTAAAATCCTAGGATGCAATTCATCTGGCCCTGGAGACTTGAATTCATCCAGTGCGGCCAGGTATTCCTGTACTACCTCTCTATCTATTCTGTGCTGCATTTCCCCCACTTCCTCACCTGCTCCCCAACCGCCAGGTTGCGTGTTTTTATCCTTTTGGGAAAAAACTGAGGCGAAGAAGGTGTTGAGGAGTTCTGCCTTTTTTCTTCCTTCTGTTATTAATTCACCATCTTCCTTGCGCAGTGACCCTATCGTCTCCTTCTTTTTCCTTTTGCTGCGGACGTATTTAAAAAAGCCCTTTTTATTGTTTTTAATGTCTCTGGCCAGCCTAAGTTCGTTCTGTGCTTTATCCTTTCTGACCTTCTCCCTACATCTCCTGGCTACTTGCTTATAATCTTCTTTGGTGATTTCCCCCTTCTTCCATTTCCTGTACATGTTTTTCTTAATACTTAGCTCAGCTGAGAGCTCTTTAGTCAACCATTCCGGTTTGTTCAGATGCCTTCCATTTTTCCTCCTTAATGGCACAATTTTAGCCTGTGCCTTCAGTACCTCCCTTTTAAAGAACTCCCATGCATCCTGAACTCCTTTCTCATTGACTATTCTTGACCACGGGATTTCAGCCAGCAGCTCCTTCAGTTTACAGAAGTCTGCTTTTTTAAAATCTAAGACGAATGCCTGGCTACACTTGCCTTCTCTTCCCCACTGAATGTCAAATTCTAATAGGGAAAGGTCACTCTCTCCTAAAGATCCAACCAGTTCTATGTCATTAACAAGGTCTTCCCTGTTGGTCAGGATCAGATCCAGAATATTTGATCCCCTTGTCGCCTCTTCCACCTTCTGGACCATGAAATTGTCTGCAAGACAAGCAAGAAACTTGCTGGACCTTGCCACCTTTGCAGAGTTTGACTGCCAACATATATCCGGGTAGTTGAAATCTCCCATTATTACTGTATCTCTCCTTTTTGAATGTGCAGTCATTTGGTCTATGAAAGCGCCATCGAGGTCCTCAGTCTGACTTGGAGGTCTGTAGTAAACCCCCACTATAATATCCCTATTGTTTCTCGCTCCCTTAATTCTTACCCAGATACTCTCGACCTGGCTTCCGGTGTTCAAGTCATGGATCTCTTCACAGGTGAAAACATCCTTGACATATAAGGCTACTCCTCCTCCTTTCTTATTTGGTCTATTTCTACAAAATAGGCTATACCCCTCTATTCCTACATTCCAATCGTGAGACTCATCCCACCAGGTCTCAGTGATGCCTATCAAATCATATTTATTTTGCTGTACTAGGAGTTCAAAGTCATCTTGTTTGTTTCCTATACTCCGTGCATTAGTGTAGAGACACTTAAGTCCCCGTGCCCTTCCTGCAAGTCCCATAGCATTGTTTCCACCCCTCCCACGATTGGATGCTATTCCTACTTGGCCAATATCATTTGGGCCTTTTTCCCCTGCACTTGCCGAGTCCTTGTCCTGAATAATCTTGTCTCCCTCCCCAGTTGTACTTAGTTTAAAGCCCTCCTAATCCTCCTTGTGAGACTGTTTGCAAAAACGTTCCTGCCAAGTTTCGTGAGGTGCAGCCCATCCCTTGCCAGAAGCCCATGTTGCTGGAATTTCAAGCCATGATCCAAAAAGCCAAACTGTTGGCAGCGGCAAAATGTGCGGAGCCAGCTGTTGACCTCTACTATTGTCCTTTCCCTTCGTGCACCATATCCTTGAACAGGGAGGATTGATGAAATGACCACCTGCGCACCAAGGTCCTTAAGCTTTCTCCCCATAAGCTCGTAGTCCTTTGTGATGTGGTGAAAGCTGCGCTTCACCGTGTCATTGGTTCCAACGTGAACCAAAACGAGGGGCTTACGGTCAGTGGGCTTGACCAGCCTGGCTAGCCTCTCTGTTACGTGGTTTATCCTGGCCCCAGGAAGACAGCAGACCTCTCGATTGAGCTTGTCCGGTTTGCAAACTGCCGGTTCGGTTCCTCTGAGCAAGGAGTCCCCAACCACCAGAACTCGCCTCCTCTGAGGCCTGTCCGGGGTTCTTCGACAAGCAGATTCTTCCAGGATTGCCTGAGCATTGTGTTGAGGCCGGGAGTGCTGGTCTTCCCGATGTTGGATGCTGTCCTGTTGGTGTTCAAGTTCCAGTTGCCGAAGTTGGATTCCTTCTTGCTGATGTTATGTTCCCTCCTTTTGGTGTTCCTCATCATTCACAGCACCAAGAATGTTGAAGCGATTCTGTAGTTTGAGAGTCTCTGTTTCCTTCCTGGCCCTTCTACTTCTCCGTGTGACATTCCTCCAAGCATCGCTTTCCTGGGTCACGGAACTGATTTCCTCATCAGACAGCTCCTCCGCATATCCGGTCTTCAGGAAGGTCCTCTCTGCCCTATCTAAGAAGTCCTCACTTCTTAGGGTGGGTGTCCCCTTTCTCCCTCCTCCTGCTCCTCCATCCCATCCCCATCCCCCTCCTACCCACACAAGTGAGTGAGCAAGCAAGAGAATGTGCACATGGCCAGGTCCAGCCACCTTGCCTATATGGCCTTTTTGTATGTGTTAAAAACAGTTTCAGGACTTACGATATTCATAATTTTTCCACTTTTGTGGGGTTCCTGTGCCCCTAAACCCCCTGAAAGTGTAGGGCCTACTGTATATCACAGAAGACAAGTAAAGTGCAATTGCAGCAGGATAATTGTGTTTTTGGCTGGAACTTATGACATTGTTTCTCTTCTGTTGTTCTCCTGGTGGAAGACCATTTGAAAAGTGTTTCTTTTACTAACACAAAAAATGCATGAATTTTTCCCTTTGTGAAAGAAATGCTTTCCAAATGGTCTCCCAAGAGAACAACAGAAGAGGAAGGGGATAATTGTGATATGTCCCAGCCAAAGATGCTCTTATCCTGCTGTACTTGCAATTTACTTGCTTCAGGTGATATAATCCTATGTCCCATAGTACTGGAATACATTGGCAATTAGAGTGCATCAGGCCTCATCATTACAGGCCTTTAGGAAAGCTCTTAAGATGCACTTATTTTCTCTAACCCTTTCTTTAGATAGAGTTTCATGGTCTGGTGAATGGAGATGGATACAGCCACTGCTGACGAAATACTTATGGATGGGGTCATGGCTTAATGCTGAGAAATTTTGAGGCAGAAAGTATAAATGGGTCTCCTGCCACCTGAGGGACTGATAATTTGGAGACCCAGGTTAATCCCACGCCCTGTCCAGTGGTTGCCATGCCCCTGTTAATTAGGGATTTTCATGTTATTGGATAATAAATTGGTTTCAGCTAGTTTTAATAGTTAATTTTGAATGGAAATTTTAAAAAATCATATTTATGTGACATTTTGGAAGCCAGCAGTACAGGGCTTTACTCCCTTAAAAGTGGTGTACAAATATCTTAAATAAACACACAATTCTGACTGTGCCTACCATGTTTCTCTGTTAGGGTTGCCAGATGCCAGACCTGGACCTAAGTGCCCAGTTTTTGTGGATCATCTCCAGACAGGAGACAAAGGTGCAAATTTTCCAGTTTGGGTGGAAGAGCAAGAAGAAAGGGCAGTGTGCAAATTTCCAGCTCAGCTAACAGAGCAGGATCTAAAATTTGCAAAGTTTAATTGATCTCTTGCTGTCACTTGCAAAGACTCTATAGGAGCTGTCTATATTTACTTAGTGGCTTCCAATTGTTGTGGTACCAGGGGCCACCCTCTACTCTTCTCCATTTCCACCTTCTAGCTAGAAGCAAGTAGGCTGGATTAAGTGTCCCTTCATAGGCCCTTTTCACACCTTGCCTCGTTCCAGTGTCATCGCAAGGGGACCACGTGAGAAGCCTCTTGCGAGAGGCATTCGTGTCCCCTCCGCTTCCCCTTCACACCAGCTCCGTGCTGGCCAGAAGGAAGCGTGAACACTCCGCCCCTTCCTTCCACAGCGCAGCCGGGTACTTTCCCAGGCTGCGCCGGGGGAGGAAGCACAATGGCCATGCGTCTGGAGCCTCCACACACAAGGTAAGTGCAGGTGGGGCACGGGAGGGACGTGCGATCACGCATCATTTTTGGTAATGAGCCGAAAATGATATAATGTGCAATTGCTGCCTAATGACCTTGGGAGCATCGCACGATTGCAAGGATGTCATGTGGAATGGTCCTCACAATCACACAACATTCCCGAGGCCATGTCGCAACAGGACTAGCGTGCGAAAAGGGCCATAGTTAAAAAGGAATGAACATTTCACTTCATCTTGACCCGGGAACATCTTCTTTAGTGAAAACTTTTCTCTGAATTTTCAAACAGAAAAATACATGTGTGTGTGCATGCATAGGTGTACATACGTGTTTGAAGGACAAACTGTGAGCAGCTATGTCTGGAATTTAATGTATAATGTTTTAGGTCCCTAGGTCTCAGTTTTTGTCTTGGAAACCTCAGGGCCTAGAATGATCCTGAACTGGCAATCCTATCCTCTACTAACACTACTCAGCTAACATCTTCTTTTTTACGCATTGAAATTTCCATTTATTTGGGTAACTCAGAATCAGTCACCAGCTGTTATCCTAACCTACTTCACAGGCTTTTTGTGAGAGTAAAATGAAATCATTCCCTTCCTATGCTCTGTAAAGGATATAGTTATATTCTGTAATAGAACAAATGACACTACATTATCATGGCCAGCTAATTATCTTTCCTACCTTTAAAACAATTTCATCTCTATTGATGGGTTGATACCATCCTATCTCTGCACTGGCAATTCAAACCTCTTTTCTCCCACTTGCCCTCACATGACCACTACCAACATTACAGACAACTGGACATGATGGGAGAAGCTGTGTGATTAATTTGTACCTCCACCCAAAGGGTGGTGAGGATACAAGGAAGCAGCTATCCTAGCTTTGGCTTTTGTTTTAGTCATCCTCTCTGAACAGAGACAATGCAATTTCCTTTGCCTCGTGCCAAACTTGAAAGTTAGAACAGAAGGTGAACTAGCCAACTCACAGCAAGTTCGTGAATTGTTTTCTTCAACATCCATTTTGGCCTCATGTCAACTATAAGCATAGCTGGGTACTTTAATGGGGCAAGATTAGTTGCTTCATTTTCAAGGGATATAGCAGGCTCTGCAAACTAATTCTTGGATTATTCAGACCAGGAAAGGGGGAAAAGAATATTATCTTTCAACATGGCCACTTTGCACAATTGTTTTTAACAGGGGGAAACACTGGCTTATTCTTCAGTTAATCTGCAGTCCTGAAACCAGCCTTTCAATTGTTCTGATTGGGTAAGGACAGTCCCAATTAATCCTTTGTTGTCCCACTTTTTCAACTGCTTTTAAAATATTTCAGTTTCTCTTTCTTCCTCTTTTATCCTTTTGAACTCAGGCTAGTTCAGTTACTGCAAACTAAGTTCACAGTGCAAAAGTAGTTTAGTTCAGTTTATTCCTATTATACCACACTTTTCTCCCAGCATGGCACCTATGCACTCAGCTAACTCAATAGGGGGAAAATGAGAGGAGGGGCCAGAATCTTGCTCTTCCCAGCAGGGTCAGGGAAAACACAAACTGCAGCACCCTCTCCTACTTTGCCTGTCCTCCCTCAAGAATATGTTTTGCCATCTTGACCACACTCTGATATTGCTTGGCCACATGCGTCCCAGTTTTTGTCCATGAAATGTTGGAAGGTATGGAGTCCTGATGCATCTCAACATATGCTGAAGCCTTTTTAAAAAGGGACTGAAGCAGGATCTCTTGAATCAAGATTTGGATAATGCAGCTCAGTGATAATTTTAACATAGACATCCATATCCAGACACACCCCATCAGCTCAACATTAGTACTTATTAGTAATAAATGATACATTACCCTAAATTACATCACATTAGTGACTTGGTCCTGAAGAGATGCTAGAGGAGAGACAATGCACTTTGAGGTCTATGATAAAGTATGCCATGCATTAAACAAAGGAGAGGAAGGAATGAGACATCCCATTTGAATTCTCTGAATGTACTCCCGTACACAGAGATCTAAATACTCTAAATGCACCAGATCATCTTAGAAGCTAAGAAGGGTCAGCCCTGGTTAGTACTTAGTTGAGAGACTGCCAATGAATATCAGGTGCTTTGGACTGTATTTGAGAAGAAAGAACTGTCAAAACCATTTCTGATTATTCTTTGGCTGAGAAAACCCTATGAACTTTATGGGGTCTCCATAAGTTGACAGGCAACTTGAAGGCACATATACACACACACATCTTCTCACTGTTCCAATTCTATAAGCAGAAGATCCAGGGGAACATTCAAGGGTTCCACTTATTTTGGGATGAGAGCACACAAGTAATTTGCAGAACTTTCATTTACTTTTTTGTCTATAAATGTGTTATATTATTAACAGGGAAACAGGAAAGCTAACAAACAAACTGTATTAGTCTGTAATCCAGTTTTCACAATGTATGCTATGTCTGTGTGGAAACCCCAATACCATCTCCTTGGATTGACACAAGCAGGAATATGATGTCAGAAGACACACCCACTCACTGATTGCAACCCAGCAAACAAAAAGGGTTCTTAAAACTCTAGCTTTCTGCATAACTGGCTACAAGACATGGACATTTTTTACCCACCATGGATCAAAGCCATTCTTTGTCTAGCAACTGTGGAACCAACCTCCTCAGCATCTTCTATATTGTGCCTTCGTATCTACTCAGATGTCCCCTTTGAATTTACTTTTAGTACTTGACTGTTGATCTCAAAGAACAGGAGAGAGGGATTCCCTTTTGTGATAAGCAGGAAGCTATCCAGTGGGAAGCTGCAGCAGACCCCAAGCATAATATGAGGAACACAAGAAGCTATCTTATTATGGAACCAGATCATTGGTCCATGTAGTCCTAGTATTGTCCACTCTGTCTGGCAGCAAATGTCTGGGTTTCACACAGGATTATTCTCTCACTCCACCTGGGCATGTCTGGTATTTCATGATGGTCTCCCATGCCATCCCCCAAGTTCAGTCCTGCTTAGCATCCAAAATCAGATAAGACTGGGGTGTGTGTGTGTTCAGGGTGATATGATAGAAAATGGCAGTAATACAGGACTCTGGTCGATATAGTATCCAGGGTTGATTCTGCACACACGTGCACCAGAATGAGAGAGTGTGTGGAAGCTCAGAACCTGTTCACATGCTCCCTCGGACCTATTTCCAAACACTTAGGGTGGGGGTGGGGGGAGGGGAGCATGGGAAGACTGAGAGAAATGCAAGCTTTCTCCCCGCTTTGTTATGGTCTCACCATCCTCTACATGTTAGAAGCCAGAATGCCTTGCAGTAGGGGTTTTATTGTACTCCTGCTGGTTTCCTGTGCAGTTTAGAAGCCTGCCTGATCATGTTTCCAAATAACATTGGGAGTTTAGACAAAGGCAGTCATCTTCCTGCTACAGACTTTTAGTCCTCCAATGCATGGAGGATAATGGGCCTGGCAGTGAAATTACATTGCAATCCAGGTGCAGCCAAGCCCATACAGTTCTCCCCGCTCCACATTGGCAAACTATGGAGAGCCTCCCACAAACAGGGCTCTTATTTTATGAACATCTGCTGCGTTCTACTTTTTAGAGCTATCCTACAGGAAGGAAAAATGGTGCTCATAAATCAAAAAGCCTTCGTCAACTGTATCCCAAAATTAGAAGAACATAAATAAAAAAATTCTGCTTGTGTTAGGAACATCCAGTTTTGGAATGTAAGCACAGTCACATTGCCTTATGCAAATGTATCGGTCAGTTTTCAGAATGATGCTTTCTGTAGGTATAGAATTTCAGTCTGACAATGTGACAGGGCTTTATATGTGGTTGTCAAACTCCTCTTAGAATGCACACCTCTCCCTCTAATAATGCTCTCAGATAGGGGGTACTGTTCTAAACAGGCTTAATGAGAAACAAAAGAAAACTATCAGTGGGACCCTGAGATTTGCAGAAGTGCAGAAAAGTATTGTTAAAAAGCACAAGTCATGTGGAGACAGACCCACCCTTCAATTATGACTGAGTATGCTCAGTAAACTTCTACAAATCCATAAACTTCACTGCTCCCATCCACTGTATATACTAATATTGTTGTTGTTGTTCTGTTGTTGTTGTCATGTGCCTTCAAGTCATTTCTGCCTTATGACAACCCTAAGGCGAACCTATCACTATTACTCTAAAATGTGGGGGACCTTGAGTTCCACCAGCAGTGCCAGTATCTCCTTAGGACTTGGGGAACTATTAGCTCCAAGGAGGCCTGCAAGAGGAAGGTAACAGCAGGATCTTTTCACCTGAATATACTTGTACTACCTGTAGAGAAGACTCCAGTTCAAGTTAAACAGAGTTTTTTATTGGAAATTAATACACACACACAAGAAATCATGCAACCTCACAAACCATACAAGGTTATTGAAGGGAAAGGCAAGAAAGGTTGGATAGGGAGAGATTTTGGGTGGCAGGGTGATATTTACTGGTCTTGAAGCAGAAGATCAAAGTCAAGTGGCTCAAACAGGAGTCTTAGGGTAGTACAGAGGAACAGGAATCTGGGACTACGTGTGTGATAACTGAAGCCCCTGTCAGAGCTGTTGATGACGTGGTCCCTGTTGCTCAGGGTGGAGATGACGAGCAGCAGCAGCAGCAGCTGTGGGTCCCTGTTGCTCTGGCTGGAGATGAGTCCTGCAGCTCAAGAGCTCCCCCTGCTGCCATGGACCAAGCAGGCATGGACATTCCTCTGCCTGCTCCTTTAGAGCAACAGGGATCCGATTCTGTGCCTGCTCCTTTGGAGCAACAGGGATCCAATTCTGAAAAGGCTCTGGAGCCTGGTTCAGTAAGCCCCCAATCAAGGCGGAGACTCAAGAGGGCTGTGCAAAGGGAGGCTTCCTTGGCTGAGTTTAAGAAGCGGTAACCGGACACACCTGTGCCTGGGGCTATATAACTGCCTGCCTGGAAGCTTCCCTTTGCTTGTGGCAAACTTCTTACAAGCCCTCCTCTTGCCTGTATGTTGCTCCCAGCACCTGGTTCCTGATACCTTGAATTGATCTCTGGACTCTTGACCCTTGGCTTTGGAACTCTGACTACAGCTTTGCTTGGTACTCTGGTAATTGAACTTCCTTGAGTAAAAGTGCTTGCTTGTCTCCTCCCAGCTGGACTTAGCTGGATCTCCTACTTTCTTCTCCGGGCTGGCTTGCCACCCAGGTCTCTGACCTTGACAATGTGCAGAATGACATCCAATGTACTATATGAGTAACTGGGGTTGGAGCCAGGACTTTTATGGAGAAAGCAATAATTGTTTCCTACAACCCTGACAAAGGAGCTGACAAAACCTTGATGGGAATCCTGACAGTCTCTTAATGTGTTGATTGGGTAAGGTAAATAGGAAGGTTCCCTGTAGGATATGCTCACAGCAAGGATGCTTGACTGCTTCACCTGGGCAGTTTTGCCTTCTATTGTTTCTGGGAGTACTTATACCTTAAAGCCTTTTGAAAGGATCATCTCAAGCCCATCAATGCTGGCTTTCTGGGTCTAATCCTTTCTGAACTGATGATCGTGCCATGCTGAGGTCATCCTGATCTGGCTACAGTCAGCACTTCTCCAAACATGCCTTGACCATAAACATGTCTAATTAATAAAAAATAGCACACCTCTCAAAGTGGGTGTGTTGGGTGTGGTAACATCACAGGGCTTTCTGGAGCTGAGAGTATGTGATGCACACAAACATCTAGTGGGTTTCCATAGCTGAGAGGAGAACTGAACCATAGTTTCTAGGGTCATAGTCCCAGAATCAAACCACTATCCTCTGGCTCTCATATACTAACATAGCGTATCTAACATAATAGACTAAAACCAGATGCAAAAAGCATCAACAAAAGATCAACAGATAGTTTGAATGAAAGGACAGAGTGTTTCTGGATGCATTATGGGGGCCAGGTATTTGGTCTTCAGCACTAAAATCTGAGTGCAAAGAAGTACTTTTACATAAAAGTTCACTCTTGGTTTCTGATATTTTAGCAGCCTAATTTTGTTCAAAAAGATCATTTTGTTGTAGCTTGTTCAAAAGCCAAAAGCCCTGCTAATCTACTGCAAATCATCTAGAGATCTAACCATAGATCCCCATATGCCTTCTGCTCTGAGATTTGGCGTGACTGATTACAAATAATTAGTTACTAGGCTTTCTTGCACACTGCCATTATAGTACTTCAGTAACACTTCAGTGCCATGGCTGCATCCTTTCAAAACCTGGGATTTGTAGTTTGGTGAGGCACTTGAGCAGAGAATCCTAATATTTCACTAAAGTTCTGTGTGTTGTGTGTCTTCAAGTTATTTCCAACTTACGTGACCCTAATACTTGCCAGGAGGACCGCACTTACCCTCTATGATGGGAAGAGGAAGTGTGTTCAAGCAGTGCAGCAATCCAGTTAAATCCTCTCAAAAATGGAGCATTATTTTTTCATTTCTTCTTCCCTCTCTGCAGTAATGAGTTGAGGATTCAGGCAGAAGCCCATTCCACTCAAAACTGACAGCTGCTCTCAAGGTTCACCCAGAGATCATCCAAGGTTATTGTCAACAGGGTTCTCATCATCACCATCTGCTTTGCTTTCCCAAGCAATCAGTAACTGCAAGGAGAACTAGACAGACTCTCTGATACAGAGGTGATATCAAGCCAAAGGTAGAGGGATCTTCTGCTTTTGCAGGTAAGATCATGGTGGAAAAGAGCAGTGATGCCATGAGAACATATGGGTGGCTATGTGTCCTATGCTGCACACCTGAAAACATCTTTTCTTTGAAGGGCTGCCTCAGACAGTTTAAAGAAAATTAAAGGAGACCAGAAGCTGTCAGAAGGGAGAGTAGAAGCTATGAAGTTTTCATCAACAGAGAGGCCTTGTACAGCAGAATGTAGAAGGCATTTAGGTCACCCAGATATATTTTTCTCCCTTTGGTGAGATGTATTGCATTTCAGGAGCTCGTTGGTCTGGCATGGCCAGATTTACACAAGCTTTGTCACTGCTCAGTCACTAAATCTAAGCAGAAATAGTAGACTTGCTCTCTTGATGCTAGTTATGCTGTTGTTGTTGTTGTTGTGGTGGTGGTGGTGGTGGTGGTGGTGGTGGTGGTGGTGTGCCTTCAAGTCATTTCCAACTTATGGCAACCATAAGCTGAACCCATTATGGGATTTTCTTAGCAAGATTTGTTCAGAGAGGGTTTGCCTTTGCCTTCCTCTGAGGCTGAGAGAATGTGATTTTACAAAGGTCACCCAGTGGGTGACTGAGCAGGGATTCTAAGTCTGGTCTCCAGAGTCGTAGTCCAGTGGTCAAGCTCCTGCATCCTGCTGGCTCTTCAGCTGAAAAATATCCTCTATATGCCACTCTATTGAGTTTGCTCCCTCAGTTTTTCTTCTCTCTCTCTCTCCTTCACTCACTTTTGCAAGTCATTGTAGTTGCTGACTGGGGCTCGGGTGAAGCCAGGTGAAAGTTGAATGTTAGTTATTAAATTGAGACAAATCTTTTTCTAATCAGGTTTAATAGCCATCATAATAATGATCGTGAGTATTTTTTTTAAGTTATCTATTATTATCCATGCCATGCCTTCAGAACAGGGCAAACTGCAAACTCGAACAAATGAAATAAACAGAAATGAAAGGGTATTTTTTTTAAAAAAACCTGTAAATTTCAAAGTACTGAAATGGTTTGGCCTTGACGGGGGGGGGGGGACACAGCATAGTGTGATGGTACCAGAAGGAGTGAACTTTTTACCTAGACATTATGCCCAGATTTCACATGAAGATAAAAGGGCATCTGTTTCCCCTGACCAAAGACAGGTTAAACTACAGACTTACTATCCATTTCCCCATGTTCTCATAGCTCTTGTTTCCTCAGATCTGGAATCTGACCTGGATGCACTTGATATGTTTAGCACAGATCCTGTTGCTTAGAAATCCACGGGTAAAATGAGAGAGGCAAACAGCCGTCAGCTAACATCCAGATGATGGACAGCACCTTCGTTTCAGTGGCATAGCTCATTAAGGGAATATCAAAGCTGCTGAGGAAGAAGAAACACTAGAACTCCATATGTACCAACCCACTTTTTGTCTGACGTATCACAGTGCTGCCAGCACACCCCTGCAACCTGCCTCAAACACTGATTGGCAACACAGTTTTGAAGACAGTTAAACATCCACTCTGGTCCACGTATGTCAAACACCCCCCAGCTGCAGTGGAGACCTTGAAGACTGAATACTTTCCAAACTGTCTATTCCACTCCTAGCACAGATAGGTTTCCATGAAAGCCATATGCTTGTTTGTGTACTGGGATCCTGGGAGATAAGAACAGCATGTTAATCAGAAGAGACGCAAGTTCAGTTTCTTAGACCTGGCTGATGGGGGTGGGGGTAGTGTCTGTGTTGCAAAATACCCTTGACCATGAAGTAGAACACTTCCAAGGCTGTAGAGGAACAGGTGTTATCAGAAGGAAAGAAGATGTCCATGACCGGTCTCCTTTCCAGGCTGGCCCCGCAGTTCTAGCCCTTGGGCTCCTGTCACTCACTTTTCCCGTTTTCACCTCTTAAGCTATCCCTGGATTGGGTACTTTGGCCTCCTCTGTGGACCAGTGGCTGTGTTGTGCTGTGGGTTCACTGTGGTAAACATGCCCGGACTATCAAAGCTTAATAAGAACAGCCAGACACAATTGTTTAAAAAAAATAAGCAAGTAGAAGTTTATTAAGACATATATAGAACTCTGAACTATTTAATCATTCACACTCCTCAAAACTCTATTCAGTTCTTCCCCTTGGCTGACTGTCCTATATCTATTACAGCTTTTATCTGTCTCTATGTCGTCTTTCCTATGTCGTCTGCAATCTTTTCCCTGTCTCTAGGGCTTCTTTTCCCTATCTCCCTTCTGTCAGTGACAAGTCTCAGTTTTGTATCCTTTCTCTCCAATAGTCCCCCCCATACACAGCATTCTTTGAGCTCTGATTGGCTGACACCAAACAGGCTCGCCCAGCTCTTCCTTTTACAAGGTCTGATATGAGGGAGAAAGCAGCACAGGGGAACAGAGTTGGCCTAATACTTTTTACTGCCTAGGCCCTAGGGGAAAACATAAGATGGAACCCTGCTGTATTCCATGTACAAAACCAGATTGGGCTACCAGTTGAATTTTGCCTTAACACTAGGAATGCTATAGGGTCCTCCATCAGATGTGGGGGCAGCAGACTAGTTTAGAGTGCAAGGCAAGCCATGTGATGCACACAACTCTGTCCTCCAAGAGAAGGATCGGCCTAGGGGACTCTGGAGGGACAGCTGGAGTACCACAACTGTTTTCAACTGCCACCTGCCACCTTAGGCAGTTGCCTCACTGGGCAGAGCTTCCCCAAGGAGAGAAGAAAGGTAGCTGTGTCATACATTTTTGGTAGAGGCATCCCCCGCTTATTTGACAGGGACCACAGCACTGTCGAAAATCAGAAACCATCAAAATGCAGAGCCCAGTCTTTAAGATGGCTGTGGCAATAGCAAGAAACTGATACATGTAGTTAGAATATAGGGGATTGGAGAAGAGAAGGAGTAAGAGATGCATGGGGGACTGGGTGGGATTAAAAAAAAAATGCTTCCAAATGAAGTATGCCTGTATGAAACTCAGAACAACAGTCTACCCTCTTTTCCATTAGGATATTTCTGATTGGGTGAGGTTTTGACAGACGTAGAATGGACGGAATGGAAGAATGTAGTATTTGTGGTTACTGATGAAAGAGCAGATCATCAAAAGGCAGTGGATGCCTGTGCAAGATGTCAAAACAGATGGAATGAAAAATGCCTTATGGCATCTTAAAGACTGAAGGCTTAATCCAGTTGATAGCCCTAATTAGAGTAGACCCATTATATCAGTGGAACTTATATTAACATTAATTTGCCCTTCTTTTCAGTGATTTGACTCTAGTTGGGACAAATAATTGCATTTAGCCATGGCAGGTTTTGTTTCCCATAAGCTTTCATAGACTTCTACAGTCCACTTCCCAGCCAATGACACACTTAAATATATTGCAGCATGATGGTTTCAGGAACAAAAGTGCACTGTTTAAAACAAAATAAAGGCTAACAGCTGTTGGCACAGTTACATTTGTATATTACTAGATGATATAAAATGTGGAGCCTCTACGAAAAAACGCAGACACCCACATAGGTCTTATTTGTACTCTGAAATTATAGAGGCCTGAGCCTGCCATCCATCTCAGAAAGAGAAATAGAACCCAGAAACTAGGGTAATTCACTTCTGGTAAATTTTATATATTTTGGCCCAGAAAAAAGAAAGAAGCGTGAAATATCCAGAATTTTACCAGTGAGACTTTTGCTTATGGGGCAAATGATGAAGAAAAGGAAGTTCTCCTAACATGGGCACAAACAGGATAACTCTGACTAGAAAATTAAGCTGAATGGATGAGCATGGTCAAGCATCTTCTGCTGTCCAAAGCAGTTCAGCAGTGGAAAAGTTACATTTCTTGATTACATTTCCCGGAAACTTCCATCTAGTGCAAGCACTGGCCATACTAGATGGAGAATTCTGGGGGATGTAGTTGAAAATGCAACGTTTCTAACCTCTGCAGAATAGTACTACAGTCAGCTCTCTACATTCACTAGAGTTAGGGGCACAGGACCATTGCAAAACTGGAAACATCATAAATATCACAATGTGTATGTATGCCTGTAGGAAGGGAGATGAGGCATGGTGGAGAAAATGGGCATCCAAAATCTAGATCAGGTCAGGAAAAGCAGAGGGAAGGCGGGGTCGGCATGGTGTGCCCATACTTCGTCCCTCTTGCACATCTCCTTCTTTGGGTGTGGGAGGTATTGGGAGAGGGTTTGTGGTGCTGAGAAATCGGGCTACAATCCATCCTTTGCTGGCCAGGCAGTGGCTAGTGGAAGAGGAGGATCCGAGGTGGGTTTAAAAACCCTGGCCCGATCAGAGCTGTCGAGTGGGCAGGTTCCCCTAGAAAGGAAGAGCTTGAGATGGTAGAGCAGGGGTTGGAGAAACTCACAAATCTGTGAAAGTTAAACCTGCAAATGTGGAGGGCTGACAGTACTTTCACACTGGAGCTTTTACTCCTGTTTATAAGAATTAAGGGCAATTAACTTAATGATTAATGTCTTTATTGCTTTAATTACCTTTTAATTAGAAAAAAAACCTGTTCCCAAACTAATGTACAAAACTAGACAGGTTTAAAATCACACTAAGAAAATTATATTAAAAATTAAATTATTACAACTTTTCTTTTAATGTAGCGGTGTCTTTCCAGCCCTTAATGTCTCCAAACACATTCTCCTGGCTCTGTTTCTCCCCTTCTTTCTTTTTAGCTGATAACTGGTACATCAATTAGCATCCACAGATAGTTCTCCAGTGCCTTGATGTGGATCCCTAGCCAAACAAATGATGCAGATTGCCTCACATATTCTGTATAATCATTACAGTGCTCAAATATTCTTGGGATGTTGGGGTACAATTGAAGCAATAGGAGGATTCAAGAGATGTATTGACAGAGACAAACTGCCTAGAGAAACAGTGTGTGGTACAGTGGCCAGGGTGCTAGACCTGGGAGATCCATGTAAAATCGAAGGCTTTCACAGCCGGAATCCATAGGTTGTTGTGGGTTTTCTGGGTTTTGAAGCTGTATTCTATTAGTATTTTCTCCTGACATTTCACCTGCATCTGTGGCTGGCATAGATTGGGATAAAACTTAATACAGTTCAACAAACACAAACAATGTTGATACCAGTTCAAGACTATGAAATTCATGTAAGAAGGTAGACAACTTGTATTAACTAAGATGCCAATTCATGGACAGTTACAAGCTTTTCAGTCTTGCCTGACTCCAGAAAACTTGTCAAGGTTCTGCTGCAAATTCTGTAATGTGTTATGCAATCACAGCTATCCAGTTTTCCTCTCATTAGTCCTAAAATATTTCTGCCCTTTTCTTGTTGTTCTGCCCCCCCGCTTTCATTGTGTATACCCCTAGCTTGTGCTTAGCAAGCAGTTCTTACAATGTTCTATTTGTTATCCAAAATAAACACCGTGTGCTGCTGCTTCAGTGCCAACAGAGGTTGATGGGTTTGCTCCAGCACTCAAGAGTGACCCTGGAATAACCACTAATTGTGCAGCATTTATGGGCATGATGATTGAAGGAGAATAGTCAGAATAGACAAGCTGGCTTGAATGCTTTCTTTCATTCTTTCTCTTTCTTAATTCATGGCTTGCCCAGCAACAGGTGGTGAGAGGACCAAGCAAACATCCTCATCTGTGCAGTGGGAAATGAAAACAGAGAGATTATGCATTGACAGTCGACCTCCCTTCAGCACGTTAGAACAAAGTGTTTATAAACTGGAGGGGGAAGGATTGGGGTTGGGGTAGGAAATGAAGCAGAACAAAATGGTCAGCTGGCTAAGCCTTTGATATTACAGAGATGCCTGGTTCCAAGTAATTACAGGCACCATGGTGATGCTCTTTGTGTGAAGGAATGTCAAGCTTTCAAGTTTGCAGGAATCATCATCAGGGCCAAAAAATCTACTTGAAACTCCAGCTTGCAACGTCCAGTGGAGGGTGCATCTACCAGCTCTTGTTGTGCTCATATTTCAAATAGGTAATTTCTGTCTATTGAGTGGGTAGGGGTGGCTAGTGGGTGTGTGGGGAGCTTGCTTCTGCTTTTTCATAGAGAAAGAAATGTGGCTAGAAACAGGGAAGGGTGGGCATCAACTCTCTTGGCAAGTAAGCACTATGTTTCTCAGAGCACCTGTCAATGCGGATGTGGAACAGGACTTGACTCTGGTATCAAGGAAAAGAGGTTGACCTCCCCAGCTGTTGGCTCTGATGGCTGCATCAATCACTTGCCATCTCTCACTTATGTGGAACATGATAACAATTCTATACATGCAGTTATTGACTCAGATTCAGACAAGTGCCAACATACCCAGTTGTGGGTGCTACAAAGACAGCAAGGGATATCCATTGGAGGATAGGTAGAAAAACAGCTTCTGTTACTCCTTTTTTTTTTAGAATACAAAATTGCAACCCTATCTGGATGCTGACAGCCTGCATTTGATGCCCGTGCTCGTCTGATTCTTTTTAATATCACAACAGAATCCTCTGGATCTGCCAAGAGCTTTTGAACAATTCACACCTCAGTAATGACAGCTATTGTTCAGAGAACTGCTGGATCACCCTGTTCGGATTTATTTTTGAAGGCTGATCTATATCCTTGTGTTTCCACACTAGCCTCTTTCCCCCAGAATTGCCATTCTTTGTAAACTGTCCCTTTTAGAGAATCAGACAAGGCTGACGAATTATGCCTTTCCACTCTGTGCATGCTCTCCTCCTTTAATTCTTTCTTTCCTGTTTCTCAGACCTAAGTTGTAAATTTAGGCAGAGGACCTACAATGCAGTTGTAGTGCTAGTCTGGCAAAGTGCTATTGAGGCTTTTCATGACAAATTGCTATTAATTAAAAGCTTCCTGTTTATAGGCCCTGTCCATTTTTTTGCTTCTTACTCATTGCAACTAAGGGATTGGTGAACAGCTTCTTAGCTGTCCCTTATAATTGCCCTACATCAGGGCAATTACAAAAAAATGCATTGTTAGCTCTGATTTACTCAAAAGTGCACATAACAGAAGGTTTTTGATCTTGAGGAAAGGCTATTGCCGGACTATAGACTTTCCTATATTATGCTGCATGGAACGATCTCCATTTTCCTTCCACTTCTCTTTTATTGCAGAAAAGCAGTGCTCTGCTGTGGAGACAGCCCACGAAATAACTTTTCATCAGGGAGTGACTATTAAGTATCAGAGCTAGAGAAAGGTTTTTTTTTTTTTTTTTGCACTGGCCCTTCCAGAATTGTCAAAATCTAGGATTCTGAGAGCTGTAGTCCAAAATATAGCTTTCCCAAGCTCTGAACTAAACTCATCTTATTATAATTTGTTTAATCATTTCAGGGCTGCGTTACAGAGCTGGCACCACCATGTTTAAGCTTGCTCAGTAGGAGAGGCTCCACACACACATACACACACAACTTGAATAGTTATATAAGTATTCAGAGCAGAAAGGCCTTTGTCAGAAGGCCTTTGTTCAAGATGGGGATGTATGGGCAGTGTGAATACTGTTGTCACCATGTGGTGAGCCATTCATGTACATCTTTTCATTTTTACAAGTTTTTTGTAAAGAATACACCATGCTTAATGTGGCATGGGGAAGATCAGCAATGCACACCATAACTGAACACTTACAACCCAGCACTGTTTCTTCACTACCAGTGGTGTATAGGCTTCAACCCTGGACATTTCAGGATGTCTCAGAAGAAGCGGAAAGGCTCTTCTTCCATTCCAACTGCCACAGCCCTGGCCTGAGAAGGAGAGAAGAAGAAATTGGCACAGTTCCATCACGCCTAGGCCCAGAAGGAGATGAAAGGCCCTCCCTCCATCCCTGCTATGGCCTCAGAGGGAGAGAAGCAGGAGCAGTATTTGCTGAATTTAATCCCCTCCCTCAGTGCCATCCCCTTTTCCTTTTGTGTCACGTCTGAATTAGATTGTAAACTGGAGAGCAGGGAGTGGTTTTGTTGTTCTTTTACTTGGAAAGCACCATGTGCAGTGATGGTGCGATGATGATAGTGTGCTGTTAAAAGTTACCACCATTGTAAGAACTATTGTCGTGAGTTATTTAACAGCTAGCATTTATTATGAGGATCTGGTAATGCTGGCAGAATGTCTTGTAGAAAAAAATGTCCTTAAAACTTATGACATGTTTTGAGTGCATGGAAACTGTGATTTTAGCTTGGCTATTTTGCAATCAGAATTGAAATATTGTCATTGTACTTGTATCTAAGAGCTTATTTTGTTCTTCAATAATGAAACAAAAATCTCCATTAACTATAGTGGAAAAATGGAAGATTCAAATGTGAGTAGATCAGTTCAATACTCTACCACAGTACATGGTTTTAGGTCAGTTTAATCCCCTTGATTACAGTGGAGCTGAACAGGCTTAAATCTGAGTTCCTCAGCTTAACTGAGTTGTTGGTTAACCAGGAAAGAAACAGATGTATTGGCAAAAGCATCTTGTCAACACAGTCTTTCTAAACATTGTGTAGAATGAGTGAAGTGAGAAATTATCTAATACTAAGTCCACAGAAGAGGATCAGGGTATGATTTTAAGTATTATTTGTGGTTTGTTCTATGTTGGTCCACATAATGGTAAGAATTCCTCTTTGTTCTGACAGCAAAAGAATGATGTAAATGAACAAGTTATGGTATGGATTCCTTAGTGCAGTGGTAGGAATTGTGTTGCCCTCCAGATGTTGTGGGATTGTTGCTGGACTGCAATTCCCACAAGCTCTAGGCAGCCAATAATGAGGAACTCTGGGTATTGCAGTTCAACAGTATCTGAAGGCCTGCATGATTGCCAAACTGGCTTTAGTAGATGAAAATGTTTGCTGTCATTTAACTTTAAATTGATCCAGCAGCTCTTTCGAGCTCAATAAGCATCAACATTTCTACAGTTAGGGCACTGAAGAAAATTTAAATGTGAGCTAGCTTCTTGGTTCAAGGTGATACATAAGGTAAGTTGTGTGGGGAAACATTGGAGACAGAGCCAATGCATCTACTAAAATTCAGCACTACTCTACTTCTTCCAAAACCTGAGTTGTGTCTTTAGGCCTTGAGTAGACCCATGGAACCAGTGCTTCAATGACATGATGATGCTGATTAAGAACATGAGAATGGAAGAACAATTATAATTGGCGGATAAATTGGGATTTAAAATCAGAGAAAAAGTGAAACATCTCAAAATCATTTTGACAAATATGAACTGTATGTTCTTGTAGAGATATTAAGAAAAATCTGCAAAATTTAAATTATCATTATAGGGTAGAATATCTGTGACTAAAATGAATGTTCTTCAAAGAATGCTCTCTTTGTTTTGGACTATAATGATTTTGACTAATGATGTTTTATTTAAGCAATGGCAGACAGACATATCAAAGTTTATAAGGAAAGGGAAGAAACTAGAGTAAAAGATAAAATTTTACAAATGCTAAACAAAGAGGGGGATAGGGATCTGATACTGTATTTCTCTACATGCTGTCTGGTTTGGTTGAAAGAATGGATTATTGTTGGGGAAAAAAGACTTAGATTTAGAAGGTCATGAACTGAAGTTTGGGTGACATGGAAATTTGTAGTACAATAAAGTGAAAGTCAATGTAGATTTTAATAATCACCATGTCAGAAAAGCTTCGTTAAGAATTTGCAATACCTATAAATTAAGGTTATGTCCTAATGCACTCTCGTAGATGTCATCACAAGAGGCTTTGGACAGGAAGGAGATGACAGGAAAGATAAAATGGGTGACTTACCAAGTTCTTTTGGAAACTGAACAGGAACACCGTAGAATTAAATCAATGAACAATTAATGTCTGAAGGTTACAGTTTTTAATGGCTTTCTTATAGACAGATACTAGAGCAGAAAATTGGAAACTACCTTTAAAAATATTTTTACTTTTTTATTGCCTTTAATTAATCTATATTATTTAGGATGTAGGATTCTTTTTTTACTGTGGTCTTTTTTCCTTTTTTTTTCCTGTTTGTTCTTTATATCTATTAATCCTAATTTGTTCTTTCTTTATTCTTTTATTCCATTTGCATTTTTAAATAAAGTTCAGTTTTAAAAAAAGGTATCAGGTTGAATGTCAAGTCAATACTTAGGTTAATCCAGTGGTTCTCAACCTGTGGGTCCCCAGATGTTCGTGGACTTCAGCTCCCAGAAGCCCCAGCCACTATGGTCAATGCTCAGGGCTTCTGGGAGCTGAAGTCCACGAACATCTGGGGACCCGCAGGTTGAGAACCACTGGGTTAATCCCTTGGATTCTATGGTGTTCACTAGTTGGAACCATTAATAGCATTCAGATCTTGTTCTTTAAAGTATGTAACTAACATCAAGTTATTGTTGTTGTTGTTGTGCTTTGAAGTGGATTCTAATGTACAGTGACCCTATTATAACATTTGCGGGGAAGATTTATTCAAAGGAAGTTTGTCATCCTCTTTGACTGAGAATGTATGAATGGCCCATGGTTACCCAGAGAATTTCCCCTGCTGAGAGGGCATTAAGACCCTGGCCTCCTGGGGACGAAGACCAACACTCAAACCACTACAGCATACTGACTTTCTTTAACATCAAGAGCTCTGGCTAATAATTTCTGCAGTGGTGGTTAGTGACTCCTATGGGAGCAGTTAGGAATCCATTACAGATTTTAACAAAAAGGTTAAAGGAGCTGTCCCAGATGCTGAATCTATTTTGGGGATAGGGTTCAGTACCTTGGATAACTCTTTTAAAGTTTGGACTAAAACAGGGAGCAGAATGCCTGCTATACAGATAAAGAGGCCATGAGTGACTGTTCTGTTTGTGAGCTCTCTTCCAGTTGTCAGTCCCATTGATGCAACCTTCCCATAAATCCCCTGATAAAGTCTAGTTCCCCTCTTTCTGAATTCTAAGCTAAGCTCATTATAAAGAACCAGAAAAAAATAGTTAGTCTTAGTTTTGGTCCCCAGCAAGCAGAGTCTGGAAAAAGTCCAGTCATTTCCGTGTGTCTCCTACAGAGTGTACCATTGCTACAATGCAACGTGTTTGGGGAATAATAACACTTGATTAATGATGTTCGGTGTGGTGGAAAGAAAAATAATTAGAAAATGTTTTGTAAGCACCCCATGAATATATTCCATGGTAGAAAATGTTAAACAACTTGTCAGCATCAGCAATATCACAAGATGACTCATGGGCTGGTGAGATAAAGAGTAGGAAGATTGTGCCAGGGTTCAATAATGCTACAAGAATTAAATGATTGCTGAGCTTTGTTAATAAACATCATTTTCAGAGCTGAAGAGCTTGAGCTTTAGACTCTTCAGAAGGGAAGAGTTAAAGGCAGAGAATCCATTCCATGGACACGTGGTTTGGTTGCAAAAAGCTCACAGGTTCAGTCCTGACCATCTGCTTGAAAGTGACCCCTACCAGCAACCTGGTTTGTATAGACACATCTTCCAGCTTTTCAAATTTGCCAATTAATCCTCTAGCATCCCACTTTTTCTGCTGCTTTTAAAATGTCCTAGTTTCTCTCTTCTCCTCACACTTTCCCCCTTTGTCCTCTGCTTATATCAGTTGCTGCAAACTGAGTTCAAAATGTAAAAGCAGTTTGCACACAATTAATTCACCTGGGGGGAGAGGAGACGAAGAGATGGTTATCCTGCCCTGCTCAGTAGACTCATGCAAAAGCAAACTGCCGCCACCTCTCCTAGCTTGTGCATTCTTCCTCATTAACAATATTTGCCATGTTGACGCAATATTACATTGCTTGGTTGCAGGTATTATGGTTTTCATCTGTGAGATGTTGGACAAAGTGTGTAGATCAGCCTCTCTGAACCTGGAACTCTCCAGTTGGATTAAACTACAGCTCTCATATGCAATGGCCATGGTGGCATTGGATCATGGAAGTTGTACTCCAACAGTTCTGGGAAGTCCTGCACTGGGAATTAGTGATGAGTTAGATAGGTGATAGCTCTGCCTAAGGCAGTTAATCATTTAATGCACAGGTGGTTCATGGAATCCCAAATCAGGATGGGAAGAGTTGCTGTTTGAGGGATAAGGTTCTCTCTGTAGCCCTTTTGGCATTTAACTTTATCCTAATCATTGCAGGCAAGGTCCGTACTTCAGATGTAATCATAGAATCATAGAGTTGGAAGAAACCACAACAGCCATCAAGTCCAGACACCTGCCCTGCAGAAACATACCATCAAAGAATTCTCGACGGATAACTATCCAATCTCTCTTTAAAAATCTGCAAGGAAGGAGACTCCACCACACGCTGTGAGGCAGCATATTCCACTGTCGAACAGCTCTTACCATCAGGAAGTTCTTCCTGATGTTTAGATGAAATCTCATTTAATCTGTGAATGGTCCCTGGAATAACTGCTATATGACTGTGTGAACCATCCTGGACTCTGGAAGAGTTACATTTTGGGCAACAGTTGCCAGACACTCTCAGCAAAATTCCATATGTATGTATGTATGTATGTATGTATGTATAAATTAATTAATTAATAAAATAAGATACTGTTCCTAAACTCTGAAATTTGACATCTTTTTTTCCCTAGCTAGCACACCTGTTGTTGGGAAATCCCATAGTCCCCTAGGCTATAAATTACAACATTAGTTGATGAGGAAATAGAATACCTTTATTGCATTTTGGAGAAATAGCATCAACGACACCATGATAATAAACCTTAAGGACAGATCTTTTTCTGTAGAAGGAGAGGTGACTGCAGGTTTATATCTGACAAGGGTGGTGAATCTGTTCTGTTTTTTAGGCTCAAATTTTAAAGGACCCCTTGGATAGCTTCATTGAGGATTAGATTAGAATGAGATTAGACTCAAGATGCCTTGGTTACATCCTGGCTGGATTTCTGTAACATGCTCTATGTGAGGTTATCTTTGAAGAGTTTTCAGAAACTTCAACTGGTCCAAAAAACCAAAGCCAGATTGTTAACTGGGTCTGGGCACAGGAATCGGGCAACTTCCCTGCTGCAACAGCTCCACTGGCTGCCAGTCCATTTCTGAGCAAAATTCAAAGTGCTGGTCATGACTTTGCAAGCCCTACATGGCTTGGGTCCAGCTTATTTGAAGGGCTGCATTCTCCCTATTGTCTTTCTGCAACCAAGTAAAGACGTTTTTATTCAAACAGGTGTTCAATGTTTGATTATATGTGGTCTGTTTGATAGAATGTGCTGGATATTGTGTCGCTGATGACTGTGTAAATTTTTGGTTATGTATTTTAACATTGTTTTAATTCTTTGTGAATGTTTATGTTTTAACTTATGTATACTGTGGGTTTAATTGTTGTAAGCCACTTTGAGTCCCAATCTGGGAAAAAAGCCGGGTGTAAATAATGATAATAACAACAAGAAGAAAAAATGGATTCATCATCCCACTGACACAGAAGCCACCAGCTGTCACTTGTAGAAAGGTCACCAACAAGCAGTATCTGCACATCAATGCTGTGAGCACTTCTTGCTTGTGATGCCATTGTTGACAAGCAGCAGATTCTTAAAGCATAGGCTGATGCCAATTTCAGAATATTTTTTTAGAGCTTTGCTTTCTACCTGTGAGACAGGCTGACCCCCCCCCCCATGTTTGTCTTTTCCTACCTCATACCATGCAGTGTTAAAAGCACATTCTCACATAAAAACTTGTTAGAATCCCTTATCATCTCATGAACTGCTTCTGTGGTTCTGGGCTGTGCTTAATTTCCACGAATTTATGCACGTGTACCCAGTTTATGAATTACTATCCCCCACTATGGCTAGGCACATGGAAGCACACCCATTTACCCTGAGTGATGCTATTCTCCTTTAATGCACTGTATGAGGAAAAGATACTGTCTCTCTCATTGGGATCTCTGGTAGTGGTATTTTTTTAACTAAGAAAAAAATCTGGCACTTCATTGAAAGAGTGCCTACAAGGGTGTCATTCGCAACCAGAGAAAGAGTTAGCAACGTTTAAATTGCGCTACAACACAAGGGGGATGTCTCCTACCATGCAGGAAAACTCTAAAGTGAAGACAGAGCTTGAAAATAACAAAGATTACTTGTAATTAATTCGAGCCCCATCTCCCACAACAAAGCTGTACTCATATTATTTTATGACCATAATTTATGAGAGATAACTTCATTCTGTCTGTTGTGTAACTGTGATTTTTACAGTTAAGTTTAGCCTCACTAAATGGGGGAGGAGAAATATTTCATGGTTCAAGCACCGGTGCATGCTACACATCCTGTGACAAGGGGGTAAATGGTATGAGAATCTCTTGCAATCACATGTGTGTTTATTTTTAAAGAAAACAAAAACTATTTCAGTTACTTTAACGACAAAGAAAGCAAAGCATCCCTTTTTTTGTAAAAAAAAAAAAAAAAAGTGGGGGGAACAGTAGCAGTAACTAATCACAGGGGGTAGGCTTGGAACTACAATGCTAACTAGTTGCTTTTTAAACAGTAATTTCCCAGACTCTGGGCAAAGATCAACAAATACTGGGCCTCTGGACCAACCTACCCCTCCTGGTCAAGGAATAGCTGTCGCTCAGGTGGAGAAAGCTGTGGCAAGGTGGTTTTGTGGCAACCCAGTCTGTGAGTTAGGGAGGACCTTTGCCTGCCACCATCCATCCCTTGGCTTTTCCATAAGACTGTGACATACTCTCCAACAGTGCCCATTTGGGAGGGGCAGTCCTAAATAATCCTTTTATAATCTCACTTTTTCAGCTGCTTTTAAAGTGGTCCCAGTTCCTTTCTTTTTCTCTCACTTTTCTCCTTTGTTTTTAGCTTACTTCAATTGCTACAAACTGAGTTTAATTACAAAGGGAATCTGTGCTCAATTAACTCAGCAGTTAATTGAGGACAGCTGGGAGAAGAGGAGGGCAGAATCTTGCTTTTCCCTGTTGACTTTGGCAAAAGCAAACTGTTGCAGCTTATGTGTTCTCCCTTATTAATAACGTTTGCCACCTTGGCCATGTTCCAGTTTTTATCTGTGAAATGTTGGAGGGTATGATAAGAGCCAGCTAAGGGGCCCATATATGTAAGGATCTGGTCTTTCGTTGAGTTCACCATAACTCAGCTATGCCAGAAGCCACAGTGAGTGGTATTTTTCCATTCTCTCTCTCTCTCCCGCCACAGCCCCCTTCCTGGGTCACAGTAACAATATGGCTTACTTTAATCTCACTCCAGAGCTTTCTGAATCAGCTCCCCTTGAGCCTTCACTGATAGGCTGTTCTTTTAATACTTGTTCTCTCAAGCTTAGCACTGCAGCGAAGCAGAGCACTGGTGTTAGTTTTCTCACTGGGAGGTACTCTGTGAGTGGGTGCACCAGTCGGTCCAGGGAGCAGGCTGACATCATGCCATTTAGCAGGCTGCCAAAGCATTCTCTTGCACGGTAACTTTCCTTTTGTCAACAACGTTGGTTGCCAAAGCAAGAAAACGAACTGCCTGAACTGAAAGATGCAAAGGGGTGGGAGCAGGGAACAATTGTGTAACCAGCCAAGGTCTTGGCAAGTAAGACTAGTTAAGCTCTATCAACAAGAGGGCCTTCTGCTCAGAGAGGCAAAGAAACCCTTAGCCAGAAGGCAAAAAAGGATCTTGCTCTCTCTTGCTACTTGATTTTTGTCAAGCTATATACCTGTTCCATACTCCTGATGAAATGTGTGGCTGAGGTCCCTGAAGTCACTGCTATGTGATTTGGGGTGGCCAATTCAGAGCTTGGAAAAGGTACTTGTTTGGACTACAGCTCCCCTAGTCCCCCAGCCAGCATGGCAACTAGCTAGATACTGCATGCATGATTCATATTTCAAATTTCATGTAATAAATTTACATCTGAGTCCCTTGGTGTATGTATTATGGGGGTTGTGGCAACTAGTCCAGAGCTGACAGAAGTTACTTTTTGGACTACAGCTACCAGAATCCTCGGCCAACATGAGCTCCTTCAAGCTGAGTGCTAACCATTCTTGTAGGTAGCTCCTCATTCTAGTAGAATTGCAGTATGAAAGAAAAGGTATGGAGTAGAGAAGATAAATCAGTTATGGACCCCTTGCAAAGATTTTGATGCTGCCTTAGCTGTCCTCAGTGGCATTTATTCTACTTGTGTTTCTTAAACATAACACATAGTTCCAAGGGTTCCTTGGACAAAAGTTTATGTCAGGGCATTCACCCCAGAAGCCCCTCATACAGCATTAGCAATGGTATGGGAATATGAGTACTGAAATCAGAAACTTCTGGAGAGTCAAAGGTTGCCCACCCTGTTTTACCTGTCTCATTCCAGTGTTTCTGTTTGGGTGGGTGGAAACGGAGGCAAATTTATTTTTTTATGTGAAGCACCAGTTAGCCAGACTGCCAGCCATAAAATACTGGGACAGGATCTGGACCAAGTCCATCACATGGCTCCCACTGAAAACAGTATGCAGAGTTATACACTGGCTAACTTAAGTCCCATTGACTTCAGAGTGGATGAAGTACACCTGACTTGACCTGGACCAATCCCATGGTGTTGCATACTTTTTTCTTTTTACCCTGCTTAGATCCAGTCTTTTTAATATATGCAAGAGCTAGGCCTGCCTAAAACCAGCAGTTGTTTCTTTATGAGGCATGAATTACTTCCTGAGCCATCTCCCTCAATAGTTCCAGGTTGACCCAGGAGGTTGCATTCTCTGGGGACTATTGTTCCTGCTCTGAATTTGCAGGGAGAGCCAAAGGCACAAAGTTCCCACTCTCAGGGATATAGCTCTGTATGTGCGTGTCTCTCTGTGTGTGACGATATTGCCCTTCCCAAAAAAATTCTGCTCCCAATGAAATTTCCTTTCAATCCCCAAATTTCTAGCATTGCAGAGAGTGAGACGTGTAAAAAATGTTCATACGATCTCTTATATTTGCTATATTCGTATTCCTTTAGTAACTGCTCCTGCTCCTTTTCTTTGGATGTCCAAACTCCATTTCTAAATGTGGTAGAATTCAAAAACATAGCCATGTTAGTCTGGATCAATATGTAAGGAGAGATTGCAGCACCTTTGAGACCAATAAATGAGAGAAAGAAGATTGTAGCATAAGCTTTCATAGACTTAACATCTACTTCATCAGATGCAGTAGATGCAGTACTTCACCTGATGAAATAGTCTCAGGCTTATGCTACAACCTTCTTTATCTTTTAGTATCAAAGGTTCTACAATATCCCTTTATTTCTAAACGCTCAATTGAAGTTTTAAGTTATTGCAATCCCAGAAATTTGGGCCTGAAGGAAAGTTTCATTTGGAGGTGGGCAAAATTCTTATTTGGGGCCACGATATCCTTCTCTACCTCCTTCTCTACCTATTCCTTCAGATCTCCCTCCTCCCTTTTGACTGGTCCATTTTCACAAAGCCCGCTCTCACAATTTACTTTGACACACACACACCATTACATTGGGAGCAAGCACCCTCAGTTGGCCTGCTAATCTTTTGTCTGATTTCACTTATTTCTTTTCCCTTATATCTGCATGCCACACCTCTTTCCAAAGAGCTGAAGGTCTAGAACCAATGAAGAGAAACATATTTAAGCCTTAGGAGTCACTTTCTAGTGGTTAGTTATGGTCTTCATAGATGGGATGCACTCTTCTTTGTGTGTGGAGGGGGGAGGGTATTTAAACAGGGGACGATGGGCTACAAGCTGTGTGATCCTTTTTCTGAGCCACAATCCACCACATAGATGGGCATGCCCAATCCCCCTTATTGCAGTGGATAAATTGTGCAGCCTGTGCTTGATGCCAATGAATGATGTGGCATACATCTTGACAGCCAAAAACTGACAAACTTTTTGAGACATTCATTGTTTAAATATGGGCAGAGGTACAGGAAATGTCTTTTGAAGGTTTCCACTTGGTGAAGTCTTGCCAAAGCTTAGCACAGAATTTAGGAGCCCAGAGTCCTAGACACAAGACTCTACAGCACTGACACAGCCTGGCTTCCGAGGCCACAGAAACAAAACACACCAAAACAAACAGCGCCAGAGAGGGATGGTCTGATATCACCACTTTGGGAACAAATAGCTGTTTCTCACTATTTTCTTAACTTCTGCCCTATTAAAGATTCCAAAACCATTTGGAATTTATAAGAACAGGGAATATTTGTTGGTTTTTTTCATTTATTCCACTTCCTGGAAAGCTTCAACAGATCGTAACATCCCATCTATTTGTTTCACATCTTCCTAACTTTCCTTTCCTTTCTTATTTCTTTTCTGTTTTTAAACACTGGACCTGACAACTAACAGTGGAGAATCAAAAGCAGGAAGAGAGCTTTGCATGGGAATTCTATGAAAGAAAAATAAAGCATTTCAAAATCTATGCTACATTGTACATCAGCTACTTAGTTATGCATGTGTATCTAAGTGATGTCTCCTGGACTGAATCCTCCAGCCCACCTTAACTGCCAGTATCTATACTGGGAAAAGGAGGTCTGCTCAGCTGATGATTGGGGCACAAGGACAATGAGGTTTCTAGCCCCATCCCGCTAGCAAGCAAGTCTCCAAGAAGGAATTGCGACAGGGATCCTGCTTTTGATTGTTACAGCCTTGCTTGATGATAGGAGGAGGTGGTGGTGGTGGTGGTGGAAATGTCATTCTCCTTGTACCCCAACTGGCACCTGAACAGGCCTCCTCTGCCTGATGCTGCTGATGGCTATTAAGGTGGGCTGGGGAGACATTTATGTAGTCTTACTGAACATGGTACAGTCATGGATCCATAAGTCTACATTATGAATCTGTAACTGCAATACAGAATGCCAGCCCTAGACATTTATTATTGTTCTGTGATACTCTTTTGAGCTTTATATATTACAGGTACACTATATGGAATGTGTTTGTTGGGATAACTTGAGATGCAGACTGGAAGGATATGGATTGTCTTCATAAAGCAAGAAGCCAATGAAGAAGAAATCCTTCTATATTACCAAAAGAGAAGAAATGATACACCAAGAAAGAAGATGAAAGAGGGCACTATTTTACATAAAATATACATGTGTTAATTTATATGTATAGAGGCAAATTTAGACAAAGTGGCTGTAATTTAGATACACTATACATCATGTTCTCAGTATATTGGGAAAGACGGTGGCTTGGTGACCTGCACACCTCCTCCATCTGCTCTCCAGATGCTGCTGCTGAGCAACACCAAGGCCTTCCAAACTGGGCTAGGACTGGACATCTGTTCAAACAGAAAATTCCGCCAAACCGAACAGTCCTTCAAATGGAGGACTATGTCTTCTAAACTATGATACATGGCCTTCCTAGAGAACACACTCTTAATTATAGGGCAATAGGATAAAAGGTAACAATTGTTTGTTAATGGGCCTTGACTTAACCCAGTTCCTCTGCAGATCAAACTAGATGATAGATTTAGTATGTTTTAAAGCGTTCTCTCAAGGAATAAAAGATGACTGTTTGTCAGTGCATTCTTTTTCCTCACCTATGGATTGTGCATTTTGCATTTTGTTTTGTGACTCATCGTTGGAAGATAAAAATTATCTTAAACTGTAAGTCTAATTGCTGTGGCACCTCTCAGCAGTTGTGGAAAGGGAAATAGGTTAGTTGTAGGTGCTACACATTCCCCTTAACATCTAATCTTACCCTGGGAGTAAAGATTACTTCATTCACATAAAGAGTTGCCTCAAATAAATCAGTCTCATGGATGGTTTTCAGTACACCATGGAAGGAGATGTGAACACAACTGCCCTTCTCACCATTCACATTCTTTTACAATATCTGCCGTTCACAGGACAGGACAACTAAGAATGAGCATATCATTAAACTTAAGAGATTTTTCTTATTGCAAGTGCTAAGCTTGCTCTAGCACAGGTCCATATTGAATTGTAAATTGTTGTTTCCTCCACTGAAATGTGTACCTACATCTATTTCCATTTTTCTAAATGTATGCATTTTCCTTCCATTGATGAATACATGTTTCTATACATTTTTTAAATGTACAAGATTAATGTACATTTTTCAAATGAACACATTTATTAAATATGTTAAACTTCTGGTGTGCAATTTGGATCACAAACTCCTAAATGTGTGAATTTCCAGTGGTAAACTACACCCCAGTTCATATTTAATTCTGATGGTAGATTAGGTCAGATTGTATAAAGTCCACAAAATTTCTCTGCTATCTCTCAGAATGACACATCCCAGTTATACAACACATACATAAAATCATATACACATACGCCGGAACTAAATAATCAATTACCAGGTAAAAATCCAAGGACTGACAAAGCATGCAGAATTTTACACACACAGGCTGTAATATGGACACGTCATCCCCACGTAAACATGTGAGGACAGTGGGGATAATGTACTATCCCACTGGGTGGAAAGGACAGATACCATCCAAACTGACCTAGTCTCTCAAAGATACATAGGATTAGGCAAAGCTACAGGCACAGTGAAAAACGGAATTCTTGGCTGCCCTTCTACATCCATTCATTGTTTATTTCTACTTGTCTTATCTCTGCTTTAGCAGCTAGTTCCTTTTCTCCACCCCTTCTCCAGCCTTGGCAGCAATGAAGCCAATGAAGAAGATAAAAGATGAGTGATAGGGCAGGCAAGAATGACTTCTGCTCCAGTTGGAATTGATGAGTGAAGACTTCACAAACATCTGTTGAAAGGGTAGCCAATATCTCCTTGTTCATGAGTGGGAATCATGCACCCCCCCAGATTTTGTTGAACTGTACCTCTCAGCATTCCTCACCATTGGCTATGCTGGCTAGGGCAGAGGGGATTTGTAGTTCAACCACCAACTGGAGCACCACATGACTTCCACTCTCGTGCTAGATGGAGAATATTAGAAGAGCATCTTACTATCATAGTTTGCTTTTCATAACCAGCAGGGCAGTACCCTGGTACCTACTTAAAAGATTTGAGGCATAGACCCCACAGGACACAAACCTGCATGAAAATTGCATATACTAATGAATATGTATATTATATATGTCGGAATAAATGCACAGCAGCAGCAGCAACAACAAGAATAAAATAGACCTGGGACCAGGGATCTATGTACTCAGGAAGAGGCAATAATATTTAAAAGGAATGCCTTCAGAGCTCAAAGAATGCATCTGAAGGTGTCTTGATCCTGAAACTAAGCATGGCAAACCTCCACAAGCCCCAAGAACAATAAGCAAGGCTATTGTTACCACAACTCTGAGAGTTTGAGGCACACTTGGTCAGTCAGAGTAGAGATAATCCTGGACAATTTGAACTGTCCAGTATTGTCTTGACTCTATCAGGAGAAAGCAGCAGCATCCTTTCTATGCTGACAAAACTACTGAACCACAAGAGGACTAACAACTTGCTGCAGTGACATGTACCCTCCTTCCATCCTTTGTTGCTGTTTGCATGTGGTTTCTTTAGCACTCATGCTTAAATTGAAAGCCTTATTGTTTGTTCAGTGGCTTGAATCAAATAGTCCTGTGAGCAACTGCCACCCCTATTGGAGGAAGAAAGTGAAAGGAGACTTTTATGCATTCTATCTCCTCTCCCCTCCATGGTCTCATGAATAGCTTCTCCAGAGAACTGGGCTGGCTCGGCCTTACCATTTGGGAGAGTGAAGCAACCACATCATGCAGCAAATGCTGGGAGTCAATGGTGGCACCAGTCTACTTGTTTCTCCTGAGCTCCTCCCCAAGCCCCCTCTCTTCTTGGAGAACTGAATTACATGGGCTGCATAATCATCTACCCCTCTGCAAACTAGCCTTCATGGTAAAAGGTGTTTTTTTTTCTCCCCACCACTATTAATGTAAGAATTGGCCCTTTCACACTACACAATTATAGCACCATGATCCTGTTACCCCAAAAGGTGAGTGACTCAGAGATCCACCTGCAATGCAATGCCTCCTTGAAACATTCGGGAATATTAGCTCAAAGGAGAGGCCTGGGAGAGGGGGGTAACCTTACAAGACCTTTTATGTCAGTGTATACTGGTACTAATGCAGGGAAATCAGCTGGAGATTGAAAGAATGTTTTGTTTTATTGGGAGAATTAACAACCACACACACAAGATCCAAGCAGTCTCACAGCCACACAAGGCTAACCAAAGGAAAGGAGGGAAAAACTGGATAGCAAGAACTTAGAGTGTAGTGGGTGATGTTTACCTACCCTGCAGAGAAGAGATGAAGCCATGTGGCTCAGACTAAGGGTCCAAGGGTAGTACAAGAATGGGAATTGGAGCAGCAGAGTGATGGCCTATCTCCAGAGTACTCTGAGCTATCTTACTCACTAGGGTTTAAATACTCTGTTTACACCTTGAGGGGAAGGTGCTAATGGCTCTCTGTTAGAGCAAACAGTGGGGTCTGGAATAAGCTAATGGTTTTAGAATTAGGTGACAAAAGACTGATGTGAATCATGATGGATCCTTAATGGCTGAGCAAGTAAGGGAACAAAGGAGAAATTTGGTGGGAAGAGGGAGCAGGTTGAAGACAATCAGAGGCAGTTTCAGATACTGTTGTTTCCAAAGGTCAAGTCATTGATGGACATTTGCAAGTCCATTATCACTGGAGTTTCCCTGACTATGTCCTGGTCATGCCCTGAGGTCCCATCTGACCTACTTTCACATTGCATGTTTTCAGACAGTCTGCTTTTCAGCACTGTCAGTGTATAATTTATACTTTATGCCAATTGAATGATATTTGCCAATTATACAATATCATGGAGTTGGGGGTGTACAGCCTGGTAGCGATTCCAGTTTAAGTACCATGGTTCTATCCTCTGGAACCCTGGAAATAACTGCAGTTTAGGGAAGGGCATTTAGAATTAGCCACAGAGCTCCTCTAAGGCTTCACTAAACCACACACCCCAGGACTCCACCGGTTGCTGCCATAGCAGTTAAAGTAGAATCATAGAGCTATAATTATGTAGGGAGAAGTGGCACTATATGTGAAATGCAGGAATAACCTCTTGCCCTTTGGCTCAGGCAGCAAAATGTATTTGACTAGCTCTCGAGGTACAGAATCCTCCAGAGAAACATGCAGCTTGGCATTGGAGCAGGCAAGGCTTCAGGAAGAAGGGAAATTGACCAACATCTTTTCCCTCTTCATTCATTTGCTAAATCTCTTCCAGAAACCAGATCCATTCCATTTGAGAAAGAGACCCTCCAAATCCAATCCATGATAATGAAATACTGTTTTCTCTGATCTTAGAAAACTAAACAAAAGAAAATAACTGTCAAATTGCTCTAGGCAGGTAGAGTCTGTTAAGCTTTGAAATTTCACCAGAATGATGAATGGTATGCCATCCTTGATAGGTAATTATTAAATGAGAAGTCTGCAAACAGCCTTAAGCTATTCCTTCTTTCTCTTTTTTTCCTGAGGAAATGTTTACATTTTGGCAGTTCCTATAAATAGATCTTGTTCTTGGCCATGGGCAGTAATACGAAAGGGCTGATCCAATTTCACAGAAAGTAGCAAAAGAGCAAGAGGTGAAATTTAATATATTCTGCTAGGAGAGGTTATATAGAGAGCACACCTTTCTGCATGAAACATTTTCATTTGCGTTTAATATGTTAAGATCTTAGCATATTTTAAAACAGGAATTAAATTCCAATAGAGCCACTTCATGCACTCCAATCACTGTACATGTGGCTCTCTGGCATGTTGCTTTCATTTAGGTAATAGAAAAACCCCAGGATGAACATAATTTTCCCTATGGTTCTCATAAATGTAGTACTTTTATTTATATTTAATATCTCATCTGAGCTCCAAAGAAAACACACATGGACCTCCTCATCCCCATACCTTCACAACAACCCCGTGAGGTAGACTGCGATGAGAAAGAGTGACTTAGGCTTACCCACTGAGCTTAATGTCTTAGTGGGAGTTTGAATCGGGATTTCCCAAGTCCTAACCCCTATTCCACACAGGCTCCCTGCCTCCTTGTACAAATCTCATACGAATAACACACAGACAGAAAGATCAGATGATCTACAAAACAATGTACATGACAGGCCTGCAGCCCCATTTCTATATTGTCAGTGAAAGTGCTGCACTACAAAATAGGCATATATTGTCATGGTTTCTCTCAAGAGAACTGCAGAGTTTTACTTGTGCCAAGACAGAGTTCAATACACCATAAAAAATGATTGGCGATGCTAGAGACTGAGCCTAGTCCTTCTGTGTAAAAAGCAGAGAATGGAAAAGTTTCTGTTTTGCACTGCATCTTTCTGAACCTCTCAGACAACATAGGCAATGGCCATGCTGGCTGGGAGATTCAAGGACTGCAATCCAGGAAAAACAACTTTTCCAGTCTCTGTTCGGCCATTTTTACATGGGGGTAAAAGCCCGTGGTCCGACGACCGGAGACGGAGGTTGTTCACATCGCGAGATGAGCTAGCACGGTTGCAAATGGTGAGGCGACACACCTCCAACCGCTCTAGCCCAGCCGCAGGGGTGGCGCTGTGAGTTTTTTAAAAACCACCTTCCCAGGTGGTTTTTATCAAACTCGCCCGCACTAATCCGTGGCAGCTCCCAGTGAGAATCTGCAGAGACGCAGTAGTGCGTCTCTGTAGATCTGCCCGGGGGCAGGCTTCCGGCTGGCGTGCTGCCCTGATTGGCAGAGCGCCGCTGGAAGCTGCCGGCCGCCATTTTGGGCGCCGCAGAGCACCGCCAAATGCCGCCAAGCGCTGCCGAAATTCGGCGGCGTGTGAAGTGGTGGAACCGCGTTCCCTGCAGAGACGGAGCAGAGACGGAGCAAATTGCTAGCAGGTAAGCTCCGCCCCTGCGTGCGCTGCCCCATTTCGGCCCCCCCACGTGAGAAAAGGGCCTTCTAAAGCATGAGTTCTGTCAGTGAGCTGTGCTTCCACCTCAGAAATGTTAATAGACAGCTTAAAAGCCATCTCCTGCTGGCATACTGCTACACCTTATCAATAACTAGTCAAAACAAACCAGCTTAGCACTGATGCAGAAAAAGAAGGTCTAGTAGAACTGTATCAGCTACAGGACTGACTCAAGTGATTCTCCTGCCCAAAGGCAAAGGACAAGAGAGTGCCCCATTCTGTGTCCACAAGCTGACCAACCAGGCAATTAAATCTTCAGGCCCCTTAACACTACACAGTTCTAGTACTATGATTTAATGTCAACTGCAGTGGCAACTTCCTACAGAATCCCATGGTGTGTAGTTTAGTGAAGCACTACAGCTTTCTGGCTGAGAATTCTAAGTGACCCTCCATAAACTGAAAATCCCAGGATTCCACAGGATGGAACCATGGCGGTTAAAGTGGAATCATAATTGTATAATGGTGTAATGTAGTGATCCTTTACTTCAGCACTCCTGGCGGAATAGGATTTTCCATTATATCTGAGGGCAGGATGGTAGTTTGGGTGGCACAGCGTGGTAATCTGGCACTAAGAGGTCTGACATCCACCACCCTGCTGCCTTAAGCAGCTGTCTCACACTACATAATGCCAAGGCTGGACCTGGTTTAGCAATTAGAAGCAATGGCTACAGCTTTCAACGCCTGTTTCTAGATCTTAGTGATATTTTATTATGGTATCTATGGTATCTGTACCAATGTTTTCTACTCCAGCGCACAGAAATATTTAAAAGGTATTAGGCCCTATCATACCATTTGCCCTGAACTTCTATTGTTCGAGTGGTTTCTCTGTTGATCCTGTTGGTTAACCTGTAACTTTTCATTTTTTCCAAAGGCTTGATAAAAATATGCAAGCAGAAACTGTCTAATTTCCCACTCCCTAACTTTTTTCCTGATGAAGCAATGGAAGGAACTGATCAGCTGCTACACAGGGTTGTCAGACTGAAAACTAGAGGCAATCCATATACTCTTAATGGTGTGTAGAATAGGGAATTTTAGCAGCTCCACTGTCATACAAACAGGTAACAAGCAAGATCTGCTGAAACTCTCTCTTCTACGTAGCCATTAAAGGTCCATGAGCCATTTCCAGTTTTTAATCTGGCAACCTTGTCAGCTACCAATGAGCGACTCCTGCTGTTGCAACATCTCTTATCTAGACTCCTAGAACTGGGGCAGGCTTGAATCCAACTTGAGTCTTAAGGTTAAGTTCACAGGGGGAATTCTGCTGACGTGCCATTGTAGGTGTTTTACCTCTGCAGCAAGATGAGCTTGCATTTTCCCATACCACTGGGCAATAGCCAAAACCAACAACAACCACAAAAATTAAAGTTAATTACCCAGATGTCATTACTTGTTTTTGCTTTGTTTCCATGCATAATTTCTCTCTCTCTCTCTCTCTCTTTCTCTCTCACACATATGGAGCTTACACTGCATATTTTTTGGCTTATATGTGGAAGGATTGCCTACGTATTTTGCCTGGGGATGCTAATACACTTACGGGGGTTTGTTCTGTTTTCAAAACAAAGAATCCAATGTTACTTCATTCCTACTTCCAGAAAACCAGGGGCTACTATGGGCAAAAGTCAATACATTAATCTCCCCTGATGAGTCCCGCTTGTTAGTCTAATGACCTTTCCTCTTCCCAAGACATTACAAGCTAATTTGTTGACTCCATGACTGAGAGTTAAGACTTCTTCTTTTTTCCTTCCCTGGCCTGATTTTTACAATATCTTGCCTGCTGTAGAGATCTAAAGAGCTTTAAACCTTACATGCATCTATGATCCTTTTGGCTGACCTAGTAACAGTACTACCACAATATAGCTTTTGGTATTTTTCTTATGGTCAACATGCCACCTCTGCTACCAGTTAAAACAAGAAAGGATAACAAAGAACCATCTGGCTTGTGTTATGTCAGATTTCTGACCCCTTTGGCCACCATTCTGTCCGTTCTGATCAGCAGTTGTCTCAGATAGAAATCTTCCCAAGTTTTACCACTGTTTTCTTTGAATTTTTCTTTACATTAGAGTTGTGGATCTCTAATTGCTCCTTATTCACTGACACTATGTAGGCCATTTCCGCGCTATTCCATCCCAGAGGATGTTGAAAGTGGAATGATCGCGCTATAACAGGCTAGTGTGGAAATGGCCATAGTCTTGATCAAGGCACTATTGCCACAGTTGTACTTGTCCCCCATAAGCTACTTTACCAGGCAGCAGCCACACCAAAAAGTTGGAGGTCTGTTCAGGTGGTGATTGGGAGGCAAGATGGTGACATTTCCAGCCCCCTCCCACCAGTGCATATGTAACTATGTAGGCAATGTAGGATATGGGCTGTAGTCTCCACTAGACAGGATGAGTAACTGAATAGGGTTCATCTCAGCGTTGTGATTTCATAAGTTAAAGATTACAGAATATTTATCTTTCCATCAGTGGGAGACAACACACAGCTCACAGCCCATAAGTCAACAGTAGCCCCCCAATCCATATCTGTGACATCCTTAGAGCTGCCCATGATACCACTTTTTTTTTCTCTGAACAGGAGACTTGTGCTCTTGGGAGCTTCCAGGCAATGTGAGTGTCCTTTAAAACAATGCCCCACATATATATGGTCCACATGTGCCTTGCATTGGTCAAAGTGATTTAAAGAAACACTGAAATGGGCTTTTGTTCACTTCTGGTTTGACTAAAAAGAATGATGCAGCCCATAGTTAGGCCCTGGACCTGCCACATTTGCCTAGGCTTGTTGCACAGACTTGTCAATCTTGGTTCCCCAGGTGCTGTTGGACTAAAGCTCTCATCATTCCCGGTCGGTATGGCTAATGGTGAAGGATGCCAGAAATTCTAGTCCAAGATCAGGAGACCCAAGGGTGGAAAAGACTGTTTTGTTATCAGGGGTGTCAAATTTGCAACATAGATTTGCAACACAACATTCCAACATAAGCCCCCTGATAACTGCAGAGGATTTTTATGTGTGATCTCAGATGCCAGCCAGAAAGCACTGTTGGGCTGTTTCCTCTTGCCTCATAAACCTAAAAGTGTATACCTTAAAATATGCCCAACACCACCCTCAAGCTTTATACTTTAGGGGAAGATAGGTGGCACTTGTTCAGGGAAATGGATTTTTTCCTTAACTTTTTCATTTTTTAAAGAGCAGTTCTCAAGAGGCATTTCTCTGCTTACAGTAGATGTGTATTACCATTTTAATCCATCCAAATGGCATTAAGTCATTTATGAAATTTGCACACCTTAGAGCATGGAGTGAATTACAAGGAAAGCAGTTACTAGGCTAATAAGGAAGCCATTTAACCACATTCTTCACTCAAGGAGGCTCCCTTGCTGGGTTTCATGTGAAAGGCTGCCCCTGCCCATGTTTTTGCTCCCTGACAGGAGCTGGGTTAGTCATTACCTTATATCTGTATCGCGGGTGATAATATATATCAGCTTTTGAAAGCAGGCTAACATGATTATCTTTTTATTACAGATGGGTACGTGAATGAAGGCTGACAGATAGTGGTTTGCTGAAGTCCACCTAGTGAGCTTGTGGCTGAATTGAGATGGGAACTGCCAATATTCCCTAAGCCACCGCAAGTTACAGCACCACAATGCTTGTATCTGATGTTTCCAGAGCAAAGCTGGTTTCCTGTTCTCTCTTGCTCGTGCTGTGAAAAATGTTTCTTTTTTGTATCACAAAACCAGCTCCTTAGGCAAAACAACTTCTAAGCTAATTTCTCTAGTCAGGTGTGTTAGACTATATATGCAAGAGCTGGCCTCATTTTTTCATCTAGGCTTATATCCATCTTGAGGAGCTCCTCCATATTCATGTCAATGATTTCCCCTTTAGTCCTTTTGTGTTCCACCTCCATCTTAACAACAACAACAACAACAACAACAATATTTATTTCTATCCCGCCTCTCCACATGGATCGAGGCGGCGAACAACATTACTACATTAAATACATTAAAAGACATTAAAAAACATACCCAGTCCTCCTCACCCACCAACCCATTAATTTTGGGACACTCTTTACTGCCACATTTCAACCTGAGACTTCTGTTTGGCTCAATCAAAACAGAACCAGGGCTGGTCAAGACATTTTGCCAGCTGGGGTGATGGATCAGATCATGCCTCTGGCCAATGCTTGAAAATGTTGTATACTGGACTATAGCTCTCAGAATCCTCCAACCGGAAAGGCCAGAGGCCAAGCAGTCTGAGGGATTCTAGAAGATATAGTCCCAAACAGTAACTTTTTTGAGCTTTGGCTATGTCTGTCATTTCATGGACAGAAATTGACTGGACTGGTAGTTGAATCTGACTTGAACAATGGGGATGGGACAGTATTCTTTAACACGCTTAAGGCAGCAGACTAACTTAGGGGAATCATGGCAGGCTGGAGAGGATGCCCAGCCTCTGTCCAACATCTTTGGTTCCACACCTTGCAACATCTCTGTTGCCTAGAGGTAGTATCTTCACTCTGCCTTATATTAGAGTCAGACCTGAAGACAACCAATGTAAGACTTTGTCCTTTTGTTCATACATCCTTCACTCAGCTTCCCTTTAGCTAGGCATTTTCTTATGTTTAGTTTAAGTCCTCTAAAGGTCTTCTTTAAGCTTGTCCAATAGCCAGAGTCTTACGTGTACCTGAATGCAAAAGCACTGTGTGGTGCTCCATCGTAGGCCAAGTCCCAGAACGTGTCCCATGGTGGGGTAGCCTATGTACTGATTTTGTTACTAGAATCCAAGCCAAAGGTTGAGAGATAGCAGAAAGCGTCAGCGTAATCTTTTATCACATTGATTACATCCATTGTGCCCTTGAATGACCTAACTGATTTGCTTTATTTTTTGCATGTATTTATCTTCCGCTTGTAAATCAGTGACTCAGCAGGTCTCTATGAAAATATTCTAAGCCTACTGACTCATGGTGACCTTACCATGGGGTTTTCTCATACTAAGAAGCCATTTTAAAATTTCCACCAAACCAGAAGCAAGAACTAGCCTCCCCCTTCTCCCCCAAAAAAATCAACTGTGCAGTCCAAGATATTAATATAGCTATAACTGGGCATTGGAGAATTATGTACTTGGCTCTTATTTCATATGAAACCCCCACTATTTTTGTTTTTATGAGGTTTCAAGGAATACCCATGAGAGCCAGCATGGCTTGAGTATTGGCATATGACTCTGGAGAGCACCGTTCAAATTCCCACTCAGCTGTGGAAAGTCACTGCGTGATCTTGAGCAAGTCACACTCTCTCACTCTCAGAGGAAAGCAATGGCAAACCCACTGAAAAAAAACTTGCAAAGAAAACCCCTTGATAGGGTTGCCATAAGCAATGAATAATTTGAAGGCACACAACAGCAACAAAGAATACCTCCCCTCTCATGAAAAGTGCAATTCAAATACACTGCACTCTCATTTTGTACAACAGACTGGATGCAACTGGAAAAGAGTTTTTCTCCTCACACAAACCAAATAACAAGGAACTCCTGCTGAAACTCACTCTTCTGCACAATCATTCAAGGAACAGGAGGCATTTCCACTTTTCCATCTAGCAACCCTAAGGTGCTTTGAGTTCCATTTTGGGGAAAAGGCAGGATCTAAAATTAATCAAACAAATAGTAAATCAGAATTCAGAAGAAACTTTTTTCCTTTGCTATCACCATTCCCTTTGAGTGTGTTGTATCATTTTTTTTAAAAAAAATATAGTAAAATATGAAATGCATTGCAATCATTAACCAGCATTATGTGACCTTAGATAGGATCCTGCTTAGATATCATTCCTATTTTAGGTAATAAGTATGCTCATTTCTGTCCCCACCCCTCAAAGTCTTCTGTTATCTTTGTCTGAAGAGCCTTGTGAGGTTTAAGAGTCCTGAATTCCTCACCAGCCTAGTAACAGATTCTGGATACAATCCAGCAAAGATTACTCATAAATTTGTTCTATCCTTCTAGCAGTACTTCAAGTACTCAGAGCAGGCCCACTACAGTCACTGTATTAGTCATAACCAACATATGTTCTATTGTGCAGAACAAAAAGGAGAGGCTGGAAACCATAGTTTTAGTCTCTAACAGCAAAAATAACAAAGAGTCAAGTAGCATCTTAAAAACTCAAGTTTTTGTGGACTGCAAATCACTTTATCAGTTGCATGGAGGGTTGCCTCATTTATCAGATATTTGCGTATGTGACTGGGTAGAAAGAGGATAAAGGGAAATTGAAATATTAAAAGTAGAAACTGCAATCATTATCTTAGTGGTCCTTTACAAACACTAGTTAGGGGGCAACATGGATATCTAAACATAGATGAGCAGATTAAGACATGGGTGCATGTGATGAAGCGCCTGTGTCTAATCCAGGTTACAAGAGACAGAATTTAAGCTCTTGATGAATTCTTGTGGGTAAAGGATTGTAATCAGTGAGGCCAGAGGCAACAGAAATGTGAAACATCACATTGATTTTAATGGATCTCCTCTTAAATGACTAAGTATGGGCTCACCCTAGTGCAGTGGTTCTCAACCTGTGGGTCCCCAGATGTTTCTAGACTTCAGCTCCCAGAAGCCCTGAGCATTGACCATAGTGGCTGGGGCTTCTGGGAGCTGAAGTCCACAAACATCTGGGGACCCACAGGTTGAAAACCACTGCCCTAGTGGGATCTGCTTGCCAGTTAGCATATGTATGATTCAATGTTGTACAACCCATTGACCTGAAATGCCATGTGAATACATCATGACTGATAGTGCATTCTTATGCATATTTTCACAAAAATGAATCCCACTGCATTCAGAACTGGTGCATTTACAGGAAAGGGTGCATAGCTTTGAAGCTTCTGCTGCATTTGTAGCCCCAGTGAAACCCCTGGTGAGTCACTTCTGTTGAATTATACCCATTGTCCTCATTGCTCTGTTTGCACTGTTGTGTTTTTTGAATTGGTATGTAGGCAGTCTGGCAGTCTCCCTCTTGTTTTTTGTGACTAACTTTGATTTACTGATTGAAAAGTAGATACCTCTTTTTGGCAAATGGTGGGAAAGAAGCTTGTTGTCAGGGCCAGAAGCCAGCAATCTAAATCAATCAACTATTTAAATACATTTCTTTAAAAAAGAAACCCACAAGAATGTTCTCCCCCCTGGAGCTCTGTCTGTTGGTGCAACAGTATAATCAAATCTCACGTTAGTTTGTGCAGCCATTAAACAGTTCCCTATGGCCCTGGATGTTATTTGGCTTAGAAACCCTTTGTGTATATTCTTTTATTTCTCTCCCCAGCTCCTGGATGTTCTCCTTTCTTGGTCACAAAATTCCAACCATTGTCAGAAATACGGCATGTCCACTTCAGGGTTTGCACTGTGACAGAGCAAAAGTAGACATTCTATCTCTGCTGATCATCTAGATGAATGATCATCTAGAAAGATAATGTGAGCAATAATGGCTCTCAGCTATCAGCACAGACATCAAGAGCTAAAAAATCTTATCTCCCATGTGGCACTGCAAGGAAGATGTGCCCATATCATACAGAATCACAATAGGACAGTCTTCTGATCTGAGGCAGGCAGGAGGCAAGTATCAGGTGGGACGTTGGGCCATCTATGATATATAAGAGCATTGTGGGAATTACTTAATAAGTAGGTTAGTTAAAAAAACAACCCACAATGATCCAACAATCTACCATGATGGAGCTCCATTGTCAATGTCACCCCCCTAACCTACTTCTGAAGCCAGGCAACATCCCAATCTAAGGGCTTCCGAGGCACTGCAGATTAGGGGGCTGAGGAATGATGATTGCAGTGGTCTTCTGGTCATGGGGCACATTGAGACCGGAAGTTGGGAAGAGCCCTTGGGGTCCTGCCACAACTGCTTTGCTCAACACACTCTGAAACCAGGAGAATGCTGCAGTCATAATTCACCAATACCTCAATCTGCAGCTCATAGGATACCTTTAGGTCAGGGCACAGCCTAGCTTAAAAGGTTGGGTTGGGGGTTCATGTTCAGTCATTAGCAACTGTAAACAGAAATCCCAAAAGTTACAAGATCCTAAGTCCCACTTACAATTTCATATGTACTGAGCAGGATGCCAGTCCTTTCTTCAAAATTTGTGTTATTTCACAGAGAACAGCATATATAAAACATAAGAACAACTTCGCTGGATCAGATCAAAGCCTATTTTCTCTAGCATGCTGTTCCCATGGTGCCCATATGAAAGGCACACGAGGGCAACAGTGTCCTCCCACTCATGTTTCCTAGCAACTATGAGGCACATTGCCTCTGATTCTGGAGGTGACACGTAACTAGGCCGACAAGTAACCACTGATAGTCTTACCTTCCGTTATTTTTGCTAACCCCTGTCCAACCTTTGGCAGGAGGGGAGCGTATGCTTTATGTATGCTGCAGGTACATAAATACATTTGAAGTAATTTTAGACAAATTACAATATGAACATCTAACCTCCACCAAATTGTAGTTTATAAGTGTTGAAAGCCTTACATAATGCCACAAGACCCCGGTTTGTTATTGTGTGTCTTCAAGTTGTTTCCGACTTAAGGCAACCTTAAGTTGACCCTATCATGGGATTTTCTGAGGCTAATAATATGTGATACACCCAAGGTCACCCAGTGAGTTTCCCTGGCTAAGCCGGCCGGCCCCTCCCGAAACTGCAAACCCCGGGATTCCATAGGATGTTGAAAGTGGAATAATCGCGCCATAAGAGTGTAGTGCGGAAATGGCCTTAGTCTCCAGGGTCATAGTCCAACATTCGAACCATTTCTGGAAGATGGAGAATGGGGCATTTTGTGTTTGATGTTCCTTGTTAAAGACCTATTAACTGACCACTGTTTTTGTGTACCTACTCTTGATAACATAACCAATACTGTTAGGTCATTTGCTATTACCAATCTGCATGTACCAAACTGTCTTAAAGCATGCGCATGTAAGAGCCTCCCTACTTAAAAGGGAGGCTAAAAGAAAAAAAGCAGGGGGTGGAGTGAGGTAAAAGCAAATGAGATAAAACTGCCATGAGCTTTATATGTTGCAAGATGATGTCTTAAACCTGGCTAAGTGGCCAACCTTATTCCTCCTCTTTCCTTCTATCAGAGCCTGGAAAATTATTTTTTTAAAGTAGTTAGTTGCAACTTCCAATAATTTAAAAGTAGTTAGTTGCCATTCCCAGTATTTAGTTATACAAAAACACTTCTTTCTCAATCAAACAACTTTCTCTTCAGATTGTATAAATCCTCCTTAATAAAACAGCTTTTTACTCTGCTATTTCTCAAAAATAAATAATTTTAGTTACCTTTTCTTTTAAAAATCTGAATGTCCCAAGCTGCTGGCCTGTGGTACAGAGCATATTCTCCTCTCATCCATTTGTTTGTTTTCTCAACACTGACAGCAGAGCAGCAGGAGACAGCAAAATGAGACAGCACTTGGACCATGTGATGCTCCTCCTCCACTCTTCAGTGTGTCCACTTCCATAAGTATAAAGGTAACTCAGAGTTATAGTTACAGGAGTGACACTGTTCCTCACTAAGCTGCAATCATAGTGTAACACGGTCATACCTTGTTATTGGGGAAAAGGAATTAATTAAAATCAGTTTGTTACTTGCAGCTCATTACTTCCAAGCTTTACTTCTACTATTATTGTTACTACACATTGTTACTATTATTGTTACTACTTAGAGGCCCCTCCCTAAACTGCAAACCCCAGTTTTCCATAGACTGTTGAAAGTGGAATAATAGCACTATAACAGTCTAGTGCGGAAATGCCCTATGTTAGGTTAGCAGGTCTCGCATCTGGGAGCCATATAATAATATATAGAGATCCTATTAGAGCTACCAACAGTGTGATGTATTCTTCTTGACCACTGGCATGTCATTTGTCAAACCTAACCTATGCCCAAATGTAAAACTAGCAGAAAAAAGTTCATGAGACTGGCTTCTGATGAAAATAAGGCTGCTTCTCACACTGCTATCCGTGCCTTCATTTCAAACCAAGAAAGCCATCCCTGGCCTCAATATGTCAGACAGGTCATTCTTCTCTGTTGCATAAAAAATAACAATTTGTACTGCAGAGTTTACGCACATAGCCAGCCAGCCATTTTCCTTTGCAAGGTGAACCATCTTGGTGAACAAAAGACCTGCACTATATAGCATATTCATAAGCTGGCTAATAATTGGACTCTAATGATTATAAGAAGAAAGAATATGACCCCTGATAACCTCTCCAGTGGAAGCAAAATACAGCAAAAACAAGTGGCTCATTCAGTGTTTGTATTATGTGAGGAAAAGGTAGTGGATCCCACTCTCTGATACCTGTCCCAGTGTCTTCTAAAACAGTGGATGAATACATATACAGAAATATAGTTTATATATTTGTGAATGCTTTTTATTTTTAATTTGTACCATAAAGTTTCATGTTGAATTCATATTAGCTATTCTTCTTGGGAAACTTGCATTTGTTGCCATGACATATGGCCTCTATTCTTTCACAATATAATTCCTGCTTAGAATAAAAACTCTCTTTGCATTGTTGTTGTTATATGCCTTCAAATCATTTCTGACTTATAGTAACCTTATCATGGAGTTTTCTCAGCAAGGTTTGTTCAAGAGGGGTTTGCCTAATTCTCTGTTAAACCTCATTAGGACACTGATTGCTCAGGCACCCAGGGTGTACTTCCTCCAGTGAGAAGGGAGGGAAAATTGGGGTGGGGTAGAGAGGGCACAGGGATGATGTGAATGGGAGCTGGCAATAGCTCTTCCCTTTTTCAGTATGTTCCTCTGCCCAGAGAAAAAAATAGGAATGGGCTTTCCCCCTACGTAGCTCCAGACCTGTTGTTGAGGAACCCGCCTCCCTTCCCCTGTGGGAAAGGAGGAACCAGAGAGCAAAGGAAATGTGCATATGCACACCTACGCTCACAGTTCACAGTCCTCCCTGGAGAGCTAACATAAAGTACACCCATCGGGCCAAACACTTACAAGCTGGGAGAAGGTTCAGGCAAATGATATAGGTCAAGGGGCATTGGCGTGACCATCTTCAGGTTTCTCCACAGTTGGTTTGTCTCAAGCAGTCTCTTTCCTGCTTATTAAAAGTATTTATAACTGCACTGTACAACAGATAAACATGGCAACTAACAAAGTGGGGGAGGAGGAGGAGGAGGTGATGGTCAGGTGGTTGTAACTTGTAGGTATATCAATGCATAGGAGAAATGAAAGAAGTTCAGTTGTAAGAAGGCCTTGCCTCAACAGCCTTTTCATCCTGTAACCAATAGAGAATGGACAAGGGCAATAACTCACATATCTTCTCAGCACATAAAGAGCCAATGTGGTGTAGTGATTTGAGTGTTGGACTATGACCCCGGAGACCAAGGTTTGATTCCCTGTTCAGCCATGGAAACCCACTGGGTGACCTTGGGTGTGTCACACACTCTCAACCCCAGAAAACCCCATGGTATGGTGAGCCTAGGGTGAACCTAAGTCGGAAATGACTTGAAGGCACACATAATAATAACAATAACACAACTCAGCATACACTCCTGAGAAACAGTTCCTCTCTTTCCTGTACTCTGAAAGTATCCCTTCTGCCCCTATCCCCACAGGAAAGAAGAAGAGACATCAACCGTCTCCCCAAAGAGATGGTTCCCACATGTTTTATTTGGCATAAACTTTTCTGGACTTCATCCCGCTCACATCCGATGCATAAGACGGCAGTTCAGAAAAAATATGCTAAATGAAACTCATCAGTCTTCCTTAGAAATCTGGGGGTGGAGTCTCTCATAATTTCTCATAATTGGTCATGCTGGCTAGGGGTGAGGGGAGTTGCATAGCCACAACATGTGGAAAAGTCATAGATTTCCCAGTACTTGCCTAGAATCAGTCTTGGGTTAGTTCACATTAATATCATCGTACACCAAATCTCCCTAGAAAAATAGAGGCAAAATATAGTCAAAGATTTCCGTGTGAATATTCTTCAGCAATGGTTAGTCAACAGACATCATTACAGCAAATGTATTTCTTTCCTGGCATAAAAGAATGACCCATAAGAATAGCTTTTTATGACATTAGTGTAGACAGTGTCAGACCCTTCCTCCAAATCTTTTATAGCTTGTCAACATCCTTCTTGCACCAATGTGCACAGCTCCAGTTTAGGACATTTCCTGTGTGGATCTAACGCAGGATGCATCTGAGCCACACTGCTGCAGAAGCATTTCCTTACCTTAGATCCTGCTACATTAAAGTCTGCATCACCTTGTCCTTTTTATGTAAGTATCTTGCTTCTGGCTCAGCATTTTCAATTTACTGCTAATGGGTTTTATTAATGATCTGGACATCGGTAAAAAGGGAGTAAGTTTATCATTAGTGCTAACATATTGGACAAGGTGGCATATAACCTGCACTCAAGAAGCACTGATACAAATGGATGTGGGAGCTGAACATATAAGACAGGGTGAAGGGAGACATGCTAAGATGTCTACCAAGAAATAAGGCACAATCAACTAAAGCACTGCTCAGAGAGAGCTTAAAATGCTGGTGCTAGGGGATGCAGGAATTCCAGAGACAACACCAGTAAACATACAGGCCTAAATGTAATTGTTAGTTCCAGCTACTGTAATCACACTGAATCAAAGGAACTTACAGTACAAGTGCTGACTCATCAGGTCCCCATTGCATACCCTCCAACTTTCCCAATTTGGTCAGGACAGTCCCAGTTAATCCTCTGTCATGCTACCTTTCCAGCAGCATTTCAAATGTTCCCGTTTCTCTCTTTTCCTCCCACTTTCCCCCTTTATCCTCACATTACTTCAGTTGTGGCAAACTGAGTTCAAAATGCAAAAGTAGCAGGGGGAGAAGAGAGGATGGGGCAGAACCTTGCTTTTCCCTGTCTTGTTGTGTGCCTTCCAGTCATTTTTGGGGAGGGGGGTTAAGCCAGGAGATGACACTTAGGCCATTTCTGCCCTACACTGTTATAGTGCCACTATTCCACTTTCAACGTCCTGCGGAATTCTAGGGTTTGTAGTTTACTGAGGTCAAAGAGGTCTCTGGCTTAGAATTCTAAAGGCCCCTCCCTAAACTGCAAACTCCAGGATTCCATAGGAGGTTGAAAGTATAATAATAGGACTATAACAGTGTAGTGTGGAAATAGCCTTAGTTACCTGTTAGTGCTGACTATAACAGCTTGCAAAGGTTAATTACATCAAATGTTTCAGTTTGCAAATACACTTAAGTGGTAACTATGTTTTTGTCTGTGTGTACGTTTGAATGTCAAGCTGTGAACAATTGCACTTGCTCCTTAACACATCGTGGTTAATGATCTCTCAAGGCCCCACCCCATGACATCATCAGGAGCTGTCCAAAGGATCCAGCTTTAACACCGGCCCTTTCCACACGGGCATATTGCCCGCGCTGGGGCAACCTCACCAGGAGGTCTTCTACACCACGAGGCGCGCTAGGGCGGTTTGAAAAGGGGAGGTTCTACACCTCAAACAGCCCTCGCATGGCCGCGGGGGTGGCGCTGCGTGTTTTATAAAAAACATTTTTCAAGTGGTTTTTATGAAACTTGCGTGCACTACTCCGTCGCAGCGCCCCGTTTAGAACTGCAGGGACGCGCTAGCACGTCTCTCCAGAGCTGCCCAGGGGCGGGCTTCCAGCTGGCACGCTGCCCTGATTGGTGGAGCGCCGCCGGAAGCTGGCGGCCGCCATTTTGGGCACCGCTGGACGCCGCTGGACACCGCCAAAATTCACCGCCGTGTAGAGCGGCGAATGCGTGCTCCCCGCAGGGACGGAGCAACCCGCTTCCAGGTAAGCTCCGCCCCTGCATGCACCACCCCGTGTGTGGAAAGGGCCACCTAGTAAATTTACACTCTCAGCCCCAGAAAACTCCACGAGACATTTCACTTTAAGATCACCATTGAGTTGGAAACAACTTGAAGGCATACAATACCAAGTTTGTCATTAACAACATCAGAATTGTGCCTGGAAATAGACTGACAGATTTTCAGCATGGGAGTTTAAGTTCTGTGTAGTATAAAAAAAGAATCTGAAATGATACCAAACAAAAAATGCCTACTGTTTGAGGAAGGGGAATCAGTAGCAGAGTATAGGCTTTTCAGGAAGAAGGATCTGCCTGTAATGCCTAGTACTTTCAAAAGGATCCAGTGACTGCCTCAGATCCTTGTCTGCCTGTCAGAGAAGAGCAACCATACTGATCCAAATGGGCAAATAGCAATTCCTTTCACCAGAGGCAGTGGGGAGAAAAGCTGCAGCTGATGAACTTCTCTCTCCTGAAGAACTCTGTCCTTATTTGCATCTAGTCACCCTGTGGGTAGCAGACTAGTGACTAATCCAGTCTGCTTAAAGATATCAAATTGCTGAGTTCCTGATGATACGCTAGATTTCAAGTGCAAACATAGTCTATTCTGGCTACATAGATTATAAACAAATGGTTTTATTATGCCCTGTCTGCTGCTTTGCTGATACTGTTCTTCATAACAATCTTTATTAAATAAGTTACTTTAAAAAAAAACTCCCTCAAAATTAGAGTAGTGTGCAAATGGCTTCTTGTATAGTCTACACTATTTGTGGACAGATAAATTGTGGGGACTATTTCACCAATTTTCCTGGGGAGAAGTTCTCCAACTAGTAATTCAGCCATGGCCCACTAGCAGTTCTGCTTCCACTTTTACGTAGGACACTGTTACTGTTCTTATGTTTTGGTTTCTGCAGAATGGTTGTCAACAGCAAGTTGACAACCATTTTGCTTTCCTTTCAATGTCTGAGATGTAGGGATGTCGCAAGGCATTTGAAAGAGAAAAAGGAAGCCCTTTATCACAAAGTAGAAAATACTCAGAGCAAATTCTGAAAAGTAGAATTTTGAATGATGATAGAAATTCCAGGAATTCTCCCTGCACTACATGAAAAATAGCTTCAGGGAAATGTTGGTTCAGCATTTAAAATAGAAGAAGAAACAGCAACATACTTCATTCTAGCCTCTGCACCATTGCTTTCTGCCATGTATCTTCCAACTGTCCTGATTTGGACAGTCCCAATTAATCTTTTGTCATCCCACTTTGTCAGCTGCTTTTAAAATGCCTCAGTCCTCCTCCCACGTGCCCCCTTTGTCCCAAGCTTACTTCAGTTCCTGCAAACTTAAATCAAAATGCCAAAGTAGTTTCCCCCTAATTAACCTACCAGGAGGGAAGAAGAGAGGAAGGAACAGAATTCTGGCATTCCTAGTAGGCTCAGGAAAAAGCAAGTGTGTGTATCCTTCCTGATTAATAACTCTTGCCCTCTTGACCACACTCTGATGTTGCTTAGCCACTTGTGTCCTAGGTTTCATCTGTGAGATTTTGGAGGGTGTCCTATGAAGATCTTCAATTTCACATCCTCCTGAACCACCTGATTAAATAAATTAACACATGGCACACCTGCAAAATTACACAGGAACCTGCTCTCAAAGTTTGTTTTAAGAACAGGTCGCCCTCTGTCAAGCTGCTTCAAGTGGATTTGCAGATTTTGCTGTTGTAGCACCTGAATCCAGGAAAAAAAAACCCCACAAAGTGTAAATATATCATAAAGTTCTGCTGGGTTAATATCAGCTTACTGTTACGGGTTCTACAAAATAATGCCTGACAGATGGTGCTAAGAGATCTTTAGTTTCCCCTTCAACAGGGCTGACCTTTCACCACTCAAGGTAAAAAGACAAGATGGCTCTGATTCCATATACAAAAGCTGATTTGATTGGCAGTTCCATATTTCATCACCCTTGGCAATGGGACAGTGTCCTCCACTGTGCGTGAACACAACAGACTAGCTCAGGGGAGGGGAGGCAGGCTGTGGGGTGGACATCTCTCTCTTCTGACATCTTGCTGTCCCCTGAGCAACTACTTCACTCTGCCAAGTGGTAGGACCAGCCCTGGCTCTCTCCTCACCATATAATAATTCCCAGAGCTCCCTTAAGAGAGGCAATGACTATTAAACAATTGAAGTCTGTAATGCAAATATGCCTTTTGGGAGACTGTTTTTAGACTCTGTAAGTCCCAACTGCGCAAGGTTAGGCTGGCTCCCTCTCTTTCTCCATCTGTTAATTGTCAGACATTTTTATTCAGGCAGACTATGGACTGTTGCTAAAGAGGGATTCCTAGTGTGTGTTGGCTATATCTTTTAAGTTTTAAATATATTTTTAATTCTTTGGCTTGTATGTTATATCTTAATGAAGGCATTCTTAATTCTGTATTTAAGAACAATTAGCTGCCTTGAGTGCTTTTTTATTATGGAAATATGGCTTTTAATTTAGTCAATAAAATCTTGATTTGACTTAGACTTACAACTCGGGGCACATTATGTGTATGTGTAGAATCTCATTTTATATCTCTGAAGAGGAACATTATAGGGAAATTAATTTTGACAGATAATAAATCTGAGCATTCCTGACTATTATGAGCATTATAAAATAATTATTATCACTGACAACATCAGTACAAATTACCAATTGAAAGTACAAGCCTACACATGTCTACTTAGCTGTTATCCACCCTAAGTTCAGTGAGACCCATTCCCAGATAAGAACATAAATTGAGCCCTGCCAGATCAGGCCAAAAGACTATCTAATCTAGAATTCTGCTTCCCACGGTAGCCTATGGGAAGTCTTCAAAGGATATGAGGATATAATAGAAATATTGTTATTGGTCAATAACTGGCATTTGGAGGCACAAAGCCTCTGATTCTGGAGATAGGATTGCACTTGTGTGTGGCCACATGAGTCTGACAAATAATTATCTTAAGAAAGAATTATGCCACTTCTGTGGGCTTATGTAGAAACCTCAGTTAGCCTAATCTAACACTCTCCAGAAACAGTTATCTGAAATGTGAAATGAATGATTGAAACAGTAAATAAGGTTGTAGGGCTGCTGGTTTTGTTATTTACTTTAAAAAAATGACAATGGAGTAAATTCTGCCACCATCCTTTGACATGTGTTTACTGTTCTCTCGCATCATGAAAAAGAGACCTAAAGTAATATTTTGATACATGGATCCTAGCCTGAGTTTAGATTTCGTCAACCATCCGTCTCTGAGAGAAAAGAAGGCATGGGAAGTGTTGAAATCTACATAGCTAAAAGAAGCCAACAAAATCCAGAAAATCTGGAAAGGATTCTTCAGGATAGATAGATGGGTGAACAGATGGATATGCTGCTTAAAGGCAAGCTCTTCTTCTGCATCCTAATCCAGGATTGTACTAATTTCAGTTTCAGTTTCAAATAGCTGTCTTAGATTTTGGTGTTTTGATACGTTGGCTTTCATTGCACTGGTTCCTGTTCCTTATCCCAGGCACTAAGCAAGAGATAAAAACATCTTTTTTTTTTCTTGTAACAGAAAGAGCAAATCAAAGACAAGTCTGGCAGCATCCCACACCTCAGATGTTGAGAAACTTCCAAAAGTGTAAGGAAAAAAAAGATAATCAGGTATATGAGGTGGATACTGCACAAGGCGGGGGTATTATTCCCATACCAAGGTGAGCATCTCACATACTTGTTCCCCAAAAGGCTTGCTGTAATAGCAAACGTTATGGGTATATCCAAGTGGAATAGATTTCAGTTGGGCTCTAGTGTTTATCTATATCCAGAACAAATAGCAAAACTATACCCTCCAACTGTTCAAATTTGTCAGGGACAATCCCAGTTAATCCTCTGTCAGTGCTTTGAAGAAGCATCCCCCAAAACCTTACACAAACTTTTGAAAATCTGATGAAGTATGTGGAGCAGCCAGCCCCCTTGTCTGTCTCAGCTATATCTACTTTGGTCTCTGAAGTATGAGAAACCTCATTGGGGACCTGGAGGAAGAAACCTTGGGCAGCAGCAAGGAAGCAGGAGAGGCCAGAATATCCCTTACGACAATTCCAGCAGTAGTTTCAGTAGCTGCAGGAAGGATATAGCAAGGAAGGTGTCACATGCTCAAAAAGTAAGCACAAGAAGCATTCTGAAGGTACAAAGAGAAGAGCCCTTCAACATCTGGTGAGTGCTCATTCTTCAAGAGTAAGCTGGGTTGTGAAGAGGGAAACTACTGAAGGAGGTACAGTATGTCTTAGGGCTGCCAGCCTGGGCTTTCAAAATAAACATGAAGGGAGGAGGCAGCTGACAGCTGGGCTGGGACAGGTATGGGCAGGGGAATAGGCTCATGAATCAGCAGATATAACTTCGTAATTCACTTAACTGTATTTAACTAAGTTTCTTTACAATAATATTTAATTTCAATATGCAATATTTTAATTTTAATATTTTAATTTTAATCTGATTTAATTTTAATTTAATTAATCAAATTTTATTTTAATTGATTAATTTTAGCTTAATAAAATTTTAATTGATTAATTAATTGATAAATTGACTTAACTATTTTTAAATGTTAATATAAATAACATTTATTTAATTATTTTCTAACTTTGTAAAATAAGATCTTAACTTAATCTTCTTTTAGACTCCCCCAAAGATATACATGACCTTTAAAATAAGGGAGCACATAAGGATATACTCCATTAATGTATAAATAATATATAGAGACATAGTATAATTTGCAGAATGGACAAAAGAGAGTACTATATAGATAAATTTGAAAGAAATAATAAATTGACAAGGAGGAAATAATAGAATCAAACAAATTCTGGATAGAAGGAAAATATAATCTGTTTTATATTGTTTGGATTATATATTTAACCTGGGGGGAAGTGTTGAAGTGTGCAAGATATTTTAAGTTTTAAGATCAAGCGTAAGTCACTGAATTGAATAATAAAGTTGAAGGAGCTCTGGTGATACAGTGGTTAAATGCTGGTACTGCAACCACAAGGTTGTGAGTTTGATCCTGCAGGGCTCCAGGTTAACTGTCTTCTACCCTTCTGTAGGTCGGTAAAATGAGTACCCAGCTTGTTGAAGGAAATCAGCTAACACATTGTAAATTGCTTAGGAAGTGCTGGGAACTGATAAGTGGTATAGAAATATAACCGCTATTGCTATTGAAACTGTCAAGTGTTTCTTTTTATTATTATTATTTCAATAAAAAATAGTTTAAAAATAAGGAAGCATATAATATATCAGTCTTATGCGGATGTGTTTGGCCCACTGAAATCTGAAGTGCAGGAGGAATGTAAAGGGCACTTTTGCAGAAGAGAAGAAGGATAAGAAGCCCAGTGTCAACCACTCATTTCCTAATTGGCTAGCATGATACACCATCTTCATGGTGTTTACTCGAAGGGAAGCTGGCACTTCATGAACCAATTAATGTGTTGCAGCCCAAAGTAGTCACAGAGAGAGGAGTGGCCATTGAGTATGATGAAACCTGCTGTAAAGGAACCTCACAGCAAAAGCCAGGTGGGACCTTCTCAATGACATGCTATGATTGGTCACAGTGGACCCCTATATTTCAAAAAAAGGGGAACCACTCTAATCTGGTGAAGTGGGCTTTTGGAAAGGCAGTGCTAGGTAGATTTCCTGACAGTACAATCAGGTCAGTCCCAGAGTTTATGTTCAAAATTATGTTCTAAGTTTGAACACAACTTAAACACCTCCCTCAAGTGTCCTACACCCACCCTGCCTGTGGCTAGCAGTCCTTTCAGGGGACAGGGTTCCTCGACACCAGCTATGCAGAAGAAGATACTGAGGGTCTGGCCCAGCCAGAGCTTCTATCATGGCCACAAGCAAATAGTGCATCTCTCTCCAACCAGCATAACTTGGATTTCACATACATCCCGGTGTCACTGGATGCTGTTTGCCCCTCAACTACCCTCAATGAAGTGGCCACAGCTTACTTTCAAGAGGGTTTTGCATGGGGCTTCCACATTCCATTTACCATCTGAACCTGAAGTGTCTGTGAACTTCCCCTTATTGTTGCTTCTAACACAATATGGGAATGGGAAATCAGATTTGTTTCTAGAAGATCACATTATGATTACATGGATTGGACACAGGAAGATGCAGTGGAACTCGCTTCTTATAGCTGTTCTCTGTCATGCTGCCCATTCCAGCCCACCAAACATATTGGTTATGCAACTTGACAAGAATGACCTGTCATCATGCAAAGAACTGGTCTTGATTGCAGCTGTCAAAAGAGACTTGGTTGCATTGCCACACTCTACACCAGTGGTAGAAACCATTCAGCTCTCCAGATGTTGTAGGACTGAAACTCCTGGCAGCCCTAAGCAGTATAACCAATGATGAGGGATGCTGAGACTTGCAGTTCAGCAACAGCTGGAAGGTTTCGTGACTCCTCCCTCCCACCACTCTACACTGTTAAGTGCTTCCTTGTACAGTGGGAAGGGTAGGGTTAGAGCAGTGCCATAAAATGTAATTTCCCTTGTAAGAATTCAGGACACTTCTGATGTCTTTGCAGACTCTGTTTTATTTACATACTCACATATTTACCCAGCATTGCCCGGGATTTTATTTTCCTCTTAAGAACTCACCCAACTGTCTTCTCCAGTACCTGTAACTTTCCCCCATATTTCCCAATTCAATCTGTATTCAGAACTGTTAACATACAGAGGTTGGCTTCCTGAGGGAATACACTGTCCTCCTTCTTGCTGGTAGCCCTCATCTCCATGGCAACCAGCCTATTCCAGTACCTGTAACTTGTCCCCATAGTCCCCAATCCAATCTGTGTTGTCTGGTGACATTGATGTACTGGCTTTTGAATTTTTTGCTTTCTTTTGAATTTGTGCAACGGCTTTACATTTTTCTGGAAGCATTTTTTATTTTGAATTTCAACTTTAAGATTCCTCACATATGGAACCATTACAATCTACTGTATGAGATGAGAAGACCTTGTAACTATGTTGTGAATGTCACTTTAATTTTTCTCACATATGCTTCCCAAACGTCTTCTGGCATCCTTACTGATGACAGGCCTCATCTCCATAGCAACTGGCCTGAGGCCCAAGAAGCTGAGAATTCTAAAGGCCCCTCCCTGAACTGCCAACCCCAGGATTCCATAGAATCTTCACAGCCAGCCAATCCTATGAGGCCTTCTCGCCTCACACAGCCAATCGTATGAGGTCTTCGCCTACCAGAAGTAGACAAACAGACAAACTCACAGACAAACTTTGACTTTCATATAGTCGATAAAGAGGCACAACAGTGGGAATCAAATAGATTCCAGAAGCAGATGGCCGAATCACTCCTCCTGTTTCAGATTTCCAAGGAGCAGCTGCCTTCCAAACTCTGCTTCAGCTCAACACTTTTAAGCTCTGTGGCCGCCAATGAATACCAGATGCTGTAGGATATATTTCAGAAGAAGAAACAAGCAAAACCATCTCTGAGTATTCCTTGCCTAAGAAAGCCCTGGGAAACTAACGGAGTCACCAAGAACTGGCAACTTGAAGATGTTTGTGTGCACACAAAAACACACACAATGTGTCCACAGTCAAAATTCAGTAATAATGTTTCGTGGCCTCTCCTTCTCTCTGAAGGATGTCACCATCCAAAGACAGAGGGGAGAGATTTCAGCCATCAAAGACAACTAACAGCACTGTTTGGCTGACAAGCCATGTTTTGATAAAATGCACATAGAAGGAGATGGAGTCACAGCTGAAAACTCTGGCCATTTCCACACTAGACTGTTAAAATGCTATTATCCCAGCCTCTGGCCCCTCTCATAACTGCAAACCCCAGGATTCCGTAGGATGTTGAAAGTGGGATAACAGCACTATAACAGCGTAGTGCGAAAATGGCCTCGGTCTGCTGCAGCAAATGTTAGTTGGCATGTCTGCAAGTGCTTATGCCTACATTCTAGCCTTTTCCCCTGTCCTCATTCATTGGACCTAGCCCATCCTAACCCTCAGTGAATTCAGCATATAAATGGCTGGCTATCTGAACACTGAGCAAATGTTCTGGTTTTTTTGAAGTCCTTTACTTCCCATTAGTTGTCCAGTGGTACGCCCATTCAATATGATGTAGGGGTTTGAGCATTGGACTACAACCCTGAAGACCAGGGTTTGATTCCACGCTCAGCTATGGAAACCCACTGGGTGGCCTTGGGCACGTCACACGCTCTCAGCCCTGAGAAAACCCCATGATAGATTCATCTTAGGGTCACCATAAATCTGAAACAATTTGAAAGCACACAATAACACCTATTCACAGCAATCAAAGCAGCTGAAGTCAGAACAATCCCGCTATTCATTTCCTCCTCTGCAAACTTCACCGGCTTTTTCATTTTCTTCTGTAGTACTGGATATCTTACAGATATTGTGAGATATTTTTGTGATTTTTCTTTTAAAAACTACTATGAGAAGCAGCCCTCTAAATTTTAGGATCTAAACAGATTGGTTTAGAGTCTCCAGATCTCATTTTGTTTCCCAACACAATATACAGGGGATCAGACTGAATGACTCCACAGAGTCAAAAACCCAGCTGAACAGAATTCCTTCAAAAAGCTAGGCCCAATTCCTTTGATTTTGCTTTGTTTTCACAATTTTCTGTGGGATTTGCTTCACAGAAAGGGCTCACCTCAGGGCAGATCAGAGGGTTTATAGGAGAAGAACACTTTTAGTATACAGCAATGAGTAAGTGGGATCTTGGACATTCTTAATCTGAATGTTGCCTCAGGCATAAACTCACTAGATTATGAAGATATTATCTTGGCTTCAGCCTCTTGAACACCCACCAATAACAATAGTGACCTACTTTCTTATATAGCACAGAAATAAGACCTGCTAAGATCATGCTTCAAAGTGAAACACTTCTGAACTTGCAGAAATGCTGAATAGTGTGGGGATAGGCTGCATTTGACTTCTTGAAAGATTTCCCTAGATGAGGAATCCATATTGTGCAGAAGTTCCACAATAATTTTGGGAATCTGGGATGTAATCCACTAGGAGAAACTTCTCCTGTTTGCAGAAAAAAAAAGCCTGGTAATTCTGCAGCTCTGTTCTTGTGTGTGCATTATTGCGGAGGGACTGAGAGAACAGTTGTTGTTATTGTTATTTATTATTATTATTTGGCAAACTTTTTTTTTCTGAAACATACACCTGTTCAAGTCAAACACCAGGATGCCTACTTCTCATTTACAGAGTTTAGAAGTATTGTGTTACAGTTGTTACATGTAATTTGTTACCGAAGATAGGAATCAATTAGTTGAGAACAGTTAAATTACCTGTTAATCATCTAGTTAAGATCAGTTAAGAAACTGGAAATTTTCTAATGAAAATGAGGAACTTAATTTATTTCTAACTAAAGTGATTAACTTGAAATTTCAGGATTAGTTTAATTCCAAAAACAAGTTCTTAATAATTAAATTAGAGATAATCCTAAAGAACTAGAAAATGGTACAATCACAGATGGTTCTTTATGCTAGTTGTCTTTGAATTTTACAAAACTTCTTGTTTTTTGTTAATCACCCATGGTTGGGGACTTAAAACAGTTAGGTCATAAGATCCAGTCTTGTAGTTCAAGATTACAGCATTATGGTGAATTGCAAAGTTAAAAGATTTTAAACCAACAAGTAATAAGAGCAGCTTGGAGGAAGGTTGTCCTCTTTCTATGCAGATGTCTCTCCTGTTATCTAAACCAGTAAGTAAAATAAAGGGTGAGGTTAAGGAGATGAAGTTATAAGGGAGTAAGTGAAAATATTCATGCAGCTGTTTCCTTCTTTCCCAAGCTGAAAATAAGGATGGATGAGATAGAGTAACACAGTGGATGGCATTTTTCAATTTCATTCTGCTAAAGTGTTCAATATAAACATTTAATTTAAATGTAAATACAACTTTGACATCAATGTAATGGCTAACTTTTCCCTTCTATTATTAATACAATTAACTTAGGGGTGTTTGTTTGGTAGCACACTAATTCCTATCTGGTCACTTACCTATCTCTGCTTGTAACAATTCTCTCACCCACACATACACTTATTTCAAAGGTAATGTAAGGAATAGAGCTTGCACTACATTTGTGTGTGCAATTAAGAACATTTTTGTATTACAGTTTTCTCTACTTTTTGATGACATTCAGCCATCCCTCCACATTTGCAGGTTTGACTCTCATGGATTTGATTATTTGCAAGTTTCTCCAACCACTGCCCCCCACCCTTAGGTGCTCTTTGCCGCGGGAACCTTGCCTCTCAGTGACTCCAATCAGGCTGTGTAGCCCTTTAAAAATCCATCTCTGGTCCTCTTCCTACTCCACCAGCTGCTGCCTGGTTAGCCAAAGACAGATCACAGTCCAGTTTCTCAGCACAAGAAACCCTCTACTGATGCCTCACACACACTCGAGGAAGGAGATGGGCAAGAGAGAGGAAATATAGGGCCACCGTGCCTATCCCCCTTCCCTCTGCTTTTCTTCACCTGATCTGGACTGCGGGTGCCCATTCTCCCACCCTGCCTCAGCCCCCTTCCCACAGACACAGACACACACACATTTTGATATTTGTGATTCTTCCATGTTTGTGAGGGTCTTAATCCCCTAACTGTAGTGAATGTGGAGGACCAACTGTATTTTGAGAGCGTTTTAGGGGTAACGAGTGACATTTTTTTAAGTTTCATGACACTCTCTTATCAATATTAAGTGGTGAGAACTTTTGGAGACACCCTTCTCTCACTGCTGGCCCTCAGAGCCACATTTGTTGAGGACACAAGAGGAGACCTTCTCAGCAGCTACTTCCAGGCTATGGAATCCGCTTCAAAAAGAAGCAAAGAGAAAGTTTGCCCCTTTCCTGTTGTCCTTCTTTCAGCTAAAATAAAAACCCTTTTATTCAATCAGTCCTTTGGCAACTGGCAAGTGGCTAAAGAAAGAGGATTTTAAACTAGAGGAATTCTTTAAAAGGAGATTTCTTTAAAAAAGAAAAATAATCTGATGTGCTTTTAAACAGATTTTAATTCAAATGTGTTTTAATATTACAACTTGTTTAATTTTGTTTTCAGTATCAGCCACCTTGAGAATCAGTTTTGGGAGAAAGATAGGATACAAATAAAAATGAAATAAAGTTAAAGTTTGCCCTACGTAGAAGCAGAATCCGCAAATACAAAAGCAAACTGTTGGATATGCATGAGATTAAAATATCCCAATTTAAATTCCCTTGTCTTGCAAAATGGGCTTGTTCTTGTTCAAATTTTAATTGCTCATAACCATAAGTCATTACAATGTAAAAATTTTTTAAAAGGTTATACAAATATCGAATACCCAAGTTAAATATAAAATATAGAATTTCCAACATCTTTTCTAATACTAATAAGCTTATCAATAAGAATTAATATAAAAAATGAAGTCATACAGGTGGTAAAACTTCAAACTTTTGGGAATGCTTTATAATACCTTTCATGAGACCTTAGCTAATGCAATTAAAAAAGCAACAGGGCTTCTAGCGATGGTAGCATCTTTATTAAAAAGCAAAAAACAACAACAACACCTGGCATTTTTGTGGGCTGGGGCAGATGGACGGATTGCTTTTAACAGATAACAGCCCCACAAGATATTTTTCTCTAATTCTATTTGACAAAGGACAACTGAACAAAAAGTAAAGGAGGTCCTCAGTTTCATCCAGACCTCAACAACAGTAGCATAAATGATAAGGGAATTTAGATAATCAGCCATCCAGAATTGTGGAAGGCATTAGCTGAAACCTAGCTAACATTAGTTCCCTTAGACAAAACTTTAAACAGGTAGTTCTCTAGGCCTGGAAAGTGTTCAAGTAAATCACACCATGGAGTGATTTAAACTGAAATGAGAGATGCAAAGTCTTCTTGTAAGAACATACTATTGGCACATAATGTGAATTCTTTCCTTGCTGATAAATTATCTTTCTGGGAAAAATAAGTTTCTGAAAAGCCAAATTTATGAAGAAGACATGTGATATTTTGATACCAAATTTTTTCTTTTGAGGAACTAAGAGCTGATTGTTCCTGAAAACATAGTTTTGCTAGGCAGCTTTTTGACATTCCTTTCAACCTTAACCAGAAATTAAAGATAAACAGACAGGTCTTCATGAGCCAGAGTTGTGATCACTTTCCCAGACTCAAGTACTAGACCAGGGTGTCTCTTGGAGTTCCCAAGACAGTTCTTAAAATTCTGTTCTGGATGCCATCCAAGTCTGCAGCTGCTTGAAAGCCCCAAATCTGCAGCTAGAATTTCTGTTTAATTAAATGCAAAACTGGGAATACCTGCCTGCCTCCTGCAGCATACCAAAACTTAAGAACTGGACTTGTGAGCTGCTCAGCCTTTAGTTTTGTAGCCCTGACAAACATTAGCTTGAATAGTTCTGTATACAATACATTTTTGTCTACAAATAGTTTAATGGAATAAGAAATCAGGAGAAAAAAGTATTGTTTGGGTGGGCTTTTTTAGCACTGCCCCTTTCCCATCCATTGGTAAACAACTAAGGAATTACATTCCAGAGGCCAGCAGTAAACATTAAACTGACTTACGTCCAATCCGTGTGGCTACTTTTCCAGCGTTTCTAAGCAACATCATAATATAAAGTTACAAACCACAGACCATTTGTCCAGAAGTATTCCATCTCAGCTATTTCCTCTACTATTATTGCTGACCTTTTCTACTGTTCCTTTCATGTCTTCCTGCATTTTGTTTAAAATCTCTGCAGAGGAGATCATGAATGATAAACAAGACAAAGCTGTCCTTCAGACATTTCCGTTTTGTTTGTCATTTTGCCATCTGAGGCAAATAGCAAGATGGTACATAGCCACTCTTTGATTCTATACAGGCAAGTCTTGATTTACATCATGTTTGCATTCCTGGGCTTAATGATGTAAATGGAGGAGCAGTTCCATTGCGGGATACATTCTGATGGACATGAAGTAGCCACAAAGCTATACTCAACCTACCACAAATTTTGAAGATATTTAAAGCATAAAACCTTGTTCAGGCTTGGGGAAAAAAACTTCCTTCCAGACGATAGGATTCCAGTTGCTCACCTCCCCACCTAATCAAGTAGAGGAAACCCCTTCAATCTACCCAAGATTCCAGTTTCTTCCTCCACTTTGTGCACCCCTTCCATGCAGGCAAAGGAAACCTCATTCTCAAACAATAACAAGATTTCAGTTTCTTCCTCCACCAAATGCCTCCCTTTCTAGGCAGGCAAAGGAAACAAATTCCATCAAAACAACATCAAGATTCAAATTACTCTCCCTAAGCTGTTAAAAGAAACCCCTTCCTTCCCAGGAACACAACAGCTGTAGTTGCTTTCTCCCCTTTGCATTGTGGATGAGACTCATTCATTCATTCATTTCTGGAGAAACACTGAATTTGAAATGTTCTAAACTGAGACAATGCAAATTGAGACTCACCTATATATAGAAGTGAACTGGACTTGCTCATGAAATTGAATCTTCCTTCAACACTAGTTACAGAACTTTATCCTCTACCGTTGGGAAAGGCAGTAAGCTAGTTCAAGGGATGCAAAACAAACTATTTTGGACACTTAACTGTCTTCCAACATGTGGAGTAGAAGTGGTTCACGGTAGGACTGCCCTTTACCATGACAGCTAGTTGCTTCACTCTGGTTAATGGCAGGCCCAGTCATGGAACTGAATACAGTATGTTTTCTCCAGACCTTTTGCACAGAAACTGTGGGAACGTGAGGCAATCAGTGTCATTGCCTGGAAAAGTTACCTCGCCCACCTACGTCCTTAAAGAATCTGAGGCAGAAGCAATGTTAACTAAACAGCAACAAAAGTGCTGTCAATCAAACCTGAAGCTCTACAAACTGTTCTAGAAGTAATCCTTATTCTTTTGCTCTTAATTGTCTATGTTCAGTGGTGTGGCAAAGACATGCTGTACATACTCATAGTGTATTACATAATATTGCCTCAAATCTGTTTATTTCAATGAAGCTGCTAACTGTCTTGGATTAGAGCAGATCTAACCACTAATATGCTTTGGTCACATCCAAGAACTGTTGGCTCCGTATAAACTCTTCTGATTGTGTGATTATCCAATGGGGGGCGGCAGGGGGAACACCACAACAGGAAAAAAGTTTACCAAACCTATACCGAATAGAAATTGACCAATAAAAGTTAGGATAAGCAAAGTTAATATATATCAATGTATAGATATATAAAATTATTTCACAATATTAAAGACACAAAAATAACCTTCATCCCAATAAATATATAATTGAAAATATAAATCACACTCTGCAATAAAGTGATTAGGCTGAAGTGAGCACTAGCATTTTGCTCCCCTCCACTGGGTGCTGACATCAGGCCTGCCAGCATATACCCCCTCAACTGTGCCAATTTGTCAGGGATGGCCCAATTAATCTTCTGTCAAACCACTTCTGCATCTGCTGTAAACAAGTCCCACATTTCTTTTTCTTCCTCCCACTTGGTTCTCAACTTATTTCAGTTGCTGCAAACTGAGTTCAAAGTGCAAAAGTTGTTTGCACTCAATTAAGTCGGGGGGGGGGTGGAGAGGAGAAGAGAAGGTAAAATCTTGCCTTTCCCAGTAGGTTCAGACAAAAGCAAATAGCTGCATTCTTTCCTAGTTCAAGTATCCTTCCCATTAACATTTTTAATATCTTCACCACACTCTGATTTTGCTTGACCACAATGGTACCAGCTTTCATTGGTGAAATATTGGATGATATGAAAATGACTTATGCTTTTGTAAAAAAGAATGTTATGTCATGGGTTAGGGGACAAATCAATCCTGAATTTCTACACAAATTGCATACAAATCAAGGCAGAACTCTCCTAGTAATTAAAATGACTAAACTGAGGCCACCATATTTAAATTTCTGTATGACTTACTAGAACAAAATGGTGGTAGAATTCAAAGACATAGCTGTGTTAATCTGGATCAGTATGCAAAGGGGTCTTGTAGCATCTTTGAGACTGAGCCCATTTCCGCACTAGCCTGTTATAGTGCTATTATTCAACAGCCTATGGAATCCTAGGGTTTGCAGTTTAGGGGCATCAAAACCCCCTCCTTAAACTGCAAACTCCAGAATTCCATAGGATGTTGAAAGTGGAATAATAGCACTATAACAGGCTAGTGTGAAAATGGCTTAAGAGAACTTCTCAGAACCAACTTCTTTCTTTCCATTAGTCTCAAAGATGCTACAAGCCCTCTTTGTGCAGAAAAAACTGATAATGCTCGGTAAAGTGGAAAGCAGTAGGAAAAAGGAAGATTGCATTACCAGTGGATTGACTCAGTCAAGGAAGCCATGGCAAAACCTGTTTGTGCGACCTGAGCAGGGCAGTTTATGACCAGGAGTTTCTGAGGTCTCTCATTCATAGGGTCACCCTGAGTAAAAGCTGATTTGCTGGCAAATAAACAACAAAACAATATCAGACAAAACTAACCAGGCATATCACTAAGGAAAATAAACAAGACAACTGACTCTGTTATGTCATGAGACAACATGCACACAAACATGCATGTGCACACACATGCATTGGTGCTTGCTTTTAAAACCACGAATGGCTTGGGAACCAAAATATCTGGAGGACCGTCTCTCCCTATAATCCAAGCCTAGCTCTGTCTTAAGACCAAATACGTCAGAGGCTGCTGTGTTTCAACAAGGAATGCAGAATATTCTTTCTGTGGAAGTGCAATCGGCACCAGCCTGACAATTGTTTTGGAGCTATCTCAACTGCTTGTTCCTTGCTACCACATTTTAATTGACAGAGTTCTCTCCCTTCCATTGGGCTTCTACCTGCTTTGTTGTATTATATTTACTGGTTTGTATTCTTTCAGTTCAGGGCTGGGAATCCCTATGCTAGAAATCTGGCGACTGAAGGAAAATTTTATTTGGGGTGGCAGAATTCTTATTTTGGGGGCTAATTCTTTAATTTTGCCCCCCTCCAGCTACACCCCTAATCAGCCCTAACCAGGATAGGATGGTTGAGGGATGACCGGAGTTACTGTCCAACAATACCTGAAGAGCTACATGTTGGCCATCCATGGTTTAGAATCAAGTCTGCTCCAGTCACATTTAAAGTAGATTGTATATATGAACATGAGTGATCCTTTGACCAACTAGACTGTGCACGGGGACTATGCTGAACAGCCAGACAGGTTTGCTTTCCTACAGCCTGTTCTCTCAGAAATCTTTACCCTACATTTCTGAAATCTGAGAGATGCACGTTATATGGTCATGGCAGCCTGATACTGTTTTAACTGCTATGGCCTCATCTTATGTACAGTTTGGTGACGTACTTCGGATTCTCTGTAGGGAATTCTATCCTTCCAAACTGTTCTGATTTGGCAGGGACAGTCCATATTAGGTCTGTGTCATCCCACTTTTTCTGCTGCTTTTTAAATGTCCCCATTTATGTCTCCTCCTCCCACTTTCCCCTTTGTCCTCAGCTTATTTTAATTGCTGCAAACTGAGTTCAAGGTATGGAGGTGGTTTGTACTCAGGTAACTCAGGAGGAAGGAGGGAGAGGAGAAGAGAGGGCAGATTCTTGCCCTTCCCAGCAGATTCAGGCAAAAGAAAACTACTGCACCTCTTCTAGTCCATGTGTTCTTCCTCATTAATTACTTCTGCCATCTTGACCTCTTCTAGCTGGTGTGATCTTCCTCATTAATAACCTTTGCCATCTTGGTCACACTGTGATGTTGCTTTGGCAGATGTGTCCTGCTTTTCATCTGTAAAATGTTTGGAGATATGAAATAGCATGCCTCCAAGTGGGAGTCTTAGGGATTGCGGAGAGTAGCCAAATGACTGCTGAGCATTCACACATAAACCACCCTCACCGCCAATCTCCCACCACCTCAGAAGGTGCCATTAGGAAGAACCAAGCAAAGATCACACAGGCCAGGATCACACACACCACCTTCTTCCCTCCTCACTTAGGCTCCAGATCCTGCTCTAAATATACCTACAGAGAGCTTGGTGAGATCAATAGCCACTATTGTGGGGTGAGTGGAGTGATCTGAGAGATATTTTGGGTAGACAGGCCTCCATGGGCCTTCTGTGCCTATGGATCTGAGTTTTATTCTCTGGCTAGAATCTTCCTGTTCTGCTTTACTTGGGGATACGGCTCATTGAGTAGAAAGAAATTTACTTCTGATTAGGCAAGCAAAATGTGCACCATGCTGCACAACACAGCTTTCTATCAAGCTCCAGTAGAGCTGCTTCACTGAATGTACCAAGCAACCCATGAGCAACCAATGATTTCAAGTTGGTCATGCAAATTAGTTATGTCTGAAAGCACAAGAACTGCATGAAAAGCTGACACATGAGGGCTCCAGGCCAGTCCCCCAATGCATGCAGGAACACATTGTAAGGATAGGACAGCTCTACTCTGCTTGCCCTTGAAACAAAATCTGTCTCTCTCAAAAAAAAAAAAAAAAATCAGTCTGTCTGAGCCTCATCACAGGTATGTTGGTCCAGCTACAGTTTCAGTAGTTAGGTAGCACTACTTTTCCTACAATATCAGTGGTGGGAGTGTGTGTTTGTTTGTGTGTTTGTGTGTGTGTGTGCACAGTAAAACCAATGCAGTCTGTATCATCTGCCAGACAAAAGGTGTGGAGAAAGCTACTGAAGTGTGTTCATTTTTGTTGTTTGTTGTTTTTGGTAGCATGTTGTATACAGTTGCCAAGAAGCTAAAAATAGCTACCATTCCATGTTGGGTGTATGACAGAAATCTGAACCAGTACAGCTCCCTGTTGGGGTAGAGTAGAAACCTGGGCTGTCAGTGCCAACTGTGTGAACAGTCCTTAGAGGACTAAAGAGGTCAAAAGCAAATGTTGACATGCATGAGAAACTGACTAGCATGCAGAAGTTTGTGACGAGCAAAAAAAGGTAAATGTAGCTGTCAGTGCTACTCTTTTTTTCTGGGGTGGAGAGATTGTTCATCCACCTCCATACTATTTTTTTTTTTTAATGAGTAGTTTTCACTTTTTTATGCAGGAGGGGAAAAAACTGCACAAAACAAAATCATGCCATGAAATTAAAAGACTTCACTTCTCTTACCCCCACTTCATTCTAGACAAATAAAATTTTCATGTTCAAGGCCTTTACCTGAAACCCTTCAGTGCTGAATTTGGACACTAAGCATGTTTCTTTAATGAGAACATGATTTCACTGGGACTGACTACCAAGCATGAACATGACTGTACCCTCACAGACTGTAATGCAAGGTAGAGGAAAAGGTGATCCATGGGGTATTTAGATCTCAAACTGTTTAGGGGTTTTTAGGGGTTTTCAAGGCCAAAACAAAGACACTCCGAATTGGGCCTATAAAACTAACAAAAGTCAGTGTAGATGTTGGAGCATTTATCAGTGGCAGCTGGTGGGATCCCTTGTCAGGAGAGCAGTGAATCCACTCCAAGCTTCATAGCAGGCTTTAAAAGAGCAAGCAAAGGTCTGAACTTGGAATCCAAAGTAGACTCAGCACATTAAATGGCTCCTTCAAAGTTCAGATTAAAATCCAAGGCACATCCACTTTCCCAGTGACATGAGAACCCTCAGCTGGCAGTGGCATCTGAGAAATATATTGAGTAGACAGGCCTCCATGGACCTTCTGTGCCTATGAGCCCAAGTCTTAAGTTTTGGTATGTGGGGTGGGGATTGGAACAATGTAAAGAATTAAGGTCTGAACCCTCAAAAGAGTATGGCAAAAATAAGGTTGGTATTAGCAATATTAAACACAGATATTGCTTTCGCAGCTGAGATCATAAATGTATTACCACTGAAAGTAAACATGCCAAAAGAGAGGAGAGGATAGGGAGGAGAGAGGTCTCCACAGCACATAAATTATTAGAGATGCTCCCTTGAGCACCACATCATAGTCCATCATTGAAAAAGAGAATCAGAACATCCCGTGATAAATCTATTTGTTGGTGAAATCATCACTCAGGTGAAATCATCCAGAAAAGAATGATGAAGTAAACCAACACATCATGTCACAACGTGTGTATTTTCTATAGCACCTCAAAGGAAACCATCCAGTGTCCTCCTTGAGAATACCATAACGCAAAGTATACCACCTATCTGGATTTTGTGACAGGTGCCCTTTTGGAATAGAAACCTGTATGATGGATTAGCCATGAAAAATTTCCCTGGAAAGTAGAATAATCATGGACCTTCTTGTAGACCAATAACTGGGACAAATCTCAGCTAAGCTGCATTTTCTTCTCATATTATTAGCATTTTTGAAGAAGTCCATCCTACTGTCCTCGCATGTACTGTAATGACATTGAAATAATGTGTAAACTGGTGTGCAGGTTCAAGACACCATTCTATACTTCAGGTTGAAATTCCAGTTTGAAAATAAGTCTGAAGACCACAGTGCAGCATTTGTGCTGATTGAACTGTTACAATAAGCACTGGCATTTACATGGAACTCTCCATTTTACTCCCAAACATGCTGGCTGGGGTGGGTGAGAGGAAAAAGCTAAAATCAGAGCTTGAGGGAGAAAAATAGGTTTTAGACTACAACTTCTAGAATCGCCTGCCCATCTTGGCCACTGGGTGATTCTGGAAGTTGTAATTCAATAAAGTAACTTTTCCATTTTCTGAATGAAACAGATCATAACACAGTATTTGAGTACAGTGAAATGTAGTATCAGAAATGCTGCACTTTACTTCATAATTACTGTTAGTGGCCTAAATTTGGGACACTCTTTGTTCTGTACGTCACTGTTCTTTGTTTAAATGCCCATCTGAACCTACTTATCTGTCATCTTTCTGACTACTATCCCTTCTGAATCTCGTTCCACAACACCTCCTGCAGCTTCCTTCACTTGGTCATCAAAGTATTTGATTAATTTTTATATGGACCTAAATAAAGAGAAGTGTAATGTTTCAGGAGCAGCATGTCCCAGCCTCACCTGGCAGACTGCAGTCTCCTCCATGCAGGCAGCATGGAGGGCTGCGTCAGGCCCCACAGCTGATGAAAGCATCTGTGTTCTGCAAGGGGCAGTTGGCACACAGGCATGAGACTCATCAAGTTGAATTAAAAAGACTGCAGTGTAAATCTGGCATGCTTCAGATTGCCCTGTCCTTGAGTTTAAAAATAGCCCCAGCCCAGCTCACTCCACGAAAGACCTCCTCTACAGCCAGCTGACTCTGAAGTGAAATTGTAGGTGATTTTGAAGGAAAAAACACAGAGGCACAACAACCTTCAGTTGTCTGCATCCTCATCAATGCTGCAAATGCACTGGCATGTTTGCAGAGCCCAGCAAAGTTTCTTTTTTGAAATCCAACTCCCCAAATTCCATGAGGGCCATTGTAGCAGGGAGATTCTGATAGCTGTGGTTCAAAAAGTAACTTTTTCAAGCTATGCTTGTGTATCAGTCTTAGACATATCAGTCTGGGATTTAACAGTCATGGGAACTCTCTGCAAAAGATTCTGGGATTTATAGCTTGGTGAAAGAAACTCTAATTCTATGTAAAATCGAAGGCTTTCACAGCCAGAATCCATAGGTTGTTCTGGGTTTTCCGGATTTTGAGGCCGTGTTCTATTAGTATTTTCTCCTGACGTTTTGCCTGCATCTGTGGCTGGCATCGTCATTGGATATCCTCTGAAGATGCCAGGCACAGATGCAGGTGAAACGTCAGGAGAAAATATTCATAGAACACAGCCTCAAAACCCAGAAAACCCACAACAACCTATAAACTCTAATTCTGTTAGTGATCACTCTCAGATAGGAATGGAGGTTATTCACAATTCTCCATTTCCAGGTCAACAAATCAATTTTCAGATAGTTGGCAAGCTAGTGACAATTTTGTGCAATCCTGAAGTATTGTTAGGAAATTATTCTGTGGAGAAAAACATATGGGTTTTCGTGCAAAACACTTTTCTGTCTAGAAAATGGACTTCCTGTGCAAAAAAAAAAACAAAGGATAAAAAAGTACTATTCATCCTTATATACGATGTATGTGTGTAAGTCAAGGATTTATACCTCTATTCTAATAGAATTCCAATCAAAGTACTATTTAAAATCAAAGTAATACACACACACACACACAAAAACAGAATGAGGAAAAAAAGAGGAAAAGATGGGGAAGACATATAATATGTCTTCCTACTAATATGCAGTAGGGCTGTGACTCCCCCATCCTGACTGTAATGAAAAATAAAAAACAAAACAAAAAACCCTACCATTACAGATCTAATTAAATAATCCTACTAAAATTACTAATAATCATAACTATAGATTATCACATTGTTAGATTTATTATGACTCAAAAATATCCATAAACATTTTCCAAACTTTACTTTAATTTTTATAAAATTAATTACAAATAAAAAAAGTAAGATATAAAACAATAAAAATATAAATCAATAACAAAAAATTCAGCAAAACCTTTAACTACTATCCCAGTAAAGTAAAGCCTGTAAATAGCTTCTCTATTAATATATATCCCACTGTATCAATTTTTATCACTTCCCACTTATCCCTTTCTGGTTTATTTCGTAAATTTATATTTGTCCCTCTGTTTTACAATTACAAATTATAATACTTTAAATTGAACATAAAACATAAATCGTAAATATTTCCTTAAGACAGCCAGACCACGCAAATACTACATCTCCTATCACTGGTACCCCAATTCAATTCCATTAGGGTAAGTAACTTTCCATTAATCCACTGTCCCATTAATTTATACTTAAAAAAGAAAAAAACTTACAAATTTTTATATAATCACCGTCAGATTATATCTTTTTTGTAGAAAATTTGTTACCAATTTCCATTCTGCATCATAAGTGTTCGTTGCATCTTTCTGTATTTTGGTAAGTTGGTCACAAATTTTCAATTCGTCAAGTTTGAGTAACCATTCATCTATTTCTGGAGTTTGCAAATTCTTCCAATATCTTGCGAACACTGTTCTGGCAGATGTGACCATATGCAATATTATTCTCCATCTACCTCTCACCATCAGTTGTTGATTATCTGGAATAATGTTCAACAGATATAATTCTGGCGTCAATTGTATGTTTATCTCAAGCGTTTCTTCTATCGTTTTGTGAATATTTTTCCAAAACTTTCTTGCTTTATGACACGTCCAGCACATATAGAAAAAAGTCCCTTCTTCCTGATTGCATTTCCAGCAAAGTTTCTTATTGGTATTATACATTTTAGCTAATTTATGTGGACTTAAATACCACTGATAAAGCATCTTTAAATAGTTCTCTTTCAAGTCTTGGGCGAGAGTAAATTTCTGTGTCCTTTTCCAACTTTTTTGCCAATCTTCGAGTTTAATAGTTCTTCCTATATTTTGGGACCATCTAATCATTGTTTGCTTTATTGTTTCCTCCTCCAAGTTTCGGTTCAAAAGAAAAGTATAAATCTTAGACGTTAAATGACTTTGATTCTCTAGGATAGCTTTTTCAAAATCATTCATGTCTGTTTTTGAGAGGAAGCCTTCCAATTTCATGTCCATTTTGAACCTCTCTCTCAGTTGCAAGTACAAAAACCACTGAGTGGGGAAACCGCTTTCTTCTAATTCTGTTCTTGTTTTAAAAATATTAGTGGGTCCTTCAATTATACAATCTTTGTAACAAATCCATTTTTCCTGCTCTGATTTCCATTTTCCAAATAAAGCTTCATGTGGAGAAACCCATTGCGGCATTTTCAGGTATGTTTTTATTTTAATTTTTTTCCAAATCAATAATAGGGATCTCCGAATATAGTGATTTATAAAATCTCTATCCACTTTATCTTTCCCATACCACAGGTACGCATGCCATCCAAATACATTGTCTGCTCCTTCTAATTTCAGTAATCGCTCATCTTTTAAAGTTATCCATTCTGAAATCCACGTTAGGCATGCTGCTTGATAATACAATTTTAAGTCTGGGAGAGCACATCCTCCTCTTTCTTTCTTATCCGTTAATACTTTCCAATTAATCCTTGGACGCTTTCCCTCCCATACAAATTTAGAAATTTCTTTTTGCCAATTCTTAAAACAATTCTCATTTATGATTACTAGAATGTTTTGAAATAAAAAATTCATCTTTGGAAGGACATTCATTTTCACAGCCTCTATTCGGCCTAATAATGATAGTTTCAAATTTCCCCACGATTTTAGTTCATTTTGGATTTCAGACCAGGTCTTTTTATAGTTATTTTCAAACAGCTCTGTACAACGTTTCATAATCCACACGCCCAAATACTTTAGTTTCTTTTCCACTGAGTATCCTGAAGTTTCTATGAGTTCACGTTCTTCCGAAGAATCAATGTTTTTAGTAAGCATTAAAGCTTTAAAGCATTAAAATCTGACTGGAAATTAGATTGATTTTCTGACTTTCTGCAACTTAAAATGGTGCAAAGAAATTATTTAAAAGTGTCGGGTCGAACTAAATTTGGTAAGGAAGCGAGAGGAGATACGGACCTGGGATTTAGGCTTGAGCTCGCCACAGGTAGAGCGGAGCTCGCTGAAACAAGAAGCAAAAAGACAGACATTTCCAGGAGTATTTTCTGTAATCAGCGTGACTTGAGAAGCGTACTGAAGTCCCCAGATGGTTGACAACGGGATAATTTTATAGTTATAGTTTACTGTTTATAGCTTAATTATAGTTTATTAATAGTTTAGTAATTAACTGTTAAATAAGAGGGGGTGGAATCTATTGTAAAGACTAATTTATTGCAAAGATTAATTATTGACAGACTTATACTCTGAATTTAAATTGCAGTATTCGTTTGAGTAATAATAATCATTGGGAATAATTGGGAATATTGGACCGCTGTGCAGCTGTGAACAGGTAAATATAATGATAAGATAAGGCCAGAGACAGATTGCAGCAGGAGTACAAGGTCATTTTTCTCTCTTTCTCTTTCTTTTTCTTTCTTTCTTTCTTTCTTTTTTTTTTTTATAAAGCGCAGCTGGTTTCATTAACTGTTGACTTTCATAGAGAGGCTGGTATATTGATAAGTCTACATATATAATCATACTTAAGTATAAAGTAAATATAAAGTAAGGTTTTTATTGGTGGTGTTTATTAGGAAGATAATAGAGATTTCTGTTTTGTGTTATTTCATTTTTGAATTTAGATATAGTTATATATAGTTATATAAGGTGAATTTAGTATTTGACACTGACATTGCTGATTTACAAGTATTATAGGTCTGTCATTGAAATCAAAACAGACTTGTAGGTGTCACTACAAATTGTTTGGGGTTATATTGTTATAACTGTTTGGTGTTATATTGTTGTATTATTGTCTGAAGAACATTGAAGAATATTGAAAGAGAATTAAGATGGCAACTTACACGACAGTCAAGAGGAAAGCAACCTTACAAGCGGAAGCAAAATTGTCACAGATGGCCACAGCAAGAAGAGGATCAGGAGAAATATCACCTATGGCACCAAGCTTACCAACAGCTCAACCTGATCTATCAATTTTGTTGCAAGAAATTAAAAATCTAAGAGATGATATAAAGCAGGAGATTAGGCAGGAGATCAGAAATGAAATGAAGGAATTGAGAGCAGAAATAAAAACAGAAATAAAAAAGAAATGGACTCTATAAATAAGAAAATACAAAAGGTTCATAAAGACATTTCAGAAATAAAAGAGGACGTGATAAATTTACACACTAAAACAAGGCAATTGCATTCTGAACAAAAAATAACCAAATCCATGCAACAACAACAGGAAATGTTAATTAATATGCATGAATTACGTTACCAAGACAGATGTCTGAAATTGAGAGGTTTAATGGAATTGACGGAGGATAGTCTTTATCAGAGGGTCATACCAGCTCTGGCGGCGTACATAGACACTACAGAAGAAAAGCTTGAAGCAGACATTGATAGAATTTTCAGATTAAACTCGAAATTGGCTAGGGAGAAAAAGTGGGCGAGAGATGTAATAGTCTGTTTCACCAAAGTAAGGACCAGAGATAAAGTGCTCCAAAAAAATTACGATTATAAGCTAATGATTGAGAATAATGAAATTAAAATTTTCAAGGATGTCCCCTTTGCAGTGATTAAAAGTAGACAAGAATATAAATTTCTTACACGTTACTTCAGAGAAGCAATATAAATTTCAGGTGGGAACGGACTGAAGGAGTTTCTATATACTACAGACAGAGGTGGTATAAGATTACAAATATCGACAAAGCTAAAGAAATGTATGAAAAAATAAAAAAAGACTTTGACACTGAACAATCTAGCAACCGCCAAAAGAATTTTCAGGACAAGAAAGAAGTGTCGCCATGAAAGGTAATCAGATTGAGAAAGATGCTGAACAGATCCCAGACGAAGAAGAAGGAGATGAGGTTGACGACTTGGATGAAGAAGAAGGAGAAATAGAAGATACTATTGAAGAGAAAGCTAAAAAAAGGAGAGGGAATTGGAGAATATTGCAGATTTGAAGGGAACTGACGAGTAAAGACTGAATTTGAAATAAAAAAGAAGAGGAAAGAAAAAAAAGGATGGCGATAAATATACAATCTTGGAACATTAAAGGAGTTAATTGGGCTTATAAGAGGAGGCAAATATTTCATTTGTTGGAAAAAAAGAAAGCAGACCTGGTTTGTTTACAAGAGACTAGAATTAGAGAAAAAGATATAAAATACTTGAGAAACCCGAAGTTGGGAAAAATATGCTTCCACCTTCCAAAAGAAAAAACGTGGCGTGGCTCTGTATGTAAACTTGAAATTTAATTTTGAAGAGGTATTTGTGGATAATAATGGCCATTATATTGGCGTTGAGATTGACTTTTTAAACACAAGAATTTTAGCTGTTGGTATATATACTCCCATAGATAATAAGGATAAATTTTTTGAAACATTAGAAAAAGAGTTGCTCGCATATATTCAGGAGAGAGATCAACAGAATATTCTTCTAATGGGAGACTTTAATGCGGTTTTAAACCCAGAGAAGGACAGAGTGTCATCTAAGTCAATTAAAAAATTTCAAGGCAAACTTCCAAAAAGCTTCTTTAATATTATGAATAATTTTGCATTATTGGACATGTGGAGATACAAGTATGGAGATTCCAAGGGTTATACTTTTTATTCGGAACCGCATAAATCCATGTCTAGGATTGATATGTTTCTGATCTCTATACATTTACATAAATATATAAAAGACATGGATATACTACCAAAATTTATATCGGATCATAATTTAATATAACTTAAACTTCAATTGTATCAAAGAAAAGGCTGGAACTGGAAACTGAATCCAGCATTACTTCAGAATGAAGATTATTTGATTCGAATCAAAGAAGAGCTGGAATACTACTTTGAAGAAAACATGCACTCTGAGGCTAAAATGAAATCAATCTGGGATGCCAGTAAAGCTGTCATAAGAGGCTATTTAATTAAATGGGGAACAGAATGGAAGAAGAAGAGGCAACAGAGGTATGCAGAACTAGAAGTCAATCTACAACAAAAAGAAGAGGCTCTAAGAAATGATCCATTGAACAGAGACTTGCCAAATCAGATTAAATTTTTACAAGATCAGCTAAGAAGAGAAAATATACATCAATTAGAGAAAAAGTTGAGAAGAATTAAGCAGAAACATTTTGAATCAGCTAACAAATCAGGAAAATGGTTAGCATATAAATTGAGAAAGGAGATAGAGAGAAGACAAATAACAGATATTAACATCGGTGGAAAGAGAATAACAGAGCAGACCTCTATTCAAAAGGAGTTCTTGAAATATTATGCAAAATTATATAAACAGATGCCTGTTTCTAATAATCGGATATTTCAATTGCACCAGTACTTAAATACAAGAAACATTACAATTATAACGCAAGGACAGAAAGATTTATTGAATGCTTCTATAACAATTGCAGAAATATCAGCGGCAATAAAGAAATTAAAATCAAATAAAGCACCTGGTCCTGATGGTTTCTCAGCAATGTATTATAAAGTATTAGAACAGCAACTGATAATACCTCTTCAGAAAACATTTAACGAAATAATGGTAACTCGTGTACCAGAGACTTGGAAACAAGCAAATATAACATTGATTCCTAAGGAAGGAAAGGACATTAAGAATCCGAGAAACTACCGACCCATCTCATTGCTGAACGTTGATTATAAAATCTTTACTATGATTTTGGCAGATAGATTAAAAAAAATTCTGAAAGATATTGTTCACGATGACCAAAATGGATTTCTTCCAGATAGATTTCTAAGGAATAATATTAGATCGGTGATGAATATGCTTGAATACTTTGAGAAACATAATGAAAAAAAATTAGCGATGATTTTCATAGACTTCGAAAAAGCGTGCGACAATGTGAGATGGGATTTTATGATAGAAGTTTTACAACGAATGGATTGTGGTTTAAAGTTTACTAGATGGATGGAAGAAATATATAAAGATCAAACAGCTGCCTTGTTAATAAACGGAGAAAGAACAGAGGTTTTTGGTATTCAAAAGGGCACTAGGCAAGGTTGTCCGATTTCACCGTTGTTATTTATACTTGTTTTGGAAGTTTTTCTGAGGGAGTTAAGAGAAGATAAGGAGATAAATGGGGTTAAGATCAAAGGACAAGCTTACAAGGTTAAAGCGTACGCAGATGACCTGGTTATCTTCTTAGAGGATCCCAAAGTATCTATAGAAAGGTTGGCGGAGAGATTAAAGGAATTCGAAGAAATGGCGGGCCTTAGGGTGAACATAGAAAAAACTAAAATGCTTACATTTTCCAAACTTTAAAAAAGTCTTCAATTGGTTTCTCTTTGAGAACTCACTTTAATTTGGCCACTCGGGCCAAGTCAGCAACCTTAACAATCCATTTTCTTTGTTGGTGCTTCAATCCACATCCAAGCTTGAGGAAACAATATTCTTGTTGCTGTGGTCATATATCAAAGAAGTGGTCCATATTTACTCTCCAGTTCTTTATCCATAGTGTCCAACAAAAACATTTCTGATGACATTACAAAATTTACCTTTAAAAGTTTCTGAACAAACATATAAATCTTATATCAGTAAATTTTTACCTTCTTACAGGTCTACCATATATGAAGAAAGGAACTCCTCTTATCTTGACATCTCCAACATTGGTTTGAAACATTCTGGGACATTTTGGTTATCTTATTTGGGGTTAGATACCATCTATACTCCATCTTATACAGATTTTCTTTTAAATTACTGCTTGAGGTAATTTTTATATCTTTGGACCACATTTTCCCATACATACATATGCACATTATGCCCCAAATTTTGGACCCTCATACTCTTTTACAAGTTCATCTTCTGTCTCTATTTTCAAAAACGACTTACACAGTTTTTAAATCACATGGTCTTCTTTTCCATTTTTCTTTTTTCCCCAAATGTAACTGTTCTGTTCCACAAACCCAATCATCTGACCTGGGCTCCAGATAATTCTTTTTCTTCCCCTTCCTTCTGTCTTCCCAAAAAAAGTACAAAGATTAGTGTGCCTAATAACAAAAGCATTTCCTCCAGACTTAAACTTTTTTTTCTGAGTCAGTATGCCTTCTTGTCTTACTGAATGTGAGAGAAAGAGGGGCACCCATCCTAACAAATTATAGCAACCTAATTTACTGAAGCATATTTTTAACTTTAGTGTTAAGAGGGGGAAAGTTAGGCAAAATTGCTAGAAAAAGAATCATTGAATTAACAACTTGACAAATTAATCGTGATGAGTCTATGGGAAGTTCATCTCTAATTTAGGATTCCTCCTTTAATCATGGAGTTATAATGGTTTCTACTAGAGACATTTATAGAAAATTAGAATGGTGGAACACCTTTCTCTAGGGCAGTGGTTCTCAACCTGTGGGTCCCCAGATGTTTGTGGACTTCAGCTCCCAGAAGCCCCAGCCACTATGGTCAATGCTCAGAGCTTCTGGGAGCTGAAGTCCAAAAACATCTGGGGACCCACAGGTTGAGAACCACTGCTCTAGGGGTCTGCTGGAGCCCAAGCCTACATATCTTCAGGAACTATGCTGAAATTGTTTTGGCTATGCTGACATTTGGCAGACAGAATTAAGCCTATGTGTAACTCCAACTGAAGAAATCTATAAGAAGAGTCAAAACAAAATAGAAATTCTTCGCATTTGTCTGTCCCTGGCCTCTTTGTTTTAAAACAATATGATTATGAAACAATACCATGCCTTGGATGCTGGTTTGAATGAACTTCAGAACAAAGAATACTGAAACCTAATGTCAGTCCAAGACACTGCAATGCCCAGTGCAATCATATCAATGGAAAGATAATAAGGATTATTGGACTGAATCTGATAAGATCAATGACATTTTTCCTTAATATTCCATCAACCAGAGGAAAAAACTCCAAGAGTTTTTCAGAAGGGCATGACAGAATTAACAGTCTCTTGCTGACAATAACCAACACCTGGAAGTTGGACATACTTGGATCTAGAGACTCAGTTTGCAGCCATTGCAGCCAGCAGCCACTAAGCTATCCGTGTATTTGAATCCCAACTCTTATTTTTCCTCATTTTATCCCTGCAACAACCTTGTCAGATAGGCTAGGTTGGGACAAGGTCACCTAGTGAGATTCATGGCTAAGCAGAAGCTTAATCTCAAGTCTACTGGCCCATGGCCAGCATTACCTCAATCTGTTACATTATATCAGCTCTCTGGTTTGATCTACCTGTCTCCCAATTATACATCAGTTCTGTTTTTTGCCACTAGAATGATGCATTCTATCCCTTCATTCTGCATTGCAGGAATATATTCTTCCTTTTCTGTGCCTTAAATGTCTCCAGGTTTCAGTGGGTAACCACTCATTTTCAAAAAGATTTTTGAGAGGATGACTAAATTTCCCCGTTCCACTCCCTTCCCCACCTGTTATGTTATGCCACATCTTGTAAATATGTCTCCAGAGTTCTCTAGGGAACAAGATACTTCATAATGGAATTACATTACATCAGCCTGTGATGGATTCCTGGAATTAAGGACCAGAATCCTGTATGGGAGATACCCATGCATAAGCACCATAGTTATGGCAGCTATGCAGCAAATCCTGGCCCAGCTCCTCCAATCCACACTCACTAGGAAGCAGCTGCTGTTGATTTTCTGATTTCCATTTCAGTAACTTATTTCTTAGCTTTCCTGATTTGATCTACCTCATGTCCAACAATTTAAATACATAGGCTGGCATCCTGTTGGTGAATTGCAATGGCATAAGTTGGATGGATGTAAACCATCACAACTGACAGTTTTGGTTGCTGCAAAAGTCAGAATTCTGTTCTGACCAAACCACAGGAAAAAAAAACACACCTAGTAAGCAATGCAGCCCCACGAACATGACCATTTCCATATTGTTGGAAGGTTGGCATATGGGCAGGGATGCAGCCAGCTATTTTCCTGCAGCTGGACATACTGCAAAGACATCATCTATAGGGACCTCGCAAGAGTCCTTGGAGATCCCTGCAGATGTCTGAAATAAATAAATAAATGCTTTCAAACAAATTGTATCATTGACTTTTAAATGAACAAGTCAAATGTGGCTGTTTAGCCTCTTTCCTGCCCATATAGTTACGTTATGCTCTATGATTCTGATGGAACATATAGGGAAACATATAAAGAAAAGCCCAAGGGCACCAGTTGAATGGAAAGTCCATTGAAATTCATGTTGAAATTTACAGAAAAAGAATGATGAGCAAGTAGCAGTGGGAGTTGCCCATCAAACAGCGGTCACCAAATCTGATCTCTAGGTTCTTGGACTGCTTCTTTCTTGCTTTTACTTTCCTTAATGGCCGCCATGGCATACCAGTACTGACCTGTTTCTTCAGAAAGGATTTATCAGTGGAATTAAGTGTGGATCTAATAAAGTGTGTGGATCTAATAAAGACCAAAAATAAAAAAAAAATAAAAATAAAAAATAAAAATAAAGTCTGGGGAATGACTTGTCTCTTTGTGGTAAAGTGCAAGCTATGAGTATTAATGTGATGTTGTGGTTAAAGTGTTGAATTTGCACATTTCAGGATCTAGGCCCTACTGAACCATGAAACTCACTGGGTGACCCCGAGCTAGGCATGTTCTCTCAGCCTGACTGAGAAGGGAGCCATGTACGCCACCATAAACATGCATACATGCAGAAGGTTCCAAGTCCGATTCCCTAGCTCCTCAAGGTAGGGTTTGGGAAGACTCAGGGCTAGAGCCCAGGAAAGCAACTGTTATCCAATGCAATGGCCTTGCAATGTATACAATCCTTTCCTATGTCAAACTTGGCACGAGGTGTCAATGGTGTAGTTGTGGGGCAGGATGAGAAAATGAGGATGTTGCCCCCCCAATAAGAATGCTGGCTCTCAAATGAAATTTTCCTTTATTCCCCAAATTTCTAGGATTGGACACTGAAAATTGTTTACGCAAAACCCCTACATGTGCTGTGTTCCCATTCCCTTGCTGACTTTGCCTGCTTCTTTTCTTCTGGAGTCTATACTGTATTTTTGAGTGTTTGACTGATGTTTTAAGTTACTGCATTGCTGGAAATTTGGGAAATGAAGAAAAAAATCATGGTGAGGAGATTCTTAACTGAAGAGACAAAGAGCCCTTTGCCCTGTGGGTGATGCACTCTAAGTGGTAGAGCCTTAGCTGGCAAGATGTAAGTGACTAATAAAAAAGTTAAGAATTTCTACAGTATTGGGTTTCCTAAATGTTATTTTCTTTTCCCCTCTTCCTTCTCCACCTCTTCACTGAAAATGAGAGTCGTTCCCTCCCTCCCCAAGTTACAAAGGATTGTTCTGGCTGTTTGATTTCTCCATTGCCTGGCATTTTCTTCTGAGGCTGTGACTTTGATGTGCTTTGCTGGGAATAAATTTGCGCACACCTGTCGCAGAGAGCACTGATCTAATACAGAAAGTGGCACCAGAGGATCCTTTTAAGCTCCGCAGCATCTCAGGTTTCTCACCCAATTGCAAAGGAGGCATCACTTTCTTATCTGCTAAAGAAAAAGTCAAACAACAGCAACTGCACATATAAATAATGGTGTCAACAACTGTCAGCTAAATGTGTCAATGACATTCCCCTTCTGAGAACAGTTCAGTCTTTATTTTCCCATGATGCAGTTTACTGTTGGCTTCCCCTGGCTCAGAGAAATGAAATTGTTGTGAGACAGAATGTACTTCCTCAGCCATAGAATTTGCTAAAGGGACAAACTGTGTTATACAAGTATAACAATCCCTCAAGAGAATTGAGAAGAACCTTCATAACCTCAGCTGGGTTGGTGGGTGCGCTTAAAAAAAATTAGGACACATTATTACCACATCGCTCAAGCTCAGCCTCTCTCTGCCTGCCCAACTCTAATTTTCTTCCTTAAGAAGATGTGAACATAATGTAAGGTGCGTATGTGTGTGTGTTCTGCATTCGACACTTGCCTTCAGTGAGTTGGTTCCCAGGGCAATTGACAAAAAGATAATCAGTAATAAAAAAAAGAGAGACAATAAAAATAGTAAAACTGGCAATTAAAAGCAACAGTTTAACAATTGAAACTCACAGTTCAAAAGATTAAACAGACTGAGAGAATTTAAAGGGATATCAGTGGCAAGAAAATGATAGCAAAGTAGTTGCTATGTGTGTCTTTCTGAGAAGCTTTCCTCAGGAGGTGCTACCATATTGGTCTGTTGTAGCAAAAGGAAGACAATCAACTCATTTGAAATATGGTGCTGGAGGAGAGTTCCACAGATAGCAGGAACTGCCAAAAAGACCAATAAATGAGTCCTAGAGCAAGTCAAGCCTGAATTCTCATTAGAAGCAAAGATGACCAAACTGAGGCTGTTGTACTTTGGCCATATCATAACAGAATTTGCAGGACCTGAGCAGGGCTGCTGATGACAGGGTGTTTTGGAGATCTCTCGTTCAGAGAGTCACCATAAGTCAAAGGTAACCTGATGGCAATTAACAACAAATCAAAACCACAAGGAGTTGTGTGGGACCTGATTCACTGCAGCATGAGTTTTCCTAGTTACACAGACTACTTCCTCTGTGAATTTGGAGAAGCAGGCTGTGTGTCATGAAAGCTCAAGATATAATAAATCTCCTAGCCTTGATGGTGCCATCTGATATACAGAGTAGTCTCTTTGATGAGTTCCATAAGTGAGATGCCACTAATGAAAAGTCCCCTCATTGCTGTTTTGCCTCACTTCATATGATAGGGTATATGAAAGAGAGGAAAATCTAACTTGTTGATTTCAGTGCTTGGGGAGCAGTGGCATATCTAGCATAAAGAGTGCCTAGAGCAAGTGTGGAAGTTGTGCCTCGTCCTTCTTATCCCTACTCCTACCTCCTACTCCTACATGCACAGATTTTTTCTGCCTCCCTGTATGTCTGGGGCACATACCCTACCTGCCCCACCCTAGATGCACCTCTGTTGGGGAGGGTGATGTGTGAATAGACGTTTCTAATGAGATGGTACTACCCCCCACCCCACCCCATACACCCATCAACATCATTCATTTGCATCCTGCCTTTTTTCCAGAACTGAGCCTCAAGGCAGGTTCCAAAAATTAAAAGAAATACATACAAAAGCGCATACAAAGGTGTAAGCAAAACCACTGACAATGTTATTGTTAAAATGCAATTAAATGATCCACAGAATTAAAACCATTTAAAACAAATTCAGTAAAAGGACAAAAGATACAGGTCAATAACACAGTGCAGGCATACCTCAACTAACAATGTCTCTGGTAAAGAAATTCCTTTAAAAAAAAACTTTTTGCAGGAGCCCAGCCCAACCATTTGAATTTGCAACAACTCCATTCAATCTGGCATCAGTATGTGTGGCTGGCTGGCACATATTATTCTTTAGGGAGCTATGTTAGCCTGCCTGTTTTTAATAGCTCCTTTATTCATTAAGATAAACCAAATACCTGAATGAGAGTGAATAATTTAAGGATATTGGGGAGGCTAGGAATAAAATGAAGTAACCAAATGAAGCAAAGGTACATAATGGTTTTGTATAAAATCTTATGAAATTAATGGGGTCCCCATAAGTTAAGAGATTATTTGAAGGCACATATATCTTTATATCTCCAGCGAGACTGGAATTCTTAGAAAGAAGAAAACTGGATGCAGTGTTACTGCAGGTTAGGCCTCCTTGGAGATAGCATAAAAATATCATTTTGATATCAATAATTTGGCTGTCTTCCACCACCCCTCTCCACGTGTTTGTGAGGCCCCCGGACAAGCACAGAACTAGGCTCAGCCATCAAACGCTGCAATATCCCAGAACAATACAGGCAGGCCAGAAATAGCCAGATCACCGCTTTAGGAGACCTCTCTGCAAACACCCTCATTATGTATGCACGCTGTTTACAAAGGACTCCCTGCCCCGAGCAGGTGACTTGGCAAGCTAGAAGCTTAAAGGCCAAGCACTGAGCATTTGCATACAGTCTACTTCTTTGTCAATTTGGACTTAACTCAATCATGCTAAATTGTAACCTTTTGGAGACATTGTCTCTCACCCAAAACTCATTGTTGTCCCCAAGTAAGGCATAGCCTGCAGTCCCAATTCACCCTATAAAAACCCCAGATTCCAAGACCTTCCTCGGATTGCTCTGAACTTCCATCAAGCCTTGCTGCTGCTGTGCTTGGCGAGCTCCCCTCAGCTAATCAAGCTGAGTTTCTTCGCTGCACCCCCAGATTCTCCCGCAAGGTCCAGGATGACGAGACAGGTGTCGTATCACCCATTTTTCCCTGAAAGTTTCTATCCTTAATTCAACCTCTGATCTCTTAGTTAGCTGTGTGAATGTGGTGTCTTTAATATTTGTTTGTATGCAATAAAATATCATTTCCACTACTTTAAACCTGTCTGGCTGCTTGACTGACCTGACCCCGTAGACCAGTGGTTCTCAACCTGTGGGTCCCCAGATGTTTGTGGACTTCAGCTCCCAGAAGCCCCAGCCACTATGGTCAATGCTCAGGGCTTCTGGGAGCTGAAGTCCAAAAACATCTGGGGACCCACAGGTTGAGAACCACTGCTGTAGACGCTGGGTTGCAAGATCCTGCTAAGTTACCCTGCCTCTCACTAGCTTAAGCGAGTGCTCCAGCTAATTTTCCCCAAAATTCCGCTTCATTGTTTGGTTAATTAGGTGTCCCTCCCGGGACCCCCAGTAAACAGGGTAACAGCAGACTGCAGGCTGTTTCATACTACACAATTATAGCACTATATTTCCACTTTAAGTGGCATAGTTGCAGGAAGTCCCCACCTTTTGACACCCCATTATCTGATGACTTGCTCTTTCAATGCTTCCAAAGTTAGGACAAGTTCCATTCATTCCACTCTTTCATCAATTCTTCTTGCCTATGGAGGTTCACTTGGAACTGCTCACTGGTGTGCGCCACTTGCAAAGCAAGCTGAGAAGGGAAAAAAGGGTCCTCAGCCAGCTGAGAGACATTGCAAGCAGTATGTGCACAGTTGGTAACATGTGAACCTCCACAAGTTCTTTATGCTCCCTACAGTACAGTAATTGGATTCCACTTTTCAAAGAATTCCATTTTCTGACGGTGGTTTGGTCCCTAACCTGTCAGATAAGTGGGAAAACCTGTATCCTGGGGTTCATAGTTTGGTAAGACACTAGAGAAGCTCTCTGGCTGAGAATTCTAAACACTCCTCATATATGCTGCCTTGAGTTCATTGGAGGAAAGAGGATAAACAAGAGTAGCAGCATCAAGGACAACAAGTAGTATAGATCCTGTGGTTAAACTAGTACAGTGTCCTATAGCACTACACAGATGGCAGGAGTCTTTGGCTTTTGCTGCAATAAACTAAAACAGGTACTCTATGGGAAATGATTAAAACTGGGTATTGCAAAAGACTGGATTAAATGAAGGGATGGATCACATACAAATGGTACAAACAGTGCAGTATCATCACCCATTTACATCTGAGCTGGCCTGGATCCCATTAATTTCAGCTTTACAAATGAATTGCCAAATTTATTATAATTTATATCTATTCATCTGTTTCCAAACTTGCTACTTTCATATGTCATCATCATTGTCACCATCTTTATTTATGAATTTTTCCTCAAAATTGGGACTAAAGGCAGGTTACAATTTAAAACAAGCATAATATAGCTAAAAATATAATATGATCAACATTAAATAAGAACGAAACTCTCACAATGTTAAAACAATTTAAAACATACATCAAAAAAACTTGGACTCCATGCTCAAAGCCGAGACCAAGAGTACACCCGAACTGCAAATCTGTGCCTTCAAGGGGTGTGTAACCCCATCCTGCACAGACTGAATCCTCATACCCTGATGTGCCTTTCAAATGACCAAGAGCACCTCTGTCCTTGTCCAGATTAAGGTTCAATTTGTTTACTCTCATCCAATCCATTCCTGATGTCACACATTGGATTACAATCAAAACAGCTTCCTTGGCATTAGGTGGAAAGAAGACACAGAGTTGGTTGCCACCAGTATTCTGGTTGCTCCAAAGCTGAAACTTCTGGATAACTTCACCCAGTTTTCTCATGTAGATGTTGAATGGCATGACAGACAGAACAAAACCCCGAGAGACCCCACCAGTAAGTGGCTAAGGAGCCAAACAAGACTCTCCTAGCACTATCTTCACCCCTTGAGGAAGGAAAGGAGCCACAGAAAGATATCATGGCTGATAGTATGGAAAATACGGAAAATACTGAAAGTACTGAAAACTGTCAAGAGGTACAGCAGAAACAAGAGGAACCTACTCTCTCTGCCCAGTTTGGAGTGTAGGTCATCTACCATGGCAACTTAAGTTGTCTCTGGCCCTTTCCACACCAGGGTATTAAAACGGTGCAGAGCGACCTCCAACGGATGTCTTCTGCACCATGGAGTGGATTGGGGCAGACTATTTTTCATAGTTCCGCACCTCAATCCGCTCCAAAGTGACCAGAACTGGTGGTGCAGCATGTTTTTTAAAAACCTCTTTTCAGAGGTTTTTAAAAAGTACGGAGCATGCAGCCCCGTGCAGCTCCGTCGCCGCGCTCCAGTGCAGATTTGCAGGCGCGCACTAGTGCGTGCCTGCAGATCTGCTGGGGGTGGGCTTTAGGCTGGCGAGCTTCTCCAGTTGGTGGAGAGCCTCCGCCAGCCAGAAGCTGCCGTTTTAGATGCCGAGGCCGCCATTTTGGATGCCAGAGGACTGCAGAACAGCGAGATCGCGCTGCTCCTCATGGCGACGGACTTACCCAGCTGCTGGTAAGCTCTGTTTTAGAGCGTTTTCCCCTGTTTCCCCCTCCATGTGCAGAAAGGGCCTCTGTCTCATAGCCAGACATGAAACCAGATCGAAATGGATTAAAATAATCAATTTCATTCAAGAATCCCTGGTGCTAGGGGATAGGATAATGCTTCTTTCGCAATAATGCTTCTTTACAGATAAGATCCAATTAAAATGTCTCGTTGATCTATGCAATCAATATGGTTTGTAATAGTGCAGTTTAATTGTCTAAATTTAGAAAGATGCATTATACTTATTTACAATCACAGCTAAACGCAAATCTGTATACATTTTCCTCCTTTCCATGATCTTCTGGGTATCCATCATTTCATAGGCATAATAGCAAAACTACTGGTGGCAAGAGAATTTTCACTGTACTCAGTGTCCCTGATTTCACATTTCCATCCTCAGATAAGCAGCAACCATTAGCAATACTGCACGCTGCAAATAAAGTGTGATGTAAGAAATAAGCGTATTATTTGACTGCAGTTGTGGCCTTCCTTTTAGTTTAAAAGACTGAGTGCATTTTAACAAAACAAGATCTTAATCTCCATCTAGAATGCTTTTTGTTGTTGTTGTTGAAAAAAGATTTTTGAAGTGTCCTGGCAGGCGGCTTATTATGTATTTTGTAATCCTGTCAACAGCTCAAACAATTGATCACTCAATCAATCAGTGGGGTGGGAGGGAGTGATTGTGTTTTTTGCTCCTGCATTTATCTGTGCAAATAATATTGACTCTTTTGCAAGATGAGGATTAAGATTTCAGATGGAGTTGGCCTCAGGCTAACATGACTGTTAACCTGAATAGGATCTTTTCTCCTGCATAATCAGATTGTTGGATTAATTTACAGTGCAATCCTATGTGTTTCTATTTGGAAATAAGTTTCCTTGAATTCAGTGGAGCTTATGTTAAAATGAATGGCTGTAGGATTGCAGCTTTACAGAATAAGCCTGTGAATGTTTGTTCAGAATCAAGTCTAATGAGTTCAATGAGGTTTACTTTTAGGTAAGTGTTCATAGGAGTGTTCATGGGAGAGTTACAGAAAGGGACTTGGAAGCTAATGCTGACCTCTCACTTTTGCTATAAACTCCTTCAAGTAGCCTTCCATGAGGTGCTTTTTCTTAATGTCAGCTTCCCATCTGTAAAATGAAAGCTGTGATCAACTCAACAGGGTGGGACTGAATACAGTAACAATAGTACATCACACATACCCTCCAATTGTCCTGATTTCATAGAGACAGTCCCTATTAATTCTTTCTTATTCCACTTTTTTTCCCCCAGCTGCTTTTAAAACGTCCTGGTTTCTCTTCCTTCCTTCCACCTTTTCCTTTATCTTTAGTGCAGTCTCAATTGCTGCAAATTCAGTTCAAAGGACAAAGTTAGTTTGCATTCAATTAACACAACAAAGGTGAGAAGAGAAGAGGAACCAAGGCTTGCCCTTCCTAGTAGGATCAGATAAAAATAAATCACTGCATCCTTTCCTGGTGTGTGTGTTTTTCCTTATTAATAATTTTCAACCATCCTGATCATACTTTGATGTTGCTTGGCTATGGTGTCTGGTTTTCATGTGTGAAATGTTATAACATGCAAGCATATCAAATGAGAGTCAGTACAACTCTGGTCCCCAGGGTTTGAATCCCTGCTTGGCCATGGAAACCCATTGGCTGACCTTAGGCAAGTCTGGCACACTCAGTGTCAGGCCCTTTCTGCAAGACATTGTCATCCCACATTGGGGATGAGAGAAGGACAGGACTCAGACAATGGTTCTGCATTACATCATCTGGGTGCTCAGCATGATCACGCAGTAAATCATTGACGGGTTTTCCCTGTCAATGACTGCCAATTGTGCAGCCCTCCTGCCACCCACACACATGTACCTGCTGTGCAGAGGTCGTGGAAGTACAATGGCTGCGCTTCCTGCCCCAGCACGGCCTGGGACAGTATCCAGCTGCACAGTAGAAGGAAGAGGTGGTACCATTGTGCTTCCTCCATTCACGGAGGTAGCCTGTGTGGAGAGGAGCCCTCCTGTCATGCTCCCTTCCCAGGAGAGGCTCTACCAAGATCCCTGTAGGACACCGCCAGGATCTGGTAAGCTATGGAATGGGCCCCAGAGGAGGTCAAAGGCAATCCTGCTCTGAACAAACTTAAGGTTGCCTAAGTCAGAAATGACAAAGGCACACAACAACAACAACAACAACAACAACAACAACAACTGAACATGTCATGGGGGATTAAAAACAGCAGAGGTGACCAAATCCTGAGACCCACAATGGAGCAAACCACTTTGGATTACAGGGGCAGGTTGATGATTTTGATTGTTTCCCTGTTTACAAATGGTCCTCAAACATAGCTAGCTTCAATGTGGTATGTTCCAGATGCTCTGGATGACAACTTTCAAAAACCTATAACTGGTGTGGCAAATGGTGATGGATGTTGGAACACTCAACTGGGATGTAGCTATCAAATTTTGGTCTTTCAGGCCAGCTTGGCCAATAGTCAGGAATTCTGAGAGTTGAAGCTTAAAGGCCCTTTTACACTATGCAATTATAGCACTGTGGCTCTACTACAACTGACATAGTTCCATATAATCCTGGGATTCACAGTTTAGGGAGGAATATTTAGAATTCTCAGTCAGACGGCTCTGGTGTCTGGCCAAACTATATACCCGGGCTGAACTATATATCCCATAGAATAGAGTTAAAGTGGGACAATAGTGCTATAACTGTGTAATGTAAAAGGGCCCTCTAGCCTGGATGACCAAAATATGAGAACTACTGCCTTAAATTTTTTTAAAAAATCACATCAGAAAGAGTTTAGCCCTACGCACCTTCTGTAATATTAAACATCTGTTAATAATACTTTGAAACAAAGCTATAATTTCTCAGTGAAGTAAGAATGCAAAAAGATACTGCCTGCAGCCAAAAAGAAAGAAAAGCTTCATTGGATGATATTCTTCAAACAGTTAAGGACAGACAAGAAGCAAAAGTAAAAGGTGACAGAAATAGGATTGTAATCCTGAATGCAATTGTTCAGCAACTTGTGTGCAAAGACAAGGCAAACAAGTACGAATAGTCAGTGCAGAGACAACAAAAAGGTATAACAACAGGCCTCTTCAACAAGATCTGAGAAGCCAGAGGAAAATTTAAACCAAGAGTGAAATTGCTATATGACCAACAGGAGAATACACTACTGTATATGACCAAAAAGAAAAGATAGAAATAATACACTGAAGAACTATATAAAAGAGATGGAAAGATGACAGATTCTTTCAAGGAAGGACAATTTGAAGATGAATCTACAATTTTAGAAAATGAAGTAGAAGCTATACTCAATGCACTTGGAAGAAATGAATCACCATGAACAGATGGCATACTGATAGAGCTTTTTCAAGCTATAGAGATACAATCCACTAAAATTCTAACTAAAATCTCCGAACAAATATTGAAAACGAAGCAATAGGCCACAGGCTAGAAATGATCAATATATATTCCAGTTCCCAAGAAAGAGGACACCAGAGATTGCAGTAACCACCAGGCCATTGCGTTGATCTCCGTGCAAACAAAGTGATACTAAAAAAGAGAGAGTTTGACCATGTGTGGCATGAGAAATACCAGATGTCCAAGTTGGGTGTTACTGCAGTTTAGGCCTACCTGGCGATAGCACTAGATATCAGCCTTACCATACCACCCCACTCCACGTGGTTGTGAGGCCCCCGGAACAAGCACGAAACTATGATGGCTGAGCTAGCCATCAAATGCTGCAATATCCCAAGACAATACAGGCAGGCCAGAAATAGTCAGATCACCTCTTTAGGAGACCTCTCTGCAAACACCCTCATTATGTATGCACGCTGTTTACAAAGGACTCCCTGCCCTGAGCAGGTAACTTGGCAAGCTAGAAGCTTAAATGCCAAGCACTGAGCATTTGCATACAGTCTACCTCTTTGTCAATTCGGACTTAACTCAATCATGCTAGATCGTGACCTTTCGGACACATTGTCTCTCACCCAAAACTCACTGTTGTTCCCGAGTAAGGCATAGCCTGCAGTCACACTTCTCCCTATAAAAACCCCTGATTCTGAGACTTTCCTCGGATCGCTCCCGAGTTCCAGACCGCCTCCCTGCCGCTTTGCTTGGTGAGCTTCCCCTCAGCTCCATGTGCTGAGATATACCAAACCCCAGCATCGCTCTCTATCTTCTTCCGGGCTTCAGGAACAGGTGTCGTATCACCCAAACCAACTATCCCTCTGAAAATCCTGCTATCTTACTCACACCTTTATTTTCCTTAGTTATCTGTGTGTGTGTGTTGCTTACATTGCGTGCCTGTATTTAATAAAGATCATTAATTATTTTCAAACCGGTCTGCTTTTTATGATAGAGTTACTTCCTTGATAGATGAAGGGAATGCTGTGGACGTAGTATATCTTGATATCAGTAAGGCCTTTGACAAAGTTCCCCATGACATTCTTGCAAAGAAGCTAGTAAGATGTGGGCTGGACAGGGCTACTGTCAGGTGGATTTGTAACTGGTTGACTGACCGTACCTAAAGGGTGGTCACCAATGGCAGATTCTCATCCTGGAGAGAAGTGACTAGCGGGGTGCCACAGGGTTCTGTCCTGGGCCGGTGCTGTTCAATATCTTCATTAATGACTTGGATGAAGGAATAGAGGGCACGCTGATCAAATTTGCAGATGACACCAAATTGGGAGGGGTTGCTAATACGCCTGATGACAGGATCAAAATTCAAAAGGACCTGGACAGATTGGAGAGCTGGGCCAAGGCTAACAAAATGAATTTCAACAGAGAGAAATGTAAGGTCCTACACTTAGGCAGAAAAAATGGTATGCAGAAATATAGGATGGGGGACACGTGGTGGCTAACAGTATGTGCGAAAGGGATCTAGGAGTCTTAACAGACCACGAGCTGAACATGAGTCAGCAGTGTGATGCGGCAGCAAAGAAAGCCGATGCAATTCTTGGTTGCACCAATAGGAGTATGGTGTCTAGATCGAGGGAGGTATTGGTACCACTTTATTCTGCTTTGGTTAGACCTCATCTGGAATACTGTGTCCAGTTCTGGGCACCCCAATTCAAGAAGAATATGGATAAGCTGGAGCAGGTCCAGAGGAGGGCAACCAAAATGGTGAGGGACCTGGAAGCCATGCCGTGTGAGGACAGACTTAGAGAGCTGGGTATGTTTAGTCTGCAGAAGAGAAGGTTGAGAGGGGACATGATAGCCATGTTTAAATATTTGAAGGGATGTCATGTCGAGGAGGGAGTGGGCTTGTTTTCTCCTGCTCTTGAGACCAGGACAAGGAGCAATGGATGCAAGCTGCAGGAGGGGAGATTCCACTTGAACCTCAGGAAGAATTTCCTGATGGTCAGGGCTGTCCGGCAGTGGAATGTGCTGCCATGGAGTGTGGTGGAGTCTCCTTCTTTGGAGGTTTTTAAGCGGAGGCTGGATGGCCACTTGTCAGGAGTGCTTTGAGGGTTTTCCTGCATGGCAGGGGGTTGGACTGGATGGCCCTTGTGATCTCTTCCAACTCTACATTTCTATGATTCTATGCTTCTTGACTTGGCCTTACCCCGTATAACTGGGTTATAAGATCCTGCTAAGTTACCCTGCCTCTCGTAACGCTAAGCAGTGCTCTGAGCTAATTTTCCCCACCTATAGTAGAGTACGTTTTGGAGTCCCTCCTGGGACCCCCAGTAAACAGGGTAACATGGGTTCCGAAAAGAAGGAGGCACTGCAAGTCATATACATTGCAAACATACATTAGGTAATGGTGTGTATCAAACTGTTGCAGAAGAAATTCAGCCTGTGCTTTATAGTTTATAGCAGAGCCTTTAACTGTATAGTTCATGAAAAGCTATGGATCATTTCAAGAACTGAGTGTACCACAACATTTTTTTATTGTCCTGGTGCATAGCTTATACTCAAGACAAGAGGCCACTGTCAAATTAGAATATAGGGAAACAGCAGTTGCCATTGGCAAGGGGATCAGAAAAGGCTGTGTTTTATCACCCTATCTAATTTATACATTAAATATTCCATACAGAAAGCTAGAATAGACTTGCAGGAAAGAGACATGAAAACTGGAACATCAAGAAATGTAGATGATGCCATATTACTAGCAAAAATTAGCAGAATTTGGGATGACTATTGAAGAAAGGCAAGGAAGAAAGTGCAAAGGCAGGGTTACAGTTTGTTTATTTTTTAAAAAAAATTACTGGCATGATTGTATATTTTGTTGTTATGTGCCTTCAACTCATTTCCAAGTTATGGCAACCCTAAGGAGAACCTGTCAGAGGATTCTATAGGGCTGAGAGTATTTGGGACACCCAAGGTCACCCACTGGATTTCCAGGGCTGAGTGGGGAATAAAAGCCTGCTCTCCAGGGTAGTAGCCCAATGCTCTCATGATTGTATATACAAAGTTAAAAAAAAATTTTCATTGTCTGTATTTCTTTTCTGGCCATTATTATTATTCATTTCATTTCATGATTATTACTGAAAGCAATTTTGTTTTGGAGAAGTGTTAAAAATTATCTCCACCAGACGTCAAATATATTAGGTATACCACTGTTCAGCCTATAATGGAGGAACCAGAATCTCCCTCCCTGTACAAGCCTGCTGAGGTCTTGAAGCTCTTCAGGGGAAGCCCTTCTCCGTGTCCTACTACCCTCAAGGACACTTCAGGTGGAGATATAAGAGAGAAGCCTTTCTCAGTAGCAATGTCACTGCTCTGGAACTCCCTAGCAAATGATGCTGAGCTTGAGCCACTCATTTTTTCTTTCTCCCAAGATCTTTTCATCGCGGCACATCCTGGGCCATTTCCGCACAAGACTGTTATAGCGCTGTTATTCCACTTTCAACATCCTATGGAATCCTGGGGTTTGCAGTTTCAGGAGGGGCCATTTGGGGTCACTTTTATGAGTGGGTGCTGTTATTTTTTTTAATCTAATTTTAAATTGTTTTGAAAACTTTTTTTTTACTGCTTTTATTCTCTTTATGTATTTGTACTATTATATTGTAAACTGTGGGAGCCGTACTTGTGGGCAAGCCCTGTTTGTGACAGCAAAGCACAATATAAATTGAACAAATAAATAACAATCCAAACTCCATAAAGTTCAGCACAGCTCTCTTGAACATTTGGTGCTCTAGCTCCAGTAATTCATTTCACAGCTCCCAATTAGATGCACTTTGTCTAGTTGCTTTCCTTTAGCTTCTTCTCTCACTTTCCACTCAAGCTCAAAGTATTCCACATTTGCTTTATGTTGTTTTGTGTTCTAACCTGCAAGATTTTGCCCCTTGGTTCCCAATGCTGTCTTGAGAAGCCACCTGCTTCACCCTGGAACATAATCTAATCTCTCTTTTTGGCAGCTACTACAGTCAGATGCCTGACCCTCACATGGAGGCTGAGTCCTTGTAATATGGGATTATACCCAGCCAGCTCACGTGCTCCCAGAAACTGGGGACACATTAGCAGAAAAAACACAGACAGTTGCTAGGAGGGAAGTGCTGAGGACAGAACAGTACTAACCTTTTACCCCTTGCAAATAGCCTCTTTTGTGTTATATTTTAAAAGCTGATTTTCCTCCACCCCCAGTTCTGATTCATGCATTCTTCCTATTCATATGCCTTATGCTGCTGTGTGCCCACTGAGATAAGTGAAAAAGTTGCTGGAGCCCATAAAGAATACCACAGCTGTCTTCAAGCATTTCCTACCATTTCTCTTTCCTGACTTTAGCAATCCCATAATGGTACATCAAAAAAGCCTTATGTATGACTTTCAGGGCTGCTTGCTATGTGTGAACACAGAGGTACATGAAAATTTTAGAGATTACAGTGTACTGTATGTTCTTGAGAAATATGATATCATGTCCCTGAGATGTGTTGTGTTTTTCAGAATTATGGCACAGCAAAATTAGTATGGTCCAAAGTGCTAGAAAATACTTCAGTTTTGTTTATTTCACTCCCTTACATTTCCCTGGTGCTTAGGAATTGTGTGAACATGAGTTTTCCACCCCCAGAAGCAGCTATCAATCTAAATACTTGTGGAAGTGTTAAAACAACATGTCAGAAGTAAAAATCTTCCTTTCTACTAATATTCCTTTTGTGGAATGTTCTTACACAGCAGTTGCCCAAGGTCCTTTCTGCTCTACACTGTTATTGTGCTATTATTCCATTTTCAACATCCTATGGGATCCTGGGGTTTGCAGTTTAGGGAGGGGTATTTAGAATTCTCAGCCAGAGAGCTCTTTGGCCTCAGGAAACTACAAACCCCAGAATTCCACAGGATGTGGAATAAGACTATGGCCATTTCTGCACTAAGTTGTTATAGCGCTATGATTCCACTTGCAACATCCTATGGAATCCTGGGGTTTGCAGTTTTGGGAGGGGCATTTAGAATTCTCAGCCAGAGAGCTCTTTGGCCTCAGTAAAATACAAACCCCAGAATTCCACAGGAAGTTGAAAGTGGAATAATAGCACGATAACAGTGTAACGCGAAAAGGCTCCAAGAGAACTAGATGTGTGAACTCCACTTTAAGTCCTTAAACTCCCCTGCCTAGGTGCTTCATCATGTCTGTATCACTTAGGGTTCCTAGTCATAAGGGCCTAGACTGCAGTTTTAGGGCCTGAACCATCTTTCCCTGTCCTCAGAGAAAAGGGAGGAATATCAGGGTGAGGGGGCCCTCTCTTGATATATATGTGTATAGGAAGTCCATCCCTTTTGACATTTCATTATCTGGTGACTCAGTCTTTCAGTGCTTCCAAATTAAGGACAAATTCCATTAATTGAATAGGGGTTTTGCCCTTTCGTCAGTTCTTCATGTCTGTGTGGGCTCAGTTGGGACTGCTCACACAGCTTGCAAAGCAAGCTGAGAGGAGGAAAAAGGCACTAGGACAGCTGAGAAACTTGCAAGCAGCTAACAAGTGGTTGGTCCCAAGTGAACCTCCAGAAGTCCTCCATGATCCCTATGGTACAGTGTACAGGTTCCACTTTTCAACCAATTCTGTTTTCTGACAGTGCTCCAGTACCGAACCTGTCAGAGAAGTGAAGCAAGCCTGTATAGAATCATAGAATCATAGAGTTGGAAGAGACCCCAGGGGCAATGCAGTCCAACTCCCTGCTATGCAGGAACACCCATCAAAGTATTCCCAACAGATGGCCATCCAGCCTCTGCTTAAAAACCTCCAAAGAAGAAGACTCCACCACTCTCCGAGGCAGCATATTCCACTGCCAGACAGCTCTGACCATCAGGAAATTCTTCCTGAGGTTCAAGTGGAATCTCCTTTCCTGCAGCTTTAATCCATTGCTCCTTGTCCTAGTCTCTGGAGCGGCAGAGAACAAGCCCGCTCCCTCCTCAAGATGACATTGCTTCAAATATTTAAACATGGCTATCATATCCCCTCTTAACCTTCTTTTCTGCAGACTAAACATACCCAGCTCCCTAAGCCGGTCTTCACAGGGCATGGCTTCCAAGCCCTTCACCATTTTGGTCGCCCTCCTCTGGACACATTCCAGCTTGTCGACATCCTTCTTGAATTGAGGTGCCCGGAACTGGACACAGTGTTCCAAATGAGGCCTAACCAATGCAGAATAGTGTGCTACCATCACCTCCCTCGATCTAGACACCATACTCCTATTGATGCAACCAAGAATCGTGTTGGCTTTCTTGGCTGCCACATCACACTGTTGACTCATATTCAGCTTGTGATCTACCAAGACTCCTAGATCCCTTTCACACATACTGCTATCCAGCCACGTGTCCCTCATCTTATATTTGTGCTTTCTATTTTTTTCTGCCTAAGTGCAGGACCTTACATTTCTCTCTGTTGAAGTTCATTTTGTTAGCTTTGGCCCAGCTCTCCAATCTGTCAAGGTCGTTTTGAAATTTGATCCTGTCCTCTGGTGTATTAGCAACCCCTCCCAATGTGGTATCATCTGCATATTTGATCAGCATGCCCTCCACTCCTTCATTCAAGTCATTGATGAAGATCTTGAATAGCACTGGGGCCCAGACAGAACCCTGTGGCACCCCACTAGTCACTTCTCTCCAGGATGAAAAGCGGCCATTGGTGATCACCCTTTGGATTTGGTCAGTCAACCAATTACAAATCCAACTAACAGTAGCCCTGTCCAGCTTGCATTTTACCAGCTTCTTTGCAAGAATGTCATGGGGAACTTTGTCAAAGGCCTTACTGAAGTCAAGATATGCCACATCTACAGCATTCCCTTCATCTATCAAACTCTTAACCCTATCATAAAAGGAGATAAGATTAGTCTGGCATGACTTATTTCTGAGAAATCCATGCTGGCTTTTAGTGATTATGGCATTGCTTTCTAAATAATTACAAACTGACTGTTTAATGATCTGCGCTAGGATCTTTCCTGGAATTGATGTCAGGCTGAGTGGGTGACAATTATTTGGGTCCTCTTTTTTCCCCTTCTTGAAGATGGGGACAACATTTGCCCTCCTCCAGTCTGCTGGGACTTCTCCTGTTCTCCAAGAGTTCTCAAAGATTATTGCAAGTGGTTCAGATATGATTTCTGCCAGCTCTTTTAATATCCTTGGATGTAATTCATCTGGCCCTGGAGACTTGAATTCATCTAGTTTAGCCAGATATTCCTGTACTACTTCTCTACTTATTCTGTGCTGCATTTCCCCCCTTCCTCACCTGCTCCCCACACCCCAGGTTGGGTGCTTCTATCCTTCTGGGAGAAAACTGAGGCAAAGAAGGTATCATGTAGTTCTGCCTTCTCTCTTCTCCCCGTTATTAATTCGTCACCTTCTCCACGCAGTGATCCTATCGTTTCCTTGTTTTTCCTTTTGCATATATATATACAGATGCACATACTTCTTTGTTAGACTTTAAAAAAAAATGAATGATAACTTTCAGCAACTATCATTGATGCTTAATGCATCATACGTAGTGACATCAGTAGGCCCCATCCCACATGGTATCACCAGGGACCATCCTTTGGTCTCAGGTTCTCACCATGACCTTTCAGGGCCAGGGATGGTAATTATGTGGCATATCTAGACTGCTGCTGTCCTTTCCACTGACATAATAGAGAACGAGCTGTAATGGTTCCAAGATATATTCTGGATGAAGGCTACTCTGTACTGTACTCATTAGGGTCGCGAATATAGCAGCAGCATCCCATTCACCAAAACCTGAAACTAAGGGATGAGTTCTTGTGATGTCACAGATGTGGGTGCTACCTGTGAATGCATGGAGTGAGTACCAAGGTTTTAAAGTCACCTCACATACAAAAATCTTCTCTTCCAATAGTGTCACTCTCTCTGAGGTTTTCCTTTTTAGCAATTCCCTGAGATTTCAGCCAGTGTACTAAGACCTGGCAACCCCAGTAGTCATGACATGATACATTATGCTTCCCTTCTTTCACACACACGTTCACATATTTATGCAGTGCCTGGTGCTGTTTACCTGAGACTGAGAGACTTGTTTTCTAGATGAGTGAGCAGCTATTCCGCTGTGTGTTTCATTGCAGAGCTGTGGTGAGTATTTCAGTCACCTTAGTTTGCTATGCTTTTCTTTTCATTGGTTGTTCTTTGATAATTTTATGGGAGAAATAGAGATGTTTGTTCAAGAAAAGGAAATTGGTATGCATGTGAGGGAACCTTCAGTGTTGAAAACCTACTAAGAAGGACAAGCTGCATAATTCATCCTGGGATTTTGGAAAAAAGCCATTAGCCCGTGAAGTGTGGACATGTTTAGGGGAAAAACAGGCTATAGTATGCAGTAATGCTAAGTGTGGACATGTTTATCACGTGTTTGAAAAGCACAAGCAGGGCCAAAATAGGAGCTTAGGGCTTGGGCTCCACTCTTACTATGAAAGGACCTTTATCTCTATGACAGATGGAATTTGCACTGACTGGGTTAACCAATCCACCTTTTCATAATGATGAAGGACACAGTAGGTTTATATAGGCCTCTGGAGAAGGCATGAAAGAGGCTAGGCCTGTAGGTATGTTTTCCACAAATATACAAACAATTGGTTGGTTTTCTCGGGATGGGGTGCCAGTCTGGAAACACTGTAGGTCCATTCAAACCGTTTGTGGCTACTTGGAAACAGCAGTCTGAAAATAGAACATTGTGGAATGGGGAACAGAATATTGTAGGATTGTAAAACCAAATAGCTCTGTTTACTTCCGGTATTTTTTCTTTTTAGTTGCCAACATTTTTGGTGTGACAAGACTTAAAAAAGAAAGAAGAAGAAGCAGAAGAAGAAGAAGAAAATTAACCCCAGGATTAAGTATAGTACAAACACCAGTCACAATGACGTTAGTGTTGGATAGCCAAGCTGGTTAATGTCATCACTAGTTGCTTGTTGTTATTGTTGTGAAGTTATCAGTAGGTTATAAGCTGGTTCCAGCAGTGCAATTTCCCTTTGAAAACTGTACAACCTGGTTCAAATTCTTTTCTGTATTTTCTCTCAACTAGGCACTTGTGCCAAGAAGTCACAGGATATTCGGGCATGGGAAGGTGTGACGAATGTCTGTTTTTGATGAAATAAGATGTACACACACCACACAATTGTGGCTATTTAATCCAAATTAATAGTCATGGCTCATGGACCTGGAACAGAGACAAGGGTGAGGGGGATAAAGTAGCAGTGCTGAATCTCCTCTGAAATGATCAGCCAAAATTGGACTACCAAGATTACTATGTGGCTGAACCTCATCATAAATTAGTAATCGGAAGTATACTAAATGTTCAAGAAAACACACACATACACACAATATAAGATAGTCATTGCAGTTGAACCTTCCTGGGAATATCAAAGGTTGCATGCATTCTGTCCTATGCACACTTACTTGGGAGTAAGCTACACTGAACACACAGAAAGGACTTCTAAGTGCACATTGTACTGGTAAGAGTCTTCATATTGAAGGATCACAGAATGATAATATAAGGGAGAATTTTCCCTATTGCTGACTGTGCCTTCAACCTGTTGTGATGACCTGACTGGAGAATCCAGATCATGGCAGGAAGTAGAATGTCTTCTCCTTAGTACCCCAGGGAAACAGCTAAAGTCTTTTCAATAATTGTTTCTCTGAGCTAAAAGTGGGCTTACCTCCCTGAGTAAAAAAAAAATGGCACAGGGAAGCTTGCAGCAGTCGTTTTTACTTTGGGTGTTAGAGAAAATATTTAAAGGGAAAAAAGGGCCTAATTCACACTGTGACCCACAATCACTCTCAGAGTAAACAGCACCCACAAGATAGGTGTTTTTGTTTCTTCTTTGTTTCTTTTTTGTACTCTGCATTTCTGGTTCCATAGACAATATATATGTGTTACACAAAAGCTTATGTGATAAGAAACTTGCTACTTTTTCAGGTGCAGAGCCAGTCCTACCATTAGATGGAGTGAGGAAGCCATTTCAAGTGGCAGATTTGAAGAACTATAAAAGAACAGCAAATCATTACTTATTAACCTTCTTGTTATTGCATTTTAAGTGCCAGGGATGAGGAAAGTTACTTATGGGATTTTCTGCCTCAGGCACCAAGATAATGTGGCTGGCTTTGGGCGCTATATACTTGGGCTTGTTTGGGTGTGTATATGCAGGGGGTGGGAGTGGGGGGATGGCTTTCACTGTAAAACTTCTTTGTCTAGCCCTGTTAAGGAACTGCGGGACTGACTGTTTGCTGTTTTTATTATATAAGGAAGGTTAGGGTAGAAATGGTCGTAAAATGTGGTTACAAAAGCATGTAGACTATTCCACCAACATTTAGCACCTTAAAAATGAACTTGATAAAGTTTTGAAGAGTTTTGAACAATAGAGCTACATGTTGTCACAAGAAAAAAAATTCCTTTCCAACATCCTTATGACAGCTCTTTGCAGATAGTGAAAAACTTTGTAGAAACAGAATTGAATTATGTCAGATGCCAAGGTCCAATTTGCTTCAGGACACCTGGGTCATAAAACAACCTTAAAACCAACAGTGAAAGGTGAGTTCATTTTACAGTTTGTTTTATAACACTGGAGTGGTTGGTTTCAGTCTGCTGATTCACCCTAGACAGGCATGATAGCCGTTCCCTGGTAATCGAGGTTAAGTACATTTGCACTGTGTGGCAACAGCTTCACAGCGTTCTCATTGTGCATCTAAAATCTTTCAGAATAAGCTAGTACGAGATTAACATCGAATGACTGTGCTGCTTCAGACTATAGGACCCAAACCAGTGGATTCAAATTACAAGAAAAAAGACTCTGCCAAAACATTAAGAAGAATTTGCTGAGGGTAAGAAGTGTTCAACAGTGGATAGACTGCCTTGGAAGATTTCCTTTATTGGAGGCTTCTGTAACAGAGGTTGGACAGCCATCTGCTTTAGCTGTGGATTCCTACACTGGCAGAGGGTTGGCCTGGATGAGCTTTGGCCATTTCCGCACGGGGTATTTGAAACGATGCAGTCCATCCTCCAGGGAGGACATCTGCACCTGGGAGCAGACTGGGTCCGGACTACTTAATGTAGATCCACATGTCAGCCCGCTCCGGAACGACCCCAAGTGGTCATCCGGCGTGTTTTTGAAAGACTGGAAAAATCAGGTCTTTCAAAAGCACAGAGCGCGCCACTGTGAGCCTGCTCCCTTGTGCAGATTCGCAGGCTCACACCAATGCAAGCCTGCGATCTGCTGGGGGCGGGCTTTAGGCTGGCGAGCTTCAGCTATTGGTCGAGACCCTTGACCAACCGGAAGCTGCCATTTTCGACGCCGGAGCAGTGCGGAGCGACGAGCACGCACTGCTCCAGAGCAGCCTGGACCGGACCAGGGAGCCAAAAGATCTGGAAGTAGCAGCGTGGGGCGATTTCCTCGCCCCATGCAGAAATGGCCTTTGTCTAAGAATGTAATTTCGGACGTTCTTATCCTCAGTGAGAAAGGCTGTCTCAGCACTTCAAGACAACAGCCAAGCAAATCATCACACATCATGATTTTTTTTTTGTAATGCCATTTGTATGAATAAACTTTTTTTGTCCAAAGCCCAACTTTTTTTGCACAGAAAACAGCGCATTTTGCACAAAATACCCTTTTTCTCTGTGCAAATTTTTTACATAAGTGATTTTTTTCTCAGCCAAAGTTCAAAATGCAGAAGTCTCATGAACTTCCCACAGGGAGAAAACTTCTCAAATGATTCCTTTATGCATCCCAAAATGAAATAAGTGGAAGATTACACCCTAGTCTTGAGGTCGCCATCAGTTCTCTGATCCCATAATTGATGCTCCCACAGACAGACCCATGCAAAACCAAACCACTGGTAAAGGGGGAATACAGCTCCCTAAACTATGGAACTGACTTTTAAAAACTATTAAGAGTCACCTTGAATTTGTTCCTTTCTCTCCTTCAGGTGTAAATGGCTACTCAAACTAAAACACAGCCCAGGAGAAATAATTTATGCCACAGATATGATTAAACCAAAATGTAATTATAAGTGTGGCATATAGTTATTCCACAAGGCAAAATTACTTGGCATAAAATAGGAAAGGGAAATTATTTAACCGGAAGGACTGGTTCAGCCTGTGGAGTTTCCCCTTTAGCCCATGGAAGCTCTCTTCCAAGACCCACCCCTTAGATACTAGGTAGGCAATTGGATTGTCACTCACCCTTATCTCTGGTAAGTGATCAGAGATAACTTTGAGAATTCTCCCATTTCCATTCCTCCTGCCACTTAGAAGAAAGAGCAGGGTGCTCAGAGGAATCTCTGATCAAAGTTAACCTCAGAGATTCCAGGATCCACTGTACAAATGGGGTGGGGGGTCCCATGTGCCTTGCCTGTCATGCATCCTCACCAATGGGGGAGAGGAGTCGGACAAACAAAGCCATCTGCACCAAGGGGCTAGCTGAAGGAGGAGAACTCCAGCCATTACCTCAGCCAGAGACCTAGTTTCATTGTGACTTTGCTCAGCTAAAAAAAACTAACAAATTTGCATGCAGCAAAATCAGCTATCTAGAATACTGTCTGTCTGAGGAAGGATGGAGGAGCACTATTCCTGCTGGCTGTTCCATTAGTGTGGCTTTAGAGTAGGAGTAGGTGGCCAGAAGGACTCCCACAGACATACTCACACATTTTTTGACCCACAATCTTCTAGTATTTCTAGTGTTCTAGTGTTTTTTCTGGAGAACAGATATGATGGGCAGCATAAAGAGCAGTATCATCTATCCCCAGTCTAGCATTAAAATCACCCCCAATAACTATCTGAGACAAAGTGAGAGCTAGTTGAGACTCTTCAATATAATTTTCAAAACCTTGCCAGATTAAGTCAATCTGAGCATGCGATTGCTCCTCCTAGCTCGTTGTAGAATAAAGTTGTCAGGTCCTCACTGGGTAACAGGGCTGGTGACTGGAACCGAGGCATTAACTCAAGCTGTTGCAGCAGCAGGAGCTCCTCCTCCTTCACTTCTATTAATCCAATAGTCTTATAGTCCAGTGCTTCTCGGACTATATGGTGTGGGGAGCCAGCAATTTTTTTTCCCCTATATGCTAGAGGCTAGCGTCATTTTTGACTCCAGTGATTACAATTGTTTCTTTCTTTTTTCCCTGGAAACTCACCAGGATCCAGCAGCCAATGACCAGCACCAGTCCAGGGAATAAGGCTGTTCTCATCTACTCTCCTCCAAGCCAGTTCCAGGAGCTGAAGTCCATAAAGGTAGCTTTTCTAAGCCCTAAAGAAAAATTACCATGGCACAATTTGCACATTTCCCCCCTTTTTAAAAAGTTATGTTAGTGTAGGGGACAATCACAATTCTACTTACTGTGGGGATAACATACAGTACAATCCTACTCCATTAAAACCATGTTTCATTTGCTATTGCATGCTGACTCAGCAGGAGCAGGACCTCCTTCATAACAGATGGCACGCAGTGATCACAACCCAGTCTGATCAATATGTTACAGGAGATGGCAGAAGAACTACATATTGCCATAAAGGCATGGAGTTCCCAACCCCATGTTCTCCCTACCTCAGCAGACACTTTGCAAAGATGGAATTGGTGGGCTGTGAAGAAATGCTGAATAATTTCCTCACCTATTATTTTCTCCTACAAATTTGAAATTCCTCCTCGTGGGATAGGGACAGCCTGAGGTGCCTCACCTGCTCACCTGTTCCAGCTTACAAATGCTGCTCGTACAGCACTCCAAGGTCCTGGGACAACAGCTGTTGGGTTGCATTTTGTTAGACAGCATTTGCCATGCCATCTAGGGCTCATAGGAGCTGCATCAACACAGAATTCCCATCTTTGGCCTCAATATAGCCACATAGGTGGGCAACTGTGGACATTTTAGGGTCTGTATAATCACAGTTTTTAGATTCCCCCAGCCCTCACAGGCCATATCCAACCATTTTCCTGAAACCAAAAGGGACTGAGTGGTCCTTTCAGGTTTGGAAAAATCGTGAATTTTAGCCATTTTTTTTCTGTACAGAATTGTTTTGTGAACCCCCAGTGCAGTGATAGTTCATCCTATGGCACTGATGGAGCAAAATACTTCGGGGGCAACTTCTACAATGCAGCTCAAACTTGGTTTCAGGCTCACTGGAAAAAGTGGAGTAATAGTTCATGGTGCACAGCTGCATGCATCTGAATCAACGCAAATATTCCTGTTGACCCAGGAACCAGTCTCTGTTGTACCCAGTCCTGTTACAGTCTTTGTAGATGCATGTCCTGGGCACCAGACAGTTTGCAAAAACTCAGTAGCAATCTGGATTTCATTGAGGAATACTGTTAGTTATCTCCTAGGATGTTTTATTTCTGCTGCTACTGCTGCTGTTCCTCTTCCGCTTCTTCTCTTCCTCATCTTCCCCTCTCCTCTCCACCTCCTCCTACTTTTGTTCTCTTGATCCAGCAAAAAAAACTAGCCATCACAGCTGTACAGAGCCCTCCAGCGAACGAATGTGTGGTAAAACTGCAGGAGCTGGCTGTTTCTTTGTGAGAAGCATCTGAAAGGGGTGAGATTCCCCTAGATGTTGCTGAATTTCAACCCCCAAGTTCTCTAAACATTACAGATGCTGTCTAAGGATGCTGGGATTCGAAATTCAAAAATGGTAGCAACTTACCGTAGTGGACTACGTAGTACAGTCTGCACCCCTGCTTTAGAATTTGAGCTCTAGTTTACAGTCTGGGGAACAGTTGCATAGAACTCTGCTTTGCCACCTGGAAAACTGTTGTGTGGACCTGCACTCCAGCCTAGGAAGCTGTTGCATTAAACTGACCTCTTTTTTGCAGGCTAGGAAGTTGTTATGTGGAACTGAGCTCTGCTCTGCAGCCTGGGGAGCTGTTGTGTTGAAATCACCTCTGCTTTGCCATCTTGGAAGCTGTTGCACTTTTCTCTTGGATAGTTGCATACACAGTTTAGCTGTGCTTTGTATACCTGAACACTGTTTCATAGAGGCATACACCTGAGCAGACATGAATAGAACTAAACTGTGCTTTGTATCATTGGTTGGAAAATGTCCAGATTGGCGCTTCCTATTTCACCTGTGACCTTAGCCACAACCCATCTTCTGCTCCTGGAATGCACCCTTATATCACGGCCCTATCACACTACACTGTTACAATGCTATTATCCCACTTTAACTGCTATGGCAACATTCTGTGGCATCCTGGTGTCTGTAGTATGGTGAAGCACTAAAGGAGCTTTCTGACTGAGAACTCTAAATGGTCCTCTTTAAACTTCTAATCCTCGAATTCCATAGGATAAAACCAAGGCAGTTAAAGTGTAATAATAGCATGATAAAAGTGTAGTGTGATAGGGCCCTTGGTCTCATCAGTCTGTCTACACATTGGTCCTCATTTCAGTGCTTGTATAAGGAATGAAATCTGTAGGAAACAGCAACTCATGATTTAAAAAAACCTTATAAACATTGGGAATGGGAATGAGGAAATAAACAAAAGTTCCTTGTGGCTATGGGCAGTCATAAAATCAATTACTGGAAGCAGGCAGAGAAAGCATTTTATGAAACCCTTGGGGAATGCGAATGTGGTTTTGAGGAAATGGACAATTCAAACGTTACATCCGGCAATGGGACTTCTCTTAAAAAGCAATGACCTTTAGGTCACAGTCCTCAATCAGGACTGCTAGAGATATGTCCCCATGGATTTATCCCCAAAGCGTGCGGTTTGAGGATTGTATTCTCAGCCTCATTATGTAGGTAAGGAACTGCATGGGAATGTGACATCTCAGCTGGTTACCAAGGAAACCATCTGAACCAAATATCCGTGGGCTGTCCAACTTGGCAAGGTTCTTCGTTTCTGAGTCACTCTTGAACGAAACATTTTCACATTTGTAAAGCATTAAAGATGCACAAAGAATGGCTGTCAACCCTCTCACTGATACTGTTGGGATCTTTCAGTTAATTTTGCAAAGGAGATTTGGATCAGGGTTCTGCCCCCCAAGTAGCTATGATGTTTTATACAGTCCAAGGGACTGACTTCATTCCTGTGTAGATCTACTGGAACACAGCTGAATCTATAGAAGAGTGGAACACTTCAGACATTATTGGCTATATCTGTTTTATTTCTTTGTTGCTTTCTTTGTCCCTCCCATCACAAGCAGTAGTGCTCAAATCTTCCACAGAGAAAACAGTGGTCAGCATCTTTAGGAATTAGCAGAGCAGAAGTCCAAAGAACTGTGCCTGCCAAATGCTGTTGCCATAAACTACAACAGCAGTTTTCAAAGGAAGGGAATGGATTAGGACAGTGGTTCTCAACCTGTGGGTCCCCAGATGTTTGTGGACTTCAGCTCCCAGAAGCCCCAGCCACTATGGTCAATGCTCAGGGCTTCTGGGAGCTGAAGTCCATGAACATCTGGGGACCCACAGGTTGAGAACCACTGGATTAGGGGAAGTTAGGCTTAATCAACCATTACACCTGCAACTCTCCAGCCAAGGATAGTTCTTACATTAGGAACAGTGAAACAACAGATGTTGGGTGGGGGCGAGGGGGAGCAGCAAGGTGCAGGAGGAAAGAACTGTGTTCCATGAGGCATGCCTTGCACACCATAAGCCAGCCGTCTTCTTTCCGATGCAGTGGATGAGTCTGCCTCCTTTGCTAGTGATGCTTTCAAGTGGACTCCAACTTATCTCAACTCTTTCATATAGTTTTCTTGGCAAGAGGGAAGGCTTGCTACTGTCTTTCTCTATGCCTGAGAGAACATAATTTTCCCAAAGTCACCCACTGGGATTCCACAACAGATGGACTCCCCTAGAGTCCTAGTCTTAATTCTCAATTGACGACAGATTGCTGGCTTACTCTCTCATATTATCCATAGAAAAATGCAGCCACCAGTCAAGTCAGCACTTCCACATGGAATGGATGGCAATGACATGATGTTCCATGCCTCAGGCAGCAAAAGATGCTGTGGGTTTCACCTTAAATCAAGCAGTCGTCCATTGGGCCACCCACCTGTCCAGCTCTATATATTTTCAGTACAGGATTCCAGGATTCTATTCTGCCAAGACTTGAAACTGAAAAAGATGAACAGAAGTCACATGGAATATGTTGGTTGCTGATTCTTCTTTTCCACAGCACAATTTTAATGCGGGGGTGGGAACTTCTTCTAGATGTTCTTTCTTCAGGCTTCTAGATGTTCTTTGACATCAATTCCCAGTAGCTCTAGCCAGCATAGGCCTTTGTGAGGAATGCTGGGAGGTACAGTCTACAAGCATCTGGAAGGCTCTACAATTTTAATGCTTTGCCACAACAAAACTAATCTGAAAAGCAGACTGTTCAAGGTTAGTCTTTTGGTTGGCATCCTAGTTCTTCAGAAGTTACTTTTTGACTTCAAGTCCCAGAATTCCAGAATATTTTGGACTCCAACTCTAAGAATTTTGAGAACTGTTATCCCCAAAAAGGAGCTCTTCCAAGCTCTAAATTTTGTACATTTTGGAACAACATTCAGCCTTTGAACTCTTCTGTAACAGCAGCTTCTGATTAATGATCTGGGTAGGTGGGGAACATGGGGTGTTGCCAAGTTTTCAAAATAGCAGTAGGCGACAGTTGAAATTCACGATATGCAGGGTCGATGACTAGCTATTACCAAGTTTATGTTCTACCTAAAGACCAAATAAAAGTGGTTTCAGTTAACTTAGGCATGTGTTTCCTTGTAAACACATAGTCCACATTAACAAATTACATGATCTACATATTTCTTTCTTTAGGGCCCTACACCAAAAATGCAGGGTTTTTTTTCTTTTTGGCATCTTGTTCTGGTTGTTGTTTTTGTTGCTGTTTCTATCCTGCCTTTTCCCAGTTCAGAACTCAAAACATCTTACAACAAATTAAAAGAACACACATCATTAAAAATCCACAAGATTAAAGCCTGATTACAATATTTATCACTAAACACACATACATACACCCCAGTACAAAAATTAGCAAGATCCAGCACATCGTTTTGGTGGGATGGGGCTTTTGTAGTCAATCACTAAATGCCTGTCTAAACAAAAAGTCTTTACTTGTCTGAAAAAAGAAAGTAGAGGGAATGACTGTCTGATATCTCTGGGAAGGGAGTTCCAGAGCCTGGGTTCAGCCACTGAGAATAGCCTTTCACATATTCCCACCAGATACACCATCCTCACCAAGTACATCTGGGGGATATACAGGAGAAGGCCTTCTTGGTGGCTGCACCCAGGATCTGAATCCCTTCCCAGAGATACTGGACTGGCACTCCCCCTACTTTCTTTTTGCAGACAAGAGTTTTCTGTTTAGACAGGCATTTGATGATTGACTCTATAAGGCCCATCCCACCAAAATAACGTGTTGGCTATTGCGAATTGTTATGCTTATGTATGTGTGTCTCTGAAAAAGAAACACTTTCCAACTCTCAAATAAGGACACCTGACAGTCCTACAAGAGACTGGCTTTCTGGCCTTCCTGCTACTCCAGGAAAACAACGTATTACAGTAAGTACCCAACAGTAATTTTCTCTCAGGTGGGGCATATCACAGCCAACAAGGAAAGACTTCCCACCTTGGGTGGTGTTGCAGCCCACCCACAGTATAAGAAAAATAATCAAAAAGAACACTGGCAGCAAAACGAATTGAGAGCTGTTGGGCTCCAGAAGGAAATGCTGCAGGAAGTTTCTTACCAGGTGGCAATTCAGTCCACGAAGATCTGGCTGCTCTGAGCTCCTGGGTGAAGAAAAAGATAGATGCACTCCTTTTGGAAGTGCACTGTCTTTTCTTCTCACAACCAAACTCTTACCAGTTGCTTCTCTATAATCTGAATCGCCTCCCATTCCTCCCCCTCCACTGATAGGCAATAGAAGCAGGGGCAGGACTAGGTGATTAGTAGGTGATGGGAGGATGCAGAACTGCACATGCGGAGCTACATATATGTCTCCTCAGCTGCTGAAGACATGGCCATGCAGCAGTAGGGGCTAGTGGCTTCTCTGTCATTGGGGCAGTGAATCCACTTTTGGTTTTAATCCGTACTTTAAAGGAGGTCCAACGTAAAGAGCCATATCCACAAAAGTGTCTATACTTTGGATGGCTTCTTTAAAGTACAGACTAAACTCTTGGGAGAATTCTCGTATCCCACTGACATGGAAGACCCAAACCGCCACTGCCAGGCAGACCTTATATTTCAGCTTAAATGCACTCAAGCAGCACAGCCAATGCCCAGAATGCACAGCTCTCAGGGTTGCAGGCCATCCTGCTCCTTAACCTATCTGTATGCAGCCTTATGCAGAGAGTATGAGGCTCTGAGGTTGTTAACTAAGAGTTTTGTGCTGTAGTGTTAAAGCTAGAGAGCAAGCTTTTAAACCCCTAGGAGCCATTCTACAACCACGTATGTGACACTGAGGCCAATTCCACACGGGGGTAAAACCCCGCGGTGCGATGACCAGACACGGAGGTCGTCCTCACCGCGGGGTGCGCTAGCGCGGTTGGAAAAGGTGAGGCTCTACACCTCAAACCGCTGTAGCGCAGCCGCAGGGGTGGCGCTGCGAATTTTATAAAAACCACCTTCCCAAGTGGTTTTTATGAAACTCGCCCGTGCTGCTCCGTGGCAGCTCCCGGTGAAGAACTGCAGAGACGCGGTAGTGCGTCTCTGCAGATCTGCCCGGGGGCGGGCTTCCGGCTGGTGCGCTGCCCTGATTGGCAGAGCGCTGCCGGAAGCTGCCGACTGCCATTTTGGGCGCCGCTGAACGCCGCCGAAACCGCGCTCCCCGCTGGGACGGAGCAACACGCTACCAGGTAATCTCCGCCCCTGCGTGCGCTGCCCTGTTCCCCCCATGAGGAAAGGGCCTGAGATGGGCCAGTAAGTCAAAAAGTTGTGTTGGGTTGGTCAGGGAGTGTCATTTTTCATTCCATCAAAGATACTCCTCTAAAATGGAGGTTAGAATCCTGCTTTGCGATTTCCAATGGTATGAGGTAATGTTTATTTTTTGGAGCACACATTTCAGTATGTTTGAACTGTCACCTAGCTACAGCCCTTCCATCAGGCTGCACTAGAGCAAAGGGAAAGAAGAGCTGTTCCAGTGACACCACCAAGAGCCAGCTGCCCTTGGTTCTTCCTCTTGTGCCAACCAGGCTATCTGAACCGTTTCTCTCCTGTCTGGTCCTTATAAGTGTATTGTTAAGAACAAGTGCTGGAGTTTGCTTATTTTCCCTCCCCACTTCCCAATCCTTTTCACCTTTTTGTGTAATGTTTTCTAAAAGGTAGGAAGTAAATGGCTGAGATCTCGCATCAGGAGACATTGCTATGTCTCTGGAATGACATCGCCTGATGTTATCACTAAAACCTACCTTTTCAGTAGTGTACCTCCAGCCAAACAGCCATTCCTGTGTTGCTGGAGAGCAGGGGAAATGATTATAGAGATGTGTCTAACTCTCTGTAGCAAAAGGCTCTGAGACAGGCATCTGCAGCTCCCTATATTGCAAGAGAGTAGACTTATGAGTAGAGAAGCATCCAGCTACAGGAAGAGAGCTGGTGATATCTCCATTCATTCTGCTTTCTGGCAACACAGAAACAGCTAGGTTTGGGAGAGGGGGCTGCATTTCTATACAGTTAGTTTTTGGGGGGACTTTAAGTGTTGTTATAAGGCAAACTTAGGTCATTTCCTCACCACACTGTTATAGTGCTATAACCTCCTATGGACTTATAGTGCTTTCAACCTCCTATGGACTTGTGGGGTTTGCAGTTTGGAGGGGGGTTTTAGAATTCTCAGCCAGAGAGTTCTTTGGCCTCAGCCAGCTATAAACCCCAGAATTCCACAGGATGTTAAAAGTGGAATAATAGCACTATAACAGTGTAGTATGGAAATGGCCTTAGAGAACCAGTGTGGTGCAGTGGTTTGAGCACTGGAATACAACCCTGGAGACCGGAGTTTGATTTCCCACTCTGCTATGGAAATCCAGTGGGTGATCCTGGAGGCATCACCCACTCTAAGCCCCAGAAAACTCTTATGATAGGGTCACTACAAGGTCACCATAAGTTGGAAACAACTTGAAAGCACACGACAACAATAACATGGCAGATTTACAACCTAATAATTACTGAACAGAAAGCCAGCAAAAAGGAACAAGATGGATGGATAGATAGATAGATAGACAGCTGATAGATACACAGACAGTGATCAAATGCAAAGTTAGAATTACACATATGAGTTGTACAGAATGGGCCTTTTCCAGGCAAACAGTGTCCTTTGAGCATCATTGACAGGGTTCTACAGGTATTGCATGAGGTGACTTTGTTTCTTCAGCTCCCATCAATTCATTTCCACTGGCCAGAAGGCCACTTGAATTTTGAGGACACATTTCTGCCAGGTCACATGAAGGAAACGAAAGATGGGCTCTATGGAGACAAGCAACATGGAAAGTATTCCAACCAGTGTATTTCCACGTGCATTTTATTAATAGAATGCTACAAGGGCAAAGGGAAAGTCAATTGCCAACCTCTGTCAATCCAGCTGAAACATCTGCAACCCTCTCTTCAACTTCTTCTTAGCATCAGAATTTCAGAGCGGCTTTATTGGTCATCACAGCAGCTTAAAAGTTGTGTGTTACAGTTTTAGACAATGCAGCAAAGAGCAACTGGAGTCAAACATCAAAGATTCCCACAAATATGTAATTATAATTGACTACACTTTAAATTACCTGACTTGAAAGACAAAGAATATAAAGTGTTTCTATTGCTAAAAGGAACCAACAATCAGAGACTCAAAAGCAACTGTAAGAGCCTGTTTCAGCTGCTCAGTTTTTCAGCCTCAAATTCAAAAGCAAGCAAAGAGCCTAATTTGCAAATGGCTATGGAAGGCATGGTATTGCTATAAAACCAAGTTGGAAATGAGGGCTGGATTTTCAGCAGAAAAATCTGTAAGTATTTCTGCTAAGACATTTGTTCATTATTTTACTTATTAAACTGGTGTCCTGCCAAAAATATAAAAGTGTGAAAAAATAAAATAAAAACTTCAAACAAAACCTTGATTAAAACATGATAGGAACCCCCCCCCCCGATCTTTTGAAAAAGCAGAGCAGCAAAAGAAAAAGCCTGTGCCCAACCAGTTAAATTTTCATCAACAGAATATTAATTTAGATGCCAGAGGCCTGCCCTAATTAAAAGGCTTCTGCCTGTCATTGAAAGGACAACAGAAAAACAGAGAGGAAGACAACAGAAGTTTTTCAGCAGTTTCAGATCCCAGAAGCGTCCAATGAGAAGGCCCTTTCTTGTGCCCTTAGTAGTCACGACTGTGAGGTTCATGAGGCTGAGAGAAGGGCCTCCCCTGAAAATCCTAAAGCCTGGCAGGTTTGTATGGCAGGACATGTTCCTCCCCCCCCATTTCTGCCCAATTCACTTTTTTTTTTCAAAGTACATAAAAGCATATACAGACACAAACATGTATATCATTATTATAATTCTTCTATTCCCCCCCACTTCTGTATATCAAAAGTTTCCAGTTGAATGTATCTTCCTTTTATACATATCTTATCAAATACCAATATACTCAATCCACAGACATTTGCAGATTTAGCCAAAGCATTACCCTTTTCCATTCTCTTTCAAAATTTTGAACCATTTTGTTCTTAAGGAAATTAGCTAGTTTTTCAGTTTCTACCATTTCTAACATTTTTGTTTTCCATTCATCTAACTGAACATCTGTTTTATCGTTCCAATGTTGTGCATGTATCAGCCGTGCTGCTGTGATCAAATACAATATCTTCTGTTGTTTTCTAATCTCCCGGTTCTGGCCTAATATATTCAATAAATACTATTCTGGTACCATTTCAAAATTAACTTTGGAAATTTTTTGTATTTCATCATGAATTCCCTTCCAAAATTTCTTAGCCTTAGAACAAGTCCACCACATATGAAAAAAAGTCCCCACATTTCCCCCACATTTCCAGCACTTCGCATCTCTGTTTTTGGTTATTTTTTGAAGTCTTTCTGGAGTCATATACCACCTATGTAACATTTTATAATAATTTTCTCTCAAATTTAAATTTGGAGTGAATTTTATGTCTGTTTTGCATACTTTTCCCCATGCCTCTAACTCGATTGGATGACCTATGTTTTCGGCTCACTTAATCATTGACTCTTTTATTGACTCAGGTTCAAAGTCCCTTTTTAATAATAATTTGTAAAGCTTTGAGATTCTCTTCTTTTGATGTTCTTTCAATAGTTGATCTAGTTCATTTTCTTGTCTTTCAAAACCATATAATTTTTGGTCCATTTTGTACCTTTCTTTCAACTGGCGCCAAGGGAACCAGTTTAGCTCATGACCTTCAGGACATGTTCCTTAAGATAACCAGGCTAGGGCCTTTCTGCACCACGCTGTTATGGTGATATTATTCCACTTTCACCATCCTATGGAATCCTGGGATTTGCAGTTTAGGGAGGGACATTTAGAATTCTCAACCCGAGAGCTCTTTGGCCTCAGTAAACTACAAAGCCCAGATTTCCACAGGAACTGAAGTAGGAATAATAGGACTATATCAGTGTAGTACGGAAAGGACTCCCTAAACCAATGAGTGTATCATCCATACACACACACACATACACTAGTGTATATACCTGGCATTGCCAGGTATTTTATTTTCTCATAAGTAATACTTGCTAGAAAGATTTGAGATCCTGTGTCTCTAATTCCCCAAACTGTCCTGCCCAGTACCTGTAGCTTCTCCCCATACTCCCCAATCCAATTTGAATTCAGAGTTATTAACACGCACAGGTTGAGTTCCTAAGGGAATACACTGTCTTCCTCCTTGCTGCTAGGCCTTGTCTCCATAGCAACCAGCCTGAGGCCCCAAGAGCTCTCTGGCTGAGAATTCTAAAGGCCCCTCCCTAAACTGCAAACCCCAGGGTTCCATAGAATCTTCTTAGACAGCCAATCATACGAGGTCCTCGCCTGACACAGCCAATAATATGAGGTCTTCACCTGACACAAACAGACAGACAAACTTTGACTTTTATATATTAGATATAATGTGTGTGCGTGTGTACGTATGTACATACATACACACACACACACACACACACACTCCTCTCAAGCCCCAGCCACTCTCTCTCACTGGTGGGCTGGGTGTCTCTCCTGCAGAGCTACTCCAGTTGCCTGGCAACCTGTTGCTGGGGCTGCTCTGCCACTCAGGATATCCACACCTCCAGACTCCATCACAATCTGGAATAAGCTGTCTTTGAGGATCCCATTCTATGAACATATATACCTCACATATAGTAATCCTCACCCCAGTATATGGGAAAGACTTTTTCCCTACAACCTTTACAATTCCTCAGTGACCATACTGACTGGGGGACTCTAGAGAATTGTAACCCTGGATAGTAACTTTCCCAAGTTCTGTACCCACCCTCCCCTTGTCATTTCAAGTACACAGTCCTTTTGTGTTATTTGCTTGCTCCTACAAGTCTTTCATTTCCCTTTCGTGAATATGATGTTTGATGTCCTCCAATCTTCAGGCACCTCCCATCAAGTGCTAACAGACTGGCTCAAATACCCACACCCACACAACATAAAGGTAATGTTCATCTGTTTGTTTTTATTTGTCTGCAATTGGAGTGTTGTCTAGAGAAGCTTAATTACATATTCCTCAGAACTGTTTTTCTTTATGCTTCCAAGTAATGATCAACAAATACATATCCTTCAAGATCACTGTGCAAATAGGTTCTTTCCTCCACTTGATCTTTTAAATTTGTTTGCTTTCCCTTGCTCACTCTTGGGATGTAGGTATCTTAGAATATGATTAAAAAGTGCAACTCAGCCAGTCTTTGTGAAATGCTGTATAATCTCTGCACTGAACCCTGCTGTCTGATTACTTTCAGTATGGCTAGCATGAGAAAGCAATAGGAAACCTCAGCCCTTCTCTTCTTCCCAGAACTCAGCTGACATATCATTGAGTATAAGTGTAAGGTCAGTGTAAGCCTCATAAAAACAATTTTCACAGAGCTGTTGAGGTGGTCACACATGGTCTCCCACACACATGCATGCAAATACTGGGACCACGGGAGAGGGGTCCACTCAGCCAGTGAATTTCCTCTTGGTGGGTTGCCAGTGAGCTGGGAAAAGACCCAAGAAATTGCCTCCATCCATGTTGTTTTGATATTCACTGTCCAGCTCCTTCAATCTTTCCTTATATGTTTTGTTCTCCATCCTTGTTGCTATTCTCTGAACCTGCTCCAACTTGTCTATATCCTTAAAATGGGATGCCCAGAACTAAACGCAGTAGTCCAGATGAGCTCTAAGCAGTGCAGAATGTAGAAACTAGGCCTGCCCCCACTCCACATGAGGTGGTGTCAGAGCAGTGGGATCCAAAAGATCAACTACTGAAGTACTAAATCCAGTGGAGATCTTGGAAAATCCAGTGAGGATTTAGAAATCTAGCCTGGAGTTCCCTGCTTGAGTGAAGGAATTCAGAAATGTATTTGTTTTTATCCTTTCAGGAAGGGTTTTGACAAGCTGGAATGAGTCCAGAGGAGGGTGACCAAAATGGTGAAGGGTCTAGAAGTCATGTCTTATCAGGAGCATCTTAGGGAGCTGGATATGTTTTGTCTGCAGAAGAGAAGGTTAAGAGGGGGCATGATAGCCAAGTTTAAATATTTGAAGGGATGTCATGTTGAGGAGGGAGCAGGTTTGTCTTCTGGTGCTCCAGAAACTAGGACAAGGAGCAATGGGTTCAAACTACAGGAAACGATATTCCACCTTAACCTCAGGAAGAATTTCCTGGCAGTCAGGGCTGTCTGGCAGTGGAATATGCTGCCTCAGTGGAGTGTGGTGGAGTCTCCTTCTTTGGAGGTTTTTAAACAGAGGCTGGATGGCCATCTGTCGGGAGTGCTTTGAGGGTGTTCCTACATGGCAGGGGGTTGGACTGGATGGCCCCTGGGGTCTCTTCCAACTCTATGACTCTATGACTCTAAGTGTGTGGTTGTCTGAGTCACCTAAAAGATTCCCTGAGGTAAATATTTTAAAGTAGTTTGTAAAGGAATCTTTGAACACTGAAAGAGTTTCAGTATAAAATTGAAGTGATTTTAGAACAGCCCCTGAGGTGATAGTTTTCTGGTATTTGGTAGGGGCTGAAGTGAAATCTTTGAATTCTGATAATTACAAGCAAATACTATCTAAAACTCTCAACTCTGGTAGAAACTGACAGACTGTGAAATGAAAATAAAATTGGTGATTCCTGATGTAGTAAGTCTTGGGCAGTTGTAAGGAAATCACCTGCTAAAACAAAGGGGCCTAGTGTTTCCTGAGGTAAAAGTTGTGGGTATTTTGTAGAGAAATACTAAGTACTAAATTTTGATGCCACCTAAGAGGACAAAAGCCAAAATGGAGATCCTGAAGGAGAACAGCCCCTGGCTGAACCAGCCACACCTGAGTCTGCAGATAGCGTGGAAATAGGAAAATTAAACTGGAAATGAGAAAATTAGAACTTGAAATACAAAGGGCTCTAAGAGAAAGGGAAATGGAACAAGAGCACAGGGGGAAAGAAAAACAGAGGTATCAGTTAAAACTAAAAGAGATGGAAACAAGAGCTAACTCCTCAAGAAATAGACAGTGAATCGTCCTGGCCCCTCAAATTGACATGAAGAGATTTCCTAAACATTACAAGGGAGGTAATGTGAAATCCTTTCTTTCTAGTTTTGAGAGGGCTTGCGAGGAGTTAGGTGTTAGCGCTGAGGAAAGAATTTGTATCAGGTCTCAAACAAGTAGTGTTCTGGCAGAGATTTGTGGACAGTTGGTGGATGGTGTGATAACTGAAGCCCCTGTCAGAGCTGCTGATGACGAGCAGCAGCTGTTGGTCCCTGTGGCTCTGGCTGGAGATGAGTCCTGCAGCTCAAGAGCTCCTCCAGCTGCCATGGACCAAGCAGGCGCGGACGTTCCTCTGCCTGCTCCTTTCGGGCAACAGGGATGCAGCTGTGATCCTGAGGACGCCCTGGAGCCTGCGTCAATCAGCCCACAAACAAGGCGGAGATCAAGAGAGCTGAGCAAAGGGAGGCTTCCTTGATTAAGTTCAAAAAGCGGTGACCGGCCACACCTGTGCCTGGGCTATATAACTGCCTGCCTGGAAGCTTTCCTTTGCTTGTGGCAAACTTTCTACAAGCCTTCTCCTTGCCTGTTTCCAGCACCTGGCTCCTGATACCTTGGATTGATCTCTTGGCTCCTGATCCCTGGATTTTGGACTCTTGACTATGGTTTTTGCTTGTCGCTCAGGCGACATTAGGTAAATGGACTGCCTATGAGTAATTGCTTGCTTTGACTCCTCCTGGTGGGACTCTGCTATGTCTCCCTCTTGTTGCTGACCTTGACAGATGGAGAAGCTCAAAATTATGATTTATTTAAAGCAGGGCTTTCCAAATGCTGTGTTGTGACATGTTAGTGTGTTGCCTGAAGGGTGTAGGTGTCTCACCTCCCTGGACTGAGAATGAGCCCCGCACCTGAGCCTTAAAAATATATGTTATATGTTATAAATAAATCATATATTTTTAAAAATATAAATGAAAGGTTTTCATGGGATATGTTGCGTCCACATACATTTCATTATTATAATTTATGTATGTGCCTGGATCTCTTATAACGGGTTAGTTTAACCTCTAGTTTGCTAATAAAACTGAATTACTGTGTCGTGAAATGATGCATATCTACAAAATGTGTCACCAACATGAAAATTTTGGAAAGCACTGATTTAAAGAGAGAGTCAAACAAGGATTTGGGCTAACTGATGAATGCCATAGAAAAGAATTTTGCAGTTTGAGAAAAAACCTGAGGAAACTTTTGCTTAATTGGGGTGTAGATTAGTTTGAGTCTTCAATGGTTGTGGATTACTGGGTCTAATGTAAAAACCCTGGAGCAATTACAAGACCTGATAGGCCTTGAACAATTTTATAATATTTTACCCTCTGTGTATAAATGATTAGTACAGGATAAGAGCCCTACGTCAGTCCAAATTGCTGCTCAAGTCATGAATCATTTAGTGACAGTACAAGAGGATCCAAAACCTCAGAGTTACAAAAAGAGGAATCAAAGAGGCTGGTAGCTATCTCAGGAGACAGGACCTGACAAGACAAATGAGCAACTCCACAGTCCTGAGAAAAATGGTGAATGGGCAAAGAAATTTCCCTCACCAACAGAAAAACCTATTTTAAATGTGGGAAATTGGGACATTTCCAGTTTGATTGCCCTGAAAAGATTGGGAAAGGAAAAACAGAAGTTTCGCTGTCACAGTTAGATTTTCCCTAACAGTCTGAAATTAATAGGCCAGTAGCCACAGAAACAACATCTAGTGACAGAGATGAGAAAAGTTTAGTTCCTCAGAAAACCAACCACTGTATGTTGGTCACTTTGAATACAGCTTGGGTTGTAGACTTTGAGAAAAGATTACAGGTCCTAGACAAGACTATTTGGAGACTGAGAGATACAGGATCCCAAATCTGTGCATGTTTCAGCCTCATTTAGTCCCATTGTACCACAAGAGAAAGTGCTTCTGAACAGCTTGGAAGTTCCAGCTTTTTGCACACCAACTGCAGTTTTGCTTCTTTCGTATAAACATAGGACAGGGAACTGAAAAATAGCTGTATACTCTAATATTCCAGCCCCATGCTTAATTGGAAATGATGTGGCAACACATGTAGAGCAGCTCTGGGTAACTACCCACCACAAGACACAGCAGCAACAACTTACTCAGCCTGAGATAATAAGGGAGGAGGGAGGAGACAGTCCTAATGAGCTTAATGCACCAACAGTGGAAGGGGAGTTGATACAGATGGGTACCTTTGGTGAGCAAACTTCATCAGCCTGCTCTGCCTTCTGGACAATGAAATTATTTGCAAGGGAAATCAGGAATTTATTGGACCTTATATTCTTGGCAGAGTTTGACTACCAACAAATATCAGGATAATTGAAATCTCCTATTTACTACCAAATCTCTCCTTTCTGAATTTTTGGTCATCTGTTCTAGGAAGGCATCATCTGAGTCCTCAGCCTGAGTTGGGGGGCTGTGGTAGAACCCTCAAAATGTCATCTCTGTTTTTTCTCTCCCCCTTAATTTTTACCCAGATGCTCTCAACCTGGCTTCCATGATTTAAGTCATGCATCCCTTCACAGGTGTAAACATTTTTGACATATAGTGCTACTCCTCCTTTCCTGTTTGGCCTATTTCTCTGAAATAGATTATACCCCTCTGTTGCTACATTCCAATCATGAGACTCATCCCACCAGATTTTAGTGATACCTATTATATTTGCTTTGCTGCCTTAAGAGTTCAGGTTCATCTTGTTTATTTCCCATGCTCTGTGCATTAGTATAGAGATGTCTAAGGTCATGGGTCATGGGTCACCCCTCCCCCAGCTTCTTATTTAAGTTTCCCCTCCTGTTATCACCGTGAACTGGCCTGGCTTTGGTAGACATTAGATATCATTTTATCATTTTGATATCACAATTCAGTCCTGTTTTGCCACTCTCAGCCAAGTGTTTGTGAGGCCCCCAAACAAGCACGGAGCTAGGCATGGCTATTAAATGCTGAATCATTCCTTTTCCCACCGAGGCAAGCCAGAAATGGCCAGATCTTGCTTCAGGAGACCTCCCGATACAAACACCTTAATTACAGATGCACGCTAACACAAAGAGACTCCTGCCCCGAGCAGGCACCCTGGCAAGCTGGACACTCCACCGCCCAAGCGAGCTGTATCTGCATACCGGCCATCCTATTGTCAATTCAAACCTACGGTAACTCAATCATGTAAAATCTGACCTTTCGGAGACATTGTCTCTCGCCCAAAACTCATTGTTCTCACCAAGTACAGACTAGCCCACGGTCGTACTTTCCCTTTATAAACCCCAAGTTCCGAGAGGTCCTTGGACTGCCTGCTGGACCGCTCCCGAGTTCAACCGCCCTGCTGCTGCTTTGCCTGGTGGGCTCCCCTCCTCTTCAGGACTACGAGAAAGGTGTCGTATCACCCATTTCCCCCAAAACACTCATTTCCTATTTCTTAAGTTAGCTGTGTGCATGTGTTACCTTATTTGTTGTTTGTCTGTTAATAAAACTATCAATTTTGTTACTTTGAAACTTGTCTGGCTGCTCTTCTGATCTGATGCTATATACATAGGGTTAAAAGATCCCTGCTAAGTTACCCTGCCTCTCGTTTAGCTTAAGAGAGTGCTCGAGTTAATTTCCCCATCTTTTGTTGTTGTTGCTTGGTTATTTGGGCGCCCCTCCTGAGACCCCCAGTTCACAGGGTAACACTCCCAATGCTGGGTTCTTGTGCTATTTGCCCAGTTCTCACAATAACATTGAAGCTATTATCTCCAGCACTTAATGAACGCCTGCCCCCAAGAATACTGTCTCCCTCCCACATATAACTCATTTTAAAGCTCTCCTGATCAGGTCTGTGACATTCTTAACAAAAATGTTCTGATCAACTGCTGTGAGGTGCAACCCACCCATAACTTGCCAGAAATCCATCTTAACGAAATCACAGGTCCAAGAAGCCAAACCATTCCTGGTGGCACCATCTGCAGAGCCAGCTGTTCCCCTCCACTGTTTTTCTCTCCCTTCCTGGGCTGTGTCCTTCTAGCTGGGAAGAAAGACAAAATTGTGGCTATGCGTAAAGGTCCTTCAGCTTCCTACCCAGAGCCTCAGAATTCCTGAAGGCTGTGCCTTACAGTGTCATTGGTTCCCACATGGACCAAAAGGAAAGGGTAATGGTCTGTAAACTTGACTAGTTTTGTCAGCCACTGTGTTATATCATAGATATTTGTCCCAGGGAGACAACACATCTCATGAGATATCCTGTCAGGCCCATAAACCACTGCTTCTGTTCCCCTCAGCAGGGAATTCTTACCATCATCATTTGCTTCCTCTGGGAATTCACAGGGGGCAATCCATGTGCTGAATTTTCCAAGGTCCCCTGCACATTTTCTGAGGACTGACACAATTGCTCTTGTTCCTATACCTCATCCTCACTGATGAGAGAAATAACTTTGAATCAATTCTGTAGCTCCAAACTAACAGAAAAATCCCTGGTCTTTCTACTTCCATATGTCACATTCCTCCAAAAAGTCTACCTCCTATCTTTGGGAACTGACCTCCTTCTCAGAGATATCCCTTGTGGAGTCTTTATCCAGTACAGTCTACTCTGGTCTGTCCAAGAAAACCTCATGTTCTCTAATATATTGAAGAGTGGATACACAGGTGTCAAGTTGCTGGACCTCCTCTTCCACAGGGCAACCAACTTGCTGCAAGTGTAGCTACCCACATCCTCCAGCAAGAACTCAAACATATTACAGCTGTTATAGGTGACTGCAGCAGCTCCCTCAACATCCATATTCAGTAGTCCTACATAGGCACTGAGACAGCGCTCGAAGCCTTCCCTGCAGAACTCTTCTGCTAAATGCCCACATGAAATGCCTATTTGCTTTGCTGCCTGTTAGCCAAGCTCCTGTTCATTTTGCTCATCTCCAGTCCTCTGGCATTTTGTCCATCCTCCAAGATGATGGCAAGGTGTACTATAAGTACGTCAGCAAGTTCTCTCAATATTCTTTCCCTACCGATTTGAACTCATTTAGGTTAACTAGATGATTCCCGATTAACTCCTTATCAAACTTGATCTGCAATCCAGATTCTTGCCAAGGTTTCTGCTGATGCATAGAAGCACGCAGTTCTCTTTTAGGGAAAAACTGGAGCAAAATAAATATTGAGCAGTTCTGCCTTTTCATTGAGACCTGTTAGCATCTTGCCATCCTTGTTGAGCTATGGTGAACCATTTCCTTGGTCATTCTGTTGCTTTGAACATATTTGAAAAACCTCTTCTTGTTGTTTTCTACTTCCCTAGTCAGTCTCAGATGATTTTGAATTTTACTTTGCTTACACTACTCCAATAAGCTTGGCAATTGCATAGGGACGGAGGGACAATAGGAGCAATGCGCCCAGTGATAATTTTTTGGGGGCACTGCAGCTCTTTGCTTGCCCTCTCCCATGCACTGTAGCCCCGCCCCACATGTCATAGTCACATCCCCGCATGCCATAGCCACACCCTGCTCCTCCTCCCATCCCTCTGCCCGCTGCTCCTCCACACACTCCAAGCTCTGCCACTGAAGCTTGGGCTTCACATCTGTTTTCTTCCTTTGTGATTTGTCTTTCCTTTCATTCTTTATACATATATATGTATACTTTATACATAATCTGTTTATTCTTTACTTCCTCCTCAAGTTTATTGTTCAGCAACAAGGGCCTTTTCAGACTTTTCTCATTTTTCTCTTTCTGTGGAATTATTTGTGATTGTGCTTTTAGCAACACCTACTACTTGAAATCCCACCCATGCTGGATGTACCTGTCAGGCTGGTGGGACAGAAAGAAGGGCTTCCACAGAAGATCTCAAAACATGGATGGGCTTATATGGGAGAATATGGTCCTCCAGATAACATGGACCCAAGTGATCCAAGAGATCATACTGCCAAAGCTTGACAGCAAGAGTTTTAGAGAGCCTTGAGACCCACAAAAGAGACTGAAGCCTTTCACCATCCCTGCCTTACATTTTTTTACATTTTTTAAAAAGGTACAAGGAACTACTGCAAATGGATTCCAAACATTTTGAAGATTTTCAGAAAGGACAACTGTTCACCATTATTTTATGAGAATAGGAACAGTAAGCAGTTGGTTGAAGTTACTGGAAGATGAAGTAATTCAAAGCTGGATACTCTTTAAAAGAAATTGCTGGCAGTAGAATCAGGTAAGTGTGGCTTAGGGACTGTCAGCGCGGGCTGAGGTCAAGCAGGGGCCGGGCCGGGGCGGCCACCAGCCACATCCCAAAACAGTCTCTCAGGAGCGCTGCTGTGAGCCAACGGCCTGGAAATGAGGTTTGCCTTCACAGCAGGCACTTAACAGAAAATAACAATGGGTTGCCTCACCCTGAACACAAAATGGTTACAGCACCTTAACGCAGGGAAGGGTCTTGGAGGAGCCGGGCAGCAGCACGCAGGAACGGGCGGGGCTGGGACAAGGCACGGGCGACAGACGCACGGGAAGCCGACGGTTGTTGCTCCGTGCCTACCCCAGCCCCACGCCTGCCTAAAAAGGCCTGCAGACCGGCTCGCGGCCAATCCGGGCCGAGCACGTGGCCGGACTCGCAGCTGTGCTACAGCTGGGAGCTCCCTGCCCCCAGGTGTTTCTCCTGCAGCCGCTGGTAGCGGCGGCTGGCCCCCTTTGAACCGCCCCCGCTGCAGGAACGTCGGCGGCAGGGCGGCTGCCTCAGCATCTTCCGAGGCCTCCTCGTGAGTAGGCGGTGCCCCGGGATCGGGCCCGGGACCCGCCTTCCCGTGGAGCCTCGCCCGCCACGCCCAGCGGCCCGGGAGCCGAGCCGACCTCCTCCACCACGGCAGGACGATCCTCGTCGGCCGCGGCGGCCTCCGTCCCGCGGGGAAGACCCTTGCCGGGATCGGCAACTGCCGCGGCGTCCCAGCAATCCCCCCCGGTGGCGGAGCCCTCCGCGGCGGCGGCATGGCCGCCGCCACCGATCGTAGCCTCCGACGGGCCCAACCGCGTCCTCCTCCTCAAAAGGTAAGGCCGGCGTCGGCCTCCGCAGCGCCCACTGGTGCGGCCACGCCTGGGGCCCTGACATCACTCCCCATCCCAGGGTCGCCCCCCCTTGCGGGGACGCGGCTTGGCCGGGTAGCGGCGATGGAAGGCCTGCACCAACCGCGGTGCATGGACGTCCTTTGGGCGTCCTCCCAGGTGCGCTCCTCTGGACCATACCCTCGCCAGTCTACCAGGTATTGTAGACGGCCGTGCCACCAGTGGGAGTCGAGGACCCGGCCACCTCGGACTCCGCCTCATCGCCGACGTGCACCGGAGCCGGCGGACCGCTGGGGCCGGTGTCCGGACGCACCCCCGTGGCTGGCTGGAGCAGCGACCTGTGGAATACTGGGTGGACCCGTAGGTTGCGCGGAAGTTGGAGCCAGAAGGCCACGGAGTTCACCTGAGCCCGAATGGCAAAAGGACCCTATTACTGGGCATCCAACTTGGGCTAGGGCGCCCAGGCGGTAGGAAGCGCGTGGAGAGCCAGACCCGGTCCCCGACCCGCAGAGGCGGCCCCGGCTGCCGGTGCCGGTCTGCTCCCCGCTTGTACGCCTCCTTAGCAAGCTCCAGCTGCTCCCGCAGTAGCTCCTGGATGGCCCGCAGCTCCTGGAGCCACCGAGCCGCGGCGGACACCGCAGACGGTGCCCCGACGGGCGGGAACCACCGTGGGTGGAAGCCGAAATTGGCCAGGAACGGGGACTGCTGGGTGGAGGCATGGACGGCGTTGTTGTACGCAAACTCGGCCACGGGCAGGAGGTCGACCCAGTCGTCCTGCTGGTAGCAGCTGTAGCACCGCAGGTACTGCCCCAGCGTGGCGTTGGTGCGCTCGGTCTGGCCGTCGGTCTGCGGGTGGTGGGCTGACGATAATTGGGTTCGATGTCCAGCTGCCGCAACAGACACTGCCAGAACCGGGCGGTGAACTGGACCCCTCGATCGGTCACGATCCCCTCAGGGAGGCCGTGCAGCCGGAAGACGTGCTCCAGGACGAGGCGAGCCATCTCCATCGCGGAAGGTAGTGCCCGACATGGGACGAAGTGCGCCATCTTCGTCAGGAGGTCCACCACCACCAGTATGACGGTGTGGCCCTTGGACGGCGGGAGCTTGGTGATGAAGTCCATGGAGATGGTCCGCCAGGGGCCTGCGGGGGTCGGCAGCGGCTGGAGCAGCCCCGAGGGCCTTTCCGTTGGGTCCTTGGCACGGCAGCACACGGGGCAGGAGCGGACGTAACGGTCGACATCCCCGCGTACCCTGGGCCACCAGAACTCCCGGGTATGAGGTAGGGCTGTACCGGTCGAAGTGCCCCGCAGGCCTTCCGTCATGGCAGAGGCGCAGCACTTCCTCACGGCAGGGACCGGAGGGCACGAAGAGCCGGTCGCGATGGTAGAGCAGCCCCCCCGCTCCAACCACGGGGAGGCGGCGTCCCCCAGGCGCAGGGGCTCCCGGGCGGCTCCCGAGCCTGGGCCTCCCGGATCCGCTCTGCCAGGGTCGTTACGTCCACGGTCACTGCGAAGTTCTCCGGGCGCAGGATGGTTGAGCGGCTCTCCGGCTCTGGGGCGGTGGCATACTCAGGCTTCCGGGACAGGCCGTCCGCGTGCCGGTTGCGGGCCCGAGGCACGTACTGCAGCTGGAAGTTGAACCGGGAGAAGAACTGGGCCCATCGCATCTGCCGCGGCGTCAACTTCCGGGCGGTCTGCGGGTACTCTAGGTTGCGGTGGTCAGTCCGCACCTGCACCGGGTACCGCGCCTTCCAGGAGGTGCCACCAGGCCTCGAACGCCGCCTTGACCGCCAGGAGCTCCTTCTCTCAGATGGTGTAGTTCCGCTCCGGAGGGGTCAGCTGCCGGGAGTGGTAGGCGCACGGCCGGAGCTCCCCTTCGGACCCGAGCTCTGCAGCAGGACCGCCCCGACCGCGACGTCCGAGGCGTCGGTCTCCAGGACGAAGGGCCGTCGGGGGTTGGGGTGCTGCAGGATGGGCTCTGTGGTGAAGCGGGTCTTCAACCGGTCGAACGCCTGCTGGGCCTCGAGGGTCCACTGGAACGGCGCCTTGCCGCAGAGCACCTGGGTGATGGGGGCGGCCAACGACGCGTAGTCGGCAATAAACTTCCATAGAAGTTAGCGAACCCCAGGAACCGCTCACATCCTTGCAGCTCTTCGGGGCCTGCCAGGACACAATGGCCTCCACCTTCGCCGGATCCATCTCCACTCCCTGATGAGACACGCGGTAGCCCAAGAAGTCGACTTCCGAGAGGTCAAAAGCACACTTCTCGAGCTTGGCGTACAGGCGGTGCTCCCGCAGCCGCCGCAGCACGGTGCGCACATGTGCCTCATGGACTTTCTGATTCGGGGAGTAGATCAGGAAGTCGTCGAGGTAGATGATGACGAAGCGGACCAGGTAGTCCCGGAAGACGTCGTTCACGAAGTGCTGGAACACCGCCGGTGCGTTACACAGGGCGAAGGGCATGACGGTGTACTCATAGTGCCCGTACCAGGTCTGGAACGCCGTGTTCCACTCGTCACCGGCCCGGATCCGCACCAGGTTGTAGGCCCCGCGGAGGTCCAGCTTCGTGAAGACCGTCGTGTGGCGCAACCGCTCCAACAGCTCCAGGATCAAGGGTAGCGGGTAGCGGTTGCGGATGGTAATCCGGTTGAGGGCGCGGTAGTCGTTGCAAAGTCGAAGCTCCCCCGACTTCTTGCGAACGAACAGCACCGGCGCCCCAGCCGGGGAGGTCGAAGGCCCACGAAGCCCCGGCGCAGGTTCTTCTCCAAGAACTCCCGCAAGGCTGCCAGTTCCGGTTCCGAGAGAGCGTAAATGCGGCCTGCCGGGATGGGGGCCCCAGGTACCAGGTCTATAGCGCAGTCGTAGACCCGGTGCGGGGGTAGGCGGTCGGCCTCCTTCTGGTCGAACACGTCCGCAAATTCCTGGTACTTCTGCGGCAGTTCAACGGATGTCCCGGTCCCGGAGGTCTCCAGAGCCGCCATCAGCTTCTCGGGCCAGCAGTGCTCTTGGCAGTACTCGGATGCAAACAGCACCTCGCGCCGCGTCCAGGAGATGTGCGGGTCATGGCGCAAGAGCCAGGGCATCCCCAGCACCACGGGGAAACAGGGCACCGCGGCCACCAGGAAGCTCGTCCGCTCGAAGTGGCCCTGGATCTCGAAACCCACCTCGACCGTCCGGTGGGTGATGGGGCCGGACTTCAGCAACCACCCATCAATGATCTCCACCGGTCGTGGCTCTGGCAGCGGCAACAGCGGGATCTGGTGGTCTTGGCAAACTGGACGTCCAGAAAATTATTGGATGCCCTGGAGTCGATCATGGCCCCTACGGGGATGGGCTGTCCCTCGCCGTAGGTCACCGCTGCGGCCACCAGCAGCGGGTCTCGCCATCGCGCCGAGGAGTCTGCGTCTGTCCTGCCTTCGGGCTCCCCCAGACCTCGCAGGCCCTCTAGACCTGGGGGTTGGCTTTTCCCGGAGCCCCAGGGATGGCGGACTTCGAGGGACAGACGCGGGCAAAGTGACCTCCCAGGCCACAGTCAGGCACAGACCCGCCCGCTGCCGCCTCTCCTTCTCCTCGGCGGTCAGGCGGGGCCGCGCCCCCCCGAGCTGCATGGGCTCTTCGCCACTGGCACCGCTAGCGGAGGCACCTGCCCCTGGGCGGCTGGGGCGGGGCCTCTCGGGGAGACGGTGTCCAGGTTCGAGCGGAGGTGGAGCCCACCCGGCGGGCCTGCCTTCGGGCCTCCAGGCACCCGCTATCCGGAGGGCCTGCTGAATTAGCAGCTCTAACGTCTCCGGCGGGGGACTGCGGGCCAAATCATCCAAGATCTCGGCCGAGAGGCCGGCCCGGTACTGATCTTGGAGGGCGGGGTCGTTGTAGGCCAGGTCTTGCGCCAGCAGGCAGAACGTGGTGGTGTAGTCTCGACCGAACCCCGGCCTTGCTGCAGCTGGTGAAGCTGGCGACTGGCCGTCTCAGCCTGCACCGGGTCCCCCCACACCGCCCAGAAGGCCTGCAGGAACGTGGCCATGTCGTCCAGGATGCCGCTGTTCTGGCGGAGCAGAGGCGTGGCCCATTTGGCTGGCATCCCGGAGAGCAGGCTGATCATGCAGGCCACCTGGGCCCGCTCGTTGGGAAGTCCTGGGCCCGGACCTGTATGTACAGCCGGCAGCTGGCCACAAAAGTCTCCAGCTCAGAGGGTTCTCCCGTGAAGCGGGGCGGGACCGCCATGGGGTCTTTGGCGCTGGCGGAGGCCGGGCGGCCTGCAGCTGGCCGACCTGGAACTGCAGGGCCTGCAGGGCGTGGGAGAGCTGGTCCACTTGGGTCCCCAGGCCCTGGTTCTCCTGGGCCTGGGCGGCCAGCTGGGCCTTCAGAGCTGCGTTCTCCCCTTCCATCCTGCTTGACCAGGTGACGGAGCAACAATCTGTCAGTGCGGGCTGAGGTCAAGCAGGGGCCGGGCCGGGGGCGGCCACCAGCCACATCCCAAAACAGTCTCTCAGGAGCGCTGCCGTGAGCCAACGGCCAGGAAATGAGGTTTGCCTTCACAGCAGGCACTTAACAGAAAATAACAACGGGTTGCCTCACCCTGAACACAAAATGGTTACAGCACCTTAACGCAGGGAAGGGTCTTGGAGGAGCCGGGCAGCAGCACGCAGGCACGGGCGGGGCTGGGGCAAGGCACGGGCGACAGACGCACGGGAAGCCGACGGTTGTTGCTCCGTGCCTACCCCAGCCCCGCGCCTGCCTAAAAAGGCCTGCAGACCGGCTCACGGCCAATCCGGGCCGAGCACGTGGCCGGACTCGCAGCTGTGCTACAGCTGGGAGCTCCCTGGCCCCAGGTGTTTCTCCTGCAGCCGCCGGGAGCGGCGGCTGGCCTCCTTGAACCGCCGCCGCTGCAGGAACGTCGGCGGCAGGGCGGCTGCCTCAGCGTCTTCCGAGGCCTCCTCGCGAGCAGGCGGTGCCCCGGGATCGGGCCCAGGACCTGCCTCCTCCCGTGGAGCCTCGCCCGCCACGCCCAGCGGCCCGGGGGCCGAGCCGACCTCGTCCGCCACGGCAGGACGATCCTCGTCGGCCGCAGCGGCCTCCGTCCTGCGGGGAAGACCCTTGCCGGGATTGGCAACTGCCGCGGCGTCCCAGCGATCCCCCCCGGCGGCGGACCCCTCCGCGGGGGCTGCGTGGCCGCCGCCGCCAATCGCAGCCTCCGACGGGCCCGGATCCGCATCCTCCTCCTCAGAGGTAAGGCCGGCGTCGGCCTCCGCGGCGCCCACTGGCGCGGCCACGCCCCGGGCCCTGACAGGGACACTCAGTCATCTTTGGAAGATCTCAGTCAAAGTTCAATAAACATGTGTCAACTACACTTTAGGGAAGCAGGGATCTGCTGCCTCCAGATATTGATTTACATTTCCTTTCATCCCTACTCCTGGATGACTGACCATGCTGGCTGATAGGAGTTGAAATGTAACATCTGGAGGGTGACCTGTTTCCCAGCTTTGCTTTACATACAGAGAAGCCTGTCTTAGAACTGGTGGAAGTTGCATGTGTTCACAATCATGATCTCCTCATGATGCTTCTGTATGTAAGGTAGAATAGTTCATTTCTACCCCAACAGCGACTTGCCCTCCAGTTCTAAAAAAGACATTCCTATAAATGCTTGTACTTTTTAGCCTTCTAAAGTGAATTCTTACCAGCATGTGGACTCTTGTGTCCACATTTCTAATTAATAGGAGATTTAAACTGTGTAATGATTATATATCCTAACAAAGGAACATGGGGTATTATGATTCTGTGAAGTGGATCGCAACAAACACATCAATATTTTCGTAATAACATCTCCACCACTCTGGGGAAAACCATGAGAGTTTGGCATGCTGCAAAGTGCTTGACGTATAGATAGTTTCTGAAAATTATGCTCCATTCTCTTGTCAATCAAACTGAGATTGGATACAAAGGAATCTATACAGTTCTAAATATATATGTCAACAACAAAATACTCAAGAATTACATTTCTTCATAAAATGCACGTATAAATTTATCTATAAAGATTTGAGCTCAAAATTAATATTTTCTTGTAAAATCCTCATGTTTGACTCATTGTAGAGAAAAAAAACCATGTGTTATTTGCTGATGTATGATCTCCTGGACAAAGCTAGGACATTTTATTTGAGGAAAAAGAAATTGGTGCTGGAATTCTGTATGACCAGTTACATTACATAACTTTATGTATACCTATGTAGCAGAAGCAGTAAGAAATCCCTTTACTGAATTGAGAAGCTGTGAAATGGGACATCGGCTAGAGCACCTGCTATGAACATCCATGTGCAATGCACATCACTGTGTGATACACACTGGTGTGCAATTCAATCATTGAACAATGAGCATAAGTGCACAATGCACAATGTGCATCAGAATGCAGTGCACAAAAATTGCTCCACATTGTGCACTGATATGCATTGCTCACCAGTGCACATTGTACACCAATGTGCAATGGGTACTGATATTCATTGCATACTGATAAGCACTGCGACTTTACCAGCTCTGCCGTATAGTAATACAATAGCAGCCCTCTACTCTCATTTGAGGAAAGGCAACATATAAATGCAATAAATGAAATAAATGAGCAAATACTTATTACAGATTTTACACAACTGTGCAGTTCTAACTGCCACAGATGTAAGTCTACTTAGGAAGATGTCAGAACCCAATAAGATTCTGGTGAAGATTTGCATTTTTAAATTCACATGAAACTTTTGAAGTGTTCAAATTTCACAATATGGTCCAAACAGCCAATTACCAAAGCTAAAGATTGATATTTACAACAGTCTTTTATCAAGGACAGATTGTCCTGTGCAAGCCCATACAAAATGGTTCAGAAACCCACAAACAAGCATAGCTTATCTCTGATACTTGATTCAGTAGACCGTATTTGCATTGACGTTAATAGAATAATGTACATGTGCTTCCGAGAACAGAACAAGCCCCAAGGTTCTTTCAGGCATGCATCCATGAGAGTTTATTTCAGACTTTTATAGTCAAATCAAGATACTTCCACATGCAAGGGGGATGTTATTTTTCAAAGGGTAGTAAGACAACTGTAAACAGATTATTTTCCAGATGCAGTGATAACATTTGTGGTTGCGGCTGTTGTTTAGTCATTCTTAAACAAATTGGCAACTGTGAGCAATTCCAAACCCCCAAGGACAATATTAAACAATCACTGAGTGAGCATTACATTGCCAGAGGCATCTGCCTCTTTGGTTCAGCCACCAAGGATTTTAACTAATAATATCCAGTGATTAGAAGCCTGCAATTTACAAGTGATGAGGTCAAACATTTTAACATTATAGAGTATACAGGCATATTTCCGTTAAGAAAGGCTCTGACAAAGAAGATTCTTTTTACAAAGTTCTTTTATGCCTATTCAAACCAATTTTGCCCCTCATCTTCTGTCTAGATGCAAGTTTGTTAGCAGCATCAGGATTTCAAGAATGATGATGAAGGGCCAGGGCAGAGCTTTCCAGACTTTTCATGTTGGTGACACCCTTTTGAGACATGCATCATTTTGTGACACAGTAATTCAGTTTTACTAGCAAACCAGAGGTTAAACTAACTTCTTATAAGAGATCCGAGCACATACGTAAACTGTAATAATAAAATATATGGGGACACAACACATCTCATGAAAACCTTTCATTTATATTTTTAAAAATATATGATTTATTTATAACATGTAAAATACATTTCCAAGGCTCAGGTGGGGGGCTCGTTCTCAGTCCAGGGAGGTGACACATCTGCATCCTTCAGGTGGCACACTAATGTGTCGCGACACATCATTTGGAAAGTCCTGGGCTAGGGAAACACGGATCTTTGGTGACAGGTTGTAGTAGTGTATTCTGCAGTAAACAATGCAATAAAGCTTGAGCTGGGAAAGAATGAGTTTCTGCTGTAGCCAATCCTACTACAGCTGTGTGTGCCTGCCTAGAAAACGCAAAATAAAGAGCAGCTGCCTGACGAATCCCTTACTGAAGATGTGTGAATAGCAAAACAGAGAAAAGGAAAAACAGTATCACCAGCTACCCCACCCCCCAGCATTTTAAAGAAGCATACATCTGTAAGTAAGGCCACCAAAATGGAAATCATAAGAATAATAAGGGCAGGACAAAGAAAAAGTAATCCCTGAATGGATCATGGAAGAAGGCTTCAAGTGTCTTTAGAAGGTTTAAATGATTTTGTTCATGTAGGCAAGTCTTCCTTGATGTGGTTGTTTCCTTTAACATGTGCATATTATGACTTCTGGATAAAAAATTTGCTGAAACTTGTTGATTTGCTCCTGTTTTGTTTGGTGTAGGAGCCTCTCTCTATTCTTTGCATGTTGTTTCTGCCTCTCGTGCCAAACTTCGTTTAAAAGAAGTAATGCACGGGAACATATCTACTTTATTAACTGGGGTATACTTGTAATAATAAAACAGAGAAGGAGTCTGTCTATTTGTTCACCCATTTGTCTCCAGCACAGTTCCAAGATCATGAAACCTAAGTCAAGATCCTAGATTGCACTGGTAGAGTGCATCAAACATAATTCCACTTCCTCAGCCCTCTTAAGGCTCCTAACTTACCTACCCATCTGGTACTGCAGTGCCTCACATGACCATTCAGTGGCCAGGGAAGATGGGGGTAACCAAGCAATGGTCAGCTATATTTCACTAGTTGATTTCAGGAAGACACCATCATCTTGCCAGATGATGCCTTCTGTTACTCCGATGGAAAAACTCTATCCCGGGGTCCACAATTAGATATTAAATATGATTCTGTGTGCCTGAGATGTTGCCCGGATGATCACGTAGACAGTCACAGTCGAATGATTGAAAACCAGGTCAGGCCAGTAAAATCCCCAGTCAAGTAGCCCCAGGAGACCTCAAGATGTATAAACCCAAAATAAACAAAGGGTCCTCAGCCTTGAGGCGCTGACTTGAGGAAATTAGAGTGTCTGCCCCAAGTTGAGCAAATATTACATCAGGCGAGGACCATTTACATGAAGTCACACCACAAACTAACACAGTTGAAGATCCTGAGACTTTGGCAACACCTTGCAATCCCATCACACAAAGGAAATTACCATGGTGGAGCTTCATTATCGCTCCAACACCCATTGTTCTTCCTGGGAAAGGATTAGTCCTCCAGGTACTTTTTCCCCTACAAATAGTCCCAGTTTTTGAGTGGTTCTTTGGATCACTTCCAGTCAGCCCAGCAGACCGTTGCTCCATCCGTTGAGTAATCCCCTCAGCCCTCTCCGTGCTGAGCCCCACTTCTCTGCTGCCTTCCTGGACCCAGGACTTCAGGAAAAGGTGCAGTATTACCCCAACTGTACCCCTCAATACTCCCCTATCCAATTTCCTCTCTTTTGTTTCTTGATAGCTCTTGGATACGTGTGTGCATTGGTGCGTGAGACTTTTATTCAATAAAATCATTTATTGGACGTTCTTGTTTGATTTTTGGCTTGGCCTGACCCCGTAAAAACTGGGTAAAAGACCCTGCTGGATTACCCTGCCTCTCGCATTGCTATTGCTTGTGCTCTGGCTAGTTTCCATTCCCCATCACGTGGAGTACATTGAGGTGTCCCCCAAAGGACCCCAGAAATCAAGGTAACACTTCCCCACCCCCCGCAACCAGCTCTTGAAACTCAGGGCCTTTCCGCGCTACACTGTTATAGTGCTATTATTCCACTTCCAACCTCCTATGGAATCCTGGGGTTTGCAGTTTAGGGAGGGGCCTTTAGAATTCTCAGCCAGAGAGCTCTTTGGCCTCCGTAAACTACAAACTCCAAAATTCCACAGGATGTTGAAAGTGGAATAATAGCATTATAATAGTGTAATGCAGAAAGGCCCTTAGTTGCCTGTTGCCTGGCTGTGCTTCAGTTTCCCGCAGACCCTAATTAGCCATTGAGGGTGCACGAGGAGAAAACACAGGTTGAGACTGTGGAAGATTGTTGTGGATGGAGGTACTGAATACTTTCTTATAAAAATAATGATGAAAAGACATACACAGGATAATGTAGCTTTATGTCTTCATATGTCACCAACAGGATTTCAGACCTAGATGTCTGAAAATAAGCATGGATAGTAAAGGAACTCCAAGGGTGTACATTTTGTTGTTTTATTTTAGAAACTGAATTGGTAACATTAATTAATTAAAAACTGCGAGTAGCCTGTGGTACCACATTGACTATGCCACTAGGTGGTAGATCCAAGGCTGCTCAGAAATAAGAACTTCTCAAAAGTAGGGATCTCCTCAAGAGCAGGTTTGGTTTAAATATTTGCACCTTGCTTCAGGTAGGTTTAGAACCAGGTCTTACAACTTTTGCACTCTATTTTTCTGGCCTCTCCATTTCTGGAACAGCATTGGCCCTTCTTCAGTGTAATCCAGGTGCTTGGTGAACTTTGCCAGTTCTTCACTTCAAGGATAAGGAATTGGGAGATATAGTCTCAGAAAGCAAGTTTTCCAAATTCTGGTGTGGCACCTGGATTTGGGGAACTAGAACACAGAAAACTTAAGAGAGAGAGGGAAACTCTTACTGTTTGTTCCCTTTCCACCTCAGAGAACTGGTAAGCGACTCTGAACTGGCTGACTCCAGCTACAAAGACCCTAGCAGCTACAGCACCAGGTTAGAGACCATGAGGGTGGAGATTTCTATAGGAGATTTTGGCTGAAGTAACATTTAGCTATTGATAACATTTATTTGTCCTGCTATTTTGATATTTCTTTTTAAAAATCAACTTTAATGTACATAATTATTAGTGGCTTATTTAATCTTAATTTGTATTTATTATGTAAGAGGTTATTATATGATTATTGCAACTGTTGTTCAATTTCCTGGAATTAACTGGTGTTTTATACTCTGTACTCCCCCCAATGTTACTGGAAGTCACATTGAGCTTGTTTTACCATAGAAGGCAGCACCAAGATAAAGATGAAGCTGATGGTAAAGACATTGGGTGTAAGACATGGCTGGACCATTTTAGATACCTCAAGCAGGACTCGAAACCATGGAATCTTCATTCCTGGGAAAGCTATACTTGTTCAATATCTGCATCTTCTGAAGCTCTTAAAGGCAGAGGAGCTCTCTGAGGTGGAAAGGTGATTGTAGAAGTGGTAAATAAAAGTGATCAGAGGGGCTACATGCTCAGAATGTGAGACAACCCAAACTTCCATGTTCTGTCTACAAAACAACTTTGAAAGGCATATTTCTGAGTGGGAAATTAGCAGAGTACGTGCATAATGGTCAACTCTTTCATGAGGAGTTGCCATTTCTGGTACCAGGTCATACAGTTTATTTACTGAACTTTGCATAATTGTTTCTAGAATCAGTCACAGCAGCCTGTGGTCAAGCAGAGGGACACATTATCCTACAGAGAAGGAGTTAGTCCCCTGCCCATTCAGACTCTGGGCCACTCTGTTTGTACATCTCTGTTTCTCTGTTTGTACATCTCTTTATCCAGCTCCAGAGATTCAAAGACTGTGGCTTTTCCCAGTCACGCCTCCAATTACTAGTGTTTAGACCTATGATACAATCTCTGCCAGTATGCTCCTTACCACCAGCATGGCAACAGTGACCTTTGCGGAATGCAGGTCTCTGCCTACCTTGGAGGTGATTCTGGGGAGCCCTGGAGCAATGGGATCATTGTTGCTAAGCTTCATGGGAATGACAGACCTGCCTTAGAAGAAAAGAGGGGAAAAAAGAGGCAATACAACACTGTAGAGAAGGAAGGAAAAGGAAAGAACTAACTGCAGAGATGGAGGCAGAAGGATCCATAGTTGTATGTGCAAATCTCTCCATCTAAGCAATTGCCTCCTACATCTTCCTGAGAATAACTGGGAGGGATGGCTAGCACATTGGAAACTAGGAACAGAATTCAGAAGGACCTATATAAACTAGAAAACTGGGTTGAAATTAATAAAATGAAATTAAATGGAGACAAAAGTAAAATTCTACATTAATGCCACAACATAACAATGCACAGATGGGGGATACTTGGCTCAGCACAACTACTTGTGAGAAATGCCTTGGGACTATTGCTGATCATAAGTTGAACATGAGCCGGCAGTGTGATGCTTCAAAAAAAGAAGGTGAAGCCTATTTTAGCCTGCATTAATGGAAGCATATTTTCCAAGTTGAGGGAAGTAATAGTCACACTATATTCTGTGCGAGTCAGCCTTCATCTGGAGCACTGCACTTAGTTCGGGGTGCCTAGTTTTAAGAAGGATATAGACAAGTTGGAACAGGTTCAAAAAGGGCAACAAGGATGATAAAGGTGTGGAGAACAAAACATAAGAAGAAAGATTAAAGGAACTGATCATGTTCAGCTTGGTGAAGAGAAGACTGAGGGGTAACATAATTACACCTTTCAATACCTCAAGGGCTGTCACAGACAGGAGGGTCCAGGTCTGTTCTGTTGCCTCAGAGGGTAGGATCAGTTTAATGGTTTGAAGTTACAGGACAGTAGGTTTCAACTGAACATCAGAAGGAATTTCTTGACAGTAGGGCCATTTCTGTACTAGACTCTGGCCTCTCTCATAACTGCAAACTCCAGGATTCCATAGGATGTTGAAAGTGGGATAATAGCATTGTAACAGTCTAGTGCAAAAATGGCATAGGAATGGCTCAGCAATGGCACCAATGGCCTGGGGAGGTGGTGGGTTTCCTTCTCTGGATGTCTTCTAAAAGAAGCTGTACAGCTACCTCCTAGAAATGCTTTAGCTGGAAATCCTTCACTGCGCAGTGGGCTGGACACTCTGGTCTATGAGGCCTCTTCCAACTCTATGAATCTCCAATACCTCTGTAGGTGGAAACACCATTGCTGAGCTCATAGGAATTATTGTGGCTGAAGATTTCATAGAATAGCATTCTCTTTAAGATATGCATGAATGTGGTCTTCAGGTGGCAGGTGTGTGTGAAGCTTAAATGCATAAATACAGTGGCTATTCACAGCAGTAGTATCAGGTGACATAAAGCAGCCCTCCTAGTTTTGTTTTTGGCGCTTATATAACTGTAACTGGAGATGAGCCCATTATTTCCATTCAAGCCTAGAAACAGAATCATCTTTACAGATAAATTCTACAGGCGGAAATCTTCCTTTGAATTTCAAAATTCGGTTGCGGAAAAACAGTAACTTTCTGGGCATTGGCAGTGTGTCTTGAGAGACTGAAATATTTCCTCCATGGGCTTAAAATGTTGCCATTTTTTCATGTCAGTTGCATGTCAGTTAGGCTGGCAAGAATTTTGTGAAGCATGACCGTTGAGAAATAATGCATTTCTATTCAGCATGGATAAAATAAAGGACTGATTATAGGACAGAACTCAGGGGGTGTGTCCTCAGAATATGTGATTCTGACTCAGCCTTATGAAGAATGAGCCAAACAGAGCTCATGCAATAGGCAACTCTCTGGAAAAATCTGCAGCGGTTCCTCAACAGCAGCTGTTAAAGACTCCTGTAAGTCTACCACAGCAAAAACAGCAATGAAGAGTCTGGTGGCATCTTAAAAACTTACCAGTTTTCATTTAACATACAGTTTCATGGACTGCAGTTCAGTTCATCAGATGCATGGAGCTTTGCCTTGTGTGGCAATTAATTTACAGATGTAGTATTATAATTATGATTATTTACTTTTAACTCACAGACACACTTGAGTGGGTAAGTAAATCAAAATGTCACAGTGAGGAGGAAAAACATCAGTGCAGGAACAGCTTGTGGGCTCCATTCCAGTTGTACGGTAAATCGGCTTGGGATGTATTCCAGACTGTAAAGGAAATATCCAAGGTGCTGAATGCTATCCCCAAATAGCTTCAGTACTTTGGATAGCTCCTGTAAAGTCTGGCCTAAAACAAAGGGCCTTTCTGCCCTACACTGTTATAGCGCTGTATTCCACTTTCAACATCCTATGGAATCCTGGGCTTTGCAGTTTAGGGAGGGGCCTTTAGAATTCTCAGCCAGAGAGCTCTTTGGCCTCAGTAAACTACAAACTCCAGAATTCCACAGTGTGTTGGAAGTGGAATAATATTACTATAACAGTGTAGTGCGGAAAGACCCCAAGAGTGGATTCACTGGACCCTTGACATGGAACCCTCCAGCTGCCCCTGGTTGGAGAGGTAAGAAGGATACCATGCCACAGATGAAGAGATTAACAAGTTTTTGGGCTATGAATCCTACAGTCCCTAAAGCAGCATGGCCATACTGGCTGGGCCCCTCCCTAAACTGCAAACTCCAGAATTCCATAAGATGTTGAAAGCAGAATGATAGCACTATAACAGTCTAGTGCAGAAATGGCCTTAGTTACTATTTGCACTTTCACTCAATGCAGGACCAAACCATAATATAAGGATTGCTTGGTACTTCTACAAGGGATGGGCCAGATGCTGTGATGCAGTCTCCCATCCCTGTGTGTCTTGGAGAAGGGTGGGGGTGATGGGAAGGAGAGGTCATAGCTATGATCCCCAGGTGCCAAGAAAAGAGTGTTTATTCAACTTTCTTAGAAAGCTTCATGTTTTCAGATTGGCAGGACATTCTGTTTTTCCTTCCCAAGGAACAAAGCAAAAACAATGTCACATGTTAGACTTTTTCCTTTTTGTGTGTCTCTGCTGTGAAGCACAGTAAGGAGGAAAGTCATTATCTGGAATAAGGGGCACTGCATTTACTTGCTTTGTTACACTGTGGTGCAAACATGATAGTTAAAGTTGGAAAAAAAGCTAGACAGCCACACATTGTTTTGATACTTATCTGTTGCTTTTCAGATTAGTGACCCCAACAAGAGCCTGAAAGAGAAGCATTGATGCCTTTGCCACATTGTTCAAACACATGAAGTGCTGATGATTGCTACCTTGAATAATTTAAGAAGAGAGTTTAATAAATTCCTGGCAAGTAGGGTTATCAATGACTACTAGTGATGAGTTGCCACTGGATATGAGACAAGAGTAGCAACTGGTTGGTCACTGTGTGAGCAGAAGTGTGAATTGGGGAGATCTTCAGTCTTATCCAGTAGAGCTCCTCTTATATTCTTATGTTCTATTGTGAAGCCTTAATAACTTTTTTAGCTTTAGAATTTGCACTTCTGAGGACTGTACATTAGGCCCTCCACATTCATGAGGGATAGGGACACAAACCCCTCACAAATGTCAAACAATCACAAATAGGGTGCCCTCCCACAGACTTCTGCCCAGACAGTGCACCCACCCAGGTGGAGGCAAGGAGGCAGGGAACTGGCAATTGGCTTCCATGGGCTTTCATGCCACTGGCACAGGCCCCGCCCATACCCACGGTGGGATGGCACAAGGAGTGCAGGGAACCTGCCATCGACTTCCCTAGGCCTTCATGCCACCTGCGCGGGCCACGCTCGTACCTGCGGCAGAGCAGTGCAAGGAATGCAGGGAGCTGGCAATTGGCCTCCCTGGGGCTTTGTGCTGCCAGCACAGGGCATGCCCTCACCAGGGGCAAGAAAAATGGGAGGACCAGATGGAGTGGGAGTGGGAGAATGGAGGGGCAAGCAGGCACCTTCCGAATAATCAAATTCATGAAAGTGAAACCCATGAATGTGGAGGAAGAACTGTATGTGGAAACTAGAAGATATTAGATAATAGGCAAAAGAGCAGAATTCTAGATTCTGATACCTATGTGCTTTCTAATGTAACAATTCTAGAAAGAGCTTGGTATGAATTTATTATGTGAATTTATTATATTTCCACTGCCTTCCATTGAAACTGTTGCTGCTACTTTTAGCACCACAACCTATCTGTGAAGTAGGGCAGGCTGGAAAATGATTAGCTTGTGCTTCTCAAGTGAGCTGCATGGGTCATGGAGAGTTAAACCCTCGCCTTCTCCATCCTGTTCTGTGTTTTGTCCACTACATTGTACTATTGCAAGGATGACTCCAAAAACTTTGCTACCTGAAGTAAAGGGCATGACCACCCATTCTATTCAAGCAAGAAGTCAACTGGCTTAATCAACTGGCAATGGAATAACAACTTTTGCCACCCTTGAGTATAGTTTAGAGTTGCAGGGCAGGCCACATCACACAGAGACCTCTTCCTGATTCCCGTCCCACAGCATCTACAACCAGAAATAGCTGCTTTGTTCTCCTTAATGATAGAGCCAATCCTGCACCTGCCCCTCAAACAATACATTTTCAATACCCACCACAACCACACACTGTTGATTTCCAATCAAGGGAGTACATTTTCTCCAGGTAGTGGCTGACCTGAATTTCTCTGCTGCTACAAGTATCAGCAGCTAAAAGTCATTTTGTACATGAGACATTCCTAGATGATAAAAATATGAATGGCTATTGAATGGTAGCCGCATGGTATTTGTCCATTTACGTTGATCTTAAATAGCAGTCTGAGAACAGATGAGAGTACGTGGGTGGCGTAGAGTATTATTTTACTCAAGATCCTGTAGTGTTTGACCTTTTCATAAATAATATGAATCTGCAAATGACACGAAATTGGGAGGGCTAGGTTAAGCCAAATAAGAAAGTGTCACGATTCAAAATTGTCTTGAGAGCCTGAAACACTGGGTCAAAAGGCCCACAAAATGAAATTCAGCTGAGACTAGCATAAAAGACTGCACTTGGGCACCACAAAATCAAAAGGCGGAGATTTTGGGTTAGGGGCACTTGGCTTGGCAGCAGTACCTGTGAAGGAGAATTAGGTATATGAGTGGATCACAAGTGGACAGAAGCCAGCAGTGTGATACTGTCAGTAGAAATATGTATCAGAAGCAATATCCAGTCACATTCTGTTCTGTGCAGGTCTGGCTGCATATAGCCTAGGAAGGGGCCACACCAGCCCCTATAAGAACCTAGAAGGACATACCCCTATTCAGTTCACAAATTTGGGGAGGGTAGTGCCCTCCATAGCTTCTGGATTTTATAGTCTCATGTCTGTATCTAGTGCTGGGCTCCACATTTTAAGAATGATATTAACAATTGGGAGCATGTGGAGAGGAAGGTGACCAGGATAGTGAGGGATACGAAAACCAACCTATGAGGAAGGGTTGGAAAAGCTAGATATTTTTAGCCTAGAGAAGAGAATAGGGCAGATAGGATAGGAGTCTTCATATACGTGAAATGGTATCATGCAGAAGATGGAGCAAACTTGTTTTCTCTTGTTCCACAGGGCACGAGGACCAAACCCAATAGGTGGAAATTGCAGGGAAGCAGACTGCAGCTAATTAAACATTAGGAGGCACTACCTAACAGTACTGAACTGTTTGATACAGTGGAATAGACTGCTTGGGACCCTCCTTCCACTGGAGGTATTTAAGCAAAGGTTGGAGAGCCATCCATCATGGGTGCTGTAGCTGCACCCTCCGCTGCAGATCCCATGAGGAACAGGGGATTAGAACACAGGACCTCCACATGTCCTTCCAGTTTTATGATGGTATGTCTCCATAATGTTGCAGGAACAGTCTGAGATCGTATATCATGCTGTCAGAGCATAAATCTCTCACAGCCTATTTTTGCTGGGTTCCATGGAGTTAAGCTGCTGTGTGCATGATTCAGATTGCTCTAGTTTTATTAATGGGCTAAGAAGCAGAAGGAATCCAAAAATAAACCAAGATGTTGTTTTATTTTATCTCAGAAAGTCAGTGTTGTATCAACAAGAGGTCCATGGTCTGAGAACTGTGGATTAAATGTAATTCTGTAATTATTATAGTTCAGAAAAAATAGCAAATTTGTACCCATTTTATAGCTGAAAGTTTTACTTTTTCCAGGTTTTTTTTTCCTCATTTGGTAGTTGCTAAAGAGAGTATTTTTGGTGTGACAGTGAGCACACAGCCAATAGTTAATTCCACTGTGCAAGTTTATTTCATCTCGTGTAAGTTCTGGCTTGTGTTTACACTTTGCACATTATGAACCTGCTTGCAGAAATAGAACACAGTGGCCAAGGGTGTGTCTAGACATTATGACTAATGTATTTCTGAGCCTCAAGATCAGCTTTCATTATTCTTTAGGCCAGTGGTTCTCAACCTGTGGGTCCCCAGATGTGTGTGGACTTCAGCTCCCAAAAGCCCCAGCCACTATGGTCAATGCTCAGGGCTTCTGGGAGCTGAAGTCCAAAAACATCTGGGGACCCACAGGTTGAGAACCACTGCTTTAGGCAGATCAACATACAGCTATGGCAATTTCTCCACTAGATAGTTTTGCAAAATTCAAACCCAAGAAAGATGTTCTCTCTACAGCACAAGGACAAAGCAACACCACAGCTCAAAACTGAATGAAGAGTGGCACTTTGTGAATAAAACTCTAGCATGGAACCCAGCCATCTAGACAGACCTTCCTCTGCATCCACATGTTCTCTCTCTAATAGTTGCTGGTAGCTTCCATGTAAGTCCACCTTGGGTTTTAGACCAAAATTTAAGGAACAAACTAAGGTGCTGAACTGTATCCTCACAATGGTTTCATCACATTCCATAGCTTCTTTGAAGTCTGGATTAAAACTCAAGATGGATTCACATCAAAACCACCAACTGCCAGTGTTCTGCCCAAAATATATTATAACATTATATCCTCATATTTTGTTATCCATACACTGTACAAACACCAAAATCTCCCTTAAACACCAAAACCTCCCTTCTTCTCCTTTTCTCTCTCATGCACACGCCCATACACCCGCACATGACATGAGAGAGAGAGAGAGAGTGCCCTTTGGCTACAGAATAGTAGAGAAATGTACTAAACGAAAAACACACATCTGCCTACTCCTCCATTCCACAGTAACTCCTAATCAGTTTAGCTATCTTTAAATCTATCCCTTTATCTGAACTGAAGCATTCATGAGTCCACTACTATCCCCCCTTGTAATCATACCTGCTCCTTGTAATTATCACTATCCATTTTTACAGAGCTGAGTCTGGGGCTGGGAACCCATTCTTGTATTCTACGCTTTTACTGCTTTCCTTTCTTCTATAGCAGCCTTTTTTTTTTTAAGGGAAAAAATCTAGATGAGGGTAGACTGTACCTCAAGTTCATTGCATCTGCTGAGGGGAGTTTCTGACCTATTTCTGTGACAACCATACTGTAAGTACTAATACAATCTATGCAGTTCTACTGCATCAAAATCCCAAGGAAATCCCCCAACTGAAAAGGGTTCCCATTATTCCCTGTCTGGTAACTCTGCAACTTTCACAGTATATCCAACCAGCAGTTTTTCATGACAGAAAGAAAAATAACATTTTTAGCCAGATGTATACATGACCCAACTCTCTTTATTTGTTATACACAGACAATTTTAGATGGCTCAGTGGAGTTTTGCAAAACTCAGAGCCCGCCACACAACATTGGGGTTTATAATAGAAAGTGAGCTTCAGCTCTGGCTATGAAGAGATTAGCACCATTCCCTGATGAAATAGTGCACCTTAAAAGAAACACACACACACACACACACACACACAAGCATCACCACCAAGCCAAGAGAATTCCACATCCTGCTCCTGGTGCACCCAGTAAGCCAAGCCAAATGTTCCCAAGAGCAATGTATGCAGCTGTCATTGGGCCACAGGAATTCCCTACCAATCTCTTGTTTATGAAATGGCCTCTTCCCCTGCCAAGAGATATGTATGCAGTAAAATATTTTTGCTATAAAGATCCTCCTAGGTTGCCAGCTAAAATGAGGAATAGTACTGAATATGTCTGTGAGCTGACAGAAAGCAACAAGCTCTTTCACATGCTTGCCTGCAGACACCTTTGATTTCAGGCACACACACACAACCCGTATCCTGCCTCTCTGTGGAGTCACAATGGCTGCCAAATACCAAATCAAGAACTTGGGTTGTTTGGATGTTCCCCAGGAACACTGCACCTGAGGGGGAAAAATGAGGGAAAGGGATTGCTCACGGTGCAAGCCCATTAATGTTTGATATGGCCCTTTGCTGTTGCTGTCATATGTATTGGTGGTAGTTGTGGTGAGGGGGGAACATTTCCCTTGTGAAGTGGAAGCATGTACCTCTACTTAGGACCACAAAGAAGGTATGCCTCAGAGAGACACCCACCAAGAGGGCACATTCGAGACCTTACTATAATGTTCTTTACTGCTCTTTCATATTTCATGTATTTATTTTAAATATAAGCCTTGTACATTTAAAATAAATAATAAACAACTTGGTTCTGCTAAGGTAGCTCATTGCTTCTAGGACTACCCGCATGTGTATAGTCATACCTTCAAGTTGTGCATGGACTTATGGTAACCCCACAAATTTCATATAGGGTTTTCTTAGGCAAGGAACACTCAGAGGTGGTTTGGCCAGTTCCTTCCTCTTAGCTACAGCCTACAGCACCTGGTGTTCATTGGCAGTCTCCTGACCAAATATTAACCAGGGCTGACCTTGCTTAGCTTTCAAGATCCAATGGGATTGATTGCCTTTAGGATATTTAGGCAAGCTAAAAGTACTTACATTGCAACAATATAACAAGTCAAAAATGGCTAAATGCTGACACATACATGCACCCCAACTGCCTAAAATCTAAAATAAATGTAGGAAGAGTATAAACCAAAGAAATTACATGAGTAAACACCCACATACCTAAATTCTGTTCTAAAATAGACCCACTGAACTAATGGGATTTGCTTATGTGTTGACTCCCCATTCCACAGTTGATTGAATGAGTCTACTTTAGTTGGCACTAACCAACCTGATGCCAACCACAGATTCCAGAGGCATGGTTGTCTTAGTCTGGTGCAGCAAAAACAGCAGGCCCTGTGGCACCTTGAAGACAAACAAATGTGTTATGGCATAAATTTTCATGGAGGCAGCTGACCCCTTCATCAGATACATGAAATCTTATCCCAAGTTGACAGATTTGTATATACACAATTGGAGAGAGGGAGTGGGATTGTCAACAGCAAGGTCAAAGGGAAGTGAAATGCAGAAAGTACAGACAAGAAGACATAGTTATCTGAACATTGACAGATCTTTTGTGATAACACATACATTCTTTCACTGATGAGCTGATTTCTGCATATATTGTGACTAATAAACCTTTGACTCTGTTAAACTAAAGCAGCTCCCCCTTAAAAACACACAAGCAGGCTGGCAGGCAAAGAAAAACTGAGCCACAAAGACATGTCAGAACCAAACCAGAAAAATCAGCAGCAGAACTGAAATCAGTGTATTTCCTACTAAGAGGAAATTCAGTGCTGAAAATGTGGTCACAGGAGCACAGAGACTTATATAACATCCGAATATTTTCTGTGGATTCATGTTAACTAATGTGCTTGCTGTTATAATGTGTCTTCAAGTCATTTGTGACTTATGGAAACCATAAGGTGAACTTATCATGGGGTTTTCTTGGCAAGATTTGTTCAGAGGGAGTTTCCCTTTCCCTTTTTCTGAGGCTGAGAGAGTGTGACTTGCCCAAGGTCACTCATTGATTTTCCATGACTGAGCAGTGATTCAAACCCTGGTTTCCCAGAATCTTAGTCCGATGCTCACACCATCACATTGGTTCTTTAACTTATGTGTATAGATGCACATTTACAAACAGAACTGTTAACACATCTCATCCTAATGAAGGAGATCATACCACCAACCTGTGTGCCTACTCAGTCATTGGTTTTCATGGAATATTTCTGGGGTTGTTTTCCCAGCTTATGATTCTTACCTTTAAAGCCGCGGTTTTACTGCATAGTCTTTTGAATAGAGAACCATCTTCTGTGAAGCAGGATGTGCATGGCTACCACATGTCAGAGTCTGAGCCTCTTTGAAGATGCATTTCATTGCATGCACATCAAAACCCTCCTTTTCAGTAGATGTGAGAGATATCAACTGAACCTCTTCCTTCAGAAGTCCCCAGAGTGGACCTTTCAGAAACTGAACTAAATGAATATAGCAGAACAAAATCAGGATAAAGTTTTGCATGTGATTTCTATTGGTATATTTTCCTTCATAAATATTTCCTTTTATTATATGCAAGACTGAGCTTGTGGCTAAGTGGAGAGTTTGTATGAGGTGGCCTAACTGCTGTGTGAGAGATTAAAGCTCTTTCTGCACTACACTGTTATAGGCTATCATTCCACTTTCAACCTTCTATCTATGGAATCCTGGGTTTGCAGTTTAGGGAGGGGAATTTAGAATTCTCTGCCAGAGAGCTCTTTGGCCTCAGTAAACTACAAATCCCAGAATTCCACAAAAGGTTGGAAGTAGAATGATAGCACTATAACAGTGTAGTGCGGAAATGGCCATAGTCTCAATTTAGGTGGAGTGTATCCTAGGTCTTCTCTAGTTTTCTGACATCCCCCCTCCTCCTCTTCTTCCTGATGACATTATTCCTTCCCTTTTATATAAAGTACCTGAGGTGGCTCACAAACCCAGCTGATGAAACATTAAGTCATACAGTTACAGAATAATACATTCAACAGTAAAAAAAGGTGAGATTATGACCTTTGCTAAGATTAAAGCACAAACCACAGAGTCACCTTTGAGTATCCTCAGCCATCTGAGGATGTGTGTGTGGGGGGTCCCTCTTCTTTGTCTACAAGTTGCCATTTTTCTTGGGCGTATAGATTGTACCATTTTGGCTATATATGCATCGGCACTTGGAGAATAAATCTGGTACCCATGCCCAATAGTAAGAATGGCTCAGAAGAAAGTGGAAACATTTACTATTTCAAAAACATATACACACTTTTTAGAAAAAAAGTGGTGCTTTTTCCCCCCATCAAAAATGAACCAATGACCAGACCTCCTTCTTTCACCTTTACCATTATATCTGTATGCATAAGTACAGAATTATACTGTACTCATTTTAAATTTTGGCTTAACCAATTTGTGGTTTGTGCTTTAATCTTAGCAAAGGTCATTTAGCCACAGGATACCTTTTTCAATATCTTTTCCATTTCAAGACAGAAAGTACTCTGACAATCTGATTCCTCAGCAAGAAGATTTCCAAAATGAAGATGACTGAAATGTATTTTCTAGAACCAATTTTATACCCAACCTAGGGAGAACTGGCTTTGAATCCATAGAGGACAATTCAAGCTACCAGAATCTATAGCAGCGGTTCTCAACCTGTGGGTCGCGACCCCTTTGGGGGTCGAATGACCATTTCACAGGGGTTGCCGCTCCTCTATCCTGCCCCACCCCCTTTTGAAAGAAGGCAGCCTCATAGCCAATGGGAGTGCTGTTTCTGAGACCCCGCGCTGGGAGGAGGGGAGAGGAGGCGTGCTGGCTGTTTCCCCGTCTTTCTCTGCCAGGTGGGGGGGCACAGGTGGCGAGAGGAGACCCCGCGCTGGCAGGAGGGGAAAGGAGGTGTGCTGGGCACGTGTGGGGACATTTCCCCATCTTTCCCTGCCAGGTGGGGGGGCAGAGGTGGCGAGAGGAGACCCTGTGCTGGCAAGAGGGGAAAGGAGGCATGCTGAGTGCATGTGGGGATGTTTCCCCGTCTTTCCCTGCCGGGTGGGGGGACAGAGGTGGGGAGACCGAGAGGGGCTCGCGGGTGTAGCATGGTCGAGGGGCTACAACAGGTATCGCACCCCACTCCCGAGCCCTTAGAGGGACGAAAGGAGGAAGGAAGGGGCACCTGTGCAATGTGGGAGTGAGAGCATCTGAGCAGCTGCACTCCCTTTAAGGGAGGGAGGGTGGGAGTGAAACAAAACGCATCTGCTTATGCCACCGCCATCTTTCCTCTCTCCCTGTCCTTTCCTCCCTGCGCCTCGTGTAAAATGTGGGCTGTTTTGGCGTTGCCTTTGGGAGTGACTGGCTTTTTGAACTGTGGAAACCTAGCATTCAGAACTAGAACTACAGCCTTAATTCTGGCATTGATGGACGCTTTCTGTGCTTTAAAAAAAGGGGGAGGGTTACCAGTTTTTAGGCATTAGAAGTCTATCCAGAGCAGTGATTTAGGGCAGTGTTTCCAATCTATTCGATGTTGGAACTAACTAACTAACTAACTAAATAATAAATAAATAAATAAATAATAACGAAAATAATTTTATGGTTGGGGGTCACCACAATATGAGGAACTGCATTAAGGGGTCACGGCGTTAGGAGGGTTGAGAACCACTGATCTATAGGTTTCTTTCTTCTCTTGTCAACAAGATTAGCAGGTGTCATGTTGTAGTGGAGCATCAGGGAATAAGATTCAAGAAGGCCAAGTGGACTGAGATTAACAGTTGAGAAGCTGAAAGAGTAGTAGCCAATGAAGTCATAGTGACCATTTTTGTTGCAGCAGACTGAGTTGGAAATGATATCATGACCCAAGAGTGTTGGTCTGACATCAGTAAAACTGGGAAATTATGGTAAAGCACATAAGTTGAAGGAGCTTTATGTGAAATATCTGGCAGAAACCTTGCAACTGTTCCCAGTGGCATTGATATTGCTGTAGTGATCTGGATTTCAAGAAATGACCTCAGAACAAATGAGACCAAGATGGTTTCAATGAAGGCTATTAGTCATCATGAGCTCAGTGAGAAGATCAGTTATCATGAATCTGGTGATTGGAGGGGAATTTTTCATTTATCTCATTCTCAGAACACATAGGATATCATTGGAAGAGTGATGGAAGTTCGTGGTTTGAGCACTGAACTATAACCCTGGAAACCAGAGTTCAATTCCCTGCTCAGTGATGGAAACCCACTTGGGACCTGGGGTCCATCACATACTTTCAGCCCCAGAAAATGTGATAGGTTTGCCCTAGGGTCACCATAGGTCAGAAACAAGTTGAAGGCACACAACAACAATATTGGCAGGTGCCGAGTCATAAACTCTTACCAAGTGTAATGTGTTGAAGAAGATTGGCAAGGAACTAAGACTGGCAAAGAACAATGTCAATGTAGTACAGGCTTTGGGACCACCTGCATTCGAGACTGTGTCAGATTTTGGTTGAAGGAATGTGACAACACTTTCATTGTTTATAGTTTCTGTTACTGCTTCCTTTCACCATCTATTTGTCATAAATAAAATTATGATCTGCACTCTCACTGATCTGAATTTACCACAGTCTATCCCCTGAGCCTAAGCTGAGTAGGACTTACATTTTTTAGGCCCTCTGGGTTGCTGCACTACTACCAAGGTGTTAATGGACACCAGCTGAGTCAGAGTCTCAGAAACCATGTATTGTTGATGGATCTTAAATCAACTGGATGGTGAATCCATCATATGACAGGTTATGTAGAGCTAGAATCACTATCCCAATAAGCCCTGGAAGACTGGTCCATCTTTTTATCCTACCTGTTCTTGTTTAGAGGCTCTCCAACACTCTCAGAAAATGACGCAAAGCTGACCACTTATCTTTTTCCTTATAATGGACTAGCATATATACCCAGCATTGCCCAGGATTTTATTTTCTGATAGGTAATACTTGTTAGAAAGATTTGAGATCCTGTGTCTCCAATTTCCCAATTGTCCTGTCCAGTACCTATAACTTTTCCCCGTATTCCCCAATCCAATCTGTATTCAGAGTTAACATATAGAAGTTGGGGTCCTGCTCTCCTCCTTGCTGCTAGGCCTCATCTCCATAGCAACCAACCTATTCAAGACAGACACAGTTGACTGAGGACCAAGAGCTCTCTGGCTGGGAATTCTAAAGGCCCCTGCCTAGGCTGCAAACCCCAGGATTCCATAGACTCTTCTTAGGCAGCCAATCATATGAGGTCTTTGCCTGAGACAGGCAATCATATGAAGTCTTCACCTGACACAAATTTTGACTTTTATATTAGATAGTTAGTAAGAGGAGATTAAGATTAATGCTGGCATTTAGTCTGAATCTGCTGGTCACAGCTTCTGCAATAGATGTGAACAAAGGTAACTGTTGATACCAAAGCTGTTAGTATTCATGTGGTTGGTACTGAGGAAGTGAGTGCAAGAGGCACTGCTGACATTTTATGTGACTGATGTCCCCAATTTTTTGGAGGAAGAAGGGGGTTTACATACAGAGGCAGGGGCATTGTAAAGAGGCCAGTTGTTTGCCACAGGCTTCCCTCACTTATCTGATGGATTAGGGACCAGAGCACTGTTAGGAAGCAGAATTGGTTGAAAAATGGAACCCAGCCTTTTGTCAGTTCTTCTCCTCCTGCCTTCTTCCTGTAAGGAACATGAGAGAATTACAGAGGCTCACTTGGGATCACACTTGCTTTACTAGCTTGCCTCCACATTATGGTTGTTGTTGTTATTTAATAAAGTTATTATCATCATTATTATTGTTGTTCATTTATATCCTGCCTTACTCTCAATAATGAGACTCAAGGTGGTTAACAGCATATTTAAAATAATACAGATCAAAACTATGCAAAATAAAAAATAAAAGTACATATATAAATTTATTTAAAAAGAAACAATTTATAAAGTTAAAACATTAAACATTAAAAACTTTAACATTCCTTAAAAGACTACACAAGACACACAAACCTTAAAAAATAGCATCGCACAGCACTAAAAATCCACTTCATTTAGTTTCTTAAAAAAAAGCATAAAATGATTTAACTTGCTGATGGAAGGAGAATAAGGATGGGGCCATCCTGGCCTCCCTAGGGTAGGAGTTTCAAAGTCTGAGAGAAGCCACCAAGAAGGCTCTGTCCCTTGTTCCCACCAACCAACTCTGAGAAGATGGTGGCACAAAGAGAAGGGCCTTTCCAGAAGACATTAAAGCTCTGCTGGGCTCATAAAGGGAGATATAGTCTTTCAAATAGCCTGGACCCAAACTCTGTGTGTGTGTGTGTGTGCGCGCGCGCGCGCACGTCATGTATTTTTCTTTTAACATCAGGAACTTTCCATGTCTGTTCTAATAATTATTAGTATACTGGTAGCATAGAATCAAGTGGATTGAGACTCTCTTGGGTCCAAGCCAAAGGTTTTGAATAACCCAAGACAAAAGAGATAATCCCAGGGAAAATGTGGGTGTGGGAGGTTTATTTGTGTATAATAGAAGACAGCATAAAACCAGGCATAAAAGAAGCATATATACAGAAATAGGGGGGGAAAGCCAACTCAGCAGAAGCCAACAATTACAATCAGGGCACAATACTAACCAGGTTAATATTTCCAAAGTAATTCATATTTGGCAGGTTTGTCTTGAACTGATCTCCTGTCTCTAGTGTCCTTTTTAATTCTTCATGCCAGGTAAATTTCATGCCAGGTAAACAGTGAAAGTTACAGGAAAGCCTTACATGCCACTACCTGAATCAGTTTTGTTTTGCCGAATAACAGTGGTGAGGTTGTTCCACATAGTCATCTTGACAAGTTCACAAGATGCTAAGAAAGTTTGTAAAATTCCACTGCTGAACTTTGCTTCTCTCCCCACCTCTTTTAATTTGGCTGAATCATTCAATACTCATCTGAATCACTGTCAGATCAGTTTTCATTAACCATTGGCATGATCCAACCAAAACTACACACTTTAAATTATTTGACTTTGATGAAAGTTAAGCACATCTTTAATTCCCTGACTGGAATTAAGCTGAGTTTGAATCCAAATTGAATTTTTTTACATTGGCCTGATTATGTTGTAAAATATTTTTATTTCCCTAGATATTTTACACATGTGGTAGTTGCTTTGAGTGAGACTCCAATGTGAAAGTTCTGGAGGTTGCTCTCAGTCCTGTTTGTTCACAAGTTCCCCAAGGACATGGGAGCCAGATGTTGTTAAACTGCACTCCCACCATCCCTTATATTAACCATATTGACTGCAGCTAATGGGAATTGGAGTCGGAAAACACGTGGAGGGCTACAGGTTTTGCACTTGGCTGCAGGGCTAGGTGTGACTATGAGATACATGTTAGAAGTAAAAGTCCCAGGTCTGTGATATATGGGAGTAAGCAAAGCCATTAAAATCCACTTCTGAAATATAGTTGGGTTTCTACTTGGGAAGTGAATGAAGGATACAGAAGCTGAAATCAGATTATACATTGGCAGGCAGACGAAAATGTGGTCTTCAATTGTCAACAAGAGGCATGCATATAAAGAAGATGAAAAGGTTCACAAAGGGTTACTTAGAATGCAACCGTTGCTGTTATTCTGCCAAACCACGTTTGTTTCTGTTGTTCTGTATGACTGTGCCTTATTCAGCCATGTGATCGTGAAGCATAGTCAAAAAGAATAAGAGGAACATCATGTTCCTGTTTTTCTGTCAGGAAATGCTTATACATTAAGAACTATAAAAATAAAATGTAGAACTGTATGGCTAGATTGATCACTGGGTTATTCTACTTTAATCAAATAGCAGGTGATGGAATGAAGGTTCCATATCAGGAATCCCTGTTTTGGAGAAGCCTCAGCAATCTGGCTTTTCATAAACTTCTCAGAAACATAAAGTTTATGATGTTGTCCTTAGTAGCTGTACGTGACTTCAAATTGCCTGTTCTCTTATGTTGACTTCATGAATTTCATATGATTTTCTTAGGCAAGGAATACTTGGAACTGGTTTTCCTTTGTCTACCACTGAATATAGCCTATAGCACCTGGTATTCCCTGAAGGTCTACCTTCCAAGTATTAAACAGGTCTGGCCCTGCTTAGGATCCGAGATCAGATAGGATCAGGGGACTTTTCACACTACACAATTATAGCATTAAGATTTCACTTCAACTGCCATGGCAACATCCTATAGAGTCCTGGGGTCTGTAGTACAGTGGAGGACTAAAGGAGCCCTCTGGCTGAGAATTCTAAATGCCACTCCCTAAACTGCAAATTCCAGAATCCCATAAGGTGGGAGCATGGCAGTTAAAGTGGGATTATGGTAATATAACTGTGTAGTGTGAAAAGCCGCTTGGTGCCATTTGCTAATCTTTTTCAACAAAATTCCCTTCCGTTCTATGTTCTGTGTTCAGAGAAGGGTGACCAAGATGGTAAAAGATATGGAAACCAACCTCAATGAGAAATGGGCTAGGAAGCTGGGTATATTTAACTTGCATAAGAGAACACTGAGAGGTGACATGACAGCCATATGAAAGGATGTCATGTAGAAGATGGAGAAAACTTGTTATCTGCTGTTTCAAAGACTAGGTTGCAAACCAGTGAGTTCAAATTGGAAGAAGAGAGATTCCATCTAGACTTTAGGAAGAACTTCCTGACAGTGAGAGTTGTTTGACAGTAGGAACAGCTGTCTTGGAAAGCAGTTGATTCCCCTTCCTTGGAGGTCTCTAAACAGAGGGTGGATGGCCACCTCTCAGGAGTGCTTCAAGTGTGGATTCCTATAGGGGCTTGGATCAGGTAGCCTTTGTGGTACCTTCCAATTCAGTGATCCTGTGAAAGCAAAATGATTCATCTGGAGATTCATGAGGAGGGAAAGATTTAAGAAAGGAAAACAGACATAGAGGTGGGATCTTGATGAAAAGGAAGTATTTCCATGCTGTTTTGAATTCATTGATAGTGTATTAAATTCTTTGCAACCACTCTCTTTAACAATGGACTGGGAGGCCCAGTTTTCATCTTCAAGCCCATCAAAGCCTTTGTGAGACACCTTCATGAGCAACTCAAAGATCCTGCATGAGATGACAGTCGTGTAGACAAATATACTACAGAAGAGACTACCAAATGGGTAACTTGTCCCTTACTGGATATGTGCTGGTGGTGCCAAAGATTTAGGAGAGAGTAAGGATTCTGGTGAAGAACCAATCACTCCATTGCTTAGCAGGTCTCTCAACCAAGTTAGCTAATCTGATTTTGCATGTTCTGTGTGGGAGCATAGGTGCATCTTGCAGGCTCATCTTCAGGGAAATCAGCATGCTGAGACTAGCTCTTTAGGGCAGAGTTAAGGTTGTTTGCATATGTGTTTATGAGTGTTTTACATACACTCATGACAGTCATGGATCTATGTCACACTTGAACCTGACATTGTGCACACTGACCTGGAAAGAAGAAGCCTGGCAATTTAAGGCACTGAAAAGCCATCATTAGAAAATTACTTTTTGGAGCTCTTGAACAATGCTTTCCTATTCCCCTGCTTTGCGGTGAATGAGTCAGATTTGTTTTCCTCCACAGGTTTGTAGAGCCAACTGAACTGCAGAAATCTCTCAATTTTCTGGCTCACTTTGCTTGCTTTGATTTATGATATAGGAGGCTCATCTGGGCTAATAACTCAAGCATTCTCTCTCTTATCTCAACCATTCCACTCATGCAAGCATCGTGATTTTTAAAAGGCCAAAGGGTTATGAAGCAAGGCAGGGCAACTCTTTTTCCATTACACATCTATTCCAGTCTTCTTCTGCAGACCTCCAGGGAGGTTATGTGTGGTTCCAAGGTGGTCCCTCAGCCAGCAATTTACAGGACCAAACCTGCTTGGCTTAAATTATAAGAATCTCTGTGCTGGTAAGGGCTGAGCACATAACTGGCAAGCACAGTCTTGTGACTCACGGTAAGATTTCCTGCGCAACCCGTAAGTGCTTAGAATGGAATGTGCCAACACCAGTACTTTTGTGACAGCAACACAAAACATGCTATTACACTAATGCTAGGTGTTTTTTCTTAAATCAGTATGTTTGATCAATTATTCTTCCCCTTAACCAAATTTATAGCTTTCAGTCCTAAAATATACCTGCATACGTGCATGTGTCAGTATGCAAAACAGTGATTGTTTTTCACAAGTACTTGCCCAGTGCCTCTGAATACTTGCAGAGCTTCCCTTTGGGAGTGAAAAAATAGATTCTATCTGAAATGATGCAAGTAAAATACACAGTGTGCCTGATATTGTAGAATTTATTTTTTGATGGGAAGTAGTTTTTTTAAAAAACAAACAAACACACACCTCTCACACACATGCACTAACACATTATGTAAAATGCATCATTTAGAAAATAGGGCTGCAACAGTTAATGTACAGCATCACCTTCCTTTCCACACTGGCTTTAAATCATCCTTTTCTGGCTACTAGCTACAAAGAAGAAACTCCAGCTAGGTTATTGACTCCGCTATATTGACTATCAGCGGTATACACACAGACGCATATATCCATAAGCATAACCATGCTACTATCATCTTCAATTTATACAGAGTAGGAAAAGATTATATAAATTGCCTTCATTTTATATTTTGTGGTTGCCTCAAAGATCTGCCCAGTTGAATGATGCCTTGGTTTCCATAGTAACCAATGTTCTTGAAGAGAGAAGAAGAAGGGGGAAGATGAGGAAAGCATAGGGGTGTGAGGAAGAGGAGATATATATATGGCAAAAGAAAAAAGACAATCCCACACAGCACCTCACATTGTCACATTGTGAACACCTGTGCTTCCCTTTATCATCCCCGGATCCAGTGTTCTCAAGTATGAGATCATTTTACTTCCAAATATAGCTGATAATAATCTAGGAGGTGTTACACAAAATTATAGCAGTTAGAAAAATCCATCTATACCTCTGGGAGAAAGAAAATAATTTTTTTTATAAAAAATGGATGTACTTATCATCTTTGAATTCTATTCTTCTTTCAAAGAGCTCAGGAAAACAGGTATGGGGAAGTTTCATTCCCCTTTCCCCCAATTTCTAGCTTCAGCCCCCCTCCATCAGCTATTCCTCGCGGCAATGTAGGGGTTAGAGGAGAGTGAATGAGGCTGCCTTGTCTATTGAATGGATTTTGTGGCTTACTCGTAGCTTGAACTTGTTCCTTTCCCCAATAAATTGTAACAGGGTTCCATCATGATTATAATATGACAAGGAATACCTTCATTCCTTTTATAATGTAACTGTAACTTCTAGGTAATTTTATAATTAGAGGATGTGAGTAAATAAAAAGTCTGTTAATCCACAGCAAAGTCAATTTAAGTTGACCCATCCAACTAATCACCTGAGTGCTCTGAGAACTTTGGTTATTGGGCACGCTTAAACCTAACTAAGTAAATGAATAGGTCTGCCTGATTACATTACATCCCCTCTATGAATGGGAGAACTAGAAGGGTCTCAAAGGCACACATGGAAAAAGGCCCCCAGAAGAGGCAACTTCTGATACTTTGAGAGTGCAAGCCACACCGTCATGTAGGGACGGGGGGGGGGAATTTGCCCTGAGCAGCAATGTTTCTGGGGCATCCTGGCCTGTAGCCACATCCCTGAGTGCCCTGGCCACCTCCCCCCATGCAACGCAGCCACGCCCCTGCACACAGTGGCCATGCCCCTGTGCACAGTGGACACGTCCCTCACATCGTAGCCCTGCCCCCTCCCTGCCACCCCTCCACGCTTCGCGACTGTAGCCACAGGCTGGCATAAAACAAAAATCTCATTTTAGATTAAATTATAGCAAACAAGAAAGAACGGGGATTGTTCAGAGGAATAATAAAAGAAGGGCTAAAAGGGTGGTGGGTTTTCCCTTGGTAGTAACCCTCAAACAGAGGCTAGATAGACAGAGCTTGAGGAATCTCTGGATTTCCTGCGCTGGCATGGGGTGGAGTATAAGACTATATGATCTAGAAAGACCTTTCCAACTCTATAATTCTTTGAAGAAGACACAGTGGAGAAATGTAAGCAGTAGACTAACTTAGGGAAGTTCATGAAAGGATCATTTCCTGTTTCCTCCTGCCACAGTACCTCCAATTGCCCACTCCAGAAGGTTCCCTCCAACTTCCTTGGAAGTTTTTAGGGGCCCAACTGGCTGCTAGAGGGAGAGGGGGACAGGAAACATTCCTTCCGTGAACTTCCTTCACTGTACAATCCTGCTCATGAATGTTCAGAAACACAGTTGGCCCACTGCATTCACTAGGGTTAAGGCTGCAGGACCCCCCACAAAAATGGAAAAAATTACATATATCTAAATGTGTGTGCATGTGGGAAAGAGGCCAAGTCATGGTGGGATGGGCAGGCACCCAGAGTCCAAACCAGGTCGGAGAAAGGAGAGCAAAGAGGAGAGCAGGTTGGCACGGTAACTCTATACTTCCTCTGTCTTGCCCATCTTCTTCCTTGGGTGTGGGAGGGCATTGAGAGAGGGATTGTGGTGCTGAGAAATCAGGTTGCAAACCATCCTTAGCTGGTCAGGCAACAGATCATGGAGGAGGAGCAGAGGTGGGTTTTTAAAGGTTTGCATGGCCTGATCAGAGCTGTTGAGAATGAAGGTTGCCCTAGAAAGAAGTACTTGATGTGGGGAGGCAGAGGTTGGAAAAATTCACAAATAAATTCATACAAGTGAAATCTGCAAATATGGAGGACTGTAACTCTGACTGAGTTCAAGGTGACTTACTCCAAGTAAGTGAGTATAGGATTGCAGAGCCAAACCTCTTTTTCTGTTTCATGGCATCTTCTGGAAAGTGCATGTATGCAGCACACAACCATTTTGATGAAGGAGTAAAGACAGAACTGGGTAAGGAAACAAAACGAGGCTTTATTGGAAGACCACTAGTAAAGATAGGAAAGCTTTCTAAGTAGGCTAAATTATCACCAGAGTAAGCTTGTTTCACTTTTGGTGCAACCGAAAGAACAAGCCGAGGGTGGGGGGAGAGAAGAAGTAGAAAGATCCTTCAGGATATCAGTTTACATCTCAGATTCCTTATGATAAGTGGATAAGAGATGAAAAGATTTTAGGTCACTGAAACTTAACCCTCCCTAAGTAAGATATCTTTAATTCTCCAAGTAGTGAGTATTGTTGCATTTTTAGCACTGGTCATATCAGTCTTAAATGCAGTGACGGATTTAGACAGGATTCAGTGTTGTCATTCCCTGAGTTCAGAATGGGAAGGTGGCTGATTCCTTGCTTCTCCCTGCCCTCTACATGACCTTAGTCCAGCTTTATCCATGTGGTAGACCTTGTCAGGTAGGGTTCTGAAGAACCACCGAGGAGGACTGCAAGAGGAAAAGCAAATAAGTTCAATCACACTCATGGACATCTGTTAATGTGATGTTGGATATAGGTTCATGATTTGCTACTGTATACATTTGCTTATCAACATTGCACAAAACTGTCATTCACTACGTGTGTGTGTTTGTTTCGGAATGAGTCATATTCTAGCCAGAATAGGGAAACTGATACTTCATGAATTGAAAGCTGGAAACTCCCACAGTGTGACTATTTGGGCTAGAAGCTGAAAACAAACTTTTCTGATAGAAATGGTTCCATCAGTTATTATTGAGCTCGTTAGGTGGTTATCTCCAGAAGAAGTACCCATGGGGCTCCACCACATCAGTTTTTTTAAAGAATTCTTGCTGGAATGATAGATGCCTGTTACATGCCTGGATATTTTGCAATGTGAATTATCTGCAATGCTGCTAGTACTTTTAGATAGGAAGTGTGAGATTTGGACAGGAGAAGGACGGGACTGTGACGATGCTTATGTATGATGTCGCCGTGGTCCCGTCATTTTCCCGTCCACAGGTAGCACAATCGCACCACAAATCATTGACAGGTTTTTCCCGTCAATGACTGGCAATCACACCACCATCCTGCCATGCGTCCACACTTATCTTCCCTGCTGAGGCCCTGGAAGTGCAATGGCTGCACTTCCCATCCCAGCACAGGGACAATACCCAGCTGTGCTGTGGCAAGAAGAGATGCAGCCATTGCGCTCCCTGGATCCTAAAGGCAGCTGGTGTGGAGGGAAGCGCTCCTGTTGTGTTTCCCTCCCAGTAGGACCGACACCAGGAACCACACCAGATGTCTCCAAGACAAGGTAAGGTGCAAAAAGGGCCTTGAACTCCTACAGCAGATAGTCTGTGATGGATGGTAGGTGGAATACACATCCTGACTTTAGTGGCAAAGGTTGGACACATGTGAAAAGGGAAAGCTGAGTGTGATACCAAATATGCTTACGGAAATGTTCCATTAAGTAGGGAACTCTAGCACATAGATCTTGAGCTGAGGTAAAACTGAAAAATGTCAACACAGCAACAAGTACATTGAGAAAATATTTTACAAAAAGGGTTCTAAGAATCTGGAGCTGGATGCTTCTGCTCCCTTCAGGTACTAGCAGTGATGAATTTCTGGTGGCCATTTTAAGCACTGTCTCAAGGTGTTAAGGTGATGCTCTAGTGCTCATTCCTGGTCAAAGGACACAGCTGTACCCACTTCCAGCCAGCCTTTAAGCTGTCCCATTGCTCTGTGGGAGACTGGGGGATCTGCTTCAACATGGGAGTACTGAATACTTCCTCACCCAAGTTTTTAAAAGATACAACTAACAGCACAATCTGCAATGTTTAAGCAGGATTCCACCCCAAAGTTTATCTCATTTTGGATCCCATGGTGCTGCTTTTGAAAACCAAAGAGGAGTAAACATGGAGAAGATGATGGAGGAGGAGGATTGTAATAGCTCCAGCACAGGCTATTCCAGAATTCACACTACTGATGTAATGAAAGCTAATTCCTCCTTATGCTAACCTGATTCATATCCTTGTAAAAATTTTAATTTAAACATTTCCATTCATATAAAAGTACAAGGACTCACCACTCACAAATTCAGTAAATCATACCAAACAACATTAATAGCCTTGTAGACGTATACCTGTATTGTTTTACAAATTACCTGTTTGTAAATTTGTAATCAATGGTTTCTTAAAAAAATCAGTGCCTAAATTAATCCCTTTTGGTGCAGCCCAGTGATTTTAATCAAATTTGTAGGGGTGAAGTAGAAACATTTTCTGAAGTTAACACTGATAGAATCCTTTTTTTAAAAAAAAGGATGTATGAAGTTGTTTGTTTGTTGGATTTATACCTCACTTTCTCCTGGGATGGGATCCAAAGTGGCTGTTACTTCTTGTAGATCACAGAGAATCAAAGAGGTCAAAGGGACTGTCAGGTCCATCCCGTCCAAACTCCCACCATGCAGGTAATCTCTGCCATGCAGGAATACTCTTGAAAAATGGCTATCCAACTTCTGTTTAAAGACTTTAAAAGAGAGAGAGAGAGAGTCCACCTTCCGAGGCTAGGTGGAATCTCTTTTCTTGCAATTTGAACCCACCGGTTCATGTTTTAGTGTCTAGAACAACAGGGGGAAAAAAGTTCATTCCTTCTTCTATATGCTCTCTCTTCAGGTATTTAAAACTGGTTATCATGCCAGCTCTACATCTTGTCTTCTTTAAGCTAAACATACGCAGTTCCCAAGTCATTCTTCTCATGGCTTGCTTTACCATCTTGGTCTTCTGGACACCTTTCAACTTGTCAATATCCTTTTGAACTGTTTTGCCCCAATTCCAGGTGAAGTCAGACCAAAATAGAATACAACGGTATTATTACTGGACACTATAAGCCTGGTGATACAACTTCGACACATATATACACACACACACACAGGCCACTGCTATATTGAGGAGGCAGGGCTCCATTGTAAAGCACATGTTTTGCATGCAGGAGTTCAACATCTCTAATGCTAAAAAGATCAAGTGGCAGCTGATATAGAAGACCTGAGACTCTGAAGAGCCATTGCCAGTTGGAGCAGACACAGTACCAGACCAGATGGACAAATTGTCTGGCTTGGTAGAAGTGGATGTCTTTATTTATTGAGTCGTGGTGTAAGCAAGTGGCATCATCATGAGCCAGCTACCAGGGTCCATCTGTTCTGAGACACTGATTTAAAAAAAAAAATTTGTTGGCAGTGGACACTGATCAGCACTGGGCATCACGCAGTGTCATTTTTTAATTCTCACTGAGACCCAGAGTGACCTACATTAGAAGTACGGTAGGAAATTAATCGGCATGCCATGGCTCTTTCTTTCCCTGCAATGACTCACCACGGTAGGAAAAATTCCTCAAGAGGATGCTTTGCTGGAAGTTGGCTCTGTGTCTACTTCTTTTTCAATGTCTGATTTCTAGCAGAAGGATGAGGATTGATGGACCTTTGAGCCTCCAGACGCTGATATCCTAATATTCTTTAGGGTTGCCACATCCAGAACTTCCCAGGGTCTGATATTTCAGTGCCAAAGCCTGAGACCCAGGGATGGTTCCTGATAAGGTCATGGGACAGACCCTGGTGATTTCGTTAAAATCTGCATGCACCTCAGGCAAACAAAGTTATACTACAGCCTCAGCCACTTAATTTTTCCAGTTCTGGAGAAAAGTTAGCAGTAAGATAGGAAAATACACAACATAGCATTCCTACAGTGCCTTTTTCAGTGACTCCTGATGAAGCAAATTGCCTTTCCTATCAAATCATCTCTAAATATGAAGACTCTTGCAAGCACTGTATATACTTACAAGTGCTCTCCACATTTTCAGTGTAGCTTACTCCCAAGTGTGCCTAGGGTAGGCTGTAGGCAGCCTTTATTATTCGTGAAAGGGCTCAAGGATGAGAGTTGTGTTAGTATTTCTTAGTGCTTGATTATATAGTATGCTCCTGGTTGACAATTCCTGAGGAAGCTCAACTGCACAGTACAATGGGCCCTCGGTATCCACTGGAGTTTGGTTCCAGGACCAGCTGTGGAGTACCAAAATCCATGGATGCTCAAGTACAATGGAATAGTAAAATGGCATCTCTTATATAAAATGACAAAATCAAGGCTTGCTTTTGGGATTTTTTAAAAAATATTTTCAAGCTGGGAACAGATGAATCTGAGGATACAGAATCCGTGGATACAGAGGGCCAACTGTATTCTTGGTAGTCCAGATTTGCCAGATCATTTGGACTTGCCTTCCTGTTCAAGGGTCCATGCCATCCACCACTGGTCAGCCTGGTTAGGGCTAATGGAAGCTGGAGTTGCACAAGGTCTGGAAGGCTATACTTCCTCAGCCCTGTTCTAAGATTTGGTTTCAGTGTATGTAAGGCTTGGAATTGCCCGTGTCCAGTGGAGCCCACCTACCATATTTGCTTTAGGCGTTCCAACAGATTAGAAGAAGGTCATCCTTGAACAAGGTCTTGGGAAGAAACGCCACAGGCATACTGAGTGCAAGTGCTAAGCCACTCAGCCAAGGCAAACTGGCAATGTTCTTTTACGGTTTAAGAGAATCACCTACTGTTTTATTGTCCAGCTGAAGAAGTTTACTGTCCTTTCATTTGCTTTGCACATTTTCATGAATGCTAGTGGCTCAGCACTTATTCTCACCAAACTCTTCCTAACCCTATGCCCCCATTTGCGTCACTCTGCAGAATTTGTTCATATGACTTCCACTTCAGAGTTCCCTAAGAGGATTGATTGAATAAAGAGGCAACCAGCCTGTATTTGATACACAGATAGCCATGTTCATTAGCAAATAACACACTGTGAGGCATATTATGGCGGGGAACGAGGGTGGGAGAACCAACAGTGAGGAAAGCCAATAGATTTGCAACTAAATCGGATAGACTTGGACATTTTCCTTGGTATGAAAGTCCTTCTATAAAGCTGAGGGAAGCTGTCTAGCAGCCTGAGCTCCTGTAATTCCGGGATTCCAATCCCAGCTCTGACATTAACGCCACATAATCCTCTGGCTCTGACATTGAGGGCAAACCTTCAGCTGGCACAGGCTGGCACAGCTCCATTGACATCAGTGGAGCTATGCTGGGACTCCAGGTCAGCTAAACACACTCAGCTTAAAAGTGTTCGCTCAGTAAGCGCAGCAAGTTAGCCTCACTGGACACAATGTCCCACAAAGCTTCACTGGACACAATAGGACTTGCTCTTCTGAGAAGAGGATTGCTCTGGACTGCAAGGTAAAAAAAAATAGTAAGCATAAAAATAGCAAAGTCAGAATTCCTCCCTTTTCTAGGCCTCTAGTGGGAGCAGCACTATTCCAGGAAATGATGATGATGATGATGATGATGATGATGCACCAGTACAGGATAATTAGAAACTTAAGCCAGGCAGGTTATTTTAGCAAATGAAGCCAAAACCCCAGCAGTACCTCTCTCCTTTCCTGAAGGTAAAAGTACAATAACCGTGAACTAGATGACTAATAATTTGGCACCCTTTCATTACATCCAAAATTTGTTGTCCGAGATAGCTGCCTCACTTTGCTTAGTGCATGCCCCCAACTGTCTGAGTTTGGCAGAGACAATCCTGACTAATCACCTGTCATCCCACTAAAGGCACCAGATCCTGTCTGGTCTTGGAAGCTAAGCAGGGTCAGCCCTGGTTAGTTCTTAGATAGGAGACTGCCAATGAATACCAGATGCTGTAGGTTATGTTTCAGAGGCAGAACCACCTGGGCCTAAGAAAACCGATGAAATTCATGGGGTCGTCATAAGCCAACAGACTTGAAGGTGCACTCGCACATCTCACTTTTTTACTTTCAAAATGTTCCAGTTTCTTTTTTCTCCTCCTCCTATCCCTCTTTGTCCTCAGCTTACTCTGGTTGCTGCAAACTGACTTCAAGTGCAAAAAGCAGTTTGTACTCAACTCCGTGCAGGTTGGGGGGAGGAGGAGGAGGAGGGGCAAAATCTTGCCTTTCCCAGTAGGCTCAGGGAAAAGCAAACTGTTGCAGCCTCCCCTAGCTTGTGCGTTCTTTCTCTTTAGTAACTTTTGCCATCATGATCGCACTCTGGTGTAAAACCAGTAGCCTTGCCACTAGGTGGGAGTCTTGGGGATAGCTGAGGTTACCCAAGTGATATTTGTGAAACGTTGGAGGGTATGCTATTGGCAGGGCTGGCCTTATTTATAATGCCTGAACCAGCATGTTGTTCTGAATGCTCTGTTCATATTGTACTTTTACATTGACATGGACTGGTGACATTAGGCAAGCTTTCCATCCTAAATTCACACACATGTACGTAGGCATGCACGCACACACTGCCCCTAGGCCATTTCTGCATTACATTGTTATGGTGCTATTATTCCACTTTCAACTTCCTGTGGAATTCTGGGGTTTGTAGTTTACTGAGGCCAAAGAGTTCTCTGCCTGAGAATTCTAAATGCCCCTCCCTAAACTGCAAACTCTAGGATGCCATAGGGTGTTGAAAGTGGAATAATAGCACTATAGCAGTGTAGTGCGGAAATGGCTAAGATACTGGGATAATAATGGCTACATGTGTTATGTTTGTTTATTGTTTTAACTGTAGTTTTAAAAGCTTGGTTGTAATTGCTGTTTTCAGAGTAGAAGGTAGGACATAAATATAACATGATTTTGTAGAGTTGTTGTAATAATACTGAAATAAGCAACACATTTTGAATGCTTCTAATAGCTATACAAGTTCTTAGTATCATTGACCCTTACTGAAAAGTGCCAGTATTTTTATCTGTATTTTTAAAACTATGTTTTCCTGTAACTCATCTTGTTAGCCACCATAGATCCTGCACTGGGAAAAAGATAGGGTAATTACTTAATTAATCAATCTTCTGCTTTTTTGCCAGAACTTTGGTAGTCCTTTGATGACAACATAAAGTAGATTTTGTGGCTGAATCTGTCCAAAGGAACTAGCAGTAGAACATATAAAATGCTACTAACAATGAAAAAAGGAAATGACTCCCAATCTATACAAGGCTGTTTCTTCACCACCCCCAGTCTCCACCCGCTTAACAGACTGTTGATTTGGTGATGGTTTAGAACAGCTGAATATCCATGGCAGGACATCAAGAGAGAAATTTTAACAGACGTCTAAGTGTGTTGCATAATGCCTCAAATCTTAATTCACTGGCTATGCGTTACTAAACAACAATCAGATGGGATCTCTTTAACTTCAGAAAACAAGAACCAGCTGGGGAGGAGGAATGGGAGGGAGGATGGGGAAGCGGCAGCCACAAGCGTTTTAATTTCCATATGGATTTTATTTCTCCATTGTTCTGTATTCCCTGCTAGATTGATATAATTCAGAGCCTTCTGCTGCTTTCATGTTTTTGTTATCTCACTTCATATGACATGTTCCACCTTTCTGTTGCTTTTGCAGAGCTTTAATCTATCAAAACTGATGAAACCATTTTCAGTGGCGCAAAATAGAGACACGTCTCGTCATTGCAGACGTGGAACTGAAGAGCTCTCGTTCTCTAAGAAGAACCAAGCTGGATTGGACCAAAAGACTATCTGTTCCAGTATTCTGTTCCCCAGTTGCCTAGGGAAGGCCCACCAGAAGTACTGTCTTAGATTCAAGCCAGAATCCTGTTAGTGACATATAACTGCATATAACATTAAGTTATGGGGGCTTATGTCCTTCTTGGGCATTGTGGAAGGAGAAGAATATTTGCTATTATTCATTTCCTAGCTGAAAAGAGGGGATTTCCTGACACTGAGGAAACCGTGTCAGGAACAGAGTGGTGAGACCTTTGCACAATATTCTCTCAGTATTTGCATGTCCCAAAGTATTCCATGGATTAATCTGTGAAGAAACCTATACACTAATTTTCTGTGCAAAAAACTTGAGGGGGGGTGCAGAAAACACTGTTGCAGGAGCACAAACTCCTATATTTTTGCTATGTATTTCTGTATGGAATAACTGTAACACTTCGGGATACATGAATATAGGAAGAACACCACACAGATATATTTTTTTTTCTTCCAGCAAGAAGAAAACTATGGAAATTATTCATCCTTGAATATGAGGATGAAATAGTTGAGGATTTATATCCCTGTGTGTGTGTGTGCGCGCGTGTGCCTTCAAGTTGTCTGTCAACCTATGGCAACCCCATTAATTTCATAGGGCTTTCTTAGGCAAGGAATGTTTGGAGGTGGTTTTGTCATTTCCTTCCTCTGAAATATAGTCTACAGCACCTGGTATTTGTTAGGTTTCAAAATCAGCTGGGATCTGGTGCCTTTGGGGTATTTAGGCCCACTCCTTACATAATGTCAATAGACACACACACACATACACACACACGGGGAGGCAGCTTTCAAGCACTTGGAGCATGCCACCCAGGCCATTTACCGGCCATGGAAGAAACAGAGGTGGCACCCAGGCAGCAGCACTCAGCTCTAGCTACAGAACTACAGCTAGGAGAAGAAAGCTAACTTCACCATCTTGGATCTCCAGCAAGTTGCTGAACATCTGGGAAGGTGACCTCAGCTCTCTGTTCCAGTATAAACTACTGCCAGGTGAACTTCCCCTCTCCATTTCCCTGCCACTGTTGAGGCAGGGAAATGGCGATGGCCTCATCTTCTGGGCACTTTAAAGCTGTCTTCCAGAGATGGAAGAGACATGGAACTGCATGGACAGTGTGATATGTTCTACTTGCACAATTCAGGGTCACAGCCAGAGCGTTCATTTAAAAGTTTTTGATTCTTCTGTACACCATTATGCGAAGGAGTTTAATTAGCAGCATGGCATACACCAATACCTAAGTGTTTGTGCTACAAAGGAGGTAGCTAGATTAGTCTGTTGCAGGAAAATTAAGGAGTCTTATGGGTCCTTAAAGACTGACCAGTTTTATTTGTTTTAAAAGCTTTCATTTTTGACACTTTTGTGGACTGATGGAATAATCAGAGTCAACAAAACTTACAGCCAAATAAAAAGTGTTACCCTTTAAAGTCCCGTGAGTCTCCTTGTTGTTGTCTTTTTAAGAGTTTAAGCAGTTATATATGCAGCATGCAAACAGTGCCTAGGTGTGCTGCATGTTTACACAGAAGTAAGTTGCACTTTGCTCAGGAATGGCAAAAGCAGAATTTGGAAAATTTACTTCTTTGGACAGCAAATCCTAGAATATCTCAGCCAGCATGATCAGTAGCTGGCTGGAGAATACTAGCTACTATCGGCCAAAAAATTTAATTTTCCAAACCAGCAGAATACTTTCTGTAGCAGAATGCATGGGAAAACTCCAGTTATTTACTTTCATCTGCTCTTCACCCCTGCAGTGTCCCTCCTGAAAGAGCTGTGCCAGGTTTCCAATCTAGCCAGAGTGCATACCTCCACTCTCTATCTAGAGATACCTCTTCAACTAAGCCGTCATCTTTTTACTGGGATTAGGTTTCTTTGCAGACCCTCGCTTTCATGCATCAGAGTGGCATTCATTCTAAGGACTAGTGGCTTCTTCAGCCTTTCGCATGGTCAGTTTCAGTGCTACCTACTGAAAGAGGGTAGTTGTAATCTCACACACTGGGGTGAAGATAAAGTTGCCCAGTTGGGAGAGGTGTTTTGCACTGGTGGCACCAAAGTGGACAGAAAGGAGGAAACTGAAGAGAGAAGTTATTGGCTGGTGTAGTTTGGGGCAGGATGGGGGTAACTGCCCCAAACCACATCATCTGCATGATCAGTTTTTAAAGCGTAAAAGGTTAATTGTCAAGAATTCTGAATTTTCAAGACAGTAATGTTACATAGCTCCATCGCAGCATATTTCAGGCAGTAGGTTTTTATATCAACTTACCCTCCAACTGCCCCAGTTTGGCAGGGAAAGCCCTGATTAGTCCTTTGTTGGCCCACTTTTTCAGTTGCTTTTGTAAAGCCTTAGTTTCTTTCTTGTCCTCCCACTTTCTTTCTTTCCTCATCCTCCGCTTACAGTAACTGCTACAAACTGAGTTCAAAGCACAAAAGTAGTTTGTACTCAGTTGACTCAGCAGGAGGGAGAAGAGCCTGAAGGCGGCAGAATCCTGCCCTGCCCTTCCCAGTAGGCTCAGGTAGACTGCTACAGCCTCTCCTTGTTTGGGTGTGCTTCCCCAATAAGTTTTGCCATCTTGAGCATACACTGATGTTGTTTGGCCACAAGTGCCCGAGTTTTCATCTGTGAAATGCTGGAAGGCGCGTATATCCAGCTAATCCATGGCTAATGCTCACATGGCTAGTTGTTACACGGCTAATGCTCACATACAGTCAAAGCCTGATTGAGTTTAGTGTGACTTAACAACCGGTAATTTTATATATGATTGTAGACTTTTACACACATGCACACACATACAGGGGAGGGCAACTGTATGGGAGCAAATGTTCACTAGACCACTCCCCAGGCCAATCAGGCACATCAATAATGATTATCAAGGTCAGATACCCAGGCAGCAAGCCAGCCCAGAGAAGAAAGTGGGAGAACCAGCAAAGTCCAGCTGGGAAGAGACAAGCAAGCACTTACTCAAGGAAGTTCATTTACCAGAGTGCCAAGCAAAGCTGTATTCAGAGTTCCAAAGCCAAGGGTCAAGAGTCCAGAGATCAATTCAAGGTATCAGGAACCAGGTGCTGGGAGCAAGGTACAGACAAGAGAAGGGCTTGTAAGAAGTTTGCCACAAGCAAAGAGAAGTTCCCAGGCAGGCAGTTATATAGCCCCAGGCACAGGTGTGTCCGGTCACTGCTTCTTAAACTCAGCCAAGGAAGCCTCGCTTTGCACAGTTCTCTTGAGTCTCTGCCTTGATTGGGTGCTTACTGAACCAGGATCCAGAGCCTCTTCAGAATCGGATCCCTGTTGCTCCAAAGGAGCAGGCACAGAATCGGATCCCTGTTGCCCTAAAGGAGCAGGCAGAGGGACGTCCGCACTTGCTTGGTCCATGGCAGCAGGGGGAGCTCTTGAGCGGCAGGACTCATCTCCAGCCAGAGCCATAGGGACCCACAGCTGCTGCTCGGCATCAGCAGCTCTGACAGGGGCTTCAGTTATCACACTGATGTCATTTCTGGTTCCTGTTTTGGCTAGTTTGCAGTTGGTTTTAAAAATTGGTGGTTTACAGAAGCAAACAAGCAAGAATCCAACTGCTATGTCTGCAAGTGACTTTGGTTTGCAGAGGCAATTTTCAGATGGAAAAAAAAAGCAGGATAAAGATGAGGTCCCTGAGGGCTTTGGAATATTGCCAAGGAGTACTTCAGGGGCCACAAAAGTAGACTTTAAGAGATCCACATGGCCCACAGCCCCACTTTCCTCACTCCAGGTATACATAAATCCTCTGTCCCCTGTAATTTAGTGGCTACTGGCCTTCCGTCCACCATCCAACAAAGTCAGTCCACTTTATAAGTAACAGGAATGCTTGCACCAGAAGTCATAACTGATTATGAGCTTTAGCCCAACTTTCAAAAAAAAAAATTAGATATACACATGAGTGTGTATACATACAGGTGCATGCACACACAGGCTCCTTCTCTTCTCTTCTATAGCATACAGGTATACATCAGCTAAGATAGTAGATGTGTTCCTGAGCATTACTTCTTTAATAGAAATTTTGTTATCAGAGGGCCTTTCTGCACTACACTGTTATAGCGCTATTATTCCACTTTCAACCTCCTATGGAATCTTGGGATTTGCTGTTTAGGGAGGGATCTTTAGAATTCTCAGCCAGAGAGCTCTTTGGACTCAGTAAACTACAAAGCCCAGAATTCTACAGGATGTTGAAAGTGAAATAATAGCACTATGAACAGTGTAGGGCAGAAAGGCCCTTGGTAATTTGGCAATTAAAGTATAAGTCTCCTGTCAAGTGGCAAAAACAGCGGTAGAGCTTGGAGTGGGGGGGCGGGGCCACGGCATGAGAGGTGTGACTACTGTACGCAGGGGCGTGACCAAGGTGCGCGGGGGTGTGGCTACGGGCTGGGACGTCCCAGAAACGTTGCCGCCCGGGGTGAATTGTCCTCTCCACCCCCACATCCCTATGCAATTGGGCAAAAACACAGAGAATAATAACAGTGATCCCCTTGATACGATTTCCAACAAGGTAGAAAAACTGATTTATTTTCCCTTAAATGTCCATACTTTCGTACCTGGAGACACAAACATAAACATCTAAGTGTACAGCACCTTTCAGAGACAGGAGTTTTCAAAGGCATCTGGGGCTTCTTTGGGGAATTTGAAAACATCTTCAAATAAAACAAAAGAGTGGAGTGGTCTCTGCCTTCATTGATATCCCTCTAGGGGCCATCTTAACTGACAACAAGAGCAACATCTTAAGACAAAATGTAGGCCTGTGACTCTAGCACTGTCATTTTTCTTCCTTCTCCTGCGTGATTTTTAACACCTTTACGTGATAAAGAAGCCAGTGGAGCTTCAAAAGCTTGCATGAGGTATGCCGTGCTTTAATAATAATACAGGTAATAATAGTAATAAATGTATCACTATTTTATGGATTGTGGAATTTGTTGTATTTTGCCATATGACCAACATGGCTATCCCTGAATATGTTTTCTGGATATGAAGATACCAAATTTATCCACAACAGTGGACTCTTGAAGAAGAGGGAGCCAAGGGACTGGGACTTAACTCTGAAGCTTCTGCCTCCAACAAATGTAAAACTTTTTCATTGGGACTGCATTTGGCAAATTTTACCTAGACGGTACTTAATTCCCCCCCCCCGATGCATCAGTACAGATGCTTCTTAAGAAGGTCAATGCTTGCTGCCTAAGAAAGGGGTAAGTAGTCTCACACTGGACAGAAACAGCCTGGAGCTCAAAGAAAGTTACTTTTTATGTTGCTAATGAAGTTTTATTGCCTAGAATTTATCACTCTTTGTTTCCTAGTTCCCAGCGAATCAAAGAGAGGAATGGCCTCTGCCAGACCATCTTAACTGAGAACAAAAACAACATCTTGACAAAATGTAGGCCTGTGACTCTAACATCATTTTTTCTTCTTCTCCTGTATGATTTTTAACATGTTTGCCTGATGAAGAAGCTAGTGGAGCTTCGAAAGCTTGCATGATGCTTTTTAGTTGCCCAACATAGTTATCACTGTTGTGTGGATTTTGAAATTTGTTATATTTTATTAAACACTGAAATTGATGAAGACCTAAGAGCACTGGTAATTTTGTGGGCAAAAGGCTGAAGTCAGTCCTGTGTACCTGTGAAATGTCCATTAGCCAGAAGTGTTTGTTTGTTTGTTTTGTTTTTATTCAGTTCATTCCAAATAGCAAAGCTTTAGCTCAGCTGTCATTCACACATCACACATCTAAGTATATCTTTCATTGGTATCTCTAAAGATGCATTTCAGTGGTCTCTTCACTTCCTCCTCATACCTACAAAGGGGTCAAGCAGTAGATTCTAGGTAGTTAAATTTTTATGACTCTACCTGATAAGGTCATAACAATATATGCAAACACAAAGGACAAACACGCTAGAACTATACACCTTTATATGACCTTTTCTTTAAATAAATAAAACTGAAGACAGTAAGAGAACTAGAGAAACAACAACATCTAATTACAGATGGAAATTTAAAAGCCTGTATGCTGATAACTCCTCAAGCCTGTGTTCTCAATCTTGCAGCTTAACTCAGGCCATTTCCGCACTAGCCTGTTATAGTGCTATGATTCCACTTTCAACATCCTGTGGAACCCTGGGGGCCCCTCCCGCAACTGCAAACCCCAGGACTCCATAGGATGTTGAAAGTGGAATCATAGCACTATAACAGGCTAGTGCGGAAATGGTCTCAAACTACAGGGCTAATGGCAGCAGCATCTCCTCAGAATGATGCTTCCTCTTTTTCTGTTTCTTACCCAACTTAAATTCTGTAACGCCTAGCTTAGTGAAAGCTTCTGAAGGATTCGAAAGCTCACTTAATTGGTCATATATTAGTAGTATTAGGAGAGGTATTACTTGCCTCTGATTTTTTTAAAAATTAATGGACCACCTGGCTAAGTTTCTTATCTGGTATGTTTGTATTTATTAAATAACATAAATAAGATCTAATCTTCTTGCATGCAAGCATTAGATCTCTGATTTTAAAAGATCATGTGTGATTTTGAAAACCACAGCTGAAATCTGCCAGATTTACAAGTATTCATTTCTTTATATATTTAGGACAGAAGTGGGCAAAGTATAATTCACGGGGTGCACGTGGACCACTGAGACTCTCCTACACCCTCCATAACATTCATGTCCCCTCTATCTGGGTTAGGTCCATGGGATATATTTTCAAAACTAGAAGTCACTAAATGGCGATCACATATTTTCAGTTGCAGGCATGGGTGCATTTCTCCAAGGTCCCAGAGGGCAGACACAGGACCCAGACCTTTGGAAGCTGCCTGCCCCTGATTAAGAGAGATGTGTAAAACAGTGAAAGGTATGACAAGTTTATCACAGTGACCAGCCAGATGTTTCGGGGCAAAGCCCACAAGCTGGACATTGAGGTGGCAACATTTTCCCACAGTTCTATCTTAGCAACTAGTACTCCTTGGTTATTGCCTAATGGGAAGGCTGTTTTTTAGATCCTGGGGCCCATTTACACTATGTAATTATAGTGCTATAAATGCACTTTAACCACTAGGGTTCCATCCTATGAAACACTGGCAGTTGCAGTTTAAGGAAGGGAATTTAGAATTCTCAAAGAGTTCTCCTCTAGTGCCTCGCCAGACCACAAACCCCAGGATTCCATAGGATGAAATGACGGGCTCTTAAAGTGAAACACTGGCACTATAATTGCAGATTATGAATACACCTCAGGATGTTGAGTAATGAACAGTCGCCACCAACGGTTTCATGTTTACTTAGAGGTTTGACAGCATGACAGCTATTCTTCCGCTGTCATCAATCTATATGCCCCTGGGTAAATTCTACTTTTTAACATTTTTATCAATGATTTAAAAGATAGGGTGGAGTAAACCTTTATCAGGTTTTGAGATGATACAAAACTAGGGCCCTTTTCGCAGCTTACCTTTTTACGGTGCTGGGGTGTGGGGATCGCACGAGCAGGCTCTCGCGTCTCCGCTGCTTCAGCTCCGCCTGAGCTGCCTGCTCCCGAGCAGGTAGTGCGAGAGCCCCACCTCTTCCTTCCACAGCGCAGCCTGGGAGTTTCCCAGGCTGCACTGGAGCAGGAAGCATGACTGCCGCAGCTCCAGAGGCTCCGCATGCACAGCAAGTGCGCGTGGGCAATGTGCAATGCCACACTATTTTCGGCTGAAAGCCGAAAATGAAAAAGTGCTCAAGTGGCACCTGCCAGGCCCTGGAGCATCGCGCGATTGTGAGGGCATCGTGCAGATCACTCCTCACAATCGCTTGACACTCCAAGTGCCCTTTCGCGTGGCAAATGCCATGTGAAAAGGGCCTAGGAGGAATATCTAATGCATTGGAAGATAGGAACAGAATTCAAAAGGATCTAGATAAACTACAAAATTGGGCAGAAATTAATAAAATGAAATCTAGTAGAAACAAATGCAAAATTCTACGTTTAGGCCATAAAAAGCAAATGCACAGGAATAGGACAGGGGCTATAAAGCTCAGCAGGACTACATGCGAAAAAGACCTTGGGTATATTACTGATCATAAGTTGAATATGATTCAGCAGTGTGATGCTGCAGCAAAGAAGGGGAATGCTAGTTTAGCCTCTAACAGTAGAAGCAAAGTTTCCACTTTGAAAGAAGTAGTACAGTCCTCCCACCACATTTGCGTATTTCCAGCCCCATTTCCTTGCCTTTTCTCTGGGCATGGAGAAGGAAGACAGGCATGAAGTCTGTGGGAGGTGCTTGGCCCTTATTGGTTTGTTTGTGCTAAATATATCAGTGTTTCCCAGACTCTGGTCTTCTAAATGTTTTGGACTTCCGCTCTCAGAATCACTATCATTGGCGAAGACAGCTGGGACTTCCGGGAGTTGAAAACAGCTGGAAGACTAGAGTTTGGGAATCACTGATTTATATCCTGACTTTGTCCCAATATGGGGCCCAAGGTGGCTTACAATAAATGAAAATAAAGTACAGCTAAAACCACACTAAAAGGTGTGGAGAAAGAAGGCAGCTGTGCTGGGGTAAAAGGCAAGGGAATGGGGTGATGACCTATGTGTGCTTCTCCTCCATCCCCTTGCCTTTTGCCCAGGGACAGAGATGGACGGTATCCACGCTGGGGCAAAAAGCAAGGAAATGGGAGGGGGAATCCTGGAAGGGAATGGAAGAGTGGGTACAGGGGGGAGTTATTCATGGTTTTTCCACTTTGGTGAGTGCTCTGCACCCCAAATGCTCACAAAAACAGAGGGGCCACTGTAGTCCAATATATTCTGTACTGGTCTCTCGTGGATTAATGTGTTCAGTTCTGGGTGCCCCATTTTAAGAAGAATGTACACAAGTTGGAGCAAGTTCAGAGAACAGCAACAAAGATGATAAGAGATATGAAGAACAAAACATACGAGGAAAAGTGGAAGGGGCTGGGCTTGTTAACTTGGTGAAGGCTGAGTGGTGACAGAACAGCCCTCTTTAGAGGAGGAGGAGGAGGAGGAGGAGGAGGAGGAGGATGGAGGCTTGCTCTCTGCTACTCCAAAGGATAGAACCAGGTCTAATGCTTCGAAGTTAAAGGAGGGTAGATTTCTACTGAACATCAGAAGTAATTTCTTGACAATAAAAGCAGTTCAGAAAGAGAATCAATTGCCTACAGATGTGATAGTGTATCCTTATCTGGATATCTTCAAAAAGAGGCTCGTCAGCTACCTGCTGGGGATTCCTTAGCTGGAGATCCTGAACTGATCCGCAGGTTGGACTCAGTGATCCCTAAGGCCTTCCAGTGCTATGATTCTATGAACACTTGAGGCATTGTTTACAAATCTCTTTCCAGCCAACCTCCATCCTTTAAGTTGTTGTTTTTTTAATGGCTGTTGTTGTAGTTACTTTTGTTATGCATGATAAATGTATATATTATAAGGAACACTTGCCCACTTGATACACAGGGAGTTGGGCATGATTAAGAACTGACAGAAGGAGACAGGCATGCCTATGAACCATTTCCTTGGTTACAAATTCAGCTTAACGGCTGAGACAAAATTATTCAACTGGCTTTACACTATGCATGGAAAAATAACTTTTTGGATTGCAGCCTTCAAAATCCAGAGGCAGGCTGGCGATTCTAGGAGTTGAAATCTCCTCCCTAGATGTCCAGCCTGTATAGAATGTTATGGATGTCTGCACCCTAAATCTACTTCCAAACTGAGTAAAGGGAAAAACTGGAGAGAGTGGCAATCTAGAAAGGGAAGCAATTGGGAAGAGTGTTGCATCATTAGAGTGTTGTGACACAAAGTCGGTGGGAAGTGCTTGTCTCTCACTGAAGTTAGTTTGTTGTATTTATATCAGTGTCTCCCAGACTCTGTTCTTCCAGGTGTTTTAGACTTCAGCTCTCAGAATCATTCATCATTGACTTAGCTGAGACTTCTGGGAGTTAAAATCCAAAACAGCTGGAAGACTAGCATTTGGTTTATTCTGGCTTTCTCTCGTTATGGGGCCCAAGGTGGTTTACAGTAAATGAAAATAAAGTACAGCTACAACCTATTTGATAGAAAAGATTTTTTAAAAAATATTACTTTATATTAAATTATATTAAAACCACTAGAACAGTTTTTAAAAAATGCATTAAAACATAGTAAAATGGATAAAAGCATGACACAGGCCATTAAAAGATCCTTCTCCCAAGGTAAGTTAAGAATCAAAGTCTAGACTAAACAAAGAGGTTTTTGCTTGATGGCAGAAACAGAGCAGATGGGGCCAACTGAGCCTCCTGTGGGAGTGGGTTCCATCGTTTGGGAGCAGCCACCAAGAAGCATCTCCCCCATGTCCTCAATAAATGGACCTTTGATGACAGTGGGATGGAAAGAAAGCCTTCCCCTGAAGCCTTTAAAAGTCTGGCAGCTGATTGAGGGTAGTGGATTGGTTTATTAGAAGCAGGGATGTGTGAGCACACTTAGATCTGAATAAGAAGCCTTGTGTCTAATTTAAAGTCTGAAAGTTCTCCACATTACTGAAGTCCAACTCTTCAGAACAAATTCAGCCCTCTGATTAGTGGAGGCATTGATACCAGCATCCATCAAAGTGACAAGTAAATGTTCCCTGACAACTTTAGAGAACCAAATAATAAGTCATGTGGGAGAAGCAGATTGTCATGTTTTCTCCCTTCTTGTTTCTGCAATGGTTACAAGCATGGCTATGACTGTGAGATTCAATTACTGTAATTCTGTATTGGCTGGCATCCCTAATAAGACGGTACAAGCACCAGATGGTACAAAATGTTGCTGGTGGTGGCAGGATTTCAGAGAAGAAGGGATACTGCCACTCATATTGTGTGCATGAGGGCAGAAGGGATGGGGAGGGACATTCTTCCTGGCAATGTTGGACTGTATATGAATTTGAGAAGCATTCTTCTGACGTATTCCACAGAATTAACATTTTCAAGCATTATACCACTGTTTGAATATTTACGTAATTCTTAAATTAATTCCGTTCATTTTAAAGAGGCCAAAGCAAAAGAAAATCAGTAAAAATGATCAGATAACTGGAAGACCCCTAATGAAGCCACATTTTAAAATATACTAAAAATTTTGCACACAGAAGACAGAGGTCAGGCTGGCCAAGACACAGAACTGCTGGAAGCAATGAAATCCATTCCTTTACAAATGCTAACAGGACCAAACCTTTCTTTCTTCGAAGTACGGAGGGGATTCTCCATTATAGCAGAAGGCAGCAGGCTGATTAAGTGTGAGGCAAGTTTAGTCCTTGCTACCCCTCCCAGCATCTGCCACCAGAGCTTACTGTCTCACTTTGCCTAATAGACAGAGCCAGACCACTCACAGTTGACTTGTTGGTAACAGATGAACACTGAAACTCAGCCTATGTAGTGGGAATAACAGTATACAAGTGTTTCAGAGAAGACAGATAGAATGGCTACCCACATTGTGCAGTTTGAAATGTATTACTGTAGTATGGGTACTCAAAAAAGAGCTAGACAAGTATAGGAACAAAAATATCCTATACCAAATATCTCAAAGTGCAGCAATTTATTTAGGACTGATTTTAAATGAATACAGGGTACGTTCCATCCAGGAATTTGAGATCTGCAGGCAAAGGATTATTATCTGTTCCACCAACGCGTACAGCTCTGTCAAGGCTGTGAGCCTTTCAAGATCTGATTCTTCATTTGTGAAATGGTCTTCCTTTGAAGGACGACCTTCCTCTTTGACTCACCATCTTCAGGTGCTGAAATGGGTGGCAACTGGTGGGGTGTTGGGGATTTCATTCCATGTATTGTTGTGGTGTTCTGTGTTATTGTCTTTGTCCCTGATTGTGTATGTTGATGTTCTGCCCTTTGGTGTATATAAACATCATCATCATTATTATTATTATTACTACCAGGAAAGATCCTAGAGCGGATCACTAAACAGCCAGCTTGTAATTACTTAGAAAGCAATGCACTAAAAGCCAACATGGATTTCTCAGAAATAAGTCATGCCAGATTAATCTTATCTCTTTTTACGATCAGATTGCAAGCTTGATAGATGAAGGGAATGCTGTAGACGTAGCATATCTTGACCTCAATAAGGCCTTTGACAAAGTTCCCCATGACATTCGTGCAAAGAAGCTAGTAAAATGAAGGCTGGACAGGGCTGCTGTTAGGTGGATTGGTAATTGGTTGACTGACCGAACCCAAAGGGTGATCACCAATGGCTGCTTTTCATCCTGGAGAGAAGTGACTAGTGGGGTGCCACAGGGTTCTGTCCTGGGCCCAGTGCTGTTCAACATCTTCATCAATGACTTGGATGAAGGAATAGAGGGCATGCTGATCAAATTTGCAGATGACACCAAATTGGGAGGGGTTGCTAATACCCCAGAGGACAAGATTAAATTTCAAAATGACCTTGACAGATTGGACAGCTAGGCCAAAGCTAACAAAATGAATTTCAACAGAGAGAAATGTAAAGTCCTACACTTAGGCAGAAAAAATGGAATGTACAAATATAGGATGGGGGACGTGTGGCTGGAGAGCAGTATGTGTGAAAGGGATCTAGGAGTCTTGGTAGATCACAAGCTGAACATGAGTCAGCAGGGTGATGAGGCAGCCATGAAAGCCAACATGATTCTTGGTTGCATCAATAGGAGTACGGTGTCTAGATCAAGGGAGGTAATGGTACCACTCTGTTCTGCACTGGTTAGGCCTCATTTGGAATACTGTGTCCAGTTCTGGGCACCTCAGTCCAAGACAGATATTGACAAGCTGGAGCGTGTCAGAGGAAGACGGTCAAAATGGTGAAGGGTCTGGAAGCCATGCCTTATGAGGAACAGCTTAGGGAGCTGGGTATGTTTAGTCTGCAGAAAAGAAGGTTAAGAGGGGACATGATAGCCATGTTTAAATATTTGAAGGGATGTCATGTTGAGGAGGGAGCGGGCTTGTTTTCTGCTGCTCCAGAGACTAGGACAAGGAGCAATGGATTCAAGCTGCAGGAAAGGAGATTCCACCTGAACCTCAGGAGGAACTTCCTGACATTCAGAGCTGTCCAGCAATGGAATATGCTGCCTTGGAGTGTGGTGGAGTCTCCTTCTTTAGAAGTTTTTAAGCAGAGGCTGGATGGCTATCTGTTGGGAATGCTTTGATGGGTGTTCCTGTATAGCAGGGAGTTGGACTGGATGGCCCCGGGTCTCTTCCTACTCTATGATTTTATGATTTAAACAATTTGCATACTTCAGTCCTTTTTTTAAACAACAACAAGAGCAATACAAAATATTCTGTACTAAACTGAATACATATCTAATCTCTCAAAGTTCTCCAGATCTAGTGAAGTGCCAGTGCAGCACTTGCTTGCAGAACTCGTTTACGTATGCTGCTCAGTTGTATGTAGTCTTTAAAGCCCTAAATAAAAATATAAAATACATGCGAATGTGTAATACAAATCTATGTACAATATTAACATTAACATAACAATATTAACTTAAATGAATGGTATAAAGAGGTATGGGATATAGCTATTAATGATAAATTGACTTGTAATATCAAAGTAAAGAAGGGAGAATTAAAAAGAGACATTTTTATAGATGCTTGGGACAACTTTATTGATTATGTGTTAATAAAGGGGAAAGGAAGTAAACCAACTGAACAATCATTACAGTTTTGGATAAAACTTCTTAAAGGGAACGAAATTAGTTATACCTCTAATGGTCCCGGTGGTAGGGCGCACTTATGATTTATTTGTAGAATAGATTAAGTTTAAGAATATATGGTATATAGCGGTTTGTTAATATATGTCTATTATGTATTCAGTATTGCGTTATGTGTTTTGTAATGTCATGTATTGTTATGTTGTTAAATAATCAATAAAAATAAAAAAAAAACCAATATTAACATTCTACCACCTGATTTAAGGTGACAAAAAGCCTATTCACATCCCTGGCATCTCTCTCTCTCTCTCCTTTCCAACCCTCTTTTCTCTTTCTCTGAACTGACTAGCCCCTCCTTGAGGCTTTCCCCAACCTTCTTAGCCAAATCAGCAGAAGTTACAAAGGCACATTCAGAGCATTTTGATCATGACTTAAACTGATATCTTTAGAACTTTTGGAGAACAGATATTATGACCACAACTGAGCCAAATTCCCTACTCCATGCTTTTAAAGGATCACTCATCTCTCGGGAAAGCGGAGAGGGAAGGGAATATTTGGCTGCTTTGAAGCAGCAGGCAATTTCTAAGCACGTCCATAAGAGTAGTTTTATCTCAAACCTGTGGTAGCTAAGATTCATTTCCCTCTTGCTGTTGTTTCTGGGATAGCTTGGCTGCCCTCAGTGATCTGGTTCTGCAATTCACAGAGACTTTCTTTCTAGAGTTTGGAAAACCCCTTTTTGTATGACAAGTCCCAGAATTAGTTTGAAGAGTCTGAGTTCCCATCTGAAAGTTAATGTTTACAAGTTCTGATTTTATCCCAGGAACACAACCAGGCCACTGAGAGGAAGCAAACCCTTGCTTAGCCTGGCCTTTCCCCCTCCCTTGCTTTTCTTTCTTTTAGAAAAGCAAACAAACAAAGCTAGCCTTTGGCCACCTTGGTGTTTGACGCTATTACTGTATTTCAAATTCTTAGCATTTGCCCTTGAAATATATAGAAATTACTGAGCTGAACATTTCAGTGTTCTGGAAAGGAATGGTGTACCCTAACACAGTGATATATCTATTTCCTGTGTTCAGAGTTGACTCAAGTGACCATTTGGTAAAATGAGCCATCACTAAGCCCCATTTGCCATTCTTAGGAACTTCCTGAGTTCTTTATGTTTCAGAAGGACTTCAGCATCTCTTTCTCTCTGCCTTCCCCTTCCTTGCCTCCCTCCCTCTTTCTCTTTCTTACTGCTTTGTCTTTCCTCCTCCCACAAAGCAGCTGTAAAAATCATATTCAAATATGGTCCTTCTTCTACCACTTTGTCACAATCAACTGTGACCTATGAGCACATGTGGTTCCCAAAGGGGAAAGAGTAATGCTTTGCACTTGTCAACAACACTGCAAAATGTGAAACATTTCTCTGTCGTTCCAAAACAGTTAGGCCTGTCTATAGCTGATAGACGGAGGGGTTCAGTATGCCTCTTGCCTAATACAGAGGTTGGAACTAGGGGACTTTTCAGATGTTATTGGACTGCAGCTCCCAGCATTCTTCCTTACTGGCCATGCAGGGTGAGGCTGATGGGAGTTGCAGGCCAACATCTGGAGGGCCACATGATTCCCATGCCTGGCATAATAAATGCCACCTGCGTCTTGCACATCACAATGCCAAGCATTTTGCTAGAGTATGGAACCAATCCAAGACATTTAGATGCCTGAGCTAAAGACCCTCTCCCACTAGCCATTCCAGGTATAAAATCACAGGGTCAACAGTGGTGACAATTTACACAATAGGAAAGTGATGGGCGGGGCGAAACTATTGCTCTGTCCATAAAGCTAATCCAAGACATTTGTAGTCTGGCAACCCAAATGCTGCAATGGTTAGAATTCTGTAGTGGGGATTGGGAGAAAATGGTTCAAATCCTCACTCAATAAAAAAATGGAGACTAGGCTCCATGTGCTTATGAAAGGTCCAAGTTTATTTTTTAAAAAGCTTTTTAAGGCTTTTTAAATAATAAACTTGGACCATCCATAAGCACTTGGAGGCTAGTGTCCTTTTTAATGTTGGTTTGTTATACTTGCTTTCCAGGACTTATTCATGCTAAAATCCTCACTCAGCCATGAAATCACTGTATGACAGTGCTCCAGTCAGTCTCTCTTAGCTGGACCTACCCCACAGGGTTGTTGTGAGGACAGTGCAAGAATGGAGTAACAAAGGATGGCCCCAAATCCAGAGTTACAGTATCTCAAGTCAATCAAGTTATTTTGCCATCTCTCAAGCATTTACTCCATCACTAAGAGTAAAAACTGAATGAAAAAAAATTAAAAAGCTACTTGCTCTCCATTCAGGATGCTCAAAATCTGCTGCCTCAGGTAGCTGCCTCTTCTTTGCTAGGAACAGAGCTGGTCCTGCCTATTAAACCCTCAGAGGGAAGCCAAAGTAACTTTTGCCTGACTATGGAGACAAAAGGCCTGAATATGCAGATTTTTCTTCAAAACTGTTGACCTGTATGCCCACTGTGAGCTTCTTGTGGGTGGGCACATAATGTGACAATAAGAGGACATTGTGTACTGTGACTGTGCTTAAAGAAAAGATCAGCATGAGATATCTCTGTGTTTGGAAATCTGGCCTAGGCTCTCCAAATGAGTAACAGTAATAGTTCCTTGTAATTAGCTTCCATTTATAACAGCAGACTATAAGAAAGAATTAAATTCCAAGCTCTTTGGTCAGGATCCCCGGTGGACATAACCTGGCAGAGCTCCATCAGCTTAGCGGAAACTATGTTGTTTCACACAGTCAGCAACTCCAGCTTCCACTTCAGTTTGTGTGTACATGTATGTGTGTGTGTGTATCCAACTTCACCAAAAAAAGGCAGAGCTTCCTAGGTGCGGGATGGGGGAAGCTGCAGCCATTTAATGAGAACAGTACAAGTACCCCACAGAGTATGACAACAATCTGACTAATTGAAACTACAGGGAAGTGTAAGTAGGGCATTACACTTCATAATTACCTGTGCTGGAAATCATCCAAGAGACCATGGCTAATATTTATTTTCTTGGAGACTGCAAAAGCACCCATCTTTGCCTATGCATGACTCCCTCCATGTTAACACAGAAACAAGCATTTTGATGGTCTATAGCCTGGGTTATTTTTAACTGATTTAACTTGTTATCATACACTAGTCCAAGTACGGTTAAGGTATAATAAATCTCATGTACTGAAGTTACACTTCAGTCATACCTACGTACTGTTAAGTATAGACTTAACACTGGCTTCTTCAAAAGCAGGCTTAGAGTCATTTGCTACAATCTGATGCAAGTTTTGGGTTCATGCTTTTAACTGTTTTAACTTGTTTTAATTTGTTGGCTAGTTTAATATGGTCCAGAATGAAATATTTTGCTGCTTGATATTTTAAATTGCTTTAAATTGTTTAAATTGATTTTATTGTATGGTGGTCTGAGAAATTCTATGTATGTGCGTGCCTGTGTGTGTGTTCAGAGAGAGAGAAACAGTTACTGTTATGATTTCAACCCATCCTTTATGGGTGTGGGTATGCATGCCAAACATTTAGGCCATTTCCGCACTAGACAATTATAGTGCTTTTATTCCACTTTCAACATCCTATGGAATCTTGGGGTTTGCAGGTTCAGGAAGGGCCGATTCCATAAGATGTAGAAAGTGAAATAATAGCGCTATAAATGTCTAGTGCAGAAATGGCCTCAGCAAAGTTACTTTTTTGAATTTCAAACCTGCTAGCCAGCATGGCCAATGAGCATGCTGGTTGGGGGATTCAGGGCAACATAGACTGCAAAAGTAACCATAGAAGTCTGTGGTATGTGTGTGTGTATATATGTATGCACATGGTTCTAACTCAGAAAGGATTGCTGCCTGGAATAGGAACTTTCATTCTAAGTAGACTGGCAGGCAAAAATGAAAACAATACATCAGAGATAAATAAGAAAGGAATTGAAATAGTATGACTGTGTCATGTAAAGTTCTGCATTAATCAATGATACACTCATAAGAAAACCAACCATATCTGACCAGGTTCCCTGCAAAACAGACTTCCTAGCAGCGCACCAATGAGCAGCCATAGAAGTATGTCGCGTGGACTCTTTGGTACATACGAAGAACACAAGAAAAGCCTGGGTGGATGAGACCAATGGTCTTCCTAGTTCAATACTGTGTTCCTAAAATTATCAAATGGTATCTCCTCCCCTGAGAAGCTGCTATACAGCTGCATTCTTTGTTCATAGAGATAACCTATAGTCGTTGTTACGAATTGCCCTTGATGGCCATGTCTTCCATTGCACTTTGAGTTCATGCTGTGATTTTGAAGTGCAAGCCCTCAAGTATGTCCTTGAAATTCATAAGGGGCTCTTTACCAGGTGTGCAGTGATTCCTCATGTCATTGTGGAAATATCAGAAAGAAAGAAAAGCAGAAAGTATAAAACCACGGCTTTATGACAAAGCCTCCTACACTAAGGGTTCTTGCGAATAGCCATTCCATGAGGCAAATCTTTGTGTGCTTCCACTGTACATTTCTGTTAACATTCCCAGTTTCAGTGACTGGCTTCCATTGAGAAGGTTCTCAGCTGGAAAAAGTCAGCTGGATGTCACCAAAACAAGATATTTTCCTTTCTCTCCCTGTTACACTGAACATCAATAGGCAAATGACCCAAAACAGTGATGAAAAATGACAACACCATGGTTGCAACAAAGATCATGTATAAGCCAAGCCTCAGCATTTACAAAACTGAGCAACAGCACTGTTATGTTTCCATGTATTGTTTCAATTCTTTGTATTCAGCCCTGTTTAACAGAACATGCCAACTTAGAACTGTTTGAACTACTTACCAAGAATAATATTCATTATATGTTGAACTTTTCCCCCTTGTGTTAAGATCAGAAACCATTTGCAAAATAGTGAAACATCAGTCAGATGTAGTTATTGATCACAAGAACTTGCTGAGCGATGAAGGATGAAAATAATTCCTCTTAAATAACATTATTCCACTATTGGCTACAGTAGCTAACCACTGACTTGAGTAATTGTAGGCCTGTGTGTCTGAACTTAAGGATGTCAGAATTGCTCTTCGTATGAGACAAGGCCAGTCACTAAAGATGTGTCCCCTGATTTCTGGATTTCTTTTCTTAGTCTCCATTGGGCACAAATCCACAATGATGGGTATTCCCAAATACATACTATGTATGCCTTCCTCCTCCATTGTGGAAAATCTCTCAATATAGCCAACATCTTGAGAAATACCAAGAAGTTCCAGTTACAGCACAATATATTGTTCTTGTTCCTTGGGGAAAGAATTAAATGTTGTTACTTAGGGGGTGGGGGTTTGGGACTGCAAAATCTTATGAGGCAGGAGGCTATGCTCATGATAGGAGTGCTGTTGGTAGGGTCTCCCATGTCAGACAGGCTTTGGCTGAAGAGAGAGACTAAATGTGCCAAACAGCTACTGGGCAGCAGAAGTAATGAGGAGCTAACACTGGCAGATGATCTCTCAGAGATGACAGCAGTGGCATCATAGCTAACACTGGTTAGTACTGCACAGAAGGAGGCACAATAGACTCCTTCTGAATGCCTTTCACCATGAAAATCCTATGAAAATCTATGAAGAAACCCATGATGTAGACTTGAGTCGATAGACTCAGACTCAAGTCGGACTTAAGTCACCTCAGTGACTTGACTCGGACTCCACAGGGTTCTATCCTGGGCCCGGTGCTGTTCAATATCTTCATCAACGACTTGGATGAAGGAATAGAGGGCATGCTCATCAAATTTGCAGATGACACCAAATTGGGAGGGGTTGCTAATACGCCAGAGGACAGGATCAAAATTCAAAATGACCTGGACAGATTGGAGAGCTGGGCCATGGCTAACAAAATGAAATTCAAAAGAGAGAAGGGTAAGGTCCTACACTTATGTAGAAAAAATAGAATATAGGATGGGGAACACGTGGCTGGATAGCAGTATGTGCGAAAGGGATCTAGGAATCTTAATAGATCACAAGCTGAACATGAGTCAGCAGTGTGATGCGGCAGCCAAGAAAGCCAATGCAATTCTCGACTGCATCAATAGGAGTATGGTGTCTAGATCAAGGGAGGTACTGGTACCACTCTACTCTGCTTTGGTTAGACCTCATCTTGAATACTGTGTCCAGTTCTGGGCACCCCAATTCAAGAAGGACATGGTCAAGCTGGAGCAAGTCCAGAGGAGGGCGACCAAAATGGTGAGGGGCCTGGAAGCCAAGCCCTATGAGGATAGACTTAGAGATATAGGGATGTTTAGTCTGCAGAAGAGAAGGTTAAGAGGAGACATGATAGCCATGTTTAAATATTTGAAGGGATGCCATATAGAGGAGGGAGAGAGCTTGTTTACCACTGCTCCAGAGACCAGGACAAGGAGCAATGGTTTCAAGCTGCAGGAAAGGAGATTCCACCTGAACCTCAGGAAGAACTTCCTGACGGTCAGGGCTGTCCGGCAGTGGAATATGCTGCCTTGGAGTATAGTGGAGTCTCCTTCCTTGGAGGTGCTTAAGCAGAAGCTGGATGGCCATCTGTCGGGAATGCTTTGAGGGTGTTCCTGCATGGCAGGGGGTTGGACTGGATGGCCCATGTGGTCTCTTCCAACTCTACATTTCTGTGATTCTATGATTCACTGCCATTGCCCCTGCCTTCTCTTTTACCTCCAGATGCTGCTGCTCAGTTGTAAAGTGCTTTGCCTTGTGGCATCAGCCCCTTTTTGTGGCCCTTGAAGTCCCAAGACAGCTCCCAAGCTCCCAGACTCTCCCCATTAAAAATATTTTCCAGGCAATGTTTTACCCCAAAGTACTGCCTAACTAGCAATTTTCCTTCTTGAACTCCAAACATGCCTCAAATAGAAAAGAAAAGCACAGGTGAAAATCAACCAAAAACAAAACAGAAAGCAATGTCATATTACCTCCAGATCCATTTGGGACTGACAGTCCAAGTGCAGGGGAGGGGGGAAGCATGTGAAAAATGGCCTCTGCCCTGGTGCAGTTACCCTGCCTTGTTCTAGCAGGAGTCTTTGAGTTCTTCCATCCATTATATTTCATATTTATTAGTGGATATGAATGATTTCCCTGGTTATTTTTTATTCATCCCTGATGATTAATACTAGCAGGATGACCATCAAAATAGCGGACAAGGAAATTAGCTCAGAAAGGTAGCTTGCACTTAAGTAGGTAGAAGAGCTTCTCTCTTGACACTCTACTCTGCTTTTTCTTTCCCTTGATCTGTATTTTCTGCCACCCTTTCTCTCCCTTGAAATCATCTTCTTTGTCCCTGCTTCCCCACGTCCTGCCCTGTATCTGTGGGCACCTGCAGGTGAGGGGAAAAATCTCAGGAAATGCCAGATTGTATTCCTGTATAAACCAATTTTATTTCGGAGATCCATATGATGTTTTGTCCATCTTGAAGTACTTCCCAGGAGTTCCTGGCATTGCTAAACACTTTTTATTCCCACTCCCCAAGTTGTGGTTTAAACTAACCCAGTACTTTCCAGAATGCAATGTACTGGTTACTTGCCTTGTTTGTTTCCGCTGTCTGCTTTGTCAGGAACTGTGGGTTTGATCTTACTTGCCTTCATGTATCCATGACGGTTCTCAATTTTTTGTTTGCAGACTTCTTAAACCTGGCAGCCTTTACCTCTAGTAGTAAGAGTGGTCAGTTGCTAGATAACAAGAGCAGCTTGGCCATAAAGACAAACTAAGCAACTGCCCAGAGAACTAACTTTCCAGGACTTCTGACCTCAGCTATGCAAAGGTCTTGGCAAAATAAATAATAATAATAATGCCTGCATATCCTCAAGGAGGCTCAGAGAAACAGCTTAAGAGTTTGTCAGTGAAAGGCAATATCCCAGCATTTCAGAATTCTGAGATCCTTCCTATCTTCACTAACTGCCTGGAGTGTAACCCTGGGGCCAATTCACACTAAGCAATTATAGCATCATGATTCCATTTTAACTACCACTGCTTCATCCTGTGGAATCCTGGAATCTGCCGTTACGGAAGGGCATTCAGAACAATCAGCCAGCATGCTCTAGTGCAGTGGTTCTCAACCTGTGGGTCCCCAGATGTTTGTGGACTTCAGCTCCCAAAAGCCCCAGCCACTATGGTCAATGCTCAGGGCTTCTGGGAGCTGAAGTCCATGAACATCTGGGGACCCACAGGTTGAGAACCACTGCTCTAGTGGCTCAAAAGGCTACAAGCCCCAGGATTCCATAGGACAGAACTGTGGCCATTAAAGTGGAGTAACAGCACTATAACTGTGCAGTGTGAATGGGTTCCAGTTAAGCATGCCTAGTGGTGCCCAATGAGGGTTGAAACTAAAATAATAATGGTTGTTGTTTTCAGAGATACCTTCCTAAAGCACAGTTATCCCTGGATATGTTATTTGGGGAAGAGCAAATTAGCTTTGGTTTTTATTCCAGACTTTAAAGGAGTTATCCAGCACACTCAATTCTGGCCCCAGAATAGGTTCAATGCTTTGGAATGTTCCTTTAAAATTTAGCCTAAAATCCAGAGCAGACTCTTGTGTGGCAACAAGTTGGGACAAGATTGCCCTTGTGGTCCCTTCCAACTCCTGATTCTGTGATTTATCATCTCACTGACATGGAATCTACCACCTATCCCTTGAACTTTTTCAAATTCTTCTGAGCACCACCGTTTTAAACCTGTCTGTTGCCAGCTGTCTGCTGTTCTTGGTGTGCTGCTAGACTTGGGCCATTTCTGCACTACACTGCTATAGTGCTATTATTCCACTTTCAACCTCCTATGGAATCCTGGGGTTTGTAGTTTAGGGAGGGGCCTATAGAATTCTCAGCCAGAGAACTCTTTGGCCTCAGTAAACTACAAACCCCAGAATTCCACAGGATGTTGAAAGTGGAATAATAGCACTAGAACAGTGTAGTCCAGAAATAGCCTCAGAAACAGTTTCCCTACCCCCCCCCCATCAAAATAGCTTTGACTTCTGACAACCTCCCTGGTCACTAACTGCAGTTGAGGGGAGTAACCCTTGTAAATCCAAGGTGAAAAGGGGCTATGAGAGGAAAATGGGAGCATTAAAAAAAAAGGAAGAATTAAAATTACATTTGATCTCAATAACCTACATTTGGTTATCAGTATACAGTTGGGACTGGGAAAGCCCATATAACTTCTCACACTGCAAGCCAAAACTAACATCCTGACTGTCTATTCTCACTGTGCTGATTTATAATGCTGCTGCAGAAGGGCCAAGAAACCAGCTTCTAATTTGCTACATGGCTTTGGAAGTATTTAGAATGAAAGGCCATCTGTAATCACATACCATTGCTAGTTAACTCACTGTCATATCACCAGCTGATTTGTGTTAGTGGTGAGAAGAAAAGGAGGAAGAGTCAGGATACATGCACGAACTACACTGCAGATGCCAGGGTATAGGTATGAATGAGCTGTGAACTAAAAGGACACTTTTGAAAGCCATGCAGCTTGGATTAGTACAACTGTACAAGTGGGAAGATGTGTATCTTGTCAGTTAGTCCAAAGTTAAAGTAGAACCATTCAATCAACATGTAGACTGAATGGGTCTACTCTAGTCAGGACTAACAGAATTTAGGCCAGAGCATGGCAAAAGTTACTTTTTGGAGTTTAACTCCCAGCCAGTAGCCATGCTAGTTGATGGATTTTGGGAAAGGTAGCCAAAAACAGTAAGATTTTCAAACTTCCATTTCAGTGCACCATATGATCCAGGATTTCCTTTCTCTCTAGTCTAAATGTCTCAGAGTAGGCGTGGATGAAGTGTAGTCTGACCAAGTTCTTTCTGGTTTTGAAAGCAGGCCAACCAGGGCTTCTGGGACACGTCCTAAAGTATTCAATAGTGTTCCACCAAGTTGTCTGTCTTGAAGCACATCTGACCAATTTTTCTTGGCTTGAATATTGTGGAGGGCTGGTCCTTCACAAAGCTGGTGCAACCCCCAAAGAAACAATTCAAAGTTGTCTTTCCTGTCTTAGGAAATGTGATACACTACACTCCAGTCTCAAACAATCCAACAACATCACATCTTCTGTATGGATGCCCACATTCACAGCCCACTGTACCACTCATGACTTACCTTTTTATACTGAAAAACAATCAAACTGTGACTGATTAGAATCCATTTTAATAGCAGTCAGCATCTCCATCAGCAGAGAAGGTTGACAAGTAAGCAATTTGTACTTGTTGATTACAGCAGTCTTTCTCACCCTTGTATGCTTCAGACATTTCAGACTGCAGTTCCCAGATTCCCTACAAAGTTAGCCTAGCCAATGGACAGGAGTGATGCTGGGAGTTTTAATTTTAAACAGTTTGGATCATCAGCACCATCTAGCCATCCTAGCCAATGGGCAGAGATGCCGGCAGTTAATTTTTAAAAATATTTGGGAGGAAGGCACCAGGATCAAGAAGGCTAATTTAGAGTGTACATACCTACACTACAAATCCATATCAGTGTTATACCAGTTGAATTCCCAGGCTTCCGCTTAAAAAGAGGGATGTGAGGATTATACATATGGTGAGAATACTAAGAACTTTCTTTTATATATCTCTACCCACTGCATGTGGGCTATAGATCCTAGGACTCCCTAGGTCAGGACTATTAAAGCCATTTAAGCCTACGGTTTCGTGATGTGCCTTCTACCTCATCTTATTGCTCATCATCTGGCCTCCCAGCAAAGAAGACACTGCTGCCAAAGCCTGGAGAGACTGGAGAAAAGCTAACAAGTTGTTACATAAACACATACTCTCAGTCTCGACTAAAGCCAACACTGAGTAATAGGTTTTCATGTGTGCACATGGTCTGAAGTCATTATGCTTAATTATAATTGCTTTTAAAAAGAGATGACAGTGGTTAGCAATTTGCCCCCAAGCTATTGTTACAATACTAGTGAAAAAATGTGATCGGATTATTCAATTCATTCTTTGCTTACCATAATATAATGAATGGCTTTATGAAAATCACTGAGGCTACCCTGGAGTTTCTCCAGCATAACTGAGAGAGAGAGAGAGAGGCTGTTTTCCTGTTTTCTCAAGGCTGGGCAATGCCCCTGAATTCCTCATGTCAGACCACTAATGCAACTGGTGAACTCACAACCTCCTTTCTTGTCCTGATTTTTGGCTTCCAGTGTGCCAGCAAGGTTTGTTTACACTGATACTCAAACACTATTTTGGGAGCTGCTCTGGAAACATCCAAAGGGGTAGGTTGGGGTCCAAACTCATGTTCTTGGCTTCAGTTTTGAAGACTTGCCAAAACATGAAAAAAAAAAAAAGACATGTGTGCAAGAACACATACAAACACAGCAGTTTTATGCCACTAGCAGCAAAATGCTTTATTTTTTGTTGCATCCCAGGGTGAGTTTTCACTTATTATATAACTTGGGTGCCTTCAGCAACTATGTTCTAGGGAGCTCTGACTTTCCCCTGAAGCTTTTCAAAAATTTCTCAGTTTGAAGAGCAGTAATTGCAGATACGCTTCCCTGGATGCAATTTGGAGATGACCCATAAGCTCCTGGAGTACATCAAGAAAGCTCTGGGGATACTCAAAAACTGCACGCTCTGTTCACACTAAACCATGGTGAGATTTAAGAGGGAAAAGCAACAGCACCTTCAAAGAGCTGAATATTCATTCCAGATAGGGGGTTGGCAATGTGCATCTGTGGGTTGCACATGGCCCTCAGAGGGTATACCCTTCTAACCCTCCCCCATGCATTCCCCCTGGAAAGTCTTGGGGTGTAACTAGTAATTTTTACTGCTCTTTCTCCCTTCACTTGGCCTCTTTCTCCCCCCAAAACAGGAAATGAATGGGGGATCATTTCTGGTTTTGATAAAAGGCCCCCTCACAAGCTTAAGACAGGCCAGAATGCCTGACAATGTCGTAAAGCCCCGAATTGTCCCCTGAAAAGGTGCAGTTGGCCCTTGAGGATCAAAACATCAGTAGTATGGGCAGTGAGTGGAAATGAAGGAACAGGTATGGCCCTCCAAAGTTCCTGTGGCAGGTGAAGCCCCCAGAGATATGGAGGCTACCTAATCTTACTCTGAATTATAGAGCCTAGGACACTTCAATTGAATTATAAAGTTCACAGCAGGAGCAAGTGTCAACCCTTATACAGCTAAGGCCATTTCCGCACTACACTGTTAGAGCGCTATTATTCCACTTTCAACCTCCTATGGAATCCTGGGGTTTGCAGTTTAGGGAGGGGCATTTAGAATTCTCAGCCAGAGAGCTCTTTGGCCTCAGGAAACTACAAACCCCAGAATTTCACAGAAAGTTGAAAGTGGAATAATAGCACCATAACAGTGTAGTGCAGAAACAGCCTGAAACAGCACTATCCCCACACAAGAGGAAGACATCAGCAGTTTTGGATGTGCAGAAGTAGAAAAAACATTTAGAAATAAAACCCCCCAGCCAAATGAGGATTGAGCATGAGTAGTAGCTAGAATGATAGACTTTTCAAGAGTTAAAAGAGGCTGCAGGGACCATCTAGTCCACTTACTGCCATGTAGGAACACACAAGTACAGCACACCTGAAAGCTACCAATCCATCCTTCAAAGGAGGAGAGTCCCCAACCTTCTGAGGCAGTTTATTCCATCATCAAACAGTTTTTACTTTAAAGGACTTCTTCCTAATGTTTAAGTGAAATCTATTTTCTTGTCATCTGAATCCATTGGTTTGTGTTCTAGTTGCTGGAGCAACAGAAAACAAGCTCACTCCATCTTCTGCATGACATCCCTTCAGATATTTAAGAATAACTTATCAGGTCCCCTTTCTCATCTCCAAGCTCAACATGCGCAACTCCCTAAGGCAGTGATTCTTAACTTTTTCTTTACCGGGGACCACCAGTAAATATACTTTTTAGCTAGTGACCCTCAAGACTTAACTCAAGATTTAAATATTTAAATTTCAAATATGTGTTAAAATATTCAAATATTTATTTAAGCCTTCTGGACAGTAGGGTTCAAATCCCTTCTCTGATACTGGGTGGCCTTGGGCAAGTCACATTCTGTCATTCTCAGAAGAAGGCAAAGGCAAACCCCCTCTGAACAAATCTTGCCAAAAAACTCTACCTAGGATAGGTTCACCTTAGGGTTCCCATAAGTCAGAAATGACTTGAACGAACACAACAACAAAGTGCTGCTGACAGGGGGAGGTTCTGTCTAGCCATCATGTCTCTCCCCTTTGAAAACTGAGTTATGTTGACCCAAAGGTAAACCTATCCTGGGGGTTTTCTTGGCAAGATTCATTGCCATTGCCTTTGCCTTTGCCTTTCCCTGAGGCTGAGAGAATGTGACTTGCCTGAGGTTACCCAGTGGGTTTCCATGGCTGAGTGGAGATTCAAACCCTGCTCTGCAGAGTCCTAGTTTGGGCACAAGTATATGCCTGCCGCTTTGCCCCTTTTAAAAAAGAAATACAGTTGCATTGTGAAAGGATCCCAAAGGCAGTTAATAACTGTTACAGATTTCAAAATTTCTCAAGACCCACTAAAATAGTTACTTTTAAATTACATTTTCCAAATTGATTGTGTAAAAATCAGAATTTTATAAGAAAAATAGATGTCAAAATCACTTGAATGTGTGGAATGCACTTGAGAGCAATTATTTAGAAAAGAAATACTTTAAATATTGCCTTTTATTGACCTCTCAGTGTCCAGAAGTCACGTGGAACTGAACAGAACAGGCTAGACTGCCAATTTTTAGGCAAGCCTAAGCAGCCAAACTTATCAGTCACATGTCGTTAGATAGGAGTGATGTAAGGAGTTACAAACTTGATCAGAAGCCACATTTTTACACCCTTTGTGGACAAAAACTCCATGCTTTTTAACATTTCACAGAGGAAAACTGCAACACATGGCTAGGTAATGTGTGATGAAAGCAGCAAAAGTTATTAATAAGGAAAAACACACAAGCTAGAAGGCGCTGCAGAAGTTTGCTTTTGCCTGAGCCTACTGGAAAGGACAAGAATCTGCCCCCTCTTTTCCCCACTGCTGAGTTAATTGAGTGCATATTACTTTTGCACTATGAACTCAGTTTGCAGCGGTTGAAGTAAGCTTAGGAAAGAGGGGGAAGTGAGAGGAGAAGAAAGACTGGAACATTTGACAAGCAGCTGAAGAAAAGGTTTAACCAGGGCTGTCCCTTCCAGCTGGAAGATATGAAACTCCATATTGCAGAAAATAGCTCGAACCCCAACAGTCTACCTGGCTGCTCCAGTCAAATTCACCAGTCACACACAACTACATGGGAATGATATCCCAAGCCACCAAACATTCACAAAAACAAAAAATCAGTGTCCATGTTGACTGGGGGACTCTGGAAGTTGTTTTTTTTTATTATTTAAATAGTAATTTTTAAAATAGTAATAGTCATGTTTCCAAAGGCCTTTGTTTAAATGCAATAAAAATATTTCATATTATCAGCTATCTAGAGCTAAATAAATAAATAATAGTAATTTCTCCAGCTGTACTCTGTAATCTAAAAGTGTGCCTGTACTGGACTCTGCCTTCCTCTTAGGCTCCTTTTCTTATTCTACTCACTGGTTTCCCTGCAGCAATTGGTTCCTTCACAGTACAATATCTACTATGAAGTACCGTAAGGGAGCAACGGACCCAAGAGGGAAGGAGAACTAAATGCTCCTTTCAAATGGCAACCTAGAATGCTTACTCAAAAAGCAAATTCTTTATTGATAGGTATTACAGGCTTGTTGCCTGACATGCACCATTGTCCCAAATTTGCACAAGAAGCATGACACCCTCACAGCTTTATGCACTAAGCCAATAGGCATTCAGAGTCAATTCCTGGGTGAGAAGCAACTCTGACATCCACCTACCCCCTGCATGACTTCTGTGGTGTGGACAAGTTCTGATTTTAATGCTTATAGTATTTGTCGTTCTCATAGTGCTTAATAATGGTACTATGGAGTGCAGGCCAAGATCCTGGACTGGGAGATATATCATAAAGTTCCATACAGGTGGAACTATGATGTGTCTTCCTCTCACCCCCACCCCACATTTTCAGCTGCTACATTCCTCCCCATATGGCCACATGGCCATTTACTGGCTAGTAGAGAGAGAGGCAATGAAGAAATGACCAGTTATGTTCCTATAGCTGGACTCTCAGCCATCAACAATAGATAATGTTCATCTACCTATAGGTAAGCTGTGCATTGCCACCACCACGCCCCATTCACCTATCAGTAAATGGCAATGTTGGTGCTGCTGCAGCAGTTTAAAAGCTGGGTTGAGTGGAGAGTTGGTCCTTGCATAGTGGTAGAGAATTCCACTCTCTAAAACAGTGGTTCTCAACCTGTGGGTCCCCAGATGTTTGTGGACTTCAGCTCCCAGAAGCCCCAGCAACTGTGGTCAATGCTCAGGGTTTCTGGGAGCTGAAGTCTAGAAACATCTGGGGACCCACAGGTTGAGAACCACTGCTCTAAAACAACAAAGAAAGTGAGTTAGGCAAGCATAAATTGGACATACATCTTTATAAGTCACTAACAGGATGATAGCCGTAGTCTTTCACCGCTAGTGTTTACTAGAAGTTCATTTTTTTGGAGTTAGTAGCCAAACAACCTGTATAAATTTGGGATGGAGAAGGAGTTAAACCCTAAACCAGAGCTTTCCAAACTTTTCATGTTGGTGACACACTTTTTAGACATGCATCATTTCATGACACAGTAGTTCAGTTTTACTAGCAAACTGGAGGTTAAACTAACTCCTTATAAGAGATCTGGGCACATGCATAAATTGTAATAACAACATGTATGGAGATACAACATATCTCATGAAAACCTTTCATTTATATTTTTTTTAAATATATGATTTATTTATAACCTATAACATACATTTCCAAGGCTCGGGTGGGAGGCTCGTTTTCAGTCCAGGGAAGTGACACACCTACACTCTTCAGGTGACACACTAACATGTCACGAGACACCATTTGGAAAGCCCTGCATTAAACTGTCTTTTCCTTCCTTCCTTCCTTCCTTCCTTCCTTCCTTCCTTCCTTCCTTCCTTCCTTCCTTCCTTCCTCTCTAGCTCAGTACTAACAAACATCAAGCCACCAAGCTATCTCTAGGGCCCCTTCATCTTAATGCCCAGGTTCAACACCCAATTTGCTCAGCCCGAGCCTGCCTCTAAGTGCACTTTTAGGTATGATGACTCACTGGAATTTATACTGAACCAGAAGGATCCAGTGTGGGCACAAACTGAAATCAGTCCAGTAAAACAAGATTTGTTCTCTTTACCAACTATGGACTCAGCAGGTGGTCTTGGGCAAGTCATTGTCTTTTGACCTCAATTTTTTATCTGCAAAATGGACATACTAAGGATATGTAAGGTTGTTGTGAAGGTCAATGAAATCAGGATTGCAAATCACCTTGCTGCTAAGTGTGTCACACACCTTGAAAAGAAATAGTTGACAGATTTGACCTATATTTTAATAACACACAACTGACCTGATGTTATTTCTAATGCTGTATGTACAGTTACTGTGCAATCAGTATTAAATGCATTTGTCCACTTTTTCATGTATCCTTTCTAAATGGCCCAAGTGGTGGATATTATCACTGAAAACTTTCTAGCGCTTTATTTCAAAGAGTGAGTATTTCCCTTAGATTAGATTGCAAGGCTTTACTCTGGGAAATGTACAGCTCCATAAAGTAAAAGCAGAAAAAAATGAACAAATAAAAATGTTTTATCTTCTATATGGCACTTGTGAAATAATTAAGCAATAACAACTGTGTTCAGCATATGACTAATATGTAGGGGTTTGTTTTGCATCACTATCAGGATGAATGTTGAAATATTAAAGGAAGGAAAGGGAGAACAAAAAAAAGGCCAGCAGTACTTTTAGCATACCGTATTTACTTGTGTAGAAGTTGATCTCATGTATAAGTCAAGGACAGCTTTGGGGGCCAAAATTATGGATTTTGATATGACCCATGGATACATTTTAAAATAAGAGTTAAGGTGCAGTACTTACACTGACCCATGGATAAGTCAAGCCAGGTTTTGAGAGTCAATTTTTTTTTTGTCTAAAATTTTCAGACTTTTACATGAGTATATATAGTACTCTTAAGTTCATGCTAAGTTGGGAAATCCTGTGTTGTTAGGAAACCCCAGATTCCTCCCACCAGGATAAAAATCACCATGATATATTCCAGTTGATGGATCAGTTGAGTCCTCATTGTCCTCCACTCTCTTAGAAACAGACCCTAACAAAAACCCATTCTCCACTTTGTATATGAGTGTGGGCAACTCAGAGCACCAGATATTCATAGCCACAATCAGAGAGGCAAGCAGCAAGCTGAATTTTATTCACACAGAGTGATTCACCTCATAGTCTCTAACAGAAAAACAGCCCCATCTGTGCCCTGTTGATGATTATGAAGAGAGGTATGATGTTTGCTGTAGGATTTTGTATGGGGAAAGGGAGGAACTTCCTGTGCCTGTACATCCACATGAGTATTTTCAATCACAAGGCTCCTTGCAATACTGTTTTAGTCTGTTCTCTAGACTACAGCTCTGGAGACCAGGATTCAAATCCCCTCCCGCAGCCTCAGAGGAAGGCAAACACAAACTCTCTCTGAACAAATCTTGCCAAGAAAATCCTGTGATATAATCACTTTAAGATTACCATAAGTTGGAAATGACTTCAAGGCAAACAACAACAACATTAGACTACTGTTTGCAGCAGCAGGTGTTCCCCCCCGTCAACTTCTCCTGTCCCTGGATAGAGTGGCCAGTGGAGATGATGAGGGTTGTGGTCCAGGAACATCTGAAGTGCCACAGGTTCCTGATCTCTAGTTTACAGTATTGGGGAGAGGGGGGGTCTTAGCGTCCAAGCTTGGTCTGGGCTCGCAGCAAGGAGAAGCTGATAACAAACACAGGTCAGAAACTCAGCAGTAACTTAAGTGGTCAGTTTACCAAAGAAAGGAAACAGCTTTGCAGGTGAGAAGCAATAGAGTCCCAACAATGTCCATAAATCAGAGGCAGGCAAAAGGAAACACAAATTAAAGGCAAAAACGCAGGCAAGGGAAGCAAACAGAAGCACACATTGCAGAAATGGTCAGTTGATTGCTGACAAAGGCTAGAGAGAAAAGGCTCAGTTCTTACAGGCTCCAGGGTCAGCGCAGCTGGTGCCTGATTAATTGGTGCCTGGCATAAATTCGCTGGGAGCGACACAGAAGACTCTTTTGGTGTCTACACTGGGCGAAGATAGGTACCCATGGATCATTCTCTGTGTTTGAATGAGCAGGGCTCCCTGCTGGAGCTGACACTTCTGTCTCTGGGGCGGGTGGTGGTAGTGTCTGCTCTGCAGGTTCTCCTGCAGCAGTCTCTGTGCCAGGGCTCAGAGCAGGTTCTGCTGCCTCAGACTCTGAGTCTGAGTCTAGGTCCTGGAAGCCCATGACACTTGGCTTGCAGAAAGAGCCTGTAGTGTTACCCTGTTTACTGGGGGTCCCGCGAGGGACTCCTGTCATGCTCCAACAAAGGTGGGGAAAATTAGCTCAGAGCACAAGTTGGCAAAACAAGAGGCAAGGCAATGCAGCGGAATCTTTTACCCAATGTCTACGGGGTCAGGTCAGTTAAGCAGTCAGACAGTTTTAAACTAGCAGAAATGATGCTTTATTAAGAACAGGCAAACACTTAAGACAACACAACCACACAGCTAAGAAATAAGAAATAAGAGTTTTTCGGGGAAATGGGTGATACGACACCTTTCTTGTAGTCCTGAAGAAGTTGCAGATGGAGAGAAGCAGCTCAGCGTGGCTCGCTGCGGGGAGCTCGCTGGGCAAAACAGCAGCAGGGCTATCTGGAACTTGGGAGCTCTCAGAACTGGGGGTTTTTATAGGGAAAGTATGACCGTAGGCTAGTCTGTACTTGGGAAAGAACAATGAGGTTTGGGCGCGAGACAATGTCTCCGAAAGGTCAGAATTTAGCATGATGGGATTAAGTCCGAATTGACAATGGAATGGCCAGTATGCAGGTGCAGCTCGCTTGGGCGGTTATGCATTTAGCTCGGCAAGTTACCTGCTCGGGGCAGGGGGTTCTTTGTAGTAGCGTGCATCTGTAATGAGGTGCTTGTCTAGGGAGGTCTCCTAAAGCAAGATCTGGCTGAGTCTGGCTTGCCTAGGTGGCGAAAGGAATGTTCAGCAATTAAGGGCCATGCCTAGCTCTGTGCTTGTTCGGGGGCCTCACAAACACTTGGCCAAGGGTGGCAAAATGAGACCGAATTATGATATCAAAACGATATCTAATATCTTCCAAAGCCAGGCCAGTTCACGGTGATAACAGTAGCACTTTGGAAGGGAGCTTAAAGACTAATGGCAAAATAGAGACATATGGGCCAAGCAATATCAGAGTGTGGTCAAGTTGGCAAAAGCGGTTAGAGAAGAAGAACATACAAGCTAGGAGAGCCTGCAGAAGTTTGCTTTTCCCTGAGCCTACTGGGAAGGAGAAGATTCTGCCTCTCCTTTCCTCTCCTCCCTTCAGAGTTACTTGAGTGCAAACTACTTTTGCACTGCAGTAACCTGATGACAAAGGGAGAAAATGGGAAGAGGAGACAGAAATTGAGACATTTGGAAAGCAGCTGAAAAAGTGAAAAAGGGATCACAAGGGATTAATCAGGACTGCCCCTGCCAAATCAGGATAGTTGGGTCGTAAATTATAGGCTTGAGTGTGATACAGGATATGATCCATATTCCTATCTCTGCAGTGCTGTGCATCAGGCTGTTGCTAAGCCCTTTTGCTCCAAGATGGCATTCTTTTCCTTTCCATGCCCAAATGCCAATGGGACTTGGCAGCTCAATCATTAACTTTGGCAGCAGGACAACATCCTGAGGGTATCAGACTAGGTTTAGGAGCACAGATTAGGCTGGTGATTCCCAAACTCTAGTCCTCCAGGTGTTTTGGGGTTCAGTTTCCAGAAGTCTCAGCTGCCTTGGCAAATGATCAGAGATTATGGGAGCTGAATTCCAAAACATCTGGAAGATCAAAGTTTGGGAAACTCTGGACTAGGCCATTACAGTACACAGCTTTTTCCTCTTAACTCCTTGCTGTTGCCTCCCAGCCTCTGTTACCTAAGAAAGCCTCACCCCTCTGCCTAAAGCAGTGGTTCTCAACCTGTGGGTCCCCAGATGTTTGTGGACTTCAGCTCCCAGAAGTCCCAGCCACTATGGTCAATGCTCAGGGCTTCTGGGAGCTGAAGTCCACAAACATCTGGGGACCCACAGGTTGAGAACCACTGGCCTAAAGGTAGAGCTGACCTTGCTCAGCACAGGAGACTCATTGTTAAATGATGACCAAGGAGGGAGGCTGCATCGTTACCGCACATCCCAAATGATGCACATTGTTCATATGCTCCTCTCTTCTCTATACTGCAAGTAGTTCCAGGGACAGCAGTGCTTAGTGGTACATGGCTTCCTTTGCAAAGGAGAGAATGCTGGAGACTTAAGATGCTTTTTAATGCTTGATTTATCTATTATTTATCATAAATGACCCAAAAGAAATTACTAGTCTTCTGAGAGGCAAATAGCCTGCATTTCCAGACAGAGAGAGAAAGAAAGAGAAACTCTCCTTGGAAAGCATGAAAACCCAGCCTTTTATTCCTCAGCTAACAGGCTAATAAAAAACTTTGCCAGTGGGTAGAGTAATAAGAGAGGAATCCATCCCTCTTCTGCAAACTTGCTTGGTTTCCATGCTAGTCATAGGGATAGAACTAGGGATGGGCCAACCGAATCCTCGAATCCTGGGCAAGGATTTGAGATTTGGGGATCTGAATCCTCCTGCCAAAACAGGTGAACTGAATCTTTCAAATCCTGACCGGGCGGGTGGTGGCGGGGAGCACAATCTTGTGCTCCTCGCTCTCCTCCTGCCCATCACCAGCTGGATTGTGCCCAGGGCTGGGGGCAGAAGGTGGCAGAGAGCATGATCTCACATTCCCCATTATGCTCCCATCTGCCACCAGCTGGATCGTGCCAGGGGGCTAAGGGCAGAAGGTGGTGGGGAGTGTGATCTCGCACTCCCTGCTCTGCTCCCACCCGCCACTGGCCCAATGCTGCCCAGAGCTGGTGGGAGAAGGTGGTGGTATTTTGAAAAATTGGCGCCTCCAGGGCCCGCCAAACGTCTGATTGGCCAGCAGGCCCCTGGATGCATGAAAACTGCATCATAAAGCCACATGTGGGAGGCTGCCTGTGCCCACTCAGGTTGCTTGTGCCCACTCGGGCTGCCTGTCCCCGCTGCTGCCTCCCTCTGCAAGGTAATAATCTCTATTCCTTTGACTTGAGAGTTATGTACTTCATGTAGTAGATGAATATGTCAATTGCATTTGTATCTTCTTAATAATTAGTATGGGTATGTTTTCCTGAACTGAAAACTATTATTTAATTTGTTTTTCATTAAACAAAGATGTCAAATTCTGCTTCAAAAACACTTTCCAATAGAAGTGCTTTCATTCTCTTGCTTTTAAAAACCCCTTTTAAAAAAAGGTTTCGAAAGATTCGAGATTCAAGAGATTTCTGGATTCCCAGAACCTTCCAGGGATTCGGATCTGGATTTGGATTCAGAAAATTCTGGATTTGTCCCATCTCTAGATAGAACCTTTCATTCTCTCACACCAGAACTTGGAAAAGTTGTGTTTTTTTTGGGGGGGGGAGACTACAGCTTCCAGAATCTGCCAGACAGCATGGCCAGTGGCCATGTTGGCTAGGGATGCTGGGAGCTGTAATTCAAAAGGTAATGTGTCCAGTGTTTCCCCACAGCTAGCATGGAAGCTGGTTGGACTGGCACCAGAGGGATGAATAGGTCTGTCCCTTTCTCTGCCAGTCTGCTCACTTGCCTACACAAGGTGCCTCACTGCCTATGGCTAATGGGTGAGTTATTAGCTCAAAGGTTGTGCAAAAACTGTACAGGAAGCATGAGAAAAGGGTGAAGAAACATTGAGCTTCTAGCAGAACAGCAGACTAGATATGCACCGCCCCCAACATCAGGCAAAACTAGGTAAACAGTTAGTGACAATTACCCACTGACAATAATTAAACAGCAAACTCAGAGCAATACTTGACACTTCACTTGTGACACTTGTGACACATGCACATAAAAGGGTGGGTAAATGTACATGATTATGGGCCAATTTTCATCCTGTGTTCCTCTGGTAAGACCAGAAGAGATGTGTTTCATTCTGGAAATGATGCGATATTTGGAAGAGATGGGAGAGTGGAGGGCAAAATGACCTAAGCCACCATGATTTTACAGTGTGCCTGCCCCCGCTGGTTTTTCCTGGTTTTCTAGCTATTTGTGCTTTGGGCCCTCCAGAGGAGTTTAGGGGCTACAAAATAGGTAAATGGGGTCATAAGTTGCCAATGACTCATATTGTCCCCACCCTGATTTAAAATGGCAGGACCGATGATGATGATGATGATGATGATGATGATTTTCCATCCTTCCTTCCAGGTGCTCAGGCTGGCCTACTTAGAGGTTGACTGAGTGACTGAACATTTAAAATTTCCGCCATTCTCCATGCAGATCAATGGAGGATGAGCAATCCAGAAAATAACACAGTTCTCTCCATTATTTTTAAATTTGCCTCCACCATTCTCAACCCTCAGTTGTCATGCTGTGTCCACTGAGCATACTCAGCCTTCCCCGGGCTACTTGGAGAAGTTGCATGCCTTTCTGTCCTCGCCGCCCCCCAGTAAAGAGTTGTATTTCCACAACTTGGGTGTTCCTCTTCTCACCCTTCCCTCAGCTGAGTCTTCTGATACCTCCCTCTTGGGCATGGATAGCTTAATGCCGGTTACATAAACTAAAGTGCTTGGAAAATGAGACAACAAGCAGAGTAAACGTTGGTGATGGTTCCATATGTCTATCTGTCTGTCTACCTGTCTACCTATCTGTAGACCCCTGTAGAAGGAAAAGCTGGCTGATGGCAGAGGTAGTGGAGGTGCTGAAATTTCTATAAACAGGATCACAGTACCACAGTTACAAAAAGTGATATTACTTGAAACATGCCACATTGTTTGAGACTGTCTCACTGATTCCTAGATTTTTGGATAGAACCTGAATCACTGATGGTCCCAAACTCCAGTCAATAACACCTAGCAAAGTGTGAGATCAAGATGATCATCAGCATCAGCATCACCATCTTTTTAATTGTAAGACACAAGAGTCTAGCAATGAAATTATATAAAGGATAAAAAACAATAATATAAATGTAAAAAAAAAATATAATATAAAATAGTAGCTCCATGCAAGAACATAATCACTGGACCAATATTTAAAAATCAACCCATCACATCTCATCCAGTAGCTAGGAGCACAAAATGAACCTAATCTGTTGCTGGAAAGATGACATTGTAGTGACTAGGAAGGCTTTACTGGGGAGAATATTCCATAGATGTGGGGCCAAAGCTGTAGAGGCTTTCTTTATTGCCACAATCTGTGATCCTCTGTTGAGGAAATACTTGGAGCAACTCCTAAAATGTCAATTGGTAAATCTGACAGACAAATTTGTGTAAGGTTTCACAAGGCATATGTGTCACAATTACCTTGAAAAATATGTCTGCTATTGGATGCAGCTTAATCATCCGTGGTGTCTTATCCTATTGCAGCATGAACCATGTACAAGAACTTTTCAAAAAACATTTTAAATTGCCTAAAGGTAGGTCCATCCTGCAGAAATAACAGGTTTACTGAAATCAAATTATGGTGCTCATTTAAGGGGCAGGGAAGCACAAGCCATCCAAATAATAAACAATTATTCAGTTTCTTGTGTCAACATGTAATCCATATATGCCCTCTGTCCTCTTCTTTGTTCCAGGAAACTTTCATGAAGATGAATAACTGAGCTGATTTAGAAGCACAAAGAAACAGGTACGCACTTGCCTTCTTGGGCAATGAATTATCCAGGACAAAAAACACCTTAATCTGCCATTGAAACAAGCATATGGAACATTGTTTACAGAAGCCAACAAAGTGTAAGGTTATGATAAGTGGATAAACATGGTTGGCACTCAGAAGAGAAGCACTGAGAGACTGAGCAAACTGTAAAACCAGGTGAAATAATCCGGTACATAGTACAGATGAGAAATGGAGGGAGCTGTCTCAGTCAATGCTCCAAATCAGACAAGACGACACCAACACAGGGATGCAGAATTGAGTTTTGAATCTCTTGGACTACCGCTCCCAAGAACCACTAGTCCACATAGGCGGTGCTAACGCTCTCTGGGGTTTATGGGAGTTGTAATCCAGAGAGTAACTTTTTCAAACTTGGACACCAAGAGCTCTTCTGCTTCTTTATTGATGGCGGCTCTTTATCAAATTGGAGAAAAGTTGGCCTTGCCAGTTGCTAATGCTCCAGCAACCATCCTTGACCTGCTGCCCTTATGTACCCAAGGGATTCATGTTTCTCATGTGTAAATAAGTACATATGAGTCTAGGTTTGCTAGGTCAGGCCTATCCCAGGCTCTCAGATTTGGGGAACACATCTGAGTCCCTTGTGATGTCATAAGGAGAGGGCCGTAATGATGTCATTCAGCATGGGTAAATTGTCCTTTAGTTGGTTTCTCCTTCTACCTGTGAAATTTGATCAACTTACCTGGCTAGAATAGCAGCATTCTGAATCATGAGCAGTGTCTGAATCAATATGATGGTATAAATTCCCCCAATGGCCCAAAGGAACTTTAGGGAGGGACAGTGGGGGGAAATTAAAACAGTAGCTAGATTCAACCCCTTGCACTTCCTCAGTATGCTAGTCCAGGAAAAATATGACATGGAGTGGAATTCTCCCTACAAGAGTAGACCCCCTTTCTGTGTGTGCAAGCCTCACTGGGATTAGATGGGGACACTGGCAGCTATAGATAGCAGATCAGAAGCTGGCAGCTGACATGCTAATCTCCCATAATGCCTCTGATATAGTGTTGCCCTGGATGGCACTGTGAGAAATTTTAATGGTGCCAAATGAGAGCGCCAGAACTTTTCTACAAGGAGAGGAGGCAAGTATCCATGTGGGCTTGGTCTGGCTTGGAGGTCTTAGTAGCTACCAAAGATGCCACATGCTAATGTTCTGTGGTGTTGTAATCACATTTTCCACTCTTATTGTTTATAAGGTCCCTTTCACACTACATAGTACATAGAAAGGATCTCAAGTTTAGAGAAGGCTATTTAGACTTCTCAGCCAGTGCCTCACCAAACTACAAACCAGGATTCCTTAAGATGTTGCTATGGCAGTTGAAGTGGAACACAGAGGCTATAATATTGTGGTGTGAAAGGATCAGAATACCACAAAGTACAGAAAATTAGTTACAGTGATTTGGAGGATTTGGACCTGCCACAGAAAAATGAATATTTCTCTATGTATTCAATAGTCAGGTCTGACTCTACCATTAGGCAGAGTGAGGCTGCTGCTTCAGGTTCCAGATAGCAGGGCACACTAGAGTGCTAGAAAGACAAAGTTGTGTGTGTGAGTCAGGGTCTGCCCTATCTATCCCCTAAGACAGCCTGCTGCCTTTGGGAGCAGTGGGTAGGGGGCCATTGTCTTGTTGCCAAACAAGATTTAAATACCAGTCTAGTTGGCTTCCAAACTAGGTGAGGATGGCATCATCTTGTCTTTTGCCTGAGACAGCAAGATGTCTCTGGGCAACTCTGACAATGAGAATAATAGTAACATGCCCCAGAACATCAAGGGCTACCAATGAAAATTATACGGCACTGTGTATGTTAAAAACTGCTACCGAAGTTATAACTGCCCAAGTGCATTCTCTTAGAACAGCCCTCCTGGGGCCCCCATTTCAATCCCTGAACGCAGCATATAAGGTCACAGCAATCACACGTTAGTAATCAGGTATTAAAAGAGTTCTTGTTACATACACTTCCCTGATAACCCATATAATAAGTCCCTTTCTTAATCACTATTTGAAGTAGCTATATATACATTTGTTTCCTTTGAACACCCTTCTCAGTCAATATATCCCAGCTACCTGAAGCGTTCATGTTGTTTGGTCTGTCAACACTGACCTGTTTTCAGCAAAGATCAGGTGCTTCTCTCAACAACACACTCTTGTGTCAACACAATCTCACCCATGGCCCAGACAACTGTCTCTCCCTAAAACCCTTACATAACTTGAATCTTCTAAATAGTTTACCCAAAGTTGTGTGGTAGGACTCATCACCTACCCTGTGCTCTGGGAGCAAACTTTCTAAGAAGACTGACAGCAGGATCAAAATCCTGATACACATGGCAGACACGGGCAACTGAATTTGTAACGTCTGGAAATGTTTTCTGGATGAAGCTGGGGTGTATGTTTCCACGTGGAAAATTTTGGTTTGTGTTGATTACTCTGTCGGTGCAACAGAGCAAGATAAGCAGAGTTATTTTCATAAGTAGAAAATGGTAGTCTTCTTGAAAGAATGAAATATGATTCCAGGCAAAGAAGACGTGACAAGGGCCACAATCTCCTGGAAAGTTATCTTGTCCAAAGAAAAACACAGCACTCATTAATTCTGGTGGAATTTCTGCAGGAGATTTTCTTGATGGATTGTGCCTTCCAAGAGTTCTGGAAGCACATCAGGGACCCTGGGCCCATTTTGGATTGGGTTGGTCCTTGATGGCTAGTGGTACTGAGAGAATTTCCTCTTTTCTCAAACATTATAGCGTTTCAGGTCTGTTAAGCAAATTCAGACCTTTCCTGTGGATTTCTCCACTCTTTGTTCTATCTGTGAATTAGTCCTTTTTTAAATTATTACTATTAAATTTATAAAAATTAAAATTGCAGTTTCTCAATTTTTTATACACATAGTCCCATTCTTCCTTTGCTCTTCCCCCCCAACAGTCCATTTTAAATGCGCTTTCCCAAAGTTACACCTTAATCTTAGTATCTTCCATATCCTTTCCCCAGAAATATTCTTTTCTATTCACTATACTTACTAGTAATCATTACTGAAAATAGTTTTGTTTTACTATATATCATTTTGTTTTTTTACATCATCTTTGATCTATCTATTTTTTCTTTATCCAATCTAACATCGGTTTCCATTCTCCTTCAGTTTGCTGAATTGTCTTATCCTTTAACAAACATGTTAATTTATCTGTTTCCATCATACCAATGATATTAACTTTCCATTCCTCCATGGGTGGAATTATTCCACCCTTCCAATGTTGTGCAATACACAGTCTTGCTGCCGTGATCATATATAACAAAATCTTTTTATGTTTCTTTAGTTCTTTACGATCACCAATCATATTCAGTAAATATAGTTCAGGTGACATTTCAAATTTGATCTCTAATATTTCTTGAATATAATTATGTACCTTTTGCCATAACATGTTCACTTGCTTACATGTCCACCACATGTGGTAATATGTTCCTGTTTCATTATTACATTTCCAGCACTTTCCAGTTCCCATATGCAATATCTTTTTCATTTTCAATGGTGTTACATACCACCTATAAAGCATTTTGTAATAATTTTCTCTCAAGTTCATACTGGGAGTGAATTTTATATCTTCCTCGCATGTTTTCGTCCATTTTTTGATTTCTATCTCGTGTCCTATGTTCTATGCCCGTTTTATTGTTGTCTCTTTGTTTCTTGTTCTAAATCTCGTTCAAGAAGTAATTTATATATTTTGGAGATTGCTTTAAATTGATTGTCTGTTAAGATCTTGTCCAGTTCATTTTTACTGGTTTTGAAACCTAATAGATTTTTATCCATATTAAATCTTTCTCTGATTTGTCTGTATGGGAGCCAGTTCATTTCGTCTCCCTGTTTTAATTCCTCTGCTGTTTTCAGCTTAGGGATATTTCCTTCCCATTTCATGAGATCTGAATATTTAAGCAACTGGCCACTTTTTGACGGGCTTATTTTGAAGGCTTCTTGTGGGGAGGTCCATATTGGTAGTTTCATATAAAATTTGTGATGAACTTTCTTCCATACTCTTATTAATAGATTTCGAATACAATGATTATTGAAGTCTCTGTTTACTGAAGTTTTACTGTAATTTAAATAACCGTGCCAACCGAACCGGTTATCAAAACCTTCCAGTTGTAATAGTGGTGAACTTTCAGGTGTCCTTTTAACCATCAGAGCAATTTCAATCTAAGGGTCTTTTGCTGTTGGCTTGAATGGCATCTAATACAATGCTAGGAACTGATAGAGCAGAAAAATACTGTGATGCTTCACACTGATTATGGTGTATGTTTTCATTAGTTTGTATAACACATAAACCAAGACAGCTTCTCCACTAGAAAATGGGTGGATGGCTACGTCTGGATCTAACACAGTATTATCAGAATATTGCAGAAATAAATGATACTGCCAAAAATAATTAGAGGAGTGGGGAGGTTCTGCATGATGCAAGTATAGCTGTGTATTTACATAAGCACAGGCCCCATTGAACACATTGGGGCCTACTCCTGAGTAAATATGCTTAAACATGAGCTGTAAGAATAGAAGCACAGGAAACTGCTTTATATCCAGTTGAACTCTGGTTGGCAGCACTTTTGACACATCCTCCTCTAATGCATCTTTTTTTAAAAAAAAATCTGAGGATGTCAGCATTTGAACCTGAGACTTCTACTCTCACAATGTTCTCTGTCACTTGGGCCTGGCACTTCTGTGCTTCACTACCTTTTGTCCCTCTTGATCAAATATGGTTACTCTCTTATATGTTTTCCAGTTCCACTTCTAGAGCACAGAGATTCAAATACAGGTTGATCTTCGAACTGCAATATTTTTCCTGCACCTGCTTAAAACTAAATAGTGAATCAGCTGTCTGGTGGTAAAGATTTGTACCTCTTCAGTGAGCAAGTAAAGGCTGCTACTGCTTCTGTAGCTCCTTTTGTTGTGTAGATGCAGTTATTTGTGAAATAACATAACAATGCTCAAGCACATTCAAATGGGTGGAATCGAAACAGCCATCTCATTCTTTTCTTCTTCTCGTGATTCAAAGGGAAAAAATGGAGAATTAATTTTTGTCCAAGTGCACGTGTTTATGAAAGAAGAAAAAATGAGTTGAATCAAAAGGGAATTTTCATTGGTTACAAACAATAGTACAATTCACGATAAAAAGAAAGATTTGAGGGTTTGTGCTTTTTTAAAAAAAAACCTGGAAGGCTAATTACTGTTTCAGCATACTCTATAAATAAGTAGTTATTATCAAAATTTTAAATACGAAATAAATGAGGATGGTCAGATTCATCCAGATGGGAAAATATTTTCTGTCAGTCATGTTGAACCAGATGTGTGGGTGGGTGAAACATCAAGTAAAAATGTCACAAACAAATGCAAGAATAATATATGGCAATCATTCTTGCGGACTGTGTTGATCACTAGTCTGCAGTTAGGACAAGCAGGAATCACCACTGGAATGGTGGGTTTGTGGGTGTCAGACAGAGGAATCCACACAACAGTGAAAGAAAAAGACAAAAAGCAAGTCATAGAAGCTGCTACACTGCTCAGGCCTACAGTGTGAAAGCCAGGCAAAGATGCAGAGGACCAAAAACTTAAAGAAGAGATAGGGAAACATGTAACCAAAATTGTTTCTCTTCTTCTGCTACCTGCCTACCTCCAGCAATGATTTTTTTTTAAAAAAAACTTAGCTAAGTTCAGTAACTATGGTCAATTACTTACATGGACTGTGTGTGTGTATGTGTGTCTTCAAATCACCTGTCGACTTACAGCTGCCTCCAGAAGTTCATAGACTACAACCCAAGAAACCAACAGGGATTATCGTCCCCCCCAAAAATGGGCTCTCTGACCTCTACTAACTTCCAAGCAATGGTATCTCTCTCTCTACCCTAAATAAAATGCAGATTAATGTGGTAGCAACAAGCTTGTGAAGAGCAAAATTATTTTCTAGCATGTGCTGAGGTGCAGAGAGCACTTATATAAGCTGGGAGAGGACCAACATGGGAACCATTCCTGAATAGTTGCTTGATTTTCCTGGCAGCCTAGCATTTGAAACCACACACTTTGGGAAATCTTTCAGAATATGAAAAAAAAAAAAAATATCCAGAACATAGCTGTTTTCATACTCTGCCAATGCTATGGTCTCCCAAAATACAAAAAAAAGGTTATCTCATCCTGACAAAACGCCTAGTAAACACTGCAGTCACAGCCAGTTATTAACTTATTTGAGCACTGGATGTGTATAATTCTTTAGATCCAAAGATCAGTCCATACACTGGGTTTCCGTAATTTAAGATCTGGGCTTTCCAGATTCTCAATCTATTTACAAGCATTGAGAAAGCCAGTACAACCACGCGTGTATTACTTCATAGCACTCTGAGCCATATTCTGTGAGTTCTGCTTGGCCTAACAGCTTCATATCCTGTAGACATCATTCTGATATCCAGGTCTTCCTTTTCATTGCTCTGCCAGCACTCATGATTATTTATATATTAAACATGATTTTTTTCTGTGGTGTTTTGTGTGCATGTCATCAGCAAAACACTGGAGATTTTAAACCTATTGTATTTTTAAAAACTGTGTTTGAAATAAATTGGGAAAATAACATGAAGAAAAAAGATAAAAGATTGCAGTTTTGTTCTGTGCCTTCAAGTCAACTGCAACTTATAAAGACCCTATCCTAGAGATTTCCTGGCAAGATTTATTCAGAGAAGATTTGCCATTGCCTTTCTCTAACACTGGGGAAGGTTAGGTCTGCACGGAGGCAGCGTGTTGTAGTGGTTTGAGCGCTGGAGACCAGGGTTCTAATCCCCGCTCAGCCATGGAAACCCACTGCATGACCTAGGGCAAGTCACACTCTCTTGGCCTCTGAGGAAGGCAATGGCAAACCCCCTCTGAACAAATTTTTATGAGAAAAACCCATGATAGGTTTCTCTTATGATCACCACAGGTTGGAAACAAAGGTACACACCAAAAACAAGGCTGAGAAAATGTGACTTGCCCATGATCCCCTTGTGGATTTACATGGTTGAGCGAGGACTTGGATCTTAATTTCGCAGAATCTTAGTCCAGGACTACAACCAGTATACCATGCTGGCTCAGCAGTTTTACTGAAATAAAACAATAATAAAGTCCAATGAGATGATGAGCTCATAAACGTAAGGTGTAAGAAGAGCAAAAGAAGAATAGGGAAAAGATGAGTAAGAAAGAAATTTGCAGAGGTTTATAAAGCAGTGCAGAAAGTGCATCCAGAGAGACTATTCCACTCGCTTTTCCCCATAACAGCAGAAAAACTGACTTGAGAATATATCCAGTGCCTAGTGGCAATTCTTTCAAGTGTAGGCTGTCATTACGGCAGAGCCATAGTGGCACCTGCAAGGAACTGCCAAAAAATGGAGTCAGCTCTGTGCCACATGTGTCTGTGGCCATTTCTGCACTGGATAGTGCTATTATTCCACTTTCATCACCCTATGGAATCCTGGGGTTTGCAATTTAGAGAGGGGCCTTTGACCTCAGGATTCCATAAGATGTTGAAAGTGGAATAATAGCGCTATAACAGTCTAGTGCAGAAACGGCCAGTGTGTGAGGGTTAATATAGGGAAATCTTAATAAGAGGGCTTTAAATGGACCTCACAGGGAACAGTATTTCTGCATCTTAGGAGGACACAAGCTTAGCTCTTAGCTCTCAGCACTAGTATTCTCTTCCTCAGAGAGTAATCTGCCTCTCACATCTGAACACTGACTTGTTCAGTTGTTCTGGTAGGACCTTCCTCCATCCTTCCACTCCAAAATCAGGTCCTCAGCACAGGGTGACCATGTGTCCTAACTCAAAGAGAATGGTCTTGCATTAGAATCATAGAATCATAGAAATGTAGAGTTGGAAGAGACCACACGGGCCATCCAGTCCAACCCCCTGCCATGCAGGAACACCCTCAAAGCACTTCTGACAGATGGCCATCTAGCCTCTGCTTAAAAACCTCCAAAGAATTTGCAGATGACACCAAATTGGGAGGGGTTGCTAATACGCCAGATGACAGGATCAAAATTCAAAAGGACCTGGACAGATTAGAGAGCTGGGCCAAGGCTAACAAAATGAATTTCAACAGAGAGAAATGTAAGGTCCTACACTTAGGCAGAAAAAATGGTATGCAGAAATATAGGGTGGGGGACGCGTGGCTGGCTAACAGTACGTGTGAAAGGGATCTAGGAGTCTTAATAGACTACAAGCTGAACATGAGTCAGCAGTGTGACGCGGCAGTCAAGAAAGCCAACGCAATTCTTGGTTGCATCAATAGGAGTATGGTGTCTAGATCGAGGGAGGTATTGGTACCACTTTATTCTGCTTTGGTTAGACCTCATCTGGAATACTGTGTCCAGTTCTGGGCACCCCAATTCAAGAAGGATATGGATAAGCTGGAGCAGGTCCAGAGGAGGGCAACCAAAATGGTGAGGGACCTGGAAGCCATGCCCTGTGAGGACAGACTTAAGAGAGCTGGGTATGTTTAGTCTGCAGAAGAGAAGGTTGAGAGGGGACATGATAGCCGTGTTTAAATATTTGAAGGGGTGTCATGTCGAGGAGGGAGTGGGCTTGTTTTCTCCTGCTCTTGAGACCAGGACAAGGAGCAATGGATGCAAGCTGCAGGAGGGGAGATTCTGCCTGAACCTCAGGAGGAATTTCCTGACGGTCAGGGCTGTCCAGCAGTGGAATGTGCTGCCATGGAGTGTGGTGGAGTCTCCTTCTTTGGAGGTTTTTAAGCGGAGGCTGGATGGCCACTTGTCTGGAGGGCTTTGAGGGTTTTTCCTGCATGGCAGGGGGTTGGACTGGATGGCCCTTGTGGTCTCTTCCAACTCTACATTTCTATGATTCTATGAATCTATGATTCACCATTCCAGTAACACGGAAGCCGCTACTTGCCACTCATTGTCAGACAATCTACTTCTGGGTATTCTCTGGTTGAAGGACTGTTCCAAGTAAGTCTGATTTTAGAATGAAAGATCATAAGAAGTGAGAGCAGGGCCTCCGGAATTATCCCTTAACACTGAACGTCTTGGCCAGGTGATTGATAAAGCACAGAGAACATCTTCTTACAGTCTTTCCAACTAGGTTGAGATATACTGCATTTGCATTTAAATTACAGTAATTGGCCCAGATCCTGCATCAACCATGTAGCTGTAATGTCACAGCTACACTTTAAATCAGTGGTTCTCAACCTGTGGGTCCCCAGATGTTCATGGACTTCAGCTCCCAGAAGCCCTGAGCATTGACCATAGTGGCTGGGGCTTCTGCGAGCTGAAGTCCATGAACATCTGGGGACCCACAGGTTGAGAACCACTGCTTTAAATCCTCATCCAATACCTGAAGCCCACCTTAAAAGCTAGTCAGCTACCCAGAGCAATAGAAGTCTGGGCTTCTGCCAAGACAGGTGCTGCAAGATGATGTGATCAGCACCTCACACCCCTCATGACCAGTGGGTAAGGCTGTGATAAAGAATTGTGACTAGTCCCTGCAGGGGTTCTTGCTTCTGCTCCTCTTAGATCGGGTTGCTGGCAGGGGAGGCGGCTTGTCACATCATCCTGCACCATCCAGCTCACCAGCAGCACAGATTTCCATCACTTAGGATGGCTAACTTGCTTTTGAGGTGGGTTTCAGGGTCATTTGCAGTCATCACAATAGTGCCACAATCACAAATGAGAATATAAAGGGGTTAGAACGTCTGAGCCATAATATCTAAATGTGCAGCTGTACATATAGATTTGAGTATGTAAATTTTATTCAAATCTGTCTCCTTGGGATGGGTTAAAGCACCCGCCCCAAGTAGCAATTTGATACAGAATCTTGTAAGAACAACTTTTATTGCTACTACTAGTAGTTCTCCTCTCCTGTTGATTTTATTCATTTATATCCCACCTTTTTCCCAATGCTGAGAATCGAGGCGGCTTACAAAACATTAAAACCAGAATGAATTTTTAAAATACCAATTGATTAGCTGTACATAACACACATACATACATACACACATTACACACACACACACACACACACACACACACATGAAAGTTATTTTAAAAACAATTTAAAAAATTAGGCAAGCTACAGAATGAAAATCACTAAAAATGAATTACAAGACAGGAGATGGTGATGGTGGTGGTGGTGGTGATGATGATGATACTGACGTTGCACTGAGCTTATGAAATAACTTACGACAATTTTTTTTTGTTGAGATCAGGATTGAAATCCCCACTTGGGCATGGAAACTTACCGGCTGATCTTGGGCAAGTCCCGCTTTCTCAGCCTCACAGGAAGGCAATCGCAAACCCTCCTGTGGCCAAATTTTGCCAAGAAAACCCAGTGATGGGGTCACCATAAGTTGAATGAAACCTGATCGCACACGAAGAAACACCCCTTTTAAAGAAGGGAAGGGAAGCTTTTAAGCTCAGTAGAGCATTAGAGGGTAAACCCTCGGCTGCTGCAGGACCTAGATTTCTATTTTCTGCTTTGATGGGTTTGCTGAACTTAGTGGTGATTCTTTATTCAATTTGCTGATTTTCCTTATATTGATTAGGATTTTTTTGTCTTGAGAAAAAATGTTGTTGCTTGAATTTTGCATTTGAGAGCATACCAAGCCCAAAGAAGTGTTAGATTGAACAAATATTAAACAAAGGCCCAAAAGTGAAGTGAGAAGGATTATTGAGGAGCTGGCTCAACATCTCATCATGTTTTCCAATCAGGGACTTTTGATATTTGGGAATCAGTATATTTTAATATGTCATCTTACCAAATATAAAGCTTTTAATACTTCAGAGGTCATGGCCTCCTAATCAAACAGCTGGCTGTGCAGAATTCTGAATAGAGAGCCAAGCAGTATAGTTCTTTCCCTCTCTGTTATGAAATCCTCCATCCTCCTACAAAATTCTGCCTTCTGTTTCAGAGTCCCGTGATTAGTTTCATAACCCAGAGGGTAGAAATGATTCCTGTGACCTTGAATTCACAGAAAATACAGTGAAATTAGGAAAACGAGGATGTAGCTCTGTGGAAGGAATTACTGAAAACCTGGTACCATCACTCCAAAACGTAATTTCTTACCAGGTATTCTCTGAACAGCACGCATTTGCAGACATAGCAAAAATGCTCCCAGGCCCCGTTTGTTAAGCTATTCTGCCTGTGCCTAAAGACTTTTTTTTTTAAGCAAATGATGGGACATTCATTTGAAATACACACACCACAAAATTAATTCTAACGCTGCAACAACCATTTATCTTGTTTTCACAGAAACACATTTCCTTGAAAAAAACTATCTCAGGATGCATTAGCATTGCTGTATTGCTCTAGGATATAGTGTGACTATAGTGTGGCAGTAGTATTTTTCAAGAGCAGCATTCTACATTCTCTTTCATTTAATACAACACAGAAACAGGGTATTCATCCACTACCTTTCTTTTAAGCATAGTGCAGAAAGAAGAACAGCAGTAATTCTACCCACGCTGAGCTGGAGCTGCAACAGTCCCTCTACAGTAGGGCCTCAAATCTGGGAGTAATTCTAATTGTGCCAAATACGGTAACTTGCATTCTAATTATGCAAATTAAGGACATTGGTTGTTGCAGTCTCCTACTATGTTTCAAATTCCATACAACTGATCTGAGAGAACCAGTACAAAGTCACGTTTAAAGTGCGGGACTTTGAAGAAGGGAACCTGGGTTCAAATTTCTGCTTGGTGAGAGAATTAACTATGTCACTATGGGAGATCACTACATCTCAATGAACCTACCTTACAGGATTGCTGAGAAGATTAAAAGGGAGAAGGAAACCAAGGAAAGTGGACATGTACATTCCTAATGTAGTACAGATAAAATAACAACAATAATATTCACCTTTTGTTAGGAACAGACACTTCCAGTGCTATTCTCACCAGACTTTTTTGGGGTGGGGCTGTCAATTTTTTTTGCTGGTGATAGAAAAGTACACATCCATGGAAATATTCCAGGAGACCCCTGCGAGTGACTGTCATCTGATTCACAGCTCAGGATGCATAAGAAAGTAGGGACAAACAGCAGTAATGGGAAAAGCATGGTCTGATTTCCATCAAAGATACCGAATAAATATTTCATTCCAAAGAGTTTACTTTACTTGTCTTTTACCTGTTTGATTTCTCCTTAAAAGTTACATGCTAACCAGCTCATTTATGCTGTCTGTTCTCCCACTCAGTTGTTGTTTATTAATAGAAGTTATGGTGATTATAAATGTTTGTATTTTTTACATTTCCATTCCCTCTCACCTCTATACTTCCTGATTACATCCTCCTGCCCCAAACATGTATACATATATCTGCTGCATGGGTCAACTTTCCATGCATCTGGTGAAGTGGGCTGTGGCCCTTGAAAGCTTATGCCAAATAAAACTTGTTAATCTTTAAGGGTAGATATTCTTGCGTAGATAAGGGTAGATTGTGTTCTTGCTGCAAAAGCAAACACATAGTTTCCCCATGAAAGAAAGCTTTGAAAGGTAATACTTGATGCGAGAAGAAAAATATTTCAAATTCAGGGCCAATCCAATATGGCATATATGTCCACCCCTCTACTTCTCAACATAAATCCTTTCTACCACCTCACCCTTGAAGTTACTCTTTTGTTTCCCTCATAGAGTTTATATTGTAGAGGTATATGGAATTCCTGTTTTATGTATATTTAACTTAACAGGATGCAGGTGCCCATACCATACTGCCAAGACAAATAAAAGTAGAATTAGGGCATCAAAAAAGACCTAATCTTTTCTTTGTAATTATTTGAGTCCATTTCCCAAAATTCTGGAGATTCACATCCAGCATTTACCTTAATAGTCTTTTATCTACGCTTGCCTTTTGTCTTTTCCCACTTCTTTTTTTCCCCTCATAGTAGCACTGTGAGGTGTCCACCTTAGGGAGCAGAGTATGAAAGCAATGCTTTGTATGTTTCCCTCCGCCTGAGGAACCTTTGCTGCTGCCACTGCCTTGCCTCCTTCACTGTGCTCCTAACCTTATCCCAGTGGTTCTTAACCTGGCGTCTGGGGACCCAGGGGCCCATGGAGCACTTTCAGGGGTTCTGCAAAACCCTACTGCTAGACACCACCAGCAGTGATAGCAATGTCAGGGACACGTAGCAAGGGGACAGGAAAGATCATGGATGCCAAGGGAGCAGTCTCAACAAGGAACAGTTTCAGCATCCACACACTCCTGCTCCATATCCCTTACAAAAGGGACATGGCAGCTGCTGCGTGCATGCACCCCAACTACGACTCTTGAGACCAAAGTGTCAGGGCCTCGGGCCTCACCATGCCAGCGGGCGCTGCGGAGGCCGACGCCGTCGTTACCTCCGAGGAGGAGGAGGCGGGGCCGGGCGCCTACCACTCCCGGCAGCTGACCCCTCCTGAGCGGAACTACACCATCTGGGAGAAGGAGCTCCTCGCGGTCAAGGCAGCATTCGAGGCCTGGTGGCACCTCCTGGAAGATGCGGTGCACCCGGTACAGGTGTGGACCGACCACCGCAACCTGGAGTACCTGCAGGCCGCCCAGAAGCTGACGCCGCAACAGATGCGGTGGGCCCAGTTCTTCTCCCGGTTCCATTTCCAGCTGCAGTACGTGCCCCGGGCCCGCAACTGGCGCGCGGACGCCCTGTCCCGAAAGCCTGAGTACGCCACCGCCCCAGAGCCAGAGAGCCGCTCGACCATCCTGCGCCCTGAGAACTTCGCGGCGACCGTGGACGTGATGACCCTGGCAGAGCGGATCCGAGAGGCCCAGGCCCGGGAGCCACCCCGGGAGACTCTGCGCCTCGGGGACGCTGCCTCCCCGTGGTCGGAGCGGGGGACTACTCTACCATCGCGACCGGCTCTTCGTACCCCCCGGCCCCTGCCGCGAGGAAGTGCTGCGCCTCTGCCATGACGGAAGGCCTGTGGGACACTTCGGCCTATACAAGACCCTGTACCTCGTGACCCGGGAGTTCTGGTGGCCCAGGGTGCGTGGGGACGTTGACCGTTACGTCCGCTCCTGTCCCGTGTGCTGCCGCGCCAAGGACCCGACGGAGAGGCCCTCGGGGCTGCTCCAGCCGCTGCCGACCCCCACAGGCCCCTGGCGAGCCATCTCCATGGACTTCATCACCGAACTCCATCCGTCCAAGGGCCACACCGTCATACTGGTGGTGGTGGACCTCCTTACGAAGATGGTGCACTTCGTCCCATGTCGGGCGTTACCTTCCGCGAAGGAGACGGCACGCCTCGTCCTGGAGCACGTCTTCCGGCTGCACGGCCTCCCCGAGGGGGTCGTGACCGATCGAGGGGCGCAGTTCACCGCCTGGTTCTGGCAGTGTCTGTTGCGGCAGCTGGACATCGAGCCCTGGTTGTCATCGGCCCACCACCCGCAGACCGACGGCCAGACCGAGCGCACCAATCCCACGCTGGAGCAGTACCTGCGGTGCTACAGCTGCTACCAGCAGGACGACTGGGTCAACCTCCTGCCCGTGGCCGAGTTTGCGTACAACAACGCCGTCCACGCCTCCACCCAGCAGTCCTTGTTTCTGGCCAACTACGGCTTCCACCCGCGGTGGTTCCCGCCAGTCGGGGCGCCTACCGCGGTGCCCGCCGCAGACCGATGGCTCCAGGAGTTGCGGGCCATCCAGGAGCTACTGTGGGAGCAGCTGGAGCGTGCTAAGGAGATGTACAAGCGGGGAGCAGACCGGCACTGGCAGCCAGGGCCACCTCTGCGGGTCGGGGACCGTGTCTGGCTCTCCACGCGCTTCCTCCCGCCCGGGCGCCCTAGCCGCAAGCTGGATGCCGGGTACATAGGCCCTTTTACCATCCAGGCCCAGGTGAATCCCGTGGCCTTCCGGCTCCAACTCCCGCGCAACCTGCGGATCCACCCGGTATTGCACAGGTCACTGCTCCTGCCAGCCACGGGAGTGCGACCGGACACCGGCCCCGGTGCTCATCGGCGGTGAGGAGGAGTCCGAGGTGGCTGGGATCCTCGACTCCCGCCGGCGGCACGGCCGCCTACCGTACCTGGTAGACTGGCGAGGGTACGGTCCGGAGGAGCGCTCCTGGGAGGACGCAACAGACATCCATGTGCCGCGGTTGGTGCAGGCCTTCCATTGCCGCTACCCGGCGAAGCCTCATTCCCCGCGAGGTGGGGGCGCCCCTGGGGAGGGGAGTGATGTCAGGGCCTCGGGCTCGCCGCGCCAGTGGGCGCTGCGGAGGCCGACGCCGTCGTTACCTCCGAGGAGGAGGAGGCGGGGCCGGGCCCGTCGGAGGTCGCAGCCGACGGCGGGGGCCGCGCGGTTGCTGCGGATGGCTCCGCCGCTGGGGGGACCGCCGGGACGCCGCGGCTGACGCCGATCCCGGTGAGGGTCTCCCTGGGGCGGCGGAGGCCGCCGCCGCAGATCGGCCCGGCACTGCGGAGGCCGCCGGCCCGGCTCTCGGGCCGTGGGGCGTGGCGGACGAGGACCCGCGGGAGGAGGCGGGCCCCGGGCCTGATCCCGGGGCACCGCCTACTCGCGAGGCTGCCGCGGAAGAGGCTGAGGCCGCCGCGCCGCCGCCGCCGCCGTTCCAGCAGCGTCAGCGGCTCAGGAGGCCAGCCGCCGCTCCCGGCGGCTGCAGGAGAAACACCTGGGGGCAGGGAGCTCCCAGCTGTAACACAGCTGTGAGCCCGGCCACGTGCTTGGCGCGGATTGGCCGCGGCCCGGCCCGCAGGCCTTTTTAGGCAGGCGCGGGGCTGGGGAAGGCACGGAGCAACAACCGTCGGCTTCCCGTGCATCTGTCGCCCGTGCCTTGTTCCAGTCCAGCCCGTGTCTGTGTACCGCTGCCCGGCTCCACCAGGACCCTACCCTGCGTTAAAGGTGCAGTAACCATTTTGTGTTCGGGGTGAGGCAACCCCTTGTTATTTTCGTTGATGCCTGCTGTTAAGGCAAACCTCAGTTCGAGGCCCTTGCTGGCTGCAGCGCCCCTGTGGGACTGTTTGGGACGCTGCTGGTGGCCGCCTCCGGCCCGGCCCCTGCTTGACCTCAGCCTGCGCTGACACAAAGTTTAAATACCCACTCAGCCATGGAAACCACTGAGTGATCTCAGGCAAGTCACATTCTCTCAGCCAACAAATCTTGCCCAGAAAACCCTCATGGTAGGTTCACCTTAGGGTCACCATAAGTCAGTTTTCAGGATGGAAAGACAAGAAAGTAGTGGCCCTAAGTTTGTAAGACCTGCGTAGGGCTGTTGATAACAGGTGATTTGGATGTCTCTCATTCATAGAGTTGCTGTAGGTTGAAGTGAAGTTGATAGCAATTAAACAGCAGCAAGAGCAGTTGTGGGCCAGAGCCCACTTTGTCAGATGCATGAAGTATTATGCTCAATTTGCGGACTGATGTCTGTGGGCATGGACAGAATAGAAGGTGGCACGAAGGGAGGGAAAGAGAGTGGGAGGGAGGGAAAAGGGAGTGGAATGGAACAAAGGGTGTGGAAAGGAGGGAGAGAATTGCAAATGAGAAGACAGAAGGCTCAGCTATGCATCAAATTACTATACAGAACACAATCTTCATCAAGTTGAATTCAATAAATACCTTTGATTACCACAATGTATTGCCTCCAGCGAAAATCTCTGTCCTTAAAATCTAAAATAATTAACACACTCGGCAAGCTTCCAAACCTGCCTACATCTTTATGGTGACCTATAAACAGCTGCAGTTGGGAGTAAACAGTGGCAATTGACAGCTTCGAATAGTGCTTTGGGGGGCAGTCTGCATTCACCCATGAAAACATTGCCTCCCTCAAGTCAATTAATTAGAAATTCCTAGGTATAAGAAAACCCTTTTTCCTCCTGGGCCTGGGATTTGAGAATGATTAGTGACCAACTTTCCACATCCAGTTGCCCTAAAATGACCTTTTGAAGAGCATTTGTGCAATGCAAAAAACTTTGATCAGCTGAAAGTCTTTTTATATAGACTATTTCCTTTGTGCTAACAGTGTAGGTCAACACCTCGACTGACTCCCTGGCAATGTAATCCCTGCCATAAAGTGCTCTTTTGTTTAGGATTGCCAGGTCTTTCCTAGATAAGAGCTTGCCACATTCCACACATACCCTTCTGCTTAGGGGAGATCCAAGAAGCAGCCCCTTGCCCTAAGTTAATCCTCTGTCTTATTTATTTACAACCCCACCTTTTGACCCCACTCTCAATCCTCATGGTGGTTTATACCAGCAGTGGGTAGACATCAGGACTGCAGGATTGGAATTAGGATACACAGTATTATTTCCTCCTCCTTCTAAGGAGGAGGCTATATTTTAGAGGAAGGAACTGGTAAAACCACGTCTGAATATTCCTTGCCTCAGAAAATCCTATGAAATACATCGAGTCAACTTGAAGGCACATACACAAGGGGGAGAATCTTCAGGTCTACCAAACACAGCTAAAAGCAAAACAACAGCTCAGAAGGTAGGCATGTCATTAGAACTATGTAACACAGAAGCACGTCCTCAGATGAACAAATTTGTTTCTCTATACTAGGACTCAGCTAGGATTTGCAACTCAACATTAATTAATAACAATACACACACATGCGGTGCATACATTCTTCCTCCCTCTGGTGTGGAGTCACACCACAATGCCATTCTATGTATGAGTGTGTATACAAAAGGAACATCTAAGCATCTTACACAAGGTATCTGGATGTTCCTCAGGCTGAGGGCTGGTTATCTGTAACCATTTAACATTAATTTCTGATCTTTCTGTCCTTCATCTGGATTCTTCTGATTTATGTTTCAAAACAGCTGCTGCATTTGTGATAAATTGTCCAAGTGTTAAGGCAAAGGGCATTCTTGGCCTAGAGAGTTAACATTTTAGTCAATGGCTATTTGATTTACAAAGTAATTAAAATCTGGATTCTAACCTGATTGTGATGTAAATTTGCTCTGAGATCTATTATGATTTTTAATTAATCGATGACAATGTCATCCACAATATTCGGCACACCAGAACCTATATCCCTCTTTTAGGCACATTAATTTGGCAATTGCCAATGCAATGCTTAAATTTAACATATATAAGCTAGGTTTCTTTCTCTATGTTGTTCCTTTAAAGTATGCATAACCCCACTGGAATTAGAGTAAGTATTTCTAATTTATCTTGGTGGGGTTTAGGGCTTCAAATGTGAACTAGTTAACAATAGTTCAAAGTAGTTTTTACTGTACAACTGTACTCTCCCTCATTTGAAACAGTTTGTTCATGAACATCAATTTTTAGGATTAACAATGTAACTTGATGCTCATATTATCATCTTGAAGGACTCTTCTGAATACTTTTGTTTAATAAAAGACTACTAGTATCCAATTTTGTGTCATACGAGAATGGTGATAATTACTATTTGAGACAGTTCCAAGTAGTGTTTATGTATTCCTGATTCCAAAACATCTTTATTTCCTGTTGCAGAGTTGGTGCCTGAAGTTATTTGATTTTCTTTTACTTTTTGTGGTGGATTCAGCAATGTATGAAGAGACCTGAACAAAAACAGCAATGGTCAAAGTTTTTCAGCAGGACAGGAGGATATACACACAAGGGTCATTTTTGCTCTTTTTGCTTCAGAATAAAGAGACTTTCATGTTATAGTTCCTGAGAGCAAGATTTCACTGGTGTTAGGAGCATGGTGGCCATGTTAAGTCAGAATACAAGTCAAAGGATCAGTGGAAGTTGTGAACTTTTCCACCATTGGAAAAGCACTTCTAAGATGGCTTTGCAGCGTACTCCTTACAAAGGATGTGGACATCTGCAGGCCAACACATATGGAGATGGAGCCATGGTGGTGGTATCAGGGAAAACAAATATGTAGTGAGCAAGGAGACGGGAACCACAAGCCATGGCACAAAATAGAAGTGAGAACTAAAACAGCGAACAAAAGGAAGGCTATAACAGAAGTCATCATAAAAGCAAAACAAAAAACACAGGAACACAACAGAGTTCAAGAAAACCACATTGCTCATGCAAAACTTAGCTGGAGCAGGAAACCCTCTTACAAGCCTTCCTCTTCAGAAGAATCGAGTGACTAGCCAGGGTAGGCAGTGTTCCAGTCAGGGAGTTGGAAGGGGCCCTATGGTCCATCAGGTCCAAACCCCAGCCAACACTGGATCTCTAGCTAGAGCAACCTCAGTAGATTTGATAGCACTTCATTGAGAAGATCATAGCAGCCACTCAGAGTTCCTCTCTGCCCCCCGCCCCAATGTGAGCACTAGGGCCATCCCTCTCAAGGTGTTTTTAAAAAATGTCCCAGATTTTGTCCATATTCTTTCTAATTGTTGGAGTTCCATACATCTTTTTTTTCCCTCTCAGAATACTTTCTCTCAGCTCCTGGTATGATCAGAGATTTTTTATACCAGATCCCCAGGTTGATTTATTTTAACCCAATATAAAATTGAAAAGCAGGAACAAAATCTGGGACTTTTCAATCAGTTTGGATGCATCGTAATGGTACCACAGTCACATCCTACAGTATGTGAAGTAGTATTTGTACCTGCCATGGGGTCCAATCGAAGCAATGTGGTGTAGAGAGCCGGCATGGTGCAGTGGTTTGAGTACCAAACTAGGACACTGGGAGACCAGGGCTGGCATCCCCACTTGGCCATGGATACCTGGTGGGTGGCCTTGAGCAAGTTACACTGCCTCAGCCTCAGAAGGCAAAGGCAAACCCCCTCTGAACAAATCTTGGCAAGGAAACCCTATGATAGGAATGTGTAGGTCAGAAATGACTTGAAAACACACAAAACAAAAATGCTTATTATTTTCAAAGACTGTAGTCAGCAACACTGTTTTTCAAGAAAAGGGATGGAAAATTTTTAAGTGCAACTACTAAAACAGTATCTGTCCCTCAGCATTTTCAGAGCCTCTGAGGAAGTCGTCAAGTTCAACTTTTTCTGCACTGTTCTTAAGTTCCGTGTAAGGAGCCCTCACCCCCAGTTTTGTGTTTTTTTCCTCCTAAACAAAGTTGCATCATTTCTGTGTTAAACTCTTGTATCAGAGAGATTGCATCTCTCTGCGTTTTCCAAGATATCACACTGTCATGTGGGCATGACTTATGCTCTTCTAATCATTCTGATACCCCACTGTTCTGTGCCTTTAAGTCATTTCTGACTTACACTGACCCTAAAACGAAACTATCATGGAATTTCTTGGCAGAATTTGTTCAGAGGGTTTGCTCTTGTCATCCTTTGAGGCTGAGAGAGTGGAAGTTGCCCAAGGCTACCCTGAGAAGACACTGACAACCTACCCTCCCTTCAGAAACTGCAGAGTGGCCTGATCTGAATAAGATTAGCAGATGCCCATAATTTCACTTAATGATGATGAACAAAAGGGCTTAATAACAGGTGGAGTTTCAAGCAGTCATGTATGGGTAAATTGAGAAATGCCAAGTCTTGAGAGGTGTGGAAGGGACAAACACAACCTGCTACCATGAACTCTAAATGAGTATGGATTATTATAGTTCCTCAAAATAGTGAGCAATATTTATCAAGGCTCAACTGGACACAAACCCTGTAACAGTCACATAGATTACTGTATTTGTCAGCGTATAAGATGTGCCCTATTTATACACTGGCAAATAATATTTCTGTGTTGAACTCAGCATATAAGATACACTACATATAAGATGCACTGGCGTATAAGACACACCCCATTTTCAAACAGCATTTCTTGGCGGGGGGAGTGAGTTTTATATGCCAGCAAACAAGATACTTCACATGCTGCAGAATGGGGCTGTGGTTGTGATATAGGGCACCAAGGCTGAACACTGGTAAACCTCATCTCAGCATTCCCAACAAAATCTTCTGATTCTAGGCTGCTTCTATGTAATCCCTTTAATCCAGGGGGCAGGGGACAGCCAAGAATGCCATGAGATTATCAAGGGCACTCCTGTGGTTTGTAGTTTGGTGACACAACAGAGGAGCTCTCTGGCTGAGAATTCTAAATGCTATTCCCTAAACTGCAACTGCCAGGATTCCATTCCAGTTAAAGTGGAATCATAGCATCAAAATTGTGTAGTGTGGAAGGGCCCCAGATGGCCACGCCCTCCTTCCCATGACACCACCATCTGTTGGCCTCTTGGCTTTTATAACCATTCAGAAAGGTTACAATGCCTCTTCTAACACCTGATTGCTAGTAATATTTTTGCTCTATCCTTTTGTGTCTGCTCTCTCTGCAAAGGTCTCTGAAACTGAAACTGAAAGTTTGGCTTAGAAAAATCCCTCACCCTTGCTTCAGTTTATTTATCATCTGTGATTTTATTTGTCCTCTAGTATCCTTCTTCCAATGAATTCAGAGCAGTGTTTCTACCTCACAAGCCTGTGAGGTCAGATAAGCTGAGACATCAGTTTTGCCAAATGTCATGACTGACCACGAACCTGAAGCTGACTGTCCCTCAACCACATCCAAGTCTAACACTCCTCTGTTGATTTCACAAGGCTGGGGTAATAGCAAGCCACACATCTGCAATATTAAGGGAAGCACCTTAAGATGTTTTATGCCCATACCAAAAAAATCTGGAGGTGAAAGCAACAAACATTTGCTTGTGAACATCCATGTGCATCCCACAGCTAAGATGCATCACTGGCCCTCATTGCTTGCTGCTTCTCTTCCATTGCACTGGGGGGCAAACCTGAGCGAGGTATCCATGCTGCACAGTTAGCTGCCATGGTTTAGCCCTTCGGAATATTGGTACTTGTAATTTTGGTGAAGGATTTGGGATTCTCTGCAGAAAGCGCTAATCACAGATCATAGAATCATAGAGTTGGAAGAGACCCTGGGGCCACCCAGTCCAACCCCCTGCCATGAAGGAACACACATCAAAGCATTTCCAACAGATGGCCATCCAGCCTCTGCTTAAAAACCTCCAAAGAAGGAGACTCCACCACACTCCGAGGCAGCATATTCCACTGCCGGACAGCTCTGAATGTCAGGAAGTTCCTCCTGAGGTTCAGGTGGAATCTCCTTTCCTGCAGCTTGAATCCATTGCTCCTTGTCCTAGTCTCTGGAGCAGCAGAAAACAAGCCCGCTCCCTCCTAGACATGACATCCCTTCTAATATTTAAACATGGCTATCATGTCCCCTCTTAACCTTCTTCTGCAGACTAAACATACCCAGCTCCCTAAGCCATAGGGCATGGCTTCCAGACCCTTCACCATTTTGGCCGTCTTCCTCTGGACACGCTCCAGCTTGTCAATATCCTTCTTGAATTGAGGTGCCCAGAACTGGACACAGTATTCCAAATGAGGCCTAACCAGTGCAGAACAGAGCTGTACCATTACCTCCCTCGATCTAGACACCATACTCCTATTGATGCAACCAAGAATCATGTTAGCTTTCTTGGCTGCCACTTCACCCTGCTGACTCATGTTCAGCTTGTGATCTACCAAGACTCCTAGATCCCTTTCACACATACTGCTCTCCAGCCAAGCGTCCCCCATCCTATATTTGTGCATTCCGTTTTTTCGGCCCAAGTATAGGACCCTCCATTTCTCTCTGTTGAAATTCATTTTGTTAGCTTTGGCTCAGCTTGCCAATCTATCAAGGTCATTTTGAAATTTGATCTTGTCTTCTGGGGTATTAGCAACTTCTCCCAATTTGGTGTCATCTGCAAATTTGATCAGCATGCCCTCTGCTCCTTCATCCCTGTGGCACCCCACTGGTCACCTCTCTCCAGGATGAAAAGCAGCCATTGGTGAGCATTCCTTAGGTTCGGTTGGTCAACCAATTACAAATCCACCTAAAAGTAGCTCTGCCCAACCCGCATTTTATAAGCTTCCTTGCACGAATGTCATGGGGAATTTTGTCAGAGGCCTTACTGAAGTCCAGATATGCTACGCTTACCGCATTCCCTTTATCTATCAAGCTTGTATCGTAAAAAGAGGTCTGGCATGGCTTATTTCTGAGAAATCCATGTTGACTTCTAGTGATTACGGCATTGCTTTCGAAGTAATTACAAACTGACTGTTTAATGATCTGCTCTAGGATATTTCCCAGTATTGATGTCAGGCTGACCAGGAGATCATTATTTGGGTCCTTTTTTCCCCTTCTTGAAGATGGGGACGAAATTTGCCCTAATCCAGTCTGCTGGAACATCTCCTGTTCTCCAAAAGTTCTCAAAGTGAGTGGTTCTGAAATGATTTCTGCCAGTTCTTTTAATATTCTTGGACGTAATTCATCTGGCCCTGGAGACTTGAATTCATCTAGTTTAGCCAGGTATTCCTGTACTCCTTCTCTACATATTCTGTGCTGCATTCCTCCCCCCACTTCCTCACCTGCTCCCTTCCCCCTAGGATGAGTACTTCTATCCTTTTGGGAGAAAACTGAGGCAAGGAAGATTTTGAGTAGTTTTGCCTTCTCTCTTCCCCCATTAGTAACTGGCCATCTTCTCCACGCAGTGACCCTATCATTTTCTTGTTTTTCCTCTTGTTTTTAACGTCTCTGACGAGCCTGAGTTCATTCTGCGCTTTAGCTTTTCTGACTTTCTCCCTACATATTCTGGCTATTTGCTTGAATTCTTCTTCATATTCCTAATCCACTCCCCCCTACTACAATTACCAAGGCACTCTTGTCTAGGGCCATTTCTGCACTAGACTACTATAGCGCTATTACTCCACTTTCAACATCCTAGGGAATCCTGGGTTTGCAGTTTAGGGAGGAGCCAGTGTTATAACTCTCTAGTGCAGAAATGGTCTATCTTACAGGAGTAAACATATTTAAGATAAACATATCCCTCTCCTTTCAGAGTGCCTTGGTGCCTTCCAAATAGTTCACTGCAAAACGCCAGGGTTCTACAGGACAGAGCCATGGCCACTAAAGTGGTACCACACTGCTATAACTGGGCAGTGTGGCACCACACGTCCCTTCCTGTGACGTGTGAGACCAGTCCCTCCCACTTTTTTCTCCACACACCCTAACCTAGGATGGGTGTGAAAGAAACGATGGGGAAGGAACGTGAAGAAAAGCGTTAAAATAAGGCTTGAACCAGGAAGGTCGAAGGGTGCCGTGTTTCCCTCCCACACTGGGAGCCGGCGCCTCTTATCTGTGCCCCAGCACGTGAAGCAGCCCAACCTCTTCGCCCCCACCTCAGCCTCCCCAACTCGCCTCCACTCGCGGCTTCTCGCGCGCCTCAGGCCGGAGAAGGGACCTTTTCCCGCCGCCCGGCACGCGCCGCAGAGAGCGGGCCCCCCTTTCGCGCCCCGCAACGGCTACCGCGGCGGCGGCGGCGGCGAGCAGGAGCCGGGCCAGGCAGCTGTTCCCGCCCACCTCCTCGTGCCTGGCCGTCCCTCCTCGCGCAGCCCGCCGGGCCGCCTGCCAGCCGGGCCTCCCTCCCTTCCCCTCCCCGGGCATGTGCACCGCAGAGTGACGGAGTGACTGACGGATGGCCCCTCCTTTGCCCCCGGCCGACCCCTCCCTCTTCCCTCCCCCGCCAAAGACGAGGGCGAGCTGGTGTTTTTCCACTCAGCAGGATGGGTGATGCTCAGCGCTCCCTCCTTAGACAACAGACACGAGAGGTCAGGAAGAAAGCGCTTATAAATTACCGTTTCCTCCTTCGCCGCGCCGCTAGTCTGCTTTGCCGCTCTCCCCGGGACGCCGACGCGAGAAAGGAGCCGCCGAGGAGCGCTAAGGCGCTGGACAGCTACCTGGCCGGCGAGGAGGAGGAGAAGGAACGGCGACAGGTACCGCCGAGGTTCCCTTTTCGGTGGGTTTTTGGCGAAAGAAAGCCGGCGAGGCGGAGAGAAGCCGTTCTGCCTCTTTCTTCTTGCCCTCTCGCTCCTCTCCCCGCCGGCACCTCGGAACAAAGGAGGCGGGCGGGCGGGCCGGCGGGCGGAGGGGTCTCCTTGCCCTCGGGGCGACTGAGGGGCAGCGAGGCGCCGTTCTTTCTTCTCCCGGGGCGCCCCTCAGTCGAGGCGGGAAAGAAGAAAAGCCTTCGAGGCTCACCTTGGGGACTCATTTTGGCCAGCTTTCGATCCAGGTCGACCCCCCTGCACACACCCACACGCCCCTTCCCGTTTCGCGGGTCTTCCCCCCTCAGGGAGGAGGAGAGCACATTTTTACGTATGCGATTCTTCGCTCTCCCTTCGAGGTTTTCATTTACCTCCAGGGTGGCCTTTTTAGGATGATTTGCTTCGACGAGTTCCTTTTCCTTTTCGTTTCTTTTTCGGGTTTTTTTGAAAGAGCATGGCGATTTTCCTTTTGTTTGCCTTCTTTTAAAAATGGGCCCGTGTGGGCACCTTTCTGGTGACACCGCGTGGGTGGATCCCCTCCACAGCCCCCTCCCCGTCGCCTCTTCCCCCCGTCACCCTCCCAAATACCTTGCGTTGACTTTGAAATACCGTTTCTAATAGTGAAGTGGGATTAGCCCAACGTGTGGTGCGTTTTCCGCCTTTGTAATGTGTGAGCGTGTGGCCGTTTTTCACCCCGAGCGCCCCCCCTTCCCTGCCACCGCACCTCCATTTCCTCCTCCGTGCATTGTGCGGTTAAACGTACACGAGCACACACACACACACGCACGCACGCACGCACACACACACAGGCACACTCAAGCACGAGACTCTCTGTTCACCAAATCAGCCAGATAAGATAAACGCCAACCCGGCTGCAGAAAGTGGTGTTAGCGTCTCTCTTAATAACCAGATTGGCTCTGGCCTGGTTGCTCATTCATTTTTCTCAGGGTACGTGAGGCGCTGTGGAAGGGCCCTGTGGGTAGATACTCTTAGAAACTTTTGCTGGCAAGAGCTAAATCTCGAGCAGGCTTCAGTGTCAACAAAGTGGTTCCGAATTTGCTGCTCTCTTGCTGGGATCAGGAGCCAGCAAGCGGCAAGGAGATGGCTATTCATCTGTGTGTGATCGCTTAACAAAAGGGAAGCATACAGACTTTTGAGACAGCACCCTCTAAATTTCCATATAAGAACATAAAGAGGAAGCCACTTTGCATGCCTATTAAGATCAGCAGATGGCCAACCGGGGATATAATCTTTTCTTTATGCCTTTTCATTAACTGGAGAATAAAGTCATCCTTACCTAGGAGACCTTCCAAACCTGCTTTTTAAGAAAGATTAATACATTCTAAATTGGAAAAAAATGTTTTTTTAAACATCTTGTTTTTGTTCCAGCCTACTGCTAAACCGCTGTATTTTTCAAATAGAAATTACTTCTAGATCATTATTCCTAGATTGCTGTTTTTAGTGCTCTAAAAATAATTAGATAAAATGAAAAGCTTGGTGTATGTGTAGTCTCTTGAAATCTTCCTGTTGCTCTTACCATTTTTTTTAAAGATCTTTCTTCTTTACCTCCTTTTTGTCCTTACTGAGTAATTTTTTGTAAAACTGTATCATGGGAGGAATTAAGAAACTGTGCCAAGAAAAGTCAGTTGTGCTTAATGTGCTATTTTGGTTCCCTGTACTTTCTTGTCTCAGTGCGTCAAACTGTCTCAAGTGTTAGTCTGGCAATATTAAACAGCTTTGTTTCAAGAGCCATGCAATGGGCTCCATTCTGGCTAAGATTTTATAGTTCTGGCTTTTCTCCTGGTTTTTTTTTTAATGTAGATGTCTTAATTGAGTGAATTGTTTTTTTAAATTAAAATGTAGAATCATTCATGCTTAATGTTTGAGAGAGATAAAAAAAAATAAAAAAAGTACTATGAGGAGTATAGGCCAAATCTCTGTGTCCCTGGCAAGTGGAAGTGTGTATTTGCAGTTGGGGGAATGCAACTCATTTGTCTGGCAGAACTTTGGATTCAGAGAAGTCTGATGGAAACGTTTTCCTGAAAAAACTTGGCTTATAAGTCAGTGTCTTAGAATAGAATATGGGAAAGGATATTCCCATCTTTCTGATGTGAGTTGGTCATCTGCTGTAACAACAATGACATTGGCAGAAGTCAAATGCTGAAAGTGAATGAATTGTGTACAGAGGAGTAAATGAATATTAGCAGCAATAGTCCCTCTGTGTTTTTCATTTTTATATCTTCTTTCATCTATTGAATTCTGCACTCTTTTTTAAAAAAAACCCATGCTTCTTCGCTTTGCAAGCTTCCTCCTGCACCCCCCTCCAATCGCCTTAAATTCTTTCCCACAAGAGCTCCTGTCTTTCATTTTCGTTTCCCACTTTCTTTCGCAGTAATCTTCTTACAGCACTGCCACCCAAGCCAAGAGTGACATAGCTTTTGTGTGGGTAGGTCTGTGCCTTCAAGTCACCTGTTGACTTATGGTGACCCCATGAATTTCATAGGGTTTCCTCAGATGGGAAATAATGGGAGTTGGTTTGCCAGTTGCTGAAACACTGCCTACAGCACCTGGTATTCCTTTGCAGTTTCCCATCCAAGTGCTAACTAGGGCTGATTTTGCTTGATCAGATGGGCTCTGGAGCCTTTAGGGCATTTAGGCCAGCTGACATTTTGTATGTGTGTGTGTGTGTCTTCAAGTCTGACAACCTATGATGATCCCATGAATTTGATAGGGGTTTTCATAGGCAAGGAATACTCAGAGGTGGTTTTGTCAGTTTCTTCTTCTGAAATATAGCCTGCAGCACCTTGTATTCATTGGTGGTATTCCATCCAAGTACTAACCAGTGCTGACCCTGCTTGGTTTCCAAGATCAGACAGGATCTTGTGCCTTTAGGTTATTTAGGCTATGATGTAACTTTTACTGACCATCCAAAGCAGGTCTGAGGAATAGCATCCTATCCTGCAGGGGCAGTGTGGGAGATAGGACAAAGAAATATACAGTATTATTACACTATATGTAATAATTATTATATGCATGGAGAGGAGATGGAAGAAAACATTTTTCTTTAGTTTTCTACCATGTCATTGAATGTCCCAATATGGAAATGTAGCTGGAGTTAATATAAGACTCTTGTGTTGGCCAGAACTTGTACTGTTGTTCTCAGGTGCTGTCTAAAGAATATTAATTGTACGGATTGCCGGAAGTACTGTATTATCAAAAGAACAAGTGTCTGGAAGTGTTATTCTATGAACCAATCATAAAACAAGCAGTTTTGATATTTAAAAATATCGGAGACAAATCTGGGCGTAAATCTGGAGTAGCTACATTAAGGCTAATTTACACTGGAGCAATATCACCTGGATATTAGTATTTCTTTGCAATAATTTAGAAAATATATGTAGGATTATTTTTTTTCCTCCTATTTTCTAATGGGAGAAGGAGAGTGGGCTGGAACAGAAGAGAGTAATAACTGAAGACAGACAGAACTCCTGACTAGAATAGTGGACATGAGGTATTTGTGTGTCATCTTATTGCTTCAGTGGGGCCTGGATGAGATTTAATTTCCTGTTTGGGGATTATTTCAGTGATGCTTTGCCAGACACCCGGTGACATCTCAGATACCGGCGCCTAAAAGTTCAGGGGCAAACTTTGCGTTACGTGGGAAATTAGAGAGGTTGGATAGCCTGATATTTCCATTTTTAATGAAAGATTGCTGTGTAGGGTTGGCAGTGGATCAGCGGAGCAGTTGTGGGAAAGCAGATGTTTATCCATTCCCAGTTTATCCATTTCCAGACACAGTGACAGCAGCATTCTTCAATAAAAATATCACATACAGTGGGCCCTCCTGACCTGTGGTCTCCACAACACAGTTTCCAGATCACATGAAATATCATATCCCTATACCTAAAATGGTGGTGATGTGCATGCAGAAATACTGAAGCATCCACACACACATGGCCAGCATGGAATATAATGGGACGTGAGCATTTGTGCATTCTGGTATTTGCGGGGAGTTTCTGGGATGGAACCCTTGCATATACGGAGGGTGCACTGTATTGCTCGTTACTGTCTTGTTTGTACAAGAGGAAAACTGGGATACTGGAGCAGAAAGTATTGTGCCATTCATTTTACCTTCAAAGGTTTTCCTCCTTTATGAAGCACTCAAAACTATTTTCATAACTGGGTAGAGCACCCAAGCCAGAGTGCCAAGATAGGTTTTGTTTCATGCTCATAGGTGAGTGGCTAGGTTGTGATATGGATGCCACAAATTGCATAGACCGTCACTGATTGTAGCTGGATGGGATCCAGAAGGTTGTTAGGTCTGTTTGTGGAATAGAACCATGCCTGTACTTTTACTTGAATTTCCTGCACAGTGCTGTTGTATGCTTCCTGGCTTATTCACTTAGAGGCAGAATCTTCTTAAGGCACTGAAAGCCACACATGAAGAATGCATGAGAATGGCACTATCTTGTATTATGGGCTTGACCTTTCATGTTTGTGCCAAAAATGTAGTTGTCAGCAGACTAAATGATCAGATTATTACAGCTGGGAATGAAAATGAGCAATCTTTCCTCCTTTTTCCTTTCTCTCCTCCTTCGACAAGGCCAGATTAAGACGGTTGGGGCCTTGGAGGAGTTCCAGAAAGAGCCCCCCTTTATGCATACGCGTGAGCTGTTCTGCGAGTGTCTCCATAGAAATGTATCAGTTTAATGAATGGCTTTATAAATAATAAAATACACAGTACAATAGACAGTAGGGGAAAAAAAATCTTCATGAGCTTTTAACTTATAAGCAGTCTTGAGAGCCAGCATAGTATAGTGATTTGATTGTTGGACTAGGACTCCAGGAAACCAGGTTTCAAATCTCCACTCAGCCATGGAAATCCATTGGGTGACTTTGAGTAAGTTCCATTCTCTAAGCTTCAGAGGAAGCCAAAGACAAATCCCCTCTGAATAATTTTTTCAAAGAAAACTCCTTGATAGGATCTCCGTAAATCAGAGTTGATTTGAAGGCACATAAAAACAGCAAGCTGCCTTAAGTCCCAATCTTGTGGAAAAGGCAGGGGTATAAAGTTAATAACAGTGAACATGATAATGTATGAGCTCACTTTTAGCCCTAACAACTTCAGTGGGTCTAACAGCCTAACCCAGTGGTTCTTAACCAGGGCTCTGGGGACTTCTTGGGGTCTGCAGTGTCCTCACAGGGGTCTGTGAAGCCGTGCTGCTGGAGACCAACAGCAACGGCAGTAGCAGCGATGCAGCAGTGGAGTGGGGGGGGGTATGAATGCTTCAAGAAGGGAGCAATTTCAGCACCCTCACACCCCTGCTATGCAGCCCTGACAAAAAGGAAATGGCAGCGGGTGTGTGGGGGGTACCCAAACTATGGCCATTTCTGCACTACACTCTTATAGCACGATTATTCCACTTTCAACATTCTATGGAATCCTGGGGTTTGCAGTTTCAGGAGGGGCCAGCTGGCTGCAAACCCCAGGATTTCATAGGATGTTGAAAATGGAATAATCATGCTATAAGAGTGTGGTATGTAAATGGCCTATGACTCTGGAGACCAGGGTTTAAGTCCGCTGTCGGCCATGGAAACACACTGGGTGAGGTCAGACAAGTCACACTGTCACCAGCCTCAGAGAAAGGCAACAAATCTTGCCAAGAAACCATTATGAAAGGTTCACCTTACAGTCACTGTAACTCAGTTTTCAAAGGGGAGAGACATGTTGGCTAGAAAAGAACCTCCCCCTGTCAGCAGCACTTTGTTGTTGTGTGCTTTCGAGTCACATCTGACTTATAGCATCCCTAAGGTGAACCTATCACAGTTTTTTTTGGAGGGGGGTTGGCGAGATTTGTTCAGAAGGGGTTAGCCTTTGCCTTCTTCTGAGGCTGAGAGAACGTGACTTGCATAAGGTTACTTAGTGTCTCAGCAGGGATGTGAATCCTAGTGTCCAGAAGCCAGCCAGCCAGACATAAACAAACAAATACATAAATAGTTGAATATAAAAATAAATATTTGACTATTTAAATCTTGAGTTAAGTCTTGGGTGTCTCTGGCAACAAATTATATTTATAGGGGGTCTCTGTAAAGAAAAATGTAAGAACCACTGGCCTAACCCCCTGTATTTTACTCGGTTATACAAGTAACACACAAAATGCTGAGGATATAGGAAAACAATGGTGAATTCAGGGAGTCCTTACAGCATGTGAGAGACCTGAAGCGGTTGCTCCAGTTGAACCACTGAAGGCCCTGCCCTTTAAGACAAATTGGCTAGTCAAGCAAAGGGGAGGATTGTCTTCTTTTGTTTGCTCCTGGATTCATGTACTTGTTTTGGTCATCTGTATGAAGTCTGTTAAAATGTGCAACATTAAAAATACTCTGTTAGTTTGTTCTTCCTTTGTGCTTATGGAACACCATCAAACGTCTAATGGGAACTGGGACTGCTTAAGAAGGATAAGTGTAGTTGATGTTCAAAATGTATCTTCACATTCAGGGTGCCACACAACTTAAATATTTCCAAACCAGTTTTCTATACAGAATAGTTGGGCTCAGTGTCATCCCACATACCCAACATTGTAGTTGTGTAATCCTGCTATCTGAAAAATCTGAAGAACAAATAGGACTTTTTGAGATGTATTTTTTTCCACATCCTGATAGTGTAAATCACTATCTGGTGTAACTAACTGGTATAAAGTAATTGATCTCCATGAAAATAAAGATGAGGCATAGATTGGGATTCTTATTATTATGCCCCAGAAAGAAAGAGGTTATAAAATGACCACTGACAAAGATCTGTGTTAAACTCCTTAAACCGTAAAATTAGGGCATCTCAATACTTCTCCATTAAGCAGTGCTGAAAAGTGGCTAGAATTGTTTAGAGAAATGTCTGTAAATGAATATGACAATATGACTGTTCTGTGGAAATGATCCAAAATGCTGCCACTGTTTGATAAATTGCAATTCAACTGTGGCTCACATAGCTCAGTTATGAGGTTGTGTGATAAAGATCCTTTGGCTGCCTCACTGGATTGGCACATACAGCATTACTGTAGATTGCCCAAGGAGTATTGAGAAATTCAGTGCATTTAGTACATACCAAATATTGCAGAATCCTGTTGCATGTGGCCAGATTGGTTGCAGAGGAAGCAATCATTTGAAAAAAAGGATGAAGGTGATTGAGAGAGTTTTATTAACATGCAATACAAACCCAACAAACCTATAATAGTGTTGATACTCCTCACTATCACACATGTCATTTGTAAACCCAATAACTGCAGAAAAAATAGTAGAAGAAGAAACAGAAAAGGAGAGAAAGGGGAGAATGTGAAAATGAGGCAAGTTTCAGGAAAATATGGAGAACAGAAAAGGATCTGAAAATATTAGACAAAATGTCGTTGAAATCAATGCTAGCATCATGCCTAATCAACCCTATTAGTTTCTTCACTTCTAGCTCCAAATCTTCATCTCCGCTCTGCTTTGACTGTACGTAAATCGTCCCATTATATGCTTATTTCCATCAAGGAGGTAAAAGTTATTAAAAGAAATCTAGTCCATAAGCTCCAATAATCATTCCTTACCTCACAGGATCACTAGATCAAGGTCATGTAAAGTTGTTTATATCCACAAGGTGTCATACTGATAATCTTATCAATATTAACTTTGTAACAGTACAAATGACTGTAAGGACCTTGATTCTCTCCACCATAATATTCCCTGAACTACTTCACTGAAGCCAACAGGAAAGAGTTCCGTCAGGGATAAGTAGGGGTGAGTGAGAAGGTAAGATACTGGGTAACCTATAAAGAGAGAGAAAGATTACCTCCCTTCCCCACCTTAAAAAGATCCTGTTCCATACAACGTAGCTTCACTCTTCCTCTCCTGAGTTGTTTACTGTCAAAAAACCAAAAGGTATCTCAATTTGGGAAATCTCTGATCATTAACAGTTTGGGAGTACAGACTAAATTATCCCTTTCCCTAGTAGCAATGCAGAACGCCACTGTTTTTTCTGCTTCAGGCAAAGAACAGTGTCTTTGTGACATCAGGAGCCAATACGCCAGTCGCTGCCCTCAAATCAGGTTAACGTTCTCTGCATGCCTAGGAATGGAGTGAAGGAGTCTGAGAAAACAATGGCTGCTGATGTCACTAAGGCATTCACCCTCCCCCCGCCCCCGTGCACCCATTAATTCAACAGGGATGAGCCACAGTGAAGAAAGGAAAGGCGACAAGTACTTGAGTTAAGGATAAAGATAAGGCAACAGACAGAAGTTAAGGGCCTTGATACCAATGGACAGAGGGAAGAAAGAGCAGGAAATTGGCTCAGAAAGGAGGAGAGGACTTACCCACCCTGGCAGGTTAATCATCTCATGTTTATATAGCTGCCTTTGCACATAATAGGCCCAGCATTTAGACCAATGTTTAGATGGAACAGGAACTAGGGGAAGAGGACATTCTTTTGCATAAAAGAAAGTATATAAAGTCTCCATTCAGAAACATTCAGTGTACTACTCTGCTGTTGGAGGATGGAGTGGAGAAGGTTCCATCTACCCCTGAAAGCTAATCATGATTGTAATAGCCTTTTTGCTCACAGTCCCAGGTGAGAACTGTGAACACTAGCGGCAGACAGGCAGCCTTTTGCTGTGCTTGGAAACATTCTGCTCCCAAAACTGCAAACCCCAGGATTCCATAGGATGTTGCAAGTGGAATCATAGCGCTATAACAGTCCAGTGCGGAAATGGTCAAAGGAACAAATGTAGCCAATCAGCACAAATTTGGTGTTGGTCACTGGCACACTGGAGGGAAAAAAGCCAGTTGCCCATATCAGGTAGCCTGAGAAACGTTAGGTTAGAGTAAGAGTTTTAATTTGGCATTGGGACCGCGGCATCACATGAGCTGTGATTTGAACTGGTTTCGTATTTCTGAACCCAAAACTCAATTCACTGACTCACATGACTGGTAGAAATGAAAACTGATCATGAAATGAAGGGCTTAAAAGTTCTACCAAGAGTCCTTGGGCTACACAAAAGTGTCTTGGTGCAGCAACATAGCCCAGCTCTGCTAGCCAGCTTCCTTGCTGCCAGGTGTGTTAGCCAGTCATTAATTTAATGGGCCTTGGGTGCCAGAAGCAATATCTAGACCTGCCTACAGTTCAAAGGTGATTATGCAATGCAGTGTAATCATCATAATATAGTTTTGTGTACCTGCCCCCCCCCCGGTGCATTTAAGTTCAGCTCAGTTGCATCCTTCTCCCATTGTATTCTTACTCTGGCTTCAAACTCAAGTATGCTTAAATGATTTCTTATAACAGCGCTTGAAAATGTTGCCTTGTGGCAAGTTTAAGCCTGTTCACATTTAGTCTAATGCAACCTTTTGTGTCTTCTCTTTCCCCAGCCTTTCCAACCCGTTGTGCTTTTGCATCCAAACAAACTTAGCTTTCCTCATTCTAGGAATTGCTTCTTTAAATGCAGTTGGCTGTGTAGGTGCATCTTGCCAATGCCTGAAACCACTGCTTGCGATATAGAAGCACGCTTCTGTGTGTTCTGTCCCTACTGTAAAGAAGACTGTAAAGAATATTTTCTTTAATTAATTCAAGAACAGTCCGCTGTAAAATTGTAGATAAACTAACTTTCTGATGGTGTGTGCTGCTTTGCAAAGTTCTTTTTTTAAAAAAAATATGCACATGTGGGATTAAAAATGTAGCAAATCAATAAAATGTGGAATTAGATGTGAGTCTCTACATCTTTCCTTTACTATTGTATAATGTGTGAAACAGTTCTACTGTTCACTGAATGCAATGTACAGGTGTTCACCTCCATTTAGTGGCATGAAAAGATTGAGGGTAGGTTCTTTACCCCCTGAACTGAAGCTTGAAGTATCTAAGCGCTCTGAGACCTAAACCATTTGAACCAGGGGTGGGCAATTTCAACAGCTCTAGGGGCTGTTTGCCCTGGGACACTCTGAGGGCTCCACAGACAATCAGAAATGCCAAAAAATGAAAACAAGACAAAACTGTAAGTCCCCTTCTGGTTTTGAAAAATGGAGATTGAACAATGCAGGGAGACCTTGTGCTCTATTTAAAAAGGTGAGTAGCAGAAATTCTTCCTGGAGACAACCAAGAAGGAACAATTCATCCTTTCTTATAAGACAAAAATGGTGATCTGTGGGATTTGGGACCACAAAGAAAGCCTTGGGGAGCTGTATTTACTTTGCCCGCTCCTGGTAAATTAGTGTAGCGATCTTGAGTATCAAATAAAAATTTAAATGTGATATTTCAAGAACAGAAGTATCTGAAAAATGTTGCTAACAATGTTAATTCAAAGTCTATGCCAAACTGCAATTTTAAAGACAGGATATGGCAATTAACTCCCTTTTTTGATTATGAGAAGGAACTGACTTGTTGAATTCAGTGGAAGTTACTTACTGCCTCTTGTTCACTACTGGTCAGCTGCAGTGTCCCATGATTGCCTTTCACAGCCTTATATTTGTCAAGAGGCTTCTTCTTTGGTTTAGGTTTCATTGACTTTATACATTAATAATTCCACTAAGGTGAGATAAGTTAGTGAACAAGTTAAAAGTAATACTTGCTCTTTGTAATATTGATTTGATTTTTTTTAAAAAAGATCACTTTTATTACCATTACTTAGTTTTATCACCACCACCACCACCACCACTTTCATGTTACTGCAATTACTATTAATTCAGTAACTGATTAAAATATTTCAAAGGTTGTTTGAGAACTTAGATCTCACAGTGTTTTCCACTCAAAGGTCATAGGCCCTTTAGAAGGATAAGAATCATACCAACTGTTTTTGTCCCACAATGTTTAAAGCTCAATAGAACAAGAAGCCAAGCCCAGCTGGGTCTTTTATGATATATAATTGTGTCAAATCTATTCCTATTTTATTTGCACTGCCAAGTTTTATAGAATGATTCTAGCTGTAAACTGGTTTTAGAATTTAGAGTTGCTCTACAGTCTGAGAAAAATATATACCTTCCTGTATACAGGAAAAAAGGAACAGTATTTTTTTTGATGTCATGCGGCTACTAGCAACCAATATAAAATACCTGGGTTTCACCCTGGTTTATACAGCAAATTGTACTCTTTCTTATAGATGAGACCATAGGCTAGTGATTGAACTGGAGAATGACAGAGGACACAAAAAGCCTATAATTCTGCAATTCTGAGTTCTGTCAGAGTTCTGAGTTGCAGAGTTAAAGATTTTTTGAAATAAATTTAGTATCTCAGATCTGATCCTGATCTCTAACCCTTTCAGACTTGAGTTATCTCCTTGCCCTTTCCTTTAGAATTTGCTGTGGAGAAGGCTTGGATACAAAGGGACATTTGCTCTCTAAGAACTAACTGAAATATCAAGAACCACTGGAGATATTTCTAATTTAATCCTGCTGGGTTCCTGGCAAGAAAAGATTGTGTAGCCCCGTTTTTGCCTTGAGAAATGCAACAGTTAGTAGCTTCTGTCGTGTTTTAAGGGAAGCTTGAAGCATGCAGAAAAAGCCAGAATTGTAGCTTTGTGGCAGAATACATACCGCTGGGTGACCCTGGGCATGTCACGCAGTCTCAGCCCCAGGAACCCTGTGAGAGGCTTGCTTTAGAAGTTGGAAATGACTTCAAGATGCGCAAGAATAGCAACATACTTTATACGCAGAAGGCAGCTTGGCACTTCCAGTTTTAAGAGGACTAAGCACAAGGTGACAGAAAAGATAAGACCTCAGTCTGAAACCCTGAGGAGCCACTGCCACTCAGACAGATAATACTAGGTTAAATTGACAAATTGGCCTGGTGTAAGTCAGCTTCCCTGGCATAAGACAGTTCCTAAGCTGATTTCTAGCTTTTATTTATCAAGCCTGAATGTTCAGAGTCCCTGCTGTAGGCCACCATGGAACTCGCAGTACTAGAAAAGGACTGGCAAACAACAGGGATCGTATATAAAAATCCATAAACTGAGGTGATAGAAAGGGATTAAAAGCATATCTATGTCATTCTGGTTAGAATAGGGTCGAAACTTTATTTTTAATAATATGTGTTACTTCGTAATCTGTTGATTTCTGAGGCAGTCTGCCAAAATTTAGTGCTGGAACAGTTAGATAAAAACTGAAGTGGAAAATTAGAGAAAAACTTTTGCCTGATAAAAAGAGCCTATACTATAAGAAGGTTTTTGTTTTGTTTTGTTTTTTGTAATTATGACCTACTTCTAGTTAGCAGGATCGTATTCAATCTTTTTCCTCCATGATCATTTTATTTTTTCATTTTTCATTTCATTTCATTTCATTTTGTTTAGTTTAGTTTTGTTTTATTTTATTTTTTTCTTTTTCTGAAACAGGAAGAGAAAATCCATTCTGGAGAGATCTTCTTCATGTAAGTGTTACTTATGCTCATTAATGAAAATAGCAAAATATTAGGAGTATAATCTGAATCTACAGAATACAAATGTTCACTATCTGCTCATAAAAGGCAAGTAAATGACTTGCAAAAAATACAATTGTGTAGTGATGAATACTCAGTATCTAGTTATTGCTTGTTTCTTATTCTGTTGTTATTGCTGTTATTAGTAGTAGTAGTAATATCATCATTATTATGATGTGGCTCTCTACTTCCTCTTGCAACAGCCTCTCTTTGCTGGTATAAATAGGCTGATCTGTGATCAGCAAGTGTGCACAGCCATCCTGTGCTGGCTCAGTGCTTTGTTTTGCGTAAGGTTTAAACAACACTGTGAAGCAGGGTTCTTGTTTTTTCCATTTTACTGAATCAGGTATGAAAAACAGTAGCTCACCCAGTCTAATCATAGATGTATAATAATAGTAGTAATGATAATGTTAAGGAAAGTTAGCAACTGGTTCTTCAGGCTGATAAATTACCAAGTTTCATACAGGCAAGCAGGTAAGTGCAGTTGCTTTTATTTCAGAAATAGGAGGCAAGGAAGAATGCAGTCCTATGCCCATTTATCAGAGTATCCCTCTCTAAACCCTCTGAGAATTATTCCTGATTAGAGTAGGATTGTGTTGTAAGGCTGAAATCCTAAATATACTTACTAGACAGTAAGTCCTGTTGAACTTGGTGGGACTTATTTCTGCGTAAACATTTTTAGGATTCTGATGTAAGCCGTTAGTTCAGTTATAGAATATAGCAAGAGCTAATCTTAGAGTTCTCTGCTACTGGTTCTGTGCTAAAATATGCTTTGTTCTTCTTGGATTCTAAAACATAATCTAAGTTACAAGTTATAAAGTATGTATATATCTGTGGGAAAGAGAGAGAGAAAGACTGAGAGAGAACAGTCCCAGACAGGCATTTTAGGTTGTTCCCATGATATCTTGCATTAGTTGTTAATGGCCCTAATGGTAAGTATAGAGATTTATTCCAAGCACCCAGAACCCCCAGCAATAAATCAGTCTGCTGATCTGTGCGTCACAGTGGGTCTTGAGGTCTGGCAAGCTATTGACGTGCACGCCAGGGAAGTGGCTCACTAGAGTTTAACCACACGGCTGTGCTAGAGAGCCAGTTCCAAGATATATGAAGTGGTTCATGCATTTCATTAGAACAAATATAGCACAAAGGCTTGCTTGCTTATTTATTTATTTATTAATTATCTAAAGTTATTTCCCCTCACCCTTTAGTTTGAAAGGCTCCCAGATTGTCTTACTGATCAGACCTGGAAAAGCGGGCAATAAAGGGGGAAGGCAATGTTTTACACCCTGCTCGTGGACTTGGCTTGCTTATGGCTGATTGCAAAAGTTTGAATGAGCCAACTTGAAATCCACATACTTTGATGAGCAAAGATAACCTTGGAATATCCCTAAGTACATTTGAGATTCCTTTCAGGTTTAAAAGGGTTTAACCGTTCAGCCTGAAGGACTACTGTTAGGGAAACATAAGACCAGAGACCCACTGGACATAGTAATCTAGTGGCACGGTTCTTTGGACCTTTGGCCTCTGTGCTTGAAAACTCATTAAATGTGAGGGTTCAGCAAAGATAGGTCTCTACTTTGCTTTAAGAACATCATTTGATAAAACAAAATAAGCAGCAGAGAGGAAAAAAATCTGACATTATTTTTGCATATGAAGCCTGTTTTATGTTTTATTTTTACATGACTAACATAATGTGAAGCCTGGGAACATTTGGCAAACATTTAGTGATATTATTTTTTAATCTTTTAAGAAACCATAATTGAATTGGCTTATGTAGCACATTTATGTGGTAAAAAATGTTTTCTTGCTCTTGTGGAGCTGAGATATTAGCTGAGCTTTTAAAATAAAAGAAGCTTTTTCAGAGCACCTTCACTATCTAATAGTTTATATACAGATATTTGTACAGGGAAATTTCTTTGGAAACTTCTCTTTACTTTAACCTATGCCCTTATTTTTCATTTTAAAGTATCAGAATATTCAGCTTTAGGGAACTACTTACAGAGACTTGGAAAAGACTGTAGTTTTTTCTGTAAACTGCAAACTTCCTTCTTGTGCTGTGGATTTTTCTCTCATATAACTCAACAAATGATGGTACATGTAATGCAACAGATTTCATTACCTGTCCCTGTCTTGCCATTTGAGAAGTATAAGCTAACCAAACCACAGGCTAACCGTATGTCCTAGAAAAATGTTAGCCAAACTGTAAAACTGCCTTGTAGAGACTCATTTTGTGCCCTTATTACCTTGGTGCTGAGTACATTTGCCTGTTTATCTTCTAGAAAGCAGCATGTATAGGGACCCACTGTCCCAACTAATACCACTGAGGAGACATTTCCACATAGAATATACAAAACAACCCAGCTCATGACAATCATTACCATCTCTTTAGCCAGCCTGGTAAAGGTGTATTTTCCCAGCCTGATAAAACTGATAGCAATGGTGGCAGTGGCAACTGAATGCAGAGGCTTTGGTGGGTAAAGAAGCTTTCTCCTTCATCCCATATTTCATAATGCAGGCCACTTCCATGCTCACATGAAGGAAGAGAATGCCTAAGTGGACTAGGCAGGCATGTATTCATTCTACTGCAATAGTTTGCAAGAAGGAAGCCTCTCACACAAGTTCATTATCAAATTGTCTGCCACTGCTGAGCAATGACAGAATGAGTGTCTACTGTCTCCTCAGTCCAAGTCCTATTTTGTTAGCAGAAGTTATGTGGTGGGTTGCAGAGCAGAGGAGTAGATACAGAAAGGCTTCCTGTTCACCAGTGCCCAGTTCCCTGTTGAGGACCTGTGGTCCAAAGCAGTTGTCAGGGGTCCCACGTTGCCTATCTGTTGGAAGATGGATATCCATCCATCCACCCATCGCTTTACTTATCTTTTGCCTCTCTCTCAGACTGGGTCTCAAGACAACTTACAAAAAAGCAGAAAATGTAATAAAAACCCATATAATTAAAAGCACACAAAATTGGGAATTAAAATATTATTAATAAAAATGATTAAAATTGTTTAAAACAATTGTTAAAACAATATAGCCTCATAAAAAGTAATCTGTTTCCAGAGGCTTGTGGAAGGTCTTATCCTGCTACCTATAGGACAATTGAAGAGTTATCCTAGCTTCCCTAAGGCAGGAGTTCCAAAGAGTGGGAGCAGCCACAGAGAAGGCCTTCTCCCACATTCCCACAAACTCTTCCTGTGAAGGTGGTGGGATAGAGAGAAGTGCCTCCCCTGCAGATCTTAAAGCTCAGGCAGGATCATATAAGAAGATACAGTCCTTTGATCTATCTATCTGTCTGGGAGGGAATACTTACTACATTCAAGACACATGTAAAAAGTTGATCAGATGAATTCTATTTGCATTTTAATGTAAACCCGCCTGAACTGTCTGCATATGAAATATATAAAAAATATAAAATTGAAATGTATAAAGATCACAATTAAATTAGTTTTGTTTGCACTTTTTTTTTTTTGCAAACAGTCTGACTTGAATTTCCCATATGTATGAACCAGAATGCGATTATTTTTTAGTTTTCGCATTCTTTGAGTTTTTTAATATGGGTTCTCCAGTTAAAAGATGTTAAAAAATACATATGTTAGGAAAAATGCCCATAGAAGTGCATATATTAGGAGAAATGTGTACATTTATGATACATAATAAAAAAGATGCCATCTTTACATGCCTGTTTCCCATGGATGTACAAACTCTGAGCTACATGAAAGACAGACAGTATGTCCCTTCACTGCCTTTTGTGGAGTGCAAGAATAAAACCAGAAATGTTGATTTTCCTTCTTTGTATTTGCACATAGCCTATGAAAGTTCACCTTCGGTGTACACATTTCTTTCTCTTCTCTTTAATATATGTGGCTCAGCACTTTTGTACCTTTTGACTTCTGCAGCGTGAATTTTTAAACTGGATTAAATGAGCTCCAGAGAGTTGAACAGCTATATTGTTAAATACTAAGCTTGTTAAAATGTCTTGTGTTTTGTACAGTTAACTAGGAAAGAATTCAGTTTTTAGCTGTTGTTTTAATAATAAACTAAAATCCTATTTGGCCATCTTAATTTTGAGGAAGTAGCCTATAGCCCTTCTAAAGGTCATCTTGAAATAGCATGGAAGTGGATGCTTCTGATGGAATTGAATGGTTAAGAGACTGGCATTATCAGGATTGTATCTTTGGATATGGTAAAGCACAGAAATTATTTTGAAGTGGGTTATTTAATACAGTGGAACACTTTGCGGGGGGAATGGATTGCTTACTGCCATCATCAATCTCATTTTTAACTATAATGCTAAGAAGGAGCCATCTTACTGTGATCATTTTGCGACAAATACTACCATCATTCATTACTTTCTATCAGCGCCTCACCCTATGGAGGAACCAGCACTGCCCATCCACATTGAGGAGGGGACAGACGTTCCAACTGGTGAGTGCAGCTAAGGTGGGATGCTTGCAAAATTGGTATGGGGGAGGCATGTTGGTACATGGAGCTTGGTGCTGCATTTGTGTTTATCCATACATCTTACAAATGTTATCCAGAAACATTTAAAGTACTTTCTTTTCCTAATATGTGCCATGTTGGCAGTGTGATCTCTTTTGACCAATAGATAAGTTGTGCCATGGCTGGACATCCATTATGGTGCTACTACACACTAAGCTTTCCAATATATCCAGATCAAAGCTTGGAAAAGTTTGGAAGTGAATGGATTATAGCTATCAGATTATCCCAGCTAGCCTGACTGTAGTTGCTGTAGGATTCTGGACTTGAAAGTCCAAAACAATGACTTTTCCAGGCTCTGATCCAGAGTTGCTAGCTCTCATAATTTTATCACCAGTTTAATGAATGTAGGCATTTCTCAGCTGTTCATGGTTACAAAGAATGGGCAAAATCCAGAGAAATGTAGGCATGTTGGCCCATGGTTCTGAATGAGATTTAGGAATACCTAATTTTTTCTGGCTGACACACAGTATTTTGAAAACATAGCCATAGTTTCCTTTAAGAATGAAGAAACCACCATTTACTCTTCTTTCTTTCCTATCGTAGTCCCACATAGATGTGGGAAAACTTAGTAAGAAAAGGTTGTTTACATGCCATAGGAATTTGGTTCAGAAGACCCACACGTTGCTGAATGCATGTAGATTACTTCCACGCTGGAGGATGGATCTGAGTTAACCAAGGTCTACCTTGCCTGTTGTGAGGCATTTTTGTAAATACCTCAGTATTCCCAGAGAGTCCCTTCTCATTCACAGCAAATTTACAGATGGAAAGGGGCACAGCCACCCATTGCATAGGAATGTCTTTTAAATTCTTCTAAAGTAACCTAGGAAAAGAAGGATTTAGAAGACATCCTCTTGCAGTGGGTGGCTGTGACCCTTCCCATCTGTGCATTTGGTATGAATAAGAAGGGACTCTATGCGTATTGAGGTATTTTTTTAGGGCAACCTAGGTAAAGAGAGCCAGCATGGTGTAGTGGTTTGAGCAATGGACTACGACCCTGGAAACAATTCCCTGCTCACCCATGGAAACCCACTGAGTGACCTTGGGTGCATTACACACATACTCAGCCCTAGAAAACCCCATGATAGGGTTGTCTTAGGGTTACCATAAGTCAGAAATGCCTTGAAGGAGCACCACTAAATCACCAAAACAACAACAACTTAGGTAAAAGGTATATGATGAAATTAGAAAGCTTAAAACAAAAGGAACCCCTAAAGTAGACAGTTGCCATTTGGAATTCCCTGCTGTTTAGCCTGGAAAGTTGATTTCCTTGTAAGCGCCAACCAAGGTTCTAGTGACATGTGCTGCTAACCAACTGGAAGCTGCCTCCCTCTGGCAAGATTTTTTTGATTCAGACATATATGAAAATTGGGAGCCTTGTTGATAAAGCAGTCACACCCAGGTTTACTTGCTCACAGTCACAAGTTTTGAATACATTTATTTTGTTCTGCTGTCTCCAGGCCTGATCCATATTTATCTTGTGGTGGTTGGGATCCTGTTGGTTAGTCCTAAATAGACTGGACCCATTCAATTTGTTTTTATTGAATGGTCAGTCAACATATAGGTAAATCCAATTGATCCAATGGCTTTATTTTAGTTGGAACTAACAATGTGACAAGGCTGAGCAATATGTTCAGCCTTGTCATACAGGATTGTATAGATGTTCTTTTAGACTAAAACAAAGAAATTCACTAAACATCTTGAACTTCAGTCCAGCTAAGTGTTGCTCCACAGTCCATCTCCACATTATGTACACTATGGTCACTTGAGTGGCCTACTACTTTGTGTACATCCAGATCCTTTGTGGTTGCTTTGTTTTTTTTAATTTGATTTTTTGAAGCTCAGAGCAGACAGTGTTGACAGATTTTCCACTAATTAGCATTGTTCCTGATGCGGCATTTTATAAGGCCAAGATGCTACTCACTGCAACACAGTGAACACTGCAGTAAACCTAGCCACAATTTGAAGAGACATAAAGGTTTTCCAAAATAAGAGAGAAGGGACGGGTAGAGACGTAAACTTTCTGGAAGATTTGAAATTGGGGTGGGGGAAACATATTAAAACAGAAATTTTCAGGAAAAAACCCCCTAAAGATATGATATTAGCATCCTTTTCAGATTGAGAATCATTTTTGGTATGAATAAAACACCATGATCAGTTACCATACTTTGATCATTCTGATCATATCGTATTCAGTGATCAGTTACCACACGCTGTCTAAGCATCTTACTGCTATATAGTTTTTAAAAATAATTTTGAGGGAGTAAATATATGAACACATTATATTAAACATTCAATCTTAAAGAAAATTCCAACATCTTTTTTTTAAAAAAAATCAATTTTCTCAGTTTTTCTGGGAGAAAGGTTCCCTGCCCCACCCCAAAAGCCCACAGTTTTCTTCCCGAAAATTTCTAGTCCCCCTCCCAGGCTTTCACATCTCTACACAGATGAGGTGGGAGCTTTTAAAATCTTTTTTCTGCCTTGTAGTAATGGCAATTCTCCCATCCCAGTAAAAATTACTAGAACTTGCTCTCATACCAAAGATGAAACAAGTCTTCAGTTTCTGTTACCTAACCCACAAGTGCAGAAAAAGAATAGGGCAAATAATTTGGGTTTTGCTGCAGAATTACCTTGATTCAGTTAATTCCACTGGTAAATATATCCTCTTCAGTTATTTTTTATGCATATACTATTAAAAGTAGGACTCAACATTTTCAAAATTAAACAGTAGTTGAGCGTTATATAGATGAGCCTACAACCAGTGTATGCAAAGGCTTGTACTAGATTTACTTGAAAACAATAAAAGGAAAAAAAATACTTTCTTGAAATTTGCCGACTTTCTTTGTGCTGAGGGCCATGATACATCAAGAGGCAAGAAACAAATGCTTTTAAACAATTGGTCAATCAATTCCTCTTTGCTTATTTCTTAGAAACGTTGTTGCTTGTTAATTTAATCTAAAAGCAGAAAAAAAGATTATCATATTAAAACAACTGCCGAGACTAACTGGTGCAGGAAAAATTCTAAATATCATTAAACATGTGATAAAAATAATGAGAGCCAGCGAAGTGTATGATCATGTACAAATTAGCTGAATTTCATTGCAAGTTATCTGGAATACAATGCTAGATTCATATGGCTGTCAAATGGTGCATAGTTATCTTAATAATAGAATGAGGGATTTTCATGTTTTCCACCATAATTACAGCACACAATTTATAAATCACAAGTATTTTTCACTTGATGAATTGTAAAATTTCAGATTTTTTTTAGTGCACAGTGAAGAGTGTGCCCTTCTATTTCTTTCAAATTTCTTAAATGTTTATCTTTCCGATCACTAATGTATGTCACTTTATCCTGACACTTTTCATCTGACAGTATAGATAATTTAGTTCTTTTGTAAACACTATGGAATAATTTGTTGTTACTTCATTCAAGATGAAATTCTGTTGTTTTAAATCTATATTAAGAGCTTCACCAAAGTCAGAGGAGGGTAGTATCAGAGTGATAAAAAAAAATTGAATTGAAAATATCTTGACTTTCTTAAAAGCAACAACCAAATGCACCAAATCTGCTCTTCCTACCTCATCCTCCAGTCCCCTTTGCTTTGCCTTCTTCCTGGACACTGTAAATGATCCATAAATAAAATATACATGTAACATAGCTGTAGAATTTAATCTTCATTCTAGTGATTTGTAAAAGATGTTACCATAGCAAATGTAGATCATATTGTTATAGCTCCTTTTTTTTCTTTGCAGTTATGATCATGCACATGTTTTCCACTTGATTTAATTTTGTTTTCTGGCAAAAAGAAAAAAAAACAGAAATTCAGAATGCAAATTGTACATACTAAACATTGAATGAGTACAATCATTGATGTTTCAAAATTAACTGTATGGTTCTGCATGCTTCTGGAGTGTGCAGTGCCTGTGTGCAATTAACACAAACTAATTATAAATAACAGTATAAAATCATTATCTGAAATTACTTGGCATTTATAGGAAATATAAGAAATTGAAATCACTTTCCTTCCCTCCCTCCCTCCCTCCTTCCTTCCTTCCTTCCTTCCTTCCTTCCTTCCTTCCTTCCTTCCTTCCTTCCAGATAAACTTTAATGACAGGAATATCTCAAGCTGGAACTGTAGGATAAGTCTGGTGTTTGCAAGTGTTGTTGAGCGTGATACATAGAAACAAGCTGTATGTTTCACTTTTTTAGAGAAGTGAAATGCTTCTTTTAAGAATTTGTTTGATTTTCGTATTAATCAATAGAGACATTAAAGGATTTTAAAAATCCATCAAATGTAATTTTTCCCCTGTCTGAATGTCAAAGGTTTGTTGCCAATACCATACAGAAAATAATTTTCTGGTTTAAAACTAAGGTATAATCACACAGTATTTAGGAAAGAAAATGGATGCTAGCCACAGGGAGAGTCTCCTCTTCATAGTATTCAAGGATGCTAGATCAAGGTGATCTGAAGTCACTGCTGCTCAATGACTCGTATTTGGCACTTGGTGCATGTGAAATTTCTGCATCAGTGGTGCTGGTAGGTGGTTCAGATATAGGAACTGTCCAGTAGATCTATAAGTCTATCAAAATGTGTTATTATTACCAATATATTTTAACTGTAAAGAGAAGAAATGTTTCTCAACCTAATACACACAGTGATACATTCACGTGAATACACATACATTCACATAGAAGGCATAGCTTTTCCTCCTCCAGTTCTGTATTGCATCTGTCCTTCCTTTCCAGGAGCACTGTCAGCTCCTGCCCCTTTCCCCACTCTTGCATGTAGCTGCCTTGCTACCCATCTTCTGTCTCCTCTGGTGTTAAATGGTGTTTTCCCTCCTTGGTTGGGCTTTCTCTTTGCCCACAGTAAAAAGGTTAAGGTACTGTTGGGAGTTCTTTTGATTGGAGAGTGGCGTGCAGAGGCCTTGTCGAGAAGAAGGGCATACCTGCAAAAAGTTACTTTCCTGGATTACAGGTTTCAGAATAATCTAGCCATGGGCTGCCGGCTGGCAGACTGTGGAAGTTGTAGGCCATTTCCGCAGGACGGTGTCCTCCTGGCATGGGGACATGAGAGGAGCGGGACCGTGATGATGTTTCCACATGATGTCATCGTGCTCCCTCCCTTCTCACATCACCAGCTGGCACGATTGTGTGGTATATTATTGACAGAAAAATTCCGTGAGTGACCCCCAATTGCACAAGCCTTCAGTCGCAGCCAGCCGTGCAGAAAGGCCGGAAGCACTATCACATGCTTCCTTTCCCACTGCAGCATGGGAAGACAGTGAGCTGCAGTGTGGAAGGAAGGAGCATGTCCCTTGTGCTCCCTTCTGCAGGCAGCTGGTTGAGTGTGGAGGGAAGTGCTGGGGACATGCTCCATCCTGGCGGATGCAGTGGGACAGTGCATGAGAATGTCATCCTGGGGAAAGGGCCTTTGTCTAAAAGAGTAACATTTCCATGCTGTGAAAGAGAGGCAGGTGCTTCTTTTCACTTGGGACAGTTGTTAAATGTATCAGATAATTATAATTAATTGTACCAGTGGCTTAGAACTCTAGATTGATCACATCTGTGGCACAGACATGGATTTGTTAGGTATCATGGTTTTTTGCTTTTATAATTTTGTGAATCCTGAATTTTTTTGGGGGGGCTCACCAAGTCCTCTCATAGAAATGCATCTTCTGAGATTTATTTGGAAAAGGTTTAACTTTTAACATTATGTCACAACCATCTAAATTAGAGAGCACAGATACACTCCCTCTCAGCAGTATTTCCACACAACAGTTCAATAACTAGGAGTTATAAAACTCTCTTGGCTAATTTAACTTAGTCATCGTGATGCCACTGACTCTTAGGGATGGGAGGCAGTTGATGAGCAGTGGAAATAAGAGGGGAAATGGCCTCAAGCAAAGTCATTGCAGGTCACATGCCATCGCAAAAGTCAACTTGTGAATACTGTTGATTTAGAGCTACTTAGAACTGGGACAGGAATGAATTTAGTACAACTTGAATTTTAGTAAAGCTACAGAGAAGAATCCAGACATTTGGATCACAATTTTTAGAGAGCAAAGAATTCCCTTTCATTTGGCTATCATTTTGACAACTGTCCTTCAATGAGTGGATAAGGAAGAATACTAAGGCTGCTTTATACCCATTTTGACTTATATTTGCTATATTTTGACATGAACATTTTTATTTATTGTTTATTTGTTTGGAGATGCTTGTCTCTTTCTGGGTAGTGTATATATGGCCACCCTGGCTGTATTTTAGTGCATTGCATCTGTGATGTAGTGGAATCCCTTTTCCAGTGTAGCTGCATTCTGATGTTTCTCAGAAATTATTGGTGTTAATGAAGCCCGCTATATGATTATTGGCAATTCCCGAATTGTCCTTTTGCATCTATTCACTGTGGAGGCAAAACTGATGCCTTTCTCATGGTTTCAGCCCACCAGTGAATTACGCGTATTTCTACGCAGCTGAGTTGGTAAAAGATTTTGAGAGGACCAGTAACTGTTTTGGGTTTACTACAGGAGTGGAAATCATGTGGGTCTCCAGATGTTGTTGGCCTGTAATCCCCAGCATTTCTTACTGTTTACTAGTTGTCTAGGGCTGTTTGTATGTGTAGTCCAACAACATCTGGAAGACTGCATAGAATGCTCCCATTGCTGAGTTGCTTGCTCCTCTGCTGTGTCTAAACTGGAACAATATGAGCACAGAATAGAATTTGTTCACATTGTTGCTCCTGTTTGTTGTCTAAATTACATTTTTTCATGTGCATTAAAAAAAACTTGATAATTTGTGCTGCACAATGGAGTAGCATTTTGCACTTTTGCATTTGGAGTGATGATATAGTCAAACCAGCAGTATACCAAGGGAAAACTGCAGGAAGCTGGTGATCCTTTCTGGATTATTGTTAATCATTAAGCTTTTAGTTAGCTCACCCCCTAGGGGTGTTAATTGAGATCAGAAGCTGGTTGTTGTGAACAAAAACAACCCTTAACTGGGCCATTTCCCAATTACCAATACATACAGCAGTATATAACAGCTTCTGCTCCTGTCATCTATAGGCACTTGGGGTCAGTGATTTCCTGGCCTATTAGCCTATGGAAACAATGCAAGTTTCGCTGCCTAAAAGATGTTGTTGTGGCTTTGTGAAGCAGTAAAAAGAAAACCAAAGATGAAGAGATGGCCTGGTTTTTGATACTGTGGCAACATCTGACAGTAGGTGTCTTCCAAGCACTCATGCTTCGTAGAAGCACTCAAGGTGGAAAACACAGAAGGTTACAGGATACAGAACTGATTTACATAGCGAATGTTGACTCCATTTAATAGAATCACCATCTCTCAGGAACAATTCCTGTGTATTTTATGATAGCCTACAAAGGGGTCGCTGCACCTGTGGAGAGCCCAGTTTTGTATGAGACATCACCAGTACTTGGACAATCATATCTTGGCTTAATAAATCAAGATACTCTGTGCATAAGCTGTTTGAATGTACATGGAAGGCCTTCACTTTTCTCTTTGCAAAAGCTATAATTAAACCAGAAAGTTTCTAATTAAGTATTGTTTCCTTTGTTGTCCCAAAAGAGAAACTGTTTATTCTGAAACAAGCTAGGGTTTAATACCAGGTTTTCAGATCCTGAGTTCTTTTTGAAGTTCTTAGCTAAATCATCACAGCGGCAACAGGGTAGGCATGATAGATAATCTGGCTCTGTGCTCTTCACTATAGGCAATTGTTCTAAAATCTTTTTTTCTGCTACTTTTTATGCTTCCTTGTCTGTAAACACAGATATTGGCCAGCATTAGCTAGTCAGATTCTACTGTCTTATCTTATAAGTTTTTGTGGAATATGTGAGGCAGAAATCAAAAGAGATGCTATGTTTACATCAATCCAGTCACAAGAGGCATGTCTTCTTTCTAGTACATGCCAAACTTCCAGGAAAGAAACAGTTTTAGCCAGTGGGGACAAGTACAGTACCAGTTCCTGGCCCATTAGGAAAAAGGAATTGTCAGTCTCAACCCTCCTGCCCCAGATAATCTGAGCATGTTGTTATTTAATTTCACTGCCCCTCAACACTGCCATCAGAAGACTGTGATCTCATTTGGAAATAATAATTATATGAATGAGTCTCAGACTCATTCTTCTAGTGTAGCCATTATAAGAAAGCTTTTGCTTCTATTTTTAACTAACTCCATTTCAGGATTATGTCTGGACAGGACAAACTAGCTTATCTTAACTTGCTTACCAAACCAAACCCATGTTAAATTGGTGTATGATGTTCGTTTATTTTAAAAAAATAGTTAAGATTAATCACGTTTTAAGGTTTGGGCATAAAGCTTAACTCTGGTTAGCTGAAAATGGCAATTAATGTTTCCATTCTCCGTAAAGCCATGCTGGAACTAGAAAATGGAGACGAGGATAGCATGAAAATGAGTCTTATACCATAGTGTAGAATTGTATCCAAAAAATACCAGTGTTGGTTGTCTCTGTCTCCAGTAGAGACATGACTGATAGCATGAGTGTTCCAGATTCAGTTTTCAGTCTTCCAGCTTTTGCACAGATTCCACCAACAATTCTAGAAAAGCTGTTAACTCATTTCTGTTCTCAGTTCAGTAGCAATCCAAACAACCTGAGGATGTAATATAGTCATGGGTAACCAGCACACTGGACAAATCAAGATTGTCTTCTTATAATAGCAAGCCAGCTGGATACTGAAATTCTTTATGGAGTGGAAGACTATTTAATGATAATGGGGAGTTGCTGAGTAGAAGGCATCTGTGACGTTTCACGCAGAGGTGGACATAGCTTTTCCATGCATGGGACTTGCTTTCTTTCAACTTGGAGCTAATTAGTTCAATAGCAGACTAGAACTCACTTTGAGTTAATATCAACAGATTTTCACATTTAATCAAACATTTTATGCACATGACTGACAGTTTAGTGAGACACTATTGTTAGTAAATGGCTAGGTCAGTGAATGTCAATATCTTAGAACTAAGAACGTGTATTTGCAGAGACAAAGAGGGACAAAGACATATCATACCGATTATGCAATAATTCCTCTGTGTAATATCAGTGAAAATCCTGGACAGCTGCTCTGGAACTTACTTGGATTCCCACCAGGTTTTTTTTTTTTTAAAAAAAGGCAACAGAATTAGGCCTTGATTCCCCCTCTCACTTTTTTTGAAAAGCACTTGGCTTTGACTGCTTTCATTTTTATTTATTGCTATAAATGGTAGCTTTGACTCATTGTTAAAAACTGGTTTGAATGTTTGGGGCCAAGCATTTATTTCTTAAGAGGAAAGCAGACATGTGTCTGCTAGAATTTGGCATGTTCTTCAGAAGTAGAACTACACAGTCATTTTATTCTCTGTAAATTTAGGTTATTTTTGACTGCAGAATTTCTGTCTGTGGGATACTTTGTTCTGTGTTAACTGATATTGAACAATAGCTCTAGCTGTAACATACAAAACATCTTCCAAATCTATATTGGGCTTTTGATTGTTATCTCTTTAAAGGCCTTGTGGTTTTACTCAGAGGAATAACAGAGCAGGAAATTAAACACAAATACTATTAATCCTCAGGACAATGCCTTTCACTAGACAAACACTGTTTCCTTGGAAGTTCCCTCAGTACTGCAGTACTTCAGACCACCTCCTTCTCATCTTCTCTGGCATTTCCTGTAATTGTTAACAACTGCGGGTGGGTGATAAACTATGAGATCGAGGGCAATAAAGTGCAGTATTTTAAGGATCTCTTTCATGTCATAAGCTAGAATTATGATACTATTCAGCATGAATGTTACAAGGGGGATTTGTATCAGGAGCTACAAAAACACTTATATTAACAGCCAGGTTCTTGGTTCTCAGAACTGGATACATGGTCTTTGGAGTTACTTTAGTTACATCAAGAAACAAGACAACTAGCTCAAGTTAATTACCCTTGTTGTAAGCCCTACCAACTCTCTGTTTTGGGATCTCTTAAACTGCATGCTGCTTGATGAAAGGAGCTCATACTGTCTACCTTGGGCCAAACCAGTAATTTGGTTTCTGTTGATGAAGGAGCAAAAATATTGAGACAATATGAAATCAATTCTTCTTTTATCCAAGGCCCTGCTAGGCTTGTTAACTTGGCCAGGATTCTGACATTAATTTTTAATATGGCATTGTCCTATGAGGTTACTTTAAAAAAAAAGGCAGACTTAGCTCAGTATCAACCAGCACCCAGGTAAATTTCCGACATGGTTCTGTGACCACCCACTGTATGTGCTTCCTTATACATGTTTGCTTGGGGAAGGTTTTTTTCTTCCCAAAATCCATTGCCTGTCTTGAAAGACAGGCCATTTCTGCGCTAGACTGTTATAGTGTTATTATTCCACTTTCAACATCCTATGGAATCCTAGGGTTTGCAGTTTAGGGACAGGTGTTGAAAGTGGAATAATAGCACTATAACGATCTAGTGAGGAAATGATGACAGAAAGGAGGTGGGGAAAATCTTTCACTCATGTACACGTTGGACTTTGGAGAAGGCAGAAGAGACCTTATTTAAGTATCACACTCAGCAAGGAAGAGCTTCATTGTGTGGCTGAGCACATGACTGAGTGAAAAACTTACTTGCCTACTGCTATACGTGCAGCATTGGCAGATCAGCACAGGGCCCACCTAGACTGCATAATCACAGCATGAATATACTGAACATGTGGGCAGCATGTCTTGTGATTTTTCTTTCGTATCATCAAAACCATGATTTATCACATACCATGGTATTTCAGCTTTCTTTTGTTAAAAAGGTGAACGTGAGAATCCAACTGTACTGATAACTTGAAAACAGCCTTTCATGAGTTTGCTGTTCTCCACCTCCACTGCTGCTGTAGCTATAATCAACAGTATGTAATTATGCATTGGATAAGATTCATTGTCTATTATGCCGGCCTGCCAGCTCTATTTGTAGCACATTAAACCCAACCTTTAAGACAAATTGACTTAACTTGTTGTGGTACCTGGCATTCATTTTGCTTATTGCACTTTTTTTTCAGGTAGCATTCGGAAAGGTTTGTTTAAAAGGTCCCACTCGAATTTTCTCTGGATAATATCACCATGAAAGAAAGGCATTTAGATCTTAAATTTAAGACATTTTCAGTAGTATTTTTAACAAAAGGTTTTCAAAAAGTTTCTCAGACCAAGACATTGAAATGCTAAGGCTAGTTCGAAATTAATTTGCCCCTATCTGTTTTGGCTAACCTGTATGTTTTATAGAAAGGTTTTTGTCTACATGGGTACACTGATGTATATCTCTCTCAAAATCATGTTCCACTTGCACACTTCCTGCTGCTCTAATGTCAACCCTAGTTTCAGGTCACTGCTGTACAAGCTAAATCTGTTTACAGATCAGAAAGCAGCAAATGGATTCCAGGCTTCCAGTGCAATAATAAGTACATTTTTTTTAAGCAAAACAAACATAAACCAAACAGAAAGTGGTTGGTGTGATAAAAGTCCTGCTGTGCCGGAGCCCCGTGAAAAAGCAGAACATCTTTCTTAACAAAATAAAGAAAATTAAAGAAAGATTGTGGATTCTTTCTTTTAAGCAAGGCATTAATTTATTTTCTCATCAGAATTAGGCTTAAGTGTTCACCAGCTGAACCACTTTTTAAAAAAAATCAATGTTCTGTTTTAAGTATCATGGACATTAAATTATTATCTCTACCCAGTCTTCTGCCACATGTGATGAGACCGTTTGTATGTGTAGATCTCAACATGGGATCATTGTGTACATTGAAAAAATGATGGCACATCCAAACCACTTTGAATCTCATTTTGTGAGAAAGGCAGGATATAAATCCAATCAATCAATCAATCAATCAATCAATCAATTGTATATACCTTTCTGTATGCACAACCCAGTGCAGAATATCTCTCTGTGCTTGAAGAAAATCACTGTGTCCAACATAAAAAGGGAGGGTAGATTAATTGCTCTGTCTCCAGATATGCAAGAAGACACTTGTGCAGCAGTGAGCATACCTTAGGCAAGCTCTGTATATTGGCTCTCACCAATGTATAGTCATTTACTTCTGCACCGCAGTGCAAGTGGTGTACCTCCCATAACACTTTTTTACAGATCTGGTCCAAAGGGACATGAAAAGATCTCTGGATAAAATACTGTATGAGTTTATCTTGTCCTCCGCCTTTTATTTAACATTTTCCAATATATATAAAATAATGTTTTTCATATAAATTCAATTCCTATTTTATTAGTTTAATACATAGCATGTTCAAATGTGAGTAGTATTTATAAGCCAGGGTGACTTTTCTGGGCTTGCTTTTGGTTTGTGTAAAGTGAGTCCTGTCACTGGCTATTTCATTAACTAATGAGTTATTGCTATGGCAAAGAATGTGACTGTATTACTCATTGGAGTGACTCAGACCTATTTGTTTTGAAATTGATATGAGATGCCTAAGTGGCAATAGACTATGCCACTTAAAGCAATTGAGGTGGGGGTATATGTCCTGATGTAACTGAAAAGAAAAGTTTCTTCATTCAGGGTTGTTGGTTTTATAAAAAAAAATACAATAACTAAAGGAGAGAAACAAATCCTGCTGCTTCAGGGCTTTCTGCTCAGTGGGATAAATCACTGTGTTGGAGAAAAAATTGTTTTTAATGGTACCTAAAGAGGAATTAATTCCAGTTGACAATCTATTTGAAACCACAGGAGGAGAGCACTTGACATCTGAGATTCCACGTCAAAAATGTTCAAGGGCATACACAGTACCTAAGTATATTCTAGGCATTTCCTACCTTTGTTGCACCCTTCCTCCACAACGCACACTGATTTCTTCTTGCTACCTTTAAATCTCCTCACTGCTTCTACGCCCCTCACTCCTGGGACATTTCCCCTGCCCTCTCCAGCTCTGCTCCTGACACCTACTCCCTATCTGTCCTGCAGCTACACCCTTCCTACACAGCAACTTTACTAAAGGAAGGTTAGGAATAAGCACAGCGAAGATGCCTAGTGAGAGCCTGAGCCCCAATCCCTTTTTGTTCCGCAGACTACATAATAGGTGGATCTGAGAGCAAGACTGGGCAGGGACCAAAGGATAGTAGTCACAGTAGAGCAAGTGCTTAGCATGGCTGAGAGTAACTTTCACATCTAGCCCTCCCATCAGTTTTAGATCCTGATGCCCTGAAAAGAAAATGTCACAATACATAGCAGTGGTACATTCCACTTGATTTTTAGCACTCATTAACACTCCCCAAGCACTGCTGAAATATGGCATTTTGGGGAGGAATCGTGGGCTTCCAGGTGTTGTTGGATTGCAGCATCCCTAGCCATACCTGCCTGTGGCAAGGGATGCTGAGTGTCGCAGCCCAGTCACATCTGAAATGTTACGTAATTCTCATCCTTGCAGTAGAGCAATTATTAAGAATGTACTGACTCCCTTTCCAGTGTGTTGAGGAACTTGGAATGCCGAACATAAATTGTGAAAATGTCCTTCTTAAGTGTTAAAGGGAAGGAGGCACTGATGTATTTTCACCCACTTGTGAGTCAGACATGACTAACCTTATTAGCTGCATCTTTCCTGTGCATGTATATTTCCATGCTGCCTTGAAAAAAACAGATAATTTAGAAATTTAGAGAGAAAAATAGTTTGGTTATCCTCTTTGAATAATTACTTATCAAGGCGGTTCCTGAACAGAAGTACCTATCAAGTACCTCTTTCATAAAACCTATATTGTAATTATATTTCTTTCTAGAAAACAAAAACATGGCAACAAAAGAGAAACTCCAGTGTTTGAAAGATTTCCACAAGGACATTCTTAAACCTTCACCCGGCAAGAGCCCTGGGACACGGCCTGAGGATGAGGCAGAAGGGAAGCCTCCACAACGTGAAAAGTGGGCCAGCAAGATTGACTTTCTCTTGTCTGTGGCTGGAGGGTTTATTGGATTAGGCAATGTTTGGCGGTTTCCGTATCTCTGCTATAAAAATGGCGGAGGTGAGTATTGTTACAGTCATAATTTGTGTGTATGGGGAATTTTGAGAAGGGGGCATGGAAAGATAGGACTTTTCTGAAGATGAGTGGGATCAAGATTTTAAAATAATTTGCCCTGTACTTCTGTAGGCATGTACATGAGAGTAAGCCACGTAGACCCAATGGGAATTGCTTGTGCATAGACATATATAGGATTGACTGTTAAATAGCAGTTCAACTAAAAGGTTAAATGCAATTCAGTGGCTGTATCAGTGACAAGTAATCCCATGTTGTCTGTGAGCTTTTCCGTCTAAAACAGTGAAAAGAAGTGAGATGATTATGATTGTTGTTGTTATATGCAATATGTTAATTATTTATAATACATTCATCAAATTCATCATGCAATACTGGAGAATAACATAGCTGAAAACACAATTACTAGTATCAGTAAAACCTGAATTTTCAGCATTGTAAGGTAGTCTGTTCTATCGCAGACTTGTCTTATTCTCAATATAAGATGGTATTTATGTAACATCTTTGAAATTCTGATTATTGATCTTTGCTCTAGTACTTCTAGTTTCATGAAGTGCTGATGGAAGAAAGATGTCCTATTAATACTTGTATACCAACTACTGGTGGTGGTTGTTTGTTTGTTTTTGAGTCATGCAATCTTTCTGACTTCCCTTATGTCTGTGTTCTTCCCTTTACAGGTGCATTTCTCATACCTTATTTCATTTTTCTGTTTGGGGGAGGTCTTCCTGTGTTTTTCCTGGAGGTGGCTCTTGGACAGTACACCTCTGAAGGAGGAATTACATGCTGGGAAAAGATCTGCCCTATTTTCACCGGTTGGTTATTTTCTTGCTACCTTTTTTATACAGTTGGGTCCCAATTATACAGTTGGGCCCCAATTGTCTGTCAGATTCTGGAAGCAATGAAGAGAAAAAGTTGAGGCAATTCAGTTAGAGTACATATGATTCTCAATGACCGGGGTTCCTGGGACAGGAAACCCATTTTATCCTCAATTCTGGTGGGGTCTCTGGTATATATGCCTCTAGTATCTCTCATCTAACCCAATGATTACTCTACACTTTTCTAGAGAAAAGAAAAATGCTAGAGGACATTTTTATGTTGAGTCCAAAACCTGGTTATTACTTCTGATAGGTATTTTGTAATGGAATGCATGAGCTACCTTAATTCTGAATAGATTTGGAAATCATTTTTCATTTCTGTGCATGATTAGACCAGTAATGGAACATGATTCTGGAGTGCTCATTAGTTATATCGGTTCTCATTGTCCAGTCTTCTTTTTCACACCTCTGTTCAGTAAAGTGTTTACTGATGTAAGTTAACATTTCTGTAGTATTATTTTTAATGTCAAGCAATATTCTTGACAGTATTCTGAACATGCTCCATCAGTTCAGTCCTACACAGTCTTTCTTTGCAATCCAACCAGAAGAGAGAGGCCATGTTTAAAATGGATTCCTGTATGTAGTTATGCTACTCAGTAGTTTATAGTTTGATGAAAAGCCTTCAGTTACTTTGATATATGTAAGAGAAGGGAAATGATAAGAAAAAGAATGTCATAAAATGTAAAGTTTGAGATCAAAACATTTCAAAATGACATACTTAAAAATCCAAAACTCAGGATTTAATCATCTCAGTTACTTCTCCTTGCCACGATATGGCAAGAGTCAGGCTCTGGTATGTGAGATGAGTCCAGTTGTAGAACTAGAAGAAAAGAGGAACCATCTGTGTCTCTAGCTACTTCTGTTATCTTAGAGTGCAGAAGAGAAGGTAGAGGCATGTACACACTGGATATTTAGTATATATCAATATACTATATATTTACTTAGCAATAGAGAAACATACAGAAAGAGTGCCAGTACTGAAGAGCAGAAGATCCTGATAGAATTTAAGCATGTGCTGTTCTTTTGAACAGCCACCCTTCTGAATGCAAGGAGCTCTCTGGATTATCTTATCTTAAATTTGCTGATCTCTGATGAACATGAAGTAGTTTCTTAAAGTTCCTGGCTGGGTATCTACACCAGGAAAATATGGAATGATTACTATGGTCCAAGGTAGCTCTAGTATTATTAAGAAGCTGGTACATTCACAGATCATTAAGTTGTTCCAGGACAGTTTGGTGTTTCATAACTGCATTGCCAGATTAGACCAGTTTTTTGTCTCCAAAAATACTTACTTAACCTCCTTCCAAATCGGTGGGACTTTCTGCCAAGTAAATGAGGCTAGGATTGGGATGATAGCTGAAACCTTGAGCCAGTATGCACTTTGTTAGCTGCTTGCATGCCATTTTGAGCAGTGGAGGACATGACCTTAAATGCCAGTGACCCTTTGTTTGAAAACCCAGCAGAACAATATTTTTTTTAATCACCAGGCACTGATACTAAAGTTAAACATTGATCTTATTTTACAAATAACAGGCATGGGACCTTTGGAAAACAAGGGAGAGAGGGGGAGAAAGATGTGTGCCTTACGGTTTTCTCTTTGTTGACTTTCTCCAGTAAACTTTTGACCTTTGTGTCATCCCCAGCACAAACACTTTGCCTTTCACTGAGCATGTTGTTATTTCCCCGCTACTGCTTGTGAAACAAAGGCTGCAGTCCTATAAAGACTAATACTCTGCAGTCTTGCAGATACTTAACTGGGAAAAAAATTGCACAAAAATTCTGTATTCTTACATTTGACCTTATGTGCACAGGATATATGTATATAGTATTCCATTGTAAGGCTGCAGTCAGATACCACTTACTTAGGTATAAACCCCTCTGGATTCAGTGATGCTTTTTTCTAAAAGTCTATCCCAGAGAGGAGCATGTAGGCTTATTCTCTGCTGCCGCATAGGGTAAGACCAAGTGAAATGATTTTAAGTTACAGGAGGGTAGATTTTGATTTAGCTGGATTTCCTGCATTGAGTGACAGGTTGGCCTCGATGGCCTATGAGGCCCCTTCCAGTTCTGTGATTCTATAATTCTATGATTCTGTGGATAAGCCTTCGTAGGATTGTGCTAAAACTGCAGTCCTGTCCATACTTGCTTGAGGGTAAGCTCCACTGAACTCAGTGGCACATACATCTTGGTTAATGTGCACAAGATTGTGCTGTATAGTACTATCAGAGGTGTAGGTGGCATAATCTGGTTCTACAATGCATTCTGGACAGCTCTGTGCATTTGTTGACTTATACCCCTTGCATAATTGCCATGCTAGATTAGGCCAAAGGTCTACAATCTGTTACCTGTCTCTGAAGTAAAAATGTCTCCCAGCTGCTCACCTACAGAGCCTGGATTAAGATAGCTACCTGCTGTGATTGAACTTTGCCACTTTATACGCAAGAGGGGGAGACAAAACTTTCCTCTGTTTTGAAGCCCAAGAGAACGGCTTGTTTTCAACATACAAAGCAGGAAGCAAAGAGCTACTTTGATTGCACCCTTGAATATGAGGTTTCTTCCTATAGTAGCATTTTTTACTTTTCCCACTGGATAATAGAATTATTGCTGTTCAATAACCACATCTCAAATTGCTTTCCATGGGCTTCTGATTTCAAAAGCAGTTTGCCATGTGACACAAAGGGATTTTTTTTCTTTTTGAGAAGGGATTTCAGAAGGTGCAGCTTTCATGGATACAGGGGAATCCTGCCCTCTTTTGCTTATGGCCATCTTTAGCTTTTCCCACATATTTCAACAGATCTCTAAAGCTGATGCTCCATTTACAAGTAGAACAGGTAGAACCTCTGGCACTTCAGCTGTCCTCGGACTCCAGCTTCGATCGACCCAGTGAGCTTGGGTAATGCCCAGATACTATGGGAACTATAATCCTGCAATATCAGGGCAGCCAGAGATTCTCTACTCCTGCTGTAGATATACATGTCCCTAAACTAGCAAAGCTACATGTTCATCTATAATATATAGATAATCTTATTTATGTCTATTATTTCTTATGTTCCTTTCTTCTGCCTTCCCCTTTTTCCAACAGGAATAGGTTATGCTTCCATAGTGATTGTGTCACTTTTGAATGTATACTACATCGTCATCCTGGCTTGGGGACTGTACTATCTATTCCAGTCTTTTACAAGTGTCTTGCCTTGGGCTTACTGTCACCAAAAGTGGAACACAGAAAACTGTGTGGAAGACACTATCAGGAGGAACAAAACAGCCTTGCTGTCCCTGAACGCCACTAACTTCACATCTCCTGTCACAGAGTTTTGGGAGTAAGCAAGTTTAATTATATTTGTTCCTTAATTATACTTGATCCTCTTTTTTTCCTTCAATATTTTGTAAAAAACATAGACATTAAAACAACACTGCTTGAAATTATGAGAAGTTTGACACACTATTTAGTCTTGTAGAAGCCCAGGACTGTATTTTTTTTCAGAGAGTATATCAGAGAAAAATGTGCCCAATTCCTCTCAAGAAACACAGTTGATAATTAGCTACACTGGTGGTGATGGGAGCAGTGGGGCTGGTGTTTAGCCCAACTTCAGAGTAGCTCCACTCTTGCCATTGTTGTGCTTAGCTTAATTGTGACTTTGGTGGTAGGGCTAATTGTGTAGCCCTGCTGGCTCTTCACCATACATTACTTGCCCTGATCACAAGAATAATGCATGAATATTGCTACTGTGGTTGGACTTTAGCCATATTCAGATGAAATCCTCATGCACTGAATCAATCCATGGGCAGGGCTGTATTGACCAGCCCACTGCTGACATTATGTTAGCTGTTCTGTGTGCGTAGCTTCCGTGTATACGTTGAACACTTCCATCATGGGGAAGCCTGAGCCTGTACAGGCATTGATCTGGATCTAGATTCTTGAATGAAACCTTGATCATTAGTGTGCCCCTACCTGCAACTTTCCTGCTGAGGAAGTTTGTGCTGAATATGTAGGCATCATGGCATGTCAATATGTGTGGCACTGCAGGTGAAGAAACCCACTGACCCACGTACCTATGTCTTGATTCAGTGCAACATCACATCTGATGTGTGAAGGAGGACACATTTTCAAAAGTTTTAGGTTCTCATGAGAGCCAACTATGTGCTGAGCTAGCAGTGTTCAGAACAGGATTGGCAAAAAATAGATTCCCTTTCCCCAAAGATGCTGAGAGAAAATAACTTATTTCACTTCTTTATATGGTCAATTGTTGAGGACAGACTTTTTTTTAATGGGAGATAAATACCCTACAGCAACCTGATTTCCAAGTCAAGACAAGTAATAGTCTCACTATGTTCTACACTGGTAGGTCTCATCTGGAGTAATGCATTCAGTTCTGGGTGTCTCATTTTATGAAGGATGTATATAAATTAGAGTGAGTTCAAAGAAGGGCAGTGAGGATGATAAGACATATGGAGAGCAAAACACATTAGGAGAAGTTGAAGGAGCTGGGCGTGTTCAGCTTGGTGAAGAGAAGGCTGAAGGAAGACATGGTTAAATACCTCAAGGGGTGCCACAAAGGGGAGGATGCAGGCTTGTTCTCTGCTGCCTCAGAGGTAGAACTAGGTCTAATGGTTTTAAGTGACAGGAGACTAGATTTCATTTGAACATTAGAATGACCTTCTTGACAGTGAGAGTAGTTTGGTAATGGAACCAATTGCCAGAGAGATGGTGAGGTCTCCTTCTCTGGACATCCTCAAAAAGAAGGTGGATAGCTACCTGCTGAGAAGGTTCTAGCTGGAGATCTTGTACTGAGCAAGGGGTTGGAGCAGGTGTAACATAAGGCTCCTTCCAGCTCTATAATTCTATGACTCTATAAGGTCCTATCTGAGCTTGGAAGCTAAGCAGGGTCAGCCCCGGTTAGCACTTGGATGGGAGACCAGCAACAAATATCAGGTGCTGTAGATTACACTTCAGAAGAAGGAACTGGCAAAACCAACTCTTGAGTATTCTTTGCCTAAGAAAACACTATGAAATTTCATAGGGTTGCCATAAGTTGATAGGCAACTTGAAGACACACACACACACAATTCTATTAGCCCCTGTTGCATTACTCTCTAAAACAATGTCCCCAGGCCAGCTATATGTTAACATAACAAACAGCTTCAATCCTGTCATATCAACGAATCTTTTGTGTGCAGTACTCTTAATATAGAGTGTTCCATAAAATGAAGCCAATCCTAGTCCGTGTGTAACTTTTCCTTCTATTGTGGCTTGGTTTATTTCATTCACTTCAGCAGTCTCTTGGCTCTTCAAATGAACATGACCTAACATAACTTTTTATACACATATGTAAGTTGATCATTGCCCAGAGAATGCTATCTATGTATTTGGCATGTCTTATGTTTGGAAAATGAATCCTAGGAGCTGTGCTGAAATTTGTAACCCAAGAGCCCAAGGTGGATCATTAGAGCAGATGCGCCTTGGATTATACATATATCATAATCCAGTTATGCCTGGGCTAGATGAGAAGGTGAAGCCTATACTTAAAAACTGTTAAATGTGCTATTAACAATAGTTAGATACTCAGATTTTGGGAAGAAAAACTGTAGATCACATGATAATAAATTTCATTTGGAATGCCTGACGCATATAGGAACTATGAAAAAAAAAAGATTTATTAACTTATTACACTAGAATGACAATAAGGGACTTTGCAGTTTACATTAATAGATAACTTTCAGTAAGTCTGTAACTATGCTATATGTGTTAACAGATTAAAGTAAACTGCACACTGTGGGAAGCTAGCTAATAAGTTGCCCAACTCATTTATCATATGTGGGAAAACACAGTACCCTTGCAAATAGGTAAACTTCTTTGTCATGTTTTAACTGAGTTTGGTACAATGAGGACAGCTGCCTCATTTCATGAATGAAACAATCAATATGTTCTGTTGTGTTTGAATTGTGAAACCTTGGTGGGATGTATCCATTTAACCTTATCAATAGTGATGATAAAGGAAAGGTGGCTTTATTGAAACACTTTCACACGCAAAGTGACATGCTTTTCATTAGCAATGCAACATTGTATGTTAGAGGCTGTCATTATAGCTCATTTGAGTTAATGGCCTGGATAATTCTCATGCTTGTTTGAAACACAGTCATCGGGGATAAGCATATCTGGCTTTATTTCCAGAGACTTAGCTCTTGGGATTACATCACATGCTTACTTCAGTTTGTCAGTAGTAAAGATTTGATTTCATACTATGTGGGTGCAAACATAATGCTGAATGGGTAAGAAGCAAAGGACAATTACCAGTAAACAAGAGCTTTAATTGTTCTCTGCCACCATAAAGCTTACAAGTGCTTAGAAATAAGCAGACTTAGTTCATCCAAAATCCAGGGAAGCTCGTCACATGCTTCGGACATGTAACTCTAAGGAAAGCAGAATAAAAACTTTGAAAGAAAGAAAGACCACCATAAATTTACCAAAATAACTTTGTCTTTTCTCTTTGCTTGAATGAGATCCTTGGGCAAAACAAGCTTATTATTTATTGCCGCTCAGCTGTTCATCTTAAATGAAATGGAATACTTTTGAGAAGTTGGATAGCCCCTCTAATTCTGTGTCACTAGAGTTGTTGAGAGATAGAAACACTTTGGTAATCCATCCCCCTCCATGGCACACATCATAATTTAGAGTTGTCAGTAAAATCAGCCATGTAAGCCTTCACCTGCAATGCATAGTCCACTTACTCTTGAGTAGTCTTTGAGTAATTCTATAAGCTTCAGTGGAACTGTCATCAATAGACTGCAATTCCAATGGATAATACACTTTATGTGATTCACTCTAAAGTAAAAGCAATATTTATATCCATTTTAGGCCACTTTGGATATATTGTTCATGCCACTTGTTAATCTGTGGCAAGCAGCGAGTCCTGAGTCTTAAAGGAGAGGTTTGTTGCATAATAATACTGGTGTTATTCTACAGAAATCAATTAAGACTTCAGCAAATCTCTATGACATTTGAATCTCCACAGCATTTTAAAATACTGAGAGTTGGTTTCAGCCTTCCTTGACTAGCTAAGAACAGCAACAACAACCATGTAAAGATAAAAATTCTGGAATTGCCCATTGCAGGTAGTATGGCCATGAGAACTTTATTTAAGGCCTTGGAAACTAGGCCTTGAGAGAAGGGAAGAAGGAATCAGTTCAAGAGTCCCAGAGTAAAGAGAAAAGTTTTAACAATTAAGAGTTCTAATTCTCAGCTTCTTGACAGACTATCAGTTTAAGGTCACATTTTTCATTGTGTATTTTTTAAAAGAAAATCTTTTTAGTGGTATAATATACTAAAAATATAACAGCAGATTTACATGTAGAAATATAAAAAAACTATATAACAAATTAAGTCAATAGCGTTTAGCCCATTAATTTATTTGGCAATGAAAAGAAAGTTATCTAAAGTTTAGAAATAAGTAAGCAGGTATGTCAAAAGTTACCACCATTCTGCTTTGGGGAACAGCTGTTTCACTGTTATCTCTGTCTCTTATATTTCTTTTTGCCCTTTTCAGGCGCAATGTACTGAGCTTGTCTTCAGGAATTGATGACCCTGGTGTTGTCAAATGGGACCTGGCTCTTTGCCTCCTCCTTATTTGGGTTATATGTTTCTTTTGCATTTGGAAAGGTGTGAAGTCCACTGGGAAAGTAAGTGTTGATTGCTTCTGTTATACTAATGATGACTGTCTTAAACATCGGCTCTAACCAGCTTAAAGACCATCATTTTCAATCAATTAATCTATAATTTTTAGAATTATAAAACTGTTTAAGATAACTATTTAAATTAATTATTAACAGTTTCATTCATCATCTTGATGGTATAAATCAACTGCCAAATAATGGCAGAGTTTTACTATGGGGCTAAAATAGCATTGAGCTGTCTCCAGGTCTGTTAAAACAGGAAGTTCAGAAACCAAGATTGAACAGTTTTGCACCCACATCAAATCTCAGGTCTAGTATTACACCCTTATATTGTTAGCAAGTCCCACTGTCATTTTCAACTTTTCAGCTTATTCCTTGCTTATCAAGTATTATTATTTAGCTTCTTTTGTGAATTCAGCTCAGCCCATTGAGAACCTAGGGGGAAAATCAAGAAGTCTATAAAAATCTGGCTTCCATGTTATTCTAATTCTTCCAGCTTCACAGTTGTTGAACTGTGGATCAGCTGTGTCCAGTTGTGGATTCCATGGCCTGCTTTTTTCTTTCATTTTTATTGCTGAACAACATTATTTCATTGTCTGCTTTTGTCAGCAGGATCAATATACTTCTGCAAGATTAAGTTTTACCTAGTGGTAATATTTTGATCATGGTCAAATGTCTCTTAATTTTAAACATACACAAAAGAGTGAAGTACAATAATTCCATGTTCATTGCTCAAGAATGTGATGTGTAGTAATCAGGATTATTGTAAATATACAAAAGTACCTGGATAGTTATCTCTCTGACCTTCACTTCATTATGGGTTGAAAAACTTCATGAAAACAACAACAACATATTTTAAAAGCAATTTTTCAGAGCTTCTTTCAGAGCTTGGAAAAGTTACTCCTGGACTACTTGCTAAACAACTCTTGACAGTTTCCATCCAGCAGGACTATGGGACTCATAGTCCAAAAAAGTAACTTCTCCTAGACTGTAATGTTCCTTAACTTAAAGAAAAAGAAGCTGCTTTCATATCTTAGTGTTAGTGCTTGCCTGACATGTTTCTTACATGTTAATGCCTATTAACATAATTTGCTGGGTTCACTACATTTGAAATAATTTCTCAATAACAATCGGGATGAAAGACTAATTAAGTTTTGAAGTGGAATTTGCTAACAGGTAAGGCTGCAATCCTATATACATTTATCTGGGAGTAATTTTCACTGAACATTTTAGGGCTTACTTCTGAGTAAACATTCATAAATCTGTAGTATTAGAATGGGATGGAATCCAGTTATGTCCTCTACCATAAGTGGAAATTTCATCCTTTCCCTCTCCCCTTGAAGTCCTCTGTGTCAGGAAAAACTTTCTCCAGAAGGTTTCCCAATTCTCTGGACCAGGTATTAAGGGCTCATGGAGGTTGCAAGAGGGAGAGGAGATAGATCACCAGTTCTGAAGAAGTAATAGGATCCAACAGATACACCCCACTGGCTCCTGGCCAGGTGTTTATGATGAAACTCTTACTTAGTGGCAATTACAAATTAATAACATGTCCACATAGTCTATGTATTGTACTTTTACATCTTCATTTTCATGTAGAAATGTAATAAAGACAGGGCTAAATTAAAAAGCAGGATGGAAGATCTGAAGCATGGGAGGATTCAGGAGAGATTTCAAGACTATCTTTTATGTCACATTTTGAAAATGAGTATACCTGTCTGATTTTCCTGAAGAAAGGCAGGAAATTACACAAAAAAGCTCATGTAGCTACATACTCTGCCTTTAGAGATCTGAGTGGCTGCAGGAGTTGTTATGGTGCAGCAGACTTTGATATCTGCCTGTTAACCTCCTGAGGTTCACTTAAAAGGCAGGAAGATGCTTCTCAAGAGCTTTCATCTGGCTAAACCAATTTCATGGAGACAAAACTATATTAAACAAAGAAGCAGGACTGTGATTGCCAGATGGAATTATCTGAATTTATTAGGAGAAGAAAGGAAATAAATAAATAAAGCCCATCTGTGGTGGCAAGCTACCATAGATTTCCAAAAGTCATGTATGTGCTCGGTTTGTTGGGACATACATCCAGTAAAAGTTAAGGGGTACAATCCTCCTTGTTGGATAAACATGGGTGCTGTTTAGAGGATCTGCTGGGACACTGAATATTGAACACCAAGGGCAGATAGGGACAGAAGAGTTAAATGGGGGTAAAATTTACTGTAACCTCAAAAGTCCAGGCTTATAGAAGTTAAAAGTTTAGCTTTTTATTGATAAAAGCAGTAATTTACCCCTTGCGTTTATTTTATAATTAGGTTGTGTACATAACAGCAACGTTTCCATTCATCATGCTTTTAGTACTGTTAATTCGTGGTGTCACTTTACCTGGAGCTGCAGAAGGCATCAAGTTTTATCTTTACCCTGACATCACTCGTCTGTCAGATCCACAGGTGGGTTACTAGAAACTGGAAGTGTTTCCTGTCTTTTAGAACAAAATGTGAGGAGGGTATTGGGATGATTGCACAATAGATTTTCTCATAGTTTTAAGCAACCAAAACAGAATTGAAGATGAAATCCCCCCCATCTTGTCAAAAAGGATATCATTGTTAATGTGTTAATATATTTTCCATGTGTGTATATCTTTTTATATCAGAAGGATTCTGAGGCTTGTAGACTCTGTCCAAATATAGCATCTCAGCTTTTTTGTTGATAGTAGGCTGTGGACAAGGTAAGGGAGATAACTTTTGCTTCAGTCTTTAGTTCTTAAAGGCGTCAAAGTTATGGAGCAGCAAGGAGAACGGTAAGAAGCATCTGTAAGTATTTGTAACTGTCCGTGTCACATGGAAACTTTTGGGGAGAGGGCAGTTACAGACTTAAAATAAATAAATAAAAAATTCTCTTTGTTGAAACCTCCTGTCATTTAAATGCTTGGAAGTTACCACCTTTAGTAAGTTGCAGCCGTCTCTCTCTTCTCCCTCCCTGCCTCCCTTTCCCTGTAATATCAAAGTACCAAGTAAGACTGCTTTAGCCCTCTTTTATGTTGGAGAAATGCACAATGTATAGTAATGTCTAGCTTTTCCCCCTTTCACAACCTTCATGCTTTTTTCAAGCTTTTTTCTGTCAGTCTAAGCCAGGAATAGTCAACTGTGGCTATTTGCTTGTTGCTGGACAGCAGCTCCCAGAAGCCCTACCCTAGATAGCCAGTGGCAAGAGATAATGGACACTGTAATCTAACAGAATCTAGCAAGCCACAGTTACCTATCCTTGGTCTAAGCAGACCAGAGCACGTAGTTATATATCATTATAACAGCCAATATATGAAGGGGAGGGAGGAGACTAGCATTACTCACTCTCTGTCATTCCGTTCTTCTTTCCTACCTACCTTCCTAATAAGAAGTCTGGGATCCTTAAACTGTTATATTGAATGTAACCTCATTTTGAATGTATATGAGTCTGCTGGTTATGCAACAAACAGTGACTTCACCTGTGCAACGCTCTGTTGTTTTATTGACCATGTTTGCCACAATGTTGTAATACGGCACTGATGCAGGGTGATGTTTTTAGTAATTGCTAAAATTATTCCTAATAAGGTTATTTTGAATAGATTTTTGCTGTTGTTATGTCGGTGGGATGGGGAAACGCTTATGGTTTATAAAATTTTGTATCAGCATTAGAAGATAGTTAGAACTGGTGCAGGATGCCATATTCTAACCATGTCTTCTTTCATGTTATCTTTAGGTCTGGATAGATGCCGGCACACAGATCTTCTTTTCCTATGCAATCTGCTTAGGTGCAATGACTTCCTTGGGGAGCTACAATAAATACAAATACAACTGCTATAGGCAAGTGTCCTACCAAAGGGGTTTAGTGTGTTAGCTTATTGATGTGTAGGGAACCGTGGGGGTCAATTTTTTTCTTCAATTAACTTCCTCCATGACATATGTGTGACTTAGGGACTGTTTGCTGCTGGGATGCCTGAACAGTGGTACCAGTTTTGTGTCTGGCTTCGCAATTTTTTCCGTCCTGGGCTTCATGGCACAAGAGCAAGGGGTGGACATTGCTGATGTGGCAGAGTCAGGTACGATGGTGTTGGTGGCAGTGATGGTGGGCACTGCCACCCAGTGTGTGAGCAAAGTACTACAAACTAAATCAGTCCAAAAAAAAAAAAGGAACAAACAAACAAAAAGGAGACAGATTCTGACAATCAAAAAAAATACTCTGTACATCAGGAAAGAAAAATATAATTTATTCCATTGAGCGTTGAAAGTTTAACTTACAGATTTTCAAAGTGTGCTGAAATATAAAATGGACTTGAACTTAAACGCTCAAAACCTGAGTCAAAAATATATGAGATGTGAATAATCATATAACCTCTTGTGGTTACTCTCCCCTTGCTTCAGTCAAAATACTAGTAGGCATGTTTTCTGGAACCTTCATAGACCCACCATGTGAGATGAGAGCTGTGCTAGAAAATACCTGCTCCCCCCACCCTGATCTATAGTCTAGTGTAGAGTCTTGATGGAAGTCATGCTATCTGTAATAAGGCTATTTAGAAACTTGGATGGGGTTACTGGAAGGAGAGATCAAGCTCCCAGCATATCCTTGAAATCCTACTTGTGCATGAAAGAGTCTTCAAACCAGCTGGCCCCCTCATTGTGCACTGGATTGTATGCATGTGCCTTGAGCCATGCACCACACATTACTATTTTCAGGCAACAAACTGAACCCTGCCCCCAAACATAGGGATTTTTGTGTCTTTTCTTGTCCTTGTGAAATATATAGATAATCCCGAGCTTCATGTAGGCTGAAAGGATAACAGCTGAGATCCCACATCATTTACTTAGTTATGAATGTGTAACTAAGTATTGTCTCCTGGCCTGACCCACCAACACCTACCTTAACACCCAGCCACTTCTCCAGTGCAGCAGGATGACATTTCCAGAACCCGCCAGCCAGCCATCTGCAGTGTGACAAGTAACTGTGATAGGGGTCCTGGTTCTGGCTGTTGCACTGGAGTTTGGTGGAGGTAGGGAGCTGGAAATGCCATGCTGCTGTGGCCAGAAGAGGCCTCCATTGTTCAGAGTGGCTCCTTTGAGTTCAGGGTGAGATCTGAGAGGCATTTATGATTGTGGTAACAGTGCCATGACTTTTAAAACATAGTATAACTATGTTTATAGCTCTAGGTTATGAATCTGTAACTACAATATAGAATTCCAGTCAGTATATATCCCTAGGCCTGTTATTTTTGAATAAACCATACTAGCCATTTTCTAGGCTATGCTGGTATCAACTGGTCACTTGAGCCAACTCCAAGTTCTTTTTGCCTTTGTAGATTAGATGTTTAGATATACAGGCAGCTCAGTTTACTGCAGTCTATATGGATGAATTGAAATCTAAGACTGGCTGTCAGCAATTTTAGGAAGTAATTGAAACAGCTGGTAAGAAAGTGTTATTTGTAATCCCAGAAGTTTCTCCTGACCAAAACTCCCAAGTTGCACAATTTATTTTCTTCTTGTGAGTGCAGACTTAGGAAAGTCTAAGTGTATATCCACACACTACGCAATTAAAGCCATTTAATATCATTTTAATTGACAGTACTTTCCTATAGAGTCATAGGATTTGTAGTTTTATGAGGCACTTGGAATTTCTCTACCAGAGAGCTCTAGTGCAGTAGTTCAGGGAAGTACACTAGAGAATTCTAAGCACTTCGCTACACTACAAATCCCAGGATTACATAGGAAGGTGGTATGGCTGTTAAAATGATATCAAAGCACTTCACAATTTTGCAGTGTTAATACACGCTAGGGGACAGCTTGAAAAGGCAAGAAATATAAAACAGCATTGAGCATGAAGTCATGAAAATGCTGTTGCCTGGTTGTAATGTACACCTAAAGCTGTAAATTTAGAGTACTCAGGAAAGTGTTCTGTGGGGATAGCAAGCACTGTAGTTTTCAATGGAGCTTAGGAAAGATACTTTTTTAGTACAAATCCCAGAATCGCCTAGCTAACAAAAAGTAACATTTCCAAGCTCAGATGTCCATGATATATTTTTGCATTCCCCATATTCAGTAGGTTGGCTTTTCTCCCCCACATTGCCATTTTAATGATGTTGAGCAATGCCAGTGAAGATTTTATATTTTCCCTGTGATTTCATCTTTGCTGCGTTTTTTTTTAATATAAATTTACAATTTGGGGCAGAGTTCTGGAGGCAGAGGAAGAAAATTGAGATAGCTGGGAGTAGCTGTAAATATAACTGTTGGTGCATAAACTTGCATAATTAGAATCCAAACTATTATGGGCACAAGCCAACAAAGAGTTCATGTCACCTAACCCTGCTGATTTCAGTTTGCTCATGCATGCTTAAGGCTATAATCCTATGAATTCTTTCCTGGGAGTAAGCCACATTAAACACAGTAAGACTTACTTCTATGCACCATTGCTTGGTACTTGGTCCTGGTGAAGCACTACAATCACTGAAACTACATTTTGCTTGCCTTATTCATTCCTCCAGTTGAGGGCAAGGTTTGGAAAGGTTACAAGCCCAGTCATAACTATATTAACTCAAAAGTCAACCCCTTTGAATTCACTGGGGTATATTTACTAGTATATATTAGCAAATATATCAGCTTAAGTAATGTTGTGAATAAACAAACATATTTATTGTTTATGAAATAGTTGGCCTGATTGAATACCAGCAGCCTTTTGGGAGAGAATGGTAGACAATGGGCCACTGGAGAGACAAATCCAAGACATAAGTACTTTCTGGCTGTGACCCAATTCTGTATATATGAAATAGTTCTAGTTTTACCTAGGATCTTTTCAGAAAGGTAAAGTCCTTTTAGGAAATTGTTTGGGAGAGAAGAGGAGGAGGTAGGACCACATTCACTTCTCTCCTTGCCTTCTGAAGAACTGATTTATGAGATCTTCACTTTTTAAAGAATTCCACCCATGCCATCTCACCTGTTGGGTCAGATAAGGGAATGATGTGCTTAAGACTCATTTGCACAAGGGGTTCCTCATCTAGCTAAGGATGTTTATAGTGGATGTAACTTTAAATATGTCCCACATTAGCTGGGTTGTGCCAAAGAAAGTTAGTTGCATTTCATTTCCATTGAATTTAGTGGAACATGATTGTCCTTAATTGTGTAAGTCCCATGAATTTCAGTGGGGGCATGGATGTCAAACCTTTTTCTGTACCAAAACCATTTAGGAATAGAGTGTTACATGCTTTTATAATTTTCTTGTTTTATTTGCACTTTCTTGTACCACTTTTTAAAATGGAATGGTAAAGGGAAAGTAGCAAAAGCATGAGCAATGAGTGATCCAGTGCTAATAATCAGATAACATATTCCTGTTGTACTAAGGTAGGAAAAAAACAGCAACCAAAAGGGTGTTCTAATCTGGCTCTGGAACTTTCCAGCACTTGGAAGTACTTTCTCTAAAGCAAAGGCTTGTATGGAAAGTGTTGATACAACATTTCTTTTTCACATTCAAAAGTTGTTTAGGTGGCACTGATATAAAACAAGAATTATCTCCCTGTAGTGTATTAATGTTATGCACTGTAGAAATGAGCTTGGATTTGGTGCTTAGCCAGTCGGCCTCAGTATAATCTGTCAGTGACTTTGTCATTACTAATCCTAGCTGGGGGAGACTGAACATGTTTTTAGCATTAATGGACAAGGGTTGTTATTTTGTACTGCAGATGAATGTTCTTTAATGGCTATGTTAAACAGCTGCAAATGAATTTATTATGGCCATTAACTGGGGTAAGCTATTAACATAATACAGCTATAATGCTACTAAGGAAGGGCCAATGACTGACCTGAATTTAATCAATTATTTTAGTAGAAACTCTTAGGCCACTTCCTTTGTTGCAGTCTGCAAATAATATTTTTTTTACACTGATAGAACTCAGGAGGTTCACACCAGCACAGAATCTAGCCTGCTGGGTGCAAACCCAAACCCTAGAATGGGTGGGCTTGCTCTGGAGTCCAGAGGCCTGCACCACTGAATTTAGGGCTCTCATTTCTCTAGATACTTGAAAAAATTTAGCAGGTTGCTTTTGGGTCTGGAAACAAATGGTTTTTTCACATTAAAAATGTAGGTTTTTTTCCAGCCCCAGACCAACTTTGGGCGCTGAAAATATTTGGGGGATTATCAGGGCCTTTGAAGGGCTTGTGGGGGGTCCTGAGGGCTGCAGTGGACCCCCAAGGCCTGCATAATTTCTGCCCCTGCCATGGACTATGCTTTATGGGTTTTGCTTGTACAGGTGTGGCTTGCTGCGTTTTTTAAAATCTAAGGTGAAATTGGAGCATAGCATTTTCCTCTCTGTTCTTAATGACAACAGGAATCAGTGTTTCTGTAATTCCATCTCAATTACTCCGAAAGCCACTGTTCTATCTTACTCTCTTTCTGAATGATGTCTGCAGAGTTGACCTATTCTTAGCATGCTTGATGCAGATGGTGAGGCTGTCAATGGATAACCAATGGCTTTTGGATTTGATTATTGAAGTTCCTGTTTTAATCATGCATGCTTCTTTGTCAGATAAAGGATCTGAGTGAATTCCATTCTGGAATCTTCAGTTGGGTTTGGGTTTATCTGAACGGAACCAAGCATCCATGTTGGGGAGGAGGGGTTTTTGATTGAAGAATGAATAGCTTACTTACTTTATCTTCTCCCTTTGCCCCCTTCCCTTTTTTCTCTTTTTATTCCTCTAGGTCCAGGACTGGCCTTTATTGCCTACCCAAAAGCTGTGTCCATGATGCCACTCCCAACTTTTTGGGCTATCCTGTTTTTTATTATGCTTCTGTTGCTTGGCCTGGACAGCCAGGTGAGTAGTCCATACCACAAACATGGAAGAAGTGTGTAATAAAAACCTGTACTAAATCGGTACTTATTTCTGTTCTAGGAAAAATATATCATAAAGGTTACAAACAATCCCAAAAGGATGCTTATATTTCTAGCTGGACAGGAATGTTCTTCATTGTCTGGCATAGAGATCCAAGGAATTTTATAGACCTTACAGTTTCAGTATCTCCTGTTGATGAGAAGAATACAGTATGTTTGGCAACATACTGTATGCACTCTTGCTTACAAATCAAGAGAAGCAAAATATAATAATCTCACTGCCACAATATAATATACCCAAGGACTTCAAGAGTTGAACTGTGTTATCACAATTTAGGACAAGGGGATTTTTCAGAATTTAGAGTGTTTCTGTTAATTTGTTTAAATTAGTCGATGACACTATAATATGTATCTTTCTTCTGTATGGGCAAAATCTTTTGACCTCCTGGGGCTTCATTTCCTTTAGGCTAATCTTCCAGGGGTCTCTTGTCACCAGGCGGGTGGATAGGACCAAAGGTGGGTAGGACCAAATTCACATACACACCTGCATCCACATACTCCCCTCATTCTCACACAACACATAATGCACTTCCTGTTCTCATCTCATTAATCAACTTCCCTTCTTCATGATCTCTCCTTCCCACCTACCCCCATTTCTGGCTGTTCAGGTAACTGAAATAATTGCTAAAGAAAGAGCTGCTCTAAGCTTCGATCCTTGCCTTTCTCAAGGGAACAGGTTTCAAGGAGGAGTAAAGGCTTTGGCCTTGCCATTTAGCGTGCCTGATCAGAAGAGCTTAGTGGGCAGCAACCTAACTGAGTCTCCCATGCAGGTCAGATCCAGGTTATACCCTAACATGCTAAGGGTAAAAAAATTGACTTACTTCTATTGCAGTAACTTACTTAGAGAGCCAGTGTGCTGCAGTGGTCTGAGTATTGGACCAGGGCCCTGGGAAACCAGGGTTCCAATTCCCCCTCTTCCACAGAAACCCACTGGATTACTCCTGGGCAAGTTACAATGTCTCAGCCTCTATTCAAACCCCCTCTAAATAAATCATCTCACACCTTTGGCAAACATCCCTGCTGTACTTCCTGCCTTTTCTCCATTTAACTCTTACCTTTGTATGACACAACGAATGTAGACAGACACAAGACAGAATGAAGGCAAAATCCAAGGTGGGGAGGAGGCTGTAGGGAAAAATTGCAAAAGCCCATATGGAGCCTACTAAGCTGATGTTGTTCTTTCTTCTCCTTAATCAGCCCCTTGCAATTAAATGGTTGTTTTACTTAATCAGTGGGTTTTGACATATGCTAATCAATGTCACCATATGCACTGTTTTGCAGTGTATGAAGCAGCTAATTAGGTTATTCAGTAACCTTGTATCTAATTAAAGGAGAAACACGGCCACCCTTTGGAACTTACTTTTTGAGGGGGTGAGCACTCTCGCATGTGTTGCCTTTCAATTTCCTAAGGTCTTTCAGAGTTCAGCATTCTTGAAAATTAAGGATTAATATCTTCTGAAACTAGTGGAAAAGTTGGTTTCTGCATAGCTGGACTAATTGTGCAGTACACATTGTTGTAATTCCCTGAGGAAACTGAGACTGTGCTTCCACCCTACCAAGACACAAAGAAATGTGCATGACAAAAAGAAATCTGTTAATAATTTCTAGACAAATGCTAAATTGCATAGTTGTACTGTTTGTTTGTTTTTTAAGATGGCTTAAGATTTTAAACTAACAAGCTCCTGGTTATTCGTTGGGAAAGTGGCTTTAATGTTAAATAAATCTACTTGACAGGGGCAGAAAGTTTACTGAATTCAAAACCTCTCATGAATGGAGATTAGTGGAGTTTTCCCTCTGGTTGTTACTCACTTGATCTCTTAAATTGGCAAAGCATTGCATTTGTTCTAAATGGCTCTTTAGTGCTTAATCTTTGAACTCCAGTGAGCGACTTTTAATCACTTCCAAATTGAATGTTAAAACATGCTCAGAGCTGTGGTTCTGCAACCAAGTACTTATGTAAATTGAAGGTTGCCTGGTAATTTTAAGTCATTTCTCACTGTGTAGAATAATTAAAACTAATTGGAGCACTTAATGTTTTGTTTGCTTTTGGAGAGTTGTCAAGGGGGATTTTGGAATGCTAGAGCAGCTTAGGAGCAAACTGGACTACATGTTACATTGCAACGGAAAAAAGAAAAACAGAACACTTTCATATAAGTGTTGAGGAACAATTTTAATCAAATACATTAAAGGTTAGCCATATACAGCTAGGTACTTATATAGTTCCTGTTCATTAACAGAACAAATATGATGTTTAGGATGTGTAAAATTCCATGTTAAATAGAATTGGAGGAAAATTTATAAGACATGGAATATTGCTAACACATAGAAGCATTTCACATATTTCTAGATGTCATACTTGATATTTTATAGTAGAATGTGTTCACTGACACCCTGGAGAAAAGAACTGGTTCTAAGGTGATACAGAATAAGTTTCTTCAAGTGATGGGTACTTTGTGATGGCTCTTACAGAAACATAGGTTATTTCTTGACATAATCATCCATAAATCCTCAAGTGATGAATGTAGATGAATAGATAAATAATTCCAGAGACCATCACTTACCTAGCAAGAATTCTTGAAATATGGAACTTAAATTGATCAGTATCATATCTTATAGTAAATAATGAATCATCCATGAATCAGAGGAAGAGAAAACAAGATTTGGCCACATTATGTCTTGATGCTTTATACAAGCCACTCTGGACTGCTTTATCACAGTGTTATGGATTTTTTTAATATAATTTTTATTGAAATTTTGAATACAGAATAACCCCCCCCCCCCTTCTAAGCATCTTTTTTCCAGTTGAATCTGAGGCCATTTCCACACGGGGTATTTAAAATGGTGCAGTGCGTCCTCCATGGAGGACATCTGCACCTTGGAGCGGACTGGGTTCAGACCACTTACCGTAGATCCGCACCTCAATCTGCTCCAGAATGACCCCAAGTGGTCCTCCAGCGTGCTTTTCAAAGACCTGATTTTTCCAGTCTTTCAAAAGCACGGAGCGCGCCACTGTGAGCCTGCTCCCTTGTGCAGATTCGCAGGCTCGCACCAATGCGAGCCTGCAATCTGCCAAGGGTGGGCTTTAGGCTGGTGAGCTTCACCGGTTGGTCAAAACCCACGACCAATCGGAAGCTGCCATTTTGGACACCGGAGCAGTGCGAAGTGATGACCACACACTGCTCCTCCTTACCCCGGACCGGACCGCCAGAAGATCCGGTAAGTAGCGGCGCGAGGCAGTTCCTTCACCCCGTGCGGAAATGGCCTGAGTTTACATTCCATACATATGTTGTTTCTATTTAACAAACAATACACTATTACTTTTAACATTGTTACATTACAACTTGTACTTTATCTTTTACAACATTAGTTTACCTTATCCACCTTCTCAGCAATCTTTCTTTATTTCTTCCCTTTCGTATTCTTTTATCTAATTCATCACTTCTTGCCATTCTCTTTCAAAGCTCTGGATTGGCTTATTTAAGTGAGAAAGTTAACTTTTCTATCACTACCATATCCAAGGCTTTTAATTTCCATTCTTTTATATTGATATAATTTCTTTCTTTCCAACGTTGAGCATTTGTCAGTCTTGCAGCAGTTATTGCATAGTTTTATGGAATTTTAAGTTTTATATTATAAACCAATATATCGTTATAGTGCCTTTTAATATGGATTCATAAACATTTATTTATTTTTTGTATTTATAACATTTCACATGACTAAATTTAGAGGGTGTATTACTATGAGAATAAAAGCAAATTTAAAATACCTATAACAAAACTAATCCACTGTAAAACATATAGAATTCACAATCCTGTATGTCCCAGTGTAGCATAGTAGTCCTGCATGCAGAGCAGCATTACCATTCATCAACCCCTAGAGTAATCATAGAGTCATGGCAGCACTCTCCTAGCCACTCCATGCCTGGTGACGGCTGTGGGGGATCGTAGAAGCATCTGGCTGTGTCCCTGTAGTCAGAAGTGAATTTATTATTGCTGAGGTCTAATGATATTCTCTGGAGCTCTCTGCAGATTATGTAATCATTTTGCATTCTCACCAGGCACGAAATGGCTGGAGGGGGCTGCAGCCAGTCTACAATAGGCCTACAGGGGCTTTGCCTGGTATAATGTAGAAGGAAGAAGGGAATACCAGCTTCTGCTTTGACCAAAAAAAGAAGGAAAAAACCACACCAGAAGCATAAGGTTGACTTACATGTATACTCACATGTAATATCTAAAGAATGCCAGCCAAAACAAATTGGAACAGTTAAAATAGAAAAGTTTTCACTTGGTGCCAAAATGATATACATAGGTGCCAGGAGACCTCTTCTGGAGAAAGCATGCCATAATCTAGATGCCACACTGTAAACACACATTCCCAGATACTGCCTACTGGACCATATGTGATGGAGGCTTTGTAGAATAAGTAAAATTAAGAAAGCCCTCATAAGTAAGTATTTATGAAGATAGGGGTCCTTCAGGTACTCTGGTTCCAAGTCCTGCAGGTCAATAAAAGTCAGTATCAGCACTTAAAATCTGGCCCAAAATGATATAGGCCCCAGTGCAGTTGACAATGCCAACTCCTGTAGCCCCTCCACATTCGCAAAGGTTAGGGGCACAGAACCCTCGTGAAAGTGGAAAAATCACTAATAACTCCAACCCTCACGATTCCCCTCCAGAGCTCCCCTCCGTTCCTTTGCCTCTGGCCCCAGCACGGGAGAAGAAAGACACAGCAAAGGGCTTACCAGTACTTTCCGTCAGAGAGAGAAGAGCACAGCTCTTCCCTTCTAGTTACTTCCAGTGGCCATCTTGAAAAGGGAGGGGCAAGAGCAAAGAGAGCACCTGACCAATCAGCAGCCACTACACAGCAGAAAGTGCAGCCGCGTGGGGGGAGTGGGGACACACCTCCAGCAGTGGGAGGGGGGCTTTGCTCACCCAAAAAGAAAAAAAAACCCTTCCTTTTTAGAGGAAGGACTGTATTTTGCAACCAGTCTCAGTTAACAGTCTTCAAGCTGTATTCTCAACTGAGGTTTCTGGGCCATCATCAGAGGCCTTCCCACCTATAATGTACTGCAGTACTTCAGCAGCAATTAAAGCATTAAAAATAAAATTTAAAAAAATATATAGAAGCATGAAAATAAAAATATCCACAAGTAGCTTTTCTCTTGGCTTCTTTTTACTTATTTTGCTATTTTATTTTTCCCTTTTTTTAAAAAAAATGTTATATCCCCTTGGTGTTTATATTAATATATGATGCTTCATCAGAAAAATGCAAGGACACGATGATTAATATGTATCTTTAGCCCTTTTGATAGTTTAAAGTGAAATGAACCACTTTTACAAACAGACTCACATCTGCAATGTCTGCTGCCCTGAAATTTCCCCTGAGATTTCACCTTAGTTCACGGTACTTGATCCATGGATGTTTGTTTGATCTACATTACAGATCTAAGAGCTAGTCTAAACATAGGATGTATATACACAGTGTTTCTAGTTCTTTCCCAATACAGGACAGGAATTATCGCTCTTTTGAGAGACTCATAAGGAACTCTGTGCTTACATGTACTGTGTCCACACAAGGAAAGATTTCCTTATGAGTGTCAACCAAGTATAAATTTTATAATGTTTTACTAAGAAGTATTTTGTCATGTGGAAAGTCTACAGCATGAAAAGCACTGTATTACACCACCACTGCGACTTCTTTAATATACTAGGCCAGAATCCTCTATGGCAGTTACAAATGCATAATCTAGAATTATGCACTTGTGACTGTTATATACTCATGATCTATACATAGTCCATAGTTTACACAGGGACCATGAAAGTCTCCCAGTCCTTCCTACATACTAGGTAGCAGCAGCTGCGATCGATGGGGGTCTATTCTCCTCTTAATTGGGAAGCAGCTGACTGATGGTGCTGCCCCTATCGCATGAGTGCTCTCCAGAGCAAGAGGAAATTCAAGGACACTGATTCTGCCTGTCACAGAATTGATTTTCCCATCACTCATGAGCATGGGTGTAAATGGCAGTCAGTTGTTTCCTGAGCAACAGGGCAACACATTGTAGATTGCAGCAGCTGCTTCCCAGTAAGTGGGATTAGGGGTGGGGTGAGGCTGAAATTCAACAGGATAGCACCCAAACTATGGTACTATATATATGTACATCTCATATAGGATTCCAGCCTAGTTTCTTTCTCCTTTAACCCATGAATCTTACAAGTAATAAACAATGCCAAATATAAGGTAGGCTTACAGTGGGCCTGTGGTATCCACTAGGGTTTGGTTCCAGGACCGCCATGGATACCAAAGTTCATGGATGCTCAAGTCCCATTACATACAGTGGTGTAGTAAAATGGTGTCCTTTATATAAAATGGCAAAATCAAAGCTTGTTTTTTGGATTTTTTTTAGAAATATTTTCAAACCATGCTTGGTTGAATCTGTGGATACAGAATGTGCATATATAAGCAACGTAGAAGAGGGAAAAGGCCCAAACTAAATCTCACCCACATGACATAACTTTGACTTGCTGAAACATTAAGCAAGATAGCACATCTGACTTTCTTGACTAAGAATGCCAACATGGTTGCCAAGGAGTACTTTTTATAAAAGAATGAATGTATGTGTGGCATTAGTTCCAATGGGTCTTTTTTCTTGTTCTTTTCTCTCCAGTTTGTTGAAGTTGAAGGACAGATCACATCTTTAGTTGATCTGTACCCATCCTTCCTAAGGAAGGGTTACCGACGGGAAATCTTCATTGCTATACTATGTTTCCTCAGCTATCTTCTGGGACTATCTATGGTGACTGAAGTAAGTGAGACTGGCTGATGCCTCTTTGCTTTGCAGGTGTCGGTGTGTGTTGACATGAATCCATTCTGTGAAGTCAAAATGGCACAGTGTGAGAGGGAAGCTCAGTGGTAGGCCAGATAAAGTGTGTGTAGAAGGTCCAAGATTCAGTTCTTGGCATCACTAGGTGACTTGAAAAACTTCTTTTGCTTGAGAATTTGGAAAGCTACTGTAGCAGGACAGAGAAGACAGTAACAGGCTAGGTGGGCAGATAGTCTAAACAGCAGGTTCCCAAGAGAACTACTCAGTGCCTCATTCTGTAAAAATAACAGAAAAACTCTCAGTAGAGACCTCATGTTTGTCTGTACAGGATGCCAGAGTTGGCCCGTGTCAGTTTGAGGCCTCTATTGTTAATCACCTTTTAATCCAGCACTGCATTATCCTAAGGCTATCCGTCTAACAGTAGAGGTACCTGTTACACAGAATTTTTTTAACCATTAATATATTAGAGATTATTTTCTGTTATGCTGTAGATCTAGCTGAAACAAAGCTAGTTGAAGGTAAAACAAACAGGAAATTATATTTCAGTAATGAATTCTTCTAAAGGATGGCAGAAAACTGTAGAAAACATTATGCAGGAAAGAAAAAGAAATATGTCAGATTATCATTAGGAAATTCCTTTGTGGGCTCTGCTACAATTTTTGCTCTTCATTTTTTTGCTGTTGAAGACTAATTGTTTTCTTTCATATTTCTATAAATGTCCTAAAATACGACATTTTTGGAAGCAAGTACATACTGAAAGTATTCAGCATTGGAATTAATTAATTTTGGTCAATCATCTCTTTCAAAATGCCCTTTATGTGAGAAATATGTGCAGGTTCTGAAGGGGACTTGGTACACTTACAACCTCCAAACACTGTCTGGCAGCTGTATTTGTGGATGGGTGATTTTCTGCAGAGTGAGTTGTAGATATGAAGGATGGCTATCAAGGTCAGTTTGCTTTTCACACTTATGTTTGTCACTTGTGTATTAATAGTACTCACAATTCTTTTCCTCTTGTGTACTTCTTTTTCAGGGTGGCATGTATGTGTTTCAACTCTTTGACTACTATGCAGCTAGTGGTGTATGCCTTTTGTGGGTTGCATTCTTTGAATGCATTGCTGTAGCCTGGGTTTATGGTGAGTAAGGTGCAAGTTATGACTTCTCTACATGTACATTTTAAAAAAAAAAGCTGCAAAGCCTTGGAAAATGAGAACCGTGGGGACCAGGCCAGAGACCAGAATGTTTCATGTGCAAAAGAACAAAAGAGAGAAAGATAATGTAAAGGCCTAAGTGGGGAATTGTTCCTTGTGATTTGTTCCTTGTGGTCCTACAATTCCTTTAGGAGCTCCAGATCATCTAGGTCCAAAGAGAGCAAGTTCATCACCTTTTTTCCCTTCTATAGGGCCCAAGGGCCAAGATCCTACAACAAGCAGACATAGTGGAATGCTCCACTTGTGCTTGTCTTCCCTCTGCCCTGGAAGGGGCCACTGTGATTGCTGCTTACTGATGGGGAGGGGAGGGCTTTAGAGGGAGGAGAGACAGCCTGTCTCATCTCATTGCAGGGGAAAATGTGAATGTGTTCCTGGATGTCAGTGCAAGCAGTTTATAAGCACATGTGAGTGAATGTTCTTTCAAGGTTTGGGTGGTGTTCTATTCATGTGATATAGATAGGATGCAGGAAACCACATGCCAATGTAGTTACAATGGCAGCCTTTCTTAGCATGTTATAAGACTATAGATGTGCATGTACCATCTCATTTATCCTTGAACATGAAGTGGAATATCACTTTTAACTAGGGATGAAGAATGACAATCAAAAACTGCAACAGCAAACTTTATTTTTTTTTTACTTAGGAGGTAGGATTCGGTCCCGGCCTCAAAATATGGAATAATGGTTGATCCTTTCACAACTAGGGTAGAGTACAGAATCAGACTGGATGGGTGGTGAGCTCCAGGGGGAAAATGATAACAGTTGAAAGAAATTCCTCTCTTTCAGCAGTTTTTCTGGTAGCCATTTTCACATTGGTATATGCATTTGAGTATAGTCTATGCCTGTGTTGACACAAAGCTGGATTAGAACTTCACACAGAGGGCAGCAATGCTTAGTTTGCCTTCACTGTGCAGCCAAATCTGATTAGCTCTGTGATGTCACACTGAGCTTTTGCTGCTTTCACCTCTAATTACCTGTGTTATAAAGTGAAGTAGAAAGAAGAAGTCCCTTTTAAGGATTAAAAAAGTTCCCAGTGGGGCTAAAGGAACCATGCACAAGGCCCAGTACAAAAAAGTGAAACATATGGGTTTTATAGGATGCCTTACACCCTTCTCAAATAAACTTTTCACCTCAAAAATTGGTTACAGTGCTAGAAGCAGGGATTACATCCAAAATAATAGTTTGTTCTCCTCCTGTGCTTGAACTGCAGGCGCTGACAAATTTTATGATGCCATTGAAGATATGATTGGTTACAGGCCTGGTCCCTGGATGAAATGGAGCTGGATTTTAATTACACCAATTCTCTGTGTGGTGGGTATTGAAACACCTTGGCTACAATGTGGTTCAGCACCTTCTTGTACATTGCAGTAAAATGTCCTGTGAAAAATATTTTTTTCTACTTTCTCTGTTTTATCAGTGGAGAACTGAAAGCAGTTGCTGTTAAAGTTATTGAAATGTGACTGGATTGTCCCCATACAATATAGGCATTTTAAGCTGGACTAGGCTATAAACTTGTGCATACTTACTTAGAGGCAAGCCTCACTGAACACAGTAGGTCTGAGTGAGCTTGCATTCAGGTGGATGGCCTGGTACACAAGACTGCACTGCGTTCTTGGTAGATGAAAACAAATCAGCAATGCTATGAATATATCAAGGCTGCCTCTCTTCTTTGTGGTGTCTAGCAACACCACACAGGTTAGATTTGCACACTCCACTGAACACTGTAATTGTTTACACTGGCTACAGAAATAACACTTTTTTAAAAAAAAAACCTGGATGGAAAAAGGATCTGGAGAACAACATTGGAAAAACCTCTTTACAAAATAACTTCAGAAAGCTTCAGGCTAGCACGGTAGAGAAATGATTCTGCATTGTGTGAATTTGTACATGCTCATCTGTGGCAGAATAGCTCCAGGGACACAGGAAGTGGTTAGAAGTGGATACATACAGAAATAGAAAAAAATGACACATATGTAGTTTGTTTGGCGGTAAGCCTCCAGAAATTACTTCTACATTAGGAGGTTCAGAAAACAGTGGTTCAGTGACACCCAGACTTTAAAAAAGAAAGGCTGGCATCCTGTTAGGCAGTTGTATCACTGTAAACCACTTCACAATCATGTAGAGTTGAAGTGTGCTGACACACAGCATTTGTATTCTCAGAACGGGAAGAGAGATGTAGCTGCATCTGTGGGACCATTCTGCAAGTGGAACCACCACAGTGCCATGGGGGTTCCATGGTGCAACAGAACCCCATTGCATATTGGAGAGTCTTGCACAATGCCCTGTCGTGCAACAGGGCCTCTCACTTTGCAGTGGGAAGCCATGCAGGATGCCCTGATACGAATTGTTGGAATCCACAAAAAGGATTGTATGTAATGTCATACAGGTAGATACATCATTGTAAAGTTACAAATCATAGCCTCTGAGGCAAGATCTTGGCCTTATTCTTTTCCGGTTTACAGTTTCCTGTATATAGAGTCTCTATGTAGACAAAGGAATAAAAAGGAGACTTGGTGACATAAGCTACTACATATATATTTTTGGGGACACTGCAGGAGGAGGTGCCTCCCTGAATAACACCTTTTGCCCTGGATGCAAAACAGCAGCCAAGGAACTTGTGGGTTCAGCTCATGTCCCCATCCACTGCTCCACTGTTGGGGAGGAACTTGGTGCACTCCGGCTGCCCTAGAACACTTAGAGAAGAAGGAACAGCTTTACACTGGGGGTGAAGGCTCTTCTTTTTCTCCTGGTGTGCAAAGGCAACTGGGTCATGTCCAGATACACCCTCACATCGGTGGCTGGGGACTTGAAGCTGCACCCACAAGTACTTTGGCCCTGGTACACTCTGTGGAGGAAGTAGAGAAGAAGGAGCAGCTGGCACCACGACCTTAGAGGGTGGAATAATGTTGCTGGTGGAGACTTAACAATCTGCCAGCATGCATATTAGATCTTGGCCGCTATTATCTTCAGTTTCTTTCTGATGTTGTAAATCCATGCAGAAAATTAGGAAAGGTTACAACTCCTACAACTTGTCTTAAACTGGTTTCTTTTCTTGCTTTCTTTATTGGCACAGGGGTGCTTTATCTTTTCTCTGGCCAAGTATACACCGCTGACCTACAACAAAGTGTACATATATCCGGAGTGGGCAATCGGCCTGGGCTGGATTCTTGCTCTCTCTTCTATGATCTGCATCCCACTTGTTATGGTTGTACGCATTATACAGTCAGATGGCTCTCTCATTGAGGTAAATGCAAAACAACTATGAAGTATGGAAACCAAACACTGCCCTGCACAGACAACTTTGACTGCAGCTGCCTTCCTGGCCTTTGTTTCACTGCTTTGCTGCATACCTAGAGATTCTTCTAGTGCACACCAGAATTCCTGCACTTATAATAGTCATTTTATGGTCATTCATTTCTGCAGAGGTGGCTGTTTGGTTGGCACTTATATGCACTCCATAGCACTCACTAGGCCCTAAAACTGAGTGTAGCTGAGTTTTTTTTAAAAAAAGAATCTGTTCAGTGCATTAAAGCAGAATGGCTATCATTTAGTCATATTTTAATCCTGGAGGAGACTGCTGATTCAAAGTAAATCTAACAAGTGCAAAGTTGAAAAAGTACTATAAGGCAGAGATCCTTGTGAGGGTAAACAAACACAAGTTGGTTGGATCACCATCCGTTTTAGCTGACATTGCAAGCTAGAAGGATATAAAACCTTTTATCCTCAAGTGAGTCTTTGCAGATCTGAAACACATCTTAATTTTCCCCATTATATTTGAATGCTTCTTGTGCAGGTGTTGGAAGCCCAGTTTACGTGGTGCTCAAAGCTTGGAAAAGTTAGTTTTTAGTACAGTTCCCAACAATCCCCTGGCCATCATGGCTGTTGACTGAGGATTATGAATAGTATTTTTTTTTAAAAAAAAAAAACTTTTTCAACCTCTGGTCCTGCTGCATTCAGTGGGTCCTGATCCATTTCTTTGCTGAGCAAGAGGACTTCTTACATCACTTATACTACTTCTTAAAAATGTCTTCTACTGCAACCATATCTACTGGTACAAAATGCATGAGTACAGTGCATATAAAGTATAAAAGCATTCAGTATTGTAATGCTAATACCTAAAAGAACAATAATGAGACAAGGATGTAGTGCTTGTATACCTTTCTAAAAGGGCAAGCAGTAACTATTAGATAAATGAAATCTTCCATTATAGTTCCAGCATGTCCAGCACGACTGGTAGCCAATGATAGCTTTATCCTCCACAGATTTCTGTTTTCTCCATTAAAAGTTTCCCTAGACTAATGGGCATCACCACAACTTGAGGAAGTGAAATCTATGGTATAATTAAGCAGTTTTTAAAGCATTTCATTATTCTCTTATATTTCAACTTACTGGATCACCAAAGTTACAGTTTAGTTGTACTATAGACTAGTATAGAGGCGTTTCAGTAGTGATGAGATTTGTGATTTGATTCCTTTGTGGACAGTTCTTTAATGGAATTTGCTGCTTTCACAACTGTGGCACAATGATTTTTCACGTTTTCTGTGACCCTGGCAATTTCTGCATGGCACTGCAGTCCTGCGATGGCAGCAGTCGGTGGATCATGCTTTTGCATGATGTCGTCACAGTCCTACAGCCATCACCTCCCCACACATCATGATCGTGGGTATTCGCTTAACGGAAGAAATCCATTAAGCACCTGCGATTGCGTAAAATTCCCATCACCCCTAGGTGGAAGCACAATCACGCGCTTCCTTCCCCATGCGGCATGAGAAAGAAGCCAGCTGCACTGTGGAAAATAGGCACATGTCACTTGCACTCCCTTCCGCAGGGAGCTGACTAGGTGTAGAGGTGAGTGTCACACTCCCTTCCTTGCAAAGACACTGCTGGGATCACAGCGGTATATTGACAGGACCTGGTCAGGTGCGGGTATGGCCTCTGAGATATCTCTTGACCAGTCACCACCTTCACAGGCTCTCCGAGTCTGAATATCACTTAAATTAGGATTATTTGCCCCAATATGCTATTTAAATGCAAATCATTAGTGTGTTTTCTTCTAATTCTCATGTGTCCTTTTCTCTCTAGAGGGTGAAGGCTGTGGCTGCCCCTCGTGAGATAACTGAGTGGAGCAGAGAAACAGAGATTGTTACTCCATTCTACTCTTCTAGAGCGGCCAACGGTGATCTCATCAAGCCAACTCATATCATCGTGGAGACAATGATGTGAGCTCACTCTCTCTATGAGAGGAACCGCCTGCTTTAAAACTGCCGTTTACTAACCATAGAAATCTCTCATAGGACCAGGTTTACAGAGCTTTATATTTGCACTAGGATTTATTTTTATTTCTCACAGAGAAAATTATTTTTGTGTGTATGTGTGTGTTTTGGTTTTTATTTTTTAATACTTTGCAAAATAAATCACAGTGGATGCCTCTCACTCTTCTTAAGAGGCAGAGCTTTCATATCAAATTAGGGACACTGCAGGAATTATTATGTTTTCCCCCACACAACATATCTAACTACTGCCAACTCATAATACCACCTTACCACTTGAGTTGATTTTTCTCACCAGCAGTGCACTCAGGCCACAGTCCTATATGCACACTTCCTTGGGAATCTGCCCCTGAACACAATGGGACTTATTTCTGAGTGAAAATATATAGGATTGCACAGACACATACATATATGATTATATGCATGTACAGGTCTCAGATTTCTTTAGGTGCTGGTATGATTGGGAACAGGGTAAAATGAAAACTTACAAAAAGCAACTCTCTCCTTGGAGAAATTTCCTTCCTTCCTTCCTTCCTTCCTTCCTTCCTTCCTTCCTTCCTTCCTTCCTTTCTTTCTTTCTTTCTTTCTTTCTTTCTTTCTCTCTTTCCTTCTGGAAACATGCATATATTATTTGAAGAAACTGGTTTTCAGAGATATAGCACTATCTTCCTCTGGTTGAAGTGGGGAGAATTAAAACAGGAAAGGGTACACGTTTTTATGTTTGCTGTGATCCATGTAAGGATCTATTTGTGTGTATAATTGGAAAAGCTGCAATATGAGTCAGGGATTGGGAGCAGTTAGGAACCAAGGGAACAATGCAAGCAACAGCCATCTCTAGAGTACAGTTCCTACACAAACAGTTGTAAAAAAGTGGCAGAATCATTCTGGCTTATGAGACATTTAACCAGATAAGACCCTATCAAGGGAGGCTCTGCTGCTTCTTCCTTCTTTCCTAAGTCATCTAACTAGATTGTATATCTAATATCACAAGACCAGCATCTTATTTGTAACATACAGAAGCAGGAGTCCATCTTATGCTTGTGTATGTATTTCTTTTCTAGTCATTGTAGATGTTAGTATTTTCTTCCACCACAACACCCAATGTCCCTAGGGACTCAAAGTAGTGCTGCAAGTGACCCATCCCATTGGCCTTTCTGTTGCTGCTGTAGAGCTGAAGAAATCAGAGAAGTATCTGGCTATGTTCCCATAACCAGAAGCAGGTCAGTGACATCATCCACTGACAAGTCTGGAGAATCTCAGTGAATCTTGATGGAAGATGTTCTCTTGTCTACATCTGGCTATGGCAACAAAGGCAGATGCTTCTCTCAGCCCCCTCTGCTGTCCACCAGCGATGGAATGGCCAATGGGGGCAGGGAGATATCATAATTCAGTGGTGAGTCCTGGGGTAGAAATCTTACACTACGTTTGACCATGTAGGATCTCAGCTGACAAGTTTATACGTAGACTTCTGAGAAAGCCCTGAGTACAGTTGGCTTCCTCTTCAGTTGAAATCATAGAAGCGTTTCTCTTTGAAACCAGCATATGGCTGAACCCTTCTTACCATATGCAGAGATGCAAGAGTGACTTGACAGATCTCTCAGGTGACTCAAAAAATAATGGGGGGATTGGCTTGCTTTTTATAGGCTATACTTGAGAAATGAATGGTTTTTGGCTTGAATCTTCTTTGAACTTTAGGTTGGTGTCAAAGAACAGATAGATGCTGCAAAACTGCTGTGTAAAGTTCTGTTTTAAATTTGCCAAAATTTATCGTTTATCAGGGCACAAAAAGGAGTGTTGGGCCTGTATCGTAGAAGTCAGATAAGTCAGATATTGATCAAAGCTGATTCAGATATAGAAGCTATTAAAGAACAATTTCTGAAGGACAACACATGAGAGAAAAAGTGTATAGAAACTTAGATCGCAGGCTTCACAGGCGTAAGCAGAGTCATCATTTACTGGTTAATACTGAGATGAGGAAGCACAAGGAGTTGAAGTGAGCTACAAAAGCATTTTGGTTTGGATGAGGCACAAAACACCTGGACAAGATTTTCATCTGGTAATCTAATTATTAAGAATTTTCCCACTACCTTGAAAAAGAAAAGATTTTCTTCTGGAAAATTTAAATTTGGACAAGCTGTGTTTTCTTTTTTAATTATCCTCCACTTTCGGTCTTTGATAAAGGCTTTAGCCCTTTCCTTACGGGCATTGATCATGGGATATACTTCCTTCCTTTTAAGTGGCTATTGACACCAAATCGAACATGGGAAGGATTATGAGCCAGAAGTGGAAGCAAAGCTTTTATCTGTGCTATTACTGCCTGGTTGACCTGCCAGTGACAGATACTATAGTTTAAACTGGAACCAAACCAGTATTTGAAAACATTCCTAAATATGTTTTTAAAAACACAACAATTTAAGAAACAATGTATCTCGTATGCTATCTCCTATGCCACTGCATGTTAGTTACACACACGCTTGCTAAGTCATGTTAGTTTTTACATAACATAGAAATAATGCTAAATAAAAAGGACCAAAGTACAGATATTTGCAAGTGTCTTGTATATAAATACATGCATTTATATAGGATGTGGAGTCTCTGATATATTTTATATGAAAGAGTAATGCTTTCAATACACACTAGTGCCAGAGGTCAAAGTGATTTCTTTTTGTACTTACCAAACTACTGTAAGCTCAAAATCAAATACTTCCAGGATGATGACCAAATGAAGTCATCATCAAATCCCAGCCCTGTAGAAATGATGACCTTCTTGCTGAATTATAGCCAATGAAAAGCGTAACTCTGGATAAGTAAGAAACCTAAGGGAAAACTACTGTTTTCTATTAATTCTATAAGGTGTGGAGGGCATCTGTAATCCAAACTCTAATGCTATCTGAAGGAGGGCTCCAGCTGAAGTCAGTGAAGCACAGCCCGATCAGACTTGGCAATCATTCATGCTATGGAAAGGCAGCAGGGAGTCAGTTCAGAAGCAGATTTCAGTGGTTAATTCCACTAACTTTTCCAGTGCATTTTGCAGTAAAGATGCTGCAGTACTTTCTTAAATCAATAAAGAAAGGAGTTGAAGAATTTAAGAACAGCTGCTAAGCCAAATGCAAATGTCAATACAGGGGGTATATTCTAAACTAGCTTTCCTCAGTCTTGGCCATCCTGGTTGTGGATGATAAGAGTTTTATTCCACCAAATCTAGAGCAAGACAGCACACGGTATGGGAAGATAAACAAACCAGAGAGATTCAGTCCTGCACCTTTAGAGTTTTAGCTAAGAAAGAGCAGTGCCCAAGTAGGACCAGCCCTATCATAAAGCAAAGTGAGGCAGCCAACTCAGGTAGCAGATGCCAGGGGCAGTTACAACGGGCATACAACATTATGCTTTGTAGGAGGACAGAGCTGTGCATGCCACAGAGCCTATCCTGCACCCCCTAAATTAGTCTGCTATCTTCTGCTACACTGCCCTATCCCCACAGCTGAAATGTAATTCAGCTGCCAAGCCATTTCACTTCTGTAAGTGAAATGCGATGGGTGCCATTTTGCCTCAGAGAGCTCATTTTAAGGTTAAATTGTGCCATTAGAATCTGTTGCTTCCATGCTGGAGTGAAAAGGGGTTGTGGTTAAGTACGTAGTGATCTTAAGAGGTATTCTGGCTAGTTAGCTTGACAGTGGAAAGAAGAATAAAGCCTGGATCCCCTCATCATTTAGCATGAGTCCCTGTCAAACATCCCTAGATTTTTCTTGTTTTAACAAGCACATTTTCACATCACAAAATACCTGAAAAAAAATAGAATGTGGTAACTCTTGAATGTCTACAGTAGATTCTGCCAAATTAAAGGGCAATGGGTAGAGGTGGGTGGGGTGGGGTGGGGTGGGGTGGGCGGGGTGGGAAAACTGTAAACAACTGTTTGTATTTTCTACTTATTTATGATTGGAAAGAGACTGATTTTTTTTCTGATTTACTTTGTAGAACTTTGTGGCCTATTTTATCTGTCATTTGTAACTAAGAAGTTAAATATTCAGTATTGTGACTAACTGTTGGTGAAACTGGTTTGGATATGGGGAGATGTTGTGGGGGGAGGGGGGAGTTGTAGTAGCCTAAATGTTTATTCAAAGAAATAATTGCATGTCCAAAAAGGGATGGGGAGGATGGGGAGAGACTGAGAGCATAAATTCCATGGTTGGTGGTTTGAGAGGTTTCAGAAAAGTGGCATGTTCCCTAAGCTGTGTTCTGTATTTGGCTGAAATCCAAAAATGTTATGAAAGCAAGTGAGAACACATGCTGATGTCCAGTGAAAATCACATGGGCCTGCGTACATCTGTAGTCAGCATTTTCAGATTTAGCTCTGACAGAAACAGTTTACAGAGTTATCCTTCTTCTAATCAAATCTCCCAAGCGTCAACATTCATTCTTCCATTAGACATGATTTCACTGGATGACAGCAGTTAGAAATAATATGTTATATCTTGTCCTTTTGTACTTGGCTGGTTAAAGTGAATCCACAAGGCAGGATACAGACTGAGACAACAGTTTCCTATTTGAGCTGGAACTGCTGGACTGCTTTCAGTGCAGGCCTGGGGAGATGGAGAGAAGATGGGTACCTTGCAGACAGGTGGTCCATCAAGATGGATGGAAGGGAATTGGGAGCTATGATTTGCTTAAGGAGTAATATTTTCATTTTTGGCTTACATGCTGAAACTACTCACGTTTACCTGAAAGTTAAGCACCTTACATTCAGCAAGACTTTCTTCTTAATAAATATGTATTTGTCTACATAGTATTTGTACTCCAAAGTTTTTATCAGGAAAAAGTTCAAATCAACAAGAAATTTGTCATCTTGCATTGCCTTCTATTCACAGCCAAAAGGATACTGATAGATATGCACTTGCTTTACTTCGGAAAACTTGAACTTAAACTTTTGAACTAAGATACCTTTTCCCTCTATGACCCCTTTAAGCCTGTGGTTGCTACTAGCTAAGGAGCTCATATAAATCAGAGATGATTTCCTTGCTGTACTGAGTAAAGCACAGTGGGTGATGAAAGCATACACGATTCCAAAGATAATCACGTTTCCATTTAAAAATAATAGTGATAGTATCAAAAGTAGCTTTTGTTCTGTATGAGAAAAAGTAGAGAAGAAATTGCTTCCTTTCTTTTATATTTACTGAATTTGAACTACCTTGCATTATTTGATTTTTCCAAGAATCATAGAGTACTGTAAACACGGGGCTAATCCCTGTGAGATACCAAATCCAGACTCCCTACTCCCTACCAACAATTGGCCAAATATTCAATACAGAGAGCACCTGAATCTTCCTAAATTTATCCAGAGCACAGCCATGGACAGAACTGAGAGCCTTATTTGTAGGATTAAGGAATATTGACTACCAGTGGACAACAACAGTTCAAATGTCACAAGGACATGACCTCTGTGGTCCTATATTAGTCTGTTAAATCTAGAGTATTAAACTCTTGGCAGGAAGAATGTAATTTTAGACCAGTGTACACTTGGCTTTAGTGTTTTCCACCTGTCTCTATCTAACTCTTCTACTCCCCTTTAAAAGCAACTGCTGACAGCTTAGTCTGCAATTCAGTTAAGCCAAAGTACTGTGATTTGAGCCACTTCTGCCTCATTGACTCCAGTGGCCCTAAATCCACACAAGTCCAGACTCTGTAGCATAATGAAGTTGCAAAGCAGGCTGTTGGTTACCCTTTTGTACTATATGGAATGGTAGGAGAAAAAACACACATATGTGACATGCAAGAGTTTGTGAAGAAATAAATCATGACTATTCACTTTAAATGCTAGTCCTGGGAATTCTGCTGAGACACAATGCTATACCTATGTACAATTAGATCTGAAAATAAACAAGTTTTTTTTTAAAAAAAAAAGAACAAATATCCAGCATCTTTACAAAATGGAATGTGACAAAAGAAAACGCAATTGCTCCCCTTTTCCAAAATCATATATGTTTACATTTCTAGTTTCCAGAATATAGACTTCTACCTCCTTAGTAAAGGCTTGGTTCAAAGATGTCACCCACTACACAGACCTGCTCTTAAACATGTTTACTTGCAAGTAAGACACACCAAGTTCAGTGGAACTTACTTGCTAGTGCATAGGCGTAGAATTGCAGTCTTAAGTCCCTATCATACTACATTGTTGTAGTGCTATTATTCCATTTTCAACATCCTGGGCAATTCTGAGGTTTGTGGTTTACTCTGGCTGAGAATTCTAAATGCCGCTCCCTAAATGGCAAATCCCATGATTCCGTGTGATGTTGCCATGGCAGTTAAAGTGGAATAATAGCGCTATAACAGTGTAGTGTGATAGGGACCAGAGAGATTTGCTGAGCCCTTCACATTTTGGAAGTGGAAGCAAGATGTCCTAGGGTAGGCAGCTGACGCTTGAAGCCCCCTTTCTTTGATGGACCAGACAGGTTAGTTAAAAAGCTTTCTCTGCATGCCAATAAGCTACCAAATAACAATCAGCTACAGTGAAGCAAAGCAGAGGCTGCCACTGCAGCAGCATTGTCTGTCTGTGTGTACACATGTGTAACTGTTTAAAGGCAGCAGAATGTTGGATGCTAAGGAACCAAATGACGGTCTAGATTGTTCAGCAATGTCTCTCTCCCCATCCACCCCCAAGCAAGACAGTACAATGCTCTGATACATTCACTGTTGTAATAGAACACTGTTGTGTTGTTGTTGTATTGTGTTGTTCCGGTTGTGAAAGGTTTTGCAATTCCAGGGGTTTTGTGGTTGTAAAATAAACAAGAGAACCTCTTTATTCTACTGAAAACATTGTTGAGCAGTTTTGAATTTTTATTTAAATTCATACTTGTGACTGCTGATTGTAACAGGTAGCCACATGGATTTTAGAAGATTTTAAAAGGATTTGTCCTCCTTTTAAGAATAATTTTTAAAATATTTTTTTTAAAGACATTTTAAACCTGTTTGTCATCCTTATTGTTCCAAAATGGAATATTTGTATAGGAATAAGAATTTGGAGTGTACTTCAGCCCTGAAAATTAGGTTTTTTTGTCTGTGTATACAGTAAATGTTTGTATTTTGCAGTTTTACCTGTTTTGCTTTTTAGATAAAGAAAATGTATATTGATATTTTAAAGTCATTTTTTGCTTTTTTAGATGAGTTTGTAATCATCACAAACAGAAAAAAATAAAAAACTTTTCCTTTATAAAGTCAACAAACCTTTGTCACGTTTTATCTGTTAACAACTTCATTTTAGCAATATATGTACAACTAGCGTATATACCTGGTGTTCCCTGGGATTTTATTTTCTCATAGGTGATTCTTGTTAGAAAGATTTGCGATCCTGTGTCTCGAATTCCACAAACTGTCCTGTCCGGTATCTTTTAACTTTTCCACATGTTCCCCAGTCCAATCTCTCTTCAGAGTTATTAACATACAGTGGTTGGGTTCTTGAGGGAATGCACTGCCTTCCTCCTTGCTGCTGGGCCCCATCTCCATAGCAACTGGCCTATTGACTGAGGCCCAAGAGCTCTCTGGGTGAGAAGTCTAAAGGCCCCTCCCGAAACTGCAAGCCCCAGGATTCCATAGAATCTTCTTAGGCAGCCAATCCTATGAGGTCTTCACCTGACACAGACAAACAGACAAACTTTTATATATTAGATGACATAAGAAAAGCTTTGGCTCCTTTCCATGGTGTACGTCACTGCTGAACTTCCATAACATGTCAGACTAGACTCCTGCAGCATCCCATCCTCTTTAGCAGGATGAGCCCCTTGCTCCAGGCTTGCTTTTCTGTTGTGCTGAGGTCCTATTTATAAAACCATGGCCCAGAAACCCTGGATGGAATTCAGTATTGCAGTTACACATGCATAGCCCCAAGTTACAGATCTGCAAGTGATCTGTGTTCACAAAAACAATGCACCGTTGCCAGACTCCTGAACGCTTTCCCAACCCTACTGTACAAGGCAGTAGGTTTGCAGGGATCCAGTGGTGTAGTAGTTTGACTGTTGGACTATGACTCTGGAGAGGAGGGTTCAAATTCTCATTCAGTCATGGAAACCCACTGAGTGTCCTTGGACAAGTCACATTCTTTCAACCTCAGAGGGAGGCAACAAATCTTGCCAAGAAAATCCTATGATAGGTCAGCTTTAGAGTTACCATCAGGGACTCAAAGGCTGGGGTTGCCTGAAGGTACACAATAGGAACAGCAACAGTAAGGTTTGGGGGAGAGGTCAAGCCAGGAGAAACTATGTAGTCATACACATGTAACAAAGAAGGTGATGTAGAATCACACCTCCCATCCTAACTTAAAGTGCTGCCTGTGGAGTTCAACAGAACATCCATCCAAGGATGTGTGCACAGGATAGGAATATAGCAAAAGTTTTGCTGGATCAGACCAAAGGCCTAATCTAGTATAGAATCCTAATTTGATACATAGAAACATAGAATCATAAAATTGGAAAAGACCACAATGGCCATCCAGTCCACACACCCCCACCATGCAGGAACCCACATCAAAGCATTCCCAACAGATGGCCATCCAGCCTCTGCTTAAAAACCTCCAAAGAAGGAGACTCTACCACACTCTGAGGTGGCATATTCCACTGCTGAACAGCTCTGACCATCAGGAAATTCTTCCTAAGATTCTTTTCCTGTAGTTTGAATCCATTGCTCCTTGTCCTAGTCTCTGAAGCAGTGGAAAACAAGCCTGTCCACTCCTCAGCATGACATCCCTTCAAATATTTAAACATGGCTATTATGTCCCCTCTTAACCTTCTCTTCTGCAGACTAAATATACCCAGCTCCCTAAGCCGTTCCTCATAGGGCATGGCTTCCAGACCCTTCACCATTTTGGCCTGCCTCCTCTGGACACCCTCCAGCTTGTCAATATTCTTCTTGAAATGAGGTGCCCAGAACTGGACACAGTATTCCAGATGAGGTCTAACTAAAGCAAAATAAAGTGGTACTATTACTTCCCTTGATCTAGCCACTATATTCCTATTGATGGAACTAAGAATCGCTTTGGCTTTCTTGGCTGCTGCATCACATTGCTGACTCATGTTCAGCTTGTGGTCCACCAAAACCCCTAGATCCCTTTCATGTATATTGTTATCCAGCCACGTTTCTCCCATCCCAGTGATGTATTTAAGTCTTTTACTCCAAGTCTCAAGTCAAGTCTCAAGTCTCTACTTTCAAGTCTCAAGTCCTTGAAGATACTTTCAAGTCAAGTCTCAAGTCTGGAAGCCAACTTTATATCCCAGCCAAAATTCCAGAATTATTGGATAGAGAGAAATAAAGTCAGTTTTAACCATTTAAGCAGAGTCGGCTCTCTGCATTTGCAATTTTGCCGTCTGCAGCTTTGAAAGTGGGGAACAGGATCCTGTCTTATTCCCCATTACTGAAGAGTCATAGAAGGAAGGATCCTTCTTCCTCAAGCCCATTGCCTAACACATTTAATGTTCCCCTCTGAGAAATGCACCCTGCACTCTGCTATTTTGTAGCTGTAAGTGGTAAAGGAAAAATGTATTGCTTTTCTTTTACTGCTTTTTTCCTCTGTCAGCTTATGGCTGTAGGGCAGGGGTGGGCAAAGCGAGGCCCATGGCACACACACAAACAAACAAACACACACCACTTCTTGAACCTAGAGTTGGAGAGAATTTAAAAAGCTTTTTTGGGTTTTGTGGAGTTAAAAAAACCTGTTAAAATGAAGAAAATGTAGATCTTTGGATGTCTGCCCATCTTGTACAAATAGTGGATGATATAGCCATTGGCAGTTTAAATCATCCCATTAAAGAGCCGAATTCCATGTGACCCATGGCAAAATGGCAGCCAAGGCCATGAAATGCTTTCCTATCTCCCGTGTCACACAATATTCTTCTAGCTCTCCTAGGAGGCCCTTGAATGGCATTGGCTCCACTTTGGGGACCAAGCAGGGCAGGGGAAGCAAATCATCCCTGTAAACATTCTGTAACACAATCTGCTTTTACAGGAGGGCTCACATCTCAGTCTTGATTTCTCACGGACAGGGCCCACCAAGCTTGCCAACTTGCGTTGCCAAGTGCTGTGACTGTATTTGCCACACATTAACCGTTGACATGGATTTACACAATGTTTCCAATAGACAGAGAGAGGCAGTGTCAAACCTCTAAAGGTCTTTGCCCAGTTAAAAATTCCTGCAGAAGAAGAGGAGCAAAGATCACAGATAAAGTGATGTTTGCTGGAATGACAAATCTTCCTTGTTGAACATTAACCAGGAGAATGGCAGTAGTGGGAAGAAAAGAGTAAATGCGTGCTTTCAGCTGCATAGCTGCCATTTTATAGCTACTTTTCAGCTACATAGCTACCATTTTAGGGAAAGCAAGAAGTCTTGTGGCATTTGTTAACAGAGGTTGACAAATTTTATTTGGCATAGGCCATGGAGAATATAGTATTTATGCTCAATTGAAGCCTGTTAGTCTTAAAGGTGCCATAAGGTTCTTTGTTGAGTTTGCTGCGAAAGATTGTCCTTGCTACCTGCACCCTTGGAAATCATTTCACCAAATTGCTCCACAATACGCAGAATTTCTCCAACTGTTTATCAGAGTGGTGGTACAGTTTGTTTCTACAAACCTTGAAATCCTTTTTTGGAGTACAGTTCCTAGAATCCCTTGCCAGCATGGCCTGTGGCTATATTTCCTGAGAAATCTAGAAGCCATAGTACCCCTACCGTCAAGGTAGCCTGGCTGCTTGCCTTCCTTCTTATCTTCTGTTAACTGCAGCAATATTCTGTTGGTATCTTGATCATCATTTTCATCTCAAATAATGCCTTGTGCTTGGTGTCATTGTGAGATGTGTGGGCTGACACAAAGAAATAGTAAGGACCATTCAGCAAAGTGTTCTTTTTCCAGGGAGTAAGTGTGGGAAAGTATTAGAAATTTTCTTGGAAAAATATTTTCTGAGAAATTGTTATTCTGCTCTGGAAACAGTCTTGGCTATCTAAACAATGATGGCACAGGTCAGTTTTATTACCTTCTGTGAGGCATGAATGGCACGACCTGCCAATGGCCATCATAATAACGACTGAAACATGAAATAATGTCCAGTGTGATCCAGTGCTTAGCTTACCATTGGTGTTAAGGGAATACCAATATATCTAAGATCTCACTAACGCTAACACTATGGCAACTCTGGAATCTGCAGTTAATGTCTTTAAATACTATGTGGTTACATAGTTAGTAAAAACTGTAAGCAGCCAGATAAGTTCATTTGAAAAGGGCAAAGAACTCTGAAAACCACAGCATGATAATAACTACCAAGGATGTTACAAAGTCATGAACAAGGTTCTGCTTTGTAAATCATGTGTTATTTTTGTTTTCTTAACGCTGCTTGGTAAATTTGCCTTTATACTTTCCTCCTTGTCTTTCTTCAGTAGTTGTTTCAAGTCTTTGCTGTTTTCTGCTAGTGATACAGTGTCATCTGCACAGCTTACACTGTTGATGTTCCTTCCTCCAGTTTTCATACCTCCTTTCTCTAAGTCTAATCCAGCTTTGCATAAGATACCTTCAGCATACAAATCAAAATGATAGGATGATAAAATGCAGCCCTGCCTGACTCCCTTGACAATTGGAAACCATTCTATTTCTCTGTGTTATGTCCTGATGTGTAACCTGTACTTGTCTCCTGAGTACAGGTTATACATCAGGACAACCAAGTATTGTGCTACGCTCATTTAAGAGAGTTCCATAGTTTTTCACAATGTACACAAGTAATCTATAAAGCACAGGTTGATGTCCTTCTGAAATACTTTAGTGTGTTCCCTTATCCAATGTATGTTTGCAATAAAATCCATCATGCCTCTTCCTCTTCTGAACCCAGCTTGAACATCTAGCATTGTTCACTCCATGTATGGTAAAAGCTTTTGTTGTAGAATTCTGAGCATCATTTTGCTTGCATGGGAGATTAATGCAAGGGTCTGATGGTTACTGAAATCCATGGTGTCTCCTTTCTTCAGGATTGGAATATATGTTGAGAATTTCTGATCTGTGGGTCATTGTTTTGTTTTCTATATTTGTTGTTGATAGATTTTTAGTTAAAAATTGAGTGGATTCTGTCTCTGTTGCTTGAAACAGCTCTGTTACTATGCCATTTGTTCATCCTCAAATGTTCATCATTGAATGAATCTGTCAGCTTTTCATCTCTTTGATATAGCTTTTCAATGTCTTGTGTCCATCATCCTGTTATATTTTCTTTATCATGCAGTGTGTGTGTCCCTGCTGGACATATAGCACCCCCAGTCTTGGTTTAAATTTCTGTTGGATTTCTTGGATCTTGTGGAAGAGGTCTCTTCTAACTTTTTTGTTGTCATCTTCTAGTTGTCTGCACCAATTATTATACTTCTCTTTGTTCCTGTGCCCAACTCACTGAACAGTTATGTTCGGTGTTCTGACCCACTTTCTATCCTATTTTGCTTTTGCTTCTCATTTGTTATTAACTGCTTGAAGAGTTTCATCTGTGATCCAGTGGGGCTTTTCTTTCTTTTTGTCTCGAGATATTGTCTTTTGCATTTTTCCCTGACAATATTCCTGGCTTCAGTCAGGAGTCTTTCTGGCTCCTGGTCAATTAGGCTTCATAAGTGCAAATATTTTTTTTACATTATCTTTAAATTCTAAAGGAACGTTCTTCAAGTTGTATTTTGACACAAAGGTTGATTTAGTGTTCTTCAGCTTTACTCTTTTTTTTTTTTAATATTAGCAGTTAATGGTTTGTATAATCTGCTCCCAATCTTTTTTTTTTCTTTTTTCTTTTACAGAGATAATAGAGCTTCATCTTTTGCTCCCACTTATGTAATATATCTGATTTCTATAGTGGCCATCAGGTCATGGCCATGTATAGAGTCACTTCATTGGTTGCCTGAAGAATGTGTTTACAATGACCGAACTGTTGCCTTTATAAAATTTAACCAATTGCTTTCCTGGTTCATTTTTTGATCCCAGGCCAAATTCTCCTTTATTCTTTGATTCTGCTATTTCTTACTTTTGCATTCCAATTGCCTGTGATTATCAACTTTTTTGGTGTGCGATCAATTTCTACCTGAATATTTCAATTTTCTTCTTGTGTTTCTGTAGTTCGAATATAAACTTGGATTATGGTTATATTGATGTGTTTTCCTTAAAGTCTTATTGGTATTATTCAGTCAGACTTTGTGTCACATCCTTTGACTGCTTTTGCTACATCTCTCCGTTTATACTTACACAATGTTGCAACTCAAATAATGAACAGACTGTTTTGTCTTCACTGTCCTCTCTTTCTGAGTGGGCGGCCTTTTCTCTTCCTGTTGTCTGCTCAGCTCTATACCAAATGGATGGAAATGTGGGATAATAAGGTTCTTTGCAGAAATTAGAGGACTGGGCAGAACACAATTCTGTTTTAGTAGAAGAGCAGTCTGGTTTCAGGCAAGGAAGGTGAATTATAGATAACTTTTTTATCCTATCCAATTTGGTATCAAAATATTCAACAACTGGATACCAACTGTTTACTGCCTTCATTGATTTAAGTGCTGCATTTTATCCTATGAGTAGACATTTGTCATGGGTGAAACTGGCTAAAATAAATATTAACTAAAGGTTTCTTTTTCTTATAAAAGTGTTATACATGGACACTCAATTAAAAGTAAGAACTGGGATGAATCATGCATTAACTAATGAAATCCTCACTTGCAAAGGGATCCATCAGGGCTGTATCCTTGCTCCATTTCTTTTTAACTTTTATCTCTATGGATTTGGTTTCCACAGTTTCTGGTTAAGAGTTTCATATAGCAAAGATACCTGATACTACAGTGAATACCTTTTCATATGCAGATGATATGATATTATTCTCTACTACATAGGTTGGGTTGTGTAGGTTCTAAGGAAATTCAGCACATACTACAGGGGAGAAGGATTTAGAGTTAACAATAAGAAATCAAAAGTCTTAAATTTTGGAAAGAAACCAAAACACTATAGCTGGTTCCTCAGTGCCAATGAAACTGAACATGTGGATTCCCTTACGTACCTTGGGCCAGTCTTCTCATCTACAGGTCATTGCAGATCAAGAGAAATGAACAAAAAGCAAGTGCCTCCTCTCAGTCTCTGAACTGTCTTTGAATTACAGCTACCCAGGAACTCTTTTACCAGTAATATTTTGGGTGTGCTTCCAGTTTGTCTAGGTTTCATATAAGTGAGGTTGGAATTATGGCAGTCTCAGACCAAATTCAAATAACTATTGGTTCAAGTTAGCATCAATGAATGAAATTAGGCTTCTAAAGAAATGTCTACAAGAACCATTGGTTGACAAGATAGAATCATCTTGATCCCATACATTTATAAGAATGTTTCCTAACCAAGGCTTCAGTCTGGATATCCTAATGGGGACCAAGAGTAATATAAAAAATTTAGTTAGGTTAAGAATTAGTGACATCAAAGCACAATCTGATATTGCTGCTTTGTCCAACTCTGGGGCTTTATAATGACCGGCAAGAGCCAAGTCACTATTCAAGGGTGAGAAATAACTGTTTCTTGAGATGAGAAGGAATCAGTATATTGCTTTTATTCATATCCATTTTTAGATGAAAGACACAGTGATCTTCCAGAGAAAACTCAGAGCATTCTCCTTTCAGATAGGCTGTGTCTATGTGGTGCCCAAGTAATAGAGGACTTGGCACATTATCTACCTAAGCACCATTTATATTCAAGCTGTAAGGAGCATTATCTGGGCCTCTTTCTGATTCACATGAGAAAGTGGTCTCTAATGAAGAAACTCACTTTTTTAAAGTGGTTCTAGCCATTGCGTGTCCAGGGAGTTTCCCTCTTGGCATCCAGGGCTGCAAACTTAAAGAAAAAAGGAGGTGGAATGAGGAAAACGTTTAGTTTATTGCCTGGCACATTTTTATTTTGACCCAATGTTACTTTAATATACATTCATCCCTCCACATTTGCTAGGATTAAGGGCATTGGATTCCCATGAAAGTGGAAAAACCATGAATAATTCTAGGCCCTCTCAAACCCTATTTAACACACAAAAAAGCATGCTGTCTATATTCAACCCACCATGGATTCCTCTGAGGCATCAGGGTTCCTTCACAAGGCAGAAGTGGGGGGCTGGTGGGGCTTAACTGCCACCTCCACTGCTGCCCCACATCATTTTTAATAGGGACGTACAAGCCTCATCCACAGTTTCTCAGTCTCATGAGGCTTACAGCCCCTATTAAAAATGGCATAGAGTGGCAGCAGAGGCAGCAGCAAATAATCTATGAATAATCAAATTTGCAAAAGTGAAACCCACAAATGTGGAGGGCTGATTGTATATATGTGATATGGCTTACAATACAGTTTATTGTAATTGTATTGCAGTATTTATAATTGGTACTGTTTCATCTTTTTTGTTTTTGTTTCTGTTTTGTTTTGTTCTTTTTGCAGTGGTGAGTAGACTAATTCAATAAATTCATCTATGTATCTGTTGCCTGCTTACTAAATTCTCCTAAGCCTGTATTCCTTGAGTTAATTAGCTTTTATTCTAAGACAGAAGTGCATAACTGTGGCTCTCCAGAAGTTTTTAGCCTACAAGTCCAATCAACCCTAAATAGCTTAGTTGAAGGTAAAGGATTATCGGAATTGCAGCCCAACAACCAGAAGACCACGACACCAACTGTCTGCTCCACTGCTCTAATAGAGTGATGCTCCGCAGAACAAGGAATCATTAAAGAGACAGCAGTGTCACTTAAAGAATAGTCTATCATGTAGCATTGCTGTGAAGGAAAGACGGCATGCAGCACTCATTCACATTCCCAGAAACGTTGGCTTTGTGGAGTCTTGAGTCAGAATTAGGGAGGTAATACTTCACCAAAATTCTTCTTGAAGGAAGCAACAACTAATTTTACTGATTTTCTTCCCACTGTGAGAAAATCTACAAAAACTGCACAGTTTTCAAGCTTATTCATAATACAGGACTGATTTTCTGCAAAATTTGCATGTAGTTTGTTTTGCACAGTAAAGAGCATTTGCTATGCAGAAAATTACATTCCAGCGTAGAAATATATTTCCTGTGCCAGAAATATTTCCTGCATCCAACAGTCATGTGCAAATTTTGCACAGAATCAATCCAAAACTGTAAAGATTCTTGCCAGTCCAAGATTCCTCTTGTCATAGTTTCTCAACATTTGAATTTTTTTCAATTTTTTTGAATATTCTTTTCATCCCTGTCAGAATGAACAGAATAAGTGAAGTTTTCTAGCTGAAAGAAAGAGGAAGTATCCAGGAAGAGTATCAGACTAAGGCAACATACTTCTAATTAAACTGCAATGGCCAAGTTTAGCATGTGTTTAAGACTCTAATCTTAAACAGACATAGTTGGGAATAAGATCTCGTAATTTCAGTAAAGAGTTGCTTCCAAGTAAACATGCAGAATTTTGGCTGTAAATTTTTAGTATCCAAATCCATGCAATTTTCAAAAATGCTGTCATCTGGAGATCCTTTCTTGGCATTGGGCAAACACAAAGTTTAGCCTTTGTTAGCACAGGTCCAAGAGCAGATAGAGAGAGACACTGGAGACACACTATGATTCTGACTTCATTTTCCTGAAGCAAACAAAAGGCCTGTTCATTTTGTTTTTTATTTAATTAAAAAAAATCTAAGTAATCGCAATACCATTTAAATACATAGATTTACAAATATGTCCAAAACAGGACTAAAATATTCTTTGAATATTGTGCTTTCATCGATACATAAGAAAATTAGCATAGAAAAATACTTTACAAGGAATACACTCTAATATATGGATAAAAATACACATTTAAGTAACGCATTTCATTTTCATATCATTCAAAATGCATAGGAAGGGATACAAGGACCATTTTTTTTAAAGCCTTATTAAAAGTCTTCATTAAAAACCTATTTGAAGCTATGTTGAGCTTCTGCCATTTTGAGAATATTGCATATAAAACCCCCTTTTTCTGCTCAATTGTCAATGCTCTGCAGCTTCTTTTATGGCACATTATCTAGGTTATGGCAGCAATGGTATGGAATATTGCATACTTTTGAGAAGAGAGAATGGCTACAACTAGAGACAGTCCAATGGGACTCCATGCACATCTTAAGGAGATCATTGATATTTTGATATGGCCCAGGAAGAGAAATCAGTGGGGGATGGGGGAGAAGATGCAGTTATAGCTTGGCCTGAAATCAGACCTGGCAACCAGCCCTGGCTCACCATTGATTTAACAGAGAAAGTTCCCAACCTGTGCCAAAACATGGCATCTTAATAATGTATCAGAACAGTATAAAAGGGGGGAAAGAGAGAATGAGATTGAGAGAGAGAGAGAGAGGGAGGGAGGGAGAGGGAAATACAACACGAGAGAGGAGCCAGTTTCCTAGATCAGGGACTTAACTAAAGTTCACAGGGAGGGGTCAATCAATAATCATCACAATAAAGTGCTATTCCAGAAGCCCCTGCAGAGGCAATTGGACTGGCCAGAAAGACATTTGCAAATCCTGACATTTTTGCCTTGTGAAAGGAGGAGGTTACAGCCTTGGTTGCAATCCAACTCATTTGCTGTAGGCTGATCATTCCACAAATGTGTGTATATCACACCAATGATCACTACAAGGGGCTCTGGTTGTGGGGGGCAGATGAGGGCTAAGGGTTCACAAAGGTATCATGCTCACAAACCATAGAGGAGACGATAAGTATGGAAAATGGAGGGCTGCTGCTATGGCTGCTTACAAGAGGATGCCGAACAGTATCATCACTAGACAGAAAAATGTACACATTTACTTGCACTAAGACGGCCCACAAAGGGTGCACTTGGAGACACAATATCAATCTAGCCAAGGATGTCTCATGCGAAACAGTGACAAAGGGATACAAGATTCCCACCCTCCCCATGTTACACAAAAAGGGACAGGGCAAAGAGTCAGATGCAGCCCACTCATGAGAAGCAACCAGGGAGAGTGTGAGCTTTCTGGTGCCCTACATGTGCACACAGGATGACTGGTGACCCAGGATAGCTCATGCCTCATATGTTGTGCTCTATAATGTGTTTTCTAAAACACATTGCATGAAGACAAATTCCCTGTTAAATACAAACAGCGGTGAAAGTGTTGCTGCTGTGGTCCTCAAGAGTGCCTCAAGGTGTGGCAAAAAGCGAAGAGAGCTGAGTGTCTGAGCTCTATCTCTGTGAGGATGGACTCACTTTTATAATAAAGGAAAATGAGTGAGTGAAATCTGGTCACATTTTTAAGGGAATTCGGCATGGCACAGTGATCTGCAAGACACTGGGTGAACTGAGGGGGAAATTAGTCAAGCTTCTTGCAGTGGTTTAAGAAAATGCTGTGGGATAGTGCAGGGGAGCTTTTCACAGAAACAAGAGGGTTCTTTTTAAAGATTTAACTGTACATGATTTAAGAAAGCAAACAACAAAAATAGCACCATGTATCCAAGCCCTTCGGACTGGGGCAAAGAGATGGCCCGCGGCCCATCACCCCATGTGCCAGAGAAGATCACAGCATGAGCAAAGGTGAGTCACCCTGGATGCTGCTTTCTTGCTGTCAGAAGCCCAGTCTACCCTTTGTGTCAAACCCCACGGCAAAGCTGTTCCATCTGAGCTTGGACCATCAAGACCAAAATTGTCAGGCTTCAAGAGATTGCTAACTAGAAACCCATTTCTTCATGGTGGTTACATCACACAGAGTACGCACAAATACCAGTGCAAAATAAAATGGAAAAAAGCACAACAGACACCCAATAACCCCGTTTGCCCCTCACAGGCCCTCAGGACAGCTGACCCCAAAGCCACCCATCATCAGAGTGTCTGTGTATTGGCCTTCACCTCCACATGGTCCTCTAGCCGGGCATTGGCCATGAAGGCCAGCGGATTCCGGCTGATTACCAGGTCCAGTTTGTCTCCTGCTTCAGATATCAAAGGAACAGCCAAGCAACAATCCAAGTCTCTTGTTCGGATGCGGTTTACCTGCAGGGATGGGAGAAGATTCAAGATAGGTTAAAGAGAAAACACAAAGAATAGAGACGGTGGTCTTGCTCGGCACGGCCTGAACTTGCTTTGAGTCCACACGGGAGCAGGGAAAGCTTAGCTTTGACTCCCCCATATAGTCATGTTCCTTACACTGAAAAGTGACAAGTTTGATGAGAAGTTCCTGCAAACAAGGATACTGGAAAAAAAGAGAATTTTGCCTTCCTGTAGACCAGTGGTTCTCAACCTGTGGGTCCCCAGATGTTCATGGACTTCAGCTCCCAGAAGCCCTGAGCATTGACCATAGTGGCTGGGGCTTCTGGGAGCTGAAGTCCATGAGCATCTGGGGACCCACAGGTTGAGAACCACTGCTGTAGACTCTCCATCTGATCTAGGACTTCCTGTTGCTTTCCACAGGAAGAAAGTGGTGTCGGAGGGAGAGGCACAGCCTAGTGCTCCCTTCTTTGTGCTTTGATTCAAACTGCCTGGACAGGACTAAAGAGGAGAATGGGAGAGCAAAACTGGCAAAACCAGACAATTCTTCCTTAAGTTCAAACAGTTAACAGATTGCACTATAAGACCTGGTCTACCTTCATATAAAACCCAATCAAACTGAATCACAGTGTGCTATGGCAGAACAATAAAAGACATATTCTTAGCACCTTTAAGTTCCTGCCCCATTTGTGCAATTGCGTGATGCATCACATTGAATGATAGCCTTTTTGTTTTTGAATTCTCAAGAGCAACTCTATACTTAGGACAATGAGTGTCAGGAATGTTTTGTTATACCAGCTTGCCAAGTGACCAGAGATTTTATTATCCTGCACTATTATCCTGCTCTGGAAAGTCTGTGCTCAGGTATAATCCAAACAAGGCTAAGAATATTTAATGTAGGTACATCCCTACTTTTAAAAGTCAAAAGTACTTAGTTATTTTTTTTTTGTCTTATGATTGATAAAACTTGGCCAAAACTTTTTATCCTAACTTAATTAATATTCCACAGGGTGGCTTGGGACCAGATATTAAGAGCTAGTGTTGTGTATTGGTTAAAGTGTTGAACAGGTTTGGGGAGATCTAGATTTGAGCTCCCACTGAGGCACAAAACTCACTGGATGCCAACAGCCCTGCCATTTTCTCAGAGTGACCTACCTTTACAACAAATAGGGAAGGAGGAGAACCATGTATATAATGTCTGGAGCTCAAAGGTCAGATATTAGAAATAAATAATAAATATTGTTTGGGGAGCCAGGTTCATCTCAGAGATCATCATGTGGTCATATCAGCTTTACATAAATCAAAATACTGACAAGTAAGGAATAAAATAATCCCAGCTAGCAAGTGAAATTTAAATGAAGTTAGCAGAAAGCATGGACGAAACGGTTAGAACCACATTTCTGCTATTCCCGCTCAGAAACCACAGCATCTAGACACTTCAGAGGGTTATTTTATATTCTAAATACCCAAGTGGGAGAGGCAGGGTTTTGTCTTTGGTTTTGGAAAGATAAACCAGACATTGGGCGGATCTCAACAGACCAGAGGCCCCAGGGATCAAACCAGATGACTTGCATATCCAACAGACTTCCTGTTAGATTGTATCAAATTTCACTAGCCAGAAGAATCAGCCTTATTCCATGGCTAGTTTTTCCCCACCAGGATCTGGATTAGGACTTTAACAGTCCAACTAATCCAGTATTTCTCCAGGTTTTTAGAAAGGCCCTGCAGACTCATACACTCCTCTAGATAGCAAGCTGATGGATGGTGAATCAGACCACCGGGTCATCTAGCTCAGGGCTGTCTGTACTGACTGGCAGTGGCCCTCCAGCAATTCACACCAGAGTGTTTCTCAGTTCTAGCTAGAGACTTTCTGCACCTGGGACCTCTGGTATGCAAAAAAGGCACCCTGCCTTGTTCAAATGCTCATGTTCAAGATATGTTGGGCTACAACTCCAAATACCTTCAATGTTCAGAAAAGATAACAGGAGGGCCCTAGGTTGGGGCAGACTCCCTTAGACCATCAAAGCCATTGGAATTCCTATGGAATGTGCAGCATGGTCATTTCCTGCTTGGTGTCCAGTGAAGAGACACTGAAGGTAGCTCTCATTTCTCTCTGGATTTAATGCATATCAGCAGGAAATATGGCAACCTTGCCAGCATTCTGCAAAATCAGGGCTGCGAGCCTAATTAACTTTTTGTTCCCCCACATCATTCTTTAAGTTTCTCTTTTTGCTGCTCCTTCTTTGGAAGCTAAGAAAAGCAACTGTTGAGTAGGCCAGCTGGCTACTCACCAGGACAAGCACAAATGAAGTCCCCTAAATTGTTGCCAGACTTTCAGTCACTGTCCCTACCTGTGTGCAAGTTAATTGCAGCCCAGCCAATAAAAGCATATAAATGCTAAAAGGAACCCAACAGACATCTAAGGGGAGCTTCAAGGCTTCTGTAGAAGAGTAAGAGGCTGGGACTCAGAGCTTTTCAGTGCTTTATGACTGAACAGCTGCCTCAGGAGTGGTTGATACAAGGGACCAATTACATGGGGACTTTATCTATAACTGTATCTATGGCCATTTCTGCACTAGACTGTTAGCACTATTATTCCACTTTCAATATCCTATGGAATCCTGGGCTTTGCAGTTTAGGGAGGGGCATTTAGAATTCTCAGCCCATGAGCAATTTGGCCCCAGAATTCCACAGGATGTTGAAAGTGGAATAATAGCACTATAACAGTGTCATGTGGAAATGGCCTGCATCTGAGAACCAGTGTGGTGTAATGGTTTGAGAGTGGGACTATGAGCCTCGAGACCAGGGTTCAATTCCCCCCTTGGCCATGGAAACCCACTGGATGACTTTGGGTACATCACACACTCTCAGCCCCAGAAAACCTTGTGATAAGTTCATCTTAGGGTTGCCAGAAGTTGGAAATGACTTGAAGGCACACAACAAAAATATCTATAATCTATATATCTAGTTTATATCTGATCTTTTCCGTAGCACTGGATTCAAGGCAGCTTACTGAAGGTAACATGAGTTGAGCTGCAACTCTGTGGCAGGGCACATGTTTACAGAGAAAGAAGGCCCAGCTCAGCCCCTGGAGTCTGCACATAGGCTTTGAAATGAAGCCATTCTGAAATTCTGAAAAGTTTGTGTGGACGGTACTGAGATAAAAGTATTAATGACAGAAGATTACCTTCCTCAACCTGGTCACCTTTAGGTACCTCAGACTACAACTGCCTCCTTCATTCCCTTGTCAGACATGGACAATTACTTACAAGTAATACCATAAGTTTATGTTGGGTGCCCTCAAACCATTTCTGACTTATGGAGACCCAAAGCACATTTATCATAGGGTTTTCTTGGCAAGATTTATTCAGAAGAAGTTTACCATGGCGTTCTTCTGAGACAAAGAGTTTTACTTGCTCCAGGTGACCCAGTAGGTTTTCATGGCCAAATAGGGATTCAAACCCTGATCTTCTGCTTTTCATCTCACTCTCAATAATGATGTAACAAAGGCACATTTGAAAAGTAATGTAAAGAAAAAAAAATCTGTGCTTGGGAACAATGACACTTTATTGGTGTCACAAATACTATTTTGAGCTACTTCTGCCAGTTGCCTTTAAGGACATAACAGGCACTTTAGAGGCATCTGAATTTTCCATGTTTTATGCTATCTATTAATCCTAGAGAATTACTCTTTAAACAAAGTAAAGAGAACCAAGATTTTTCTCAAGCTCCAACTCCACCTAACATAGCCAATGGCTCTGCTGGCAGGGGACAGTGGGACCTGTAGTCCAACATATCTGGTGAGCCCCAAGTTGTTATAAGGCAACTTTCTATGTTCTTAGATCTGATTCTCTTGTGTTTCTACTTGGCAAATGGGTTAGATTTCCTCTACACAGCTGGTTACAAAAACATATTAGGATGTGGAAGACTTTGCTTAGAATCAATTAATTTACCACAATCCCTTGCATTCCCTCTTTATCATGATTCCTTGCATTTATTACCTGAAGGACTCTGTCATAGGGTTTAAGTCCACACTGATCAGCTGGCCCATCTGGACGTATCATATTCACATAGACGCCCTTTTCCAGCAAACCATCTGAGACGCTAAATCCAAAGTCTTCAGTCTCTGGATCCTTGTAGATGGTCATCTATAGTAAAAAATAAGTGCAATTTGATATGAAGAAGGAGAAGACTACAAGAAAAGCCATCATGGAGCAGATACCAGACCAGAATGAGGCTGCCAAGGATCTCAAGTGATATTTTCAGCAAGTCGAATAAATGAAGCTTGAGGAATGTCCACTGCGTTCCACTGTCCTCATCAGACTGGTTCCTGAAGAAACAGACTCAAATCCTTGTTCAGCTATGATACGAGGAGCACACCAGCTATCCACCTGACCTACCTTACAAGGCTATTATCAATATAAAACAGGGGACAAGCACACAACACAAGCCACTCTGAGCTCCAGAGAAGAAAGGACAGGGCACTAATGCAGCAAGTAAATGCAAAACAATTTAGGAAGTATTGTGGGAGGAATTCATTTTTCATTTTTTTTTATATTCATCACACCTATTTTATTCACAATAGGAAAGAGATTCAGCCACCTTCAGCTCTGTGCAAGAGAAAGAGATGATTCAAACCAAATAAGATCAAAACGTTAGCTACCAAAATAACACAGCAACTATAAAAGTCCTACTCACGATCACTGTGAATAACATTCTTGAGATGAATACATGTAAGACTATTTATAGTACTCAGATGGGATGGTAGGTGTTGTACAATCTCCAGTCTTACGTAAATTATTTTGAAGACATATCAGCACATGAGTAGGCTCACGAGGCCAGTGTAGGCTCAAGAGCTAAATTTCTCCCTGGAACCCAAACCTAGCTGTCACTGAATTTGCTTCTGTGGTAGCAAAAATGACCCCCCACTTTTCAAAAATTTGACAAGACACCCACAATGTGTGCATCTTGTTTCTCAAGCTAATACCATTCTGGATACCTGCAAGAAGTGCTATTTTCATCAGAAACTAGGGACACAGAGTGCACATGCCTTACTTACAAGGCTAATAGCACTGTGGGGTGACCTTCCAGAAGTAGCCTGGAAAACAAGGCACACACGAGACTCCCATAAAGTCCTGGCATGTGTGCATGTGCGTGTTAGGAAGAAAGGGGTGAAAAAGAAGGCTTTGAGGTAGCTTGGAGGGGTGGCTACACAAGTGATTGGGGGCTGCAGGTGACTCATATGTGACCCATCTCTGCACTGCACCATTCAAGCTTGAATAGTGAACTTTGGTCATTACACTCCAAAGCTGATCCAGCAGGGCCAATTCACAGACAATGTGTGCAACCCTTAAGAGCTCGCTGAGCATGCATGCATCCATCTGGCTCCAGATTATTAGGGCTATTTCAAAACAGCACCATCCATTAGCCCAAGAAGCCTGAAGGACCTTGGGCACTGTAACCAGATTTTTCTCCTTAACAAGGGATGGATAACATTTGCCCTTTGACTTCCTTTCTCTCAAAGACAGATAAAAAAGAAGGCTTGTGCCAAAATGTAAACTCTCTAGATGCACCAGAACCAGATCTGGGGAGGCTCTGATCAGCTTCAGTTTAACCACATTTTGAGTAGGACCATTGCCTCATCATTCCTGTGTTATTGGCTGCCTACTAGTTCTCTCCATTTGGACCTGGTCCACAAGGCTGATCCAGTTGTCATCTGTAAATGAACTGAAATATACACAAGTCCCGCAGTGACACATACTGGAGATGTTAGCTAACAGCTACCATATGCCAGGGACACCAACAAAGGCAAAAAGCAAAGAGACAAGCAGCCAGAAATGTAAGATACTGGTATATGAAATTTATTACAAAAATAGGCAGAGTAACTACATGACAGTATTGAGACAGAACAGACAATTATCTGGTTAAATCTACAGGAAATGGGGAAAAGGTGTGAGAGAGATGGACCGGCACACAAAGGATTCTGAGGGATAAGGGGGCAGGAAGACCAAATAATAAGGAGCCTTGGTGGCTCTACTGTCCATGGCATGATGAATCTACTCTGGGTTTTAGTCTGAACTTGAAAGGAGACATCCAAGGGGCTGAACCCTATCTTTCTGAATGGTTTTCAGCACCTCGGGCAGCTCTTTTCAAGTTTAGGGCTTCACCATCCCACTGCCACTAGAGTCCCAAGCCTTCAATGATAGGGAGACAGGAGGGTGGCAGGAATGAACTAGAAAAGGAGGGTGGAGTTTAACCAAGCTCAGAGCAAGAGGCTGAAATGAGAACAGCACCTTAGCAAAGGTAGTCATTTCTGGGTTCTAGAGGAAGAAGAACTGGAGAAAGAAGGTTCAAATGTAGATTTTAATTTTATCTGTCCTAGAGCAAGGGAGGAAGATATGGTGGTGTCTCTCTCAGAACCCTTCAATGTTCAGGTATTTGTATTTTTTTGATCACAGCAACAAGGTTGAGTGGATTCTCCTTCACACACTAGGGCCCTTTTCACATGGGGTAATTAAAACGGTGTAGAGCGACCTCTAATGGAGGTCGTCTACACCGTGGGTTGCGCTGGGGCGTTTATAATTTTGAGGTTCTACACCTCAAACCGCCCTGAAGCGATTGGAAGTGGTGGCGCCGCATGTTTTTCAAAACCACTTTTCAAGTGGTTTTTATAAAACACGAGCGTGCAGCCCCGTTCCACCCCGTCGCAGTGCCCTGGTGTAGATTTGCAGGCGTGCGCAAGTGCATGCCTGCAGATCTGCCAGGGGGCGGGCTTCCGGCTGGGGAGCTTCTCCGGTTGGTGGAGAGCCTCCACTAGCCGTAAGCCGCCATTTTGGATGCCTCCAGATGCCGCAGGAGTGTGGAGCAGCGAACTTGCGCTGCTCCTCGTGGCGACGGACTTACCCAGCTTCTGGTAAGCTCCGTTTCTGCATGTTTTACCCCATTTCTCCCTCCACGTGTGGAAAGGGCCTAGGTGAAACTGCCCTGGCTCTTGAAGAACAAGAGGTACTTGTTATGTCTGATCAGCCAGGAAGAAGACTATAAAAAGTAACTGTAGCTGAGTCCCTGTACATTCCCCTAAGTCCAGATGGTACAGATCTGGACCATACCCCAATCATGGTTTTTCCTCAAACCTTCCAGACCCAGTGCAGATAAAGCACAGTGGCAAAATAATAGCGATGATGTTGAACAAAGACAACCTGTCTTAAAGGTGGGTGAATGAATAACCTCTCAGAGTAAGTAGAGCAAGTAGACAGAGTCATTCCCAGGCAACAAAATTCCCTTTTTACAACCTTGGTTTAAGGTAAGTTTTTTTTCCCTAACACAAAAGAAAATAAAGGTACAGGAAGCCACATAAAAGATGGAGTGAGCTTGTTCTTTGCTGCTCCAGAGACTAGGAGATGAACCAATGGATTCAAATTACAAGAAAAGGGATTCCACCAAGGCATTAGGAAGAATGTCTTTACTAACTGTTTAAAAACCTCCCAAGAATTAGAGTCCACCTCTTTCTGAAGGAGTCTGCCCCTGTCAAACAGCCTGACAGAGGCTTTCCGGGCTTCCTGCATAGCACTTTTCCTCATTAGGGCTTTAAATAAACCAGTCAGTGGGTTCACCATGAAACTTGATAACATCAGGATTCAAGCAAGGAGTGAACTGTTTCATATTCTGGGATCCTGTGCCTACTGAATTGTGGATGTGAGTCACTCTTTCTGTCAAATAATGAGCTCCTTTTTGCAATAATTTAGGCATAACTAAGTTACATTATGCATGTAATACAACTTCACTCTTTTGGAGGGTAAATGGAACTGTGTTACTTACTTTTATCTTTCTATCTGTAAGTAGCCTCACTACTTCGCTGAGGTTTGTACCAGAAGAAAGCAGCTCATGGTATTCACACTGAGTGTGTGTGTGTCTGTGCGTTTTAAAGGAAACAGAAGTAGTTACTTGTAAACAATGAGCCAGTGCAGCTGCCGTAGCCCAAAGGCAACTACATCAGAATGGGAACTGGAACTAATTTCTATATTAAAAGTGTATACTTTAGTGTGAAGTTATATTTTATGTGAAGTGTAAACTTTACAAAAGAACTTAGTGTTACTTTTTTGTACTGCAACTCCCAGAATTCTTCAGCCTGCATTGCCACTAGAAGCCATCACCCAGAAAGTAACTTCCCTAATCTCATGCTATAAAACCCATTTTGTCCTATACGACCAAGGCTATTTCTGTACTACACTCTTATAGCACAATTATTCCACTTTCAACATCCTATGGAATCCTGGGGTTTGCAGTTTTGGGAGGGGCCAGTCGGCCCCTCCCAAAACTGCATACCCCAGGATTCCATAGGATGTTGAAAGTGGAATAATCGCGCTATAAGAGTGCAGTGAGGAAATGGCCCAAGCCTCAACTTAGCTTAGTTCCTGGACAAATTAGAGAACCAAACTGGGAGGGCAGGTAATCTCTCACTCTTGACTATGCTGACTTGGGCTGATGGGAATTGCAGTCCACGCACAGCTGGAGGGCGGCACATTACTCAACCCTCCTCTAGGGAAATACTTAAAAGTGGCAGTGAGGCAACTCCCTTTAGTATCACCCTGCTGCCTAGAGGCAGAGATGTTTGGAGGTTTCTCCTTTTCCTCACCTCCTTTCACTTTTTGACTGCTAAGGGTTGAAATGTACTGGGAAAAAAACAGTGAGGAGGAGGAAGAGGGAGGCCAAAGGTTTGGCTGTGAGCTTTGGCAAGCGCTGAATCTCACTGACCCCTGCTGTTGACCATGATTCACAAGTTGAAAGACAGTAAGGCTGTGAACTAATTACTCACCTAACATTGGGAGGCAGAATCAATATCGTTACACAAAAGGTCAGATACAACACACACATCTTTCACTAAGCCACACATTCTTGTTGCAAGCCAGTGACACTATAGCTGTAGGTCAATCTTGGGCAAAATATACAGGAGGAGCTTTCCTTAGAAAAATCCTGGGAAAAAATGTGGAAGGATTGTGTATAGAAAAAATATATATTATGGATTTATCTTTAATGTAACTTCATTCTTTGGGGGAGCATGGTTTTCCTTGGCTACATAGAGGTCAAAGCACAAAATCTTGTGAGGCAGAGTTTTGAAGGGTACATGTCTCATCTTTTCTGGGTTGTCACTTCCTTGCATTTTGCCACACATGGCAAAAATAACAAATATTGCCCCCCTCCACTTCGAAATCTGTATCCTCTAATCAGGTATGGGCATGCAAGCATTCAAAGTTGTAGCAGTATGAGCATCTTGAAAAACATCTTCATTTGATAAGAGTTTTGCTTGCTCCAGATAGCTGTACGTGCAAGCAGCCTTGGGAGTCAACAACCACCTTGAGGCTTCCATATTATAAAATGAAGCTGCCTTAAACCCAGCAAGATCATTAGGTTGTCTTGCTAACTAATGTTGGTAACTGATGGATTCTCAAAGAATTCAGGTAGGCACCTTTTCTCATCCCCAAAGAAAATGCTAGGGACTGAAACTTGTACGTGCAAAGCATTTGCTCTACCCGTGAGCTGCAGTCCTTCTTGCTTATTGTAAAAAAGCTATAGAAATGGTCAAACAACTAATCCTTACTACACACTTTTTCACTCAACTAGAACCAGTTTCACAAAGAGCTAATTCATCTGTTAGTCCTGCACCCTTTACTAATAACTGTAGCTCCTTCACTTACCTGAGTATTAGAAATGTATTCCAGTTTAGAGTCAAGTTATGGGATATGCTGAGCACGTATTTAGAGGAAGTGCTCCCTCAAGTGGTGAAAGATGCCTGTTTGTCATGGCCTGGGCATTGCTTCCCAATTGATCACTGGAAGGTAACTGCTCAATTAATTTGCAAATCTGATTGCTGAAGCTGGACAGGAAAAGAGTTAAGTATAGGGAATGGGAATCTAGTTTGACCCTCAGAGGCTTTGTTTGCAGATTCTAGTGGGCTTCCCAGAGTGCTCAGAAAGCACAGGGCACATATGGGAATCATATGTCTCTCCAAATGTTGCTGAACTACAAATCCCATCAGCCTGAGCCAGCATACACGATGAGGAAGGTTGGCAGTTACACTCCAACAATATATAGTGATCTGCAAGATTCCCACCCTTAGGATAAAGAAAACATGAAAACAGACTGAGGAAGGAGTACAAGTAGTGAAGGTGGTTTGCATGCAGTGTGTGTTTCTGTGGGTGGAATGCAATGCAATAATGTTGGCTTTTCAATCAGGCCAAATCTTTTCCACTCTTGCGAGATATACACTATAAATCTTAGGCAGCCCTGGCTTCCATGCCCACTGTTAATGAAGTAAAGATTTTTTCCCCTTTAATTAATGGATGTTTTACGAGAATCTTTTCTCTTTAATGTATTGTCAACAGCTTTAAGGCAACAGAAAGTTGAGAAAAAATCCTCTAAAGAGCACAAGACAGAGGGCACTACCATAAGCAGTATCTAGCCTGAAAAAACTGAGGAGATAAAAAAAAAGGAACTATGGGGACTGGATATTAGGGTTGTTTTCTTACTTCTGCCCTCTGTAATAATGACTGGGAGGTCATGGCAATGTTTATTTCAACAAACATGTGCTAGTTGTACAAAGTCCCCCCCCCCCAAAAAGAGCATAAAATTCAGAGAACCGATTTTAGGGCAGCATAATAAATGGATAAGTTTAACATTAATCTTTTTAAAACCCAGTGGGAGGTTGTTTGGATTTTCCCTTTACCTGACTCCAGAATGAACCCTCTATCATTTAAATAGGGAGCGTTTGATTTTTAACTAAATGTCTGAAATGCTTCCAGCCACCAAAAGCTTTTTAGGAGAGGCAGGTGCCATGTTAAGCATTCTTTTGTATGGGAGGTTAATGGATTGCATGCCATTGCTACTAGGTGAGATTAGATATCCCTGATAAGTGCACAGCATTTGTATGCTGCTTCTCAGGTTTTTATAAGATGATAAATAATATAAAAAAGGCATATTCATGGGTCCCCATCCTCATCTCCAAAATAATGACATTTTGTTTGACTATTGGCAATCTTGGGGAAATCACCATGCTATCTGTGAAATTCCACTTCTTTGTGCACACCACTAACTTTTTTATGATTTGTGGATGTGCACTCATTCATTCACAGTCATGGGAATGTCCAGTACTGAGTCAGATCCAGAATTTGAGTGAATTACTTTTATGGACTATGGCTGCGAGTTGACATGAAAAGATGTCACATAGAAGATGAAGCAAACTTGTTTTCTGCTGCTCCAAAAACTAGAGCATGAACCAATGGATTCAATTTACAAAAAAGAAGTTCCACCTAAACATTAGGAAGAACTTCTTCACTGTTCAACAGTGGAATAGACTGCCTCAAAAAGTGAAGAACTCTGGAAGTCTTTAAATACAGCTTGGGCGGGCACCTTTCAGGAGTGCTTTAGTTGTGCATTTCTGCATCACAGGCGTCTGGACTACATGGCCCTTGGGGCCCCTTCCAAATCTAAGACTCTCTGCTTTCATGGATCCCAGGCTCCTCCAGGCAGTTTTCCTAGCTCTGTGCAGAGCTGCCAGGGATTGAACTCGGCTCCTTTTCCATGAAAGCCATTGTGACTGAGCTACAGTTTACCGGTATCCCAGTCATGCTAGGTATATGTAAGTGTGCTACAGGGTTGTAGTTGGAAGATATTCAGTCCCCAAGTACACAGGCTTCTGCAGGCTTCCACTCAAACATGTTTTCCCAGATGATTTAGGCCATTTCCACACTGAACTGTTATAGTGCTATTATTCCACTTTCAACATCCTATGGAATCCTAAACTGCAAACGCCAGGACTCCATAGGATGTTGAAAGTGTAATAATAGCACTGTAACAGTCAGGTGTGGAAAGGGCTTTAGAGCGTAACTGTTGGCATACTTACCTTTTGAAACTATTTTTTTCCAGTCCTTATAAAATCCCTTCAAGTTATATGAGATTCATCTTTTACTTCAGGGGTTGGCAACTTGTGGCCATCCAAATGTTGGTAGAGTTCCACTGCCAAAAGCCATAGCCAGCATAACCAGTGGTGAGAGACGATGATTGGAATTGAAAATTCCACCCAGGTCCAGTTCATTTAAGAAGCCATTCCTCAGCCTATACACACCTTGTGCAGTTCAAGTGGCGTGGGAGACATGATTTCCTGGATCTCTTCCTTCATCATCTTAATCTCCAAATTCCTGTCGGTCTTCTTGGTGGGAGTGCCATTGCTGTTCCCTTGCCCATTGCCTGCACTTTTGGAGTTCCCTTTTCTTGGTGGGCTCAATCCTGATGGGTTCACATTGTTTAGCAGCAATTTGCCCCCATCAAGGCCCAGATTGTGCACACTCCCAGTCATGATGGATGCCTATGTGGAAAAGTAAGACAACAACAGCAACAACGATAACAATAACAAATAGAACAGTAAGCCCAACACAAGAAGCAGCAGCAATGAATGTTGTGAAGTTGGTGTTGGTACTGACACAAAAAAATGTCCTCGACAGCAAAGACACAGATAGGAAACCAAAACTGCGGAGGGGACAGATTATTCCCTAGCAGATTCCCACGGTCTAGATGACATCAGGGCATGTGGCCACTGTCTGCACCATTTTAGGGTTCTTGGCCAAAACACCAAATGGAGATTTTCCTCCTGGATGACACTAAGGCATGTGGTCACTGCTTCTATCATTATGGAGTCCCTGGCTGAAGCACAAGATGGAGATTTTCCTCCTGGAGCTTAGGGCTGGGGAACCCGGCTCTGCTCTTCACTTCTATTTCCTGCATGGCAAAAAGGTAGGAGGCACAAAGCACTACCATCCGTTACATGCAATGGTGGCTGACATCACAGATAACTTTGTATCTGCTCCCTCTTTTCCCTGTCAGGAAAGAGTAGGAGGTGGGAAACCAGGAAGACGTAGTTCTCACTGTCTTCAACTGGAGATATGGATTCCATGATTCCCTTCACACTAGCCTCCAGGGTTCGTGAGAGGGGGCAGGGTCTGGTCAAAGATCCCTGCAGGCCAGATGATGACATTACAGGCCAGATTAGGCCCATGGGCCAGAGATTTGCTTCTCTTGCCTTATACCTTTCTTTCTCCCACAAAATTCCAATGTTGTGTTGTGATATTGATGAGATGGAAGCTGTCTATGCTCTTGTAAATGATTTGGATCCCAGTCCCCTTTTGAACCAAAAGCAGAAAAAGAAAAACACAAGCTGGCAAGACAAAGAACTTCCAAAAGAGACCAGTGTGCCATTGCTCAATAAATTTCAACTCTGTTTGCTATGGGATGCTGCTGAATTGCAATTTCTACTCAACCTCAGATCTGGGTAGATGATATATTTGCCTGTGCAAATAACAAACTTTTGGCCATACACCACAGTTTGCGTGAAACTGGTCCACAGTGCCACAATGTTCTTGCAAAATAGATGAACTTGCTATGCAAGTGGGTCCTCTTTTTGGCTCTGATTCTGATGTGAATTTGACTACTGTTAAGCAGCTAGAATACAAATCAGTTTTCTGCCAGATAAAGGATGAAACTCCCAGTGGCTGCCTGGAGGGATTTCTATTGAGAGTGCTCAGCAGCAGCAGCAGCTGTTTCAATAGTGGAGTACCTTACCAGAATAACAGGAATATTTTTTAACTTAGATTTTGGGAAGAACATGTACAACATGCCTGTGTATTTGTTTTTGTACTCTTCTAATATCCAGTCAGCTTGTACATCCACAAAGAAGATGCACACTATACACTTCTAGCGATATTTGAAAGGAAAGACACATTATCAGAGCATCCCTGTCCCAAGGACTAATTGTGATTACTTGCAGAAGGGGAAATGTAAAACATCATGTACATACAACCTTTGACCTCTCTGCAATCACAACTGAAGAAAGAAAGTCTAAGATGTGCCAAAGGCACCATAACTTTGTATCACTTCTTGGGGAGTATAAGCAAACACTCATGGCCTGTTTGTGGGCTTCCCATGGGCAACTGGTTTGGGACAAGACAGGCCTTCGGTCTGATCCAGCATGTCTTTTCTTACATTTAAATGGGAAATCTTACTAGAAGTGGTAGCAACGGGACAGCTAAACCACTTCTCTTTTCACAAGGTTAATTTACCTCAATTTCCCTCAAAAGTTCAGACTGGCCGCATGTTTCCAAGTCCTCCAAAGCTTCTCCAAAAACACGCCAAAAATTATCCTCATGTGCGGTCTCAAGGCCATTTTGGCGGTTGGGATATCTGTTGTAACGTAGGAACCAAAGATTGTCAGCACTCTTCTGGAGCAGGACGGAAGCTGCAAGTCTACAGCAAGTGGCTCGCCAGTAAAAGCAGCGACTTGGCAGAGTCTTCATATACAAAAGCAAACAATATGAACTTTTCAGGCAAGAAAGAGAGTCCAAATACAAAACCTTCATGCACTTTCACTAACGGGGCAAAAGTCCTTCAAAAGGAAGAATTAAACTGGTGTAGTAATGTCAAGTTCAAAAGGGTAAATAAAAAGTGCCTGTAGGAAGATTGTACGTTTAGGAAGACGTTTTGGTGAAATAGAGAAGTAAAAGAAAAAAGGATGCATTATGGGTAAACCAGGAGCCTCAGAGACTGTTAGTACAAAGGCGGATGGGACAGAGTTCAGATCTGAGACACAGAACACCTGAGAAAAGAGAGAAAAACACAGAGGGTAACAGACATGGTGAGAGAATGATAAATACATCAGGTCTCCATGGGAGTCTATAATGTAAAAAAGATGTATATAAAAATGTTTATTCCCTAGACTAGGTAAGCAGTTGAACAACCTAGGCATATACAGAGGACTGAACAGGATCTATATGCAGTCCATATGTCTCATCTCTTATTTTAATGGATTGTCCTTTCAATATATCTGGTTTTTAACTAGTTCTGTTGGTCTCTTCTCACGATATGAGATGGGGAAAATACCTTTCTTGAAGGTATGAAAAGGATTAGATTTGGTAATATCCATCCCTTTGTTGCTAAATAGTGGGCAAGTCTTTCCCTTCTTTCTTCAAACACTGTTTCACACTCCCCACATTCTGCCATGTCCCAGTGCGACCGACAGAACCCAGGACAGGACTATGCCGTCAGAACCAGACTTGATCTCCCAATGGCTTGAGTTTAAATGGTTGGGTTCACACTACAGAGGCATGTGGATTTAGTCACCACCTGAGTGGCATTCTCAAGTGTATTATAAAAGTGAATGATTACCATATTTTTCTTTCGGGGAGAAAGTGAAGCTTCGCTACAAGGACGTTGTAGTGGAGAATATAAATATGTTCCTCACCCCGAATATCAGGTGGCCTGGCCCTTGTTGACAGGAAGGCCACAGAGTGGTAGAATGTGTTCCTTTGCATGCATACAACCTATCTTTCTGAGGTGGTCTTTTGTAAAGCTTATGTTTTGTCAGCACTTTGCATAACAGCAAAGCTTGTTTCACATTTCCATGAGGAAGTCACTCCATTGAATGTTCTGGTGCCACTTCTTAGATGTCTAAAGAGTAAACAGCAATTAAAGATGAACTCAAGTCATATGAAATGGTTTTGGAAACTCATGCCAAGGAAAATGATTATTGTTTTAATGGGTCAACACTACAAAGAACTGTGACACAAACAGAGGGAATGTTGAGTTGAACGTTGGGTTTTTAAATTTATTTTATGCAACTGTTCATCCATTATCACTTCTTTTCCATCTTCCCTTTGATGTGAAGTACTTTGGCCCATGATTGCTTTTCCTTTTCCTGCCTATATGCCAACAGGACCTTTGTTGGCACTTCAGAATTCTATCTGTCTGGCTAACAAGCCATAGCACACGAGTTAGCCAATCTATACAGCAAAGACACTATAGCTGAAAATAACTTGCAAGTTCTCTGATTGGGCTGCTTTGGTCAGACTGCTAAGGCATGGAAGACAGAACTGTGACAACTGAAGAGTACCTAAGGTCTGAGGGTAAACTGATTCCAACTAGTTGACAACTTGTTAGTTGTGCTAATCTTTACTAGACTTAATGTAGAAAATAAGCAAAGCCAGCCTGAACAGCCAGGGCCAAACCTTAATACAACTGTGACTCCTTTTCCTTTCAATGAAAGCACAGACAAATCTGAATGCCTTCAGGAGAAATTATTTTGGTTTGCTTAAAGAGATATCTAGATTCCAAATCTTTTGGCAAGTTTGGAAGTTGAAGCTCAAGTAGGTTTGGCTTAACAGAAGAATGTGATGTGTTCTGTACAGTAAATAAAAACCTACTTTAAAAAAATTATTTACAGTTTAAATATAGTATTTTAGATACTTTGACATAATACACATAATATATAATGCACAATAGGAAATATATTATATCTCATGCAAAAGCATAAATGCATAAGATATCTAAGTGTCTATAAAATATGAAATGTATTGTATATGTTATTTTGTTGTATGTGACAATATATTAGTATTGATTCTATTGCTATAACTTGAATTACTGTTTTTCAAGTATCATTTAAATACTCATTTCAGTGGTTGTCTAGCAGCACCAGGGCCGCATTAAGGTTTTCATTGGCCCTAGGCACTTTTGTATTTGACTCCCCACATTGTAGGCCTTAGGGGGGTTTTTTTGTTTTGTTTTTTGTCAGTCCTGTTTTTGTAGGCCCTAAAACTTTCATAGGCCTTAGGCACTGTGTCTAAAGTGCTATGCTCCCTTTCGCTAAATTATTACTTCTATAAAAGTCTCTAGACACCTGTTCCTAAAACATCTACTTCAAAATGCCAAAGTGTGATACTTTTGCATAGAGAGTTATCCCTTGATGGTTAATGTTACAATTGTGTTCCTGCTCCTTGATGTTAGTTCACCACAACAGTGTACCCACTATGGGATTTCCTTAATGCTTCATGTCAGCATTTTGCATCAACAAGGCAATGGACTAATTGTATCTTGATGTTGGTAATAAACTATAGCTGCTTTCAAATAGCTGGTGGGGGAAGGAAAAATATTTCCTACTGTCTGTCAACCATCACAGATAAGACGGGCACGCATGACCCTTTTCTCTCCTGATCTATCCGGATGCATGTTCGTTTCTGTCCCTTCTCCTCATTTTTCTTACAAACTCAACATACCTGCTGGGCTTCTCCCAGTCATCCTCGCTGAAACTGCTATCCATAAAGGGGTAACTCTTCCTCTGATCCCCAGGAGGGGTGCTGCTCTTCTGTCTGCTGGATCTCCATTCATGGGGATGAAGAGCAATACCAACAGCCTGAGGTAAGTATGTACCTACTGAGATTGGATGGAGAGGAAAGATAGACAGGAAGGAAATGATTGCTTTTAGTTTTAGAAAGCCATATATCTACATCTAAAAGGAGAAAGACAATCTGATAGTCTTCAATCTGATGGTTACATGATCTGATTGGGAAACCTAGACTCCATTACTGGTGGTGCTGAGAAACAAAAGTCTAGTATCAAACGCTATATTTCATTTTGTTCAATTCTTTCAGATACTGTTATGTGCTATATCTAGACTTTCTCTCCCTGCTCTCCCTCTCTTAGAGGTACTAAGCAATCCAGTGGCCCTAGCTTTATACAGTTACAGTTACTGTATAGCTTCATGAGAGGTTTCCATATTACCTCACCCATAGAAAAGAATGGTGGATACCTCTGTTATTTACTACTATTATTCAGTAATACTGCAGCTATGCTTATCAATCTTGCCACCTTCTGAAAGCTTGAAGTCTCTGTAGAGTCCCTTTTCCCTAGTGAAAAAGCTCAAGTGGCAATTCTTGGATGAAAACCGTGGCTTTCTAATCCATCCCCTTAGGCAAGTGTTAGTGGAATACATTTGATCTTAGAATGTGTGTCTTGGAGGAAAAACCTTGAGTATCAGCCTCCCATGGGTGGTTTATTTATGAATGACTCCTTGTAGTATTGAGGACATGGGTTTTTAAAAGATACAGTTAAATAGCAGTTCTACCTACTTTCTTTTGTCTGTTCTGAAATCTACTTCTGGTAAGTTTTACTGGGTGACACCAATGCTTAGTAAAGTTACTTTTGCCATGGTGCCTGGGGCATTCTGGAAATTATGGAAGGGAAAGGCATTTGGAGCCCAGGTTATGTACAGGATCATTTTCTCTGGTATAATCCACCCTGTACACTCAGATCCTCTGGGGGATATATCCACCACAGTCAGACAAAACTAGGTTGATTGTTCCCCAGAGGACATGTTCTTTGGCTGCTCCCAGACTGTGGAATGACCTGCCAGAGGAGATTCATCATTCGGATACACTGCTTGCATTTAAAACAGTGGTAAAAGGTAGTTTCTTCCAGCAGGCCTATCCAGATTATTTTTAAATTATGAATTTTAAAATATTGATTGATTGATTGATTGTAAAATATATTGATTTTATATGCTGTTTTAACTGATGATATATGTTTAATCTGTTGTTGTTTTCTATGTTGCTCCATAGCCAGAGACAATAAAGAATTATTATTGCTGTCGTCGTCATCATCGTCATCATCATCATCATCATCATCATCCAAGTTCTCATTGATATTTAGTATTGAGAGTCAAGAAGAATGCTCTGTCCGCTTTTTCTTTACTATGAATAATCTCATAAACCTCTCATGATATATCCGTTTATCATTTTTTTCTAAACGAATAAAATCCAAACAATTGTTATTCCAACACTTTCACCAATCCAGTTGTTCTTTTCTGCCCTTCTTCTAGCTCTAAGGTACCTGTTTGGAGCTCAAGCAAACAGAATTATACACACAGTACTGCAGAAGTGGCTGCACCTCTGGCCAGTACAAAGGCATTACGAGGATGGCTGTCTCATTCACAATAGTAATCTCCAACACAAAACCTCACTTTTACAATGCAGTTGCCTGTTGAGCTGACGTTTTCACCAAATGCCTGCATTCAAATAGTCTTTACTATCTATGAATTACTGATTTTAAGCAGTTCAGACTTACACAAATTAATCTAGTCCAGTGGTTTTCAATCTGTGGGTCCACAGATGTTTGTGCACTTCAGCTCCCAGAAGCCCCAGCCACTATGGTCAATGCTCAGGGCTTCTGGGAGCTGAAGTCCACGAACATCTGGGGACCCACAGGTTGAGAACCACTGATCTAGTCAGTCCAGTAGAGACCTCCTTTTAATTCTAGTGAGCATTCCTAATAACAGTGGCCAATGAAGATCTCTTAAAGGACAGATGTTATCTCCAAGTGTAAAAAATAAATAAATAGAAAGCTGCTTCAATTAATTTTTAGAAGGAATGGAGACTATTTAAAGTTTGTCTGAAATACCTCCTTATCCTGTTTGTGAATGATAGCATCATTTAGGCAATATTAGCACACTTGGAGCTTGAAACATTACTTTTTTGCTACAGCTTGTAGAAAATAATCTTTTGTTGTTATCATTACAATAATGAAAGCAAATAACTTGTTAGGTTGTTTGCTGCACTGCTCATTAGTTTCCCTTTACTTTCCATCACCCTTTTGAGAAAGAAAACCTTGGAACTGACACAAGAATTGCACGAAACTAGAACAATTCTAGGGTTAATGTTTTTGAAAACACCCTTTAAAAATAACATTTGAAAATAAATAGAAAGTGTTACTAATCAGAGCAGCTTTGCTCTTCCTTGTTAGGCTATTTTGGAAATGCGGCTTCTTTGCATCCTTGTTGTTCCCCGAAGTAACTAGTTACAGTTAACTATGTTGTTTGTACAGCATTATTTCTGTAGTGCATTAATCCATGCATGCACTGTTTATATTTGACACATAGCAGAATTTTAATCAATGGATTCCTTTTGCCCCCGGCTTGCCAACAAACAAACAGCAATTGCCTTTTAGTTTTTAAAGAGAGGAGACAAGCAGTACAAAACTAAGCCTTCAACTTGCTTCCCTTTCCATCTCCACTTCTGTCTTATTCTCTTATGTTTTCCTATCAACCTTTCTTGCCCTGTACATTTCTACAGATACACTTTGCCAAAGAGGCCAGAAGTTACAGTGGACCAATCTAGATTTGAATGTCTTATGGAAAAGCCCAGATAGAATGCCAGTCACTCCTATGAAGAGGCAGAAGTCCATTATCTTCTTTCTCTGAAGAGCACTTGTATTTAAAAACAAGCACATTCTGCATTCCTTACAGAAAGCACTGTCCATTCACTGAGGTAACAGAACATGCATGTATGTCTGGTGGCAGAATGGGAAGTTGACAGCCTCATTTTACCTGGTTTGGAAGGGTTCTTCTATTCTGGTAGAGCACGGGTGGGGAGTATGGCCTATGGGCAGCACGCAACCCCACTGGATGGTTTTTCTGTTCCCTCGCTTCCAAGATCCACGACGTTTTTCCTGGAAGTGCTCCCAAACTGAAAGTGAGTTCTGGGTCACTTCTGGTTGTAAAAAAGGCCTCTCCTGAGATTAAAATGGCCCAGGGAGGAGCAAGAACATGGCAAAATTGTCCCCCATTTCCCAAAAAGGTATTGGGGATGTTTAAAAAAAATGTTTTGCATGGGCAGTTGTGGGGCAGGATACTGCCGTCTCAGCTGGCTTGTCCACCAGGGTTGCCAGCTGAAGATCATTCTGGGCCAAAACCTAAGACCTAGAGACGGACCAGTGATGTCTTTAAGTGTTGTACATTTAATACCAGACACAACTGCTCACAGTTTGTCATTCTCTCTCTGCCCCCTCACACATAGAACATATGTGTCTGTCTGAATATCGAGACAGAAATTCTTAACCAATGGGACAATTGTCAGATCAAGATGAAATGAGGAAATTGTTCCTTCTCATTTACGTAGAGAGATGATATGAAGAACATTTGATCTAGTCTACTTGCTCCCAGAAGCAGGATGCAGAAGAGAGCAGAAGATGAGCCCTGGCACCCAAGGATGGGGTGGAAGGAGGAAGCTAACTAAGTACTGCAAATACTGTACATGGGCCCCTGTAGAATCTTTACTAGTGGCAGCAACCAATAAATTAAGCCTTGCCAATTGTATCAAGCTGCTTCTTCACTAACTGAGCGCACAGCCCTTTTCTCTTTCCCGGAGCAGAGCCTACCAAAAGTGGAGAGTTTGCACTCTTGTCTCCTGCCTTATCTCCATGAAAACTGGAGACTTAGGGCCAAGACCTGAGATCTGGCAACCCTATTGCCCCAGCCCTGTGATAGAGTCAGGTGTGAAACTGAATTCCAATTTGTACTTGTTCTGGAAGTCTCCCACTTTACACTAGGACTCTAGGTTCACTTAAGAGTCCATTAGGTCCTGATGCAAGATCTAACAGTCTGAACATTCATGGCATGGATCTCCTCCCACCCTCACTGGCTGCTTCTGGTCTAAAACCATCCCATTAATTCTTCGTTCTTCTACCAGCAACAAAACATCAATAATAACAACTGATTGGTATTATTTATATAGAGTTTCTAGCATTCAAAGGACTTCATAGTTTTCTTGTTGATACATACTAAGAGAGAGACTAAAATTATTTCCAATATTGCAGCTGTGAGACAGACGCAAAGAGAGAAACTTGCCAAAGGCCATGTAATGAATTCATTCAGAGAGGAGATTCAAGCCATAGGGGCTGCCTGTTTTATCTCTTTCAAATCTCTTAACCACTACACTATATCTTCTCTAGCAGTCCTGTTCAAAATTATTTTTATAACCATGCTGATAGATGCAGGATATTTTTATGCTCTAGTTTTCCTGACTAAAAAGGGATGAGGGGGGATAGCAATTGTAAAAGTTACTTATTTGTATTATGACCTTTAAAGCTCTGGGTATACTGAGAGTTGTGGGTGAAAAAGTAAACTTTATAGACTCTGAAGTGTTTGTACCTGGGTCTATTTTTTACTTTCTGGGTTGAAAATGTTGCCTACGGATGTTTATAAAAAAGACTGGATGGCATCATGGTTTACTGCTGAAATTGGTTGCAAACTGGTAAATGCACTATAGTAAACAGAAGAAGGAACTATATGCACAGCAACACACACACACACACACAGTCAGTAACATAGTCAATATCATGCTACATTTAAGTTTTACTTGTATATACATATCAAGAGACAGACAGTTTTACTTGAGCTAAGTACTCAGATGCTTCTGCACAACACCAAACATAGTAGATTTTGCATACACCACATAGCACATATTATACGTTACACAGCCCCAGATGTACCCTCCAAATTTGGTGTAGATTTGTCCAGCTGTTTTTGGAGAAATTAGTGAGGTGCACCACTAAGGATCTAACAAAATAGACTTCATATATGCTGCTGCTGCTGCTGCTGCTGCTGTTGTTGTTGTTGTTGTTGTGTGTTTTCAAGTCATTTCTGACTTATAAGGGGACCATATAATGGCGTTTCCATGGCAAAATTTGTTCAGAGGGAGTCAGAGACTGCAAAACACACCTTCCAAATTGGTGGAAATCCATCCAGTCATATTTTTGTAACATGGTAAACATACACATGGATGGAAAAAGTCTTGATTTTATATATTTATTTATATAAATAAATTTATAATAAACAAATTAATAATAACCAAGTATAAGTGGGTGGATTTTGGCAAATTTAATCATATTCAATGAAAAATTTAAATTCATTATGGCTAATTTTAAATCTGTTTTACATGTACAGCTGATTTTACGTATTTTGAACTTTTAAAATATTTCTGAATCAGAATTAACCCCTTCCCGCCCAAAAAAGTGCAGCCCTTGAGCACTTGGCCAATCTAAAAAAAATGTTGACCTATGGCAGCTGCCCACTCCTGTTCAGTATATCAAACACATACTGCCAACTCATCAATTGTTAAATCACCCTGAAAGTGCTCATCAGAGGGCATGACAGAAGTCAATTAAAAGCAATACATTATGATTACTTTCTGACAACATGATTAATTTTTTTGTACTATGCTTTATTCCTTCAGAGACAAATGCGTGGATTGACCCTTGGCCTTTGACAACAGAATCAGAAGGGCAGTTTTATTCTGCCAGGGCACAGTTCAGATAAAAGAAACTTCTTCCTCACTGTGATCTGTCTATTCAGCTAATAAAGAAACAGGAGGTGCCAACTTACCCTGGCTTCCATAACCTGCATCAATGCCAGAACCATCCCAGGATTCCATAGCACTGTCCACACTAGGGATGGTGGTAGAATAGATCTCGGAAAGTTTGCTAGTTTTCTGAGAATCAGTCAGGTCATCTTCTGGGTCGCTCACTTCATTCATACTTCCAGACTTTTTTGGATAAGCCCCTGGTGACCAAGAGATAGACAGGCAGATAATCAAAAAATGTTACTGAGACACATTTCCTAATATTGCTGTTGGTTTGCTTGTTCTTTATGTTATGTGCTTTTATAGCCAGCAGCTAAAAGTGGGTAGGTTTCATACACTGAAAAAAGTATAGGGTCTTTTCTTAGCACTCTGACAAGGGCAGTGTACCTTTCCTTTTCCTTCATTCTGTACATTTTTTTGGCCCATAGGAGCTTCAAGCTGCTCCAATCATAACTGAAAGAGAAAGCAAGGACAGTAGGTTTCTAGGCACTGAAATGCACAAATCACCTTTCCTGCCAACATGCGATCCTAAATGCATTTACTTGCAAATGCGCTTCACTAAAATCAATTAGAGATTAATTTCCAAGAAAACGGTTTTCAGATTTAGTGGTAGGGAAGTAATTTATTCTTCACTGAATGCTTAAACTGTCATCAGCTAGACAATTTGCTCTTTGACCTTACAACATCTCCTGAGATAAAGACTTTTCTTGAAAGGAAGGAAGTGAAAAAAAAAATCTATAGTCTCTCAAGATTAGGATGAATGAAATTGCTTATGACGATTAATTCAAGATGACTGTGGAATTCCAATTTTGGATACTCCAGGCTTGGAAAGATCACTGGGAATGAACCACTACCCCTCCACCACTGTTTCAGTTGTATGCAGACAGGATTCAAAAAAGCTTATCTAAGCAAAAGAAATATTGCTAAGAACACCGGCCAAACCATGCCAAAGAGATCCTTTCTGTGAATCGTTCAGGGTGTTTCCCCAATAGAAGCAAGTGGCTGAGCTACGTGCAGATCATCCCTGGAATGTAAGAGCCATTTGAGGAAGGGAAAGTGACTCCTCAACCAAGCTAAGTCTGGGATGCAAAATGCATTACATAGGAAAACAGAGGGAGAGTGTGCTGAATTGTGAGTGGAAAGCTGAGGATTCAGGAACTGTTCTACCAAACTATGGATGTGCTGCTTGCCAGAAGTGTTATGCTGCTTTCCTTCACCAATGTTCTTCTTGTATATTTGCAAACGGATATATCCCAAATTTCTAGTGATCACTCTAGCCCTGCCCCAAAATGATCAGGGAGAGAGTAACAATGTGTTCTTCACTGCTGAATATACATCGCCGGCACATCTCAGATTTCTAGGCACAGTAATATTCTTTGTAGAAACTGGCACCTCATTCTTCAGTTGCTTCCTGTATACAGTTGATTCATTTGATAAATCATAAAAGTGGAACTAACTGTAATGTCCATCTAATCCTGCCATGCAAAAATCTACAACATAAGCACTCCTGAGAGATGGCCATCCAACCTCTGCTTAAAAATTTTCCAAAGAAACACAGACTGCTACCTTCTGAGAGACTCTGTCTCAACGTTGAAAAGCTTTTACTGTCAGAAAGTTCTTCTTAATATTTACATGGAATTTCTTTTCTTATAATTTGAATCAGTTTCTTTAGGCACCCATCTCTGGAGCAGCAGAAAACAAGTTTGCTCCATCTTCTGCAAGATATCCCTTCAAATAAAGAGGCTACCATGTTGCTTTTCAGTCTTCTCTTCTCAAAGTTAATCAACCCAACTCCCTAAGCTGTTCCTTGGTTTCCAGATCTCTAGCCATCTTAATTGTCCTCTTCTAGATACATTCCAGCTTGTCAATATCTTTCTTGAACTGTGGTGCCCAGAAAAAGGCATAGTAGTCTAGATGAGGTCTGACCAAAACAGTGCAGAATGGTACTTTTACTTTTCTTGATGTGGATACTATATTCCTGTTGATATAGCTTAGCATTACATCGGCATTTTTGGCCACCATGTCACATTGTTGACTCATGTCTACCTCGTGGTCTACTAAGACCTTTGGATCATTTTCACATGAACTGTTGTCAAGGCACATGTCACCCATCCTATATTTGAGTGTTTCATTTTTCCTGCCTAAATATAGTACCTTACATTTATCCCTGCTGAAATTCATTTTGTTAGTTTTGGCCCAGGATTCCAATATTAGCTCCTCCTCCTAAATTGATGTCACCTGCAAATTTGAAAAATATGTCTGATATTCAGTCATCCAAGTAGTTTATAAAGATGGTAAATGATAGAACTCTGTGGCATCCCACTTGTTGCTTCTCTCCAAGACAAAGATGAACCATGACTGGTACTCTTTGGGTTCACACAATTCACCAATAGCATTCATCTGGCTGCAGTATTGCAGATATGACAAAGAAAAGCTGTCCCACCCCTGGACCTCCAGTGTACTCACTGAAGGTCTGAAAAGATAACAGCTATTCCTTTTTCCCAGCCACAAAACTACAGCTAAATAGTGCCCAGGATTCCCTCTTCTCCTGGCCACTGATTGGCTATAAGGGTGCACCCCAGCTCTATCAGCTGGGGGATGAACACAGGGCAAAAGGGGAAACCTGATAGAAGAATGCTAACAGAGATTGACACTTTGCCAACAACCAAACAAGATGTCGGCCCTGACTTCACTGCAACTAGGAAAGCAAGATAAGGGCCTAAATACCCTAAAGGCACAAGATCCCATCTGATATTGGAAGCTAAGCAGGGTCAGCTCTGGTTAATACTTAGATGGGAGGCTGCCAACAAATGCCAGTTTCTGTGGGCTATATTTCAGAGGAAACAACTGGCAAAAGCATCTCTTGAGTATTCCTTGCCCAAGAAAACTATGTAAAATTCATCAGGCAACTTGAGGGCACATGCACATATTAGGAAGGAAAGTGGGATACACTGTGCCAGGGAAGTCCGCTGCACTGAAAGAGCAAATGTGGTCAGAAAATAGATGTGGTTTAAATGTAATAGTCTTTCCCAAACAAAAAAATCACACTACAGCTTCACATTTAATAGTGGGTTGATCCCACTCACCCTTTCCTTCGACTATGAACAACCAGTAATTGCATGGATATTCTGTCAGTTGCTTCATTAAAATGAAGAACTAAAAAACAGAATCCTATTTCTCAACCTTAGATCTAAAGATCAGTCAGGACTTGAAAACGAATCTCTCTTCTTTCAAGACATTGGCTGAGATCCTTAGCCTGGCAAGGGAGGCTGCAATTGCTTAAGAATTTCAAAAGCAAGGAACGAGGCAGAGCCAATGAATCTGATATATGTTTGACTGACAGGTGGCTGGCAGCAAAGGAGGCCTGTTAAGTTGTTCTCCAATTGGCTTTTCAGCAATTCTTTTAGAAATGTAATGGCTGCATCAAAGGGGAGCTGCTTGAAGGGAAGTATTAAGGGAGGAGAGAAACACTATGCAGAAAAAAGTAAAAAGAACTTTCCACATTGGCAAGTACTGAAAATGCTCTTCATGTTATAGGGCTGAAAATTTTTTGCTGTTGTTGTTGCTCAAAAGAGAGAAACAGCTCAGAGACAAGTCAGATTCTTACAGCAGAATTTCAAGTGAGTGGTTGAGCTCACACCTGCCAATGAGTCACCTGCTGGTCTTTTGTCTTTCCCTTCTTCTGGTTTCAAAGATATCTCCTGAGGAAACAAACATATTTTCCACAAATTGACTACTCCTACATGATGTTGGCACTAACAGGAATGGCAATTTTAATGTGGCAGAAAGAGAATGAAATTTGTCCACGTGTGGATTGATTTCAGTGTTAGGTGGACTAATAACTTGGTCAGAGCAATGCACTAAACATTAAAAATGCATATAAAACATGAATAAAGCAGCAGCAGCAGCAGCAACCACCACCACAACATTGAAGTCATAAAAAAAAAAAGTAGCCACACTAATTTATATTCTAATTGGGGTACAGCGCCAAATGCAATAAACAGATTTCATAAGGCAGGAAGTAAAAAAAGGAGGACTTACTTTCAGTTTGCTTCTTGATCTTCAGAGTTACAGTCTCTCCAGCCATTTGGAGAAGATGAATGGCTTCGCTCAATGGCTTCCCCTTAAGGCTTACATTATTAATAGCTAATATCCGATCTCCGACATGGATGGCTCCAGTTCTAAAAAGCAAGTCAAGAAAATTGCAGCTATTGAGCATAGCAGTGATTTCATTTAAAAGTCAAATACCTGTCCAAAATAAAGCTATTTCACCAGTACTTAAAGACATGTTTAGTGAACCAATTTAAGGTAATGAGTTAAATTTAATACTATTTTAGCAGTTGCTCTTGTCTGGAGTTTTACCATACTTTTCTTTTATTGACTAATAATCTGAGCCATCATGAGTCCCATTTCTGTGAGGAAAGATAAGGTATAAATCCAATAAACAAATAAATAAATGTGACTTGACAACATCTAGAGCACAGTGGCCACCAGAAGGAAAGCATCAACATAAATACACAGTTATGTTCAGTTCAGCAGCCATTCATTCCCACTGAGTGATCCATTATGGGAATAGCTCTCTGTGTATTTGCAAATGTCCTCACCCACCAAACATACACAGTGACCTACATGTGTGGGCCCACCAGTTTCAAAGAAAACAAGATCTGGATCTATCTACAAAGCTCTACAATACATAGACACAAACTTGAAAACTCCAAATATACGAGACCCACGTGTACAAGGAAACACAAAAAGAATTGTAGGACATTTCCTCTTTGTTCTTCCTGCCCTTGGGCCTAATTTGTCCCTACCGCCATTTAACTTGATTGCGAGAGGTGGAAATCACATTGGTGGCCAGAGCCAATATTGTCACAAATGCCTGTGAACAAAAACAACACAGATTGCCACCGCTGATCATATGAAGTGACAGAGAGGTCAAACACGAGGGTAAAAAGTGATGTCAAAAAAGATACAACAACAACAAAGTAGCAATTGGATGTCAATTAAAAAGGTGCCAAATAGTTGTTATATAAAATAAATGCCCAGTGACAGTCAAATATTTTTCCTATCACTCCTCTGGCTGCATTGAATACATTAATTCTGAAGTGATCCTGAAGTTACAGAATATGTGGTACAGCCCTGTTTATAACTAAGAAAACATACTTCCTCCCATGAATATTTATTTTATCCTGTTATTGAATTTTTTTATCTTGTCCTATATCCAACATCTCAAAGTGGTGCACAATAATGAACTTAAGCACCACAAAACATACAATGCAATGAGGATTGTTTCAAGAGTGTTCCTTTAAGCAGTGGTCCATTCAAGTCAATAAGATTCTGTTCCATTGGGGATAGGCAGAATTTAGCAATCCTTATAAATGGAACTGATGAAATACTTGGAACAGTGCATTTAAATAGCCTCTGAAGGGCTGTGGTCTTGGGAGCACAATGAGGAAGGTTGTCTCTTGTATAAACTAAGGAAATACCAGAGCTTCCAAGCTATTTCATAGGGCACATGGTTGGAGCCCAACGTATGGCTCAGCTGGGGGCTGCATCCCAATGGCTATGCTGATCAATCATGTCACATCTTCCATTTATATCTTGGTTATGCTATTCAGCTAGCTACAGCTGCAGCAGACATTCAGGTCTACACATGCAATAAGCTGCAATGCCGAGTAGGATTGGGGAAAGCTGATGACTTAGACTCTATTTATTTTATTTCTTACAGTTATGTTTTGTCTTTGGTGTACTTGTCAGCCACTGACTTTAACAGCCAAGTGAGAATCAGAACCCCAGATTCTGAGCCCATCACTCTAACGACTGTGCCAGCAATAAGCAAAGTGTGGCTTGAAGGCTGCAGGTGGTTCCACAGGCTATTTTAATTTATTTCATTACATTTTTATTTCTAAGACAAATTACCAACAACAATGTTGTAGCCACAAAGTATACAAGTAGTGTGTTGTTATTTGCTTCCAGTTGACCTTGACTTATGGCGACCATGTGAACTTGCAAGAGCCCTGGTCATCATCAGCTGTTCTTCTCAGCTCTTGTAGGCCCAGGAATGTGGCTTCATTGATTTAATGTATCCACCTATAACGTGCTCCCCCTCTATTCCTATTGCCTCACAATTTAGCGAGCATTATTGTCTTATCCATTGAATGAGGTCATCTCAAATACAGCTGCCTCAGTTAGGCCATTTCCGCACTAGCCTGTTATAGCGCTGTGATTCCACTTTCAACATCCTATGGAATCCTGCGGTTTGCAGTTTCCGGAGGGGCTGGCTGGTCCCTCCCAAAACTGCAAATCCCAGGATTCCATAGGATGTTGAAAGTGGAATCATAGCGCTATAACAGGCTAGTGCGGAAATGGCCATAGTCGTCTTACTTCTAGAAAGAGTTCAGGCCCAGTTTGCTCTATGACCCATCTATTTATTTTTAGGAGTCCACAGTATCCACAGAACTCCCCTCCAGCACCGCATGTCAAATAAGTTGATCCTCTTTCTGTCAACTTTCCTCACTGTTCAGGTTTCACAATCATACAAAGAAACTGGAAATACTTTGGCAATACAGGTAAGTATAACCAAACAATACCAGGACAAACAGAGTCTTAGGGACCCTCCCACTCTGTTTTCTGCACAGAAGAGGTTGTTCTGTTTCTCCCAGAGGCTTCCAGGAGTATAGGTTTTGCATTAGGGGGAGGAATGCATCGTCAAAGAAAATAAAAAGTGGGGAAAAAAGAAAGCAAAATTAGACCAAAATCTGCTTCCAGTGTCCATTTCTTTTGAATATTTTTTGGATTTTTTGGGGCCTAGTTTGGCCAGCTGAAAGTTCCAGCTGGCCAAAAATTAGCCCCTGGAACTTCTGAAACTGACCACCCATACACAAACAGAAGAATACTGTTTGATCAATGATCAGGCCTAGCTTGCTTTCTGTACACACAGTCTGCAGAGGATACCAATAATACAAAATAGTTCCCTTTTCCATAGTAATTCTGCTATCAAGTATGATGGAACTGGTAAGAGTTGTCATTCAGGCTTGCTGTTCTTCCTTTCCTTCCCACTTTCTTTTACGGGTATATTACCTTTGCTTACAGCTTTCACAAACAAACAAAAAACAAAAGTTCAGCATACTGTCATGCCTATCTTTCAAATCTTGTATGTTGGAAATTTATTAAAATATATTAAAATAATTTATTATGAAAATAAAAAGCAGCTCCATTTGGGCAATGGCTTTCCCCTGCTTTCTCTTTCTCTTCATTTTCTTGATTCAGAACATCGATTTCCCAGCTATCCCGTAGGGGTCAGTATACTATCAGTAAAAAATGCAGCCGGAAGGAGGAGGAAAAGGAGAAGGAAGAAGCAAGAGGAAGAGGAGGGTGGAAGTATTTTCCTTAGGTTCCCCCTCCCAATTATATTCAGGAAAAAGGTGCAGATCCTCCTGAAATATTAATTGGTTTTTGAGGGAGAGAGCCATATTGCTAGAAGAGAGAAGTTATGGAAGATAATACCCTTGACAAAGTGGCTGTGAGTTAAAAGATGTTGTAGCATCGTTCCAAGAGGCATCCTTAGCGGGGATGAAGTGAGGTGTCAGTTACCATGCTGGGTCAGTCATACCTATTTTGCTCAAGGAATATCTCTGGGGATAATACTGCATCAGTATTTTGGCTCAGGAATGCAAGACAATGCTTTCTTTGAATTGAAAGCAGAAGAACAAAAGCTCAGTCACCTTGCAAAGTAAGTACACTCACCTCCTGAAAGCGGGATGATACCCAATTCCCATCACCAATTGTTGTTGTTGTTTCTAACTTATGGAGTTGTTACTGACTTATGGAGACCCTAAGGTGAAACCATCATGGGCTTTTCTGGGGGCTGAGAGTGTGTGACACACCCAAGATCACCCAGCGGGTTTCTGTGGCTGACCAGGGAATCGAACCCTGGTCTCCTGTATTCAACACTCAAACCGCTTCGTCAGGCTGACTCTCCCCGTCACCGATATTCTCCCCAGTGTTCATGAGGGAGTAAATGGCCTTACTGGGGTTGGAGTTGCTCATTCTTAACACCAAATTTCTGCAACACAGCCTTGCTAGTGGGAAGTTGGATAGCCACAGGGGGGCAATGAGGTAGTTCACCCCCAGCGGCAATGTTTTTGGGATGTCCTAGCTCATAGCCATGCCCTCACAAGCTGTGGCCACGCCCCCCTCCTGCCCCCCTCCACACACTCCAAGCTCCACTGCTGCTAGTGGGTTTTCTCATGGACTATCAAAAAGTGGTGAAACCCCGTAAGCCATGCAAAGCCAGAAGCGGCTGGACAGTCAGTCCTGATTTTGAAAATCTGGTATTTTTTACATGTGTGTGTGTGTGTGTATGTCTGTAGTAAACAGTGAAAGTGCAACCTACATTTCATTTAAAAGGTGAATTGGTATTCTTGGAGGGGCCTCCAGGAGCTGTAATGGACCTACCTACTTTCGTTCCTTCCTTCCTTCCTTCCTGGTTGAAAAAAGAAACCGGGAAACTGGGTTGAGTGTGCTGAAAATTACAAAAACTGCTTTGGAGGGGGGTCACTTTGATTACTCTGTCCTAATTGTTTCCACAGTGGGATCAATCTACATTTTGATGTTACTTTGAAGAAAAATTCTTGCTGCATTAGTTGAAACATTTACATTCTGCCTCTCCCATTGTAACTCAAAAACATTGGGTGACTCAGGGGTCCACCCACAATGCCAGCACCTCTACGTTATGGTGGGGAATTAATTAGCTTAGAGTGGGAGGCCTGAAAGAAGGGGGATAACCTAGCAAGATCTTCCACCCATGTTTACAAGGTCCTGTGTAAGGAAAAAACAGCCAGATTCAAAAAGTAAATTAAAATGTGCTTTATTGAGGGAATTAAATCACACACGCACAAGATCCAAACACTCACATACTCAAACAAGGCTGACCAAAGGAAAAAGGAGGACAGCTTGTTGATAGCAAAGTTTAAGCACAGTGAGGGTGATATTTACTGATCTGGAGAGCAGTGAAGAAACAGCAATGCGGCCAAAGGACAGTAGTTTCTTGGGAACTGGGCCAACAGTGTGGCTACCAAGTGAGATATTGCAAGGTAATTGGTCAAAACGAGAGTTTTTATACCCAAAAATCTGCCTGGAGGGCAAGTGTGTTAATGACTTTCCTGCCAGGTAAACAACAGAGGTTGAAGAACGAGCAATGAGGTCTGGACTGTGTGTTAATGATCTTAGTGTTAGGTGACAAAGAATTAATGGCTGTCATGATAGCTCTGTCATGGTGGACAGGTGTGTGGATAATGGGGAAAATGAACAGGTCAGTGGAAAGAAGGCTTGAAACAATCAGTGGTTTGGTGGGAACTTCCCTGTCACTATTGTCTGACAGCAGAGTTGTTACACCTTAGCTTAAGCTTATTATCTCTGGAGTTACCTGGTGATTTCCTGACTATGACCTGGCTATGCCTGGAGGGGATCTCTGACCTACTTTGCAGTACACGTGTTCAGCCAGTGTTTTTCTTCTGCCCAGCTTGGCCTTACAATCACATAGGGTTCATTTTATATTAATGCCAATTAATATATTTTGCCATTTAAATCATATTTCGCCAATTAAATCATATCAAATCTGGGAGGCCTGTGGGCTAGTAACACCACCACTGCAGACAAATTGTTGAAGCATTGACAAAAAGTAATATTCACCTCAGTTTAATTACCACAACCAGTTAGCAGCCATCATACCACCCCTAGGCAGCCTAGTTTCTAAGATAATACATAGCAGTGGTCTTCAACCATTTCAGACCCAGTATCAGTGTTCAGATAAAATATGCAGTCAGGTATCCATTTCTTAATTTTTTACCATATATTTGCAGGAGACCACCATAGATTAGGCAGCAGCCTAACAGCCGAGTTCAAGCTTCCCTGATGAAAACCAAAGTATACTAAAAGCTGTAATAGCATTATTAAAAGTGCCTGGTAATTCTGGATTTTGTTAGTTTGCATGTGCCAGTTACCAAGAACAACACTTCCTGATCAGCATACAGAGATACAGAAAATACACTGAGTCAGAGAGAACCGCTTCTCAGAACTCAGGAAATGGATACGGAATATCTCGTTTTCCAGGTGCACCTTTGATAGGGCGATTTTGATGAGGGATAGGATCTTTCCTGCAGCGACATTGAACATTGGAACACCATGCCAAAATAAAAGTTTGCCTGATCCTGTTGCAGCTTGCCCTTAGATAAGTAATAAAATCCTTTCTCCAACAGTAGACATTTAAAAATAACAGTTCTATAGATTTCATTTTGAGTGTTACTGTGGATCTGCTTTGATTAAAATTTTTCATTATAGATTTAGCATACTGCTGGCTTTCATTATTCTCTAATTATTTTAAAATCTTGCAATTTTGTTTGCAGTCTGGATAAATGCAGCTGTTGTTGTCTTTAAAATAATATGAATATTGCATTTAAATACATAAATAAGCTAGTCAAAACATTTATGTGGCTTAATTTTTTTAAAAAAATGATTCAGATTTTTGCTTTTAACAGAAAAGCCAGTTAGTAGTCTTTAATTGGCACAACTACATTAAGTACGAAGAGCCACTGTGGTGTAGTAGTTTGAGCACTGGACTACAACCCTGGAGACTGGGTTTGATTCCCCGCTCGGCCATTGAAACCTGGTGGGGTGAGCTTGGGTGCATCACACTCTCAGCTCCCACCAAACCCCATAATAAATTTGCCTTAAGGTTGCTGTAATTCAGAAATGACTTGAAGACACACAATAGCAATATTAAGTACCACAATCACAATCCAGCAAACAGTGTACCAGATGAAGCTTCTTATTTCCCATAATAAACATAAGATTGCACCATGAGAGCTCAGAAAATGTGACTTTCTTTTAAAATCAAATGCAACACGTGTGTATCTGTGTGTCTGTACACAGTAAAATGGTTGTGCAGAAAGAGTTAATTTTCTGTTTCATAGAATCATAGAGCTGGAAGAGACCATAGGGGCCATCCAGTCCAACCCCCTGCCATGGAAGAACACACATCAAAGTACTCCCGACAGATGCCCATCCAGCCTCCGGTTAGAAACCTCCAAAGAAGGAGACTCTACCACACTCCAAGGCAGAATCTCCTTTTCTGCAGCTTGAATCCATTGCTCCTTGTCCTAGTCTCTGGACCAGCAGAAAACAAGCCCGCTCCCTCCTCAACATGACATCCCTTCAAATATTTAAACATGGCTATCACGTCCCCTCTTAACCTTTTCTTCTGCAGACTAAATATACCCAGCTCCCTAAACCGCTCTTCATAGGGCATGGTTTTTTGAGACCCTTCACCATTTTGGTTGCCCTCCTCTGGCCACATTCCAGCTTGTCGATATCCTCCTTGAATTGAGGTGCCCAGAACCGGAAACAGTATTCTAAATGGGGTCTAACCAAAGCAGGATAGAGCGGTACCATTACCTCCCTTGATCTAGACATCATACTCCTATTGCTGCAACCAAGACTCACGTTGGCTTTCTTGGCTGTCGCATTACACCGCTGACTCATGTTCAGCTTGTGATCTACCAAGACTCTTAGATCCCTTTCACATGTACTGTTATCCAGCCAGGTGTCCCCCATCCTATATTTGTGCATTCCATTTTTTCTGCCTAAGTGCAGGACCTTACATTTCTCTTTGTTGAAATTCATTTCGTTGGCTTTGGCCCAGCTCTTCAATCTGTGCCATAAAATTCAGTGAGATACAGGGAGGAGAATTTCCCAGTGGCTGATGCTGATGACATCACATTGGATTTCTGCCCAGTAGGCTGCAAACTGAAACTTACCTTTCTGCCAGCCCTCGTTTTGTCAAGCCTGAAATAACGATTGGGTCAAAAGGCTCCTCTGTGCCTGAAATAGTGATCCCCAGGGGGCCACCATATCTCTTCAGCTCCACTGTATAGATGATAGCACCAGTTGTTTCTTGCTCATCTGTGAGAAGAAAAGAGGATGCTGACTAACAATTATAGAAATCATTCAGCAGGCATTTCAGAAAGTTTCCCATCCAAACACTATGTAACTTTTAAGGTTTTGTATCTCTATGTAAGAACCCACTTGTACATGTACACACTAATAAAGTGAACAATGCTTCTCAGTTTATTTGTTAGCTTTATTATTATTGGAGAATGTTATCAAAGGAGCCTGATAGCAGCTTGATTCAAGGTTTTTTGTACCAGAATTATCTTCATCCTTCCTGATCTTCAATTTGACAAGTTCTTCACATTGCTTTAAAATCTGCACTGCATCCTCCATTGAGCAATTGTCGAGTCGGATATTATCAATGGCTAGCAGCTTGTCTCCAGGCTCTAAAGTGCCAGTCCTGGGTACAAAGAAACAATCCTGGGTTTAACACAATCCAGAGAGTAAGGAAAATTGTTCAAGAGGTACTGCAATATTGACAACAGTATAACACTACTGGAAAGTTTGTCTAGGATAACATAAGGTGTGAAATAAGTGTACTTGTGCAAGAAAAGACCCAAGTAAGTTTCTTAAAAGCCTGAGTATATATCTCATTTTTAATTAATATTCTTCAACTGCTGAAAAGTTAGACAACTTTTCAGTGTTTCAGGACAAGTCATTCAGGTCCTGTCATTCAGCAGTAGGCTATATTCTTTGCTTCTAGGAGGACCTAGATTCTTTTCGAAATGTATCCAGCTAAAAGAACTCAAGATAGTAGGTCTGGGAAAGCTATCCTGCTAGATAGCTTGAAGATCTATTGTTAAAAATAAAGCTGGGTGAGATAGATCTACTAGTCTACTCACCAGATAGCAGCTTCATATGTACTTAGTATTGTTAGGTTTTCAAAATAGGAATACAGTACACCCTACACATTCAAGGGTTTGACTTTTGTAAATCTGATTATTCATGAGGCATGTGCTTGCCTCCCTTCCAATTTTCCTCTTCCCATCTCCTTGCATTTCTCACCCCAGGCTTGCAAGGCTTGTGTTTAAAATATATGTTTTTTCTTTCTGCGTGAGCAAGGCCCCCCCCCACTGCTAGAGTCGTGTTCTACCATGTGGCTGCACATTCTGTTCCGTAATGGCCACTGATTGCTCTCTTTGCTCCTATCCCTTCCCCCTTCTAGGAGGAATCTTCTTTCTCAAGATGGTGACCAGAAGTAGCTAGAATACCAGAATTCAGGGCTCTGTTCTCCATCTGGGGCGAAAGTAACAGTAAGTTCCTTACCTTGTCTTTTTCCTTCCCCTGGGAACACTGGGGTCAGAGGCAAGGGAATGGGAGAGGAAGCTCCAGAGAGGACTAAGAGGGGGACCATGGGGGGAATTATTTGCGGGTTTTTTTTTTAACTTTTGTGAGGGTTCTACACCTCAAACTCTTGCAAATGTGGAGGGGCCACTGTAATGGACAGCTGAAATTCACTATGCATGTGGTTGATAGTGAGGAATTGGATTTTAGCAAAAATAAGTTCTACCTTATTACCAAATACAAGTATGAATTTCAGATAGTTTAGTCATGCATTTCTTGGTAAAATTAACATTTTGTTCACATTTTCCAAACATAAGTTACTTTGTGATGCTCTGTATGAAAATCCCTGTTTCTTTCCTTTGCTTTTGCTTTGCTTTTTGTTTTTGTTTCCTTTCCTTTCTTTTCATTTCATTTTTTTGCAGGGGTGGCACATGTATCAACTAACCTGAATCAATTTTATTCAGATCAAAAATGCCTGACATCTATCATTAAAATTCAAAGCAATCCAGATCTCAAATTTGATTAGATTTACAGAGCATATGTTCCTTTAATCACTTTCACACCCCAAAATACAGAATTTTTGGCATCCGTTCAGTCTGCATAAGGGACAAACTTTCTAGGCTGTCAACTAAGGGACATCTCTTATAAGAAGTGACACCTGACAACCCTATATGGACTAGCTAAATTGACCCACACTTCTAGATCTAGTATCTTTATAAAATGAAGAGGGTAGCAAGTCTTTAATTTCAGATGTAGGAAATATGTAGGAAAGTAGGAAATCAGGTACTTCACTCACCTGTGTGCTACACTCCCCTTCTTGATGTCAGAGATAATTAAAGGCTCTCCAGACTTTCTGCTTGCTGTTTTGAAAGAAATAAGTGCAGTCAAAATTCAATGCATGCATCTACACTCCATGGGACCAGCTTTAGGTTTACACTACGCATACATTACAAAGCAGGGAGTACTATGTTATTCCTTCCTACAAGGTCTCTAAACACTTTGGTTAAAATTTATGAGGTACGGCATGGTTAGAGATTGGCAGCATTGTACCCAAGAGAACATTTCTGCAACCTTTGCTCACAAAATGTTCATTATCTTGTCATCTTTAAGGTGTCACAGGACCCTGCTCTTTTTCTGCAACAGACTAATATGGCCATCTAATAAAGCTGACCCTGGTTCATCTTAACCCATTTAATCTTATACTGAATGGTGCACACTTGGACAACTCTGAGGCTGAAGAGACCAGGGTGACTGAACCTGAAAGGATGGGTTGTAACATTTGGTGTGCATCCAGGTGGCAACTGTAGCTGACTCTCAGCAAAATAATGTGACCCTTCCCCAGCATTTACAAAGCCAAAATTGCTGAAAGGGTCTGTTACATTTGATCATCCCACTGTTGTTCTTAGGAATGATTATAACTATCCTAAATAATCTAAAGAGGTGTGTTACACTTTTATCTTTTCATTATGTTTTAATGTGTTTTAAATTGTTGTATTTTAGTGCTTTAATAGAATTATTTATTTAATGCGTTTTCAAAAGCTTTTGTATCAAACAGGTTTTTGTTGTACTTTGTTTTTGTGAGCCACCTTGGGTCTCATACTGGGAGAAAGGCAGGATATTAATTAATTAATTCAACAGGGCTATTAAGTCCAGAATATTTGAGGCCCTGATATTTCAAGGCCAAAACCTGAGACCTAGGGATAGGCCACTGCAGCGGACAGCAACTGGTGATGTTGGTAAGCTTGATTTGTTGAGTATCAACAACAACTGTCACTCAAATGAAAAACAGAAAGTCTAAAAAATGAGAAAATAACTGATGAGTTTGACCTAGAGATGATAGCTGGGTGGCAGCTGCTCCAAAGAAGCCCACTGTAAGCAGCAGAGTGGTGCAGCGTGGAAGCACACCCAACTTCATCCACCCTGATATTATTTCACTTGTCCTGAAGACTGAAGGAGAAGAGCCATAAGGCCATGAGATCTGGGAACTCTAGTTCTAAATCACCCTTCTCCAGTCAAAGGGATCACAGATCCTCATGCTAGTGGAACACTTTTCTTTCAGTGACAGAACCACTTGCTGCACTGGACAACCCAATTACCACCCTTAGGGGAGAAAAAAGCCTCACCATCATAGGAGAAAATAAGAAATCTCTGGAGAGGGTTTATCTATGGAAACAATTGGCAAATTTTCAAATAGGCTTAATGATATTTAATTTAGATGTAACAACATAGGATTAGACAGCCGTTTTGCATACTAATAGATTCAAGATCAGGCTACAACAAAACTGGTAACAACAATTCAATTTACTTTAAAATGGCCACTTACAAGTAACATGGTTTACCAAAATATCCCAAGCTTAATAATTTTAAATAAGGGTGATTTTTCTCTAGGAAAAGCTGGATAAAATTCAGTCCATTATGATACTATCTGTTTTCCAGAGCTTATCCCCAAATGCCAAAGATACAAACTAATTTGGAGAAGGAGGACTGTTCAGTAGTCAATTAGTATTCCATTAACCCTAATAGATCTTATTAGCCAAATTAAATTCTCATTGGCAAGCTACTGCCTTTGCTGTTCACTCAGGCTTGCTTCCAGCTGGCTTTCACGTAATGCAGCCTTGAAATGTAGATGGGCTTGCCTTGCTTTCAGTGCATCAAAGTCCTATGCTCAGACCCAGTACCTTGCCACTCATATTAAGGGCTTATGGTTTATCATCATCGTGTCCTACCAAAGGTTTTCCTGTGACTACTTGAATAGGTTGTGATGGTGGAAAGGGCATAACAGTAGATTCCTAAGGGCCTTTTGCTAAGGTAGTAGTGGGTAACACCAATGAGTAGGGAGCCCATTTTGTTTATTCTGGGACTCCTTGGGGCCACACAGATTGCGAATACAACAACAAGAGGAAGATGACTCTCTGGAAAAATTTTTTGGTCTTGGAAAATTGGTATTTTTTTATGTTAGACAGTACAAGAGCTCCTGTGACCTTTTAAAAAGGTGAATTGCTGCTTCTTTTGCCACAGAAAGGGGAGTCTGGGAGATTCTGAGTGGATGTTGGGACCATGGAATCCATGTTAGGGATTAGATACCGAATGCATTTTATTCATCCCTGTGGACAAACTGGCCATGAGAAACTTGCCAATGTAAGCAGATTTTAGTATGATTTCCCTGATAAACAATTGGAGATGAAAGGACATTCTTAAGAACGCAGAACAGTTATTTAAAAGCAAAAGTATTTAACACAGACAAAGTGTGTAACAGCTGCAAAACATTAGGACAGTGGTTCTCAACCTGTGGGTCCCCAGATGTTCGTGGACTTCAGTTCCCAGAAGCCCCAGCCACTATGGTCAATGCTCAGGGCTTCTGGGAGCTGAAGTCCACGAACAGGGACCCACAGGTTGAGAACCACTGCATTAGGGTATCACGGGGGTGGTGGTGGTGGCAAACAACCTCAGCCAACAGTTGCATAAGTTGCAACTTACAGTGTAGCAGGTGAGAGGAAGCTATGGTTCCCTCTACTTATCCCTCCTGAATGCCATGATCTGGCTTTCTCTCAAATGCCTCCTCTACAGTATTTTTGGAGTACATCACACTTGCCCTTTAGGCAGAAGGCAAAGAACAGGACTGGGGAGGGAATACATTGAACAGTCCATGTGGAGATGAAAGGTCTATGGATAATGTTCTGTTTGTGACATCTGGCGTTCTTCTTCCAATGTAAACTAGGCTTACAGCATGCTCTCCTGCTGGCTGAGGTGGGAGAGGAGGCCATCACAGCACTCATCATAATTATCCCATACTCTCCTTCTTTGCCTTATCTACTCACCGGGCGCAATCACATTCTGCCCTCCCCTCACTCATGCATTTATCCCCCCACTCTCTCACCCGCCAACTTTGTTAGTCTGCCCCCTGGTGGTCTGTGCCCCTTGCTGCTGCCTGCTTTCTCCACATAGCCAGTTGGGCATCATATTGCAGCTGCACATGGAGTCTCCAAGAGCAACCCTTCCAAAACGACTGCCTTTGAGGACCCCTCAAACCCAGGCACTTGGAGCATTGGTGGCTTCAGGGAACAAGGCTCTCCTGAGAAATGGAAGCAAGAACTCTCCCAAGGGTGGGGATGAGAACAGTGTTATGCATCATTTCTATGAGTGCAGCTGTGTTGTTCCACATAATGGATGGGCTGGTCCTGTATATCATGCTAGGTTTATAGCTTGGTGTCCTTTCACATTACACAGTTGTAGCATTACGATTCTGCTCTAAATGCCATGCCTACATTTTACAGAATCTGGTGGTTTCTAGTCTGGTGAAACACTATAGCTGTCTGGCAGAGAATATTAAGTACCCCTCTGCAGACTTCAAATCTCAGGATTCCACAGGATGGAGCTGTGGCAGTTAAAGTGGAATCATTGTGCTATAACTGCATAATGTGAAAGGAAGCTACAGAAGAGTAGTAATTCACACATGTTTGTCTTTATTCAGTATGAAAATTATTCTTTGCAGGTGTGAAACTCTGCAAGAATTGAATATCAGAGGGCCATTATGTTTGATTTATGACATAAAGCTATTCTTTACAATACAGGGTAAATCCAGTATTGTGCTAATGGGACTTTTGCTTGATCAACATTTCACTGAGGTCCAAAAAGTCATTGGGATTAAAATCTGGATTACACCAAACTCTGAATGAATGTTTACTTCTTCTAACTCCCATATTATACACAATAGCACATTCCATTGTTGTTGTTTGCCTTCAAGTTGTTTCTGCCTTACAGTGACCCTAAGGTGAATATATTATAGGTTTTCTTGGCGAGATTTGTTCAGAGGCTGAGAGAGTATGACTTGCTCAAGGCCCTCCACTGGGTTTCAGTGGCTGAGTGCGGATTCAAACCTTGCTCTCCAGAGTCAAATCACTACACCAGATTGGCTATATTAAAGCCCTTTAAATCATACTTTTCTACAGGTTAATAACTGAGCATTGTAATAAAGCAAGCAGCAATACATCCAACTCATAAACCCAAGGGGCACTCCTCTTTTACTGTTGCTAAAACAGATGATCAGGAAGATCTTGCTCTTACAAATAAATGCGCTAACTGGTTTCACAGGCTTTTCTGATATTGTAAGTTGGTGTGCTGTCCACCATAGGTTTGATCACAGTGTTTAAACACAAAGACATTTAAGGATTATTGTAGGGATCAAGTGTACCAGTTCTTGGAAGACTTAAAAGAAAGGATTCAGCCTCAAAATGCTCTCTTTTTTTTTGTAATAGCAAAACAGTGAGAGTAAGATGGTTGATGCTTGTATTTACTTTTCTTGATTCACATGGGTCTCTGCAATCTCTGTGGGAACCAGGCTACCTCTGGTTTATGGTATGATGGATGAAGTGTCTCAAAACACATGTCCATTTTGTGTTTTTAATAGGATGCATAATGACTTGGATTGGGAAATTATTCCCCTCAAAGGAGTTTAAGCACATAACTCTCACACACCAGTGACTCCAACAGTTATAAAACACCTTCTACTATTGACTGAGACAAAGCAGCATTTGGGAAATGTGTAATTAAAGAGAGTGTAGTACTGCTATAAAGCCACATCTCAGAAAAGAAGTACTCATAACAGCTGAAAGAACAATTAAAAAAAAAAGACCCCAAGGATAGCTAAGTGAAGGGGAACACAGAAGACAAGTCTGAATTACATCGGAATAGCAGTCAACATAAAAGTGCTACTACTACTAACAGTAACTCTTCATTAATTTAAGAAATTAAAACGTTGTCCTAGTAGGTGTTGATGTCGAGCTCTCCCTACTTTTTCTCCAAATATTTACACTCTCAGTCAAGACACAGAGCAGACCAATCCATGCAGCTATTTCTGAAGGGAGAAAATGTTTAGGAGTGAAATTATTTTTCATGGTATCAACTTTTAGGTGCTTAAAGCCTCTCCAGTTTCAAGTGGTACGGTATTCTAAACGTTGTTGCTAGTTCAAGACCTAAGTTCTCAGTCCTTTCACACAAGACCTCACACTTCTGGTTTCGGTCTCTCTCTCTCACACACACACACATACACACACACGCATCATAGAACTGTCTTCATTTCAGCAGCTTCACTTAGGGAAATGAAAAGGTTTTTTTCTTCCTGTCACCCAACAACTGGATGCCAAAGAAGCCCACTGTGGTTGTGATGTCTGAACAAGGTATACATGTTTATAAGGAACACATGGCATTGCCCACTTGCCCTGGTCCCCCATAGACCCTGGGCCTGTCCTTCCAGTTCCCAGTCTCGCCAGGTTGAGTGGCAAGTGCTTTCTGTGTTTACCTGAATGTGGGTAGAACTGTCCACATAATAAATGACTCTAGTTTCTAAGGATTCCAAGTACACGTGACAGAGAGGTCTTCTCACATCCAGGTGAATGCAAATGGAAGCCCATTTCATACCTCCTTGCTGACGTTCGGGAAGGTCAGGACTGGTACATACTGGAACTGGTACATGCAGGAATGCTGGGCAGAGTTGTGATGAAGCATAGTGCTGTGTTTCTTACATCCAGCTATATACCTTGTTTTGTCATAAGAGCTAAACAAGGCTCTTGCTTGTCAACTGCATCTCATAAGGAGAGATTGTAGATCTCAGAATAGGCCACATGATGAAAAAGGTAAAAATTACCAAACAGAATTTTCATTACATCAAGAGTAGAACTTATGAATTAACAGTGAAAAATTCAAATGGTTTTCCGTTGTGAACATGGTGAGCTTTAATGACCACTGAACATAATTATGACCTTTAATGATTACTGAACAGAATAAATAACCCTCGGAAGCCATTTCTGGAAAAGCTCCAAGAACAAAAGCTTAATTATTTTTTTACCTAGCCACAAGTCTAACCAGCTCCCATCTTGCTGAAGTGAGAAAATGCATACATACCACATAACTTATGTCAAAGGACAGATACTGACTCCCCTCACTGTAAAACACATCATTTTGCCTAAAGGCAGACATTTATTCCATCAAACACGCTAAGAGCAACCTCAGTAGTCAGGGTGATGATCCTTACATAGACCAAACACTACCATCCGTACACAACAAGGAGGTATTAGTTTACTAGGGAGATTGTCAGTGTTTGTAGAAGCATAAATATTTAAAGGAAAAGAAAAACCTTAAGGAGCAAGAAACATAAAAGCAGTCCAGTGAGGACTCAGTATGTTCAGCGACCATAGAATGCCAACTGATTGTTGCTGGGTGACATAACACAGAGAGGAGGAAGAATGCAATGAAGAATTGTGGAGGAGGACATTACTAGGATATCACTTACTGATTGCAACACTGAACAGGGGCAATCCATGCTGCAACATTTTGTTGAGAGATCCACTTGTAGCACATTGTCCCCATGAGGCAGATCTACGCTTATTCTCAGTAGTTATACCTTCATATCATTTCAATTCCTATGCTTTCCAATAGTTATCTTAATATTCGCAGGAGTCAAACTGACGTGGTTCAGTTTTACACTAAGCCAAACAACAGTGATATAGTCAGTCATCATTTTTCTGTACACTCAACCCAGAATCTGAATGTCAAATAAAAGGGTCCATAAATACAGCTAGGTGATTTCTGGTATCGTTCTTAGTCAAATACACACTTTGATTGGTTGAAAAGTGTAAAGGTTGAACACATAAAAACCTGAATTAGTTAGATTTATTGAAAGTATTGAAAAGCCAGTTTATAAATAAAGATCCTAACAGTGCCACACCAGATATGAAGCTGGTTTGAGAATATTGTGTGTATATGTGAGTTTGTGTTGTAGGAATGACAACTGAATGCACAAGTTCATGTACAACAATAGAAAATGGCAAAGAATGAATCCTCTCCCAAGTTTGTATTTCAGATTTAAATGTGCTTGCTCCCAATGGGGTACAGGATGTAATTTACAGCCAATTCCAAAGATGCCTTTGGTGCTCAGAGATTTCCCTCAAATAGGGAATGGGGCAAGGGAGCACAAGTAGAAAGTTTCAGTCTCCAGCCTGGAAATGAACGCTACTGAAACATCTTGGGAAATCCCTCTCCTTGGTCCTTCTTAACAAGTCAACACCACTTGAAGCCAAGAAAAGAAATGGTCTTCTTCAACCTAACATCAACAAAGAACAGCTTGGCTTTGACATGCTCTTCTAAGAATGGGAAGCATTGAATGTGCCCTTCTGATCTGCTGAATTTGACAGTGGATCTACTTTATCAAGTGATGATCAGATACAGAGAACCTTCCTAGAACATCCTTCCATCATAAAACAGGCCAGACTTAGCAATACTTACAGCTGATGGTAATCCCGAGCTCCACCCCTCTTTTCTTGGGTAGCTTCACATGAAAGGTACCACTGCTGGGAATAACAGATTCTGTAGAACAATGCAATCAGTTAGGTAACATGCTCATAGAGAGAGGACATAGTTGTACATCATTGCTTTGCTAGCTTGTACTCTGATTAAGGCTAATTGCTTTTTCATATACACTAATCCTCACATAAAGATGACGGGGAGAGGGCTACAATGTCTGTGGGTCTCTCCCATTTTCTTGGTTTTGGCACATGCAAAACTTCATGACAATGCTGCACACTACTGGGGGCAGCGGCCAGTCACCACGCAAGAGGACTAATCCATGCAAGAAGCTTCCAGAACACTAACAGCAGACAGAGTTGCAGGCAGTCCCTGTTAATAGTCCTCTAAATTCTCATATGTTATAATAAGCTATAATTAAAACAACAATAGAAACCACTATTCTGTTCATTAGATGCAGCTCATGGAAGCTCCCACACAAAACCTCTTCTGCATCTCTGTCCAATAACAATTGAAGATGCGAACACATTTATGCTTTCAATACCCTATATAGAACTGAGCTGAGTTTTGTAGGCAGCAAAACTATTGTACTGAATCTTTCCTCTGAGCTGACAAGCATAGATACGTTTTATATTCTTCATAGGGAAATGCCCAAATTGTTCAAAGACACATCTAATGCTCTGTCCAGCTACATCTCAGTTCTGCTTCTCAGTTCTGTCTTTGCCCTCACCCCATACCCTTGACTGCACTAAATGTAGAAAAGCTTCCCGCAAGACTCTTGCCAAATTGGTATATATTCTCCCAGCTCAAAAAGGTGTCTCCTCCTTGACTTAAACAAAACTTGCAAGTATCTGTTCCATCAAACACGCTAACAGTAGTCCCAACAATCAAAATGCTGTCTTCTGAGTCTGATGAATGAACTAATACAATTTATTCCCTTTTAAGAAAGTGAAAATACTTGCATTCCAAAGTAATGAGATATACATAATGGCTGTAAATCACATTTAAAATTATAGTTTGCATTTTTGCACAGATTTCCATTTATTATTGTAGTGCACATATGTATGTGACATCTTCAAAATAACTACATGTATTTGTATACTTGGGATAGGTTCATATCAACATATATAACAAAAATCCCATAGGTTATTTCAGCTCTGAAAGAAACTGCTGTGGGCAAGTGTTTTTTTACCTTGAAAAAAGAAAGTTTAAAAGTTTTAGTCCTTGGCACCACATATTGTAAAACGGAGAGGAAAAACAAGTGCTTTAGAAGCTAAATCTAGCAAAGTTTGTATTTTGTCCAGTTCTGAATCAAACTTTTCATTTTCACAATACTAGAAGGAAATGTCTGAGAATTATTTTTTGATAGTAGCATGCAGATAGTGCAGAACAATTGAGAGAATATGGCTGAGAGAGGAGCAGTTTGAAAAGCTACAGTGCCAGGTAAGATGGTTGAGACAATGGTGTTGCTAAGTTAATACATTCATTATATTGCTATGAGCAGGTGGGACCTTTTGGTGGATTTCTAACACTTTCTCCATCAAGTCACAGTCAGACTGCAGAATAATAAAAAATGCTGTCACGCTTTCCTACTGCCCAATGCAAAGGTTAAAGTATCATTTAGAAGAAAGAAGATCTGGATTCAAGTACTCACAGTCACAAGGATCACTGGGTGACCCATGGCTCATCTCCATCTCTCCTTCTAATATACCTCACAATGAGGATAAAATGGGAGATGTAAGGAAATAATACATGTATCATTACTGGCTCTTGGGAGAAAAGCTGCAGTGAAAAAGTAAGAAGAATTCCTGCATTGCTATAATGGGGGAAACTACATCAAAATTCCTTTCGCTGTCCCATTCCAGTGATACTCTTAGTCAGAACTCCAGACAAGGAACCAGAAACCTTCCATAAAATCACAGAAGGAGCTGTCTTGTACTGAATAAGATTACTGGTCTATCTAGCATACAACCTCTTTTTGGTTAACAACAAACTCAGAAGGAAGTTTTTCCCTCAGTCTGTCATCTGATAATACAGGCATCCTGGAAACTTACAAGGGCAAATCAAAGGTTTTACTACTTAGCTACAATCTTTCTTCTAATGTAGTTTCACTGGAGCTGCACCATTGCTGGTGGTATGTTTGGGACTTCTACTAAATGATCCTAAATTGTACAAGGAAGTGATTAGGAAAAGTCTCTGATTTTAGTGTCCAAATCCAGAAACAACTGACATCGAAACTTTTTGTTCTTTGTCTGAAGTTCCAGATCCAGATCACGGCACATGATCTTGTCACCAACTGCTCTGCACTGTCTTAAATTTATAGAGTTAAAGGATTTTTTTTTTTTTTAAAAAATGAAATCCTGAAAGAAGGGGAAAAAAGGAACTTAAAATTATGACAATATAATAATTTCCATACCTGCCACGTCAAATTCAATCTCCAGCACAACCTTGTTAGTAAGGGCTGCATCCCGCAAGAGCTGGTTGGCTTCTTCCATTGTCCCATCTTCCGTTGCAATGCTGTTGATAGAAAGTACTCTATCTCCAACTTGTAGGAGCCCACACCTGCAGTTCAGAGTGGTGGAAGAGAATGGAACAGGTGAGGAAAGTGAGATACTGAGACGCTACGTAGTTCATTTTTCAAAGAGGTCAGCAAGAGAAGCAATGAGAAACAAAATTTAAAAGTATACAGCTTGAGGGTGCTCAATATTAACAGAGATATTTGTCCATCCCTATCTTAATGTGCCCTATGGAAGTTTCACATCTGTTCTGAAAACCAGAAACAACTTTTTTGCAAACTGTTTCCACTCTCAAGAAAATACACTTCTGCCGCCCACAGAAAGTTCCATTATAAGGTCAATGGGAAATGTATAAGACTGATATTTGCCCTTGCCTTCAAACCATGTTGAATGCTAAAAATTCACTTGAAGTGTGTCTGACCTTACTGATGCCCTGACCATTGATACTGACCCTATGAACTTCTCTGATTAGTATGGAGGTAATATCACTAGATTCAACTCAGTGGGATGACGCTTCAGTGTCTCAGCCAATTGGGTAATCATTTATCTCTTACAGTTTCCCTTCTTGAAGCCAGTTACACATGAGTGCTGCTTGACAGTGCTTCAAAGCCAATATTATTGTAAGCAATGTTCCCAATATAGCCTTGACATTGCAACTAGAACTACCTTGTGAGATGTAAGGTTGCAGTAGAAGACCAAAAAGAGAGCAGGGTAAAAAGCCTGACAGAAAGCAAAGATGAGCCAAACTTCAGGTAGAGATTCCAGCAACATGAGAAAAGATAACTAAGGAGGCTTAGGGTATGTTTTCATGAATGGATGAGTTCTCATAGTCCAGACAAAATCTGAGGGTTTGAGCAGGATGGAGTGAAGATATATGTCGGATAACCCAGAACGAGAGGAATGGCTGCTACAGCTGTGCTACTAAGGCTCTGGAGGGGGTGTGAAGGAGAGGGAGATGGAGTGAGACTGATGCAAAGAATGAACCTGAGGTGGTGGTGAAGTGAACCTCTCCATCCCAAGTTACACCTCTAGACTGTATGCAGGATGAATGATGATAGTTCAATTGGCTTTTGACCCTCACATTAAATGCAAAGGAGTTGCATATGTCTAAGTCTGCTAGTTAAGGTGTTTGCAGAGTCTATATTGCAAGAAATGCAGTAACTTATTTTCTTACAAGAGATCCATATGTATTTCCTCAAAGAAATCTTTGTATTGCATGGATACTGTGTCAAGTATGCAAAGTACATCATTATTATCACTCTTTCAACAAAACAACTGCGGGACGACGAGTGCTAAATAGAAAGCAGTTGTTAGGGTTGCCAACTAACCTGGAGAAAAGGTGTGAGGTGTACTTGCTTATCTATTTGGCTTTTTTATGCAAGTTGCTAACACACCAAAGACTTTCTCCATGTTGCAGTTAAACTTCTTTTCTTTTGTGCTGCTGTCCATCCCTTTGAGCCTTCAAAACTTCATAGGCACCCAGAAAACACTCTTGCATCCAGAAAACACTATTTGGCACCACTTCTGAACCCACAAAAGGATCTTCTGGATGTAGTTGTGGGTTGTGCTTTCTAAAGCAGATGGCTCCAAGCCCTGTTGCTGCTTTGGTATCAGAATATTTGATATCAAAGATTAGCAATTATTTGTATTTTTAGATGTACCATCGATGTGATGTCATCTGTGGCATAGGACCTCAATCCAACCCTCATACGGAAGTGTGCATGTTCACTACATGCTCGTTTATTCACTAAAGCAAAGTTGTACAACCTGCACCCAACCCCCTCCCTGCAAGTGTGGCCTCATGTGTACCAGTCAAAGGTGACCTGACCACCACCCCCAGCTGCTGCTACTGGACCATTGATTTCATGTCACTCAATTGCTAACAGTGAGGAAAAAAGAGGATTCCTGATTGAGGGATAGAGAGGAAGCTCCAATAAGGATAAAGGACTGCTGCAGTGTGTGTCTGAATCTGAGTATGTATGGGCACATGCATCACCTTGGTTAAGATTGCCAGGTTGGATACAGGATGGACCTCCTGTAATTTTAATGTTTGATGGATGATGGAGGCAGATGAGGTACCTTTCCCCCACAGATGAGGTACCTTTCCAACTCCAACTCTGAGCCACAGCTATCCCCTCTCAACATGGCCACTGTCTTGCAGGTGGTGGTTGTACAAGATATCCTAGAGGAGCTGGTGAAAACAGAGTTGGGCACACCTCTGCACTCTCTACCCACCCCCATCAGCAAGGCAAAGGCTGTCTTGAGAGTGGATGGCTGCAGCTGAAAGTTGAGGTTGGAAGTGAGAGAAGACAGGTATCTACATCCAGCCTGAAGAAGGCTTACAGTACCACATCCAACTCCATGATCTGTTAAGGATTAAAGTTACAGGTGCCCTGTCCCAGATCCTTCATGGCAACCCTACCCTCAGTCTCCAAGTCATCATTATATGTATCTCCCTAAAAGCGATCCCATCCCAGATTTAAGGGATGCTTTTGAGGATGTCCCTTCTCAGAGTGATGTATTTTAATAGTGAAATACAGGACAGCAAAAATGCTGATGTAGATAGTTGTCTGTTAGCACATAAACCTACCAGCTGTTTGCACTTCAGTCAACATTTGGAAACACATTCTTCATTTAAGAAAATGCAAACATGAAAGAAATAAAAATCAATTTTATTTCTGTTCACAGTTGAATACAAGAAAACCCTGGATGATTGTCTAATTCTCATATTTTATATTATTAATAATGATTTTTTTAAAAAAAACCCAGTTTAAAAAGATTTTAAAGGTTTGCACAAATAATTAATAATGAGGGAGAGACTGAACTCCATTAGGAGGGCCTTCCAAAGCTGAAGAAGCTCCAGAGAGAATGCCCTGTCCCATGTACTTCATAGATTAATAGATGGGAATGCTGGCAAACCAACACGACATCTGAGGTAGATCTCAGTGTGCATTTGAGTCATGTGAACAACAGTTCTTTATATAACTTAGTTCCAAACCATTTCAGGGTCTCACTGTTGTTGCCTTGAGAACCCTCTCTCAAAAAACAGATAGGCAACTTTGGTAGATTCAAGGGGCAATCTCAGCCCCACAGAATCCAATGTGAACTGCATCCTATTGTAAGCCACTGACATTCAGTGGCAAGGAGTGGACCAGATATTGGAAAGAAACACATCTGTTCACTTACCAAACCAAAACAAGGTAGGCAATATATATTCACCCTGTTTTAGAAGAGAACCATGCTTCTTGGAGACTTCTAGGACTGCAGTTCTCATCTAAAGCATGCATTTTGAGTGAGAAAATGTGATTTATGTGGTGGGAGAATGCTGCCAAATTCATCCCTAGCAGTTCCAAGGACTACAAAATAGTCAAGGGCTGCATAATATTCACACGTTGTCTGTCTGCTCTTTTCTATCACATAGCAATGGCACACTGCAAGGGAATATCTCCACATAGGCAGAGGATCCTATTTATTCATCAGTGGTTAAAGGGACAGCATCTACCCTTCTTTTCTTTTATAATTTTTCCTATTTAGGTATTATTTTAAATGGCTGGGGAAGTATTTGAAAAATTGCAGAAGCTGCAGTTTCAGTCAATTTGAGTTGCTGCTGAAGTATTCTTATAGGAGTGGGAAGTAACCATTGTATTAACTGCTCTTTTTATAGCCACTCAGTGGAGCTTTGAGGCAATATTGTCTAACCATCTTTGGATCACTGATCAGGAAGAAGAAAACTGGTACATTATATCATTCTTTCCACAGAATGAAATATTTTTAAACATCATTTTGCTCTATGTATCGGAAAGTTTTAAAATGCTGAGTCAAAAGCATTTTATCTTCGCTATTAGTAAACTGAACTGAGCTAACAAGATTTGTCATTCCCAATATACTGCAGGTCTGTAAGATTTTGTGAAGCAAAACCACCACCATCAGATTTTTCTCCAAATAAAAACATGGCCACAGGATGCCATGAGCATCAGCTTCTAAAAAAAAAATCAACATAGAGAGACATGGTGTAAGAAGTCCATTTTTCTTTCTGGCTTTGGCTTACACTGACTCTGTGCTATTGCTAAGCTCATGGAAAGCACAAGGCTCCCACAAAACATGTCCTATGGCTCCAGAAACTATGTGAGGAGTTCTCCTCATTCTCTTCTCCTTCCCCTATATCTACTTCAGCAAAGTTCATGTAAATGAATAGGCATAAAAATTTGCCATTAGTACACTGTCAATCTGAAAGTATAAGTCCACAAAATAATGTAAAATTGTAAAACACAACTGATCAGTCTGTGCAATTTTTTAAAATGTTTCTTCAGACGAGGATTAAAAAACTTTGATTAAGGTAGAGTATTTTCTGATGCCAGTGAGAATTCCAATTCGCTGAAGGTTAGCAGTAGCATTACCATTGTGATTTAGGTTAGGGCTAGCAGTGGTAACTCATCCCATTCAACCATCATTGCAGGGATAAATGTAATAAAACCATGGGCTCAGGCACCACAGCCTTGAACATGTGGAAGTCTACTTATTATTGGTCCAGAAAGCCATCCAAGATCCAAGAGACCAACAAGATTCCATTAGACCCTTTTAAACACATAACAAGTGTTGGAAATATCTAGAAAAAATAGGGACATTCCACCATATGTGGTGGAGTTGCCCTAAGATTAAAAAAAAAAATAGGTTCAAATACATGGTTCAATAAATAAGATGTTTAAAAGTCAAATTCCACTACTACCTAAACTCTTTCTTTTGAATATGGTTCAAGAAATAGAATCCCCATATATAAAGAAACATTGACAAGTTCTACTATACTTAATTACGACAGCTAGACTACTAATAGCCAGATTTTGGAAAAATAACAAAGTTCCAATGCACAGACAGTGGTTAATAAAAAACACTGAAGTGAAAGAGAAAGACCTTCTCTCACTCAAGATAAAATGGAAATCTGATAAGGCAATGAAGGAATAGCTACCAGTTACAGAGTTCCTCAAACAAATATGGGGAAATTCAGTTATCAATTAGAGACCTATTTCTGTTTAGCATCTGTTACTTAGTAAGGTAGCACTAATGGAGTATCTGACAACATCAGAAACTATATAAATATCAAGATCTCTAAAAGAAACTAAATGAGGAATAGGAGAGAAACATGCAGAGAAGTCAAAAGAGAGTTGTTTAAGGAAAGGAAGTTGACAGAAAAGATTTGGTAAGCACTCTTTCAACAAAGGGTGGGAAGGAAATTAATACTCTCCCTCTCTCTCTCTCTCTTATATATATATATATAATAGAAAGAAAGAGAGTATTAACAATCATCATTTGATTGTTTAAATGACACATTAAACATTTAAATATGGGAAAATAAGGAAAGAATGAGAGAATTAGTATAATAAAAATGTGAGATATGAAAGAAAATAATGTAAATGTAAAGGTCTGTATGTAAGAATTTCAGTTGTACTGTTCTTCCTTTCATTCCTCTCCATAATGTTATCTAGTATTTAACTTGTAATATATTCTTATTGTATTTAATAAAAATTATAGTGAAATAAAACCTGTGTCTGGCACAGATCCTCAGAGTGAGAAACTCTCATCCTGTCATTTGTAACAGAACCTTCGTGTGATTTCTACCATTCTGACCATTTATTTCATGGTGGTTGGGGACTGCCACACCAAGGATGTGGTAAATCTGCTCTCGATTGTATCCCAGAATTTAAAAGAGCTATCCAAAGTGTGGAACCTATTTTGAGGATAAGATTCTAGGGTGGATTCCCTGCATTCTTGTCATGGAAGCCACCAGCTGCCACTGCTGGAAGTTTTACTTGATAATGGAATAGGAATCATAGATAACGGTAAAAATCCCATCACTAGATACCATGAGTGGGACAGGACAGGTCTTTCAACAGCTTGACTTGTTTCAGTAGGGCAAGCAAAGCAGGCAACAGAGAGATAAGAAGAATCCTTCTGAATGAGACAATGGCCTAGTCCAGCATTGTCCTCCCAAAAGTCCTTTCCCAGATGCTTCAGATTCTTATCTAAATGGACAAAAGGGATATCTGAGGCCTTTGGATGCATCATTCCATCTGCAAACAAACATGAAGGATGAATATATATCTAATGTTTAAACTATACAAATAGCACATTTCTCCCAAAATGGACACGCAGCTGCATCTTTTCCCCCCATGATTGGCTGGCTTCTTAACTCTTTTTTCTGCCTTTGACTGCTCAAGATTATTTCCTTTCCCTGACTGAGCCCCTGTTCTCCCCACACTGAACTATGCTTTCCCACTATGAGTAGAAAAACAGCTGTCAGGAAAAGACCAAATGGTGAGCAAGAAAGTAGTCCAGCAGTTCTTCTCCTGATATCCATCCATTTTGACTCATAATCATCTGAGGCAGCTTTTCACCTAAAGAAACAAACCCATAAACTTTGGTGGAAGGCTGAGTGGGAAGTAAACATGTAGTTGCTTATGATACCTGGCTTAGATTTCCCCCGTAAGTTTGGACAATACAGTTTCAAGAGATCTGTGACTGGAAGAAGAGACCACAGGTATGCCTTTTTTTCTTTAGAAGATCCAGTCACAAGGTCTTTCCAACTAAACACCAGATGGGAAACAATTAATTTCTAGAGTTATTGAAAATAAAAAGTTGAGTCCCTTCTCTCTGCTAACTGAAAGGCGCACTAAATTAGTTCTCTAAACACAGCCTGATGAAAATCACTGACCTGAAACAAAGCATCCTTGAGGGGAAAGGAATCAAATGGCCTTTCATTTGGGGTCTCTCTGGTCATGCTGTTAAAGCAGTCACTGCAGCTTTCTCAGCAATGCGATCATCCTCAACCAACCTCTTGCAAATTACATTGTGACCTACTATACTTAATTTTGTTTTTTTAAGAGGGGGAGGGCATAGTGCCAAAAGAAATGAGAAAATAATACTATTAAGATGTTGCAAGATCAATGCTGAAAACTTATTCATGATGTGTTGAGGTAAGACACAATTTCATTTAATATCATTAGCATTTTTGCTGAATTAAGTGCTGCTGCTTGAGTCCATTTTATGAAGCCTTTTTAATCTAGAGATGAGGAGAAAAGGTCAGCGCACATTCAAATGAGATTATAGCACATTCGCTAGATGTGCTACAGGGCTGGGCAACTACCAGAGATCTGGGATATGCACACATCCATACCTACTGGACAATGGAATACCTACCACCATTTTTTATCTCATTCTCCTTCAGGTTATTCTAGGTCAGAGGTGGGCACAGTGTGCCTGCCACAGCCCTTTTTTGTAGCCTCTAGGGCTTCCCAGGGGTCAAAAAAAATGTTTCTGAAATTTCAAAAAAATAATTTTGCTCCCACCTGCCCCCCCAATGCCCACAAGGGGCTGTGGAGGGCATTTCTACCACAGTTGGAGGTCCCCTAGGCCCATCAGTGGTTAAAAAAAAACCCAAACAAACAATTTTTGCAACTTTTTTTTTAAAATTGTTTTGCCCCAAAGTGTCCTCTAGGGAGCATGGGACACATTTCTACCACATTTTGCATACCACACCTCCCTGCCAGTTATGTAGCTAACCAGGGTGGATAATTTATTAGCACCTGAGAGGTGGGGAGAATCCACCTCTCAGTCAATGTCCCTTGAAGAGCTGTAGGTCACCCTAATCTCATTCATAGTTTGGAAACACGAATATTGAGCATCAGATGCCACTCATTGGCCATATGCCAGGCCATTCCCACTATGTTGGTTGGTTTCTTTCTCTCCATTATTAATGATTGGCTTCTTCACCTTTTCCAAGTTAGAAAGTCGCAAGAAAATACACACAAACACACACACACACACACACCAAACCAAGATTGACGGAGGGAGGGGAAAAATTGGCCTAGTTATTAAAGACAATTAACTTCTTACTTCACTTCTAAAGACAAGTTTTATAGTTATTTCACCATCTGGTTGGAACAATGGATAGGGCTTACAGGCTGATAATGTTTACTCAAAAGCAGTCTGATATGTCTGGGTGCAATCAGCTTGGAAAAGGACTACAGCACCCAGAATTTCCCAGCCAGCATAGCCAATGAACACGGTAGCTGGGTGATGCTGGGAGTTGTAGATCAGCGTACAGTCCATTTCTAGATAAATATGGTTAGGCCATTTGATGTATGGGCACTTTCCTGTGAGTAAATCTCACTGAATTAAATGGACACCATTGCCTGTGGAATGCAGTGAAGCTTATTTCCAAGTTGTCATGAATACTTAAGTTTGGCAGCATTCTGCCTTTATTTGGAAATGAACTTCCCTCTACGTAATTACTCAGATGTAAGTCCCTCTAAACTCAGTTGGACTTAATGCTAGCTAGGGGTGCACAGTAGCGTAGGTTTCAGCTGTCTTGAAATCCAAACAGGCTGTACTTGGAGGTGAAATTCTATCCAAAAATCATCAGGGGTTCAGGTGAGGTCCTATGTCAGATTGCTTAGAAAGAAGTGTGTGGGAGGGGATTCTATTAGCATTAGTTGATATATGATGACTGGGCTGATAGGAGATGTAGGGCACGAACATCTAGAGGATCACAGTTACCCACTTCAGTTTCAATGAGGCATGCATAGTATATCTGCCTGGGGATTCAAACCCTAGGCTTCCAGAATTCTAGTCCAACACCACAGTGGTATACCTCCTTAATTTCACTTGAACCTCCTTCTAAGTAAGCCTTAATGGCTTCAGTTAAATAAGAAGAATCTTGCTGTCACTTACTATTTTAGTTACGACAACAACAACAATAATAATAGTGTAATAATATCTTGCTAGCTTTTGAATAGCGACATGGTGGATCTCTAAAGATAACACCTTTAAACTAATTTAATTTTCATGCATAAATTCTGTTGCCACCCTCCATAGGAGTCTCCTCCTTGTCTTCCTGAATGCACTAAGGTTTTGTGACATACAGGCGTGTATCACTTTCTTGACTTCTTAACTAATTTTGGTCTGAGTCTGATTTTGTGGAGATCTTCCTTCCACATTACAAGCCCTGGCTCTTTTTATTTGGGATTTTAAAGGTTGCCAGTTCCAATGCGCATCAACCTGATAGTAAGCACTGTCTAAGATGCATATGACTGAGCTGTGCAAAACTGTCCCAGGGCAATTAGCTTCTTTTTCTTTTTTTAAATTAATGCTTTAATAAGGATAGGGATCAGTCCTAAATAAATTTAAAGAGACAGCCGAGCCTTCAAAAGATGCTGTTTTCAGATTCCAGCTTTCCTTCCAAAACAGAGTTTTAGGGAATAAAAGGAAAGGGTTGAGTCACATAGGTTTTGAGAATTTAAGGGGGAAAAAAGAGAGAGAAAAGACAACAGGGTTGCCACTTCACCCCACTGCTCCTTAATTAGAGTTGCCAAGGGCAGTGTGTGTGTGTGTGTGTGTGTGTGTGTGTGTGTGTGTGCAGGCAAGCAAGCAAGGGAGCTTTGTGTGCATGTCCGCTTGCACGCGCGCTCTCTCTCTCTCTCGCTTCCAGCCTCACACACACGCACAAAGCAGTAGGAGCTTGGCAACATATCCTGGCTGCTGAGGCTTGAGCAGAACATGTGCTTTCAGCTGGTGAGCAGAGGGGCCATCCTGGCAGTGAAATACCTAAGTGATCCCCTTATTGTTAGTGCCTGGGGTGGACAGCACACACTGTCCCACTCTCTATATGTCACTGCCCCAAACCAGTTTTGAACCAGGAAACGAGAAATGAACATGAAGTGACTTCTGCTCATTTCCTATTGTTAAATAGGCCTCTGTACAAGACATGGTAAAAATGGCCCCAGAAGCATTTTTTTTTTTTTGTGGGAGAATTGGAGGGGTATGGCCCTCCCAGTTCTCTTAGGGGGCTAATGCAGCCCCCTAGCTTTCCACAGTTGCCCATCCCTATTCTAAGCTCATGAATGGACTCTTCTGAGCCAAGTATGTATCCTGCTTTAAGAAAGGCCTTGCTTGAGTCTAAAACAGCCTTGGGGGGAAGGGGACATAGCAAAATTGTTACAATGTCCCCTACTAGAGGGCATGGAGGCATCTGGAGTTTAAAGAAATATAAAAAGAAAATCCTCCTAATCTGAAGAGAGTGGTAGGTAGGAGGGCCCTTGGAGGCCTAGAAAAGGATTTCAGGGTAGTGTGAGATTCAGAGGTTGCATTTTCCCCACCTCTGTTTTAGCAGGCAGTATCATAGTTTTGGGTTTCATGTAGAGAATCCCAAGGGAGCAAGTAAGGTATAATAGTTTGGTCTGACACCAGCTGTAAACTCAGAACTATCTCTATCCTAGCAGAAGCACAAGCCTCCCCTGTGATAATGGACACAAAATCATAGAGTTGGAAGGCAACTAATGGGCTATCGAGTCAAATCCCCTGCCCAATGCAGGATCTCCAGCTAAAACATCCCAAGCAGGTAGCGATCTCACCTCTTTTTTGAAGATGTCCAAAGAAGAAGACCCTACTACTTCTCTAGGCAACTGATTCCATTGCTGAACCACCCCTACTGTCAAGAAGTTCCTTCTAAGGTTCAATCAAAATCTATTCTCCTATAATTCAAACCATTAGACCCACCCCCACTTTCTGGGGCAGCAGAGAACCGGCCTGCCCCTTCCTCCCTGGGAAAGCCTTTGAGGTATTTGAAGAATGCATTCGTGTCATCTCTCACTCTTCTCTCCACCAGACTGAACACACCCAGCTTCTTCAGTCTTTTATGTGTTGTTCTCCATACCTCTTATTATCCTTGTTGCCTTTCTCTGAACCTATTCCAACTAGCATCCTAGTGTCATCTTGGCCACTAAGATATTTACAGATCACTCAAAAGTGGGGACCCTCGCTACAGCTGTACAGGGCTTACTTCCAGGAAAGCAAAGATCTGAGACTCAGATTTAGAGAACAGCGCAATAGAGGATCTTCTGAGGATTACATGAGACAACATGCAGGCAATGGGAACTCCTGTTCAAGAGAATGTTTGAAGACTTCTAGATCCTTCAGGTCAGAGGTATTTTTAAAGACGATGCCTTAAGGCACAAGAAGGCTCTATAAGAATGATAGAGATGTGGCACAGGGGTGATGGCCTACCGTATCCTGGGGAGGTAAGGTTTTTATGTTTTCTTTTAAATGTGGCTAAGATTGCTCTGTAACTTTGCAACTTCCAGTGGAAGGGAGCTGTTGTTATGTGTATGATGTCTGGTTGTTATAAAGACTTCCCGCTTACAGAGTCCTCCTTTCCATTCTCCTTTGCGCCCTCTTTACTCAATAGTGCTTGTGAGATTTCTGATGGTAGAAAGGGTAGGCGCGGGATGTCTGTTGTAAGGCAACGGAGCACCAAGATATTCAGCAGGCAAATGGATATACCTTAACAGTCCAATAAAGCTTGCCTGTCCAGAGTCAAGCAGAAATGTAGTCAAGTGTCAGTCCAAAGATCAGGAATCCAATGGGCAGCAAGGTCAGACAGTCAGAGAAGACAGGCAGACAGCAAGCAGGGAATCTGTAGCACACATGAAGGCAAGAGCTGGCAAACACATGAGCTGTTTCTGGCATTGGGCCACCGCCCTTTGCCTTCCTTAAGAAAGCTGAAGCCAGTTGGCTCTCCTCCCAGCTTGATTAGCTCCTGATATGCTTGCATCTGCTTGTGCTCCTTTGAGGCTGCTGTTCACCTGGAGAAACTGACTCCTTGCCCATGACAAAGATTCTGGGGAAAACCAGAGTTGGAAAACTACGCAAAACAGACTTTCGATGGCCCTCTCAACTTCCAGCCCTGTTGTGGACCTGGGATGCTCAGAAAAAGGGATGAGCTGGTGGTGGCATTACTAACAGTAAAGTGGGGGTCCTCTCCTCCTTTCAAGGATAGAGAAGAGAGAATAGACCCCCCAACAGCTCCTTTACTATTAGAAAACAGAAAGAAACTAGGCAGTCTCTGTATTTTGAGAGCTAGAGGTAATTTTAGGTGTTGGACTAGCAAAACAGGATAGTTTTGCTTAGTGACTAGAAGGGATGAATGATCAAACAACATTTCAGCAAAGTTTTGCCTTCAAATAGCATCAAATAATTTTCCTCCAGTGCAGGGTCCCTGCTGCTGAAATGCCATATTCAGTATTCCTCAAGTCCCAGAGAAAGCAAGGCCTGTTGGTTTTAGAAAAATTTCCAAAATCCACTCTTGTGTAAAACAGTTGTTGTTGTTGTGTGCCTTCAAGTCATTTCTGATTTATGGAGATCCTAAGGAGAACCTATCATGGGATTTTCTGGGGCTGAGAGTGTGTGAATGTCCAAGGCAGACTAACTAAATAGGACAACAATGTGGTCAACTGAACTCCAGAGTCCATTAGGCAATATGCTGCAAAATTCAGGAAGGCAAGGGAGGTGAGTGGAGAGGGTCTGGGACTTGATGTCGGAAAACATGATGCATATTCACACTACAAAATTATAGTACAAGGTTGCATCCTATGGAATCCTGGGATTTGTAGTTTGCTGAAGTACTAGAGGAACTCTTTGGCTAAGAATTCTAGATGCTACTCCCTAAACTGCCAATCCCAGGATTCCATAGGATGCAGCCATGGCAATTAAAGTAGAATCAGAGAGCTAGAAGTGCATAGTGTAGAGGGGCCCCTGCTGTCTTAAATAGACTGCCTTCAACTTCAGTTGTTACAGTGAGCATTACTCTTCCATCTGACATGTTCAGAATAAGGGAAGGAATCAGAGGATTGTCTGCACTGGGCTGGACTTTGGAGGTGCTCCAAGCGCTTCAGAAGGACTATGTGATCGCCAGGATGATCTCTTGTTTCTCTTCGCAGCTCTGAGTTCAGGAGAATGATTAGGACTCATCTGCATGCCTCTGTGCTTTGGAGGAATTCCAAGCATCTAAGAAGTACTGCATAAAACAGATGAGCCCCAGCTCTCATCTTAAGAATGAAGCTGAAGAGATGGACATCATGGACCTTGACAGTGCTATTTAGAACTATTCTGAACACCTCTAAAGTTCCGTGTGGCATCAAAGAAGACTACAGCCCTGCCCGTACTGAGGAATCAATGTCAGCTGACATTTGGAAACTCCTGGATGTTTTATAAGGCACTCCAATGACCCCATCAGTATCGGAGAGGAGAGAATTGAGAACTAGCATTCTGATACAGAAACACATGTAGCAATATTAGGAATGGCCAGTTTTGTTTGCCCATGGACAGGAAGATACAGCTGACCTTCATTTGTGTACTCTGGGTATTCTCTGATTTGAGTAACAGTCAGAAGCTCATCATATAGAATCAAACTTCATTCTATTCCAGGACTGCTTTCATTTAAGCTCTGGCCAGAATTTAAACCAAAAAGCATTTGCTGCTTGATATATGGGAGACTACACACACACACACACACACACACACACACACACACACACACAGAGAGGAACCTCCCAGGGGCACTTTGATCAAATGCTTTCAGATACTGTGAATTCAGCACATAGCAGCTCTGCTACTGATGGTGATAATAGGGATTTAATGTATGCAAGGTTTATAACATGCAGAAGTACAAGAAGAAAATGCAAATAAAGGTTTTGTGTATTCTATACTGGTGATCTTTGAATAACGCTACATCTACTTCACTTTGTTGAGAAGAAAAAAAATCACAAATCACTCATAGTTTGAGTATCTTGAGAAGAATTCAGAATGGAACTGCATTTGGGGGACCCTGGAAGAAAACATACACTTTTAGCAAGACAGCTGAGGAAGCAGACTCTTGTCTTCCTCCTCTCCTTGTTGAAATTGTGCAATTTATAGAGAAATACTTTGCTATCCACCCACTGACCATCCGCCATGCATGAATAGGGACTACGGAACAGACGCTCCACACATGTGCATAAAATTAGGTCAACAGATTTGCCTCCACAGGCACCAATGTGTCCAGTGATTGTGTGCGTAATGCTAAACTAGCGACCACAGCCAAGTTTATTACATGAAGTGAAGGTGAAGACAGACCTTCTTAGATTTTTCCTCCTGGAGGTAAATAAGTGCAATAGTAAAACATGTTTTTTAAAAGCATAATCTATGTGCCGTAATACAGAGCTTTCTCACCAATTTAATTTATTTGCCAGGGAATATAGTGAGAGAAATAGATCCACAGATACTGTCAGATGGGTAGGGAAGCAGAGAGAAATTGGGAAGCATGTATTAAGTTACTCTTTCTTTGTTGCACAACTCCCAGAATGCCATGCCAGCTTGAGGGATTTTGGGAGTTGTACTCTAGCCACAGAACTTACTACCTTGCCTTAAGCCAATCACTCTCTTTGAGTCTGTTCTACCTCACAAGGTGGGGAAGAGGAGGAACATATTCTCCACCTCATTGGAAGAAAGGTGGGATATAAATGTATAATTAAGAAATAATTAATAAAGCAAAACTGATTATCTGGGCTCCTCCAAGAGAAAAAAAATTCTGGGCTCCCTGCAATGCACCTAACTACTCCAATCTCCAGCAGGGAAGGAAAGAATATTCAAAACTGGTCAGAAAACATTTCTCAAATATTGGGAAACCCTAGTGAAGACAATCCTGGATTGATGAGAATCTTCACAGTTTGGGACTTATTCTGTGCAAAATTCACACTTTTTTGTGCAAGAAAAAAATAAATATAATTTTTATTACAGTATTACATAACATAATTACTAGAACATAAAATACATTATCATATTTTGTGCAGAAAATACTCTTCTGCACAAAAATGACGTGTACATATTTTGGATATAGTAAGTCCTGAACTGCAAATATTCTCTGAAAACTGTAGAATTTTCAAAGACTTTCTCACAATAGGACAAAACTGCTAAATTGCTTCATTGCTTCCGTCAAGAATAAAATTTGCAAAGAATTGCATTTATAGTCTCCACTCTCTGAGTCCTGCCAGTCTGGGCTCTGAAGTCATCAGTATGAATATACACCAGGCCTACATAATTTCTGTCTCACTGAGCTGAACACAACACACTAACCATATACTGTATGCTTAATAATCCCACAGACAAGCAGGAGAACCAGGAGATTTATTGAGCTGTCAGTAAGCTGTCAAATATGGTTGATCATAAGGTGCACAGCCTCCATATAAACCTAACAGATTACACAAAATGCATTAAATATATGCATCAAGTTGATATGCTGGATTAAATGAACAGGCCATGATGTGTAAATTGGAGAAGTTATACCTAGTGACAGCCCTCAGTTTCTACACTCAAAAAGCAAGCCTTATCCAGCCAAGCACAGCACAAATAGATCTTGATCCATGTTAAGTTTTTTCACAGAATCATAGAATCATAGAGTTGGAAGAGACCCCAGGGGCCATCCAATCCAACCCCCTGCCATGCAGGAACACCTATCAAAACTTTCCCAACAGATGACCATCCAGCCTTTGCTTAAAAACCTCTAAAGAAGGAGACTCTACCACACTCTGAGGCAGCATATTCCACTGCCGGACAGCTCTGACCATCAGGACGTTCTTCCTGAGGTTCAAGTGGAATCTCCTTTCCTGCAGCTTGAATCCATTGCTTCTTGTCCTAGTCTCTGGAGCGGCAGAGAACAAGCCCGCTTCCTCCTCAACATGATATCCCTTCAAATATTTAAATATGGCTATCATGTCCCCTCTTAACCTTCTCTTCTGCAAACTAAACATACCCAGCTCCCTAAGCCTTTCTTCATAGGGCATGGCTTCCAGACCCTTCACCATTTTGGTCGCCCTCCTCTGGACATGTTCCAGCTTGTCGATATCCTTCTTGAATTGAGGTGCCCAGAACTGGACACAGTATTCCAAATGAGGAATGCAGAATATGTCAGAGGGACTGTGGATGATGGGAGCTACACAAAACCCTCGGTAGCACTTCCCTCCAGCACTGAGCTCTGGCAAAACAGCTTACCAGAGTCAAGTGTTTGAAAAATCACCATATAGCAGAGTTTACTCACACAGCTTAGAAGCATCCCAGCAGAGTGTTAACATCAGCAGCAAAGCCCTGAAGCCAGGAAAAATACACCCATGCAATGTTATCTTCCAACAGGAGGCCTTTACTCTTGAGTTACAATACATACAGTATATACAAGGCTCCAATGGAGTTTCAGCATTCAACAGCATGCTAAGATAGCCTCCAGCCGCTCCGTCAGACATCAAGAGGGCACAGTTGGCTAGAACAACCCCCCTTATATACATACATTTCTGATGCAACTCTAGCCAACCTTGCTAGATCCCATGTATGATGCAACCTTCTACCCTGGTTACACAACCCAATGACTCATGCAGGTATTACATGGGATTGCATCATCCACTGTCTTCCCACGTGCAAAATTTTAATGTACATCATGTATATTTTATTTGGACTTAGGTTCTGTCCAACCTTTCTTCACAGAATAGAGTGGAACCATTACCTCCCTTGATCTAGACACCATATTCCTATTGATGCAAACAAGAATCGCGTTGGCTTTCTCGGCTGCCACATCACACTGCTGACTCATGTTCAGCTTGCGATCTACCAAGACTCCTAGATCCCTTTCACATGTACTGCTATCTAGCCACGTGTCCCTTATCCTATATTTGTGCCTTCCATTTTTTATGCCTAAGTGTAGGACTTTACATTTCCCACTGTTGAAATTCATTTTGTTAGCTTTGGCCCAGCTCTCCAATCTGTCAAGATCTTTTTGAAATTTGATCCTGTCCTCTGGTGTATTAGCAAACTCTCCCAATTTGGTGTCATCTGCAAATTTGATCAACATGCTCTCCACTCCTTCATCCAAGTCATTGATGAAGATGTTGAATAGCACTGGGCCCAGGACAGAACCCTGAGGCACCCCACTAGTCACTTCTCTCCAGGATGAAAAGCAGCCATTGGTGATCACCCTTTGGGTTCAGTCAGTCAACCAATTACCAATCCACCTAACAGCAGCCCTGTCCAGCCTGCATTTTACTAGCTTCTTTGCAAGAATGTCATGGGGAACTTTGTCAAAGGCCTTACTGAGGTCAAGATATGCTACGTCTACAGCATTCCCTTCATATATCAAGCTTGTAACCCTATCATAAAAAGAGATAAGATTAGTCTGGCATGACTTATTTCTGAGAAATCCATGCTGGCTTTTAGTGATTATGGCATTGCTTTCTAAGTAATTACAAACTGACTTAATGATCTGCTCTAAGATCTTTCCTGGAATTGATGTCAGGCTGACCAGGCAATAATTATTACTGTCCTCTTTTTTCCCCTTCTTGAAGATGGGGATGACATTTGCCCTCTTCCAGTCTGCTGGAACTTCTCCTGTTCTCCAAGAGTTCTGAAAGATTATTGCAAGTGGTTCAGAAATGACTTCTGCCAGTTCTTTTAATATTCTTGGATGTAATTCATCTGGCCCTGGAGACTTGAATTCATCTAGATAGCCAGATATTCCTGTACTACTTCTCTACTTATTCTGTGCTGCATTTCCCCCACTTCCTCACCTGCTCCCCATGCCCCAGGTTGGGTACTTCTATCCTTTTGGGAGAAAACTGAGGCAAAGAAGGTATTGAGTAGTTCTGCCTTCTCACTTCCCCTCGTTATTAATTGGTCACCTTCTCCACGCAGTGATCCTATCATTTCCTTGTTTTTCCTTTTGCTGCGGACATATCTAAAAAAGCCCTTTTTATTGTTTTTGATGTCTCTAGCAAGCCTGAGTTCATTCTGTGCTTTAGCTTTTCTGACCTTCTCCCTACATCTACTAGCTATTTGCTTGAATTCCTCTTTGGTGGTTTCACCATTCTTCCATTTCCTGTACATGTTTCTTTTAATACTTAGCTCAGCTGAGAGTTCTTTCATTAACCATTCCAGTTTCTTTAGAGACCTACCATTTTTCCTCCTTATTGGCAGTTTTCAATTGTGCCTTCAGGATCTCACTTTTAAGAAACTCCCATCCGTCATGAACTCCTTTCTCTTTTAGTATTCTTGACCACGGGATTTCAGCAAGTATCTCCCTAAGTTTAGAGAAAACAGCTTTCTTAAAGTTTAGGATGCTTGTCTGGCTACACTTGGCTTCTCCTTCCCACTGAATGACAAACTCCAAAAGAGTTTGGTCACTCCCTCCTAAGGATCCCACCACCTCCACCTCATCAACTAAGTCATCCCTGTTGATCATGATCAGATCTAAAATAGCCGATTCTCTTGTTGCCTCTTCCACCTTCTGGACCATGAAATTGTCTGCAAGGCAAGTGAGGAACCTGTTGGACCTTGCAGTCTTTGCAAAATTTGACTGCCAACAAATATCAGGATAATTGAAATCTTCCATTAACATGGCATCTCTCCTTTTTGAATGTGTGGTCATCTGCTCCAGGAAGGCCTCATCCAAGTCCTCAGGCTGGTCTGGAGACCTGTAGCAAACCCCCACAATCACATCCCTATTATTTCTCGCTCCCTTAATTCTCACCCAGATGCTCTCGACTTGGCTTCCCAGATTTAAGTCATGGATCTCTTCACAGGTGAAAACATCCTTGACATATAAGGCAACTTCTCCTCCTTTCTTGTTTGGTCTGTTTCTCCAAAATAGGTTATACCCCTCTATTCCTACATTCCAATCATGAGATTCATCCAACCAGGTTTCAGTGGTGCCTATTAAATCGTATTTATTTTGTTGTACTATGAATTGGAGTTCATCTTGCTTATTCCCCATGCTCTGTGCATTAGTGTAGAGACACTTGAGACGATGTGCCCTTTGTGGAATTTCTGTACTAAAGTTACTTTCCCTCTCCCTGTTGGTCTCTAGTTCTACTTGGCCTGCCCTATCTACATCATGTGGGCTATTTTTCACAGTATTCACTGAATCCTTGCCCAGAATAATACTGTCCCCCTCCCTAGTCAAACTCAGTTTAAAGACCTCTTGATCCGTTTTGCGAGACTGTTAGCAAAAACATTCTGGCTGACGGTTGTAAGGTGCAGGCCATCCCTTGCCAGAAGACCATCTTTGTGGAAATGGAGGCCATGATCAAAAATCTAAATCGCTCCCGGTGGCACCATCTTCAGAGCCAGTTGTTGATCTCCACTATTCTTCTTTCCCTTCGTGGGCCATGTCCTTCCACCACAAAAAGACATGAAATGACAACCTGCACATGAAGGTGCTTCAGCTTCCTACCCATAAGCTCGTAATCCTTCGTGATGTGGTGAAAGCTGCTCCTTGCTATGTCATTGGTTCCAACGTGAACCAAAAGGAAGGGGTTACGGTCACTGGGCTTGACCAGTCTCATTAGTCTCTCTGTTATATCATTGATTTTGGCTCCAGGGAGACAGCACACCTCATGATTGATTCTGTCCAGGTTGCAAATGATTGGTTCCGTTCCTCTCAGCAAAGAGTCCCCAACCACTAGAACTCATCTCCTCTGAGGCTTGTCCAGGGTTACTTGATGAGCAGATTCCCTCACGGCTGCCTGAACTTTCTGTTTGTGCTGAGAGCATTGGTGCTGATACTGTTGGATGCTGTTCTGCTGGTGTTGGGGTTCCTGCTGCTGATGTTGGATTTCCTCTGGATGATGTTCCATGACCTCTTCCTGCTGTTCCACTTTGTCATTAATAAAGTCAAGAACTTGGAAGCGATTCTGTAGCTCGAGAGTCTCCGTATGGCACCTTGGCTTTCTACTCCTGCGTGTCACATTCCTCCAAGCGTCCGTCTCCCTGTTTTGTGAACCAGCTTCTTTGTCCACTAGTTCCCCCATGCATCCTGTCTTCAAAAAGGTCCTCTCAGTCCTATCCAAGAACTCCTCTCCCTGACTAATAATGTGAAGATTTGAAATGCATGCCTCCAGCTGTTGAACCTTCTCCTCCAAGAGGGTGACCAGCTTGCATTTGCTGCAGGTGTACCCAAGGACGTCCTGCGGCAGAAAAAGAAACATGCCACAGCTGTGCCTTTTCCAACGAGGTTGCATTGAATTCATTGTGAAAACTTAATCATGAACTGATGCGCTAGTGTTTTCAATGGGAATGTTGGCAACCCATCACTCCCCATAATGAAAAGTAAAGAGAGAACAAAGAAAACTGAGAATCCTACAGGACAGACACAGGGACAGGGGAAGTAACATGAGTGACTCATTTTATTCAGTCATGCCCATATACAATGATGCACTGCTTTTGCTTAGGGCTTAACTACACATCTGATAAATTAGTCTGGTTCCAAGGCCCTTGAGCTTATAATCTTTGTTAAAGCCTGATATATGTATTTCTTTTTTTTTTCTACATTAGCAGTTTTGAAACGATCATGTCTGCCAAATTTTCAGAGAGCAAAAGCAGCAAGAGAGGGACATATCCTTTTACTTCAACTCTAAACACTGCCCTGAGATTCTGGAAAGAAAATTGCAACAAAAATGTAGTAAGAACATAGCAGTCAAATGAACTCCATAAAAGAATGAGCTAAAATATTACCTGCTTCACCTGCAAACTGCCTGTGGCACAACGCAACCACAATCAAATAAAGCAATGATAGGTCATTTTAATTTTCTTATTATTGCTGAAGACAACATTGGCAAAGCTTTGTGGTGGTTGTGTGCCTTCAAATTGTTTCTGACTTGAGACGACCCTAAGGTTTATTCATCATGGGGTTTTCTTGGCGAGGTTTGCTCAGAGGGGAACTGCCTTTGCTTTTCTGAGAGAAAGTGGCTTGACCATGGCTGAATGGACCTTTGAAACCTGGTCTCCAGAGTCGTAGTCCAGCACTCAAACCACACCACATTGGCTTGCAAAAGGGTTAGCCAAGAAAAATGCAGACAACAAATTAAAGCATGGAAAATGCTCCTCATTCTTATAACTTTTCTAAAGAGATATCAGACCTCATCATAATAACCCACAATCTATTTAGGTATATAGCACAATAGTATAATTGTGCCAGTTTCTAATTTCCAACCTACCTTTCTTCACCGTCTATCAAGTGTATCCATTTGCTAATGGACCTGTATTAATTTAACACTTGAAAGCAGAATTCTTTTTGTGCCTGATTCAGCTAATGTTTCTTCAAACTGCACCCAATTTTATGGTAGACAGTCTCATTTATTTAAACATGCATAAACACATTCACACACAAGCACAGACACACAAAGCATTCCTTTTCCAAAGACACACATTTGCTGGTGTGTTTTAGAAAACAGATCCTCTATCATGATGGTCTTAGGCCACAATGCAGAACTTCCAGTAGGTTAATCGAGGTGTGGGTCCACTAAGAACATTACTGTATGATGTTAAATGACTTTGATTATTTCATGAGAGGCTCCTTTTGATTGTTAGAAGTCCAAATGCAACACAAAAATGGTGAAATATCAGATGGAATCCCCCCACCCCATGATGGCATTCAGCATAACAAAGAAATACAGCAATCCATGTTACAACAGAACATAAATAGTTTCTTGAATAAATATCCTATGGCAGTCAAGAGCTTCCTATTAATACTCCCTTGATGGATACACAAGCACAAAGTCAGGAACAATCAGAATTCAGAGGAAAGTAATAAAGAAGTGACCTCTGTGAGGGAGGAGACACCTCCATTAACAAAAGAGAACACTATCAACATCCGTTGAAACCCAAGAGCAAGGTCTCTAACCTTTCTGCTGGGCTGTCAGGCTCAATAAATCGGATGAGAGGTGGTGAAGAGAGCGTTTCAGTGGCAAAGATACCCCCTTGCAACTGCAGTCCAAAGCCATTCAAAGGGTCTCCTCTTAGAATCACTTCTGTTGTTTCCGTATGAACAATCTGCCCACCAGGACCTATGGTACTAGAAGCCAGTGACACTGAAACAAGAGAGATACAGTTGAGTTAAAACAACACCTACCCTTCTGGGATTCACGAAATTATACCTGCAATAGTGCATGCTGCCTATTAAAAGAAAAATATATCCTAGCCAGTGGAAAAAACACTGCTGTGGTTACATGATCCTCTCAAAATAGCTTCTGTTAGGAAGATGATATAGGGATCAGAAAGGACCAGGGAGCGATGATGAACGTCAATCCCCTGAAATAAAATGGTCTTCATCAGTGGGCAGGTGTTCCTATTTCAGTGCTTTCTCACAATTAGCAGGAAGTGCCATTAAAACTTAAAATGAGTATAATGTGTAGGGATTTGTTGCTGTCAATTGTCATCAAGTAGGTTTCAACTCTCATCCTTTGCATGAGAGACTTGCACATCACCCTACTTTTAACAGCGCAGCTCAGGTCCAGCAAATTAGGGCCATGGTTTCTCTGACTGAGTCTGTTTCCCTGCAATGCGATCTTCCTCTTTTCCTCCTGACTTCCATTCTACCAAGCACTATCTTTTTTTCCTCATATGTCATGTTGTCTCATGATATATCCCAAGAACGACAGCCTCAGTTTGGCTTCTATTTCAGGCTTCATTTCTCCCAGACTCATTTATACATCTTTCTGGCATTGTGTGGGGATACTACCCAGCATTTCAAAGAGCGATATATTACCATGCCACACCACTGCCCAGGATCAATCATAAGTGAATTTTATTCAGGGTATATCTTTTTAGTTACTCATTTCCTTTTAATATTTCCCTTTTAAAAATAGTGCAGTAGTGTTTCATCATTTTTTTAAAAATAATTTGAACAAGAAGAGGAATTCTGTAATTCAAGATTTCCTCCTCCATTTACAGAAATCTAACTGGCAAACACTGGCCACTCACAGAAAGGTTGAGATTATTTAGCAGTCTCCCAAGCTTTAGTCTGCAGGAGGCAGTAAAACAGCTTGAACTTGCAAAAAGGAAGTGTTTAATTTGAAGCTGCAGGAGCCCTCAAATACCTGTCCGTTGCACTGGGTGGAGTTGGTAATCTAAGGCCTTTTCCACACCAGAGAAATAAAATGAGTTAGCGCGAGCTCTGACGGACATCGCCCACACATTTGAGTGCGCTAGCTCGTACATATTTGGTAAGCTCCACACCTTAATCCGCCTGGTTAAGTCGGCAACAGTCAGCAGGTGGGCTTTTTGAAAAACGGGGAAAAGGTGGGTTTTTTCCCCTCATACTGTGCTGATTCGTGCATGATGTAATCGGAGGGCGGGCTGTGGGCGTGGACAGCTTCAGCGGTTGGAACGTGCCGTGAGAAGCCTCCAAGCAGCGGCACAGAAAAGCTTAAATCCTCCGCAGCATTACCAATAAAAGGCCAACCACCGGCGCCTCCTTGCACAGTCTTAAGCCCATAGATGTTCCAGTTCAGCCAGCACAACTCCAAGAAGCCAGAATACAGCTAAAATGGTTCGTTCAACTTCAGGAAACACCTCTTCCTCTGTCACTCACAGGGAAAGATAAAAGCAGAAAACAGGCGCAAGAACCCACCAGAGATAGGGAGAAAAGCTGCACTCCACGCAGCTATGGCGCAGAAAACCATTCCCCCGAGATAGGGCACGAAAATAAAAAATTGACACAGTTTATTTTACGGCTAGCAGGAGGAATGGGAGGAGGGAGTCATCGTGGGAGGAACTGCGGGGCATGACGTGAGCACGCACGTCATGACGCACGGGGCCATTTTAAAAAAAAATAGCTGCCAATCACATCCGCTGCGCGAATTCCACAGAACGTGTGGAAATGACAATAGACCGTTGTACAATATGTCCGCGGTAGCACGGAAAAAAAAACACCACCCGGAAATGTTGCAGCGCAAATTCCACGGAACGTGTGGAAAGGGCCTAAGCCAACCTTTATATTCCCCTGTCCCCCATTCTGGCTACAAATCAGGTCTTGGGAAAAAGCCAGAAATGGGATGTTAAACAAAACAAAGCAGAACAGAAACCACTAGAAGTCAAAATTTTGGAAACCATCACCTCCAGCTTGTTTTAAAGCTTGAGGGAAAATGACAGATGGCAGGGAGGAGTTGCGGGTGCTAGAGGTTTATTTTTTGGGGGCAGGAGTGGAGAGTGGAGTGAAAGACCATGGGGTGTGCAAGAGATCCCAGCTGCACATGTCACAGACTGGAGAAGGACAGACAGCTTGCTCATTCTTTTTTTTTGTGATCAACCAAAACAAAAAATGAACAGAGAAAGAGAGGAAATCAGACAGCAATTTCAGAGAGAGCACCCAAAATCCTGGAAAACACAGAGAGAACACACTTATCCACCTATGCCCAGAACTGTTTGCAATTCTTACATGAGCTTTTGTGCTCCTTCTTCCTCTGTCTTCGCCTCATCATGGTGGCCCGTGGGCTCATAGGATGATTGCTCCGAGGTAGAGTATTGGAATTCTGGCAGGCAAACCCTGATGTATTCAGTGTGGGAGATGCAAAGCTGGCAGCCACAAGAGCTGGACAAAATACAAGAACTGCATTTAGTGCTGGTGATGAATCTGCCTTGCCAGCACTATCAGCATTAACTTTGAAGCCACGTTCATATATTCCTGTCATTAACAACATATACCTATTTATATACCACCGACATCTCTGATAGTATACCAGAATGAACCACCAGCTGACAATTATTTGCCCATCTCCAAAGCACTTGAAGAAGAATCATCTTTAAAGACATTCCCCTGCCCTCTGTGCTGCACACTTGCATAGTTATTGGTTTATGTAATTATTAAACCTGCCAAATTCCTGCCAGAAGGGGTTTCCCCAAAGCTTTCATAGAACAGAGTTCCCCAACTCCTCCTCACTTATACTCTCCAGTGAAGGAATTTTGTGAAAGATTATACTCCTGCATCCCATACCACTGGCAGCCCACGCACTCTGTATACAAGGGAGGTGACACAGACCTGATACAACCACTGGAACTAAAATCTATACTCAGTAAGCAAGCAGAGAAGAGACAGATATCCAAGGAACACTAAGCATCAGTCAGAGTGGAGTCATATGGCAGGGCAGTAGCAGGAAGGTGGACTCTGGGATGCTTTGAGGACGGCTTAGTTAGAAGTCAGTGCCTCTTCAGGAGAAGCAGGGGCAAACGGCTTGACACATGGCTGGCCCACCAAAGGAGCCAAAACAAGGCAGATTCTGCTATCCGTGCAGTGCTGCTTGCTGCAAGTGTAACCTGTGGTTGTGTAGATGCTGGCTCTCCCATATTACTAGTTATCTGTAATTAATTCCCTGTTAACCTTTTTTTTTTTTAAACGTTGCCTTACATTTGCAATAATCCTGACTGGACGTTTGGTTCCAGGTAGGTGTCTTGCAGTGTCCTGGATGGTGGGTGTGGCAGTAGCTGACGCAGGGATCCCAGCAATGGTGGTGGTCACTTTTTTGCACTTTGACTTTAATCAGCATCATACAGAAAAGAGAAATAAAGACAAAGTTAGATATTTTATTTATTTACCCACTTTCCTCCCTGCAACATCCAAATCTTTCTCTCTCCATGCCCTGTCTCCCTCTTTGTGTGTGTGTCTAACTATGCAGAATCATAGAATCATAGAAATGTAGAGTTGGAAGAGACCCTAGAGGCCATCCAGTCCAACCACCTGCCATGGAGGAACCCACATCAACGCATTTCCAACGGATGGCCATCCAGCCTCTGCTTAAAAACCTCCAAAGAAGGAGACTCCACCACACTCCGAGGCCATTTATACATGAAAGGCAAAGCAAGCCTCCTTTTATTGAAAAAGAATACAAGATCACACCTGTGAGTTGCCTATGCAGTCTAGCACAGGTTCTCCACCTGTTTGCTGGAATAAAAGAGTATGCTGCCACCTTTTTAGCCATGCTGTCTTGACAACCTGGGTTCCATAACAGATAGAAGTCACACCAGCCTACAGATCATGCAGGGATTCAACTTTAGAGTTCAAAGGCCTTTTCTGAGTATGAGAACAAGCAACTCCTTGTTCTGAAACTGTTGTATGGCTTATGCAAAATCAGTTTAGCAGGCATAGCTCATACTCCTGGCTCTCCCTAGGAGTGCCTTGGGGGAAGTATCAACCCACCTCCCATTTTTCCACATCTAGGCAGAGAGCTCCAGTGGTTCCATGTGACCTCTTAATTAGTACTGAGCTAATAGCATTTGTGGAAGCATTAGGATTTAAAAAAAATATTAGTAGTGTAAGGAAGACAGGAGACAGTGCGGTGTAGTTTGAGCACTGGACTATGACTCTGGAAACCAGGGTTTGAATCCCTGCTTGGTCATGGAAACTCACTGGGTGACCTTGGGTGTATTCCACTTTCTCAGACTCTCTTTGAACAAATCTTGCCAAGAAAACCCTGTGATAGATTTGCCTTAGGGTTGCCATAAGGCAGACACAGCTTGATGGCCCACAACAACAAATCAAGCAAAAAAGGTTGAAATCCTACACTCTGGCGGATAGTGACTTCAGGAGGTCTGGTGACCCTTGGATCCTGCTGCAGGCCCTATGTCCATCCTGCCATTTACAGATCACTAACATTTGGTAGCATGACAGCAGCCAGAAATAAAATTATTCCACTTCCAGTTGGGGTCAGGATGTATGGTTTTGTGCTAAAGCAAGGTGCATAGTGAACAAGCACCTAATTTTAGAGGACAAACCAATGTTCACTATTGTGAATTGAGCAGGCAGCCCAAATGCATACATGTTCTCTATCTGTATGGTGAACTAAAAGATACATTATCACCTTTTTTTTTCAGCCAAGCAGCTCTGAAAATTGCAGAGGTAACAATTTTTTTGCATTCTCTACCATCAACATTCAGTGGTTATGGTTCCTCCCTCTGTCTCCCTCTCCCTCTGTGTGTGTATGTGGCCCTTTCCGCATGTGGGAAAGGAACCGCACAAAAACGGGACTCACCGGATTTCTTCAGCGTCCGAGCAAGTCCATCGGGACAAGGAGCACTGCAAGCTTGCCGCTCCGCACTGCTCCAGCGTCCAAAATGGCGGCTTCCAGTTGGTGGAGGCTCTCCACCAACCAGAGAAGCTCACCAGCCTAAAGCCTGTCCCCGGCAGATCTGCAGGCATGCACTAGTGCGCACCTGCAAATCTGCACTGGAGCGTGGCAACAGAGCGATATGGAGTCGCGCGCGCCGTGCTTTTTAAAACCCTCTTAAAAGAGGTTTTTAAAAAGCATGCTGTGCGACCAGTTCTGGTCGCTCCAAACCGGACTGAGGTGCGGAACTACAAAAAGTAGTCCGCCCCAGTCCACTCCACGGTGCAGAAGACCTCCATCGGAGCTCGCTCTGCACTGTTTTAATAGCCCAGTGCAGAAAGGGCCTGTGTTTGCATGACAGGAGCTGCATGTTGGACATACTGCTATACCCACTTACCTGGGAGTAAGCTCCATTGGGCTCAGTTATGTCTGAATAGACAGGCGTAGGACTGTGCTATAAAGGGTAAAGAGCTCCTCTACAGAGTGTCCAACTTTATCACTTTAACAAAAGGCTGTCTACAAGGTCAAATGAATAAATGAAGTGGTCTTATGCTAAATCATAGCTTTGCTTCATGAAGCTCAGTGCCATTCATTCCAACTAGCAACAGCCCTTCAACATCTCAAGAAGGAGAGCTCTTGTTCTCTGCAGTCCATTTACTTTGAGATGTCAAGAATGAGACCAAGAGCAGGCAACCCGCAGGTTCTACTATGAGTAGACAGTATCTTCCCCCTTCCCCCACAATAATAAGATCCAGGGAGAAGATGCTGAGTGAAGTTCTCTGTTTTATTAAAATAATGGAATTGCTCAGCCCATCAACCACACGGGCCCCTAGGCAGTTTATGTTGGCCCTGCTGCCTCTTGTTTGCTGTTACCACTAACAAACCACGCTGCTGCAAATTAATGGCACTGCTGACGCAGAAAAAGAAAAAAGGAAACTACTTTCTGCTCTTCGTTTCCAGAAGGATATCCTGCCTCAAACACTGGTAAGGCACTATGGTGCAGAAGGGTACTCTGGCATCCTGATGAGCCATATAGAGCCAATACAGCTGTTGTCAAATTCAGCTGGTGAAAGCAGTAGCAAAAGCAGAGTCTGCCACCCCAGTGTGGCACTGGTACAGCTCCTTGTGAGGCCACTCAATCCCTAAGAGATTTCCTGTACCTAACCTCAGACTTCAAATCTGTACCCTGGCTTGTCTGCTGCTTAAGAAAACCTAGGTATAAATGGTCCTCCTGAAAGAAAGTACTGTGAAACTGGTCCAGATCTAGTTCTAGGAAGAGCTCAAAATGAATTGGTTACACATTGATAGTAATCGTTGTTGTTGTTGCGTGCCTTCAAGTCATTTCTGACTTACAGTGACCCTAAGGTGAACCTATCCCAGGGTTCATTGGCAAGATTTGTTCACAAGGGGTTTGCACTTGCCTTGCTATGTTACTGGGCTGTACACTCCCATGCTTTGATTTAATTGGTTTAATTGGTGAAATTTTAATTGGTTTAATTGGTGAAACATGATTTAATTGGCAAGATTTGTTGTCACTTAACACTATAAGTTCATTAGCCCATTCCAGACCTCACTGTCCACTCTGCGAGCGCCATTGTTTACTCGACTGGAGAGCCACACTTGCCGTCCAGGCAGAAATTGTGTATAACCCCCACTACCACCACCATCCTGCTGGTTTTGAGCAGTTAGTTGCAGCACTTCACTTGGCTGTCAGTCTAATTCCTGAATGAGTACTGTCCTGAGGTGTGAGTCTCAGCCACACTACTGTTTCTTCACTGCTCTCTGGATTGATAAATATCACCCTCATCGCTCTTGCAACTTTGCTAAACAATGGTGGAAAGATTTCGCTAGGTTACTTCCCTCTCACAGGCCTCTTAATATGAACTAAAAAATCCCCACCTTTGAACAGAAGTACTGGCATCACGGGTGAACCTCTGAGTCACCCACATTTTGGGGTAACAGCTCTGAGGCTAAGAGAGTGTGACTTGCCTAAGGTTACCCAATGAGTTTACATGACTGAGTAGGGATCTGACTCCTGGTCTTCAGAGTTGCAATCCAACGCTCAAATCCCTATATCATACTGGTTTTCCCACATTATTACTTCTCTGTAACCAATTCCCTGCCTTCCCCTTAACAAAGGTCTTACTACTTTACTTTACAAGTATATCTTAACTAGAAATAACTTCATTGCTTTTGCAGTGAAATAGTAACTTGTAATTATTTTTACAGCTATGGGGATGTGGTGTCATTAATGGTGGGGGACGACTATAACATCAGTCAAATATTAGCTTGTACTTTGTGCTGTGAGTTGAAGAAAGATGAGGTAGATGGGAGGACAGTACATTCTCTACCATAAGCCTGCAGCGTGTAGCATTCAAATGTGTATTTAAGTAACTAAAAGGAATTGAGAAAGTGAAGAGTATTTTTTTAAAAAACGTACCTATAATAGTAACTGACAAGGTACCAATTGCAACCATAATTGTAACAAGTTACTTCCAGAAAGAAACCCCTTGACCTCTTGTTTTAGGTGATGAATGTTATTTGTCAGGCAATTAGGTTTTTCCTGTTACTTTGCAAACAAGCAGAGAGGAGCATATGGACATTCTCAAAAAAAATTCACATAGCCATTACTTTCTGTCACTGCATTAAAAACTACAAATGTTTGCTGTTCTTGCAGTGAACATAGCCACTAATATCTCTAGATAAAACAAAAAAACCCAAGAGACCAGGGAGCACACCTACAAAATGCTAAGAGTGTTACATTGATATCAGTTGCTCATAGAAATTTAGGGTACACTGGACGACAAAGAGAAAACGAGTTGCTGATGCTTAATTTTTCCACAGAAGTGACTTTAGATCAAAAGTATGCAGCATAGTCACTTGCCATGGTACTACCTCCTGTCAGAGAGGTGTCCCTATGTAATATCTGATGCTTCATGTGCTGCCAGCATTTAAGCAACCTCTGAAAGTTCAGTTTGTAGCTAATGTCTCATCTGTGAAGGATGGTTATTGGACTGTGGAAGGTTAAAAGAACTGGAGTTTAATGTGTGTCTATAAGGGACTGCCTACTGCAATAACAGGTGAATTCTGCAAATTCATTCCTGACTGAGAATCCCACTAGAGAAACCGGTCACTTTTATTTAGCAAAACGTCTGGCCAGTGACAAAATAGATATTCTATTAAAACAAAGGTGAGAGTCATGTAACCTTCCAAATGTTGGACTGCAACTGCCAGTATTCACCATTGGGTATGGTGACTATGGCCTAACAGATTAGAAAGCTGTGCCAAAACTAACAAAATGAATTTCAATAGAGAGAAATGTAAGATACTACAGTACACTTAGGCAGAAAAAATGAAATACATCAATACAGGATGGTTGACACCTGGCTTGACTATAGTACATGTGAAAGAGATCTAGGACCCTTAATAGACCACAGGCTAAGGATGAACCAACAATGTGATGTGGCAGCTAAAAAAAAAAAAAAAAAAAAAAAAATTCAACTCTAGTCTGCAGCAATGGGAGTAGAGTATCTAGATCAAAGAAAATAATAGTACCACTCCATTCTGCTTTTGTCAGACCTCTCCTGGAATACTGTGTCCAGTCCTAGGCCCCAAAATTCAAGAAGGATATTGATAAGCTGGAACATGTCCAGAGGAGGGTGGCCCAAATGGTAAAAGGCATTGACTTAGACTTGAATCATTGACTCAGACTCAGGTCAGACTTAAGTCGCTTCAACTACTTGACTTGGATTTGACTTGGCAATAAAATGATACACTGACTTGACTTGTGACTTGTATATTTTTAGTGACTGGCTTGCTACCCTTGGTTCAGTAATATAACACATTTATTCAGAAACCTAACAGCTCTGAACAACGCTTCCATCTCTTTTTGCCTAGTGGTCACATGATTATCTGTCCCAAGTCCAATGCTCAAACCACTATACCATGCTGGCTCTCTGAAAAGTATATACAAGATTTTTAAAAACTGTAATCATATTTAATAGAGAAAACTATTTAGCTGTGAGCCACTATGGTGTTAGTGGTCTAAGTATTGGATTATGACCCTTGTAACCAGAGTTTGATTCCCCACTCCGCCAAAGAAACCTACTGGGTGACTTTGGGTACATCACACGCTCAGCTCCAGGAAACCCATGATAGGCTCACCTAAGGGTTACCGTAAATCAGAAGTGACTTGAAGGCACCCAATAACAACAGTTTAGTTGACCAAATATTAGAATTTTTTAAAAGTTATTTATGGATTATTAAAATATTTTTATCCTGCCCTATATCCAAGCACCTAGGGCCAACACAAAATAAAAATCAATTTAAACAATTTAGAACAGTAAGAATAATTAAAAGAGACTAAACTATTCAACAAGTTAATTATATCAATTAATTAGATCAATCAATGCTGGTAGGGGCATATTATTTTACCATGTATGAATGCAGAGGCCACAGATATACATACAATTTAGCCACAAATCTTTTGGAGGATACAAGGTGTCATAAATAAAAGGTCAATCATTTTGTGCATCTAATTTTATATTTCCCAACTACCTTTGCCTTCCTTTTCAATGAAAGGAATATAAAATCAGTCTTTACTTTACAGTGTTTGGATATGAAGAAGAGAAAAGCTTTGTGATATCTCAAATGAGGAGAAAACTGTCTATACCATCCAATGGTCCAATAATAAAGGGTGAAGTCCTGGTCTTCTCCTACTTGCTTCTAGCTTCCTTAATCCAATGTGTTTCAGCAGTATCAATGTGTTTCAGCAGTACCAAACACAGTTTTGATACTCAGAGTAATACTTTGGCCAAAGTTGTTTTGTGTGTGTGTGTGTTTTGTTCCTATCTTGTGTTTGGGGATTCAATTCAGCTCCATGTCCACCTGGGGATTCGATGAGGTGTGGTTTGTTTACTCACTGTAACATCACAATGCCAGCCAATATTTCCTCAATAAACTTAACTAGTTTCATGTGAGGACATTTTTTGAAGGCCACATACATATAAACATGGCTATGGCAGACCAGTTTCCAAAGGAAGCAGTGGTGCCATCAGATCTTAGAGACTATTTTCGCAACATGTACCTGTGTCCGGAGGCTTGAGGGGAAGTCTACTCTGGTGAGCAGGTAGTATCTCTAGCTTGACATTTTCTGATGTTGCAGCTAAGAGTTGAGTGGCCTCTAACAAGGAACAGTGTTCTGTGCTAGTGCCATCAATAGAAAGGATGTGATCTCCAACATGCAAGGCCCCACATCTGCAAGAAAAACACAAAACCGTATCAGTCGTGGAGTCACCTGTGGCTCTTCCTACAGCAGTTCAAAATTCAACAGATTCATCCTGTACCCTCATTTATGAGCTGGTGGCATTGTGGCAACTTAATTCTGTCAGGGCTTTTTGTTTGTTTTGTTTCATTTTCTTTTTTGTTACTGTTGCTGGAGTTCAACAGAAGCAAAAAATTTAAAAGACAGATATTCAATCTTCATTTGGTTGGAAAAAACAGAAATCACAAAGAAGGCTAGAAAAACAAGCATGTGCATATGAATGTATTATACGTTTTGCTATAGAATGTGGCCAGATTGTAAATTTTAATTTGTTCTGACAAACTCTGTTAGGTTATATTACTTTCAATAAAAGTTTTGTTTTAGTTCGTTTTTTTTAGCAGAAACACTCAATGACCTTTCTGTATGTACAGAAACATTCATGTGCCAATTGGAATCTAAGAGTTATCTTTCTTAAAAGTATCCAAGACAATAAATAACCTCTGATATCACTCTCACTTGCTTTCATTCTTTGCCATCTCTGGCACTTAAAGAGAGAGAGAGAAAGGATGATCCAGCAGGACAAATGAACCAATATAACCTTAAAGGAAAAGATGAAAAAAAGCAAAAATGTTGTGCAATGGTACACACTGGTACTAAAGCACCCTTCTGCTACACTAGCACATATACATCCATGCAATCGCACTCATTCAGCACTCAAAATAGCAAAATAGCATGATATTCAGATTGGGGAAGGGGTGGTCTTCAGCTCAACCTGCTCCTAAAGAACAGCAGCAACAAAAAGGAGAAAACAGGAAAGTAAGCAAGAAAAGGACATTTAGAATAGTAAAATATCCTCTTACTTGTGAAGGCTAGTAGTTTCCATATAGCTGGGGCAGTGGATTCATAGACCCCTGAGTTTTAACTTGAGGTTTAAAGTAGCAATCCAAGGTACTGAACTCAGACACCAAAATTGTTTCAACACCCTGGACAGCTATTTCCAAATTCAAATTAAATCCTGAAGTGTATTCAATACCCCACTGACATGAAAGCCACCAGCCACCAGTGACCCTATCACAGCAATATTTTAAGAAAAGAGTTAATGTAGTTGTACAGGAAATGAACTGTGGATTCACCTGCATGCAGAAGAAAAATGTCACCTTTCACCAGCAAGCCATCACTCTGTCAGTGAGCTGGAACTTTAAACTTATGTTCTTACTGCAAATTCAAGAGGGTCTAATTAATCTCTGACAAACAAAATTTAGTTATCCTTGACCATATGGCATGCTAAATTCACTTCTAACAGCATGGTCAGAAGCTTGCCACAAGGTCCAGTGATTATCTTATATTAGTTTCCAAATGTCTTAGCACCTGAAAAAAAAAAAACACTTTCCTACATTAATTAGTCTCCCAGAGGACTCTGGGACCACCTGTCATAGAACGCTGCACTGTGGAAGTATAGACAGTGCTACATTCATTTTACACCTACTTGGCCTGTTGGGTCTTGCTACTTCTGTGGATGAACTTAGAGTGCACCCCAACACAAACACACGTTTGCAGATTACAAGGAAAAGTTGGTAAGGAAATGGTAAGCTCTTTTTCAAAGAATCCTTCCATGACTCATCTTCTTATAAATTTTCAGGGAAAACAATTTGAAAACTACTGCCTGGGCATGTCAACTGTATAGACTACAGCAGATATCCCTTGTTTAGAGAGTATCGCTGGTGTGGAATACAGCTTGTGCTGGTGTAGTGGCAACTTTCATACTCCTCTGAAATGCCCTTTGAGTATAGAAAAAGGAAAGTAAGAATGAGAGAAATTTCAGTTATGGAGAAAAAGGAAAGAACACAAACCTTAAAGATCATCAACACCATTCAGCTCCATACCTGTCTACCACGCTGGCTGGCTTGATCTTGTCAATGACTATGATCTGCTTATTCCGATGCGTATTCATTGCTAGCGTGATTCCTAGGGTAGAGCCAGGTGTCTTTGCAATTTCCACTAGCAAAGGGCCTGAAGCATTGGCTACAGTATCTACAAAACAAAAAGGCATTTAAAGTTGCTTAAACCCAAATCTTCTCAACCAGGATATCAACTGGGCTAAAAAGGGGCAAGCTGTGACTATCATAGGATGTTTGACCTGTAGCACATAATCTCTTTGTTCAGAAACTTTTTCAGTACATCTCTGGGCCTGGGTCATACACATTTTTCCCTTTCTTGTTCTTCTTGTTCTATTTTTTTTGGAAGATGTGTTTCCCAAAGTGATGAAAGAGCTCTGTTTTTCACAGTACATGATTTCTTATACTTGCATATCTTTCATTCTATATTATTTGTTTTGTGATTAGATGGTAAATACAGGCTTAATTTGTGAGTCTGACTGCTGAGAAATATGTTTCTGAGGAAATCCTGTTGTGAGAATAAAAAACAGACTAAGAATAAGGAATATGCATTTCTCTTAATGCCTTGCTGTCCCATGGATGCCTGCCTTTCCTTGACGAGAAATGTGTTCTTTAAGGAACCATGGTCTGGCCTGGAGTTGAGCCAATCTTTCTCCCGCTTTATGCCTTCTTGGCAGGTCCTCTCACGCAGAGGGGATTGGATAGATGTGTGGCTCTGGGAAGCTGCTAGCATTGCTCCTCAGAAGGGCCCAGTGGATTGCTTGGTGGTTTAGTGTACTTATTCACGAATCTTTGTTGGACACGGCTGCTGACTGGGCTGCAGGTTCGTTAAAGTTGCAAGGACTCTTTAACAGCATGTGTTCCACGTTGGCATCTGGCTCTGTGCTTGTGGTCATATCTGGCATTCACCTCCTGAACTGGCATCCCAGTAAAGCCATAATAATGCTTTAATATCTTTCAGCACACAGCACAGACAAAGAAAAAGGCAATTAAATGTGTGAACATGTGTAACCATAAGATAAGTTCTGTTCAGAGAAGGAACTCTCTTCTATATGTGTCCTGGTGTTTAGCACCGCAGATACTCACTGGAGTATGTCAGTAAATGTTCTCGTATAATGAACTGTAAAGAGATAATTCAGTCTTGAATCCCTGGCCCCCATTACTTCACCCATAACAAAAGCAAAGACAAGGGAAGTAAGCTATGTAACTGTTTCCAGATGGAAGGTAGAACAAATAAATAAATTTAAAAAAACCCAAACATTTAAGACTTCATATATTATCTCATTTTATGTTTTAGTACCCAAACTATATTTATATAGACAGCATAAGTGATAATCTACACACACCCTATTTGCTTGGTTTCAAAGGATCCAAGTTGTTATTGTCAGCGCGGGCCGAGGTCAAGCAGGAGCCGGTCCGGTGTTGGTCACAAGCAGCGTTTATTACAGTCTATAACAGAGGCGCTGCAGTACTCCAGCGATTGGAACTAAGGTTTGCCTTGACAGCAGGCTTCCACAGAAAATAACAGCGGGTTGCCTCACCCGAAACACAAAATGGTTACTTCACCTTAACGCGGAGAAGGGTCTTGGAAGAGCTGGGCAGCAGGACACAGACGCGGGCCGGACTGGAACAGGACACGGGCGACAGACGCGCGGAAAGCCGACGGTTGTTGCTCCGTGCCTCTCCCAGCCCCGCGTCTGCCTAAAAAGGCCTCTAAGCCGGGCAGCGGCCAATCCGGCCCGAGCACGCGGCTGGGCTCACAGCTGTGCTACGGCTGGGAGCTCCCCACCCCCAGGTGTTTCTCCTGTAGCCGCCGGGATCGGCGGCTGGCCTCCTTGAGCCGCCGCCGCTGCTGGAACGTCGGCGGCAGGGCAGCGGCCTCAGCCTCTTCCGAGGCAGCCTCGTGAGTAGGCGGTGCCCTGGGATCAGGCCCGGGGCCCGCCTCCTCCAGCGGGTCTCTGCCTGCCACGCCCAGTGGCACAGGAGCCGGGCTGGCGGCCTCCGCAATGCCGGGACAATCCTCGTCGGCGGTGGCGGCCTCCATCACGCCGGGGAGACCCCCGCCGGGATCGGTCTCCGCTGCGGCGTCCTGGCGATCTCCCCCAGCGGCGGAGCCCTCCGCGGCAGCCGCGCGGCCGTCGTTGGCTGCGGCCTCCGGAGGGCCCGGAACTGCCTCCTCCTCCTTGGAGGTAACCGTGGCGTTGGCCTCTGCAGCGCCTGCCGGCGCGGCCACACCCGAGGCCCTGACAGTTATTTAAAAATGCAGCTAAAACTGAACAATTCAGAGACAACTCCAGACCAAAACCATGCAAGATTTGCTTTCATGACTTTTAATCTGAGGTATCCAGCTGTTCAGATTAAGGAAAGTGATCTCAAATTGGTATGCAAATAGACTGCAAAGCTTGCTGAGTATCTGTGTTGTTTTGACCTAGTAAGCATAACTCTGCTTCTGGACAATTAATCCTAGTTAACACAACAGATAGGAATAATAAAAGCCTTTTCAGAATTAATTTAGGAAGCCTAACTAGCTAAACTGTAAACTCCCACTCAGCTAAGGATTGTTAATATCATGGATTTTCACAGGATTTACAAGAAATCTTAGGATTGTAGCCTTAAGTAACCAGACAGTATAGCTTGAGAAGCCTGAGGAGGGGGGAGATTTTTTTGGGGAGGCATTTTCAAGCCTTTTTTTCCCTTGGAATATGGGGGGGGGAGATTATGGGACTTTTTTTTGGAAAGATGAAGAAAATGTTCACATATTTGTTTCCCCTAAATAATTTCTGAAAATGGTTTAAGAAGAATCCTTTTATGTCAGACTGTGTATAGTATCAGATTGTTACAATTCCAACCCTTGCTTTCCTTTTTCAAATGGTAATGAATATGCTGTATCTGGCTTGACGCTGTGGAGAAGTTGTGGTGATGGTATATGTATTTTATCTGTTTTACTATGTTTTCTTCTTTTTTCCCCGACGTTTTTTCTTTTTTCCTTTTGCTCAAACCAAAAAAGTCAAAGTGGTTCATTATGATTTGGGTACTCCTTACAGTTTGGGACTTTTTGGCTCTATTTGTAACCACAAAATTTTTTTAAAAAGTACAGTCAATCAGTAATTATATTCAGAATCAAGTACACTTTCCTTATATCTAAGATGATAGTGTTACGCCAAATGAACTTATATACAATGCATTTTATGTTCCAAAAGTAACAAAGTGGAAATCAGTCTGGAAATTGGCTGAGGGATTCTAAGAGCTGTAGTCCGAAAAGCATTTCCTCTCCCAACTCCAGTTTGAGAGCTGAGGTAGTCTCTGGAGTGTGGTGAGAGCCATGGACAAGGCCAGTCCTGGGATGTCCAGATACAAGGGAATCCTAGTGCCTCTCTTTTTCAAAATTATATCCATTCAGAAAATCTTAATGGCTTGGACACTTCTCCCCCAATCCCAAACACAAATCAACATAACTCAAGGCCAAAACTGTACACCTGGTGTGGGAATATATCTAAATATTGATGTATTGAAATTAAAGTACTGATGACTTGGTTCACATCAATATCATGTATTTTCCACTAATACAGGAAATATTCTTAATGATATGAAGGAGGTTAGGGAGAGATAAAGGAAAATACTCTGGGCAGCAAATACTTGCCTTATCAAGAAACATAAAACCTCATCCCACTAAGGCAGGACCAATAGGATTTACAGAGTATCTGAAAAATAAAATCCTATCACCGTGGAGCTTGCAGTTAGGACCTTCAGTAAGCTCAGGATGTGCAGAGCTAATGAATGTCATAGCAACCTATTCCATTGCTTCAAAGAGAAAGCTGATGGAATCAGTTCAAGTAAACTCTGCATTCCCTGCCTTGTCATGAGTCAGAGAAAGGCTTTCCACTCCTGAAGCACAATCCCATTTCCTCCCTGCTCAGTTACTGATATATGATCTAACTCTCTCCATTGGCCACAGATCATCTCTACTTTCTGGCACCTGGCCTTGGCATTTTCCACTCTATTCTGTTGTTGAGGGAGGTCTCATTAAAATGTGAGTTGCTAGAATTGTCATTCTTCAGGGTTTGGCTACAGCAGGGGTGGAAAACTGTGTGATCTTGTGGGGTGCAGTACAGCCCTTTGGACCCCTCTGACCTCTCCCCTACACCAAATGTCCCCGCCCCTAAATTGGCCAAGAAACTGTTTTTCATCTGATAACACCTCAGTAACACTTTTAAAATGTTGAAACATCCTTTTTTGGGGGGTGTTCCCACTCTGATACAACAAGAGCCCAAGCAAGGCAACATGCAGCATGCAGTCTGCCAGTTCACACACACACTCAGTTTTACTATCAGTGGAGAAGACAGATCATACAACAGTGCATTATATAAGTGTTTATCTAACCAGAAAAATGAATTATTAAAATCAGCGCAGGATAGACACTTGGAGAATCAATGAACAGAGTATATGGGAAGTGGAACAGAGCCTTCAGCAATGTGGATTGGGTGTTTGGGGGGCTCCAGGCAATGATTTTTGGTTTAAGAATTAAAGTGGTGCTAGTTCCAAAAAATGTCCCAACATTCACCAGAGTGGGAGCAACATGAACTGCCTTGTTGGATTTATTACACATGGAACCCCAATTTCACATTAACCCACAGCACGTACATCAATAAAGACACTTGTATTAGGGTGTCAAGCATGCTGAATTGTGTGGTCTCCACTTAGAAGCATAGGGCAACTGTGCTAATGCTCCTTTCTGGTCTATAGAGGTCAAAAAGAATGAGGGGATTGGCAGGAACAGCCCAGAAAAATGACAAATCACTAGCAAGGAGTGGTGGGGAGATATTTCTGTGACATTTTCCCTCATTACCACCTCCACCCCTTTTGGAAGCACTACCTTCTCTACCAGCGCTATGTAGTGCAGGAATCTGCCATCTGAGCAAAGGCTTGGCAACACTGACATGCAAAGTCATTTACTCTTCCTATTTCCTCTTCCATCTTGCAGAGAACAGTATGGGGAAGGTACTAATAAAACACCTGTAAGAGTTTCAGCACAGGGAGGAAAAATGCACATTTGGGTTTTCTTGCATGAATGTAAACTACATGCAGCTCTAAGCATACTGATTAATCGTCATTAGGAACAATTTTCTTGTGTTGCTCTCCAACACACTTTACAATGATAGCCTTATAAAGCATGCATATTATATCAATTACTTTTGGAATGTTATTTCTATAATATTCATTCAATGTTTATTGCAAAAAATACAATTAAGTAATGATTATGGTATTCTTGACAATAAAAGAAAGTTAAAATGGCTTTTCTTTATGCTGTGAAACAGTAACCATGTATTAGAAAAATTTTATAGGACATTATTGGGCATTATGTATATGCCTACATCTTTCCCCAAGGAGAGTTCATCCTATGTTTTCTCGAACAATGTGTATGCAGTTGGCACTCCATTGTTTTCAGGGAACTGAGACTGCAGGAAAGCAGAGATAAGGGACCATTTTATTTTGCATTTTTAAGCAAACTAACACAATTTGCACTCTCTGGACTATTATGCAGACAAGAACACAGTTATTGTTTGGACTGAACACCTTTGAATTTTACTGTGCAATTCCTGGCTCAAAACTGCATGTAAACATGCTATATAAAAATGCATATGTCAGGAATACTACATGAAAATTAACTTAAATTTTCATGCATGTTTTTCAGTTCCCAGGCAGATAAGAAAGCAAGACAGAATGGATTAACAGTTGGGTACATGAAAACGTGACAGAGGTCAGAAATAAACTGACTTGTCCATTCTTGCAAGAAAGCCACACTTGTTCAATACTCAGAACTTGGGTATTTGGGTGCTGAAAGAATGTAGACCTCTCACCTTGCCTCCAGCAAATCACATGATGTTATGAATGCAGCATGAAGTCTGGTCACATTAGTGACATGGATGCTTGCTCCCCATAATTTGTCATGCTATTCTGTCCTCTCTGGCACTGCTTCCCTGTTTTGTGCTAGTTTGTTGAACAACTTCTGTAGTTTCACACTCAAGGGCTGTAATACATACATTCAGCATGTAATGATAAAAAAGAAGCTCCCACCATGCAGGAAAGACTATATTCCCTGCATTCCTAGCACATCCTACAATCTTACTGTAGAAGGAGATGATCTTCCATTATTAGCTTTGGAACAACTGTAAACAAAATATGGAGGCTTTTTGCTTTCCTGGAAAGGATCTAAATTTAAAATGTTACAAGATATTTATTTTAAGGTGTCAAACAAACAAGAAGCAGGCTGATTTAGTCGAAGTTCATAATGCTTAGTTCACAATGGGAACTTATATTGAGGAAATATATAATACTAACTCTTGGGAAAATATAGGAAAAGATCAGAAACCAAAAGCTATCAGATGCTTCCATCTCCCACCTACAGAACATCCAGATTGTCTGGCAATGCTTATGTTAACTAAGTGACACTACCAAGAACCAGGTGTATCTGACACCACACGCTGCTGACATCAGATAAAATGATGGATATTTGTTCTTTGTCTGGCTCTGGCTTCCACAGGCAATGTGAAAGAGCAATCACCTCTCCACATTTCCTCTATAGGCAAAACCATAAGTGACATGCCCACTGTTTCATGTCCCTTCCTTCTGTTCATGTCTAGCCTAGTTCACTGAAGATACCACAGCTCAATAGAAGTATCTGTACTTTGCACGTAGAAGGTCCGTAACCTACTCTTTGAAATCTCTAGTTAAACAAAGCACAGACTATACATACACAGTACCAGGCTTGATAGACCAACAGCCTGATCCTGTATGTATAAGTCCAAATATTTGTGTAATCTTTAGTATAATACAGAAGTAAGGATGAATCCTGGAAAGATTGTAGAATCATAGAATCGTAGAGTTGGAAGAGACCACAAGTCCAATTTCATCCCATGTAGAAACACACCATCAAAGCATTCCAGACAGATAGCCAACCAACCTGATTAAAAACATCCAAAGAAAGAGATTCCACCACACTCCAAGGCAGCATAGTCCACTGTCAGCTGGTCTTATTATTATGAAGTTCTTCCTAATGTTTAGGTGGAATCTCTCTTCCTGAAGTTTGAAGCCACTGCTCCATGTCCTAGTCTCTGGAGCAGCAGAAAACAGGCTCACTCTGTTCTCCATATGACATCTCTTCATATATTTAAACATACCGTAGCTGCTATTATTATTATTATTATTATTATTATTATTATTATTACTACTACTACTACTACTACTACTACTACTACTACTACTACTATTATATAATAAAATTATAACAATTAAGAAGATAGAGGCTCAATGGATAGCTGCTCCCTAGGTCTAGGAACTGGATATTCTACCTGCTATGTAGGAGATTTCACTCCCACGCCCATAAGGAAAAATGTATAGTCTTGAATTTATGTCTCCAAAAAGACATGTTAATGGCATCAGTGGCAAAGAGTGTCTATTACTAGCTTCAATTGGTACAGCAGCTGTCACTTTTCCTGGATAGGAATGACCTGGCCACAGAGCCTTGGTAAGCTCTGTACTGGGCTACTGTAACATAGTTTATGTGGGGCTATCCTTGGTCTTGGTTTAAAAGTATCCTATCATGTATGAACATATCTTGGGCTGAAAAACCTCTACTAGCTGGCAGTTACTCAGTGACCCAGGTTCAAGATGCTCTTGTTGGTTTAGAACAGTGGTTCTCAACCTGTGGGTCCCCAGATGTTTGTGGACTTCAGCTCCCAGAAGCCCCAGCCACTATGGTCAATGCTCAGGGCTTCTGGGAGCTGAAGTCCACAAACATCTGGGGACCCACAGGTTGAGAACCACTGGTTTAGAAGATCCTAAACAGCTCAGGTCCAAATTATCTGAGAGATCACCTTATTTTATACAGACTGCTTTCGTCCTTACGCTCTGTGAACCAGGAGGCCTTGTTTATTCTCCTGTGGCCTGGTGAGATTCATTTAGACATGGTATGAAGCAGTGCCTTCACTGTTGTGCCACTTACCATGTGGAATCATTTCTGATAATGAGATGAGGTGGGCTGCCATTGCAATGCATTTCCCTTGCCAGCTCAATAATTACTTGTTTGCCATGACATTTTCCTGACTGCTAATATTGCCAGCTACCCTTTGTTCATAATTAATTATTTTTGTTAATTTAGCACCACAGATTGAGGGGGCCACCTCACATCACCTTTTGGATTTTTTACAAATTAAAAGCAGTATAAAAGTGTTCTTAAATAAATAAAATAATTGCTCTGTGAATTTTCAATCCTCTGTCTCACATCATTAATGCCAGGGCCAGAGCCATGCAACAATTAAAGCAATGGCCAGTGACCAGAGTAACACACACAGCACTGTCACACAGAAGTACTGGAGAGAAATAGATAGAAGCCCAGCTCAGACATAACAGAATGGCATGGTTTTCTGCTAGATTCATGAGTAACGGCAGGTCTTGTGCTCCTTTCTCTTCCTTCTTCACAACCACAAGAAAATCAGAAGCTTTTTATTATGATTTTAAACCAAAGTTTCCCAAGACATCTGAACTGAAGTGACTGCAACTTGATTAAACTTAGTTGGTAAATGAAAGCTTGGTTCAACCCATGCTTTAAGTTCTCCATTTATTTACGAAGTAAAGATTGAACAAACTTCAGTTTCCAAGTCCAGATGTCATGGGTAACAGTGGCTTGCATAAAATTAGAAGCGAAAGTTTCCACTCACAGGCACAAAAGAGGAGGGGAGGAATATGTGTTTGAGCAAAGAAGACAGTTGCCAGAGATCATTCCTATAGGAAGAAACCACTGTTTCTCTTGATGTCTGAATCATGGAGCGGTGCTTGTAAGGCCTAGTTCTGGCCTCAGATTAGACAGATTCGGATACAGAAATATACAGTTAGCAAAGAAAAGATATATTACATCAAAACTCAATTGAAAATTTCATATCTGTCTATATTGATTTCTTTTCTTTTTTTACTTTCTGGAAGTCAGAAGTATGTTATTACAAACATCATGGTCAACAGGCACCACATACATGTGTCAGTAGTAACTTGAGAGGAGAAAATAATTAAACTCTGAAACAGCTCCATGAACAGTTTAGTGGTATATTCTACCACAGACAGAACTAAAGAAAGCTAGGCAAAATCATGACAAAACCAGGTAAAATCACAACACTGACACATTGTACGGATTTGTCAGCACAAAGCATAACTTATTATAAATGTGATTCTAATAGGCAGACTTTAGTCAACCGTTTTCAGACGCAGGAATTTCAGCAGTGGTCCAGTGAAATATGATACTGTAACTACCAAGGGCAAGACATCTGTTACTGCTGAGCTAACAGAGCAAAAAGGGCAGAGATATACAACTACTGGGAGGGGGAAATCACACATAGCAGCAGCTTTTATAATTCATGTAGAATTGATCAATAAAGGAAGCTTGGCCCTGAAAGCCTAATAATGTCTTGCACAATTGTATTGACTACCCAGTAAGAATTGCAAAATGCTTTACAAGCAATGAATTTGGCCTCTCAGCGTTATTAGGAAGGCAGGGGGCTGCCTGCAGTTCACTAGCAGGAAAACTAACAAATGAACTGCTTCAGCAGAAAATGTACCAGGGAGCAGCACAGTTGAGCCTAAAGGAGATCAAACAGGCTGCAACAGAAGTATTCTGTTCCCCATAAAAGGTATCCTACATTCACCAGCTACAAAATTGACAATTTGGGGAGCTGGGGGGAAAGATCGATTTGACTTTTCCTTAGCAACAACCGCTTGCTGATTTCTAACATAGTTATGCTTCAGAAGACACCTTGCAAGAACAATGTCAATTCTTTGAAAGATGGGAAAATAAATTGCGTGTTCCTCCAATGTAGCATCACAAATACCATTCATAAAAATGCTATCGGATGAGAAGGAGGCATCTAATGTTTCTGCAGTAGCGCTAATGTAGCTTTGTGAGTATTATTTTTCACAAAATACGAAACCAAATCTTGATTTACCACCCAAAAATAAAGACAAAAGAATTGCAGCCAATCACTGTTCCTTAAGTATACCCATAAGACATATATGTTCACAAGATGTGCATTTGAAAGGTTTGCATCTTACATTTTAAAATATATAACATATGAAGCATCCCTGAGAAGAAGCTCCATTTCCTGACTTAGTCCCTTTTGGCTGAGACACAATCTCCGCTGCCAGATTTGATTGTCTGTTGGTATGTTTGAGAGCTGTGTCTTCAGCAGGCACAGATGTAGATACAAATCATACAAATCAGTTTGGGGAGGTAAAGGCTCGTGGGCCAGCAGCCTGTCAGGCCTCTGGCCACTGCTGGCTCAGCCCTTTACCCCCTTCCATGGAAAAAGGAAGAAGAGAAACTGAGAAACACAACAAAACTGGTGGTTCTTCCTCTAGGAGCAATAGATATGTATACAGATATGTATATTCTGCCTGTCTCCCAGGGTTGGGATGTAAGGCAATATACAACACAGTTAAAAAAAAAATACAAGTAAAACACAAAGTAAACTGGCTATATTACTTTTAAAAAACACACATAAATTTCCTTGATAGCGATAAAATTAATATTTTTTTAGGGAAAAACAAGCTCGTATTTAAAACCTGTGTTTGCATCAGGCATTCAGCTGCTGACGGCCTGCTTGAATAGAAAGCTTTCTGCCTTCTGGCAGGAGGACAGGAAGGAGGGGGCCAACCTAGTCTCTCTTGGTAAGGAGTTCCACAGCATGGAAGAACCCACAGAGGAAGAGATGATGATGATGATGATGATTGATGAAGAAGAGAAAGCTCTGAAGGTGGCGTGCCCAAGAGAAGGGCTTCATCTGCTGATCTCAGCAGAAGCGGACCTGCTTCTGTGGAAGTGTAGTGTGGACTCAAGCTGTGTGTGCGTGTGCGTGTGTGTGCGTGTGTGGATAGGAAAGAGAAAGAGAAAGAAAGAAAGCCAATAAACTCATAGACATACTATATATTACACAAAACCCCCATAAGCCTTCAGTGATGCTCTTTCAAAGGAAACCAAATTCTGGTAAATGCTGTATCCTGGAAGTTCTCACTGCTTGGAGGAAGGGCTGGACATCATAATACATCACATATATATGTCTTCTCCACAAGCACTTAACATGCAATGCTTGCTCCTCACAAGCCAATCTCTGTCTCTTGTCATCAAGTTCCCTTCAGAAAGGATACTGCAAGGCTGTGCATCCTTCATATTTGATTCACTCCACAAAACTGCTTCAGACAACAAGCTGCTCCTCCTTGCTTCTCAAAAAGCTAAGGTAGATGCGACAGTGGCAAATATTGCTACTATCACATGGAAAGCACATGCATGGTGTGTAAGCACTTGAAGGAGAATAATCCTTCCTTAGCTAAATTCCCGACAAGTTTTCCACCATCACACAGTTTTCTTCCAACCAAGCTCAGTTGTGGTTCAGGAGCTCCAGCTGAGAAAAATGGTGGAATGGGATGGGGATGTGGGGAGATACATGCCTCTTTTGCTCCTTAGACTAGAATCAGTGGCAACTGGAGTTATCCTTCAGCTTGAAGTAGGAGAAGAAGCACGACTGCCCTCCTCTTCTTCTGCTGCCTCATTTACTACCACCACAACCAATGCCTCCTCCTCCTTGCCCTCCTATCACCAACAGCCCCACTGCTGCCACCCAGCCTTTAATATAAATACTGCAAGTAAAGGGAACAGCATGGTGTTTTCGCTTTTTGAAAAAGAGAGTGATGCCTTCATGCTTCAAGATAGATGACGAATTCTGTGATCCCACCAATGAGTTCAAAATACTTTACAGATGTTTGAAAAACTGCAGGATATTCCTGGCTGCAAAATATTGATATGTACTTTTCTCAGTCAGGTGTAGGAAGGATTATTTAGTTACTTAAACATTTGAGTGGTTTTAGATCAAAGACACACTTGGTGCAGTTCTCACCTTAATTCCCAAACCAACTTCTGGAAAGCTTTTAAAGTGTGGATTAGTAGTGATGATTTGAGTGACTGATTTGAAACTAAGTACTTAATTTGTGCCCAGTGAGGGGTGAATGCCAGAAAGTACTACAGACCAGCAAGTATTCAACTCTGAGAGACACTGGAAAAGTCAGGCAAAAAGGAAATTGGAAGGATGGTATTGTAGGAATCTCATTTCAATCAGATGATCATAAAATGGCTCCAGCCCTGCTTCACACAGCACAGCAAGATATAGCACAACAACTGCAATCAGAATCCCCCAGCTTCTCCATTAGATTTATTAGTTTTAGTTTTAGTTAGATTAGTTTTCTTTTGTAAGGAGCAGTTTTCCAGCACTTTTCTAGAACCTCCATGTTGGAAAAAGTCTCTGGAACTCCAAAGTTTTCTTCCTGTACAAACTGGTTTTATTTTGGAGGGCCATAGGATGTCTTCTTCATTCTGGTGTTTCCTGGGAGCTACTAGCATCACTTTTCAATCCCACTTCCCAGCTGGGTTTAAATTAAATTAATCCAGCACTTTCCAAATGAAACAGATCTGTACTTGCCTGTGTGTTTCCATTGTCTCAGAAGCAGTAACGATGGCTCTTACCAGGTAAACACAGCTATTATTTGCAGGATGAAGATTCAACAGAGATCAACGGAGGGAGGGAGGAATGTTAGCACTAAAATAAAACGATCCTGATGCTTAACTAGTGTAATATTGGTAAAGCACTTTAGCACTTTGGTTGTAACTGCTGAATAATAATATAAAAAGCTCAGTGGAAATAGCTGAAAATCAATTTCTGAGTTGTAGCACGACATTGGATGTGACTGACATGTAATCACTGGGAGAAGGCAGGGAAGGGAAGCGGAAGGAAAAGAAATCCAGAATATTCAAGAAAGAGACTAGATGCAAATCCATAAATCTGCAGATTAATCAAAGGAACTGGAAACTCTTAATACTTCCTGAGAATTTTTTTTTTTTTTACCTATTTGGATGGACCCTTTCTCTTCCATTCTGATAGTAACAACAGTTCAAGAAATCAAAGCAGACAGGAATGTAGAAAACAAGAGAATCTCCCCCTACTGTGATCCCACACAGAAAACTTAAGGAATAGCAGTGTCACAGTGATGTAATACATGTTGGCTGACACAGAACAGCAAACACAACTGATGAAATATCTTTGCCTACAAGGCAGTAGGAGAAGAAAATGTTCACTCTGCTGTGCTTTACTTCAACAAGCCAGTTCACATCAGTGTCAACCAACCATATTCAGCAAGCATGAATTAGACTGATGTCATTGAAAGCCTGTTCCTATGTCAGTTACTTGCAATCTGTAAACCTCTTTTATGCATTTCTGCCAATGCATATTGGTTGTATTTGGATGTGATCTTTACTTTCCTAACTCCAGGTACTGTAGGAGGGACCACCTCAGATCACCTTTGAGTTTAAAAGATGTAAAGATGATAGGCAAAACAAAGCATTAAAGTACCTTAAGGTTCGGTCTCTTGTTTCACCTTCTCTTTAAAAATACAAAAGGAGATTTTTGAAAACCCTTTAAGGTTCATGAATAGGGTCTGACAGTTGACTGAACTCTGAAGTTCATTTAACAACACAGTGCTGGGTAGATAGTTCAGGGTTCTACCCCAAATAAGCAGTTAAACCAACTTTATATAGAATGTTTTTCAAAAGCATGCAATCAAGCAACAGGGTATGACATTTAGAAAAAAAAATCACCAATATGGAGCAAGCACAATTTCCTAACTATGTATGTCACACTTGTTCTTTGTATCTTATTCTAGTTATTATCTGCAAAATATGTCAAAAGATGTTTTGGAACATGGCTCAGAATGTTCTGTACTTGTTTAATTTAATTTGAAATCACTAAGAACTTAAAGCATTTTCTATGTCTATGCAATTTTTTTCTTCAAAATGGCTGCACATCATTTAGGCCTTATGGGCACTTTTAGACTTTCCCTCTTCACCTGGAGACTGAAATCCATGTCCAGAAGCTGGTCTGCATCACTGAACAATTAATTTAGTAATCAGCATAAAACTGTAGCAGGAACATCTGTATTACTTTAATAAGGAACATACTCCTTTCCTTGCATACACAAGATGGAAGTTCTCTGGGGTGACCAGGAATTAAGGAGCCAAAGGCAGGATATGCAAATGACAGCTCCAAATTAAGAGGGTAAAAGCACTGCATCTTCACAAAAGCATTGCACCTTCACAAAACCTGGATAAAGAGGATTTCTGGGTCTTAGGCTTAGTCCAGGCAAACCACACATCATGCAGTTAAAGCTGGGCACACTGGATTGCAGATGATGGAGATTTTCAAACACATGCTGGATGGCCATCTGTCAGGAATGCTTTGATTATGTACTCCTGCACGGCAGGAGATTGGACTGGATAGCCCTTGTGGTCTCTTCCAGCTCTATCATTCTATGAGGGAAATCATGATTAAATGATGTTCCACTGTACTTCGAAAAGGAGGGTTCTAGCTAGAGATGGGCCAACCGAATCCTCGGCAAGGATTTGAGATTCGTGAATCTGAATCCCTGCACCAAAATGGACTAACTGAATCTTTCGAATCCACCAACCAAATAGTTTTTTGGAGACTGGGATGCCTGAAAACCCAGGAGACCAGGATGCCTGAAAACCTTGGAAACCAGACATACAAGGAGAGATGGCAAGTAGGTGACTTTTTCCCTTGGATTAATAATGGCCTTTGCTAACAATTTCAGAAATTATATCTGAGGTTGTATTCTAAAACATTTAAATTGAACATTTAATATTTAAGTTCAGCACTTGACTGGAAGGTACAGTCTTCTTGAGATTTCAAGGACAGCTGAAATATTCCTTTCCATAGCTCCCTTGCAAAGCAATTTCATACACAATTCGAGGGTTTGTAGTTTTACAAGGTGTCACAGCCTTCTCTGCCAAAGTGTGCTGGTGCATCATCAAACTACAAACCCCAGCATGACATAAGGAGCTATGCAAAGAAAAGCCAGTTTTGACCTGGATTAGCACTGCACTGTTGTATGTGGCCCTGTTTACACAGGCAGGAAAATGTGGGATTAATCCACATTTTCCTGCCTGTGTAGAATGGGCCTTCGCGACATTTTCATTCTGGGGAGATCCTGAGGCAAAACTACAACAATTGTCCTGGTTAGATTTCTTCAGAGAGAGGTTTGCCTTTGCCTAGGCTTTTGCTAAGGCTGAGAAAGTGTGTCTTGCCCAAGATTATCCTTCTTTCCCTTGTTTTTTAAACCCTTTTTAAAAAAAGGATTCAAAAGATTTGAGATTCGTGAGATTCATGGATTCCTAGAACCTTCCAGGGATTTGGATCTGGATTCGGAAAATTCTGGATTTGTCCCATCCCTAGTTCTAACATCACCTTCCTTCTGAAATGAGAAAGTGTATCAGGGTTCAAATCTCTGCTCAACCATGGAAGCCCAACTCGGGCAAATCACACTCTCTCAGCCTTAAAGAAAGACAATGACCAACTTCTTCTAAATAAACCTTGCCAAGAAAACACTATGATACAGACACATCCAAAGACATGGTCATATCAGTCTGCTTCAATATACATAGGGATCTTGTAGAATCTTTGAAATGAACTGAGAGAAAGAAGTTTGTAGCAGAAGCTCATAGAATCTATTAATGAAGTTAAGATGAAACAGTTGCAAAATGCCTTTTGAAAGACCAGGAGCCTCATGGAAAACCGTGACAAAGACAATCAGATACTAATGCTGTGAGGTTCTACACTAGATGTGGGAATCATCCAGTCCTCCCGATGCTAGTCCATTATTAGACTACAAATCCAAGAAGTTTTGTAGGCAGCATTGACAATAGTAAAGAACTCTGAGAGTTGCAGTTTAACAATATTCGCAAAACATTCCAACTCAATTCTATATTCTAAATTCACTCTGCAATGAACTCATTATCTAGAATGAAGTTAAAACTAACTTCATTGAATTCTAAATTCTCAAATGTATCCATATTCTATCTCCTGAGATTTGTGAGATAAAGCCCGCTTTGGCCCCAAAATCTCCATATTTGCTAGGATCGTGGTATGTTTCAGAGAGATCAGTTGTGCACTAAGCCATGTGTAGATCTGATGAATGCAAATAGATAAACAGGGTACAATTTTCATGAACAGACTTTAGTTAATGGTGGAAATGCATACAACAAAAGGTATATTACAGAAGCATATAATTGTTTTAATGTTAAGAAATACATATGAAACAATTGTTGTTGTTGTTATTGTGTGCCTTCCAGTCATTTATGACTTATGGCCAGAGGTGGATCTAGGGTGGGGCAATTGGGCGCATACCCTAGGCACCATTCTCGGGGAGGCACAAAAGCTGCCGCCTCCCCACTCCCACTGGCTGCCCCCTATGCCTACCCGTGCACTTCTGCGCCCGCCCGCCCGCTACCTGCCTGCACCCTTCTGCGCCCTTTGGCACCCACCTGCCAACTACCCATGCCTGCCTGTGCCCACCTGCCACCCCCTCCATGCACTTTCACACCTGCCTGCCATCTTCCTACACCCTTCTGCGCCCTTTGGCACCTGCCTGGCCCCATGCCTGCTCACCCCCACCCATACCCCCTCCGTGCACTTCCACACCTGTCCGCCACCATTTGCGCGCCCGCCTACCACCTTCCCACTCCCACCTGCGTACTTCCGCAGCTGCCTGCCTCCTCCTCTGTGCACTTCTGTGCCCACCTGCCATCTCTCTGAGCCTGCCCGCACCTGCCCGCACCTATCCGTACACTTCCATGCCTAACCACCACCTCCCCACACCTGCCCACCCCACCCATTTCCACCCCCGGTTACCATCACCTCCATCCTTCCTGGCCCGTTGGGAGGTGGCGGCGGTGGCATCACCAGCACCTAGGGGCGCAACTTCTGTACTTGCCCCAGGCATTGCTGAGCCTAGATATGCCACTGCTTATGACTACCCTAAGGTGAACCCATCATGGCGTTTTCTGGTGCTGAGACTGTGTGATACCCCCAAAGTCACTCAGCAGGTTTCCATGGCCAAGCAGAGAATCTAACCCTGGTTTCCAAGGTCACAGTCCAACACTCAAAACACTACACTACACTGGCTCTCATGAAATAACTTATCAGAATTTTTTTTTAAATTTCAACCTCATATGAACCAAGGATAGAATGACAATTCAGGTGAGATTTGCGGAAACTGAAGCCGAAAGATTTTCACATATGAGTCTAGAGCATGACTAGTATCAAGAGGCAGCAGGTTGATACATTCAGGGCCAATGACACACTATGCACCGTTGGTATCAGTTTTTGTTATGAAAACTCAATAATACATTAAGTTCCATTCCCCTCCCAGCCATCATGTAGGCTTTAAAAACGCACGCTGTGTCAGCTGGCAGGGCTGACGATTTGTGGATTAAAGAGCAGCACGACTTGGGGAAAAGGGAAGAGAGATTTGAGTCTTTCCCTTCAAACTAGAGACTTGGGGAAAATCCCCCCTCTTTCTCACACCAATGAAGGATTTCTATACCATTTTCAGAGAAGGATTTTTCTTGGACCAAAGACAGGGAGAAGGAGTTAAATGGGGAGTGGTGGGTGGGAGTCCAGGGCTCCAGATGTTGTGCTGCAATATTCAGCATTCCTTTCTACTGGTTATGCTGGCTAGGGCTGATGGGAGCCGCAGTCCAACAATATCTACAGGGATGCACAATTCCTACCCATGTGTCAACTTATCCCTCAATGCCTGATCTGATCTGAATTATCAACCCTCTCTCAACCCCAACTCATCTGCCACAAATTTAACTTTTTGAAAACCACCACCTTCCAAACATATTAAGGCTTAAGTGTAGTTTTTCCCTTACTTGGCAGGATAATGCACCATCTCTATGAAAAGTTTAAGCTTGCTTAGTTGTGACTATTTCCTGCCACCCAAATTTGTAGCTGAAAATCATTGCTGATTGCAGTCATGCCCCTTACAAGTCCTGGAGAGTGTTCCCAATCACCAGACATGCATGGGCACACAGACAATTTAGTTGGACATTTTTAACAGCTTCTAATTTGAAAAGAAAGCTGTACAGTCTCATAATGTACTGAAATAAAACCTTGTTTTATTTACTAATTTGGTGGTAAATTAGAAATATAATTGGCTGCCATTAGTCTTTTCTTGACTCCAGAGTTCAACTGTGGTGATGTGCTTCACAGGCTTAGCATGGGCAGAGGGGGGTGGTGGTGGTGGTGAAGGCTTTAAAAATAGGCAGTCCAGTCTGTTGCCCCCGTGAGGCATTCCACTCTGCAACAGTTCAGTGAGCTTCGACAGCCAAACACAGCTTCGGACTCAGTGGTAACCATAAAACTCATCAGCTGTATGTTCTGTTCAGCATTTTCTAGCATGAATGGTTCTAAAACTCCTCCCTAGAAAACTACCTATCTCCCACACAAATCCTGTGGAACTGAGAGCCTGGAAGAGATGTTGTGCCTCAAAACATCATGGGATTTGCTCTCCAGCCACAGCCAACGATCTGTAACACAAAAGGGACTGAATGAGGGTCTTCTTCCCTGTCAGTCTGAGGATACCCCTAACCTAGGAGATAAAAGCTGGCTCTCCCTCTATCCTCAGTCATCTGAATGAAAGATTTTAGCACTCTGGCTGTGGCAATATTACATGTACATATTTAGTCTTTGCAGTGCAGCTCTGTGTTTCCATCTGGATGCTAGCTCTGGCTACAGAGAGGCTTCTGAACATAGGATAAATGTATAATATATACATTATTTGTATTATTTTACAGGGATGTAAATATTTATGTATTTTGTTCCTGTATGCAAGAATGGTTTTAGTGATTCTGTAGTTATTCTGTTACCCCTCCACCCCACTCTTTGAGAATGTGAAGGTTTCTGCACATTTTAAGCATTATTTGTACATCAGCACTTTGCTGGGAAAAACTGGCTTCTTCAAACCTGGTTTTCCTGAGTATAAAGCATGGTTTGAGGCAGGAAATGTGTTTTCTAAATTAAGAGCAACATTCTTGCTGAGGAGACACTGTATTTTTCTCCAAAATACACCAATTCCTGCACAAAAATATTGCCATTTGCATAGGGAAGTATGTTTTCTACACACACACACAAAACAAAACAAAACAAAAACCCAGAAAAGCTTTTCACGTTACTTTTGCAATTTTGCAATTTTCACAAACAAAATTTTCACTGGGTGTTCATAAGATTTTGTATCCAGCCACAGCACTTGGACCAATATTTATTACATGAATCTGGCAGAGGATATCCAGACTCCATTACCCAATAATTATTTTTTGTCCATGAAAACCATTTCATGATTAATCTTAAATCAACTACTGGTCAGGAATGGAGTCTTAATAGCTCTGGGAATCTATGCAAGCTATCCTACATACAGGTCATATTCTACATGACATGTACCCCTAGTTTTGTAGTGGAAACAAATATGCAGTTCAGTGTTTCTTCAATAACAGATATGCTTTGTTTTCCAAGTGATAATTCATATAAATTATCTTACCCATGATAGTAACATCATATTCTATCTGGAAGAGTGCCTCCTGGTTGCACTGACGTAGGATGTTTAGTGCATCAGCGTGACTCACACTGTGAAGAGGAATCCCATCCACACTCAGAAGCCTGTCTCCAACTTTCAGAGAACCTTCCCTGCAGGGGAAAAAAAATGGCATGCACAGATCCTGAATATATAAGAAACTGGAACAGTTCCTCAGATGGAAATTTGTAAGAAATCTTAAGCTTGCTTTACAAATTTTGCAGAAAAGGTGACTATTTGGTCCACCAAATATTTTGGACTATAGCTCCCACAATTTATTATCATTGGCTAGAATGGACAACTCTTCTGGGAACTGAAGTCCAAAGGAGCCAAAGATTTCCTGTTTCTGCTTTACTGGGATGCCTGCAGTGCTTCTGCAATTGCTACTACGTTGGCCCTCATATACACATACACGGCTCTCACAATTTAGGTTCCTAGCAGGTTGTAAAACATCTTAGCAACACTTGGTCCACTGGGAGATCTACTGTTTGCATGAAGCCAGCCAACAATTATGGATATCTACACATATCAGGACCAGCACTGGCACTGCACCCTCCTCAGAACTGTGGACAAAATGGAAGGGCAGACTGAAAAGTCTCACAGAGTAAAATAAAATCACACCTCTGGCTGTGAAGGTACATGAAAAGAGAATATAAGAGAAGGTTCAAATGTGCAGCTGTTCACATGACACAGTTCTGCAGAGCAGAATTGATCCTTCGATGTATCCAACTTTCCACATGCAAGGAAACCTTTGCATGGATCTCTTTCAAAGTATGCTATTTGTGTGCATGGGGGGCAGCTAGAACTGTATGGAGAACTGCACCACATGCACAGCTTCAGGTCAGCTCTCTGAGTAGGAGATACTATACAACACTCTGTGAAACAAATAATAGACTGATGGAGCAAGTGCAGCCTTCCAGCTGGAGGGGTGGACATTCCTCATCCTCAGTGATACAGCAAGTTATCAACTGCAGGCTTTGATCAGAGCAGACACACAGCTATCTGCATATCTTGAAAACTAATTACTCAAACAAGCAGCAAATATGACATCTCAGTTTTTTCTATTTGATCTGAAACTATTCTCTGTCTCCAAGAAAAATGAAGTTCAAGTCACAACATAGGAACTTTCTATGCAAAAGACATTTACATTTTAAATGACAGTCATATCCAAACACTAAACACAACTGAAATACAAACTTACTACAGACTTTTGTGCCGTAAGTTTGTTGAATGTCTGTTCATTTAAATTTTATAAGTGTGATACAAAACAAACATTTACCTGTCAGCGGGACCACCTGGTCTCACATACGTTAATACTAGGGGCCTGGATTTATGCCAGTCTTCATGGGCCCCTCCTGTAATAAATTGGCCATAAATAAATAAATAAATAAATACAGACACATGAGAAATCATTATTACAGAAGAAACATAAAGGTTTCCCACCCCACCCCATAACAGATAGCTATCCAAGACCGTGTGGAAGCAACTATAAAATCCTGACATTAACATTAATTTTTTCAGTGTTTGGAGGTTCTCTGCATGCTTAATTAAGGCAGAATTTTGACATCTACAGTACACCAAGTTTTATTCTTTCCATTTACTTTTAAACAATGCAACAGAATTATTTTCCCCCTACCACTGACTTTAAAAGATACTGACCTCGTAGTACAAATCCAAAACTGTTGCCTTCTTTATATAGGGTCACATCAATGGTCTTTGGAATGATACCAGCACTATTATCGGGGGCTATAGATAAGAAAAGGGGTGAATTAATATCGTAATTTGACACATTCTTCTTTTCATAGTTTGGTGCCTGAAAAATAGTTGATTTATTCATACTAATCTTGTAATATGAAGGACTTTTGTATGAGAAGAATAGAATGGTTGCTTTAACTATATGAATTTATTTAATGAGATCATTAAAAATACAGCTGAATCCACCCAGAATCATTCTGATGATGAATGCTGCTAGTTATGCAAGTGGTTAGATTTTTTTTTTACTGGCTTACAGAGCCCAAGACCTCTTTAAACAACTGGTTTCAAGCTGCAGGAAAGGAGATTCCATCTGAACCTCAGGAAGAACTTCCTCCTGGTCAGAGTTGTCCGGCAGTGGAATATGCTGCCTTGGAGTATGGTGGAGTCTCCTTCTTTGGAGGTTTTTAAGCAGAGGCTGGATGGTCATTTGCTGGGAGTGCTTTGATGTGTGTACCTGCATGGTGCGGGTTGGACTGGATGGCCCCTGGGGTCTCTTCCAACTCTATGATTCTATGATCCTGCAGGTTGTGCAACACCCCTTGGCACTTCTGGAAAGATGCGCAGACACAGTCCTGCCCTAACACTACTAGTTTGAACAGCACAATTCCCTCATAATCATACTGTTGGCTCTCACAGGACCTTAGTGCCATTCTATATTGCACTCCCTCTACATTCATAAATGCACAGTACTAGAATGAAGGATTGGCCTTTCTCTCCAAGTTTCAAAGCAGACTTCAACTGACAGAAGCTGCTAGTTCTTTCAAGGATGTTTACTTTATTCTCTGATGTTTTAGTAATAAGCCAGCTGGCAACTACAGATGGATAAATCCAAACCATTGCAGCTAAAAGGATAGTTTTTGACTGTGATCATTAAGTAGAAAGAATGATCAAGTATAAAACAATCCTACAGGAAATGTGATTTCATTCATAGTTAATCTGGTAATTTCAAATGCTTATGAAAGTAAAGTAAAAGAAAAAAAAATTAAGACTGAGTGAATTATCGGTAAATGGATACTTATCACATATGCTCAGTTTTTAATATCAAGTGCAGCTTTTCTGCCACACTATAATTTGCTTGTTTCCTTGGCATAATGCCATTTAAACAATGGCTGCAGCCATAATTGATTAATCAGTTAAACAATTAACAAAATGTTTGATTAATTCAAGATATCCACCAACTAAATAAAGCAGAAGTAGTGTTGGACTAAATTCAACTGTTAAGCCCTTTCCACACCTTACCTGTCTCTGGTGTCATCCTGGCAGCAGCAGCTTTGCCAGGATGAGAGCATGGATGCAAACACTGTCCTCTGCATTGGCTGGCTCCCTGCTGAAGGAAGAGTGAGGGACATGCCTCTTCCTTCCACAGCGCAGCCAGGCACTTTCCCAGGCTGCGCTGAGGCAAGAAGTGCCTCCATTGCGCTTCTGGTGGTTCCACAGGCCAGATAAATGTGGGATGGTCACACCATTGCGGGTCATTGATGGGGAAAACCTGTCAATGATTTAATCCATGATTGCACCACCTGGAGGCGGGAGAAGAATGGGACCACAGCAACATCATGTAGAAGCATCACGGCAGTCCCACTCCTCTCCTGTCCCAATGCCAGGATGGGAGGCTCCTACGAAAAGGGCCTTAGTCCCAACCAGAGCAGATCCATTGAAGCAATGAAACTTATACAGATATTGACTGAGTTCCCACTGACTCAATGGGTCTACTCTGGTTGGAAATAACAACTTAGGGTTTTAAAAGCCACTTTGTTTAACACCTACCAGAAGGAGAATTTTGCAAAGAATGAATCCCAAATTGCAAATAGGCTATGGGATCCGTGCAGTTTTCAAAGACTTTCTTGCAGTGGGAAGAAACTTGCTAAAATTACTTGTTGATTCCTTTCAGAAGAAACTTAGCAAACAATTACATCCCTAACAGACACACAGATAGACACTTTTCTTTAGCAATTCTTACTATCCACCACTCAAAATAAATGTACTCCCTTGAATATTGTGAAATGTTGTACAGTACAAAGCTGTTTTCAACAGAAGTAGATGACAGTGACAATGATAATGATGATATTAAAAGACAAAGAATAAAAAACAAACAAGTCAGGAGGGGCCTTCATTGGAAAAATAAAACTCCAACTGAGGGAGAACATGAGAAAATTAGGGAACTGCTTGAAAATCAGTACCTCGTGGTTCAAGTTTTTAGATCAAGAGAAATGACTGATTTTATCAACAGATGTGAATCTGACTAGTACTTTGGTGCAAATATTGATAGACATGGAACACGAGTGAATGAATGGAGATTCTATCTATTGCACAAGTTAAATTCATGGAAGAAGACTCAGTTTGGATGACTGACATTTACAGTTTAAAGGATCTTGGATAGCAAGTGTGGAAAGACCTGAGCCTAGAAATATGGAGAAGTTGCTTGTTATTCAGGTTCTGTTTTCAGGGGCCTGGGGTGCTGCAAATAAAGCTTTACAGACCAGTAGTGAAAATCAATATGGTGACTCTGTCACCAAATCTTGGCAAGATTTGTTCAGAAGAAGATTTGTTGCTTTCTTCTAAGGTTGAGAGACATCAATTTCCCCATGGTTACCCCGTGGATTTCCATGGAGGAACACAGATTTGAAACCTATTATCTCAGTCCTAGTCCAACATTCAGTCACTACACCATGCTGGTCTTTTTCAGCTTTACCTAACAGTTAATCTAAGTTGTTTTAACCACTATATCCAATTTTCTCTGAAATTCATTCATTACTTCTGATTTATGATATGCAGTGCTTTCATCTCATGGACGTGATTCCCTGTTTATCTGCTATGATTTCAATTAATATTTTAAGTTAAATGCACCCATGAATACCCCTTGGTGTACCTTCTCAAACAGTGAGATGAATAGAGAATCTAGGGCCGTTTCTGCTCTGTACTGCTCTGTCCACAAAGAAAAATAGCATTGTTAGGGAGGTACTAACCAGCCAGCGGTAGCTCATATTCTACTTCTAATACTACTCTTTCTCCCACATTCTTTAATAGGCTTATGATTTCATCATGGCGCAATTTGGTCAGGTTAATCCCATTCACTGACTTGATGTAGTCACCAACATTTAGCTGATCACTCCTGTAATATACAGAATAAAATATCTCTGTTAGAACTTTCCAGAGTCTTTTGCATAATACATATTATGTATTATTATGGCTTTACCAACTAATTAGATAACATCTATATGCACACTAAACAATGTGAACTTGAACCCCAAACTGACCAGTACTAGAACGTATTGTTAACTGAACACTTGTATCAGGAATTTAAGAATAGGTGTGGGGGGGAGGGGGGAGGGGGTGGATATAACACACATCTGTTTAAGCAGAAGCAAAGAAGTTAAGTCAGGCTACAAGATCAAAGGAAGCAAAAATAAGCCTTTTGATCCAATGTGAACAATTAAGCCTGGCACTCTGCAGATATTCTAAATTGCCACTCCTATCACCCACTCACTGACCATGGTGGCTGGGGACTGACAGTCCTAAACACTGGGAAGATATCAAGATGAGAAAAGGCTATTTTATATTTTGGCATGCAAAGTATAAATTCTCTATTGCAATCCAGTTCTCATTTCCTTTAAAAAAAATTTCCTCCAACTTTTTATACCCAACAATCCCACCCAAGCCTGTAATTCTGTATGGTTTGATGTGATGGTCTTACCTTGCTGCCAGCCCTCCTGGTCTCAGGTTGGAAACTCTTGGCTTTCCATCTTTGTCCGTCCCACCTGATATAGTTAATCCAAGAGTGCTTCCCTCTTTTTTAATCAGTTCCACAATGGTGACTCCTCTGAATTCCTCTAGAGAAAGAAAGTGGCAATAAGTCAGTTCACTGCTCAATTTGGCAGACCCAGTAAATTAAACCAGGGCCAGCCCAGAAAGAGAAAAGGACAAATTGGTGCCCCCTCTTCCAAATTCAGAGTCTTCTGGAATGCCAGTTGAATACTGCCAATGGGATCACTACAATGTTTCATGGTTCTGTTTAAATGCTTATGCACCTATACTAGATTATATAAGTGGTCTGTTAGGAAAGGGGAATGACCAAGGGTGGGCAACTGTAAGGAGCACTGCACTGGCTCCTCAGGGGCTACACTCTCTATTGGGCCCCCACCTGCCCAACCATACCTTTGCCCCAAAATGCCCATAATACCTGACAAGGCATATGCTAGTTTTAGGAAAGAAGGCAGGCTCTGTGGCAAACATAACTCAGTTTTCCAATAGAGAAAAATGACCACGGGGCTTAGAAGAAATGGTCAAAGTACTGTCATTTCTGCCTTCTAACATCCACTGCCTGAAATAGCTGCCTCATTCTATTTTACTGGTCAAGTCATCTAGGATTTATTTTATTTGAAGATTTATATCCTGTTCCACCTTTGAAAACTGAGACTTTCAAAACAGCTTACAAAAAGACACCCAGTAAAAAAGCATCAATATCCACAACAGTATTACCAAAGGAGAACAAATCATAAATGAAGTCCAGTTGAAGTATTCATGGGAGTTAATTACTATGTTGAAAAGGAGGAGGCCTGACAAGGAACAAGCATTTATACTTTCCATTTTTTTAAAAAAGGGAAGAATGAAATGGTGGTGAGATAATGTGACAGTAGAATAAATATTTATTTCTTCACTATTCAGATTAAGGATTGTTTGAGCAGTTACCCCAAAGTGTGGATAAATGAGTGATTGCTTAATATACAACCTGATATATATAGTTCTCTGAGTGGTTAACAGTCAAAATTTAAAACCATACAAAATAAGTAAAAGAAAAATTTGGAATCAGAACAAAAAACAAAAAACAGCAACAGTATAAATTCAAGGCAAGAAAAGCAACACCAAATAATGTTAGTAGATAAAGATCTTGGGTAAAAATTAGAGTCACAGTAAGTTGGAAAGTACTTGAAGGCATGCAACAAGAACAATAATAAAACTACCAAAATATTTGAAGAGATGGTATGTTAAAAGCAAATGTAATATTGCCTAACCAGAGGCGATGTATAAACCAGCTAGAGCCTTAGGATCTGCAGGGGAAGGCTTTCTCTCAGTCCTGCCACCATCCCAGGCTCGCCTGGTGAGGACACGGGAGAGAGCCTTCTCGGTGGCTGCTCCCACCCTGGGGAACACTCTTCCACAGCAGGCTAGACGGGCCCCCTCCCTACTTTCCTTTCACCAGCAGGCAAAAACATTTCTTTTTGAACAGGCTTTCATGTAAGCTGAGGAGCTTTATTTAGTAACTTGTTTTAATGGAATATTGCTTTAGGTTTTTATGATTGTATAGGCTTTTAATGTTTTTAAATTATTTTTAAATGTTTTGCTGTTTTAATTTGTTGATGAAAGCCTCCTTGGGTCCCATGCCAGGAGAAAGGCAACATACAAATACAATCAATCAATCAATCAATCAATCAATGAGAAGCATCCTTTGTACTTGCAAGATCCATCTTTGACCCTACTCCTGTTTTCTCCGCAGATATAGATGCCACCCTCCTCATCATTTCTAGGACCATGATGTAACTTTTATAGCAGTATTTCTGCAAACAACCATGCATATGACTCAGTCTCAGAATGGCAGCACCGATGTGAAGTCTCATGTTGGGGTAAGCTCCAAAAATTAAAGGACAATATTTGCAGATGATCAGAAAAAGACAGAAGCAGTATCCAAGTAAAAATGATACTCCTTATCTCATCATATGGTGACAGGGCAGTCTAACATGAAAACTGGATCCAATTTTTTTTTTAATTAACAGCAACAACAACAACAACAACAAAATCAGAAAGTCAAACAGCGAAGACAGAAGAAAACGTTGAAGATGAAGTAGGACTGGGGAATAAAATTCAGCTCCCACTCTCTCTCTCTCTTTTTTTTTTTGTCTCATACTCTTCAACTGTCCCAATTGGGTATGGACTGTCCCAATTAATCCTCTGTTGTCCCACTTTGTTAGTTGTTTCTTTTTTTTTAATGTTCTAGTTTTTCTCTTTCCCTCCCATTTCCCCCCTTTCATCAGCTTTCTTCAATTGTTCAAAGTGCAAAAGTAACTTTGGGGGAGAAGATAGGACTAGGCAGAGTGTTGCCTTTCTCAGTAGGCTCAGGCAAAAGCAAACTACTGCAGACTCTCCTAACTTGTGTGATCTTCATCACTAATAACTTTTGCCATCTTGATGACACTTTGACGTTGCTGTGTCTCAGTTTTCATCTGTGAAAATGTTGAAGGGTATATCTTTTTCCTTCCTTTTTCAAACTGATTGGTCACACAAGTTTTTATTCAATGATATATCTTGACATTTCAGGATCTTGCTTAGTTCCTTCGCAGCTGCTCTACCAAGTCCTAGTCTTTTTCTAATTTCTTGACTTCAGTTTCCATTCTGATCCATGACTGAACCATGGTATGGAAAATCTGTAACTATTTCAGTGTCTTCATGCTCTACTGTAAGGTTGTGAAAATTATTTGTGGTCATTATTTTTGTTTTCCTGTGTTTAAATGTAACCTGCCTTTGCACTTTCTTCTTGATTTTCTTCAGTAATTGTTCCAAGTCTTTGTTGTTTCTTGCTAGTCTGCATATCTTAACATTCTTAATGTTCCTTTCTCCAGTTTTCATGCCTCCTTCCTCTGAGTATAATCCTGCTTCATCTATATGTTCAGCATACAAGTTAAACAGATAAGGTGATAAAATAGAGTCTTGCCTGATTCTCTTGCCAGTTGGAAACCATTCTCTTCCTCCATATTCTGTCCTGACGGTGGCCTCTTGTCCTGAATATAAGTTATGCATCGGAACAATAAAGTGTTTTGGCGTACTCACTCCTTTAAGAGTGATCTAAAGCTTTTCATGATCTATACCGTCAAAGGCTTTGCTGTAATGTATAAAGCACAGGCTGATTTTCTTCTGAAATTCTTTGATATGTTCCATTAACCAACATATGTTTGCAATGTGATCCCTAGTGTGTCCCCCTTTCCTGAACTGAATTTGGACCTGGCATTTCTTGCTCCATATATGGTAAAGGTCTTTGTTGTTTGAGCACCACTTTGGTTTTATAGGAAATTAACACAATGGTCTGGTGTCTCTTGCAATCTCTGGTGTCTCCTTTCTTGGGCACTGGACTGTATATTGAGTGTTTCCAATAAATGGGCCATTGTTTTGTTTTCTATATTTGTTGATAGATTTTAGTTAGAACTAGAGTAGATCCTGTCTTTGTAGATTAAAGCAGCTTTATTGGTAAGCCACCTGTTCCTAGTGATTTATTTCTCCCAAGTGCTCTTCACTTTCTAAAATTGTAAATTCATCTTCAAATGGTTCTTCCTTGAATGAATCTGTCATCTTTTAATCTCTTTCATATAGTTCTTCAGTGTATTGTCTACCTTGTCTTTTTATTTCTACTTATTTGTAGAGCATCCCCATTATTGGTTTAAATTTTCCTTTGATGTCTTGAATCTTGTGAAAGAGGTCTCTTGTTCTTCCGTTTTGTTATCATCTTCTATGTGTCTGTATTTATTATTATAGTAGTTCTCCTTGTCCCTGGGCAGTAGTTGAGAAATAGTTGCTTTTAGAGTTCTACTCTGTTTCTGTCACCTTTTATTTTTGTTTCTTGTCAGCTGTTCAAAGAGTTAAATACCTCAGATGAAAGAGGTTTCTCTTGCTTTTTAGCTGGAGACAGTGTCTTTTTGCATTTCTTCCTGAGAATGTCTCTGGCTTGAGTCCATAGTTCTTCTGGTTCCCACTCAATTAGACTTAATAATGCAAACCTATTTTTTTTTACATTATCTTTACATTCTATGGGGATGTTCTTCAGGTTGTATTTTGGCATGATGCTTGGTTCTTCTTCAGCTTTATTCTAATTTGTACTATGAGCAGTTTGTGGGCTGTGTCACAATCTGCTTCTGGTCTTGTTTTTGCAGAGAGAATGGAGCTTCTTCATCTTCTGCTTTCAGTTAATTTCTGTATTGGCAATCAGGCCGTGTGTACAGTTGGCTCTTTGAAGAACGTGTTTGTGATAAGCAAACTGTTGGCCTCAAAAAAATTCAATCAGTCACTCTCTTGCTTCATTTCTTGATCCTATCACCTATGACAAACAAGAAGTCTTGTCCCGGTACGTGATCAGATTTGTCAGTCATTACAGCTGAAGGATATGTAGATCACTTAAATACATACCCAAAAGACAAGAGTAAAAAGGAAGTGAAATTTCCATTTCCATTTGGTTCCATTTCAAATGAGTTTCAGAAAATTTGGGGGATGGCATGGTCCAATGTAGGGATCAAAATTGGCCCCTCTATTCTTTGCAGTCAGCTACCACTGCCCTAAACTAATATACATAGTTCTAAGCAAGCTAACATATAACAAATCCTTTGCTGAAACAGAAAGGAATTAATGGTGTACTCTGTCCCTCTCTCACTCTCAATCTCCCTCTCTCTCTCTCACACACAGAATCTTTCTTTCCTCCACTGTTCTTTAGGGATGGATAGATGGATGGATTTTACAAAAAGTTTGTACACTGTCCACATTTTAGTTGTGAAAACTTTTAAGTGTGCCAAAGGCCCACTTGTTTCTCAAGTGCAGGGAGGTGAAGAGGAACAAATAGCAGAGACTTCTTTTCAAAAAATCTGATGAGAATTTGCCTTTGAGGTATACAGGAAGCTGCCTTACAGAGGAAATCAGATCACTGGTCCATCTCACCCTGTATTATTGACTCTTACTTGATGTGGCCCTCCAGGGAACAATTCATGCATATTTCTTTCTTAACCTTACCTGGAGATGCCAGACATTGAATCTGGGACCTTCTGCACTGCAAAGCATGTTATCTACCTGTCACTTATAGCCCCTTGTGTTTCTAAAAGAAAACTGCAAGTTCTGTCTCAGTGGAAGTCAAATGGAAAATGTGAAAAGGGAGAGCTTACTACTTCTTCTGACTTCTGAACCTAAAATGCATGTTCCTTGGAAGTCCACAACTCACCTAAGACAGCCAGCAAGAGATGCAGCTGAAAGACTGCTGAAGGCTTACTTTATGTAGAAAGCTGACATTCCAGGATGACAGCCCTGAGCAAACAAACTTCTAAGTACCCTCTAACTTTTGACTTGGCAATCTGAGAGATTCTTGTGGCACAGCTGCCAATGGCAGAATCATACCATTCCATTTTCTGCTGTGTTAGCAATACTGCAGCCTTCTATTGGTCATCCTGATTAATAAGTAATTACCTCACATCTAGATTCACATGAACCTGGCACAGTTCTCCATTTTAGATCCTGACTACCTTCAAAATTTCTTCCTAAGTAATGTTCTAATGCTTTCCATTTTGTGCGAAGCATTTGCATCACTAACTAACAGCTTAAAAGTGGAAGCCAGAATTCTTTGACTGGTGTAACCACCAAAGAAAAATTCCTCCTTTGTGTGTCAGCTGATAAATCAGGCCTCACGAAAGAGACCCCATTGTTGAAAAGAAATGGGAAATAATGTGATGGTTCCAGCATCCATTTAGAAAGCATTCATTCACTGCTGAACTTCTGTTTGAAATTGCAAGTATGCCTTCTAATTTTTTTTAAGTATTCTCAAATACTGACCTATTTTAACTGAAAGCCAAGTACAGTAACTTTTCAATTTACTGGCCCAGAATTTCAGTAAGTATCAGACATTCTCCTCACCATTCCCTGCTGTTCTAAACTGAATGTCATCTGGCACAATCTTACAAATTTCCTCTTGAAAAATTCAAAGAAATGACAAATAGACACTGACAGTGCTACAATGGAATCTTATTATATCCTCAATGAGAGTTAACAATTCATTTTTGAGTATTGCTTAATGAGACCACCCAGAGCATAACTGTCCACCAAACAGATAATGTTGAAGAGGAACTCTTACTTGTATTCCTTCCCCCCACTTGAGCATATGTACAATGGAAAACACCAATGGCAGTACCTATGTATCTTTTATTTTCACCATGTCCAAGAACCTAAAAGACCATCTTCTTCCATATGAGCCTGCCCAAAATCTAACATCTTCAGCAGAGGCCCTGATATGTGTCCTACCACCTCATAAGACTAGGCTGGTGGGAACACATGACAGGGGTTTCTCTGTAGCAACACCCCAACTGTGCAACTCCCTCCTGAGGAAGCTCAGGCTGGCTCCATCCCTTCTGAGTTTCTGGTGAGCAGTGAAGGCTGTACTATTTCACTTGCCCTTTGGTTCTTTTAAAGAGGGGATTGAAATGGTTTTAGTTGATTTTTATTTATTTAATGTTTTAAGTGTTCTTATTTGTTGTGCAATGCCTTGGAGACCCCAGTGGGTCAAGAAGTGATAAACAAGTGCTCAAACAAGCAAGCAAACAAACCTTCATGACCATCAACCTCATGCAAATTTAAGTAGAAAGTGTAACTGGTTCTTCATCATCTTAATAAAACATGCGTTATTATGCATCTTACACTTATTTCAGTTAATATCTGAGCTGCTACTATAGGATTTAGCATTGCTACTTCATTAAAAACAATTTACATATGGAGAGGCTTACTTATATAATAATCTTGTGATGAATTCTACCATATGTTCAGTCTCACTCATGTACTATCATACACAAGAAGCAGAAAATCACAATGTAGTGATGGCTGCTGCTTTAGAAAGTACAAGGAGATTTACACTGCAATCCTATACATACCTACATTGCAGTATGGCCCCCTAAATTCAATGGGTCTTACTTCTGCCCCAACATGCATAGCACTGCACTGTTACATACAGTGATGAAAGGCAGGCAGCATGATGCTTAGTAAAAAAAAGTTATTCAGCTTCAATGCAATCACAGAGTGGTGTGTGACATAACATAGACTATGCACTACTATTCTGAATTCAACGCATCATATTCAAGGGTAAAAGTTGTCATTGTTCACCACAGACCCCCACAGGGAGTTGACGGTTACACAGAAGCACCTGATAATTGACGATAATTGACGAAAAGTGTAAGCCAACTTTTGGACTATAGTGATACTGAATAGTTTTATACTGAATGATAAGAGTTTGTGACAACATAAGTATAATTTAGAATGAGCCCAAGCAGAATCTTTGAATAATCAACATTTTCTGACTCCTGGAAGCTACTTATCCTAATTTAAGGGAATTAGGTCACATTTGTCTTGAAGAATCTCATCAACAACAGCCGAAAAATTATTCTTTCCACAGTGTACCAGTTAATGGAGAAGAAGGGGGAAGGCACAGGCCTCCTCTCTCTCATCCTTCCTTGGGTCTCTCTGCAACTCCTGCCTCTATCGACCAAGCTAAGTAAAGAACAGAGGGCTGAGGGTCTCGAAGAAGGCATTAACTTGGCAGAGAGGGAGGGTTCAGAGTGGCCAGGAATTATTTTTCAATGTGGGTTTTTCATCTGAGCCAGAGAAGAAATGAAGGCAGAGCTGAGAATCATCCAACCATCCAGGGTTTGGATTACAACTCCCAGCATTCCTTACCATTGACTAGGTTGGTTAGTCCTGCTGGGACTTAAAACCCAGCAGCATCTGGTGGGCCACATACAAACTAGGGCTTGCAGGGTTAAATTCCCAAGACAATTTGATGAGCAGGGACCGTGACATCATCTGATACTCCCTTTGGATTGCCCTCTGAGTTTAACTGAAAACCCCATAGCAGCTGGGGGGAACATTTCTTGCAACAATATTATTATGAGCTATTCCTGTTGTAATTCTAAGTATTTTGGGATGGTTTGATCTAGTGAGTAAGCTTCATCAGCTTTACAGAAGACCAGCTCTGGATGAAGATGAAAACTGCTAGATTTTGTTATTGTGCTTGTTAATATAGACCAACACAACCTCCTAGATTTTGCACTCACCTTGGGGGTGTTGCTAGAAGAACTGCCACAATGAGACCCTGCCACACTATACCATGAAACACTTGATTTCTCTCCATGATGTAGGTTCTTGCAAATGCTGCCTCTTCTTTGGAGTGGGCTTTTCTCTCCCATAACAATGTACTGTTTCAAGCCCAGCTAGAGAGAAACTTCACTAGTATTTGTAAGCTGCTTACATATATTACAGGTCTCTCATGGAGCGCTACAATGTGGAAGATATTTTGGTGGCCTTTATGTGGAAGCCATAATATCTCATCTGCCGTTGGAGCACAAGAGGCTCTGGAAGGCACATAAACTGCCTTTTAGAGTAGAGAAGGCAGTAAAAATATCCAAACATTTGACAGAAAATAGGATTTAAGTTATTGCACTGGAAGTAACTCTGTTTTTTCCCCCCAAAGGACAAACAAGTCTGATCCTGTTCTATTTATCTCACTAAGTTTAGTAAGAAGCAAAAGGAAAATTTGTATTGAGATAGGTATTCAAAGAAATTGCTATAACTGTAAACAAAGAATAAACTATAAAAAGTTTGCAGTATCATAGTATACAGTCTGAAAAGTAGCCTGAAAATCTTGTAAAATGAAATATTTTCATTTTCAGTTTTAACCTACCAAGTTTATTTATTTAATTTCACTTTTATCACATCTTTCCACTAAAAAGTCTAAAACTCAGGAGACCCAACAAACAATCACTGAAAACAAAATCAAACATAACCCCACTTCAGAATAACAATACACATCAAAAGAGCTTAAAAGGCCAGACTGAAAAGATGTGTCTTCACACACATCTTAAAAGCAGCAAGAATCAGAACTGAATGCAGCTATGAGGGGAGTGAATTCCACAGTTTGGGTGCAACAGAGGAGAAAGCCCTTTTCCACATGTCTGTCAAGCAGGACTCCATAGAACAGGGTATCCTCAAGAGGTCCTCCTTTGAAGATCTTAACACCCAGACAAGTTCATATGACACAGGCGATCCCTTAGACAGCAAGATCCTCAAGTCGTTAAAAGCTTTAAATGTTAAAACCAATACCTTCATATATTGTATTAGTAGAGTCTTGATGTGCTTTAAGGGTGAAAATAGGTCCTCATTTATCTATGTAGTATATTATCATAAGGACAATCCAGTTGGGAAGTCAGGTGAAGACGTGGAAGATTGGAAATTGATGTTAGAGAGTATGTTCATAGATCTTATGTGTGTATGTCTAAGTTGTACTATTTATGTGTTGTAACTGCCAAGACTTCCCTGAATTTTAATGAGTAGTCTCTTTAAACTTTTATAAAAATTAAAATAAAACAAAAACAAAACAGTACCTTAAAATGGTCGTAGAAAACAACAGCCCAATAGCACCCATCTTTCAGTACAAGAAATACTGCACCATTTAGCAGCTTAGCTGTTACATTTTGCAACAAGCAAAGCTTTTAGACACTCTTCAAGAGCAGCCTCACATCGAACACTTTGCAACAGTCAAGATGCAAAGTAATTTGAGGTATGGATAACTACTGCAAAATCAGGTAGGCTCATGAATAATCATGGTTGGTGCATTAAGTGGTATTGGGCAAAAGCACTCCTCACTGCTTTTGCCAGGGACAGTACAGGATCCAGAATCTATGGATTTCATCTGTCAGGAGCAGTGTAATCACTTCCAAACAAGTTGAATCCCAATGTCTGAAGCACTAGCACTTCATCTGGTTAATTTCAGCTTGTTCTCTCTTTCAGCCCATTTTCAAATCTAGGCAGCATTCAAGTACAGCAACTGCTTCATTGAAGTTAGGTGACAAGGAACAGCGGATCTAGACATCAGCATACCAGTGATATCACACTCCAGAGCTCTGAACGGCCTCTCTCTGTGGCTTCATATAGATAATGACAACAGTGGGAAAAGAATAGAAGACTGTTGGGGTGCTATTTTGTCATGGTTTCAAACAGTGACTCCTCAGCACTATCTATCGGGACCAGCCTGACAGGAAGGATCAGAATTACTCCAATATAGTGCTTCCAGTGCCCAAACTGGCTAGGCATTCCACAAAGATACCACAATTGGTGGAATCAAAAGCTGTGGAGAGGTGTAGAAGAACTTATTAGGGTCAGTGTCAGTCACCTACTAGGGTATGCAGAGTAGATTGAATCTCAAACCCCAGCTGAGACCCCTATTGAAATGGGCTCAGCTATCTATTATTATCCAGAAGTGTCTCAAGTAACGAGCTCCATCAACTTCTCAGTCACTTTAACCAAGAATGATAAGTTGAGGAGTGGCCTGCAGCTGATCACAACTCCCAGGGTCAAGAGCAAACTTAGTTAATTTAGATCTTGTTACTGCCTCCTCTCCTCCTCTAAATAGGATAGGTGACCCTCCCCATATAAAGGCATTAACCACCACCTTTTTACCACAGCATTAGTCCCACACCAGCAAATCTAATCAGCCAGGAAAGGTAAGAGTCATGTGTACAGGGCATAGTCTCTCCATACAGATCCTCTATAAACTCTTTCCACATCCTCTCAAGATACGCAAACAGAAAAGAATCCCACACAACTGGTTAACTATGTACCACCAATCTGCCTTGCCCCAATGACAGAGACCAGATCAAGGCAAATTCAGAGCAATTTTGTCTCCAGACATGCAGGAAACTGCTCAACAGGCCATTGCTCTGGCACCCACTTTTCACCATCCTGGTGAAGCAGGTCTTACGGTGTTCTAAAAAGCACCATCAGTTTATCTGTGGGGATGTGATGGTGGCAGAGAAGTAAGATTTCTTCCAAATTCTCTCTGCCACAGTTTAGATCTCCAGATGGTTTCTAACCCATATGCAATTGGATTTTATCCTAAGTTGTGCTGACCCCTCCCATTTCATTGATCTGAGGTTTACCATAGGGTGGAGGCACTTAGGAGCTATTGTGTCAACTGCCTGGGCCATTTCCATATTCTGTGGATTAGCCAGGACTTCACCCCAAATACCACAATATGAAGTCGGTATGATTGATACCTTATGATGCACAAGTATAGCAAGTAAAGTCACTCTCATTACTTATGTCTTTTGTACTTTTCAACAGCTTTTACACATTTTTTGTATACCTCTAATTAATAGCTTGAGATCCCAGTTTGGCAATGGTGTAACACAGGGTGGGGAAAATGTAGGCCACACATGCCCACCTGCCAGAGTCTACTTTTGTGCCCCTCCCCTATTTCAGTGCAATTTTCAGGCAAAAATTGCACCAAAATTATGTCTCAAATCTCCCAACCGTAAATAAACGTGCAGAAGCACATTTACAAACCTCAGTACTTCCCAAACCTGTTACCCCGATGTCTTTTTTATGATTTATTTCCTGGCCAAAACAACAGCACTTCCAATCAGCCATCTGGCTAGGAGATGGATGAAAGGGAAAGTATTCTGGCTGTCAGGAGGAGCTGGCTAGTGGGAGGGGGATTGTCCCCTGCCAGCTGAACAGCTTCCATGCCCTGGTCTAACAAGAACAAACTTGCAGGAGAGGTAGGAGGTATATCAGTATCTGCTGGATGATCTCCAGTAGACTGGCAAATACATTTGAAAATAATATATTGTGCTGGCAAAGGTATAATATTTAACAACAGCCACAACAAAAATGCTTCCCATACCATCACCATGGATCTAAATTGTCATGCTAAAATTATGAAAGCTTGTAGATTTTTGGAGTCTCAGAACTGAACAGAGGTTGTGACTCTGTTCAGTTCTGAGACTCAAAACAAACTCTAAATTTTGACATCAATAACAATTCTAAAATGTATTCTTGGCACCAAGTTCCAGACTGTGGATCTCAAGATTCTAGTAGAAAGATAAAGAAAAACTCTAAATCCTGAATACCTGATACCTGCCCATTCTGTTACATGGGGTATATACAACAAAAGAAATAATTGCCTAAATGTGCATGTTAGCAAGGCGATGTAAACAGATATACATGGATAAGAGAATACCTACAATTACCTGGAATACTTTGCCTTCTTGAGACCAAAGCTGTGTCCAGTCCACCTGAGTCTTTGCTCCCTTTCGAATAAGGGCCATCATCTATGAGAGGAAGGAAACAAACCAATAGTTCATGGATTCTAAATCAAATGTTTACTCTCCTGTTATTCCTAACATACTTCCTTGCACCATCCCTTATAACTTTCCAGTGAGTACGCTTTTATGTGGCCAAAGGCATGGCATGGAAAATGATATCCCTGTGATGACTTCTAAACCACCCACAAAAGCAGCTAGGTCTAGGCTGGAGAATGTATGACACATACTTCTAGACTGCAACCCCATCAGTCCTAAACCAATAGAACCAATGAAGAGGGATGATGGGAACTGCCATTCAATATTAGCCCTGATCTGGATCCTCTTATATTACACTGAAGACTGCCCTGCTTATCTTGAAAGCAACCCTCTCCCTCTCTGTGTTTCATCAAGCCAGTGGCAGATCAATGTCCCTGACAGCCATCCTAACCCTATTCAGGCATTCACCTACCTATGCATCTGTTGCATCTGTCTACACTAGTGGTGGGGATGTGGCTGCACATATAAGTCTTACTTGTAAATATCACCACACACCCAGCAGGGTACTGGATCTCAGCAAGTAGACCGTGAGGTCTGAAGAGATCTCCATAATGGCATTTTGGCTTAATGCAGTTTACACAGCTGCCATGATTAGAAACTCAGCCTTAGCAGGATTCCTGGGCGCAGGAGCTCCGTAACTACTTTGGGATGAATGTAGTTACAGAGCTCTGCACAGACCTCTAGGATGACACCAGGAACAGTGGGACATTCTTGAATGGGGCTCACATGAATGCTCATATCCTCACCACCATTTCCCTTTATACGTGAATAGGCAATTGCCTGAATAGGGCTTTAAGGTTGCTGCAAGGCAGTGGTGGGAATGCATATGGAAGATTTCATTAAGCATAAAGCTCAACATTCCCAAGATCTGTAGCACTTCCCCTCCCTCACCCCCGGAACAGCAGTTTTAACAGCCCAATCTGATTTATTTTTCAAGAGATAACCCTTTAAGGGTGAAAGAACATAATTCCCATAAGTCTTAAGCATGCCATAATACTTGTGAAGAAACTCATGGTCTCTGGAAATGGAATAATACATCAGGATACCAACAGAGCACTAAATTACCATACTTGAATTCAATCACCTATTCCCTCGTATCCTTTTATTTCAAAGTCACCTCTCCTTGCTGCAGCTTGAAGTAGTATATAATAAAAAGAAGGAGGGCATACAGGGTGGGCTGAAACAGCATTTGAAGGAACATCCTTTTAAAATCCAAACTGTATAATTAAATGTAAGTTTTACTTCTTATACGCTTTTTCCCCCCCAAAGAGGTATTTATTTGCTAGGAAACGAACTCTCAAATCACTTTCCCCCACATTTATTGACTTCATCAAATCACTGAAACTTCAGGACTAATAGAGAAAAAATATTTTTAAGGAAACCCATGGAGGCAATAGTTATAATGCACCTGGCTACAGCTCAATAGAGTGCCTATAATTTACCACACATAAGGAGTTTCTCTCCAGCACCCCAGACAGACTCCTTTGCAAATGGTACTTATCAAGTGTCAGCACTGCAGCACCCACTGGAAATGTGTTCCCCACAGGAAGACAGACAGCACATTTAGGAAATCAGCACAGTCATTGGTATGCAGTGAACACAGTGGGCAGACCCTTAGATGTGCATAGAGGTCCCAGTTTCATACATAATGGAGCACTTCTTTTACTACTGTTCCCACTGATTTCATTAAAGTGTTTTTATGAAGCACTAGTGCAGTACCCCTTCCCAGATTGGTGTCCCCCATGCTCAAACCCAAAGCACAACTGGTTGGGGATTGTGGGACTTGTAGTGCAACACCTCTGGAGGGTACAAGGCTGGGAAAGGTACATCACTGACTATCAAGGACACCTTGCTTGTTATGGCGAAGGAAGACATACAAATGTGCAGTGTTTTAATGCTTGATATATTTTTTTCTTTGATGGATTAAAGCATGAGTGGGAATCCTAAAGCCCTGGGGGAGGGAATCTAACACTGTCCTTAGGGCCCTCACCAAAGACCCTGGCACCTCAAAATAATTTAAGATGAAAAAGTGGGTGTTTTCACTAAGAAGGAAAAAAACACCTTGCAGTCCAATAAAGTATTTCGAGGAGATGCAAAAAGATGTTTTGGCAGAAGACAAAAAAAAACAGGCAGTGTGCTTTCCTCAAGCTCTGGAGGAACTGGAAATCAGGCTGTCCTAGGAGTCCCCTCCCCAAACTGAATTTGGCAGCAGATTTTTTTTTCAAATAAATTTCTTCTAAGAACTGCAGCTGTAAGGTATAATCCAAGGTTGCACTTTTTGTCACACAGGATGGGATGTCTCTTGTAGGATGATAGATACTATGAGATGCATCAGTGGCAGTTTGCAAAATACATTATGTGGGCTTTGGAGCCATTGTTATTTGTATCCATACACAAACTTAATCAGTCATCTAAAGCTCATATGGTTTACCGACTTGATTTTTTTTTCTTTTCATTTCTTTTCTTTAAGCATGAGATGGTAACAAAAACCAACAGTTTCTGCTGTGAAGATGACCTGCCAAAAACTGAGGCTCCATAATGTTTCAACAGCACTTTTCTCAAGCCCTTTACAGCAATGCCGAGTACTAATGCTTTGGGACTCCAAGGTAAAAATGTGGTATGTCTTATTTTGGGGCTGGATTCCAGCAGTGAGCTCAGATTAGTATGTATCTGGCCAACTGTAGATGGTGACTATTTGGCAATTAAAAAAAAAAAAGGCAGTCAGAAGTCACATAAATACCTTTGTCGCAGGACAGAAAGTCACAGGTTGGCATCAGAGGCCCAACACTCATAGTCTAGAAGGGAAGCGTGATTAATACAGAGAGCTACAGAAGCCAGCTGCGAGAACTGTGTGGATGGCAGAAGCATACCATCTGCCATTTGTTTTGGCAGCCTCTTCCCAACCACCAAGATGGAGTGTTGAAATCTCTGTTTGGTAACCTCAATGCAACATTTTAACGTTACATCTTCGAAATCAGCAGCAGCAGCAGCAGCCTGCCCCAGCAGTATAATTGATGTTGGCAAATAAGCAAGCCTGTCAGCAGAGCTTGCTGTCTTTCAAAAACGCTACACGCAGTAAGGTAACTTACCATCATGGACAGCCTCTGCACACAGCTCAATGGCCTGAGCCAGGAAAAAAAAAATCCATCTACAACATCCTCAATTGGACAGGTGCTTGTCAACCAAATAAAACCTCTGGCATCTCACTGACAGTTCAGATGGCCAAATAATTAATATGAAGCCACACCCCATTCCCCAAAATAGTCTTCTCCCCAACACAGTGAATGATGCTAAAGTATTTGTTTTTGCTCATTATCCGGCTGAAACGTTTGAGCAGTCAAGGAAGGTGCCTGTTGAAGTGTGAACTGGCATTTGCTAGCATTCTGTTTTCCTGCTGTGCGCCTTTTGTTCATTTTTGGCTGATTTCCTGCTTTGTCAATTAGATTTCCTTCATTAGAGATTTCTTTCCCACTCCCCACAACTCTGTCTTCAATGAAGGCACTGAAATTGCATGTTTGGCATTATCCCACAACAGGTCATCCTGGGGGCTTCACTAGACCCACTGTCCCTGGCTTACTATCCTAGAATATGGTAACTGGAAGTGTAGGAAACAAAACTGATAACAATTACGCCTACAATTGTTGCTGTCAGAGATTTTCAATCCATACAATAAGTTTACTTTCTTGACAGCACTATGCAGCTGCTCAATGGATGTCTAAGCACCAAGCTCACTGTTTGCTACCCATGCTTACCTCCCCCCAGCTTCCATTCATAACACACTACCAAATCTATTGTTTACAGCATCCTTCCATATTCTATTAGGCTCTGATCCCACCCCAGCAACCATTCAGCTGCTAATAATATACCTGTGGCTTTTGTACTGACACCATCAGTGCATCTGAGTAAATGGACTGGAATATACAAAGGTTCAGTAAACAATAAACCAGTTAGTCCCTAGCTTTCACAGAAATACAATACCCATTACTCCTTGGCTAGGGGCAAAGGAAACTACCCTATACTGAGACAAACTATTGGCCCATTTAGTCCAATGTTACAAACCGGGAGTGGCATCAGCATTCCAGAGTTTCAGCCAGAATTATTTTCTAGCCCTACTTGGAAGGTTTATGGAATTTCGTGGTGATACCCCTCCAACTATTAACCAGGTCCAAAACAACTTAGCTTCCAAAATCAGATGAAGTCAGGTTGGGAAATGGTGACTCCCAAATTTGTTTGGAGTGTAGATGAGCTCTATAAATATTCATCCCACTATACAAGGGCTTGTTGTTGTTAAATGCTGTCAAATCATCTTTGACCTATGGTGGCCCTATGAATGGGAGGCCTCCACGTCACCCTGTCATCAAATGCCCTGCTCAGGTCTTGCTGATTCAGAGACGTGGCTTCCTTCACTGAGTGCATCCATCTGTAATGTGGTCTCTCTCTTTTCCTATTGCCTTTTATCTTATCAAGCACTGTCATCTTTTCTAGTGAGTGATGTCTTCTCATAATATGGACAAAGCACGACAGCCTCAGCTTAGTCATCTTGGCTTCTAGGGAGAGGTCAGGCTTGATTTGCTCAGGGATCCATTCATTTGTCTTTTTAGCAGTCCAGGGTATCTGTAGAACTCTTCACTAGCACCACATTTCAAAGGAGTTGATTTTCTTCCTATCAGCTTTCCTAGCTGTCTAGCTCTCATAAACATACATATAAACTAAAAACACAATGGCATGGACAATACTAACTTTAGTGTTCAATGGTATATCTTGACACTTCAAGATCTTCACTAGTTCCTTCATAGTGCCCTTCCAAGCCCTAGTCTTTTTCTGATGTCTTGACTGCAATCTCCATTCCAATACATGACTGAGCCAAAGTATGGAAAATCTTGAACTATTTCAATGTCTTCATCCTCTGCTTTTAGGTTATATCAACCATCTGTGGTCATTATTTTTGTTTTCCTATATTCAACTATAAATCTGCCTTTGTACTTTCTTCTTTGACTTTCTTCACTAATCGTTCCAAGTCTTTGCTATTTCCTGCTAGTAGTCTGGTGCCATCTGCATATCTAAAATTGCTGATGTTCCTTTCTCCAGTTTGCATGCCTCTTTCATCCAAGTCTAATCCTGCTTTACGTATGATATGTTTAACATCCAAGTTAAACAGATAGAGTGATAGCATACCGCCTTGTCTGACCTCCTTGTCAGTTGGAAACCATTCTGTTTTCCTGTATTCTGTCCTGATGTTAGCTTTTTGTCCTGAGTACAGGTTACATATCAGGATAATCAAATGTTGTGGCACATCTATTTCTTTAAGAGAGATCCAAAGCTTTTTAAGATCTATACAAACACTTTTCTATAATGTATAAAGCACGGGCTGATTTTCTTTTGAAATTTTTTGGTGCATTCCATTATCTAACATATGCTTGCAATATGATCCCTAGGGCCTCTTCCTTTCCTGAACCTAATTTGGATATTTGGCATTTCTTGCTCCAGATTTTCCCTCAAACAGTGTCTTTAAATACTGTGCCCTTGCAGTCATTAGATCTACAAAAAGGAGGGCAATTGTGAGGGTATAAAGGCCACACTGGCCTCCCATGTGACTTTGGAGGGTTGTATCCCCGTCATTTCCCTCTATGCCCCCACCCCTATGCCCTCAAGGGGAAGTGAAGGTAACTTTGCCACATTACCACTGGGTCACTCTAGGTCAGGTTGAACAACTATAGAGAGGTTTGGGACCAATTTTCATCAAATCCTCAATTTCCACAGGCCATACCATCATATTTTGGGCTCACCAGAAGTGATATCACACCACTTCCAGCTGCCATTTGGGGCAATTTTTAGCCTATTTTTGAAAAGTTGTTGTGGGACTGGGGGGGGGCTCTTGAGGAGTAAGAGAAGTAAACTGCCACATTTTCAGCAATTTTGGGCTTTTCTTGGCCAGTTTTGGAATAAAAATCACCCCAAAATTTGCCTGGCTTTTTAAAATTTAAACATTGGAGGACTTTGAGGATCACCAGTAGGTCTTAGGGCCACATGCAGCCCATGGGTAGACTCCCCCTCTCATTCTAGGCCTAGAAGATTACTTTTTTTAAAAAAAGAAAGTCAACAGGAGTCAATTTCCTCTTTTAAAGAAGGCCTCTCTGATTTAAAACACACAAAAGGGAGAATGTGGCAAAACTGATGTGGTGCCATTTTTCCCTCTCTCTCTCTTTCTGTCTCCCTCTCTCTCTCTGTTTGTATGTGTGGAAAATGCAACTCTTTGGGGAAGTGTTGCAGTGGAGACATGGGGACTTCAAAGTGGTTTGGGGGCTTATATGGCCACATTTTCCCCACCTCTAACTCACAGTGTGACTTTTCCAGCCCAGGGAAATCCACCCCATGGAACTTGTTGCCCAACGAAGCTTAGTTGCAGATGTGCTTCTACATAGGAAACCTGTTCATAGAAAATCATGCAAGGTGTAGGCTCATAAACTCCTCATGCACTCATAAACTGTGCATGTAAACTACAGGCCATAAACTCCTGCGAAATGATAGCGCTTCTTCCATGAAAAGAACCACAGCCTGTGGGCAGAACACATACTTATGCAGTCAGTTTGTTTGCTTCGTTCAGCTGCTGTTCTATCCTCAGCACAGGCTGTCAGGAAGAAAGAGCCACCCAGGAGATATGCAGAGTTTGCTCACTAAAAAGCAATTGTTACAAGTACTTTTGCTCTCAGTTTCAGTCTCAAGTGCCCATCATCTGAGTATTTTCTAGCAGCTGTGTTAAAAAAAAATCTGCCTATGCAAAGTTAAGGGTTTGGAAGAAAAACAGTTTTGTATATAATAAAAGAAGACAACCCAACCACTTCTCTACCCTTGTGCAATAAACGGTCTCATGACAGATCAGATGAGACACATTTGATGAGCTCTTCAAGTCTGCCTCCTCCCACTGAATGAAATCATATAGTACATCAAGAAATCCAACCACAAATTTGACACCACTAAAATACTGGTGTACCCCTCCCCGACATCTATAGAAATTCATGCACAGCCTGACAGAGTTAATAAAAAGTGTTCTAAAGAACCTCAAAAGGGAAGAGAAGTTGCATTATTTAAGTGAGTGTTTCAAGTTCATGACAGTACAAAACAGACTGAACCTTCAATGTTAACAGGCTTTAAAGACAGAAAGAAAGAAGAATGCATCGATCCTCACATTTGGTTAAGCAGGAACACATCAGTCAGTGTCCTGGGCCTTCCTTGACAGCACCAGTTGCTGAAGCTCTGCTCTGAGCAAGTGATGGCGTTATTACACACATGTCCCACTTCCAAGCAGCGAGAACACCCAGAAGCAGCACCTGACAGGGTTTGGTTTCCTTTGAAGGAAACTGGAGACATTTGGTCACTATGTAATACCTACTTTCTTTGCATACATGCATGCATGCACCCACACCCACGCCCACAGAGAGAGAGAGAGAGAGAGAGAGAGAGAGAGAAAAGAGAAAAGCAGGTGCAGGAATCATGTAGTCTTCCAGAAGCAGTCAGATTGCAATATCCAGCATTCCTCACCATTGGCTCTACTGGCTAATGGCTGAAGGAAGCTGTAGTCCAACAGCATCTGGTGAGTCACACAATTCCACTCTGAATGTGAGCATTTTGAGAAACAAATGGTTTTGCATTCTTATAAGCAGCAGTGAAATCCCAATTGTGTTTGTCTGTATCCTCAAAATTCTTTTCTTATTATTTCTGGAGTGCGAAAAAAGTTACTGCCAGAGCCCCGCAACCAGTATGGCATGCTAGCTGGGAGAATTCTAAAAGCTGCCATTAAAAAAAAAAAAAAAATGCTTGCCAAGTTTTGGTTACATCACATGCACGTACTCTGGCCTCTAGCCACACCACTGAGGAAGGTGGTGGTGATCATCTTCCCTTTACGGCTCTCACATTTCATGGCAGTTTCCAAACATTTCTGAGCCTTTCTGGGCTAGGCACCTCATTTTTTTTCCTAACAATGAAGTGGCTGGCTCACCATGGAGTTTGACTATCAATACTGAGATGATTTATTGGTGATGTTCTGTCCTAGCCTTTTTTTTTAAGCCTGAAAAGTATGGCTCTCTTTAAAAACTATTTTTCCCATGTCATTTTTCACAATTTAAATCATCCTAGCAAATCACTACCATCATAGCACTACCTTGCCATGGTGGTGGAATTGTGTGGTCCTGTGAGGGAAAAGGATCAAGTCCACAGAAAAGCAAAGTCAGGATTGTCCACACCATTATTTCCGATATCTATGTATGGATGTAAAAGCTGGACAACGAAGAAAGCTGGTAAGAAAAGACTCAATTCATTTGAAATGTGGTACTAGAGAAGAGTTCTACAGATACCATGGACAACTAAAAAGACAAATAAATGGGCCCTAGCATCAGATCCCATCTACTCCTGGGAGCTAAGCTGGCTTAGTCCTGGTTAGTACTTGGATGGGAGACAGCCAATGAATACCAGGTGCCATGGGCTATATTTCAGAGGAAAGAAGTGGCAAAACCACCTCTGAGTATTCCTTGCTTAAAAAAACCCCACAAAATCCATGGGGTTGCCATAAGTTGACAGGTGACTTGAAGGCATGTACCTGCACACAGAGAGAGCAGATCAAGCACGAACTCTCCCTAGAAGTCAAGATGACTTAAGTAAGACTGTAATACTTTGGGCACATCATGAGAAGACATAATTCACTAGAAAAGTCAACATTGCTTAGTAAGTTAGAGGACAGCAGGAAAAGAGGAAGACTACATTACAGGTGGATAGACTCACCCTGAGTCTGGAAGACTTGAGGAGGGACGTTGTTGACAGGTTGACTTGGCGATCTCCCATTGACATGGATTGCCATAAGTCAAAGTCAACTTGACAGTAGTTAACCACAACCAAAATATTCGATGAGAAGAAGAACAAGGACTAGCATCCACATTCTATGCACTGAATTAAATATCTGTAAGGCACCCTGCTCGGAGAACCACTGATTACAATCCTCCCTCTACATTCACAGGTTTGACCTTCACAAATTTGACTATTTGCAAGGCACGTGCTTGCCCCCCCTTTTTCCTCCTCTCATTTCCTTACATTCCTCACCTCAGGCTTTCCAGGCTTGTGTTTAAAATGGACATTTTTCTTTTTGGGTGAGCTAAGCCCCCCTCCCACCGCCGGAGGTGCGTCCCCTCTCCCATGTGGCTGCACTTTCTGCTATGTAATGGCTGCCAGTTGGTCAGATGCTCTGTTTGCTCCTACCCCTCCCTTTTCAAGATGGCCACTGGAAGTAACTAGAACCCAGGAACTCTGCTCTTTTCCCTTTGAGGGGGAAGTATCACTAAACCCTTTCCTGTGTATTTTTTCTCTCCCATACCCCCAAGGCTGGCGCCAGAGGCAAAGGAATGGGAGGGGGAGCTCTGGAGGGGAATCGCGGGGGTGGGAGTTATTTGCGATTTTTCCACTTTTGTGAGGGTTTTGTGCCTCTAATCTTCGTGAATGTGGAGGGTCTACTGTATCTCCAACGTCTATAACCTCTACTCTGGAAGGACTCAGCAACAACCAGGATGGGCAAAGGTCTAGAGCACATACCGTAGCCCTCACTTTTCTAAGTATCTTGTCCCATCCTCAGGTTATAAAAACTGAAAAATATCTGTAAGAATAAAATCACATGGTGTCCCCCTCCCTTTTAAAACTGTAGTGCCACGTCAATACAGAAACAAGCTATTTGATCTATAAAATGTTAACATAAATGGAGGCTCGTTCACACTGCACAGTTATAGCACTATGATTCTACTTTAACTGCCATGGACATCGCATGGAATCCCAGGATTTTAGGGAGTGTACTGAGATTGCTCTGGTGCCTTACCAAATGACAGACCCCAGTGTTCCACAGGATGCAGCCATGGCAGTTGTAACTGTGTTGTAACTTGTGGTTTGAAAGGGTCTCTGGATACATCAGACCTTTTTAAAAGCACTCTCCTGGTCAACTGGCCCTTCAGCACCTGAAATAGCTCCTCCGAACACCATTGTGTGGACATCATGATGGCAGAGAGGTAAAGTTTCTTAGCCATCAACTGCATCATGCATCACATATGAACCTTCTCACTACTTGTGCTGAAGCTGTCAACCCAATTGTTTCAGCATCTTAATCATCTCAGAATACTAACAAACCAATTAGTAAGACTGAGGTTCAACCCCAGCCATTAAACTCATTGGACAACCATGGATTAGCTATTGCTGTATCTCAGTCTGTGAGGAAGCAGTGAGGATTAACATGTGTGTGTGTGCGTATGTATGTATGTATATGTGAAGGTTGGCCAAATATGCTACCAGAAACTTGCATCCAAAGCATATGTCTGCAATTTAAATGGGCAGAGGAGAATCATAAGTTTACCACCTCAGTGAGAAAAAAACTGGAGAAATACAGCAATGAGAAGAGAAAAGAAAGAACATTTTGGCAGCATCTGCTCTAAAGGATTATACAAAGTGCCAACCTAGGAAAATTAACTTTTAATGCTCTATGAGGATGATAGGAGTAATGCTCAGCTGTTAGACAACTGATTGTATTTAAATACCCCTCCTCCCACACCACATCCTTTTCCCAGTACTGAAATTGGCTGCTTTTTGGAAAATTCCCCCGGCTTTATGTTTCTCCACAGTTTTTTTTTCTTTTTTTTAAAAGAGGAGTGAAGAATAGAGAACAGCAACCTATTTCAGAAGGTTGTTGCAAGAGGAAACAAAGACCATAAAGCATTCTGGAAATCCAGAGTGCTACAGAAATGGTCGATAGTAACACACACTACATCACATCTCTTTAACCCCCCCTTTTTTTTTCAGAGTAAAAACAACTTTACACACAGCAGTTAAGTCCATAGACAAATGAGTCAGCCAGCAAGTGACCATTCAGGAAAAACCACTGAGGCCAAAAAGAAAAAGGAAGAAGCCACAGGTCGTAACAATTCACTTCTCTCATTGAGCAGAGATGGTTTGCAAAGCTATTTCAAGGAAAGACTTATAGTGTGCGTGCAGCTGCAATTAGCCAACCAAACAGCATATTTGATTCAGTAATGAGTCAAATTAAGTAGTTTGCTGTTTCTCTTTTGTATGCCCTGACATCTTTTTTCCCCATTATGTGGTAAAAAAGGGATAGCCTGCTGCTTTGACTTCTTCTTTACAAAGAATTTATTACCAGTGGTTCCAGTGTCCAAAACTGTAAGGCAGAGTTAATTGCTTTCCTTCATTCTATGTGTGTTTTAATGTCATGATTTTCACAGGAGCTTCTAACAAGCACTTCTCAGGGTCTAAGCCAGACTGAAGCAGGCTTATTCTACTACAGGCATCATCTGTTTTATGTGTATTGGCAACATCACAGAGAAGAATGTAGAAGTGCCACCATTTCTGGATATTTCATGTCCCTTTGCCTTCTCAGTAATGTCAGCAAGAGGGCTTTTCATTAATCTATACAATAATTTCTAGTGTGTCCATCTGTCAGGCTATACAAATTCTTAAGCAGAGACCCAGCAAATTTGGCATTCTATCTAACAGGACCAAAACAAATTTGGCATTCTATCTAACGGGACCAAAATTTGGCATTCTGTCTAACGGGATCAAAACAAACAAACATGATGGTTTGGGTGATCCATCAACTAACTCTGGAACAAACACTCCAGATTTCTGTATCTTTTGCTCTAGAATGCAAGTATATGAATACGTTTTGACCATAATTAATATTTAGATGGAGGTTGCTCCTCTTATCATCGTCATGCAAATTGAGAACCAGTACACAAATTGCTGGTTCTGGTTCATTTCTCCATGAAACAATTTTCAAAGCCTATGGGTGCTAGCAGTCAAATTTCCTTTTCATTGAAATCTCAAGCAAAATCACAAGCATGGGCATTCTGGTAATACAAGGTAAATTTCCTCATTATGTAATTTGAAGAGACTGGGGTTTATTGGGGTACAAGGACACACAAGACATTAACTAATCTGCTTGGGGATTTTAGAGGGAGGAGGATGACTTGACAGAGATCTTCTGGCATCCCAAAGCCTCCCAGCTCCTCTACTTTTTTGTTGTTGCTGTTCTTTACAGACAACTATTATCAAACGAGCCTAGCAACAACACAAAGAGTAATGGTTCAGTGACGAATGAACCGCTCAAGAAGTCAGAGGTGGAGCATCTTTGCCCAGCCATCTCAACTCCTAACATGAGACTGTTTTGATCATCTGTCACTAGGTAGCACAGCCTTTCCCAAAGTTGGGCCCTCCAGATGTCTTGGACTGCAAATCCCATTGAGCTCAGACAATGAAACCAATGATTAGGAATCATGGGTGCTAAAGTTCAAAATGTCTGGAGGGCATCCGATTGAGGAAGACTAGGAAGATATTAGGAATAGAATTGCGGAGGTGGGGATAATTGCAAGGGACATCTAAGCAAGCCCACTGCCATGCAGGAACACACAAAGAAAGCACTCTCAAGATATGCCCATCCAACTTCTCTTGAAGGACCTCAAAAGAAGGCGTGTTCACCACTTGCCAAAGCAATCTAGTCCACTGCCAGACTGCTCTTACCACCAAGAGATTCTCCCTAATGTTCAGATGAAACCTCTTTTTTTCTAATTTATATCCATTTGTTTGTGCTGTAGCTCATCCTATCTTCTACATAATAGCACTTCCAATATTCAGTTAGTATATTACCTCTCCACCTTCTTTCCTCCAGACTAAATATACCCAGCTTCCTAAGCCATTCCTCCCAGTAAGTGATGACAATTCAGGCAAATGTACTTTTCCAACGCTGCCATAAGGAAAATAAATACTTGTACAAAAGGCTACTATCTGGGTTACAGCTGAGAAATCCCAACATTGGTATAAGACTGGAAAATTGCACCAAGGGTATTGTCTAGCAGCTGATATACAAACATTTTTTAAAAATAAAATATACAAATAAATTAAAAGGTAGTCAAAATGATTTGCAGCCAACAGGTTGCTCTGAAGTACGAGCAAGCCTAACCTAGAAGTCTCTCTGTAAGAGTGAGAAGACCATAAGATCTGCATTGGTCTATTGTGGTAAACAGGATTTATTTATATCTGCATAACTAAGTAATCTTTCCTGGCCTGACCCTCCCAGCCCACCTTAGGAGCCAGCGAGGTCTGTTCAGCTTCCAACTGTGGGCGCAAAGTGGATGGTGGATGGTGTGTCCACCTCCTCCCATTAGTGAGTGACACTGCAACAAGGCCTTGTTACCAAGGCCTGCTGCTGATTGTCACAGCCTTGCTTGCTGGCAGGAGTGGGGTTGGAAATATCACCTTCCTTGAGTGTCAATCAGAAGCTGAACAGACTTGCTTTGCCTGATCTGGCAGCTGGCTCTTGAGATGGGGTGAGATGGGGTAATGTGTCATTTATGCAGGCTAACAATACGACTACATAGTCTTACGGAATATAGAGCAATTACAGATCCATAACTCTTGGTTACAAATTCTTAACTGCAATACTGAATATTAGCCTATATTTCTTAGACACCTTTCATGATCATGGTCACCACAAAGGGGATTCCAAAGAGGGGGGCAATATTAAAAAAGAATTCACACACACTCCTCCAGCACAATTCAACACTGATAGGTTATAAAAACACCTTAAATTTAAATAATTTGTAAAAATTACACAACACTAAAATAAGCAAATAAGAGTATGATGCACTGCGATGCAGTGATTTAAGTGTTAGACCAGTATTGTGGGAGACCAAAGTTCAAACCCCTACTCAGCCATGAAAACCTACTGGGAAACCTTGAGCAAGTCACACTCTCTTAGGAAGGCAATGGTAAACTGCTTCGGAACAATTTTTACTTTTTTTAAAAAACAAACAAACAGACCTCTTTGTGAGGGTTACTATAAGCCAAGCTTGACTTGAAGATTCGTTAACAACAACAAAATAAGCAAATAATGAAATAACAAAAAGTGGAAAACCCACTACAAATTTTAGCATCAATGCTGTGGTAGAATGCAGAAGTTGGAAATGTTGTCTTTGAGGACTACAGCTCTCAGAACCCCCCAGTCAGCCTGGCCACTATGGAGCACAATGAGCATCTTAAAGTCTATGGCAAATCCCCCTCAGCTGCTAAGCAGCTCTACATTGCCCCATAGACCAAGCAACATTATCCAATTGGATTGATTGAGAATTTAATCTAAATTTTTGGTTACATGCCAGTCTCCTGAAAGCAACTGAGCCGTCCTCAGAGGTTATGGCTGGTCTCAACACAATGTAGAAAGAGAGAGCAAGAGGGAACCTAACATTCTTACTGTTAAGCCTTTGGGGAAAGAAACCTTCTGCCATGCTTACTTGTCAGGCCAACAATTGGGAGAGTACAGTATAAGCTCATTTAGGGATGATACTAACTTGGCATTTCCTTATCTGACTATTAAAATATCACTTCTAAAATTGCCACTACAGAGCTGCAGACATTTTTGAATGAAATCTGAATTTATTAGAGTAAGCCCAGAGGAGACAAACAGGGAAATCCATTAATCCCTGATGGAACAGAAAAAAGGTTTTCCTTATCAAATAAGATCAGGTGAGTTTATTTACAAGATACTTTTCTTCCAGAATAATTGCGTGTTGCAGTTTTTTAAAAATACATCCACACAAAAGAAAGTGCTTCAAAAGGGTATATATTGATTGCAGTATTTTTAAAGCAAGAAAATCCCTTTTGTTTACATGGATGCTCAGACAATTAGGAGTGCGAATTGAGCCACATTTTTCTAAAGTTTTAACACAGAAGCTGTTGTTACTCCACTGCTCAAATTAACAAGAAAGATTGTTGGAGGAGATGAAAAATAAGAATGCCATCTTGTGGGAATAAATACAAAAGATACCAAAACCTTCCTCAGGATTTCAGCTATAAAAAACAAAATTGTCATGCCAACATTTCCAGCACCCAGGTAGTAGTAGTTGTGGTAGCAGCAGCAGCAGCAGCAGTAATAGTTATTGTTGTTACTATCTTTATTTATATCCCACTTTTTTCCTTGAAAGGACTCAAAGGAGCTTATAATACTTTAAAAAGAACACATAGTTAAACAACCATGACATACAAAAGTTAAAACACAAATTAAACAAACAGTAATAATTAAAACAAAGTTACAGTGCATATTAAGAACAACAGACAAATCACAATTAAAATAACCAGCACCTTTCTTCAGAATAATCACAAATGCCTGCCGAAATAAGAATGTCTTCACTTGACTGCGGAAAGCAGTAGGGAAGGTTCCAGTCTGACTTCTCTGGGAGGGGAGTTCCAGAGCCCCGGGGCAGCCACTGAGAAGGCCCTCTCCCATGTTCCCACCAGATGCACCCGTGGAGCTGGTGGGACAGAGAGAAGGGCCCCTCCAGCAGATCTCAGGTGGTTCTGGTGGGTGTTGCTAATGCATAATTCAGATAATACCTATTGACTACATTCTTGACATTTTAAAACTTGTATTTGGTCCCATCTTCCTTTATGGCTCTCATGGCGACTCTTATACAAGACAATCCAGTAAGTTTCATGCAGGAACCGATATGTTAAGCTGGATTTTCCCTGTGCACATCCAGTACTACTGTATATCCATTACATCATGTTGGCTTTCTTTGAGATAGCATTCCTTAGTATTATTTGTCATCATTAATATTAACTTATCTTTATCATAATGTAGATAATATAAACAGCAATGATGATGTAAGAAGGCAAAGCATGGAACTAGCCTCCCCACTGCTGCTAATCCTCTTCCAGCCCACATCTCTAAGCACTCCATTCCAGGGGGCCAACCCCATTTCCATGATTGTGGGAAGAGACAAACTGCACAGACGGAGGAGTGAAAATTTATGTTCGGCATCTCAATGACATTTTTATCGTTAAAAAGCAAATCCATGCTTCCTCATTCTATATGACTGAAATAGATGAGCTTGAAAAGTTATTTTTTAAACTACTACACAAAGATGTAGAAGACAGAAAACCAAAAAAAAAAAAAAAAAGCATTTCTTCAGCAGAATAGATCAAGTGAAATTTCACATGAAATTTACTCAAAGAATCATTCCAAGACAATATCATCCTAATATGTTGATCATAAGTGACTTGTTTCCAGACACAATTGAAAGTGCTGGTTATGACCTATGAAGCTCTATATGGCTTAGGTCAAGACTGTCTGAAACAATGTATCTCCCCTGAATGAACCCATCTTAGTTTAAGATCCTCAGTGGAGGACTTTCTCTCAGTCCCACCACCACCACCACAGGTAAACTTGGTGAGGATATGGGGGACAGACTTCTCAGTGGCTGCTCCCAGGCTGAGAAATTCCATCCTATGAGAGGCTGGGAAGTCCCATGCTGCTCTCCTTTTTATTTAAATAGACATCTGGTGATTAAGGATCTTTCAATGGGAGGGCTGTGCTGTGCTCATTTTTACTGTTATATTCTTAAATTATTTAAAGTGTTTACTTTAGTGGCTGTTTTCATATGAGTTCAGGATTTTAGCTGCATTTTTCTTTTAATCTTATTGTAAGCTGCTTTGGATCCTCCTCTCAGGAACAAGGCAGGGTATCAGATCAATCAGTCAATCAATCAATCAATCAATCAATCAGGTGGCTTACTAAAAGATATCAGACAGGAATGGATGTTTTGGTAATCAATGAGATGTCTGTCAGAAAGCAACATTTTACATTTGACTTTGGGTCAGTTTTCAAGGGCATCATTCATAAGGCACACTGTAGTAGTCAATCAACAGAATTATCAAAACCCATATGACGGTGACAAAGAGGCGCAGCTGGAGTATGTGCCACAACTAATAGAAAGCATACCTGACCCCGGCTGCCATCTGATGAGCCAGGAGCACTCTCAGACCTCAGACCACACTCTTTTCTGTCCTATACACCATCCAGCCCCTGGAAGCCCACAGATAATTTCACTATTTGTTTTTCCATTTCATATTTCTCTTTCTTTCTCACACATATGCAGACATGCATGTAAATGGATGTGGTTCGAGGAGAGAGAAAGTTGTTGTTTATCAACTGCACTCCCCTAGGCATTAACTTTAACAGGATCCTTGGGAAAATCCACAGGCTGGAATAAGAATGACCCAGCACCAATACTTGGGACTCATGAGCTAGATATGTTTGCATAACTGGGTAGCATTTTTATCCAGAGGACACTTAAAACTTTACACAGTCAAAATGGAAAATACACACGTAAGTAACCAGCAGTACTGATCCATTCTAGTGGCATTTGATTTTACTCTTCCAGGAACGATAACAGTTAAAGGACCAAAATGCACCAATTTTTATCTTAATGTTTTCATTGTTTCTTTTATTATTACATTACTTTTACTTTTTAATTCATGAACTACCCTGCATTAAGCTAGGATAGAAAGTAGTTGAATAGATCAGAAATAAAATTTGTAGAACACATCTGACCAGTAGCCACAGTGGGTAGTAAGAAATGAACGTGGCCCAAGTAGTTACAACTCACCAAACCTATCATCAAATCTCTGAGAGGTGATCATCTGTACACAGCCTTGGAACCAGTGTCTCCATGCTCAGCAGAGTTCAATGACCGCACACATCAAAAATTTTAGTCCTTCCTACCTGTGTTTGATAGATCATTGAATAAAGCACTCAACAATGTTGAACAGAAGCAGAAGAGAAAAGAAAAGACTCCACTACACAGGTACAAGAATATTCAAGGACAACAGGCAACCATCTGAAACTCATCTAGTTATCTGATAATGGTTCGTTTCTCACCAGAACTTTACTCTTTGATCATTTTCTCTCCCTCCTCCTGCATGTGAAGGTGGAAGCTCACATGAGACTGTTACTAGGAATCCCAGACTCCTCTCAAGTTCTCTCCCATCAAGACCATGTTATTTAGACAGACTTCCCTATATAAGGAGCAGCCATCTGATGACACAAAACACTCTGTTAATGACACTTGTGACCCTGTGGATGTCAGCTAAACATTTATCTTACCTCACATTTCTTTCTCCATTACATGCAGTCAGGCTTCCTCCTCTCTGCCTCATCCTAATGCCATTATCCATTTTCTCAAGACCCCTGCTAAGGCATGCAAGTTTCATAACTGCCTGCTGCCTTATTCATGAGAAAGAAACCTGTAAGGTACACAGCTGCTCTTTGTTCAGCTAAGAGCCCCATTCTTTGTGCACTCAAAACATCTTTTGTGAGATTTTCAAAAAGAATATTGACTTTGGGCACATTTAGATTTGATATAAGCAACCATTTGTAGTGATAAATTATGGAAGAACCCTAGAAATCAGAGAAACGTGGTTAGTGATGGGTCTAACACTGTTGAGAAAGTGAAAAGGAAGCAAAAGTCTCCCTCTCTATCTCTCATTTATACACCCTCGTGCACGCTTTTCCATAATCATGTCAAGACAGACTGGCACTGGGGAGCCCGAGAGTGGTTAATGTCTGAGGAAGAAAACTTAAGGAAGTGTATGTTGGGATAGAAAGCAGAGCAGGTCATGAACTCTGTCCTCAGATGAAGCAGGGGAGCCTGGAGGCAGGACTGGTCCAATTCCCACTGCCTTCAACTGATATGGTGGTGGTACTGGTAGTGGATTGCGAATTCATTTGTGTCAGGCTTCAATTATTTTAAATATTTTATAGGAATTAAAAATTTAGAAAAACTTTACAAGAACTAAAGCAATATCCACAAAATAACCTCAAACACAAACATATGCTGCAGTCTTAATAAAACTACATTTAACATGCTATCAAGACAGGGATTGAAGTCATGTGGACTTCTAGATGTTGGGGCATTATAATTCCCATAATTCCCCACTATTGCCTGTACAGGCTAGAGCTGCTGGGACTCATAGTTTTACAACATTTGGAGAGCTATGTGGTTCGCATAAAAGAAGCTCAATTAAAAAAAAAATGAGACCTGCTGGATTGAAACAAAGGTATATTGTTATTGTGTTCCTTTAAGTTGCTTCCAACTTAAGGTGAACCTATCATGGGGTTTTCTGGGGCTCAGAGTATGTGATGGGCCCAAGGTCAGCCAGTAGGCTTTCATGGCCCTGTGGGGAATCAAGCCCTGGTCTCCAGAATCATAGTCCAATGCTCAAATCACTTCGCCACATTGGCTCTTTGGAACAAGGGTATATCCTGGTAGAACATTTCACATTTGAAAACTGATACAGATGTGGCCATACAACATCAGACTATGGTCAAGATGGCAGAAGTTAATAATAAGAAAGAATGCAAATTAGGAGAGGCTGCAGCAGTTTGCTTTTGTCTAAGCTCACTGGGAAGGGCAAGTCTCCACCAGCGTTCCTCCTCTGCTCTCCTCTGTGCCGAGTTTATTGAAGGGAAACTACTTTTACACTCTGAACTCAATTTGCAGCAACTGAAATTTGTTGTTGTGCACCTTTCCAACTTATGGCAACCCTATCACAGAATTTGTGTTTTGTTTTGGCAAGATTTGTTGATGGGGGGGTTACTTTTGCTTTCCTCTAGGGTAGAAAAAAAATGACTTGCCCAAGGCCGCCCAGTGTGTTGCCATGGCTGAGTGGGGATCTGAACCCTGATCTGCGAGTTCTACTCCAATGCCCAAACTACTACACTATGCTGGCTCTTCAAGTGAAGTTAGCTGAAGGAAAAAGGCTGAAAGTGGAAGGAGAAGAGAGACTGTGGCACTTTTTAAAAGCAGTTGAAAAAGTGGGACAATAGTGGATTAATCAGGACTGTTCTTCCCAAATTGGGACAGTTGGAGGGTATGCAAAGGCCCATCTAGAAGGGATCACAAAGAGAGATCTTTCTGTGTCCTATACACAGGGTGCAGCAAACAAAGTCAGCTAAAGAACAAAGGGGGAAAGTAGGAGCAGAAGGCAAAAACTGGGGCATTGTAAAAGTGGCTCAAAAACTGAGACAACAAAGGATTGACTGGGAGTGTCCTTGCCAAATTGGGACAGTTGGAGAGCATGCAATGTAGCAATCCACAAGGGGCAGAACCTGAGAGGAGGTACACGAGAAAAGAAAATCACTAAAACAGAAAGAATAGAAAACTGAGGGTAATGAAATGGTCTTTTTTTTTTTTTTTTTATGAGGGAGGGTGGAACATGAAAGATTTATTTTGGAATAAAGGTAGACCATTAGTTGGATGCAAAGCAGCACTGCAAGAACTCAACAGTCTTGTACTGGTCCTGGAGTTGCGCAATGTTAGGAGCAGTCACCCTTTATGACCAAATCAATCAGCGAGTGTGGAAAGCAAGTGTTACAACTTGGAATGGCAGACATCTTTATAGCCTGGGGTGCTTTCTAGATCCAGCTTTGTCACTGGAGACTCTGGTGGATTCTGTGGCTTAGAGTGTTTGATGCCAGTTTTGATTAGTTCACCAGCCATGGAGTCCCTGTGCTGGTAACGTCCAGCTCAGACTACTGCCATGCATTCTATGCAGCTAGTGCAAAATGCTACAGCTAGGCTGCTGATTGGGAAACTATACAGAAACCATATAATAGCAATTTTAAAGAACTTGCAACAGCTGCCCATATGCTTTGATCCAAATTAATGATGCTGGTGTCAGCTTTTAAAGGCTTAAATGTCTTGGGCCCTCAGCACCTGAAGGGGATTCTCTCCGTATATATGTCTGCCCAAGAAGTGAGGTCTGCTGGAGACACTCTTCTCTGTGTCCCATCAGTGGGCCAATACACTTGGGAGGGGGATGTGGAAGAAGACCACCTTTGCTGTACTGTCTCTGCTGTGGAATTGTAGCCCCATTTGGTGCCAAAGTTTGTGTGATTCTCATGCCAAGTAAAAACATGAACTTTTTACTAAAGCATTTATGATCTAATTGATTTCATCCAACTCTCCACTTGTGCTAGTGTTTTACATTGTTTAACTCATTTTAAACTTTTAGTTTTTCAAAATTATTCATATTGTTTTTAAATTGTTTTAAACTGTTAAAAATGATTTTATTTTATGCCTTCCAAGAACCTTAGGTATAGAGTGAAATATAAGTATTTTAATAAAAAAAATCAGCTACTAATTTCCAGTTCCACTATTACCATAGAAGCATTTAAATTATTTTATATTTATAGCCTGCTTTCAGTTTCCAGTCCATGTAGCTGATAGAAGGCTGAATAAAGTAAAGAGCAAACACAAAGGCACTCAGAAGGAGAACAAAGTGATGCAGTGATGAAAAAGGAAATCAACACATGCCAGTTGGCTCCTTCTTACTTTTGACTCCAGTAAGAGTAGGGATGGGGCGAATATTCAAAAACAGTTGAAAAATATATTTCATGAGTGTTGAGAAACCCTTGGGAGAAGAAATTTGGACTGACAAGAATCTTCACGCAGTGTGACTTATTGTACACAAAATTTGCACACGGTTGCATTTTTCTGTGCATTCTATTCTGTGCAGAACATACAGCATATTTCTTCATCCTCCACTCCGCAACTAGCTAAGTCTTGAACTGCAAAGTCTTTAAAAGCTCCACAGGGACTTAAGAACACTTAATGCAATACCCGATTGGTGCCTAATTGATTAAATCGTCATGCTGACGGAGTTCTAAATGCTGCAAAAAGGCATTTAGTAATTGAAATTAAAGTGTTTTTTTTTTCTCCCAGGGTTTTGAATTCTTGGTTCAGTATGGCCTAATCTATCCCACTCCCATCTGCTAAGGCAGTGGTTCTCAACCTGTGGGTCCCCAGATGTTTTAGGACTTCAGCTCCCAGAAGCCCTGAGCATTGACCATAGTGGCTGGAGCTTCTGGGAGCTGAAGTTCACAAACATCTGGGGACCCACAGGTTGAGAACCACTGTGCTAAGGTTTTATATGCTCTTCCTTCCACCCATACACCCAATTAAGAAATTGAAAACAGAATGCCTGACTTGTCCTTTAAAATTTTCTCCCCTTTCCCATGGATGCTTTAAAAACAAAAACAAAAAACTCTCTTGGTTGAGTTACCTCTAGGGCATTGCATCCACATTTTAGTGCTTTGACAAGCCCTTTGACCTTGCTCAGAATCATACCTTTGGCACTCTGTTCTAAGTAGACAGCTCAGGATGTTCAACTTAGCCCATCTAAGCTAGAGGCTATATAGGAAGCAGAGACACAACAAGCATTTTGTCAGACAGAATACGGAATAATCATATCAATGAGGAAAGTCTGAGCTTATCTAAATCAACCATTCAAACACAATCCCCTTCTCTCTGGTGGACAGCCCTGCTCATGCTGAGTCAAAGGCAGTAGCACCTTATTAAGGTCACATGTAAACTACAATGTCGTTCAGCTACCACTCAGGCTATGTAAAATTCATTGGCGTGTTAGAAGGATTGGGGGAGGCCTGGAAATAGAAACTACCTACATCTGGATTGCCCTGTCTTCTACACACATGTGGTGGAAGAAATTCATCATACTTTTTTGCCCCACCCAGAACTCACAGGTAACTTTTACAACTAACCAGTTATTTATAACTAGTTTGGACTTTATATTATAAATTTTATAACCTTAGTAACTTATAATGAATTTATTTCCCAGTATCTAAGATATCACTACCTTACATTGTAATTGTTAACTAAACAGGGGATAGCTTTTGCAATATAGTTGCAATTTTAGTTGCTTTTATAATTCTGAGGATGTGCCTTCATTAAATGTTGGAGCAAGTCTATCACAAAGTCCACAAGCTGGCTTGTAATGTTGACTCATAGGCATTGTTCAGTTATTGTTCATTTATGGTATCAACATGGAAGGAAGCAAAGGCTCTAGCACTCATCCTTCTGTCCTTGGTTTCGTCACCATGCTATGCCTGGAAAGCAATGAGTCCAAAGCAGAGATTCTCTGTCACCTATAGATGTTCTCAATGTGAGTTAGAGGCCTGATTTTGCCAGGTTCTCACTCATCCTTAGAGCTTCCACATATAGTGGAGGATCTCCGCTTCAGATTGTCACCCTCAACATGTTGAAAACAACGGAAGTAAGGGGGGGGGGCAGCAAGGCTAACAAGCTCTCCCTGTGCAAGAATGCATGCATATTGATGCCTATATTCTGTTGCGGATATTGAAGCAATTAAAAGATGGTATGCCCCATGCACCTGGCCTACATCGTTTATATATGGAGAATACAGCCTGAAAAGCAGTTACTTTTAAAAACTGCAATTATAAGGATAACTAACAGGATGCTTGGGCCTCCTCTGACTACACTCCTCCAATTGTAACCAGTTACTTTTTAAAAAATAACTTCCAGACTCTGGTTGCACCAGATATTTGTGTGAAAGAGTAACAGCTGAATAAGGCACAGATGTAAAATCCAAGATGCTGAACACAGTAATTGACTTCCATCATATACCTCAAAAAATTAATGCTATCATGTAAATAAATTATTGAAATAAATGCATGTTGGGGTTTTTTTTTGATGCCCATACACTATTTATACTTCAGATGGGTGCCCCACCTTGATAGGTGGATGGGATAAAACAATATTCTCTCCCCCTCACAGCACATAAAGATAAAAGAGCAGAGAAAATATAACTGAATCAGGATAAGTCACAAAAAAAGCCTAGAAAGCCGTATTTCCAATCAAAGAAGCCACATTATCAATTTTGGATCAATTTTGCAAGCATTTTTTGTTTGTTTTATGTCCAATAGAAGATTGCATAAGGGCTGATCCAACCGACTGATTATGAAGAAATACTACTTATTTGAACAACATCCAAAAACAGAAGAAAAAACATCATAATGAAAAGCAAGTATCCACCTGAAGGAACATAAATAATATAGTAAGTAACATTCAAGGCCAAAAGTATCTTATTGAGGAACTCTTCTCTAGATACTACAAGAGATATTAATCAGTAGAATAGGTAGCTGTAAGCCCAAGAGAGTAAAGGAATGTATTTCCCTATATAGAGAAAATGGGCCATATTCTACATTGCCTACTTAGTTATGAATGTGTAATCACGCAGCTTCTCCTAGTTTGACCCCCACCTCTACATATACTTTACCAGGCAGCCGCCACCACATCAGGAGTTGGATGTCTGTTCATTGATGACTGGGGTGCAAGAGGGTGATGTTTCCACACATCCGGCCAGTGAGAGAGGCTGCAACAATAAGAAGCAGGTGCCCCATTGCAATTCCTTGTTACAGCCTTGTTCACTGGCACGAGCAGGGGTGGAAATATCAACTTTCAGCTTCCTGATTGCCAGCTGAACAGATCTCTGTCTCCTGGTGTGGCTGCCATCTGGTAAACTAGGTTTGGGAGGACATTTGTTGAGAGCCAGCGTGCTGTTGTGATTTGAGCATTGGACTACAATCCGGGAGGCAAGGGTTTCATTCCCTGCTTGGCCATAGAAATCCACTGGGTAACCTTGGCTGTGTCACACACTCTCAGCCCCAGAAGACCCCATTATAGGTTTGTCTTAGGGTCCTTGTAAGTCAGAAATGACTTGAACACACACAACAACAACAGCAGCAGCAGCAGCAGCAACAAGAGAACCTTTATAAGAGGGTAATATTGCCATGGTCATCACTACATAGGGTTAGGGTTAGTGGATATGGAACAGTTATGGATCCATAAGTCTAGATGGATCTAGACTGTAATACATAACTGTAATACAGAATGTCAGCCTAAGGCCCTTTCCACTCGACACACCCAACCCACCATGGGGACAGGAGAAGGACGGGGTCAGGATGATGCTTATGCAATGTCATCCCAGTCCTGTCCTTTTCCTGTCCCCGGGTGGAATGACTGCACTGCAAATCATTGACAGGTTTCCTCATTAACGACCAGCAATCGAGCCACCCTCCTGCCATGTGCCTGCACTTACCTTATCTGTGGAGGCCCTGGATGCACAATGGCGGCACTTCCTGCCCCAGAACAAGCTGGGACAGTACCCGGCTGCACGGCGGCAGGAAGAGGTGTGGCCATCGCACTTACTGGTTCGCAAAGGCAGTCAGTGCACAAGGGAGTGCTCCATCATCCTCTCCTCCTGGGAGAGCCACTGCCACCATCATCACTGGATGCCACTGGGACAATGGCCATACTTTGTTGTAGTATGACTGCTTTCTTCCACCTCTTTATACTAAGGGCATCTAGATAATCTTGTATTTAGTATTTCAAAATCATATGTGTGGAAAAACCCCTGGTTGAAAATATTCATTTATGGAATGTTTGGGAAGACAGGCCAGTCATATCTGAGTATCTGTCAAAACATTCCTCAGAGAGAGATATCCATGGTTTCTGCCCTTCTAAAATGACTGCCCTATTCTTTGTTACTGTGTGCCTTCAACTCATTTATGATATATGGTTACCCTAAAGTGACTTTATCGTGTCGATTTCTTGACAAGGTTTGTTCATAGGGAGTTTGTCATCGCCTTCCTCTGAGGCTGAGAGGAAGTGACTTGCCGAAGGTCTCCCAATGCATTTCCATGGATGAGAAAGCATTCAACCCCTGGTTTCCTGGAATCCTATTCCAACACTCAAACTACTATGCCATGCTGGCTATTCTGGTCCATTCAGTTCTATCCTATTTTATTATTTTTTAGACTCTGTCTTTCCCCCAAAACTGGGACTCCAGGCCCCTTACAAGAATTAGAAAAAAAAAACAAGAAAAAACACACATTGCTAAAAATATACAAAAAATAAGATTAAAATAGTGTTAAAGTTGTCTACAGAACCAAACCCAGTTAAAATATTGATTCAATAGCAAAAATTAAACATAATAGAGGATACTAAGGAAATCCCCTTACACATGCAACAACCAGTTCCCCAGAGCCTGCTGGAATAGAAAAGTCTTCACCAGCTGAAGAGGAAGGAAAGGAGCCCACCCAGCCTTCCTAGGAAAGGGAGCCCCAGGGCTGCAGAATAGGCACTTTCAGCAGTGACTGAAAGTTCATAACCTCCAACATTTCACCAATGGAAACAATGACATGTGCGGCCAAGCAACATCAAAGGGGGGCTAACATGGTAAAAGTTGTTGATGATGAAAAACAGACAAGTTAGGACATGCTGCTCTCCCTGCTGAGTTGAGAACAAACTACTTTTATACTTCAAACCCATTCTGCAACAATTGAAGTATGCTGACAACGAAGGTTGAAAGCAGGCAGAGGAGAGAGAAAGTAGGATATTTAAAACACAGCTGAAAAAGTGGGGTGCAACAGAATTAGTTGGGACTGCCCCTGGCAAACTAGCACAGTTAGAAGATATGCAGGGCTATAACTGTGCAGTGTGAAAGGGCCCTCAGATGATTAAATGCGTGCTAACTAAGAAACAGGAAACATGCCTGTTTTCCTGTGATTACTAGTCCCTGCCCCCCCATAACTACCCTCAGTGATCACCACTTTCATTATCAATGTAACCAGAAACAAAAACACCCCACGCGTGAATAGGAGAGCTTCAAGTGCATGCATGTACTGTCTTGTAAGTTTACTGGGCTTTTAAATGAATTAAGAGAGCAATGATGATTCACCCACTGCTAGGGAAGCCTTTGAAGCAGATGACTGCAGATTCCACTTTTAAATGTAATGAGTTAGCAAATCCTTACTTGCAAAGGTTTAAAAAAATGATAAGCAGGTGTTTTTTTCCCCCCTTGCATTACTCTCAAGTAATTTTGGCCCAGCTGACGTGATGACAACTACGTGATTCAAGCTGAACAGAGAAGGAAAATATATTACTATCAGGAACATGAAACTACGAAGGTATAACTAAAGTTCATAAAACTCCTGGGTGATGAAAGCTGAAATACTCGAGTAATGTGAAGCTCATCTCAGCTTCTATAAAAAAACATAGCAAAGGAAAAAGAAGACATTGAAATCATAGCAGGGAGCTTTTTGTTATACTCCGGTAGAATTTCTAAGTGTAAGTGTGCTGCTGGCATAATGTAAGTGCTCCCCAGAGAATCCATAAAAGCGTTAACTTCTGTTATGAATATATTATATGCTGTAAGGCTTAACAAAGCGTGGAAAACCAGTCTCAGAGAAATGTGAATCCCTCAATTCACATCAAAAGATTAACTCTTGAACAAGGAAGAGGTTCTTATTCTACTGTGCCTTTTAAAGTCTTCCAATTGCCGTATCAATTTGGCACTATTAGCCCTTCACAGCACACAATGGGCTGATGTCGACATTTAGTTGGACCAAGGTGCCTGGCTTAGAATTAGTAACACACTGAATATTCCACTCTGAACAAAAGCAAGCACTTACTACGCAGTGAGCTTCATCCAGACCTTTTCCACACATGCATGTGAGCATGCACTCACATACAGAGTGCACCTGATAAAATAAAATCAGGGAAGCAGGATCACTTGTAGGGAGTGCTTTGAGGGTTTTCCTGCATGGCAGGGGGTTGGACTGGATGGCCCTTGTGGTCTCTTCCAACTCTACATTTCTATGATTGTATGATTCTATGATTCTATACCACTGGCCAGTTTCCCACAAGAGTCACTCTGCTCCTGACCTTCTTGCATCCAGCCACGGCTCCATCCAGGGGAGCCTATGCTAGGAATGGGTGAGAATTTCAGTTATGTTTTTGACCAGAATTCATCATCGTGGTTTAAATGTGAGTAATTTAGGCAGGCCTTTGCAGCAGAAGGGTGCTTGAAAGCAGTGTTCTGTGATTTTATCTTCTCTCTGATATTTTAAATTGTTTTTAACCGTGTGCTTTAAATAGAAATGTTTACATTTTCAACTAATGTAAGCCATTCTGGGCACGATGCCAGGAAAAAGGTGGGATAGGTGGTTAGGTAGGTAGGTATAAATAAGAAAGAAAGAAAGAAAGAAAGAAAGAAAGAAAGAAAGAAAGGAAGATAGATAGATAGATAGATAAAAGGAAACTGGCAGATTTGCCTATCCTTAAACTTTACTTTTGCCACTCAGTGTGAAGGCACTTCACTTGACTGGGAGCTCTGAGGGACTAATGTTACTAACTGCGTGGGGCGCTTAACACATTTGCATCCATACGTATTCTCTTCCAGAGCTTGAGCATAACTAATTAACCATAACTAGTTATTTGAAGCTTTGAAAAAGTATACTTGGATATACATGTTTAAATGTTTCACATAGTCAACCATAGGCTCTCAGGTTTTCAATCACATAGAAGACCTTTAGTTGAGAAGCACCTTATGTATTAATTCCTTTGCCTCTTTCTTCAGTGACACTTAAATAACAGCACTCACTATTCCTGTGATGCAATGTGTGAAAAGTTGTGCATTGCTCTTCACAGCAGGGGCAGCTTCCAGAGGAGGAGGAACATCACAAGGTTCAGCACTGGCTTGTTCTTGAACATAGAAAAATAAAAAGGTCTGCATCCAGTGAAGTAAAGTACAACAGCGGGAGACAGACTCCACAGGACTGACCTGGAAGGTGTGAAAGCAGGACTGAAGATGAGAGACTCTCTCCTTCTCTTGCCATTTACCTGCTTGGTCCTTGCCCTGGACTCTGGTCTACTTTGCCCCACCTTCTCTCTATATAAAGTTAGTGAAGGGTCCAGAAACTCCAAAACAGAGAAAACAATTAACTGGTTAAAATCAAGTAAGTTGGACATTTTCTAAAGAAAAGGGACAACTTAATTTTGGCTGGCAACCTATTAAGCAGTTACAAAATCAGAAATTGATATTACAGATTCATGTTTACAGTCATGAACAACTAAACTTTATCCCAGAACAACCTACCTTTGCAGCCTGGTGCTATCTGCACCAAAGTGTTTCTGACATGCTGGAGACGGACGCCCTGTGCAATAACATCTGCAGAGCACTGCCAGTCATGGAGTGCCTTGGAACAGTTGTGCCCGGACCCCAAAGGGTCTCTCCAGCTGCCTGTTCTCAGTGCACCCTCTGACTGAGAGAGCACACAGTGGATGACATTTCGAAGTGTTCTGATCTCTTGCATCTTAGAAACATTTCAGTTGGGATGCTTCCCTGGAAGCAAAGGTAGGTTGAGAAGGCATTGTTGGTCATAAATATGATAATGATGTGTGATTTCAGCCTACATAGTGATTCACTTACACTAGAATTTCAGCATTAACTATATTAACACAACACATTCACCTTTTTTTCTGCTAAATTTCTTGCCTCTGCTCCTTACCATCACCTTTGAGCCTGTTAAAACTTTTCAGTGGCAATCCAATACACACCTACCTGGTAGTCAAGGTAATGCAGTAAGGGCCATTGAACTCAACCAGATTTATTTATGAGCAGGTATACATATGACCTAAATACTTTAAAGGCACCAGATGTCATCTGATCTTGGAAGCCAAGCAGGGTCAGCCCTGGTCAGTACTTGTGTGGGAGACTACCAACAAACACCAGGTGTGTCACTGAAAAATAAACCTATCTAGAACTTTGAAAGGGAATGGAAAAGAGTTTTGGATTGGGTAAAAATATGAATATATATGAAACCAAAGAAAGAAATAATGTATTTTTTTTTCTTTTCTGTAAATGGAAATGTAACTGTGATTTTTTTTGGTAAATGGAAACAAGATTCAACTGGAGAATATAAATACGGAAGTGTGGGGGGGCGAGGGCAGGATATATCTGTTACTGGGGTATATCCACCTGTTTTTTTATGTAATTAAATCTTTAATAAAAATATATTAAAAAAAACAAATACCAGGTGTGGTAGCCTATTTTTCAGAGGAAGAAATTGGCAAAATCACCTCTGAATATTCTTTACCTAATAAAATCCAATAAAATTCATGTGATTGTCATAAATCAGCAGGTGATATGCAGGCACACACACACATGCAAATAACAAAATGTGTCCCCTGCTGGCAGTGGTGACAACCACACACAGCATTTTATAAATTTGACATTTTTTCATAGTAATTAATTAATGAAAGAACTATCATTTGATGCAAGAAATTAAATTTCTACTGCTCCAATGTTAATGGCAACAAAGTAATCTCCCCTTTTCAATCATCCATGCTAGCATATTAATTTTTAAATCTAATGTTTAAACAGTGCAATTTTGGGCCTACTGCCCTATTGCTAAGGTGAAGCGAAAATTCAGCTGCCTGTGTGATGTTTGGGGAGAGCCACTCCTTCGTCCGCTCTGCACGTTCACTGCACACATAGAAGCTGAACAGGGCTCCCTACTCAGCTTAACAATACATTTTCAATATTAAATCAAGGCTACAGATCTTGCAGCCAAACACCACAGGGCATTTTTGTTCACTTGTTACTTCTGTCCAATATTGCAGTTCATGACATGTGGGCTCTTTCATGCATGGATGTTCATGACTCAGTAGCACCTTATTATACCAAGACTGGGAAGTGAATAGACACCTTTACGAAGCATTGCTGAAATAAAAATTTAGGTTGCACTCAACCGATGAGCATGCAGGTATACCTCTGTTAATGAAGTAGATGTGTTCCTGGGTGTTACTTCTTTAACAGAAAATTTGGTATCAGAGGCAGGAATAACTTAGAAAGAATAGGGATAGGTTCCTACTGTGCACGCGCGCGTGCACACACACACACACACACACACACACACACACACACACACACAAAGATAAGCAGTTCAACATGTTTCAGTGAAGTTTTTATTCCAAACTAAACAATATACACATATGAAATGCAAAAATCAAGTCAAGTAAGCCTTGCAGGAGTAAACAAAAACATTTTGAACCTTCTAGAGACCACCTGAAGGTTTCTTCCAAAAGTTATCAAGGATGATGCTTTGTTTCACCAGCCTCCACTTTTCTTAGGATTTCCATTTTGACAGCCAAAGTTATAGATCTATGCTTTTTAAAATGCCTTTTTAATGTCCTGCGATTTTTCCAGCAGAAGGAGGAGGAAGCTTGCTACCAGAGCATTCCTTTGGAGGATTTGTGAACAGGGAATTGCCATCACTAAGCTCTTGAAATTAGATAAATGAAATATATAGAAAGCAGACTTCAGATCCGTTCAACTCATACACCTTCTAAGTTAGAAGAGACATGTTACCCTGCATTCACAAGGCTGTTGGATTTACTTATGCATTTATTTATTTTTATCCTCTCTCCCTTTTATCAAGGCAGCAAACAGAAAAAAACAAACTACAGTACTTCAATAATCTCAGATTAAAATCAGTGAACAATTTAAACAAGATAAAATTACATCTTAAAAAAAAACTTAGTAAATTAAAACAGCTTAAAATGGCTTCCACTCCATTGTACCACACTGCCTACACTGTCTATTCACAAGATACATGCACCATTCCGGATTAAAGTCAATGAATAATTTAAATAAAATAAAAGCATATTAAACAACAAAATAAGTAAAAAAAGTCCTTTTCCGCACTGGACTGTTACGGTGCTATTATTCTGCTTTCAACATCCTATGGAATCCTGGGCTTTTCAGTTTAGGGAGCAGCTTTTGAGGTCTCTCCCTAAACTGCAAACCCCAGCATTCCACAGGATGTTGAAAGCGGAATAACAGCACTATAACAGTCCAATGCGGAAATGACAAGTGCTAAAAGAGCTGAATTCTACTGCATCACATTGTCTCCTCTTTTGTTTAAAACAACACATGTCCCAACCACAAAACCACTGTACATTTACTGATATCCTCATCGGCCTGGCCCACCTGTTCCTTAGAATCCTGCTGAGATCATTCAAGATGTTCCTCCTGGTTGATAACCATACCCTGTATGGGGCAGCGATATTTATTTATGCTGTAATAAAAAGCAGGCCAGAAGCTTCTTAACCTCCCCTCTGCCCCCGCTTTTTCCTGGCCTTTACAATATTTCTCCAGCTTGGCTGAGTGCCCCCAGCAACACAGCTCTTGCGCACTTAGGAAATGTAGCTGCAAGTGCCTCTGGGAAAAAGTTCTGTGCTGACGCACCGAGGCTGCTATGGGGTGACAGAGCTTGGGTAGTCACTCTTTGAAAAGGATTTAGCTACCATTGTAAGACACCAAGCAGATGGATAAGTTACGATTGTGGTTGCATTTTTCAAAGCAAATAATTCACTTTCCTATTTCTCAATAGTAAAAAGTAGTAATACTTTTAAATCACTTAAAAAAAAAGTAATCTCAATGGTATGTGCTTCTTTCTCTCTGGGGTAAGAGCTATGTTGTCCCCCCACCCACCTCACTGTTGCCTCAACAATGACAAAGCAGCAGCACAAGCCAGGACTTCAACCATGCCATATTCCCCTGCTACTGTTTAATGACGCACATTAAATATAGTTACATACCCCTTAACTATAGAAGTAGCTTTAAGAGTTACAGTCACACTGCAGAAGGAGTAAACATCCAGGTTACTTGAAAAAGGGATTCATTACAGATAACTAGTTATTTGTAACTATTTATTTCCAAACTCTGGAGACGGAGATAGAGGTATTTTCCCCATACAATACCCTGGGATTGACCTAACAACTTGGAGCATCTTCCCACGAACATTTGAAGCCCTATTTTGAAAGTACACAGGCTACTGAATTACAGTCATACAGGTATGTAGACACTATATGTAAATTTGAGCATGAGGATGCATCAGAACTTAGAAAAGTGACTTTTCTGAAAGATAACTCCTCAGGACAGAAACTATGCTAGCTACTGGATTCTGGAAACTGGAAGCACAAAGAAGTACATTTTCCAAAGTCTAGATAGGGCCTGTTGCCATGATCCTGTCTTCTTTTCTACAGACATTCATGGATGCTGACCTGCTCAGGTGGGAGGGGAGAAGGGGATGGAATGAGTGCTCCTTTTCTCCCTCCCCCACTCCCCCATTCCATCCCTTCTTGCCCACATGAGTGAGCAAGTGAGCAAATGCACACACCCCCAGGCCCAGCCTCCCCATCCATACAGGTATTTTTGTGTGTGTTAAATATGGTTTGGGGGAGTTACTATATTTTTCTTTTTTCCATGTTCACAGAGGTCCTGCGCCCCTTACACTCAGAAAGCAGAAGGTTGAGTGTAAGACAAAAGATAAACAACATAAACAGACAATTCAACAATTACAGTGGCCCCTCCACTTTCATGAGGATTTCGGGTACAGAACCCTCATGGAAGTCAAAAAACTGTGAATAATTCCCCACCGTTCCCTCTTCCATTCCATTCCATTCCAGGGCCCCCCCTTCCCATCCCTATGCAAAACAGAAGGGAAGTGGGGTGGGGGAAGCCTCACGTGTGCCTTCCCCCCCCCCAGGGCTCTCCCTCTCCCTCTCCCATCCACTTTCATGAGGATTTCGGGTACAGAACCCTCATGGAAGTCAAAAAACTGTGAATAATTCCCCACCGTTCCCTCTTCCATTCCATTCCATTCCATTCCAGGGCCCCCCCTTCCCATCCCTATGCAAAACAGAAGAGAAGGGGGATGGGGGAAATCTTGCATGTGCTCTCCATGCCAGGGCAAAATGCACAGGAATGGGAGGGGGGTCTGGGAAGGGCAAAGGAAGGCTTACGGGACACCTCCACCACCGCCCATTCCCTTCCATTTTCCATGAAAACAGGAAAGAGGAGCTCTAGAGGGGGAAAGGAAGGCTTGAGCGAGGCTCCCCTTCCCCCCAATTCCTTTCTGTTTTGCCTTGGTGCAAGTTCTCCATGCCAGGGCAAAATGCAGGAGGACAATGAGGAAGGAAGGCAGGCACGCTCACAAACAATTAAATTCGCAAAGGTCAGACCCATGAATGTAGAGGGAGAACTGTATTTAAGATCTTAAGGCATATAAACAGAATATAATTACAAAGAGGGGGAAAACTGAGATACTACATATTGGTCTGAATAATAATTTTATGACTTTTAGCAGAGAAAAGAAACTTCACAACAATTTCTCTTACACATTTATTAACACTTGTTAATAAACAAATCAGGTACCAATCAGAAGATCTCCTCTGGAATTTATTTAAGAGGAGTCTAATGTGTCTTATTTAAGAGCAGTGTAACAGCCGTATTCTGTCATCTCTTTAAAAATTACAAAGAAAAAATACATGAGATGGAGATTCACGAATCCATCTCCACAGGCTCAAAAATGATTTTATAGAGAATTCTCTGGAAGTGACCATCCAGCACAGCAGAAGGAATAAAATGGAGTTGAGCTATTGAGTTGTAAAGATTATATAGTATTTAGGGACAGTCTAGTTTTCATGATAGTTTGCACCCTGTAAGTAGTTAATGACAGGTCTAGATAAATTGAGGATCAGCTGGTATGAGCAGTGGATAAAGAAAGTTGAGTATCTGTAGTTCTGATCCAGTAAATAAGAATAAACTTTGCCTTAGGAAAGTCTTGGGTAGGAAGAAAGCTATCAGACAAACCTAGTCTTCCTGAAGAAGACACATATACTCTGATTCAGGTCTTGCATAAAAAAGAATTTTAGTGTCTAACACCAAGCAATACATTCCATAGACGAAACATCTGCCTCAAGCCACAAAACTATTGATGGCATGCAGTTCAGTACACAGAACTGTTGTTGCAAAAAAAGATGAAAGTATTTATTCCAGGGCCAGAGGCAAACCCGGATTCCAAAATAGAAGACCAAATGGTAGTTGCAACACCTCCGACTGGCATACCGTGAGAACAGTAGGAATGAACTGTTCTCCTTTAGATTAAAAGAAACAGACTACAGCTTTAGCATGGCTAGATGCTGACTGATAGCAAAAGTCTGGTGAGTTACCAAAAACCAGAAGACTGTAAACCAGCTTAAATACTGAAATTGCCCAACTTGCTTTATGTTCTGTCCATCTATGGCCCTTTCCGCACCGGGGTATTAAAACAGTGCAGAGTGACCTCCAACGGAGGTCTTCTGCATTGTGGAGTGGACTCGGGTGGACTATTTTTGTAGTTCCACACCTCAATCCACTCCAAAGCAACCGGAACTCGTGGCGTGGTGTGTTTTTTAATAACCTCTTTTCAGGGGTTTTTAAAAAGTACGGAGTGCGCAGCCCTGTGGAGTTCTGTCGCTGCACTCCGGTGCAGATTTGCAGGCGTGCACTAGTGCGTGCCTGCAGATCTGCCAGGGGCAGGCTTCCAGCTGGTGAGCTTCTCCGGTTGGTGGAGAGCCTCCGCCAGCCAGATGCTGCCATTTTGGACGCCGAGACCGCCATTTTGGACACCGGAGGGCTGCGGAACAGTGAGCTCGTGCTGCTCCGCATGGTGACAGACTTGCTCAGCTGCTGGTAAGCTCCGTTTTAGAGCGTTTTCCCCCGTTTCCCCCTCCACATGCGGAAAGGGCCAATGACTCATTTAGTCCAGGAGAGGCTCTTGAGAAAAATCATAATCTTGGTTATGCTAAAATTAGTGGTTAACACATTTTCTACACAGTCAACAATAAATGCTTTCAACATTTGCTTTAGGCAAACTTTAGTAAAAGGAAAAAGGGTAGCACTGTCTGCATACAAGAGTAAAGGGACGATAACTGTGACCAATTTGTGTTGTTGTTCTTGTCTGCCTTCAAGTCGCTTCTGACTTATGGCAGCTCTAAGGCAAACCTATCATGAAGCTTTACTGGAGAGGTTTGTTCACAGGGGGTTTGCTCTTGCCTTCATCTGAGGGTGAGAGAATGTGACTTGCCCAAGGTCATCCAGTGGGTTTTCATGGCCAAGAATGTATATGGACTCTGGTATCCAGGGTCTTAGTCCCAACCAGTATATCATGCTGGCTGAATTTAAGAGCATGAAAATCTCAGGAAGAAAAATAAATGATAGATAGGTAAATAGCATGGATACTGTGGATACAAGAATAAAAACTAACAGCAGGGATAGCACTGATTATGCTGCCCTTCATGCCACATCTCACATGTGCTGCAGTTTAGAGCTGTTGAATACACATAACTATGCAAGTTACAAAAACTGTAAAATATATTTGCCTAAAGGTTGTATGAGGCAAGGCAACCAAAGATGGAAAGTGGTAAAGCCACAATGGGAAGTAGACGCAACATATTTAAGTTTAAATATGAAATTTATGAATGCAGTTCTTGACAGGATCAACAGAAATACAACATCTAGGCCAAAGGAAACAGCAGTACCACTCTCTTCTGCTTTGTCCATTTCTGGGCACCATAGTTTAAGAACAATATTGACAAACCCTTCACCGTCTTGGTCACCCTCCTCTGGGATGTGCCCAGAGGAGGGTGACCAAGATGGTGAAGGGTTTGGCAACCAAGGTCAATGAAGAATGATTGAGGGAGTGGGGAAGGTTCAGCCTAGAAAAGAGAAGGCTGAGAGGTAATATGATAGCTACCTTTAAATATCTGAAGAGGTGCCATACGGAAGATTGAGTAAGCTTGTTTTCTGCTTCTCCAGAAGATAGGGCCAAAATCAGCAGATTCAAAATGAAAGAAAAGATAATTTGATTTAACATTAGTAAGAACTTCTGACACTAAAAGCTATTCAACAGTGCAGCAGACCACGGTTTTACTAGTGGTAGTAGACTCTCCTTGTTGGAGGTCTTTCAACAGAGGCGGGATGTTCATCTTTCAGGGATGCTTTAACCATGGATACATCTGTCTGGAGTACATGACAGTTGGGTTTCCCAGTTTCTATGAAATATAAGTGACAGTATGACATGGGCAGAATGGTCCCCCATAGCTTGCACATAGCAGCACATACCATCTGCCAGAGTAGAGGTAGCCATCAGAGTCCTGAAAAGCAAGCCACCACCTTAACTGGTCCACCCACCAAGAACTGCAAAGCAATCTCATCTCATACAACAAGTATGAAATATGCTGGCAAATCCACTTCTGTGAAATGAGAAGTATTGTTTATTTCAAAAGAATTTCTCCCTGCAAATATTGTCAATAAAATGCTAAAAATTAACTCAAGGGCCAAGTAAACAATACTGACAAGAAACCAGACACCATAGCAGTCATAAAACTGGAGGAGAAAAGGCATTGTTTCTTATGTTGAAAGAAAGCTGAATAGGCGTTAGGCAAGCCTCCTAGGAGAGGGCATTCCTATGTCAGGCTGCTACAGCTAAATGAACTTTTCTCTTGTCTGTCATCTTCCTAATGCCTGAAGGCAAAAGTACCAGGGTATGGCTTCAGATGATTTTCTTTTCTAACAGGCAGAATTAATGTGGAAGATTACTTTGCCATTTAACTGACTATATAAGTTAATGTAAGTTGACATCCATCCACTACAAAACTGGAATTTACTCTAGAACAAGGAGTGAGGTTTGGACACTGGACATTCTCAGATGCATTTCATATTAGTCTCAAGAAAGCTCTGGAGCTGAGACTCATCTGAAATGGTGCTGTAATTTACCATCCTTGATGTATCATTTTTGAGAGAGATATCCTTCCTCTCTTTTGGAACATGGCATGGGTTCTCCTTAAGGCCCAGAAATGCTGGATGCTGGATGGGATTGGAACCCTGTCCCTTGCCACACAGTGATAACATCACTACCATATATGAGGGGCAGTCGATCTTTGCTACAAAATGTAAAGTTTTGATTAATTTTTCAGATAGCAGCTCATCCAAGAATGTGACCTTTACATTTTGGACTGACTCCAGAGAAGGCATGGGTAGGTCTGTCCATTGAAAATTAATTTCCAGCTCATACAACTTCCCACCTATGCAAAAGAGAACATCCCTATGTCTGAAAAATATAGGTTAATGTGAACTGTGACTTTTGATTTCTGTACTGGAAAGGCTTCTGCCATGGTGGTCAAGTTCCATCATTTTATAAATACAAAATACTGAAGTTCAAAGCAAACTGAAATGGGAAAGGCTGAAATCCATGTGTCTCTTTCCCCTTTCCATTTTGGTTTTCTACATCTTTTTCTACAGTATCATCTCCTGAAATGGTTAGAAGGAAACTGACTATAGATAAACAAAAGTAACACCTAATACTGGGTTATAGCAAAAGAAGACATATTTCTGCTACCAGTTTTAAACAGCTTTCACTCTGTCATGACTTCCCACAGAGAGTCTTCAGAATTCTAAGGGTTTTCTTTAGGGTGCTGAGGAATCTATCAGGAATTTTTATACCCTTGAGAGAGCTAATTTTCAAAGTCCTTTGGTTAAGCGTGCTATGAGTTTAAAGCTGTAGCGTAAATGTGCCCTGTACAATCTATGAGAGACATGGAAATTTAGATAATGAAGAAAATTTAAAGTGTATGTGCTTGAGAAAGAGTGGGAGAGTTTTATTTGAGTACATTTTTTTCCTGTTACCTCAGTTGCAGGTCTTTTATTCATGGGAGGAATATGCTGGAGAAGAGCAGATAGATAGATAGATAGATAGGCCCCAAATGTCATAGCCACAGATTTACTACATGATAGCATCTCACCAAATCTCCAGTATTGTGTCATTGTGTAAATCATGTGCACAGAAGGTCAATCAGCAGCTAGGTAATAACAAAACAGAAAACATTTCCAGCAGCCAAAAGCAACATTCTTCCAAGAAACGGAAAAAAAAATCCTATTCTCTGTGATTTGGGAATTTAGTTAATCTGTTTCTATGCCCCTGTTTACTATCATTTTTCCATCTTTCCTATTTCAAATTCCTTGAGTACAGCCAATCAAGGTGTCTACACACGCTGGTCACTTTTAACTACTGAGTCATTTGCAACATGCAGCTCTTTAAAATTATGTATGCAAGGTCATAGCTTCAACTGATATGAGCATGCAGGTGCAGCAACCAGTACACGTTGCTGGATGCTGATAAGGTGCCATTAGAGTAGACACACAAAGCTGTTTCTCAGCATGCGTTTATCAGTCGAGGACAGCACATATTACAATCAGTGAGAAAGAGGCAGTCTCAGAAATCTGGCCACCCTGTTTAATAACAGGCATGACTGAATTAGCAAACAGGGCATGGAGTGGGGCGAGAAGGCCATCCTTCCTTTCATTGGTTGCCACATCTGACTGTTCAGGTGATTCACTTTCTGCCCAAGTAGCTGTCTCAAGCCACTTTGCTTTGATCAAGAGTCAAAAGTGTGTTAATCTTCTGTTTGGGTTAAATGTGGCTGCCATTTCCATACGCTGGCCAAAGGCAGGTCCCTTTGCTTCTGTTCTAATCACGTGTGTTTGACTTACTTTTCTCTGGATCTTGATCCCAAACTCTGTCAGTTACATGTGAAACAAATTCATGTAATGCTGGCTAACATGGGGGAAAAATGGCCAGCATGCCCATACTCTGATAATCTGCATGCAATGACAAAAAGTATTTCCTGGACTTCACCCCATAAATGTTTGCTCCTAGGGGTGGACAGGTCATGCTATTTACTATCTGAGGCAAATAACACAAAAGGCCATCATGCACCCTCTCCCTGGAACCAGAGGTATGTGAGAACCATTGCCCTATTGTTAACTCTCACTTTTGGAGCAAGGTACTTGAATGTGTGATGGATAGGTCAATTCAGATGTTTTTGGAAGAAACAGATTATCAGGACCCTTTTCAGTCCAGCTTCAAGTGAATGTATAGTACTGAAGCATTTTAGTAGTCCTTCTCTCCAGCTGAACTGGACTAGCTCTGCAGGACATAAGTTGCAGGCACTGTGTTAAAGTGCTTCTGCTGTTGTCCTATGCCAGCAGCCAGTCAAGGTTCGCACCTCTGCAATTAGAGTCTTTATCAGCAGCCATGGACAAAGTTTATAACAGTTTGTCAGCCAGGCATTGTTTGTTGTTTCAGCAGTCCAGGTGAGTAATAAATTTAGAGTGACAGTCCAAAGGAGTATCCAGTAGTGATGTCAGCACACAAGGCAACAGTTAAGGTTTCCAGGAACATGAGTCAGACATCCAAATGTTGGACACATTTTTTCTACCAGGGAGAAAGGTTATCTGCAACAGATTTCTCCCCATTCTCTCCCCTGTATTTATGGGACGACAGCCACCTCCAGCTGTATGCCTAATTAATGCATCCTCTCTATATAAACACTCTTGAGTCTTGTGGGCTCTCCTTTTTCTCATCTATGCTGCTGCAGTAAGTACTGTCCTGTTCATGTCTCTGTGCAGTGACTTTTGGGGAGGGTCTTGGGTATGTTTGCACCTGAGTTCTGGGACTGGGGTATGATACTAGTTTTCTACAGGGTCAGTTCTAGAGAGTGGCACTGGGGGATTCCTGTTAAACTCCATGGTTGTTAAGCTGAAGTCATGCTACAGGGTTCTGTCCCATCATGAATGTTATTTAATGTTTATATGACGCTGCTGGGTGAGGTCACAAGGAGTTTTGGGAGAGACATTTAGCTGTATTTATCACTGAAGTCAGACAGGACTGTGTAGGGGCTTGATGGGCTGGATGAGGGTCAATAAATGAAAACTGAAGGATAGTAAGTTGAAAGCAGTGTGGTTTGATGGTTTTCAGATGTAGGAACTGGGTAACAGCCAGTGCTGGATGGGGGTTCTGCAGCCCTAAAATAGCAAGAACATAACACAAGTGTAAGTCTGGATCCAACCGCTGAAATGGGCTTTGTTGCATACAGTGTGTGGGACCACTGGCAATGGACTTTTCTGGAGAGAGATCATCTGGCCACAGTAGCTTATGAACATATGACTTCTCAGTTAGATTACTGCAGTGCACTGTCCATGGAGCCATTCTTGAAGATGATTTGGGAAACTTGATAGTGCTAAAGGCAACAGATAGATTACTGGCCAAACCATATACAGAAACTATATAAAACTGATTTTAAAGGAATCCCACTAGTCTGAAGTCAAGGTGCTGGTGATAATATTTACAGCCCTTAAACTACTTGGGATCTAGATCTCTGATGGCTACTAAGGACTCTGGGATTTATAGACCCCCCTCAAAAAGCTTTCCAAGCTCTGACACAGAATATACCCACAGAACTATGAGTTCAAAAGGGGGGAAGTGAAGGAGAAGACGAACCTGTGAACTGTAGACACCACAAACTCTTTGATAAGTAAACACATTTGTCCACATCATTGCAGCCTCATAAAACATGATGTCAAATAAAGCCGCTATGATCTAATTGCCACTATAACTAAGCCTTGAACAAACAACCACAACACAACTTTTAGAGCAGACCAGAAGTTTAATGAACCACCTTAGCCCATGCTATAAGTAGCGTCAGAACCATATGTATGAGTCTGATGTAATATAAGTTTCCTCTTATGTTATGCAACTATGTTATGCAGTGTTATGACACTGCAACTACCATAATCTCAGGCAACACAGGGTTATCTGAGATGGTGGGGGTGATGGGAGGAAAAGTCTCTCACATTTGGAGGTGCCAAACTGAGGGTATCTCCTCTAAGTTAAGTTTTGCTCAAAGTCATTTATTCTTGAAGGTTTTACGTGTGGGAGAGACAAAATGCCTTCTGCAAAGAGAATGACATTTTATTTTCACCTTGCTTGCCCCCTTCTCTGAACCCAGAAGTTAAGTACTACCCCAATTGAGAGGCACAATTAAGCATGCTCCTCTCTTCACGTCTTGACAAGGCAAATAGCTTTCATGACTCCATTTCAAGAACCCAAATATGCGAGGCAAATTTAACAGTGATTAAAAAAAATGGTATTCCAGTCTTTCATCATTCCCAGGTGTGGGAGACTAATTTGCTACATGGTAATTTTCATTCTTTTCTTTCTGAAAGTCTGCATCTGCCAAATATGTTGGCATCTACCAAAGCTAGGATATAAATTTCCCTATAAAGTGAATTTCTTCCATGATGAATTGAGTAAAGGCTAAGCTCATAATTGTAGATTTCTGAAGTTAATAAAAATTGGGGAGAGAGGATACTTTTAGCTACATCTACAGCTGAAAAGATGCTTAAAAAAAACTCCTTCATCTTCAAGCATATAATTACTAGGACCTTGAACAATGTATTACATACACATACATATTCCACAAACACAGCTTGTACAGAATGAAACTATTCTTACGAAGCTGGGGGTGGAGTTAATGCACTTTGACAGGAAGTTCTGGCATTCACTCTATATTGCACGTATATTTTAGGCAGCAAATTCTGTTCCTGCTCAGTAGGCATAATGGATGCTTGAGTGAAAGAGACTGTGTGGTCCAATGGACAAAAAAGAGATTTGTTCTTGGGAAGTCTGGGACAAAGTTCCCTACAACATGAAGCATGAAGACATGTGAAGTAACCCTCCCTGACAGCCCACTAATGTGTTACTGAAAAAAGAAATCATAGGATGCACTACTGTGTACCTGTGCAAAATCAATTTCTGAATACCCCCTCAACAAAAATGTTCAAGCAACATAGGCAACACTGCCGGAAACAATATTGGATTAAAGAATCTCAACATCCTATGCTTCGTTGACCTCACTTTTTGATTATTCTCATCTCAGCTTGAACAACTGGGCCAGTGCTAAGATATGACAAGGCAGAGTGAGGGGATGGCAAATGCTGGAGGAAAGTGGTGGCAGCCTCCTGGCCATTCTTCTTGAAATCCCCAGCTGTTTCTCATTGTTGAAGGATGGCTCTATGCATGTCTTGACCCCTGAGCTGCCTCAGGTATCATGGTGGACACCCAGCGCTAGTGTTCATATAAGAGCCAGCTGCCAGGTCAGTTCAGCTTCTGTACATGGCCTGCGGAAAGGCAACCATCTTACCTCTCACCTCAGGCAGAAAAAATGTCTTGAATCAGCCTTCCTGCACAAGTAGGCATCTTCAGTGTTTCTGCTTTTTGCTAAGATAATGCAGTCTTATTTCTCATGTTGGAAGGACCAACGGTATTGTACTTCCTTTTGGCTTTGAAGACTGCTATCTTGCTATACCATTAAGGAACCATCACCATGGCATAAGCCATGAAGCAGTTTTGAAGATACTCAGAAAAGGACACAATGATAATCAGAATTCTCTAAACTGAGATGAGATGCCATTAAGGAACTTCATAATGGCATGGGGCTCCAAAATATCATACCCTAACTATATCATACTTCATTGTAGTCTTTATGGATTAAGAAATTCCTATACTGCCTTTCAACATTAGTGTTTTTAAAGAGCTTATCAAGACTGGCCAGAAAGCCAGCATGGTGTAGGATTTGAGCATCAGATGACAACTCTGGGGACCAGGGTTACATTCCTCACTTGGCCATGGAAACTCAGTGGGTGATCTTGGGCACAACACACACTCTCTCACCCTGAGAATACCCTGTGAAAGGTTCAAAATTCCTGTAATTATCACGTTTGTTTCCAAGTTCCGGACAATGCATTTGTAATTCCAGGTTGCTTTAGGCTTTTGTCAAGTCATTTCGTTCCTACCGGCAAGTTTTTTTTTAAGAGATACTTTCTAGTCTGCCAGCCTTTTCCTTTTTTTTTGTTCCCTTTACCTCTCTCTTGCATATTTTAAGTTAGATCTGCTGTGCTGTATTATGTACGCATGTGTGTACATATATGCACATACCTACACGTGCCTGCACTAGCAGAGGAGAGAGAAAAAGCGAATGGGGGAAGAGACCTTCCTCACCTCTTCCCACTGGTTTACAAAACTGCTCTGTGGACAATGGAAAGAGGAAAAGGGAATGGGGAAGAGAAATCCTCAGGATTCCCTGCTCAGTTTAAGGTGTCAGGAGACTCTCTTGTCGTGTGTAGGGGGGTGGAATCTCATTCAGCATAATAAATAGGAAGAGTAGATCATGCATTTGTTTATTTAGAGGATGTGGAAATGGGAAGAAGCAGCCCAAAGTGACATTAACACAACTGATTGAATGGCACTAGTTGCTTACAGTATTTGGATGAGCCCATACTGATGGAAAGACAATGAAAAACCAAGCCAAGCAACACACACCCATAACAAAACAAGCCCAGTATTCAATTAACTTGTACCTAGAGATATAAAGAATATTAAATAAGATTCAACGTGTTAATGAAAAAGTAGTTTCCCAACCACTGCGGAACCCCTCTGAGAAAATCTAGATGTGGCAAGATTTTTTCTACACAAAAAAGGATTCTAAGTGCAGAAAACCTGGTATTGCGTAGAAAAATGGGATTCTCTGCATAGGAAGTTTGGTATTCTCTGAAAAGTTTCCGTGTGGTATTTTGTGAAAACCAAGTCCCAACCTGTGAATATTTTTTCAAAAACTGTGTGGTTTTGGAGCACTGTCTTGCAGCAGGAAGAGAACGGTTTGACTTATTCATTCCTGCTGGTAAGAACAAATGATTTTGAAGATTTATACCCCTGCGTGTAGTGGCACAGAGCCACTAGCCCTCAAGGTTGACAGAATTATTTCGAGCTCTGCTTGGAGGTGCCACGGATTCAACCGGGATATTCCCTAGGCAAAACATGTACTTTGCTCCTGAGCTACCTGCTTTCTCTCCAAAATTTAATTTTTATATAGAAGTATTAAAAAAAAAAAGCCTGAGAGATTACTAACGGAAAACCATTTTCTTTTAAAGGACAATGTAAGCACCACATGCGGCTCCCTGAATAGGACATAGACACACCATAGACAAGAGCACTTTGAGGCCATCATCTACCTCAAATGGCAGGGCAACCTCTGTTAGGCACAGTGAAGCACTCATTTCAGCCAGCTAATTTATGATGTCAAAAAAGGTTAGACAACTTTTTTTTTCAACTGTATTTTTAGTTTCAAGAAAGAGGAGCTTGTGGGATGTTCTCCCTCAAGCATTTCACAATTGAAAAACAGAACATGTATGTGGCCAAGCAACATCAGAATGTGGTTAAGATGGGAAAAGTTATAAATGAAGAAAAACACTTAAGCCAGAAGAGGCCACAGCAGTTTGTTTTTGCCTGAATCCACTGGAAAGAGCAAGATCCTGCTCCCTCCTCTCTCCTCCCCTCGGCTGAGTTAAATGACTGCAAACTACTTTTGTACTTTGAACTGTCTTTTGGAACTGAAGTAAGCGGAGGACAAAGGGGGGAAATGGGAGAAGGAGAGAGAAACTGGGACATATTGAGAACAGCTGAAAAAATAGCTCAAGATTGGATTAATTGGGACTCTCCTTGCAAAACTGAGGCACTTAAGTGGATGTGATTACCAAAATAATGTTACTGACCACGAATCCTGATGCTAGAAAGGGAGGCTGTTGCCATTTCCTACTGTACCTCAAAAAAGCAACATATCCTGTACTAGTCTTAAGCAGATGTATGGAGTAGTAGGCTTTGTTTCAGTAATCCCCCTTTCTCTTTAGCCAAGGGCAGCCTCTTTTGCAAAAAAATAATAATAAAATAATAAAATAAAATAAAATGAAGGGAAACCACTTTACAAAGATTTCTTGCTTAACCAAGTATTTTGTTATTACCATTATTATTAGATTCAGCAAGGTTTCAGGACTGTAAATACGGAGCAAGACTCAAGGAAATGTACTCAAAGTTTTGGTCCACAATTTGTTTTTGGTATTATCCGAATTTCACAAAATGACAACTATGAAGTACTTTCATACTTTAAAGCTTTATAGATAACAGTTTGCTCTCACATTTGTTGATCAAGCCCACAATCCTCACTGGCATCACTAAGATCAGAAATATGCTTAAGTGCCTGCAGGAGCTACAAAATTATTCATGACTTTTTTCCGACATAAACGTTATCATCAGACTGGCAAGAGAAAACCCATTCCTTCCCATTTGGTTACATATCAGAATGAGCAAACATAGCAATGCTTTATCATCACCAAAACCACATTGCCTGCAAGGCTCAATTCAACAGAAATAACAAAAAAGTACACTCATTAAAGGTGCACTTTCCTCCTCTGAAAGCCAAAATGCAAAGGACTTTGGCTATGATGCTGAACTGTGCCATCTGCAACTGAACTGCTGGCCCTGACAAAACAGTTCCATTAGTCATGCTAAGTACTGTCAATAGGGTTAATGATGGTGGCCTTTGTACAAGATCTTCATCAGATGTTTGACTTAGCAAATGACATGGAAGATTTTGAAAACAGTCCAAGGAAAAGAGACCTTGCATGTTCAGAAGAGTGAGGAAAATACTGGTCAAAATGAAGGCACATTCTTCACATTGCCTGCCCTCAGTTGTCCAAGTGATAAGCATGTTTATAACGCAAACAGATCTGCATTATCCCTGGAATCAGTCCGTGAAAGACATAATACAACCAGAGGTAGAATAATAAACGTACCTACTCCCCTACCCCGATATCTAAAGCAAGCCATGATATTGGCAGAAAGGGAGGATAAAAATCAAATCAAATCAATCAATTAGTTATTTTGATGTAAGAGGTAGAAAAACATATAAATAACTTTCCTACTTTTTGACAGTAAAAGTCTAATAGTACATTGATGAACACTGCCCTCAATGTTGCCCTCAAATAAACTGCCTTAGGCAGCTGCCTCGTTCTAACTAATAGTGGAACTGGCACTGGTTATCTATGCAGTACATGGGCTGCTGTGCCTTGTATTCCAACAACATCTTCATTCCTGCTGTAATATTTGAATAAAACCCTATAGGACAGCTGGTAGTTTCCACATGATGCCAAAAGTGAGTAGACACCAAAAAAATACCTGCTTCTCTGACTTTACAGTAGAGATAGTATTAGAATCAGGGAGCCCTAATTCCCAGTCCTATGTCTTACCCAGAAGTTGTCTACCCCAAGACTGCTTATTTTCCTGGATTTCCTTTCAGACGTCCTCTAGCAATAAACACAGCCTGTACAGGATTACAATGGCTCTACATTTGTTATGTTCTGGATTACATGCTACATGACAGAACATGATACATTCCAAAGGTTTGGGGTGTAGAAAAACATGGGCCACAAAAATGTATCCATGGACTTGGCTCACTGGGTTCAAAGAGACCTATTAAAACCTGCAGGCATATATTTTAAAAGAAGAGAAGGCAGAACTTACCAAGAGGTGCCATACAACAAGGAAATGGTTGCAATTGGACGCTTGGAGGACAGAGGACCCACTAACGTTCTCTTCTCCAGAAATCGATGAACATTGGAGTTCAACTTGTATTTATTGACATACATATGCATACTCAAACCTAGAGAATGGAGAACTGGTATGTACAGAGCCATGGAGACAGTGATAATGGCAACAGTGTGCAAAAACTATGATGGAAAAAGATAGGCCATAGGAAATGGCTTCTTTAAAGTTAACATCATAACTAGAGCAAAACTGAAATTTATCAAAAGGCATTTTTCAGAGACATTTTTTTAGTCTCACTACAAGAAAAGGAAAACTGTAACAGTTTTGTTTTGCTGCTAAAGGTGAGCCCCATTTCTAAGAAATTTGGGGGAATTTCTCTTCCCTGGGAAAAAATATGAAATCATTTACACACACACACACACACACCTGTAATTTCTCCGCCCACAGATACAGTGGAAATTTTTAGAAGGCCATTTGTGCACAGCTCTACAAATCCAAATACCAGCTTTTATCATTCAGAAGCAATTTTCTCATCCTTAAATTCAGGTGAGTGCTTTTGTTCTAGAAAACAGAATCGCTAGAGAAGAATAATGCCTTTTACAAGAAGATGCAAGCACTGATGAACTTAACAAGGGTGCCGTTTGGGAGAATAATTATTTGAAGGTGCTCCAGTTTTTCTTACTACAAACAAAGACTATCAAAATTGCACAGGTATGAAAAGGGGGAAAGTCCTTAACGTCTAACCCCAGTCTCTAACTTTTGTGAGTGGTTTCCCAGGCACTTTCTACTTTAAGACCACAGCAGTAATACCAAGTTTTAATGTAACAGCAGTGGTGTTACTAACAAAAGAGGGAGGAATGACATTTTACCAGAGGTATTCTAGTGGTGCTGATACTCCTTCCTTAGAATGTTAGAAAGATCAGGATGGAAGGAAACAGTATACAAGTACTCCCTCAAACTAGATGCCTATACAAGCATCTAAGATAGTTTCCAAAAGAAGTTGCTTCCCATAGGTAGCTGTCTTTGATGGGACTGGTCTATTGCATGGGTTAGCCATAATCCCAGCTATGATACTGCCCGGCCATAATCCTGGTGGATTCCTGTTTAACGAATTAGGTGTTCCTGCATGGTGTCGTAAGAGTCTGAGAACATTAAAATGTATAAATGAGCAATCTGAGCAAGCTATTGGGAATGAAATATAAATTAAAGCAGCTCCACCCATTAAAACATAATGGGAGGGTTCACAAAATACACTGGGAGATAATCATATCCTTTTCTTTCTTTCTTTCTTTTTTAAATTTGTGATTATGCATTAATTCTTATGGTTACCCCTGAAGGTCCCTTCTGAGTACACTGTGCAGTTGGAGAAAGATACAAAACTCCAGGTTCTTATTACATGGAGTCTGTGCCTTGAGACCAGTGTGCTGTATGGGTCTGAGTGCTGGACCGGCACTCTTGAAGACCAGGGTTTGAATTCCCACTCAGCCACAGAAACTCACTGGGCAACCAATGGCAAATAGCATGCTCTCAGCCTCAGAGGAAGGCAATGACAAATCCCCTCTAAACAAATCTTGCCAAGAAACTCCTAGGATAGGTTCACCTCGGGGTTGTAAGTCAGAAACAACTTGAAGTATCTCCACCACCACAACAAGGACAACAAATGTTTTGAGAATTCTTTTTTTCTGTTTCATTTATTAGACCAGATTCCTTCACTCGCTGGCATGCATTTTCAAGACATTTCTAAATCTGTGTGAATGCACATGACTATAAAGTGGGAAAAAGTAGATTACTATAAGATAAAGCTGCTTGTCAAGGTTCCATGCGTTCTCATCGTACAAAGACATTATAGGAAATAACATAATAATGGCTCTATGCAGGGGAAAAGTTTCAGAACTACCTTTCATCCCTTCCCCTTAAAATGTAGTCTAATCCTTTGCACGTTTGCTCAAAATTAAGTTGCACCAGTTTACAATGTACTTATTTCTGAATTAGTGAGTACAGGACTGCAGCCACAGTAGAAGAGAGGTCTTGAATGACAAATAGCAGAGAGGTATAGTTACTGCTGATTTGCAGGATGCTGGGAGCTAGTTCATCATGATGAGGCATGATTGGCTCAAGAGGTAACAAGTAATTAGTTCCCTGTCTCCAGTTCAGCAACTTAACTTATTGCAAAGTTAACTGTGTTTAAAATGTTCTGTGGCCAGGCTATTCTATTTTTCAAAACTATCTCACCTCTATTACACTCCTTTGCTTCCCCTCCCCCCTTTAGAACAATGTTCCATTTTCTCAGTCTCTATCAACCAACCAACCAACCAACCAACAAACAATCAATTATTTTGGTCATAGACCAGCATAAGCAAAGATAACAGCTTTTGTCTTAAAATACATAAAATATGAAATATGCAAAACAGAGTGACATAAAACACAATACAATAAATACAATAAATACTTAAAATTCACTTGTGATAGGCTCTAGCATGAGTTTTGCACAGACCACCCCATTATAACAGTGTACATTTGCTCTATCTTTTTTTGTCAACCATTAAGAGACATCTGCACAAATTATGCTACATTTGCACAACCAGCTGTGCATCCCTCCACTTGCTACTATTGCTGAGTGAAGGAAAATATCCAAAATGAGAGGAAGAATTGCGTAGGAAAAGCACTTCACTGTAGAGTTGCAAAAATCAGTGAGTAGAAATTCTGAAGAAGAGATCATATACATACATTGAAAAAATGTTTTGTGAAGTCTGGCAATCAGACGTATAAAAGTAGCTTAAGGTGGCAGGTGAAAAAAGTGATGGGGAAGAAGGATGGTGGGAAAAAAAAAATCTCATGCATTAGGGGGCCAGCATAGAGAAGTTGCTTCTCTCTTTTCTAAGGTAATAATGTTCGCACACAAAATCCAAACATGTATGTTTCTTAGAATCCTTGTTGTACAAAAGTACAAAGAAGATACTCAAGCAGTTTTAAAGCAAGATATCTGACATTAGCAACAAAAGTATGGTTGCAGTGCAGGTCTAAATCTTTTCACTCACCACAGTATCAATCCTGTCCATATACATCTGCAGGTACTTTTCTTGACAGCTGAGCCTTGATACCAAAAATGCATTTGATTCAGGTAACATTCCTTGGTGAAAATTGCAGGGAGATAAGGGAGAATGGTTCTATGCTGTCCATTCATACACCCTGATTTGCTTGTTATAACTGAAACCCCTAAATATAGCAGCATTTCAGTTCAATCTGAATGCCAAAGGTCCCAGTTTCCACCTCTGGTATCTCCAGTTTAAAGAATCAAGACAAGATCATAGCAAGGGAGGAGTAAGACCTCAGTCTGAGCCACTGGAGAGCCACTGCTAGTTGCACCAGACTGTACGGGGTGTCCTCCATTATCACTGCTATCGCCTCATTTTTATTCACAATTGGTTCAGATCTGGGACATGCACACAAGTCCACCTACTACCAAGTCTATGACAGCTATGGCCAGACTGGGGAAAGACTCATTAAATGCTGCTGCATTTTTAATTTCAAGGCAACGTCCAAAACTCTCTCATTATTTTTTTACCACCCGCAACCATGCATACACACATATGTTCATCCATTTGAAAATTATATTTAAAGTAGTACACACACTTTATAGGTCCATTTTACACATTCTCCAAAAGCACAAGTTACTGCACAAGTGCTTTGCATCCACATTCATAGTAGGTATGGAGAGAAAGCAACATATTTGAATTTGAGGAGCAATATAAACCTCATCTTACAGCTGAGGTTGCCAGAATTAAAGTTTTGGTAGTAATCCATACAAAGTAACAAGTGAGGTCTAAAAAAAACAATACTGGTTCATACTAGGGACGGGACGAATCCAGAATTTTCCGAATCTGAATCCGGATCCGAATCCATAGAAGGTCCTGGGAATCCACGAATCTCACGAATCTCAAATGTTTCAAATGCTTTTTTATAAAAAGGTGTAAAAAGCAAGGGAAAGAAGGATAATCTTGGGCAAGACACACTCTTTCAGCCTTAGCAAAAGCCTAGGCAAAGGCAAACCTCCCTCTGAAGAAATCTGGCCAGGACAATCGTCACAGTTTTGCCTCAGGATCTCCCCAGATTGAAAATGACATGAAGGCCCTTTCTGCACAGGCAGGAAAATGTGGATTAATCCCACATTTTCCTGCCTGTGTAAACAGGGCCACATACTAGAGTACAGAGCTAATCCAGGTCAAAACTGGCTTTTCTTTGCATAGCTCCTTATGGCATCCTGGGCTTTGTAGTTTGATGATGCACCAGCACACTTTGGCAGAGAAGGCTGTGAGACCTTGTAAAACTAGAAACCCCAAAATTGTGTCTGAAAGAGCTTTGCAAAGGAGCTATGCAACGAATGTTTCAGCTGTCCTTGAAATCTCAAGCCTGTAGCTTCCAGTCAAGTGCTGAACTTAAATATGAAATGTTCAATTTAAATATCTTAAGATACAATCCCAGATGTAATTTGTGAAATTGTTAGCAAAGGCCATTATTACTCCAAGGGAAAAATTCACCTACTTGCCATCTCCCCTTGTGTGTCTAGTCTCCCAGGTTTTCAGGCGTCCTGGTCTCCAACAAACTGTTTGGATGGCAGATTCGAAAGATTCGGCTTGCCTATTTTGGCATAGGGATTCGGATTCCCCAATCTCGAATCCCTGCCAAGGATCTGAGGATTCGGTTGGCCCATCCTTAGTTTGTACATGTATATGTTTAGCACCTTTCTTCCATCATGAAACTCAAGGTGGCACACAAAGAATAGCTGGAAAATCTTCCACTTGGCTACTGACCATAAATGGCTAAGATCTGTTTAGCCTCAGCCAAGTCTGTATCTGGTAACTGAGTGGTGGCTCTCCTTAGAGATCACTCAGAGATTCTGGCAGGAAGGTACTTTTCTCTCCTTCCACCTCCCTAAGACATATGATAATGGAGTCTGGGGTAAAAAACAACAGAAGCAAGCTAAGTCAGTGGTTTGGGGGCAGTAGGTGCTAGAAGTGAGAGTCTGCACAAAATCCTATGAGTTCCCCTAGACATCTGATGTGAAACTGGAATCTATCATCATGTTCAAGATGCTATGCCAACCTCCCATAACCTTGTGCTGTCTAGGTATTTTGGACTGCAGTTCCCATCAGCCCAAGCCAGTATGCTCAAATGTGAGGAATCCCTTCTAGAAAGTTGAGGAAGGCTGTGGGATGCAGACAATGGCAGAGCTGGTAGAACGCTGTCACACTTGTCTGAGAAAATGCACAAAATAGGCAAAGTGGTCTTTTTATTAGACCCAAAGTTGCCATTTGTGTTAAAGACATGCATGTGTTAACACTGAATGTTTTATATTTGGCCAACATTAATATCAACATTTCAGTAGTGACAATCCCATGTTAAGTTTTATGAATCTACCAAAACTCAAGTGCGTATTTAGCTAACACAGAACAAAACGTTTAATGGAAACCCCAGTTTTAATGTTGGTATTTTCACCACCCATGTCCAAGGACCAAGGAAATGTACTGTTAACTAACATGTTCCCAAAGAACCTTACAACTATATTACTGTACTGTACAATATGAATACTTTCAGGTAATTCAGATATTCAGTAAGTTAATCTGTGGCTTCCTCCCTTCACATGTGAGTATTGACACTGATGAAGAGAGAAAATGCTTAGAATGAACTTACTTCCTCCCTAAAGTAAAATCTGTTGAACATAAAGCTTCCAAACATTTATTTCAGGCCAGTTGGTCCTTTAAAAATATTTTTCAGTGGCACTGACAGGTCCACCAGTATCAAAATTTAGCATGCTAGCTTGTATTGTGTGCCTTCTCTCTTGATCCATTTATGAGCCAAACTTGAAAGACAGAGAGGTTTCTTTCAAAACAGAATAGCTGGCCTCAAGCATGGATAAGGAGTGAACACGCAAACAGATAAACAAGGCTTGTATGTTCAAACTGTATCTTTCAAATATATGAAAAAAAATTAAGAGGGCAGAGGTGGGAAACTTCCTCATTTAATCAAATCAGATCAGAGAAGTGGGTCAAGACCATGTTACATTTCCAAGGTTATCCCAGAGTCTTGTTGAATCTTAAAGACATACCCACTTACTATGACATAAGCTTTTGTGGAGTGCAACACACTTTGGATGCATAAAGGATTAACCTTAGTTGCTAGGTTAAATAGGCAGATGCACTGACAGACACAGTTATCCACATCTGGGTACAAAAAGACAAAACCGTGAGGACCTAATTAAGCAGGTTCCGTTCCACAAAAGCTTTTAGCACAGTAACCTTGTTAGTGTTCAAGGTGGCACAATACTTTTTGTTGCTTTTCCAGCAGGACTGAATATAGCAACTCCACTGAAAGCTATTCCTCTGGATAAGCCGCTTTCTCCAACTGAGTAAGTTTTCAAAAAGGGAGTGCCCAAATCAGAGAAAGCTGAATTTCCACGTGTGATATTTGAAAAGAAAGAATGCAACCCTACTATCCAATAGCATTCAAAAGGCAAACATTAAGCCTGGTGGTTTTATTAATATAGGTTCCCTCTATCTTATTATGAGGTTCCTGGGAAATCTATTAACCCTGCAAAACCATAAGAGAAAGCATACTTTAGCCTCTTGTTCCGTGGGGGAGGAGGAGGAGGAGGAGGAGGAGAAGGGCGAGAAACACATGGAGAGATAAATGTTATTTGTGAAAGTAAACTGTCAGAGTGTAGTTGATGAGGGCCATCTCACAGATTTCAGCTTCAGTGTGTACATGTGGCAAAACAGATGCATGTATCCAATTTCAAATGTGGCAGCGTATACATTAGATCTACCTGTTTGTATCCCTTTCATCTGCAGTATGCAAAACAGCCCTTACTGTTCATACCAATTTATAAGTGCAATGAAATCATTAATATGCTAGCTCACATTAGACTACAAGATCACCACCACCAGGACTGCACACCAGAGTTAGCAATCTGTCTATATTTAGCATGCTCTTTTACTCCTCACATGCTGTTCTCGTCCTTTCAATGAAAAAAAAATCTATTTTGTAAGAGAGAAAATACAAATCATACAAAGCTACACACAAAGCTCCATAAACCATATAAGCTACGAGAGAGAGAGAGAGAGAGAGAGAGAGAGAGAGAACTTTAAAGAGGTGCTCAGTGTAGAAGCCCCAGTTTCCAAGGTTACAAAGTCAAATTAATTACATGCAAGAGAACACTCTTATATACACAGCTGCTTAAAACAAAAGCATGAAAGCTAAAGCAGAAAATGGGAATAGATTTTGAAAGACTTCCGTGAAGGATGGACATTGTGTTTGTAAAAAAAAAAAAACCACACAACCCCAAGTTTTAAAGATCAAGTGGTCTTGTGGAAAAAAAGAAAGAATCAGATGAAATGTAAAGAAAGGCATGGTAAAGATACAAGTCTCACTCACCAAAATCAGACTGCAAATCCTTTTTCAGCCCGCAAAGCATGTCTGCTATTATCTATCAAAGCATTCAGCTAAATTGCAAGAGGCACTCCTCCCTTTGCCTTGGCTGGCACTGGAATCACATTACAGCAGTCTTGCTCTCAGGCTGTCTCCCACCAGAGAGCGGGGTAACACTACATGAACAGAGAGACTCTTCTACTTAAAGGGAACAAAGTCCGATTGACTCCCCCTGGATTGACACCCAACAAATGCCACCCTTCCGTTCAACAATTTTAGAAAAAGCAACCCTCAGTTCAGATCTGAAGGCTCACAGGAATGAAAAGGCAAATGGGAGAAGTAAAACAAAATCTAAATGAATAAGGTATGAAAAGCTCCTGAGCTGATCTTTAGCAAAATCAAGACATTTATCAAATATCTGCCAGGAGAAAGAAGAGCAGACCAAGACTTCTTAGCAGAGGCATTTAAAAAATGACCAGCTAGTTGGAGACAAAGCAGCGCTGGACCCAAATGGAGCATGCTGGCGCACTGGCTTGCCCAGAGAATGTGGAGCGGACACTTCACTGCCAGCTCTATTTCAACTTCGACCACGCTGGGAGAGAGCAGCCATCACCCTGCCTGGGTGGCGGTGTGCTCATCTTTCAGACAGAGCCTTTTGTTGCCTATTCACCCTGGAAATCCAGAATAATCCTCAAAAGGCTGGATTTCAATCTCTTGGGTTAGAGCCATGCAATGAAAAGGTTCCTCCCCTTTTGCTCAGACCAGCAAGCACAAGTTGGGAGAGCGGTTTAGAAAGGCAGAAATCACAGGCAGCAAGATTTCAGAGTGTGAGAAAAGAAAGCTGCAAGTGCTGCAGTACTGCTCAATACTCTTCTGCTTCTCACCAGCACCGCTGCTGCTGGCCCCCCTCCAGCCTTTTGTCAAGTGACTGTACAGGCTCCACCACCTTTCAAGGCAATGTCAAACTGCTGCTGAAGTATTATGCTCCATTCTCTTTCTGAACGCACAGCCAGGGCACAGGAGCACAGAACAACAGTTCCACAGCCTGCTGACAGTCTTCGCTGATAAGGCAATTTGACCCTTCTCAAGAAAGCAGACTAGCTAGCCCCCACATGTAGCATTTGCACAGCCCACAAAGTCAGAGAGTTAGGGTTTTTGTTGTTGTTAGCATTTTACTCACAAAAAACACCAAAACGCTGACATATATGCTAAATACAAATATCAAAAAAGGTCAGACACTCCTATATTGTTGCTGCACAATAGCTATTTTCCAAGACTGCAATGTTGAACTTGAACATGAATCCATGCTGCAGCATTATAGCAGTCCAGTATCACGTTAAATGCCATTGTTCCACCCTATGGAATCCTGGGATTGGTAGTTTGTTGAGGTAACTTAACATTCTCTGGAGCAGTGGTTCTCAACCTGTGGGTCCCCAGATGTTTTTGGACTTCAGCTCCCAGAAGCCCTGAGCATTGACCATAGTGGCTGGGGCTTCTGGGACCTGAAGTCCACAAACATCTGGGGACCCACAGGTTGAGAACCACTGCTCTAGAGAGAGAATGCTGGAGAAGAGAGAAGCTATGTTTGCTTGGGATAAAAATTACATCCTTTCCACTTTTAATTCGGTAAGAATATTTTAATGCATAGATTTAGAAGGGTAGGGAAGGGAAGGATAAACTCCCTATATTGGATACTGTGTTATTTATATCTACTGTATTTCCTATTTTTATTCAGGACTTTGAGGTTGTCTACAATAACTGCTGACCAGCAAAAATTGTGGGGTGTCTGGAACTTTGGGAGGCTGTATATGTGCTGGATCCAGTATAAAATATGCAGTATCAATGATTATTTTATGGTCTTAAAAATCTGCAATTTTTTCAAAATGTTATAATTGTATTTGCAATATTCATTGCTAAGAGTCCTGATAGAAACCATGGAACAGATACATCGCTAGACTGAAAATAAGGTTGCTGGAGTGAAATCTGAAAATAGCACCTGACACTTCAATAGTTGTGTGAAAGAGAGAAGTTCAGCAGGTGTGGCTTGTTGTCCCCTTCTACTTAACATTAAAGGGAAGGAGCCCTCTCCAATTTCCAGTCTGACAACCCTAGGTGGAAGAAGAGCTACATCTCTCTAGATCAGTGGTGCGAATCGTGCAGCTTTGCAAATTCTGTTGGCCTGCACCTCTCGACACTGTTCACTATATGCTGGCTACGTTCCTGGGACTTCCAGTCCAAAAACATCTGAAGTATTAACCACTGCAGGAGCTTAGGGCCCTTTCAAATGTTGGACTTTTGTCACTCAGCCTGAGGCTGTTGGTCAGTCTGAGTTAGTGGCACAGTCTCAACCCTTCCCACTTAAGAGTTGTCAGTTTTAAGGTGATACAAAGACCAAACACGGTATTTCACTGCTGACACTTAATGGTCATGCCAAAAAGGAAGGATGGAAGGCTGTAACTGTTTCCTCTCACCCTATAAATGATCTTCTCAGTATCCATCCACAGGAAAGATTAACTATTTGCCAAAGAAAAAATGCAGCATTGGCTGCTGGCTGGCTCCTTTACGGCTGACAAATGAGACAATCTCTGCTTGCTGGCTTCACCAATAACACCAACGACATGAATGCTTCACATAATCACTACAGCCTAAATCTTTACTGTCACATTGCTGGGATGTAAAGGAGGCAAATGTTTAAATACACATCAACCATATTTGAACTGCAATGTGGCACATAAAGTAGAAGAGTTAATAATGCTAAAGGAGGTCACAAAGCTGATTTGATATAGGACAGCTTGGATCTTGCTCCTCAGTATCCTGGGGCTCATTTTCAAAGTGTTTCCTCCTCTGGAATTGCAAGCGTACATTTTTATAACACAAAACTGATCAGTGTGCCGAAATGCACACTAATGAACTGACACAGTGAACTATATATGAAATTGGGAAGAAATCTTGAAAAGGGCTCATGAAGGCACACTGGATTAGATGACTGGCAATTAATTAGGTTTAACTTTCATTTTTAAAGACATTATCCCTTACCATCACAAAAAGGGATCTGTGCTGATCAGTTGCATAGGTCCAATAGCATAAATTCAACATTATTAAAAGCAAGAATAGGAATCATGTAGCCCAGTGGTTCTCAACCTGTGGGTCCCCAGATGTTCATGGACTTCAGCTCCCAGAAGCCCTGAGCATTGACCATAGTGGCTGGGGTTTCTGGGAGCTGAAGTCCACAAACATCTGGGGACCCACAGGTTGAGAACCACTGATGTAGCCCTATAGATGCTGGTGCACTGGAGCCTCCAACATTCTTCATCACATGTGAAGGGAGCAAGTGGGGTATAGGACTAGGACCCTTCCACACTACAAAATAATAGTGCTCTGATTCCAATTCCAGTTCTGTTCTATGGAATCCTGGCATTTGCAGTTAAGGGAAGTGCATTCAGAAATCTCAGCCAAAGAGGTCCTCTAAGATGTCACCAGACTGCAAGTTACAGAATTTCACAGGATAGAACCATGGTGGTTAAACTGGAATCATAGTTGCATAATTGTGTAGTTTGAATGGTCCCCAGAACTATGGGAGGCCAGAGTTCCAATCCCTTCTTGACCTTGGAAGCCACTGGGTAACATTGGGCAAGTCACATGCTCTCAGCCTCAAAAGAAGGCTGTGGCAAACCCCCTCTGAAGGCAAATCTTGCCAAAAATATCCTGTGATAGGTGTGCTTTGTGTTTGCCATAGTTGGAAATGACTTAAAGGCACAAAACAATAGCAATGGTCACTGGAGTTGCTGTGTCCTGTGGTCCAACAGGATCTGGAGAGCAGCATAAGGCCCACAACTTGTTTAAAGAACAAAAGCTCTGGAAATCAAAGAGAATGAGCAAGACCATGGCCATAAACAGGGCACCAGAAGACTTTTTTTGTCTTAACATGGTACATTCTTGGTTTCTTTATGAAGGAGAAAAACAACACAAGTGGCATATTGACCAGAAAACAGGTTAAAAAATAACATAGTCTCCCCATCACTCTCCTGTTCATTATTTGTGTAGAAAAACAGTCTCGCCTGTGTACAATTATGCATCCTAATAGACAGTGCATGCCATACTATGGCATCATATGCAGACTGCTTTAAATTATTTCACATGGTGGCAAGTGTATGGTGAGCTGTTTACACACTAAGGTTCACCACATAATTTAGACTATGTCACCAGAGACCTTTCTCCCCCATTTGTGGCTCTGTGTGTGCTTGAGGTGAACGCCTTATCTCAGTGATTGATGAGGTATTGCACATAAATGGGTCAATATCCATTTGCAACATTTGCCTTATGTTTGAGGAGACCTGCAAGTGAGGGTTACAAAATATTTTCCAACTATAATGCATAAAGAAAAAAAGATAAGGAGGATCTGATAATTTAGACAGTGTAAGTTAAGCATAGTACTGTAATTTATACACAGTAACAGCTCCACCTTGGGACAAAGTCACTCACTTTGGGTTCAATGCCCTGAGCTCTTCAGAAAGCTAAAATTAGTAAAAACATAAGGAAACACACAGGGTAACATTATTCTGTAATTTGTTATGGAGTGGCGGAGGGGAGGAACAGGATTTTTTTCTCCTGACATAATTAGCCACAGAATTGAGTTTGCCATTAGTATCTCTTCACACTACGCAGTATTCTAGAAGAAATAGTGTGTGAGCTTTGGAAGTTTTCAGAAAATGAACAGATTTGGAAACTGCTAATTTCGCATGGGTAAATTGTACTAATTACAAATGACAATGAAGTTGATTATATCATTACTGGCCTCCTTTTTCATCCACCCCTCCCTCCAAAGCTGCCTATTTGCATTGAAGAATCTCAATACACCACAATTCTAAAAGAAAACCAAGTAGAATAAAGATATAGCTATTTAAACAAAGCCATAACTAACTGGTTTTGCAATCAAGTTCCATGCAACAAAATAACCCAAACTTGGGCTGTAGCAATAGCATCTAAATGAATCAAAGCTAGACATCTACTATCTCTGGGTCATCACTATATTATTTTTGAACTCACAGAGCAATCAATTTCTGTTTTTTCACTTGTTAACTGAGGCTAGGTATCAATAGAAAGATGGCAACTTTCCTCAAATATTCAGGAAAACCAGAGTAGAATCATACGAAATTTTGGGTGGTGGCGGTCTTGTAGTGGATTCATATTCTGCATGATATATGACATCATGCTTTTACTCTAATTGCATCCATACACCTACTGTAACACTGAGATAGAGGTAAGCTCTTTTCTTTCCCCACCCATCCACACTAATCCCAGAGCATATTACAGCACGGGTGATCATCTTTCCATTTTACCACAGATGCTATGAAGGGGTTTGGACTTCTTTCCCTGCCTCTTTCTCCTAAGGCATAAAGTTCATTATTCTTGGCTCACTAGAAGAAACTGCACTCAGCGATCTATCTTATTTTGCATGCTGGATCTGGTCTGCTACATATCTGGTCCAGCATTCTGTTCCCACAGTGGCCAGATAGACACCCACGGAAAACACAGAAGCAGGACACAAGAACAGTAGCACCTTTCTCCTCATATCATATCATCAACTGGTATGGAGTGCCTTCCAACAGTGGAAGTTAAATATAGGTAGCTTGACCAGTATCCACTGATGACCAGACATCCAAACCAGCACCCATCACTGTATCTCATGGTAGTAAAATCCATATACAGCCATCCCTCCACATTCGCTAGGGCTAGGGGCACAGGACTCACATGAAAGTGGAAAAACCATGAATAACTCTAGGCCCTCCCAAACCCTATTTAACACACACACAAAAAGTATGATCACCATATTCAACCCACCATAGATTCCTTTGAGGCATCAGGGTCTCTTCACAAGGCGGAAATGGGTGGCTGGTGGGACTTACTGCCACCTCCACTGCTGCCCCACACCATTTTTAACTGGGATTTATAAGCCTCATTCACAGTCTCTCAGTCTCATGAGGCTTGCAGTTCCTATTAAAAATGGCATAGGAAGGCAGCAGAGGTGACAGCAAATAATCCATGAATAATCAAATCCGCAAAAGTGAAACCGACAAATGTGGAAGGCTGACTGTATAACTATGCCCGTTGTGAAGTACTACCTTTTATCTGCCTAGGATTTCCCACTTTTTGCATTAGTGGATGATCCCAGGTTCAAGTGCCACAAGAAAGGGAGAAAACTGATCCTGTTTGGAGATCCGGCAAAATATCTTGGATAGCTCCTTTAAAGTTCAGATTAAATTTCATAGTAAATTCATTCCCTCACTACTGAAGAAGCCACCAGCAGCCACTAACAGGATGGTCAAGACATTCCCACTGTTCACTGTGAAATGACTTAAGATCAGCAGAAGGGTGCGTGGGTGTGTGTGAATATGTCCAGACACACCTCAGTTAACAAAATTTCTGAGAAAGAAGCTCCTTTTCACAAAGTGTGTTTTAGGCCTCAGACTCCACTTTTCTTTCTTGTCCTCTGTCTAGCTACATTTGTTTTAGCAGCACTGGGAAACCAGTAATAGAAGGCTGGAGAAACGCAGGCTTTCTGCGTCATTCTGCAGGAGCGTGTCTGCACTAAATAACACAATGCATGAACTGTGAAAAATAGGATACTATTTCTGCTGTAGCCAATTCTACTTTTGCTCTGTGTGCCTGCCTACAACACACAAAATAAATGATAGCTGCCTCTAGAATTCCTCAGTGAGCGTCTGTGAACACCAAAACAAGGAGAAAACAGGAAAACAGATAAGGTGCCTCCCTAGTTACATCCAGCATATTAAAAAAACATAGAACTGCAAAATGCAGCCACCGAAATAGAAATCATTAGAAAAGCGAAAACTGGTGACATTTTAAAAATCATATTTGGATATATTTGCAAGAAGCTTTCAGGTGGTCTCTGAAAGGTTCAAAATGTTTTTTTGTTTAATTCTGCAAGGATTATCTGACCAGCTTACTTCATTTCACCTGTTCATACAGTTAGTATGAATGAAAGCTTTCCTGAAAGTGTTAATCTGCTCTTCTGTTTTTTGTGATGTAGGAATAGATCTCTATTCTTTCCACATTATTTCTGCCTCAGGTACCAAATTTTCTATTAAAGAAGTAATGCTCTGGAACACATCTACTTTCTTAACTGAGGTATACCTGCATACCTATTTCAGCATTTGAGTACACATGTTTTCTTTTGGCATACCAAGGGATATGATTAAGACAAATTGCTGAAGCTAATCTGGTATGACTATGGACGAGACACCCCCTTAATAGACATATGCTCATGTATGCTGCCTAGGGTGCCATGATGGAAGGAAGGTGTGATGAAAACGTACTAAACAAACTAATTTCCCTGGCAGACAACAGCATCTAGAGGTCACAGCTAAATTGAGTTAGAAACCTGCAGTCTGAAACTTACATTCAGAAAGAGCACAAGACATACTATGCAGGAATATGTAGAGATTTAATAGATTATGACAATCAGCCCACATGAAACTGCAATATTCATAGTAAGACTGAGTTGCCAGCTAAATTAGGGCAATGGACCTTTCACATTTTGCAGTGTAGCACAATGATTCCACTTTAACTGCCATGGCTGCCTTCTATGGAATTCTGAATTTATAATTTAGTGAGGCATAAAACTTTCTGGCTGAGAATTCTGAATATGCTTCCCTAAACTCTAAATCCCAGGACTCCATAGGTTGTTACCAATTGGCAATTAAAGTGGAATCATAGAACTTTAACTGCATAGTGTGAAAGGGCCCTAATTAAGACACAAAGCTCACTTTCAGCCATCCACAGTCACAAACAATTTAGAGGGCTACTCTGGAGTCTAGCCTTTGAGCGTTTGAGCCTTTCTTTCCACCAAAGGTCCCATCAAAGGTGCTGGTGGGGCTTTCAGTTGTCACCTCTGAGAGGGCCAGAGGTATAGTGGTCACAAGAAGACAACAAGGAAAATTCACACATGCTCACACAACTGGACTGTTTTCAGATCTGTGGGTTTGTAATAAATGTACAAATCAGAGGAAAATCTTTCCTTCAGATCAAGCACTCCATAGAAAGAAGTACAGGGCTTCTCTAGGTATCTCTCCATAAAGATGAGATTCCTCCAGGCATCCTTAAAAGCTAATTCATCATCAATAATTGGCACTGCAAGATAAATGGACCTTTCCAACAAGCAATTATAGCCCTTACTTCAGAGACAGAAGCTGCCAGAGCACAAAAACAGGGAAGAATATTCTTGTGGAAGTCCCCCCCCCCCCCAGAGTCTTCCTCATTAACATTCTGTCTTCCTCAGAACTGGAATCCAATGACAATTACCATGCAGGTTTGGGTACACAATATTTCAACAAACAGCCAAATTCATCTTTGGCCTAAAGTAACAGCAATACTGGCAACATCTGCAGCTAGAAGCTTTCAAAAAAGAAGAAGTAGTAGTAGTCAGGAATACCAAGTACTATAGGATAGCCGTGTGATTAATGGGAGTGGAGGGGTGGCAAAGTGACCCTCTGTCTGACATCGGTTTCTTTGAAGCTCCAGGATTACGCATTTCATATGCACACCGGCCATTCCTAATCACGCTGGAATGCATGCCAAGATAACAGGCTGATATTCATTACCAAGAAGTACAGTAGAGCAAGTGGAAGATTAGATTTATTTATTTTTTCCCCTCTAAAGGCAAAACAAGATCTGAGAGAATTAAAAGACAGGAATTTTCATCAAGGACATGAGAGACTACCAACATCGTACAAGAGAGAACCTTTTCATTTGCTAAACTGCCTTGAGAAACCAAGGAGGTGAAGAGAGAGTAAGTTTTAAGATGTTTGTTGTTGTTGTTGTTGTTGTTGTTCTGTGTCTTCAAACTGTTTCTGATGACTCTGAAGTGAACCTATCACAGGGTTTTCTGGGGCTGAGAATGTGTGATGTGCTCCAGGTCACCCAGTGAGTTTCCATGGCTGACTAGGATATCGAACCCTGTCTCCTCAAACCACTACACCACGCTGTACACAACTGCAATAGACTGTTTTGACCCTCATCCCACCCCAGCCCCAATTTCAGAGGCTGGGTGAGGAAAATAGAAGGAAGATGGTAATACCAGACATCATTGTGTAGAACGGAAATAGAAAAATGGCTGCGGAAGGCAGTTCAGTTAGGCTATTCCCTCCCCATATTCTACTTCCTTTTTTTACCCTTCTCTCATTCCTTCTATTGTCAGAGCTTAGAAAAGTTACTTTTTGGAATCCAGCTCCCAAAATCCCACAGCCATCATGGCCATGGAAATTTTTGGAGCCATAGTTTGAAGAGCCAGTGTGGTGCAGTGATTAGAGCACTGGACTGTGACTCTGCAGAACAGAGTTTGAATCTCCACTCAACCACGGAAACTCACTTGGTGACTGTGGGCAAGTCACACTTTCTTAGCCAAGAAAACTCCAAAAAACTAATCTTGCCATGAAAACCCTATAATAGATTTTTCTTAGGGTTGCCCTAAGTTAGAAATGACTCGAAGGCTCCCAACAAGGTGAAAAATTAAAGCTGCTGTGCTTGGGATTCATATATACCAGTGGTTCTCAACCTGTGGGTCCACAGATGTTTGTGGACTTCAGCTCCCAGAAGCCCTGAGCATTGACCATAGTGGCTGGGGCTTCTGGGAGCTGAAGTCCACAAACATCTGGGGACCCACAGGTTGAGAACCACTGATATATACCATTTCTACCAGCCATCATTGTCCCACTGTTCCTGATGTCTCCTTAAAGAAGACCATCCTTTTTCTTTTTCTAGGAACTTGTTCACATAGACCAACTGTACTGTAAAAATATATAATGCGCAATGAGTGAACATGCAACATCCTGACTACAGTTATTTCACTTTATCCACCTCTTGAAAAATCTGCCTAAATGTAGCACCATTCCACAAAACCCGCTAAGCACTTGAGGAGGATTAAACAACAAGCCAAACTATATTTGCCAATGCCATTATGAAAGTGGCAGAAGTTGCTAGAGCATGTTCAGGACATGCTTCCCCAAAACTGCACAGATACATTCAATCCAGGACTTGAAAGACATGAAGTAAGTTCTGTGAGTGAAATTTAATTCTCACAGAAACTTTTGCCTCATTATTCTAGGAATGGACAGTGTTAGACTTGCCTGAGACCTGGGTTCACCCGCCTATTCAGCCAAGAAGTTCACTAGATGACTAGGAGTCAGTCACTACAAAAGTGTTCCAAATGAACATCTATGACACGAGTGGAAGAATCAGGGTTGTCCCCCTCCACCAGCCACATAATCTCTGTGTGAAAGGAAGGGCACACAGACTTATCTATGTGTGTAGAGCTCCTTCAGGTGGACAGATTTCTTGGATGGTTCCTTTTCACATTTACTAAATGCATGGCTGGCTAGGGGAGGGGTGGTATTAGCTGCTAGGGAAGGTGCATGGCTAGCACAAAGGATATGAAGTCACATACCCTTTCTGCAACTCACCTTTTCTCAGCGCTGGGGTGCGGTGCTCACGCGAGCAGCCTCTTGTGAGAGGCCTTCGCGTCCGAGTTTCTTCAGCTCCACACGAGCTTCCTGCTCACGCAAGAGCCTCACCTTTTCCTTTCGCAGTGCAGCCTGGGACCTTCCCAGGCTGCACTGACACAGGAAGTGCAACCAGCCCGGCTCCTGAGGTTTTGCACGCATGGCAAGTGCATGCGGGGCCCTGGAGCGATGTGCAACCCTGCACTATTTTCGGCTTAAAGCTGAAAATGAAAAAGTGCGTGAGCGGTGCCTGCCAGGCCCTGGAGCATGGCACAAATGCGAGTGCATCATGTGGACCGCTCCTCACATGTGCACGATGCTCGAGGGGCCCTTTCGCATGGAAAATGCCATGTGAAAAAGGCGACACTCTTCATACAAACCCTCCCCACTTCATTGTCAGTCTGACCTCTCAGGGAACCCACAAAGATGAAATAGGAAATCATATGAATGCCCCTCTGTGCAACATTTTTGTTGTTAATGACATTCAAGTTGATTCCCACTTATGGTAACCCCGCCATAGTTTTCCTGGAAAAAAAAAATATTCAGAGAAGGTTGAGTATTGCTTTCTTTTTAGGGTGAGAGGTTGGGATTTGCCCGAGGTTATCCAGTGGGTTACCATGACTGAAATGGGATTTGAACCCGGGTCCCATGGAGCCCTATTCCATTATTCCCAGCACTAGACCACACTGGCTTTCCAGAACACTTTACAGGAAGTGAAAGATATAAATGTGAAATACCGGAGGAATATTCCTTAATCTCAAAAATGCAAAATCTTTGCCCATTACTGAAAGGTATTGCTTGTGTTAGCAAATAACCTAGTAGAAATGTAAGACCAGTGACCTTGGTAACACAGTATTTGAACATGGTTTCAAGGAAAGAAGAACCCATAATCTTTTCTTTTTGTACTTTAAGAATTGTCCTAGTGCCACACTGTCTTCTCAGGAACACATTGCCAAGCCAAATGGAAAACTAAGTGAGTAGGTCATCACTCTTAATAGGTGTCACATATCTTCTTTTCAATGAGTTACAGTGTAACAATGCATTAACAAGAAATGAAACACCATGTTAACACTAATTTGCATAGTATTATACCATGATGCTTTGCTTCCCTGTTCTCCTTTGAAAACGTTCTGACCTGCATACAAACCAAGATAAAATTTAATTGCCGGAGTATTCAAGAGAAGCGCTGCATTTCTGCTTAATAAGACTTCATTTTTATGCTAGCGTATCAGACACCTTTTCTCCAAGGTGCTATAAATGAACTACTTCAAATGCAAACATCTCTTCCAAGGGCTTAATTTTAATAACATTGCAACAGGATACATTTTTAAAAAACTGATTGTACCTCTCTCTCTCTCTCTCTGTCTCCTTTTTGTGAAAAGGAAGTTAAAAAAATAATGTGTACATCCTGATAACAGCAGCAATCATCTAGTTATAAGCCAGCAGCAATAATAACATACAAGCAGCATGGAGAGCTTCCAGGACACATCAGCTTACGGCACAAAGCAAACACTAATTTCCCTGGGAAAACTGCATGAACTAGACAGAAGAGAACAAAGACTCGAATGGCAAAACCCAGAGCAGGAGTGAGAAAGGCTCACAAATATGAAATTGGGAAGGTCTTCCCCATCCATAGCCAAGCCATACTGTCATTTATATTTATCCAAGGGAAAAACATATCTCCTTTACCTTTGAAAAATTGCAGGGGAGGAAGCACTTACTAGCAGGAGAGGGTGGCAAGAGACATGCCTCTTTATATCAAGGACTGTCATTTCCTGCTCAGATACATGATATAATTTTTCTTTGTCTTGTTTTAATTAAGCTGTAAAACCTATGTTCCTTTGCAGGAAAGGATACTCCTGGGCATGCTCTGGACTAGTAAAGAAACTCTCATCTCCAGCAAGCTCTATCTATCACTCATTATCCCTTAGCTTAACCTTTTCAAAAAATTTTTGTTGGGATGGATACATAGAAGGAAGTTGTTAGGTCTGGCAGGAAATGAGGGTATGAACCCCACTAGTAAGCTTGGGCACCTCCAACTGCAAAAAGCAGGAAATATTTTTCTTTCTGAAAAATTTCAAGGAAAGTTCAGATGACGCATATATCAATGAATGATTTTCAAGACATCTTTATTGATAGCCAAAATTCACCCTGAAAAGAGAGATCTTTTAAAATGTTTTCTTTGCTCATAATGAATGGAATAACCCATATCTATTTCCAGTAGTCCATGTCTAATCATAATGAACATATTGTGCCAGATGTACAGAGAAAATTCAGCTCAGTAGTGAAAGTGAGTCCATTAGGGTATTTATACCTATGGTAGCTGGGAGACGTTGAGCAGAACCAGCCAGACACAGCTCATGGAATGCTGTGGGGACTCTATGATAGAAAATTATAAGAATCAGAGGCCTGTCTGTCAGTCAGTCAGTCAGTCAGGGTCAATTTGCAATAGTGATAGGGCCAGGTAGAAATAAAGATAAGAATAAAGCCAGTTATCAAAGGGGGAATAGAAAACATCTGAATAGGATTTCTGCGAGCTGAGAGTGTGGAAAGAAGTCAGAGAGAAGTAATACTTTATTCAAAACTGAGACGTTACAGCATACCGTGAATGGAACCAACATAAGGCTAGATGTTTATTAGTTATACAATAATTCTTTACTTGTTTTATTTTCCAAATCTCTGTTAATAATCAACAAGGAAAATCAGTCATGTTTTATCACACTGAATCCAATGATCAACACACCTACTGGTCCAGCAGAATGGTCCTCTTGAGGAGTGAGTACCAGATCCAGGGAAGGATCATAAGGCCAATAGGGCAAGGTAAGTGATAGGAGCCCAAGGGTTGGGCTTACGGGGCCAACCTTGATAGGGATTCCACCACAGTAAATCTACTTGACATGAGCAACTGCAGATTGTCTAAGGCAGAGATGGAAAGTCTGCACTCCCAGATGTCACTTGGCATGCTCCTCAGCCCCTCCCCCAGTGATTATGGTAAGGGTTTGGGTACCTTTAGCAGTTGTAAATCTTTTGTGAGACCATGCCAAAGCTTGGGAGATCAAAATGCATGTGAATCCATAGACCAAAGTTGCCAACTCTGATTTTGTTTTAAACCAGCTCAGTTCTGCACCTCCCTAATGCCTCCTTGCCTCTTCAGCCAACACAGCATGAAGTAAACAAAGCCAAGCCAGCAGAGGAGCTGGGAAAGTTGCAAGCACAGCTTGACTAAAATACCTGTTCAGCAGGTTCTGACACTTCCTCCTGGTGACAGGAGACCATGGGGACAGTGCCCAATTGATTAACTGACTAAATGTTGCCATCTAGGTTATAATAACTGTTAAAGTCCTGTTTCCTAAGCACTTTTCAGTCACTTCTCAGTGTAACTTACAATTGCTGTAGGCCCAAACTCTAAACAGAATAATTTTTGTCTTGTAGAAACAATAAAGCCTTCTGTTTTTATGTGCCTTCAGGTTGACTCTGACTTATGGCAACCCTATCATAGGGTTGGCAAAATTAATTCAAAGGAAGCTTGCCATTGCCTTCTTCTAATGTTGAGAGTGTGTGACTTGCCCAAGGTCATCCAGTGGGTTTCCATAGCTAACTGGGAATTCAAAACCTGATCTTCCAGAAACCATGCTGAGTCCTTATTAAAGGTTTTAATATCTGGCAGTTTACTGAAAGTAACACATGGGAATACTCCAGATAGTTAAAAAAATAGAAAAATTAGGACTATAGTACTATATTGTCTTGTAAAACTTTATTCCATTAAATTTCACAGATCCTGGCAGTAATGGGGAATGGCTTGATTATGAACAGTTTCCTGTGATGTGGGGCACCAAATGTTGTTCAATTAAAAGTAAATGATTATATTTTGTCAAAGGATAAACAGACAGTTTGTACATCTGCCTGTGACTTTGAACTTTCTTCCTTTGCTGTTCCCAGTTCTTGTCATTATCCATATATGCACATTTCACCTGCACTACACACAGATCTTGGTAAGATGCTTTTAAAAAGTAGCTAGTTATTGCTAACAGTTTCCCCAAAGCAGTCAGTCAGCATTGCAGTTTTAAAACAATTCCTTCTTACTTCTCCAAAGTAATTAATAATTTCATAGAACCATAGAGGTGGAAAAGACCACAAGCGCCACCGATTCTACGCCACTGCCATGCAGGAATGCACCATCAAAGCATTCCCAGCAGATGGCCATCCAGCCTTTGTTTAAAAACCTCCAAAGGAGGAGACTCCACCACACTCGGAGGCAGTGTTCTCCACTGTGAAACTGCTCTTATTGTCAGAAAGCTCTTCCTAATGTTTCGATGGAATCTCTTTTCCTGATGCTTGAAGCTATTACTCTGTGTCCTGGTCTCTGGAGCAGCAGAAAACAGGTTTACTCCACATGACATTCCTTCAAATATTTAAACATAGCTAACATGTCACCTCTTAACCTTCTCTTCTCCAGGCTAAACATGCCCAGCTCCCTAAGCCTCTCCTCATGTGGCATGGCATTACTAATTTCATCTTAGAAAACCCACATTTGAATGCTGCAAACCATTCGCATGCAGTACAATACGGACTCCCCCCCAATCCCTGCTTTGCCTCCTCATCACTTCAGCACCAATTAACAGCGCGAGCAGCAGCACATGCCATCACTTGAACCATGTAATACTCTGTATTTACAATTTATTGAGGCCACACCCCCATCACTGTCAAAGTAACTAAAAGTTTCAAGTTGTAGTACAAAGAGGAAGAAATTACTTAATAATATTAATTTATTGTAGTTACAGCTTTGCTGTTAGAGAAAGGAATAAAACAACTAGCTATTTGTGGTAAATTACTTACCCCATCTGCATACACTGCACTTGACAGAATATACTGCAATTGACAGACCAGTGGTGGAGCTTAGTGTTGGGGGGAGGAGGGGGACGAGGCTATGGCTTGAGGGACATGGCCACTGTGCACGAGGGCGTGGCTGCAGTGTGTGGAAGCATGGCCAGGGTGCACAGTGGTGTGGCTACAGGCTGGGACGCCCCAAAAACATTGCTGCCTGGGGTGAATCACCCTCCCTGCCCCCACATCCCTATGCGACTGTGACAGACAGTCCTATATGTTAGTACAATCAAAACGTTTTAAGTGTCCCCTCTTCTGAATGGTTAATGGTTTTCTGTTGCACAGAGAAGTCTTCAGGAGAAGCAGTGCATTTGCAGGAATGTGTGGGGATAAACAAGGGCAACCCCAAGTTAAGCACGCCATGTTGAATGAGCATACATATGAGGGGGCTACTGTGAACCCCCTTTGTGTCTCTGGCTGCATCTATGTCTATGCACCACTAGTAAAATGGCTGGGTTGGTTTTAAAGGATGATAATTTAACCTAGGCTGCAAGGTCTACATTATCTTAAACAACTTGCTGTTTCTTTGGTTATTTAAAAAAGAAAACAAAACAAAAATGCCTGACGGTGTTATCTGCACTCCTTGTAGCTGGTATTTTCACAAGAGGTTACATTAAGCTTTTGCTGTTACAGTGAGATAAACAAAGGTTTCAAAGAAGCACCTGAGCATTCATCCTTTAGGCTAACTCAATGGGTACAAGGCCTCTGTAAAATGAAAGCAGTATTTTCAAAGGAGAAATTGTAAGAAGACAAATATGGACATTTTAAGTTGTTATCTTCTCAGTTTTAATTGGGAACAACCAATCTTCCAGCATCTTGGTGAAGGTTTTACAAGCCAAATGCTCTCAATTTTCTTCCATCCCAATACTATAAAGACTGCAGAGCAGTGTACACATTTCTGACAGGTTGGGCCACAACCTCTCTCCAATAAGGCACAATGACATAACCAAACTCTTGCTCATGCATAAAAACAAGTGTTCTGAAATAAAGTTTCAGCTTCTTGTGAAAAAAAGGGGGAGGAGGCAATGTGCAACAAACTAGGAGCAGTTTCTCACTTCAAATGCTACATGGAATGTCCAAACAGAATGTTTTTGCTCCCAAAAAACAGTACATTTTCCCCCCAAAGTGTTCACCATCTCCATTTCTTGCAAAGCCTTTACCTCCCCAGTTTGTGTCTCTTCAGGCCCCAACAGCTTAACTAGCATGGTGGTCAGAACTGGCTGGTCAGAACTGGCAAGTTTATTTTACAATGACTGAAGAGTCAGAGAATGCTGGTCTAGATGTCCCCTGGTACATCTTTGTTACGATGCAGATAGAGAATACAGGATCAGTTACAAAAGATGACTGACAGTCAGGAAGGAGAAGACACTTCCCTCCCTCCTGCTCTTGATGCTACTGATTGCAGGACTGCGATTTCCACGATCCCTTACTGTTGAGGATGATGGCTATCATTGCTGGGATTTTCAGTCCCAAAAAATCTGAAGAGTCATAGCTGCCCATCTCTGCAACCAGCAGGGTTCTTCTTACATCATGGCTGCTTCCTTCTTAAGAGGAGAGGGAGGAGGAATCAGCATCCACTAGCCAGGATATAGGGAACGGACAACTGCATGGAATGCCTAGTTTGGCCTTTACAGTTTAGCATCTTCAGTTTTGCAACACAAGTTGTTAAAGGATTCAAGGTAAAAAACAAGATGCCAAATTTGTATGAAAGAAACAGAGCCAGCTGCAGTGGGAAGCAAAACAAGAATCTTTAGTATCAGACACCAGAAAAGTCTAGCTCACCCATAGAGTTTTGACAGTTCCATGCAAGTATTCCCCCTCCTCCCCCAAAATCCCATTTTGTCTGCACTTGCAAAAAAGAGAGATAAATTTGACCTGACCTAGGTCTTTTTTGTTTTTTAAGTTGGAACAAGCAAGGCAATCAGTACATCTGTCAGGCAGACTCAAGATTGCAGAGTCTCAATATCAGGCTCACAGGTTTTTACTGGAAAGCTTGAACAGTGTCCAACACACAAGATTTCATTACTGCTGAAAGAATCCTGTCATTTCCATTAATAAACACACACACACACTTCTATCATGCAGTGCCTAGAGTAGTGAAATGTGAGATGCTTTCTATTTCTATCCATGAAAGCATTTTTCACCTATTAATAAAAAAGTATCTTTGGAGTACACTGAGAGGAAATGTTGCTTTGACAAAGTGATGAGCTCTGCTGAAACTGGCTCACAGGCCCCCTGTTTTCAAGTAGGTTGAAAAGGGCAGCAATGTCACACACAGGGAGCAATAAAATGGAAATTTTGTGGGGGAATGACTATACCACTTGCTTCATCACGCAGTGTGCCAGATTTTGAAAGAACTACTGTATTACATTCTCTTACATTTAAACCAAGGGTTTTATGCCCATGCAGATACTAGTTTGACTGCAACTCTAGTTAACCTCACCTTGGATGCTGGCTAGAGCTAATGGGAGTTCTAATCCAACAACATCTGGAGGGCCTCATTTTGCTGATGCCCACCTTAAGTTACCTCTACAAACAACATGACAATAAGATGCTTACCTCCCCAGAAGCCCATAGGTGAGGATTCTGTACACTCTGGTAAAGTGAGAAAACACTGCCAGTAGAAGAACCGCTTTCAGATTCTATTCTCCTGCAAAAGCAGGCATACTTAATCCTTTGGCTCACAGAACTAATGTTGCTCCATGGGTGAAATATCTGGCATCTATTGTTTTCTCATCTTAGGAGGGACATATCTGACATGACATCAGCACTCATCCCGAAATTACCAACAAAGCTTGGAAAAGGTCCCCTTTTGCACAATGACTCCAGGATCCCCCAGCCATCCTGGCCATTGGGTAGGTTGTTTGGGGTATTCTGGGAACTGTACACCAGAATTGTAACTTTCCCTAGCGCTGATTATTAAAAGACATGAGATCCAAGCCAGTGAAACGAAGTTTCCACTTAATTTTCCGGATGAAAATTGTGCATATATAAGCCTGAAAGCCTCTACCTGAAGCACAGGCTTCAGAGCCAGAGATAAGAGGGTTGGCACTATTTCCTTTATATTTAGCACCAAGAGATCCAACCACACCGCAGTCCTCCCCCCACTCTGCTCCCACCAGACAATCTCCAGCTTGGAAGTATTGCCTGGAGTCACTAACCCAGGCCTTCCTTAAGTTACCATAGCAACTCAACACAGATGTAATCTGTGTTTACATGGCACAGCTGATTTATGTCAACCCATCTGAGGAATCAAGACAAAGATACAAAGTGGAGCTTTCTCCAATGCCTCTGCTCCTACCAGTTTGCCTCCCACCTCTTATCCACCACAAAGATCTTACAAATTACGTGAGCAACTTCAGGCAGATGCAAAAATCTTTCAACTGACTCAGACAGAATGGCTTTGGACTTGTGTTTAAAGCCATAAGCACCAGAGCTTGTAAAAAGTTATTTTGTACTACACTTTCTAGAATTCCCAAGTAAGGATGGCCAGTGACTATGATGATTCGGAGAATTTCAGGGACTGTACTAGTCCATAAATGTAGTATTTTCTAGCCTCTGAAATCCGTACTTCTCAATCGTCTTGGCTTCTCACGCTTTTGCAACAGTGGCACAGCTAATGTTTCCTACAGTAATGTGCCAAAGGAAATCTCCTGCAACAAAATAATTTTGATATTCCAGTGACTATAAAAACAGCTACCCTGTGCCTCTCTTCTCACACTTCTCTTTATTTTAAAAAACAAAGTACAGTAGAGTCTCGGTTATCCGACCTTCGTTCATCTGACATTCCGGATTATCCGACGTCGCGGTTGCCTGGGGGCGTGGCTGTAGGCATTTCCACGCCCCCAGGCATGCCCCCCAGACACACCCCCAAAATGGCGGCTACCACGGGCCTCCAGATTATCCGACATTTTTGGATATCCGACGATCAGCCCGCCCGTTTCTGTCGGATAACCGAGACTCTACTGTACCTTTAAAAAAACTCTCCACAGGTTTTGTGAGCTGCACATGAACATTTTTAGAACATCTTTTTAGAAACTTATGAGAGGTTGGGAAGCATACAGCAGACTTCATTGCTGCATTACTACATTGGTCATAAGATGACAGAAACAAATGGCCTATGTACCACTCACAGTACTGCTCAGGGATGAAATCTGTCAAAGCTTTCACTTTTAGATTCATGTTGTAAAATTTGTCAAGCAGACACAATACCTTTACTTTATAAACAGGTAAAAAGGCATTCTGAAATCTCCAAGAGGAAGAGAATAGACATAATTGCTAAGGAGCCACAGAAATGTCCCATCAATAAGGCCAGTTGCCAAGTTCACTGGAACCACTGCTGTGTGACCCATATCTGTGACTTGGGGAGGCGGCTACCTTCCTGTAAGGAAGATAACCAAAAACAGGAGGATGGACACACTAAAAGGACTGCAGTCTATAAGCAAGTCTGTGAGGCCTGATGAAACAACAGTGGGGATTCAAATAGACAATCCTTGTTAATAGCTTTGAAACAATAAAGACTCTAAGGCCATTTTCACACGGGGGTAAAACCCCCGGGACTACGACCGGAGATGGAGGTCGTTCACATCGTGAGATGAGCTAGTGCGGTTGCAAACAGTGAGGCGCCACACCTCCAACCACTCTAGCCCAGCCGCAGGGGTGGTGCTGCGAGTTTTTTAAAAACCACCTTCCCAGGTGGTTTTTATCAAACTCGCCCGCACTAATCCATGGCAGCTCCGGTGAGAATCTGCAGAGACGCGGTAGTGCATCTCTGCAGATCTGCCCGGGGGCGGGCTTCCGGATGGCGCATTGCCCTGATTGGCGGAGCACCGCCTGAAGCCGCTGGTAACCATTTTGGGTGCCGCGGAGTGCCGCCAAACACCACCAAGCGCCGCCAAAATTCGGCGGCGTGTGAAGCAGCAGAACCGCGTTCCCCACAGGGATGGAGCAGGGACGGAGCAAAACGCTAGCAGGTAAGCTCCGCCCCTGTGTGCGCTGCCCCGTTTCGCCCCCCCATGTGAGCAAAGGGCCTAAGAATCAAAGCAGATGATGTGCTTACCATGTTTTTAGAAGAGGTGCTCCCTCATGTGGTAACATCTGGCTTTCCCCCACCTATGTAGCTGGCACTTACCAAATGTGACTGGATAATGGAACCAATGGTTAATGGATTGTGATTGGTTTATGGAAGGTGAATACAGGCCTGCTTGGCAAAATAGACTGCTGAGACATTTATCACAGAGAAACCCCACTGTCAGTGGGAAAATGAGTTAATCTCTAGCAGTACATGCACCCCTAACTAAGCTGACTGTGTAGAAAGGCCTAACATTGCTAAAAGTAGGAAGGCTTACTGTTGAACTGGCAGACTGAACTGCCAACATACTGGTTCTTTTCATGCCACCTTTCAGACAGTTGCAACCTACCTGCACAACTAAGTCACTTGTTGCTTGTTAATTAGATGTCAAAGTGTTTGTTTGATCTACCACTGTACCACTGTTGGAATAAATGAGATTAGCAATGTAGGATTACCAGGTTAATATCATACCAGGCCCTAAGACTTTTAGAACCAAAACCGGAGTCAGAAGTAAAACCACCATGTAATTCAACTAAGAAAGAAAGAAAGAAAGAAAGAAAGAAAGAAAGAAAGAAAGAAAGAAAGAAAGAAAATATATTTCTACCCACACTGTTCAAGATAGTGCTTTTGCCCTGAGATTCTTCTCCCCTTGCCGGGAAAACTGCAGAAGATGGCCCAGACCCTGAAATCTGAAAACAATGAAGTGCTTTTAATACTTGCTGGCAAGCTACCTATCTATGCCTTCAGCGCCTTATTGCAACAGAGATAGTTCTTGGAAAGAGCCTGCGTTCCAACCAGTGACATGAAAGATTGTGTGAGCTCAGGATCCATACCAGCATAAGTTCTGCCTGCGACTGGTTCAACAGCACTCCACTATTTCCAGCTCATGAGAGTCCTGTAGCTGTATAATGCCTGTAAAATGTCTTTCTGGTTCATTAGAAACAATTGTTGGAGATCCTGATCAGAAGCTGGAGGAGAATTGTGGACTTGAGAATGGAAGGAGCCAGGCAGAATAAATTTAAACATACCAATTAGAGAAAACAATGGAAGAAAGAACGGAACCCACACCCTCTTTTTGCAAGTGCAGCACTAGGGAAAGGGGCCCTTATTAAAATTTATTGCATAGAAGCCTTTTGGGCAACTTCTGTCAATTGATAAGTCCTTTACTCTTAACAAAGGCTATACTCTATTATGCTTTTGATTATTCTGATAAGAAAATATGGTTAACCAGAATTAATAGATTTTTTAAAGTGTGCTCACTAAAAAAAATCTAAATGTTTACCTTAAAAAGAAATAATGATGATCATTAGTTAATTCCATGTGTCATAAAGATTGACTTGTAAGAAAGCAGACCCAGTATTTGGTGGGTTTGCCAGCAGTGGGAAGTTAAATTTCTTTTCAAAGTCTATGCAGATTCAGTGATTGAAAACCAGCCAATTTAGGACCAGTGTTATAGTTATCTCACAATAAAAGAAGAAGCCAGGAATAAGGAAGGTGAGGCTGATACCTTGCCTGGTTAATCAGGAATAGATGTTGTACAGTGTCCTAATTATTCTTCCTTATAACCTGAGCCTTTGCTTCCAGTTTCCTGGCTACACGGAACCTAAGTAAAGTCAAGGTTGAATTCTCATTCTAAACTGACAAAGTGCTTGATCATTTAATACTTATTTGTTCCATGTAGCTAGCTGGAATGCAGTCAAGGCAACTCCTCACTATCTTTTCAGCAGAGAGGCAAACTGTTCTCTCTCTATAAGCTTTGCTAAGATCAGACACTACAAACTTTTCACTCCATGCACATATGGAATCCAATACTGATATCTCACTTTCAAGTCTGCTGAACCATTTCAAGTCAGTAGCAGTATTTCTATCATGCCCTCTAAAACAATGAATTCCTGAGGAAGCCTGAACTATATGAGGATTTTTTGAGAAAGAGCAGGCTAAGGCTTATATCACCACTAATGATGTGTACAGTCTCTGCTTTCTCAATTTTGACAGCCGTAACTAGGTTCAATCATATTCATTCAGATTGAAATAGCAGAAATAAAAGTGAAACCCAGTCACTAGGATATGCACTTTTCCTTGTCAAAGTCAGTAACACACTTAGCTATCTGTGTTGAAAGTTTTATGACAGTGAAACCAGAACAGTATCTTTTACTCATCTTTTACTACCGAGACTCAGCACTTACTGCCAACAAGCTGGCACACCATTCAGAAGTGCCTTGTTGACCTGCTACTGTGTCTGATCCTTTTGTCTGGGAAATCAGAGAAGCAAGCAGTTCTGCAAGATATAACTCTTTCTACTTGCTTATTTCTACAAAAACCTCTAGGCAAAGGGACAAGCAACAAGGTGTAAGACAAGCACACCTTAAACTTCTGCTTCCATATTTGAGCGAAAGAGTGGAAACACAACACAGGGAGGGCATTCATTTGATCCTATTGTATCCAAGCAGGTCCTTTGAGCTGCAGAATTTATATCTCTATTTCAGTACTGTTTCAGCTTACCTAAAATAATCAACATGGCAAAGATAGAAACATGGTTAACTGCTCCACAATAATATTGTTTCAGAATTGACAGCTGTTTCTACAATGCACACTTGAGAGGAGTTCAGATTTGTTTGGGTCCACCCTAGGACTGCCAATACAGTCAGCCCTCCACATTTGCCGGTTTCACTTTTGCGGATTTGATTATTCATGGATTATTTGCTGTCACCTCTGCTGCCTTCCTATGCCATTTTTAATAGGGACAGCAAGCCTCGTGAGACTGAGAAACTGAGAACGAGGCATGTAAGTCCCTATTAAAAATGGTGTGGGGCAGCAGTGGAAGTGGCATTAAGCCCCATCAGCCACCCACTTCTGCCTTGTGAAGGAACCCTGTTGCCTCAGAGGAATCCATGGTGGGTTGAATATGGTGATCATACTTTTTTGTGTGTGATAAATATGGTTTGAGAGGGCCTAGAGTTATTCACAATTTTTCCACTTTCATGGGGGTCCTGTACCCCTAACCTTAGGGAATGTGGAGGGATGACTGTATAAGGTTCTTTTGTATCTATGGTATTTGTATAAACAGAAGGCTGGAAATGAAGAACATTTCAACTAGTTGTTTCTGAAGAGCTGTTTAACAATAGATAAGAATGTAAGGGACTAGCTCATTTTTGTTGTGAAGAGGAACATAAAGCTGACACAGATACCACATCCATGATAGTTGTATCATGTTATCCACTAAGCAGTTAGCCACTAAGTATCAGCAAAAAATTAAAAACAGAGAGACCAGCACACATACAGCCTATATCAAAAAGAAGAATTTTTGCACAGTGATTACGTGCCCTTACTGAAAAGGCAACATGAGCTCAACTCAGAAAAGCATATTACAATAAGGTTGGGAAACTTGTATGTCCATTCAGATCTTAATGAATATTTCAGTAATAATTCCATGGAGAAAAGACTCCAGCCAGACATTACGAAGAACTCATATCCTCCAACTGTCCTGATTTGGTCAGGGAGGACTGATAAATCTCCTGTAGTCCTACTTGTCACCAATATCCCAGTTTCGTTCTCGTCCTCCCACTTTCCCATTTTGTCCTTGATTTTCTTACACTGGTGCAAATTGAGTTCAAAATGCTAAAGTAGTTTGCATTCAATTAACTCAGCAGGGGAGACGAGGGGTCAAAATCTTGCCCTTCCCAGTAGGATCAGGCGAAAACAAAGTGAGGCAGCCTCTCCTAGTTTGTGTGTCCTTCTTCATTAATAACTTCTGCCGTCTTCAGCATGCTGTGATGTTACTTGGCCAGATGTGTCCCAATTTTCTTCTGTGAAATGTTGAGGATATGAGAACCTCCTGACAGTAAGAACTGTCTGACAGTGATGGACTCTCCTTCATTGGAGGCCTTGAAGCAGAGCTTGCATGGCCATATTTCATGAGTGCTTTAGTTGTGTAATGCTGTACAGAAAGGGACTAAATGACCCTTGGTATCCCTTCTGTATCTATGATTCTACTCCGTTCATTGTTTACAGCTGGCTGGATTTCAGTACCATCTTGATGGCTGGGGGTCCCCCAGCTCTGTTCTACAACCTAGGGGGCAGCAACCAGGAAGGCTCTCTTGTGCATTCCTCACTAAGCAAGCGGGGCTATTCCAACAGATCTCAACATCAGGGCCGAATAAACTGGAGCCAAGCTGTTCAAGGTGTTAGGAACTCATGATCACCATTTCTGAGTTTTGCCGGCATTAAGCTGAAAGCCATCATAGGTGTATCCAGGAACAATCTGCTCCAGAAAACTAGCTCTGGGAACTAGCTAGAATAGGAAGCCAGCATTTTTTTGTTCATGGTTATGACTGCATGAATTCTTCTATTTAGTTTTTTTTTGGGGGGGGGGAATCCCTGAGATTAGAAGATATATGTGAGTACATACTGTTAAGTCTGATTACTTAACATCCAGAGCCATGTTGAAATCCACTGTCTTTTCTTTCTGGGGGTGGGGTGGAACAGGTATGAGGCAGTAAAAGATGAGAAATTTGTCAGGCCTGCCCGTCCTCCTCACTTCCCTCCTCAAAGGGAAAAAGCTTAATTTGAGCTGAAACAGAGCAGGCTCCTGCACTGTACTTCCATCAGCTTCAAAGCGAGACACTGAAAGCTTCAGAGGAGAGAGAGGTTTGACAGCTCACAGGGCTTTCCCCTTCTCGCCCCCCATTATGCATCTCAGCTTCACAAAGGATTCCCTCTGCAGGAGAGTTGAGTGCTAAAGCAGGTTACAGTTTAGAGTGCAAAATCAAGAGGGGGTTAGCAGAGAGCGAGCGTGGGGGGAATTGAGCAGACAGCTGATTAACAGACTTGCATTTATGACAGTTTAATAATAGAGCTGTCACAATAAGAGAGATTTACTAATTGCAGAGTCTTTTCCTTTCAGGTTCCCATCACATTACCATTTAAATCCCTAGGCAACTCTTTCTAAACACCTCCTTAAAAAAAATGAAGCAAGAGAGGGAGAGAAAGTACCTAGGATTCTTATTCATCTAAATATGCTTTTTAGTACAGAATGCATACAAGCACAAATGTACAGTGAAATAAGACTTTTGTTGTTTGTGTAAATAGGGAGTGGGAACAACCAGGATTCAAATGGAGGAGGGAACATCAGCTGACTGTGCTTTGTGTTAAGTCCTGGTCTTTTAATTTGGGCTGAATTCCAGGGACACAGCATTCGAGGCAATGGCACTAGGCTGATTCCAATGAAAGTGTAAGAAAACTTGGATTCTGACTTACATTCCACAGACAGATTTGTCTGGCTCTTCCAGTACTACTTCACAAGACTGTTGTGAATATCAAAATGGAGAGAAAAATCAAATACACCGGCTTTCGCCTCCGAGGAAAGGTTAGATTTAAATTTAACAATCATCATTATCACCAGCTCTTCTTCCTCCTCAAGATGACATTAGCCCTCAACAGAGCCAGCCAGTCACATGTTTGCTCACCTTCCTTGCTCTATAAGTACCAGTACTTTCTGCGAGTATGCCCTAGAAAACTAGATATAATGTAATGCTATTGAGAAAAGGCAGTGGTGTATTCCATGTGGTTCCTACTATGCCACATAAAAACAGAGGCTGTCTTTCTCTCTCTCTGGTTTCCCATAGTCAAGGGGGCACACACCCTCTTTGGCTTTTGCATTTTCACCAAGTATTTTCTGGAAACTTGCATCAGGACCAAAGCAGCAAGTCTATACATGTAGTCATAAAAGACAAGAAATGTTTATAGATATATATAATGGAAGTGTTTGTGACTTTGCGTTGAATAATTTACAACCAGTTCCATGACTGTGCAGAATTGCCACTCAGCCTCTGAAGAAACAGTATTAACCATAAAGCCCAAGACTGTGGCATGCCCAAGACAAAGTTAAAAAAAAAAATCTCTATGATGTCTTTAGGACAGCTTTCATCAATGATACACAGCAGTGTAGAGGGCACACCCAAAAAGACTGTAGGCTATTCTGCCTAGATTTCCTATCACCTTTTTATTACCTAGATGCACAAACTGCAATCAGAATACCCCTTCCCTGTAGAAATGCTCTGTAAAATGCACACATGAGCCAAGACCCTCTAGGGCAGAGGTGGGGAAATTGTGGCCCATGGGTTTCTCCACACCCACAGCTCCACCTTGTGAATAAATATGTGTGATTTTCACCCCAGTGCTCAACATGACTGCAACATGGAGTAGTTTTCCTTTCCATCTCTAGAAGGAGGAGGAGGAAGAGGAGAAGAAAGGCTGAAAATGAAACTACAAGTAACACAGAATCATGGAATCACAGAATCTATGATTCTATCACATCACTTCTGATCTGGAACAGCAATAAGGCCCACTGGGGATGAGGGGAAGAGTTAAAGGTCTTGAAAATAGTGGAGTTGCCCACCCTGGCTAGAGGGGTTCTGTTCTAGCACAATGTCTGGTTGCGCTACCAGGCTTCCTTTCAATGGGTTTGTAAAAGGAGATCTCCTTATGCAAATCGTTTCCCATAGTTCCTTCATGGAGCAGCAGTCTCCAGCACTCCCACTTTGATACTCAGACACAGCTCTGCTGAACCCTGTCTCCATTCTCATAGAATTACAGTGGCAGAACAGCCCACTCTGCTAGCTTTCAACAGGATTCCAGCTATGGATGCCATTTTGGGCTCCCTTTCCACAACTTCTGCATCTTCAACCTTCTTATCTTAGTGTCTCATACAAAATGCACATGCCATCTACATTTCTCCATACCTCAAATAACACTGCAGCTAGGTGTTGTATACGTATCTAGTTCATGCTGATGTTCTATTAAACTTGTTCACAAATAACTTTCAGTTCCCTCGTCTCTGCAGTTTGACTGTGTCATCTACTACACACAATCAGACATTATGCTAAGTGAAGGACTGGCAATTTTGTGGGCAAAAAAGTGCCAAATAGGGCCCTCTGAAAGGAACCTTCTCCAACCTAGAACTCCACAGAATGTACTGGGTCACAGCTTCCCTTAGGCCCAGTGAAGAATGGTCACAGACGTAGAAATGTAACTGAAAACATGTGGCAACATCCAGTTAAGGGGAGGTTTAGGACATAAATAGAAAAACAGAGTAAAAAAAATGGTACCAACTGAAGAAAATCAACCAAACCAAGAATCACATTAATGACAGTGTCAGAATATCAGAGAGCAAATAAATTGGCTAAAAAGTTAAAATGGGACAAAATTTTAGCACAGATGGTATTTAGCAAACAAATAATAGTCTTGTGGAACATTAAAGATTAACACATTTTATTTGGTATGGGCCTTTCTGGAGTCCAGTCCACATCATCAGATGCTTCTTAAGAAATCCAAAGTAATAAGTAAAATTGTGGTGGTGGTGGTGGTGCACCTTCAAGTTGTTTCTGACTTATGGTGACCCTAAGGCAACCCTATCATGGGTTTTTTTTGGCAAGATTCACAAGTGGTTGCCATTGGTTTCCTTTGAGGCTGAGAGAATGTTACTTGCACAAGGTCACCCAGTAGCTAGATGGGGATTCCAACCCTAGACTCCAGAGTCATAATCCAACACTCAAGCCACTATATAATGCTGCTTCCACAAAGTAAAATTGGAAGGGGAAAATAAGTCCACAACATCAAATTGTGATGTGAATCAAACACTACAGTTTCTGAACCAGCCGATGACCCCAAAACTACCAGTGCCAAAATCTAACCTGACAGTGCCTAATCTTTCTCAGTCACAAAGACATGCATTTCCAGACATTTTCGCTCACTGGCACCTAGAAAAGATCCCGTGTTTTCCTCCTACTTTACATAAATTAGGTTGTAGCAAAACCAAAACAACCTTCGCTCCCCCTCTCAGCTCTGAAAGGAAGCTTCACACCAAAAGTGATGTAGCCCAAATTTCAAGATTAACACTGTCTAAATGCTGTCTGCTTAAATGACGAATGGGATTAAGATAAATTTTTTTAAGAGGGAGAGGGAGAAATATTGAACATTTTAATTAGCTCCTACCCAGTAATATACTTCTCAAATTTTCAGTTCAATAGCAAAAAATAAAGTTCTTTAGCCAAACACTTTCTTATGAAAGTAGATTAACAGTCTAGCTTCTAACAGGTTCAGTTCCCAGGATGCTATTAAACCCTGCTTTCCTCCTCTCCCAGCTCCTACGTTCTAAACAGATTAGCATCCAGTTGATCAAAAACTGAATAATTATAGCAAAGCAAGAAGGTTAATGGCAAGATACATCCACTGTCACCTCATTATAGGAAGAAATCTGAAATGTTCATCTGTTTATTATGGCTGATTAGCACCGAACACCAGAGACCACTTTGACAAACTGACAGCTAGATTAGTTATAGCAGGAGTTATCTACTCACTCTGAGCAACCAAGCCAAGGCCTTCACAACAGAAGTAAAGTAAGTGTAGCATCAATTGCATTACAAGCCAGCCTAAAAGGGAAGTTGGGGGAGAGACTTCTGTATTTTTGTGAAGGAAATTGCATACCATACTTCCTTCTTTCAATCCATCTGGACCAAATGTTTTCAGAGATTCTCCTGCTGAGTCAAAGGAAAAGAATTCACTACTCTCACCCACTACTATTAACAGTGATCAGCTTTAATGACAAATTGACTCAAGGGAAGGGTGATGAAAAGTCAATCCATAAGGGCCAGCAGTACACATCAAGCTCCAAGGGACTATATAAACAAGAAATCTAATCTGTCTTAGATTATGCTCAACCATTCAAGACCACCATCTGTCAACATGAACACATGCTGGGGTATACACAAATATGAACAACAATTAAGAGCAAGTTTAGTTCTCCCACTGAAACTGGCTGTACTTCCCTAGTGATGCTGACTATGTGTAATTTTTAAAATCATTCACAGGATGTACATTACTTCCTCCAGATACTTATCGCCACTGTAGAATAAATAGCAGAGTTCATATCAATCATTAGGCAGAGAGGGTTCAGCCAATAGTTTTGGGAAAGGAAGAAATGTTGGAGGACTGAGCTATGTGAGCCACATTGCCTAACCTGCACCCTGTAGGCCAACTGGTCACAGCCTTGGGCTTCTTGATTTTGTTGGATTTCAACTCCCAGAAGCCCCAGCCAGCACGATCAGTGGTATTCTGTTGTATCATGGGTGCTATAGTTCAATATCTCAGATATCTACAACTTGGGGACTGCTGTAAGCTAGCCTACTGTCTTCAGGTGCAGCAGAGAAAATATGACTTTGTTGCCGGTGTTGAACTAAGGTTCAATCAGATTCTGTACATGGAATGGGGAGCATTTTGTTCTTTTCTCAGACAGCAAAAAGTCTTGTGCTGATTCTGCATTTGTCTAACTCTTCTCCTCCACAACATAGGCCCTTTCCACATGGGCATATTGCCCACGCTAGGGCGACCTCTCCAGGAGGTCTTCTTCACCGTGGGGTGCGCTAGTGCAGTTGGAAAAGGTGAGGCTCTACACCTCAAACCGCTCCAGCACAGCCGCGGGGGTGGCACTGCGAGTTTTATAAAAAACCACCTTCCCAAGTGGTTTTTATGAAACTCGCTCGCGCTGCTCTGTGGCAGCCCCCAGTGAAGAACTGCAGAGACACGGTAGCATGTCCCTGCAGATCTGCTGGGGGGCGGGCTTCCGGCTGGCGCGCTGCCCTGATTGACAGAGTGCTGCCGGAAGCCGCCGGCTGCCATTTTGGGCGCCGCAGAACGCCGCCCAAATTCGGCGGCGTATAGAGCAGCGAACCCGCGCTCCCCACAGGAACGGAGCAACCCACTACCAGGTAAGCTCCGCTCCTGTGTGCGCCGCCCCGTTTCGCCCCCCCCCGTGAGGAAAGGGCCATAGTCTAATGCTATAGTACAGCAGACTGAAAACATCCAGACCATTGACCATCCATCAGACCATTTCAGTGCTCTTGAGTCCAACCTGCAACCCTTCCTATCATACCTCCCAGTACACACTCACACACCATACATACTCCCTCCATCCTTTATTCCAGGCTTGTGTCTGGTTTTTCACTGAACTACAAACTGCTGAAATGCAGTCTGTGGTTCTTCTTGACCTGCCTGTCCTTTCTAGGCAACTGGCGCTAGAGAGGATGTTGGCATCCCTGATGTCTCATTCTTGCTCTCTAAGGGTTGCTACCTACATCTGGGGTGCCCTTCTAGAAGCATAAAGATCCCTCTAGAACCCCAAGGTCAAAAGCAGTGGAAGTTTTCTGGCTTCATGCATTTTACTCTTTCCTTTTGTTTCTTGCTTTTTGAACACACCTTTTCTAAAACCTTAATATTTTTCCTGCAAATATATTTTCAGCTAGGTTTTTGTTATTTTCTCTCTATTAAGCCTGAGTGAGGCAAAGCAGTTCTTTCGCTTTTCTCTACAGAAATGGTGGTGTTCTCCCCCACCCCCATTCTTTTGTCTACATTTGCTGGTGACTGCCCTCTACACCTTTCTGGTGATTCTGTTCTCTTCAGCCTGTCTTCCCATATCTCTGATCACACTCTCATGTGACTGTAGCGGATGAGTTTTCTTCATGCTATTTGCATTTTTTGTATCCCTTGGGGCCTTGTTCCCAGTTTTTTGCTTTGGTCTACTAGCACAGGCCATCACCCACATGCTGACATTCAATTATGGTTTTTTTGTTTCCTATTCTTTATCTTACTCTCTCATTTTTTCCTAGTGTTTCAGCTTATCCATTTTTTCTTGGTTATCTACTTATTCTGAAGTTTAATTTCACTAAAACTGAGTTTTAGGAGTTTTTTTCTCCTTGTTCTCACTTTCTTTCCCCATTCCATTCTCTGTTGCTGGCATTAATTTCCTCTTTTTTATTCTCTGTCAAATTTGGGTGGACTTTTAGTCTCTTCTTCTATCTCATATTTCCACCACTGATAAGATCCATCACTTTCAGCTTCTTAATTTAATATGCGCTTTCCTTTCTGTTGACACTACTCATTCTTCAGTTCTCTTTCTTTTCATCTGGCTTCGATTATAATGCAATTCTTTGCTGGCTAGTTTGTCCTTATCTTATGTCTCTTATTTCTGCCTTTCATTCTTCTTCTCATCTTACTATTACAGGCTAATGTAGTGACCCTATTGCTTCTTTGCTTCCTTTTGCATTCATTCCTTTCAGAGTTTTACTATTGCCTTTAAATGTTGGGTCTCTCATCTCCTATGCTCTCTTTTGAAATATTGTTCATATCTCACTTAGCTATTTTACTCTCCAGGTTTGTTAAACACTGATTTATACACCTGTAATAAGTTTGTTGTTTTCTTCCTTTTGAATGTTCTGCTTTTTGAGGATCAACCATTCAATCCCTTCCAGCCTTTAAGAAACACCCTAAAATCCACTTGGTTCAGTCAGTGTATATGTGATCTTATTATTAGTCTTTTTATTAGGCATCATTTTTATTAGACTGTAGACTTACATGCAGGACTATATTAAACATTATTTTTGCACATTTTTTTAGGTCCTCAAATGTCAGAAGGTAACAATTCTGATCCAATTCAGTATTTCTATATATGCAAGCCAGTGTCTTGTATACATGCTGTTGCCAATCATAGTGGATTTTTCTGAATGTTATGGAGCTTAGTGAGCCATTCTGTGGAACAAACTGTTCTGGAGATCAAGCAATGCACAAGGCCAATAGGAACCTAAGTGATACAAGTGATGCATATTCCTATTGAAAGACAGAGTTACTGCCTAACTGTAATTCTTTTGCTTCATCTGTACTGAGATGGTTTTATTGCACAGAATGGAAGGTAGTTTGAAAGAGAAATAGCTCTCTCTCCTGGTATCACTCACCCCAGTTTCACTTCTCAGTGAGTTCCCCCAACACCATGCCCCCAAAAGTCTGCAAGAACCACCTGACCAAAAGCAACAGTGGGAAACAGAAGTTTGTACACCAAAAGGAACAGAATCTCTTGAGAACTGCTTTTGACTCATTCAGACAATCACCTGTTTTGGAAAACAGTCCCCTGCGAATTCATACCAGTTCCACATTCAAATACCTACAGGGAAAGGTATATGAAAAACAGAATTTGGAAATGCTATTTTTTAAAATCAGAAGGCCCAATTTAGTATAACTGATAAAATGTTCTGCTGAGTTCAGACAGGTTGCTCTTTCCTGACAGGAACACCACAGTTTTCTTTGCTGCAACCTCTCCCTCCCTCTCTCTCTCTCTCTCTCTGACACAAACACACACACACACATCAGAGGCTTATCTAGGGTGGGGCAAGTGGGGCATGTGCCCTGGGTGCCAATGCTAGAGGGAGTGAAAAAAACCTGTGCCAGAAGATTTAGAGGAGAAGAGGGAGAAGACAGCCCTTGATGCAGGGGCACAAATTCCACTCTTCCCCTAGGCATTATTTATGTTAGATATACCTCTGACACATACACACCCAAGGTTATTTGGGCCAGCACAGATCTAACTAACAGCAAACACTGCACCCCAAGAGGAGAACTTCAGCTGCCCTGAACCATCTCAGCTGGTCTAGACTGAAAATGACAACAACAGGAGACCCAACTGTTGAAAGAAAGAAAGAAAGAAAGAAAGAAAGAAAAGATACGACATGACACAACACGGCACAAAACTGGGATAGTATGATCTCTGTATGACTTGACAGCACTTAGCCAAACAAGGTCAAAGAAACTAGTTCTTCTTCCATTTACATAATTGGATCAAAAAGGTTCGATTCAGTCTCCCACTTGGGGGAGAAAATGGGATGGGCAGGATTCCCTGAAGAGCCGACACCTGTTCTACTGATAATTCTCCTATACTCTGATACATGAATTGCACCAAATGGAGGACGCTGCAACACTCAATCCCTCTGTGGTTTTTGCAATTCACAAACGCATCCAGAGGCACTTTGCATAGCTATAAACTAAGGTTCATGAAAATAACAAGCCTTTAAATTCATACTACTGCTGAGGCAAACTGGTACCTCAGCTCATGCAAAACATATATTCGCTCTTACATTTTTTTTTAAAGAAAAACACATAATGCAAAGGAACAAAAAAAAACCCCAAAGGAGTGAGAACTAAGCTACCAATGTTGTGGAGAAAGAAACTAAACTGACAGACAAGTTGAAACTGAAACCTGTTTAGGACATAAAGAAATTATATTTCCACTACACATATGTAGATCCCATCTGATCTTAGAACAGTGGTTCTCAACCTGTGGGTCCCCAGATGTTTGTGGACTTCAGCTCCCAGAAGCCCCAGCCACTATGGTCAATGATCAGGGCTTCTGGGAGCTGAAGTCTAGAAACATCTGGGGACCCACAGGTTGAGAACCACTGTCTTAGAAGCTAAGCAGGGCCAGCTCTGGTTAGTTCTTAGATAGATACTAACAAATACCAGGTGTGGTAGGAAGGGAACTGGCAAAACCACTGCTGACTATTCCTTGCCTAAGAAAACCCTATGAAATACGTAGGGTCACCATAAGTTGACAGGTGACCTAATACCATGCATATACATGCATACGCCTGTGAAATGCCATAAAAATATTTTTAGAACACATAGTTATAATTAGCCATCATCAATGAAAAGACACAGACATTACTGTTTGGCTGATCATATCACTGGTATAACTCAAATGCTAAATACTGGATTTTAAGTATGAAACCACGATAAGGCCTGCTATTCTGCGTTTCCATTGTACAATCTCCTGTCCAGAAATGTGTGCCCACAAATAGCACCAGAAAAATCAGTTTGTCACTTTAAAAAAAGTTTTATCCAATGGGTGGCACCAGCATCCAAGTTCACATAGGCCCTTTCCGCACGGGATAAGTAGTACGGCGTGGTGTGACCTCTGACGGAGGTTGTCCACACCGTGGGAGTGGACTGGGTTGGACTACTTGTTGCAGTTCCGCACCTCAGTCTGCTCTGGAGCGACCCGAAGTGATCGCACAGCATGTTTTTTAAAAACCTGTTTTTACAGGTTTTTTAAAAGCACGGAGTGCGCCACACTGTGCCACGCTGTTCCCGCACTCCGATGCAGATTTGCAAGCGTGCACCAGTGCATGCCTGCAGATCTGCTGGGGGTGGGCTTCCGGCTGGTGAGCTTCTCTGGTTGGTGGAGAGCCTCTGCCAGCCGGAAGCCGCCATTTTGGATGCCGGAGGACTGCGGAACAGCGAGCTCACGCTGCTCCACATGGGGACAGACTTACCCGGCTGCCGGTAAGCTCCGTTTCAACGTGTTTTCCCCCATTTCCCCCTCCACATGTGGAAAGGGCCAATGTATGGAGGGAGTTACTTTTTTTGGTCAACAGATATTCAGCAGTTGCTTTAGTTTACTTCATAAAACAACTCTAGTTAAATGCTAACAGATCCCCACAAATTAAAGAACACAAAGAAGCTATGGCAACTCTGCCCTCTTGTGACTAGTAGCATTAAAAACAAAGAATAGAAAGGAGGAAAAGACTGTGAGCAAGGTAAAAGGGAAAGACATCCGTGTAACTTCCAAGTGAAGAATCATTAGCTGCTTTAGGACTCTGCCTGTAAGCATTTTTTGGCCCTGTATATATCTTTAGACTTCATGAAAACAATCTACTTTATCTTTATGATTTGATACATATGCAATAAGTATCAACTGACAGAGATCCACTGGCGCTCACAATATGACCGAAATCACAAGGTCTTCAGGTTCCAGCGCTAAATCCATTTTCCATGGTTTAATAGAAAGGCTTAACAGATTGACAAGGACCTCAGAAACATTCTCTCCAGAGGCCTCCAAAAGATGAAAGGCGGTGGAAGGAAGGAAGGAAGGAGGGAAGGAAGGAAGGAAGGAAGGAAGGAAGGAAGGAAGGAAGGAAGGAAGGAAGGAAGGAAGGGGACTTGGCCATATATGGGTTTCTACATTCCCTTCTGAGGGATATGCTACTTCTCATGGAAGAATTCACCTCCCACCTTAGAGGACAATGTATCTTGCACACCATTTTTTTTAAAAAAAGTCTGTTTCTATAGTTATGCATCAAGGAAAGAATGGGATTGTACTGTAGCAATAAGATCTTTAAACAACTTTTTCCATATCTACAACTTTTTTTTCCTTCCTCTCTTTACAGGATAATAAATGAGAATAGCTTTCACACCTCATTTGTTCCCATCCCTAATGGGCAGGAGAGGGAATTCATTAAAAAAAAACTCTAGTCTATGAGTAAAATTAAAATGCCAAATATTTTCCTTCCATTGCAGTACTACAAGAGCCACTAGGCTGCAGTATATACCTTCCTCCTGGAAGAAAATTGGCCTATGGAGTACTTATTAAAATGGCTAATGCTATTATACTGGGGATTAGATTTATTCTAGCTTTTAAACCCACACACAGACATGCAGCAGAATTATTTAGCTTTGCCAAGGAAAGATGAACTCCTGGAAAGAGAGGGAGAGAGAGCAGGAACCAGAGAGCCTTTGAGTATGCATTATGCACATGAAATGAGGTGCAAAAGGGTTTGACCCATAGGAACTCTAGCTCAAATAGGTCACTGGGCAAAATGTTAAGATCAGGGAGGAACTGTGAAGAAAAACCAAGTGAAAGGAATAATGAGGCATTAAGAAAATTCACCACCTACATGTTGTTTAAGAAGCTAGGTGGAAAAGCAGCAAAGAGGCAGGCACCCACATTTAATTTACTTACCTTCGGAAGATAAGGGGGCAAATGTAGGGATGGACAAACTGTGGTTCCCAAGTTGCTTTAATTGGGTTTATTAGTCACTGCTTATATGTTTGTCATTCCAATAGCAAGGTAGTTTGATGGGAACGTCAGACTGTGGCATGAAGCATCCTGATGTGTACCATGCCCAGTATCTCATACAGACTCATCAACAATAGGAGCATTCCCAAATTTTAAGGTCCAAATTTCTAAACTCAGATCCAAAAGTGGGTGGGTTTTATGACTGGTCAAGGTGAAAACCATTCACCTGAATCCCCATTAGTCTCAACAACAACAACAACAACAACAACTATTTATATCCCGCCTCTCCCAACGGATCGAGGCGGTACTACAACAGTATATAAATACATTAAAAGCAATTAAAACATAACCCATCCTCCCCACCCACCAACCCATCTAAACCCCCTAAAACACATTAACTATTAAAACAAGAAGACAGTTGGTGGGAGGCAGTGGAGCACTAGTCTAGGAAGGCCTGTCGGAAGAGAACAGTCTTGACCACTTTTTTAAAGCAGTCAGGACTGGTAATATGCCAGGTCTCTTCCGGCAGGCCATTCCATAACTCGGAGGCGATAGAAGAGAAGGTCCTCTGGGTAACCGCAGCCAACCTAGTAAACTCAGTCTCAACTAGAGTACACTCATGGAATTTACAAAAGTGTAATTTATCAAATTGAGTGGACTTTCTCTAGTTGGGACCAACGAATGGATTTAGGTCATTATGCTTGATACAAATAGTTCTTGGCAAACAATTCTCATATTTGCTGAACTCTAGCAGAGGGCGAGATTTTTCCTATCATGTGAACAGAAGACAGATGATTTATGACTTTTACATGTTTCCCTATAACAAAGAAATTTGCCAGTTCCAGTAAAGCATCATCATCACTATCAACAACATCTTATCTGTATCCTAACTTTCTCACAATCTGAGACTCAAACTGCTTACAAAAATCTGAAAATTACAATAAAAGCACATATAGTTTAAAATGTACAAAAACAGATTAAAACAATATTAAACTAACAGCAGAATTAAAACCAATTTTACTTTAAAATAAAGATTAACAGATTAAAACAGGGCTAGTGAACACAGGGGCCTCCACACATTGTCAGACTACAACTTCCATCATCTGTCATAGTTAGGACTAGCTGCAGTCCAAGAATACTGGGAAGGCTACTGGTTTCCCATTCTTACAGTAAGGGATTGTCTACTGGCAGTCATGGTTGTGGCAGATATAATGAAACTCTGTTTAATGTTGAACAGTCTGATAAGTTTGGCCACAGAACCAAACTCTAGGCAGGAGCCTCAGCAGTCACATAGGGCAGGGAGGCAAGGGAAACAGCGCCCTGGGCAGCATTTTTGGGGGGCGCTGCTGTTCCTTGCCTGCTCTTGCCCCCATGCCTCTGCCCTCACCCCTACCCCACTCATGCCAAGCTATGCTACTGAGTCTCAGAAAGAAAGGTTATGATGATCCTGCTTTGATTGTGGTTAGCTTCTAGGGGGAGCTCTCTGCCTTTGTTTTTTTCCATGTGGAAATAACCTTTTACAGCCTTGTTTTTATTGTAAAATCAGGCACCAACCATCTGAAGCCCTGCTCTAAGGAGAAGGTTAAAAAGCTATAGATGGCTAAGTAGGAGCCCAGAACAAATGTAATAGATAGGTAAAGCTACATTGATTCTATGCCATTGTTCAGTGTAGAAGAAAAATGCTAGTTGCTAGCAGCTGGATTTATGGCACAGTTTAGAAAAGTTCCTTTTTTTATTTCCATAGTCAGTGTGGCCAAAAATGTAGCTTACCTAAGAACTGGCTAGTAGGCTTACCTATGGAGCACACAGGAAGGAGCTGAAAGTTGCTGTGGAGGGAAAATTGTACAAGTTTGGATGAATAGATATTATAGACACAGCTTGTGGTTGTATTCTCCAAAGTCTGCCTTTTCAAGCTGAACACTGCAAGTATTAAATTAGGAAGTGAAATATGCAGGCTCTTGTCCCACTTATGCTCTATTAATTTAGCCCATTTCTAAAGTAGATCATTTTATCTGCTGGATTATCCAAGATAGGAAGCAGCTGCAAGCATATCAAGTAAGTCAAGACCTACACTGTATAGTATGCTTGTCTGCCTAATTTGCAACCCTCCCACCACACACTCTCTCTCTCACACACACACACACACACACACACACAGAGAGAGAGAGATAGAGAGAGAGAGAATGAGAGAGAGAGAGAGAGATTCATGCATACTGAAGACTTCCAGCTAAGAGAAGCTTGCTGTGAAACAGAAGCTAAAACATGAGAAATTCATGTTTCCACTCTAGTTAGCAGCTTGAATGTCAAAGACAAGATATAAATGTATACTGAAAAAGAATTATAGCTGGAGTGGGACTAGTGGGATCTTTTTTCCCACCATCCCCTTCAAGCACTGAATGGAATAGGAATGAGGTGGTGCAGTTTCTTAATTTGTGATATGACAGGTTCCATTTAAATAACTGGAGTTGTTTTAGCATAGGAAAATTTCAGGTCTGAAATATATGTTAGGCGTCCAAAGTCAGACATTCCCCCTCCCCCTGCAAGTATTTCCCTTATGTTGAAGTATAAAAAGAAAGAAGGGAAGGGAGAAAAAGGAAATCTAGCAGCATCATTAAAACTAACTGATTTTTATTTTAGCAAGAGCTAAAAACGATATCTTTTTTATGCTGCAACAGACTAATATGGCTACTTTTTTGAAAATATATGCTTAAAAGATCTTGAAAATGCACCTCTCTTTAACCGCTCTGCCTGGGATCTTGATAGGCTGTTTAAGTAGCGGTTTGGCTGGTTAACTTCAAGTATAGTTAGTCTACTCTAAGCCTTTCAAAACTTCCAGAACAGATGGGCCAGTGTGATTCTGTTTCTTTCAAAACTAAGTGCTTTTCACTCTTGGTGCAGATCACTTAAGTTATCTTTGTAAGATTCCTCTTACAAGCACCACGAAAGGCAGCCCAGTAGGGTACTAAAGGGAGAAGCACTACCCTGAGCTTGAAAATTCTCATTTCAGATACGCAAGACACTGAAACTGTTGTGGCCAAGAAAAGTGGAGACGACCAGGTTTCAGGGAAAAATCAAAAAGCCATTTTTATTGTTAACAATACCTTGCGCAAGGGCAACAGTTATCCCAGAACTGTTGTGTCAATTAATTGAGGTAGCATCACTATATACCTTTTGCCTTCTATGTCAGCAATCAATCATTTACTTAGCCCGCCCATCACTGGAGAAAAAGATCTTTAGTTAATTTTTCCATTACATCATTGACTGGCATACACGTGTACAGAAGAGAACAAAGAGTTAGTTTAGAAGATGATACAAAATAATGGTAGGGAGTATAGTGCCTCCCTGTGAATTCCCAGACCTTTTGTTGCAAGGCCATTCTCGAAAATTTGAGATAAGACAGACATCTGCAATTTACTCAGAGGCACAATTCAATTCGCTTATTTTTCCTATTCAAGTGGCATTGGATTTAACCCCTTCAAAACTATTGTACGCTCACTTTGTACTAACCTTTAGATATTTTGGGCAACAATTTGATTTGCCTTACCTTTAGATATTTCGGACAACAACTTATATAAGCCCTGACCACAGGCCATGCTGATTGGGGATGATCATCAACTCCTTTCCTTCTTTTCCAGGGCTTGACTCTGTCAGCAGAGAACCCCTAAGCAGTGTAGGGGAACTGCACAGCTGCAACACACTTCCTGGCTTGTAGTGAAAGCTGCAAGTACTCCAGCTATGCAGTGTTCACCACACCGCAGTTATGCCCTGGTCTCTGATAATGCTTTAGAACATGTGTGCAGCACCATATGGCTTTTTCTCTTGCCAGGGAGAAAAAAAAAATCTGTACAGAAGCCCAGCTGAATATAACCAGAAGGCATTGGTGCTGTCATTCATCTTTTTTTTTTAAAAAAAAAGTCATTTATTTCATCAGAAAAGTTAAAGCATATGCTCAGCACATTCTATCTTGTTGAAAACAATGAAATCTGAAAACGCTTAACTTTGGCTGGGAATGTTTTCCTTCTGTTCTTGATGTGCTTTTGCATCAGTACATGAGATAAGATTAAAATAAAATTTTGAAAAAATAAGCTCCAGCAATTCCTTCTCATAGTATGTTTTGTCTGCTTTTACACATTTTCACAATCTTGTATATCAAGTACTATCAGCATCCTTAATTCTTAGGAAACGCTTCAGCTCCAAGTATTCATAATTAATTTGCCTAACCGCACCTGTGAATTTATTATGGTGAAGATTGTCATGTTTTAAGTTACTATATAAGAACTGCCAAAGTAATTGTCTTTATTCAGTTTGTACATCTGATACTAACACTCCACAGGTTTTAAAACACTGGTGGAAAGAGTAGATCAGAATCAATGGATAGAACTCCAAGTGACTGGAAGTAGACTGGCAAGTGTTTCTGACTCCCAGTTCTTTTAAAATGATAAGGGCAAGACTTCCTAAACCTAAAGTATAGCTCAGTATAGTTCTAGTTCTCAAAACAAATTCATGAGCTGAGAATTCCTGGAGGATAGTGTAAGCCTGCAGTACGCTCTGGTTGATGGATCTCAAGAATTCTAGGGAGGGGGGAGAGAAGAAGGGGGACACTGCAAGTCTCAAGTTTGTCCCTCCTGCACCAAGACAGATACAATACTTCAGACTGGCTAGGTGACTGAAGTTTCAGTCGGTTATGTATTTATTTCTTTGAGCCTATCATGGAAGGAAAATTGGTTAATCACAGTATGCTTTCCAGATCTTTAGCTATATGCCATATACTTTCCTAAGCCCTTTCCACACGGGGGGGCGTGAAACGCGGGGAAACGGGGTGGCGCATGTGGGAATGGAGCTTACTTTAATCTGGGTGGCTCTGTCCCTGCGGGGAGCAGCGCGCATTTGCCGCTGTACATGCCGCTGGCGTCCGGCGGTGCCCAAAATGGCATCCGGCGGCGCCCAAAATGGCATCCGGCGGCGCCCAAAATGGCATCCGGCGGCTTCCGGTGGCGCTCTGCCAATCGGGGCAGTGCACCAGCCAGAAGCCCGCCCCCAGGCAGCTCTACAGGGACGTGCTTGCGCGCCCCTGCAGTTCTTCATGGGGCGCTGCGACGGGCTAGCGTGATCTTGTTTTAAAAAGACCACATGAAAGGTGGTCTTTATAAAACATGCGGCGCCACCCCTGCAGCCGCGCAAGGGCGCTTTGAGGTGTAGAACCTTACTTTTCCAGCTGCCCTAGCGCACCCCACGGTGTAGACGACCTCTTGGTGAGGTCGTCCCAATGCGGGCTATATCCCCGTGTGGAAATGGCCCTAGTCTTCTACAATCACCTCTGGACTGAGAAACCTGTAGTTGTAGAGCTCAAGCTCACAGCATCTCTCACCATTGACCAAGCTGGCCAAGGCTGATAGAAACTGCAGCCCAAGCATTAGAAGGGTCACAGGCTTTTTTGGGTGTGTGTGTGTGAAAAATTAACACTTTTCTATTTTTTTTTCCACTGAGAGCAACAACATGGTCATTTTTTGGATATGATCTCTATACATTTGTTCAATTACTGTCACTTAAATAACTGCCTGAGTCCTTTATAGATACATAAAAGAAAAATGCGTCCATAAATTAGCACCATTTTAGCCCCATCAAATTCAGTAAGAGTGGTCAAATATAGCTTTTTGTCTAATGGGTTTCGCAAAGGGAAAAAGAGATTAAGACGGTCCAAATCTCCATGGATTTTATCATAATGTTCCTTCTCTCCTCCTTGGCCCTCCTTCCATCCAAGCAGCACAGGGCTGTTCTTCAAAGAGCTGGAGCTTCCACTCTTCTCTAACAGCCTTCAAACAAACTAAGTCAATATGGACATTTTTCCCCCTCAGACAAAAAGGGCCAGGTTGAACCCGCTTTATCAGTTCTGATGGTTTATGGCAGAATCTCAGGAGATGAATCACGTTGCAAGAATTCATTTCTGGGGATGTGGAAAGACTGCTAACTCAAAGGTTCACTTGCTAACATTTTAAAGATGAAACTAAGGATATACCTGTAGGAGCCTTCTTCTCATTACTGTCAGATGGAGCCATTCACTTTGTAAAAGTCTGCGTGTCTGTTTTTAGGAACCACTGAAATGGTCTCTGCCCTACAATATTGGCAGTTGAAGCATTACCATTGCATAAAGTAACTATGCAGCATCTCAGTGTTCAAAGCCAACTATGCATCAGACACAAGACACACAGACCCTGGAGCGGGGGGCATGCAGGGGAGCTCAAGCACTCTCTCAAGAAGAAGGGCTGAGCCTAAATTGGACCACCAAGATTCCTACATAATTGAGCTTCCTCAAGCATTTTCAGACAGAGGTGTACTAATTGACCAAGCATTAAGAAATATTAAGATAGTGATTGTTGTGGAGTCTTCCCAGGAATAAAGTCTGTCTGCTTACCTACTTGGGAGTAAGTTCCACATATGGAAGCTGCTCCTAAGTATATGTTGTGCTTGTAAAAGTTTCACTGATAAAGAATGGGAAAGTAATATACCCTTCCCTTCCAAGTACCTGCAAGTAGTCAAACTTAATAACAACAGGCCTGCCAGTGTTGATCCCTCCAGCCTTAAAAACTGTTCTGGGTCCCTCCACAGAGCTTTAAAAACTAAAGACCAGTGAACAGAATGGTGAGGAGGAGAAGCCAAAAGGTTTCTGAGATACTGGAGATCAACATACTAGGAAATGTCGTCTGCACAGCTCTTTTCTGCATCAGGGACATACAGAACAAGCAGCTGGTGAGACCCTTTGAGGTCCTGCCACAACTGCTCCTCTTAAGGTGTCCCATGACTGGCAGAGGACTGCAGATGCCATTTCCCAATGTTCCATTCTATAGCACTTTGGAAACACTTCAGCTGAGGCACTGCTAGAATGAAAAGGTAGTTTTTTGGAGGGATGATATTGTTGGACGATGGAGCTGTATCAGACTTATATCTGATAATTTATACATATGGAAATACATGTATAAATGCCACTTGCAAATTAATTTCCCAAATTTACATAGAAATGCCACCAATTTTAGTGGGGAAAATTCTGACAAGTGAGATGCATGCCTCCTAAGTCTGCTATCCATGGGCAGTTTCAAGGTTCCTACTATTCTTTTTTTATGGTTCTCTGTCTTTCATTTGAGCTTTATAGTCTTTCTAAAAAGAAAGAGGTGTCTAAGTGTGACCCATAAGATCCCAACTCCTTTTTTTTTTTTTAATGCACTCAGGGAAAAATGTGCTTTAAAAAAATACTGATTTGTCACCAAAATTTGGAAACATAGATTGGGACCTGAATTCAGTGGCAAACCACTAAATGCACTCACACAGTGCAATTGACTAACCAAGCAATTAGCATTCTAAATGCAAATTCACAGTGCAGTTGATGAACTTAGCCAGACAGAAACCTTGTTTTTGAAAGCTTTCGCCCAGTCAATCATAACAGGAAGGCTTTAATTTGTTTTTGCTGCCGTCGCTGCTACTGTCTGTGCAAGTCTACTAGAGAAGTTGATTTAAAGCACAGTGTTTCCCAAGATGATTTAAAATTCAAAATTACACTATAATGAAATAAAATCACTGTATAATGAAGCTTCTACAGTTAATTAATCTTAATCCTAAATGAATTTTAATTAATACAATAATACTGAAGGCATTAAATATAAATTAATCTTTCAAAATAATTGAGTTTAGACAGATTTTGTTTCATAATGCTAACTTTTATAATGAATTTTGTATGCTTACATTAAAAACAAACATTTGTCCACATTTATGTATTTTTTACCTGATCTATATCTGTTTTGTCATTTTTGTCTACTAAAAAATTTCTAAGCTCCAGCCATTTGCCTTTTGGCTACACACCCTCTTCTTTGTTCAGCCTTCAAACAGCTGGCAACCAGAAAAAAAAAAAAAATCTTCTGCCCTACAGAAGTTGCCTGCTCTTATAAATGGCTTAAAAATCCAGAGAATTCCAGGAAGCCTGATTTCCCATTTCCATGGAATTCATAAGCTAACCCCTTGCAGTATGACAGAAACTCACCAAGTGTGACTGGCAGAAATACAGAATGAAGTACACTATGGCCACAAAACTCTGTGGTGTCTCTTGACCTGTGATGACTGAAGTATTAGCTAGGATTAGGTAATGGCTTTATGGCATAACTTTAAAAGAACCAGCCTGCAAGTTTGCGGGGGTGGGGGAGGGAAGAAGAGTCCAGTTTGTACTTATAGCATATGTAACTATCTCACTGAAAAAAAGTCAAGCCTTTGTGAGTGTCCAGATCAAATGCTTGAGACCTAGGTTTCATGATCAATCTCACTAAAGCTCAAGCATACCTCCTCTCCCTTCCCCTGATGCAAAAGCCATAAACGTGGTGCAAGGAAAGTGCTTCTAGAGTGTCTTTCCCTGCAGGACACTGGGGTTGGTAGTCCCTAAACACCCAGAAGGAAACCAGCTTCCTGGAGTTCACTTGCGCTAAATAGAAGATTTTCTGCAGAAATAGCTCATTGGCTGTCAATGTTTCCACCAGGAGTTCTGGGGCTTACAGGTACAATCCCCAGAAAGAAAGGACACTGTGCTGAGGACAGGCATGGCCTGCCTTTCCTCCTCCTTTCTTTAGCAAATTTCTGAGTCTTTGAGCAGAGGAAAAGGGAAGTGGTAGCAAATTGCAGGACAGAACTGGGAGAGCCAGGCTTGCTATGCTCACCCTTATTGCAAATATCCAAGCAAGGCTGCTTGCTGCATCCCACAACAGCCCTAGTGGACAGAGCACAGTTAATTAATCACATCTGTGCATAATGCATGAAGCCAGAATTCTAGCAAGCCAGTACATGTCAAATTCACTATACCTCTCTATTAACCTCAGTTTACAATCAGAAGCTATTGCTTTTCTGGGCAAATGGATCAAGGACTTCTTCAAAAAAATTATTTTGGTTTGAATTAACTTATTTTGCTTCAAATTCCAATATTCTCCTGGATATAAAACCTAAAGGCATTGTAGCATGACGAATGCTTTCACTCCAAGTTGCACAAAAACCCTAGATCATCCAAGACACTGTGTGCGTGAACAGTATGCCATGATCTATCTCATCCATCTAAAAGATCCTTTCAACTGCAGCACAATTACAGTCTTCACTTCTTCAAGCACATAGGAATGTTCTCAAGAAAGCAGCACTGGGCTCATTCACACAGATATTACTATGTAAGATTATACATGGAAATAATTGTCTTCACTGTGTTATGGACAGAACCTTCTCATGGCTGAATCAACTCTTTTGTTTTCTTTTCCTCTGTCCTGGGAAATAACTGTAGCTGTATCTGGGCACATGCAATCTCTTTTACACAAGTCCAAGGAAGAATTTTATCTGCTTGTATTTAACAGATCCCAGACATATTTAAGCACTACTGAAGACTTAAGCATAACATTGTCTGTCTCTTTTTTTTTTTCCTCACTCCCATTCTTCAGCTGAAGCATTGGATCCTATTTGCTCTCAGAGCAAATAGGATCTAAGATGTCCCAGAGTAAATAGGATCCAGCATTACAAGCAGAATGCAATTATAAAGCTGCACTGCTTTCCCTACCATTAAAGTATGGCCAACATCCATGCACTGATATATGCAAAGGGAGAAGGAAGACTATACCGCTGTGCATGTAGTCGTCCCATGGGATCACTCCACACAGGAAGGAAACAGCAGAACAGTGTGTCCAACAGTGTGTCCAACAGTGTGTCCAACAGTGTGTCCAACAGTGTGTCCAACAGTGTGTCCAACAGTGTGTCCAACAGTGTGTCCAACAGTGTGTCCAACAGTGTGTCCCCCTTCTATATTTCTACAGACTGGCAGAGTATTTTTATCATATGACCTACACATTCATGATATTGTTTTATAAAAAGGAGATACCATGGATTGTGTGTTTCGATGCTCTGGAATGAAACAGATGCAAGCCACCTAATCCCCTCATTTGCTGTAGAAAGTCATGGATGTGCATGGCACCAACCTGTTATTAAAAAATACAAATATGTGACGGGCCAGCAATATACAACAGACCGTAAATGCTGTGAATACACTAGGACTGTACATATTCAGATGGAAATCCTATATACCTTTGAATGGCATAACAGTACTTTCCATCAAAGCTATTAATGAACCTACTTTAAGTTCATCTTATGAACGGAGTTCCCTCAATATCTATCCTTTCCCAGGAGACAATAGCTGTTATAATTCTTCCTTTCTGTTGTTGTTGTTGTTGTCTGCCTTCAAGTCATTTCTGACTTACGGAAACCCTAAGGAGAAACGATCACAGGGTTTTCTGGGACTGAAAGTGTGTGGTGCACCCAAGATCACTCCAGTGGGTTTCTACAGCCATGAGGGGAACTTAACCCTGGTCTCCAAGGTTGCAGTCCAATGCTCTACACTACGTTGGCCTTCTACTTCTTCTCTAAAGAGGGTCAAATTTGGAACATAAACCAGCCCTAGGAAATCCATACTGATTCTCTTCCAAGCCATGGTTTTCTAAAGACTTTCAACAGTTTAAAAACACTGTTGGTTCAGGCCATTTTTTTCAATGCATTTAAGCAATCTAAACCATGCAAGAAAACATTCATCTTAATGATGAATGGCTTATTTAGTAACCAGACTCAGTTTTGGTTTGCTAGAAAGTTTTACACTATCTCATGTTACAATGCCACATCTGCCTTCAGGAAAGGAACTTCTTTCTTGGCCTACCCTCTTCTGCCGCATCAGCACGCTTCAATATACTTTTAGAATTCAAATGCTAAGAATGCACACAGTGTGTGGCACCACACGCTGAAAAACATTCTGAAGCTGGCGATGCTGCGGTGAGACCTCCCAACCCTATCAAACTTCCATATTTCAGCAAAAAGCATTAGTTTGACATGAATTGCACAGTAAAGTTTCCTTAAGACCATCAGGTAGATGAGATGTTTTTAAATTCCACGTACATCTTCAGGCAAATGCAATCATCTCTGCAAACTTGCCACAGGGTACAAAAGCAATAAAAATACATATACAACGGAAAACAGAAGAGGAGGAGAGGGAATGGAGGAAGTGAAGGGGGTTATATCTGTAAACCACTTCACATAATCAGTCACAGTTCTAGGTTTACAATCAGACAATCCCAAAAACATTAGGAATAATTTAGGTTTTTCCCTCCTCAGTTCTTCTCTGCTTAACTGCCTTTCTCACTTATGGTCAGGTCTATGACTTCTTCTGTCTAGCATTCTATATGTGGTACTACAGAAATTCCTACTCTGGAGGATAACATGCTGGGCAACCATGGCTACTTGTAGAATGAAAATGTCAACAGGAATCCTCTTCAGGAACTAGTCAACAGCAATCCTATTCAGGCAAATATGTGTGGACTTAAAGTTGGGAGGTCTAAGTGCACATATGTTTGATGCTGTTAGAGAGAATTTTGCTGTCTCACGTAAGTTACAGTCTGCTCTGTTAGCAGCCGTATACCCTCACATTTGGTATTGTTTAATTGGCATACATCAAAATTGATATAAAATATAAATTATACTGGGATAGGGCTGGATGGCCCTGTTGGATAAGATGAAAGCTGGCCAAACACATGTGTTACAAAATCTAAGGTGAAGAAGAAGCTTCCTAGGCACAGCCAGGTCATAGTCAGGAAATCACCACAGATAATAGGCTGCTGCTAGCCTTAAGGATTCCGCTTTCTTAAACAATAGTGACCGGGAAATTCACACCAGACTGCTGATTGCCTTGAGTCTTCTTCCTTTCACCCTGTGATCTATCCCATTATGTGCAATCCTGTTCACAAACACTGGGCTTTTTCTTTTCTTTTCCCCCTTTTCTCCTCCTTTTTCTTTTCCCTTTTTTCCCTTTCTCTCTCTATTACACACATCATATTTTCCTACGAACATCTTTTTTTATGTAGTAAGTAGAAACTTTTAGTTGTAAAAGAAAAACTATACAAGATCTTTTAAGCTGATGTATAAATATGAAATATTATAAGTTTTCTGTCTTTACTTCGTATCTCTTATATAGATAATTATGTTTTACATTGACTTTCTTTCCTGTAAAAATATAAATAAAAAAAAACACTTAGCTATCAGACAAACAAACACTAATACCACAAGCTCATTCCAGACTGCCTTGTCCACTCCGCAAATTCCATTGCTTACTCAGTCAGGGAGACATTCACACCCATGCTCCCCGAAGCAGAAAATGTGTATAAAACCCTCCAGTTCTGATCAGCTAGCTCACAGTACACAGATTGTTGGTTGCCAGTCTGTCACTCTGATTCCCGATTATATACTGTCCTTAGACACAAGTCTAAGCCACATCACTGCTTCTTTACTGCTCTTCCGTATCGGTAAATATCACCCACTCCCTAAAGTCTCTATCACTTTTCTTCCCTTTATCTTTGGTTAGCCTTGCATGAGTGTGTGACTATTTGGATCTTTTGTGTGAGTGAGTGAATTTTCCTCAGTAAAACACATTTTAGTTTACTTTTGAATCTCTAGCTAGTTCTTCCTTGCACAAGACCCTGTAAACACTGGTGGAAAGATCTCATTACATTGCCCCCTCCTCTCGCAGGCCTCCTATTTTGTCAATAACTTCCCATCTTTGCACAGAGGTACTGTCATTGCAGGAGGACCCGTAGTCACCCATGTTTTGGGATAACAGCTCCTCAAAACATCTTCTTATGGAAAAAAGAGACATGCACATTCACTTTGCACACATGGAGTACATATTTTGTCTCCATGTAGGAACAAATATGTCAGCCAGTCTGGTGTAGTGGTTTGAGCACTGGATTACAACTTTGGAGACCAGGGTCTGAATCTCTCTTCAGCCATGGAAACCCACTGGGTGACCTTGAGCAAGTCACATTTTCTCAGACTCAGAGGAAGGCAAAGGCAAACTCCCCCTGAATAAATCTTGCCAAGAAAAGCCTGTGAGCAAGCCTTAGGTTGCCATGAGTCAGAAAAGGCTTGAATGCACACAACAACAATAGGAACAAACAATTTGTGATATCCAACCTTTCAAAATCCAGGTATGTTTTTTGGATGAACTAGCTGCTACTGGCTGGGGGGATTCTGAGGATCATAATTTAAGAGGTCACTTTCCCAAGCTTTGCCTCAAAGATTTTTTTCCCCACATTCTATGCTACCTATAAGTTTTTTCACCCCTCTAGGCGTGACCATGATTGCCACTGGGGGAAAACAATTAAACAGAGAACATGGTCTTGAAACTTTGGAGAAAGTCTGCACTAATTGACCACCAAAGAGCATCCAGATGAGCAAATTATAGTACACAAATGCATACTTATGTCAGTCAGTTCCCATAACCTGACATCCAAACAAGAGAAACCTGTAGAAAGATGAGCAATCCTTCATTTAAAAAAAAATAAAAATTGATGGATTACATATTGCTCAGCTATTATCATGAAGAGATAATGATATATATAAACACTGCTAATATACAGGAATCCCATCCCATGTGGAATCCATTCTTCAAAGGTGCTTCACAGCTTAAGCTCTACATTTGGCAAATACACACAGTAAGGCATCATCATGGCAAGAAAAGTTGCCATCTCTTTCATTTCATGCTTTGCCCATCACTGTATCTGCTTGCTAAAAGGAAAAAAGCCTTGCTTGCTTTACAGTCAAGCTAATGTCAAAAACACAGCAAGAACAGCTAAAACATGGTGGTGTGGTTGGTAGAAAACAGGTAAGTACAAGGCATTTACAAGCATTTCTTGTTGGAAGCAAATCTAAATCATTTCCTGTGTACTCAGCTACGCATAGTCTTCTTTGATAATTACCACCTTCACCAACCATAAGCCTAAAAGAGCTGCCAAACCTAAGAGGTATTGGCTCCTGATCATGAGCGCTATTTCTCTAGATCACACTGAGATTGATGGGACAATATATGGGTTGCCAAATGCCAGCCTTGGCATCAGTCCTGAAACCACTTCCACCAGAAGAGTCTGCTCAGTTTTAAAGTCATCACTGCCTAGGAAGCAGTTTAGAAATTGAGACTTTTAAGCAGGGAGATTATCAACTGTGACTACTTCATAACATGACCCTAAGGTAAACTCATTACTCTGGAAGTGGACTGTCATTTGTTAGTTTCATTTAGGAAAGGCAAGAGACAACTGCTCCCACTCAGTGTTTCTCAAGATGACATGTGAGAACTTTTTAGGATCCCCTATGCCTCTGTCAGAGAGCCAGCCTGGTGTAGTGTTTTGAGTAGTGGACTACGACCTTGGAGACCAGGATTCAATTTTCCATTTAGCTATGGAAACCTGCTGGGGGACCTTGGATGCATCACATACTCTCAGCCCCAGAAAACCCTGTCATAGGTTCACTTTTGGGTTGCCATAAATCAGAAACAACTTGAAGGCACACAACAGTGATATTCCCTCCTATTACCTTGAGCTATCAAAAATATAAGAACTAATGCTGTTGCTATACATTGTTATGTTACAATTTAGCATAAGAAGCCACAAACCTTTAAACCTTACTATGAATTTTGCTCTTTCGTTCCATTTACTGAGGCTGATGTAGCACTTCTCTCATCCACAGTTTCCACACAAGACAACCAGAAGTCAAGTTTCTGTGCTAGGTAAGGCACATTGCCATGCTTTTGCTTCTAAACAGACAATGAACAGCTCACTGTAAGATAATACCTCATCTTCTCATCAATAAATTTCATTCACACACATACATACCACTTCTCTTTCTGCACATCTTATGTGGGGAGGAGGAATACATGCCAAAATCCTGCTCTGTTTCCTCTACAACTGCAAAGAGCCCTGAAGATCTTCATGCTCATGAATGACATTCATTCCTACAACCTGAATAAGTCCAAGACACTTATTCATGTAAATATAAATTACATAAAACAATAGAACACATACACAACAACTTCATGATATGATATCAGCTGGAATCTATTGTCATATTACCTGTAGTCTGCCACCTCCATGAACGCATAGTAGAAATTTAAAAAAATCTCAAGGGGTGGGAAGCCTCATTAAAAGGTGTCTAATTACATCACAAAACAAAAAGAAAAGGGCAATCAAGAGTGTAATTACCTCTGAGTGCCCTCCACCGGAGGAAGGTCTGCAGGAAGTGCATGCTCTTTTTTTCATTCCCAAAGGAGGAAGCAACATTAGCCTGACCTCATGCACTCCGCTCCACACTGCTTGGCTACTTCAGCATCCCCCAGGTCAATTCAGCCCACCCAAACTATGCAGTCCAGCTCCAGTGAAGTGCACCTGGTCTGATCAGCTAATCACTGATGTAAAGACTGGAGCTCTCCCCTTCCAGTCTCCCAGCTCCCCAAACAAGCAATTAGCATGAATAATTACAGCTCTGATGCTAACACCCAACCAAGTTTGAGCAAGAAGGGGAAAAGGCTATAATTAACTCTTTCTTAGAGATTAGTTAAGAAGGTTCTGAAATATCACAGGTCAACTTAGCTCCTCTTTCTGGGACTACCTCTCTAATGCCAAGGCAACTTTACATAAATATAAAAGATTTCAAAAACCAGCAGCACCTCATTAGGAATAACAGGCCCGTGTGAAATTAAACATGGTCAAATACTTTGACTTGTGGAAGGAAACGACTGTGATGCAAACACATGTACTACAAGGTAATCTAAAATTCCTACAGTATATGAAGATGAGTCAAAGAACAGTACCTAAAAGTTTAAGCATATGTTTACGGGGCAGATTTCAAAAGGAACACCTGAACATTAATAGGAATTAATGGGAATTTTGGGGAGTTTTGGGCATGCAAAATAGAAATACTTGTCACACTTGTAATACACTCCCAATTACAGACCTAAAATATTCTAAAATCCAGAAATGATCAAACTAAAATCTTTTGAACATTTGTATGGGAAGTTAAAGATTATATAATACACACACACCAAGAGTCATGTTATAATCAGTCACACAGAACAATTTGAAACTGGTATTTGTAAAAATTACTACTCTGTAAACTGTACTATTATAATTTAAATAAATAAAACAGTACACTGTACTCTGCAGAACACAGTAGTATGATTGTCACTGACCTAAAGCTTGTAGTCATTAACTTCAATAGACAAGCCTAGTTTGGAAGGCAGTGTGATCGAGGGAGGGAGGGAGGGCACAGAGTCACAAGCATGAGGTAGATATATCCTTAGGAGGCAATAGAAGGCAGCTCAAGAGAGTGAAGAAAGGTGGACAGAGTCTAAGAAGAGCAGAGGCTAACCATGCCAGATTAATGAAACTGAGAGTACACTTTCATCCTAGCCACTAAGAACAAGTGGCAAGGTACAGAATTAATGTAGGAACCTAGCTCCATAAACCACATCATAATACATACCCATATATACCAACTCCACAGCACCCCAGACGCCAATCCACAGCATCTGAGACAAAGCGGTATAGTACTTTAAAGAACAGACGCTTTGCGCTTCTACACAGTACAGTTCCTTACATGCCATAGTACTTTACAACACAGACATAGTCTGCTCTTCAAGGCATTGCTTTGGTAAAGTGAGAATTACAGTGCAACCACTATTGACTTAAACTACAGATCACAACTCCTGAGCCTTATGTAGAGGCATCAACAGGTGCTATTTAATCATGCAGGGGAAAGCTCATTGTTCCTGGCAAGATTTTCTACTCACATTTAAAGGTACAGGAATCCTTTATGTCTAATAGCACGTGACTGCGTTAGTTCACTGCCCATATTCAACTCAATCCTGCCATACAATGGAAGTATTATGTGTATCATTAATAGAGTTATTAATATCTACCATACCTGTATGCTCATGCTCGTTGGACTGTTTTTGAAATAATCATCCAAGAATCGTGAGTATGTTCCCTGAGGTAAAAGGGATTTATGAGCTACTTGAGCTTGTGTTTTCTTTACCTGTCTTGGAAAACACCACTATTTCAATGTAAGTAAAATGGTACAGTCTGCTATTAGTGTGAAATTTTATATTCTCTTTGTAAAAAGCAATAACCATCATTATTTTGTACTGTAGATCACTGACCTAACATGATTATATCTGGATACCTGAAGTTGTACATCTTAGGACTTTCTCCTCATCATTAGCAGTTTTTAAAAAATCTACTGAAATTTTTATAAGTCCCCAAGCATTAAAACATAAATTTTTATGCAGCAAATTTTTTCAGCACAACTTTAATTTTATTTATGAAGCCAAAGGTACTCAGGGCAATCGTGCAACATAACAAAGCAAATTAAAATTCAATAAAATATTTAGGGACTAATTTAAGCAATTTCAAATTTATCTAAGCAGGTCTTCAGGATACTGTTCTACAGAACTGCTTTTTAAAAACTCATCTTCATTTAAAGGGGGTTTGTCACTCCCCCTTCTAAATAAATAAATAAATAAATAAATAGTTTTACCACCATGACATCAACTCATGATTTGCAGATGCAGTCCTACAAAGGTCTACATACCAATTTAAATGTCTTTGTTTGTTCTAGATGTAGTTCTGTTATTGCTTTAATCTCGGTAGCGATAATCACATCCTGGAATTAATAACCTGGCACACTGGTGGAGCTTGGAATGTGTGGAGGGGGGCCAGGAGGGGGCAGGGCTACAGCATAAGGGTGTGTGGCCACTGTGTGGAGGTGTGGTTCTAGTACGTGGGAGCATGGCTATTGGCTGGGATACCCCAGAAACATTTCCGCCCAGGGCAAATTGCCCTCCTGCCCCCACATTCCTATGTAACTGACCTGGCACATTTTTACTTTACACCAGTGGTTCTCAACCTGTGGGTCCTCAGATGTTTGTGGACTTCAGCTCCCAGAAGCCCTGAGCATTGACCATAGTGGCTGGGGCTTCTGGGAGCTGAAGTCCACAAACATCTGGGGACCCACAGGTTGAGAACCACTGCTTTACACAGTTAGAGTATCATAATTCCATTTTAACCGCTGTAGTTCCACCCTGTGGGATCCTGGGAGGGGCATTAGAATTCTTAGCCAAATCTCTCACCAAACTACCTTCCTACACAAAGTGCTCCACCAGACTAGCAGTCCCAAGATTCCATAGGATGGAACCGTGCCAGTTAAAGTGGAATATTAGCACTATAGCTGTGTAGTGTGAACAGACCCTGAGTTTTTGGCACAAATAGTATCAGTAGCAGTAATTAAGATGACCAGATATAAAAACATGACACAATAATTAGAGGAAGGCTGTCACACATGGTAAAGAGCATACCTGGAGTACAGGAAGGTCCTGGCAAGATTGCTGGCATTACCATATATGGTTGAGAAACCTCTTGTTGTAACAACACTGAGACAGGCAGACTTGGGCTTGACTTGGGAGAGGGATGGTTCCCATGTTCCTCTGAGGATAGGGTCCCTGTAGCACAGTGGTTCTCAACCTGTGGGTCCCCAGATGTTCATGGACTTCAGCTCCCAGAAGCCCTGAGCATTGACCATAGTGGCTGGGGCTTCTGGGAGCTGAAGTCCACAAACATCTGGGGACCCACAGGTTGAGAACCACTGCCCCAGACAGTAGTATGGAGCTGTAGTCCAAAAATAACTTTCCCAAAATCTGGCTTTTAGGTAGGACTGGCCCTAGGTTTAAGAGGACTAGGGTACCAGCTATCTTCTAGCTGACAGGCTGACAAGCATGCGGGCTTGGCCTTCAGTCTCCAGTTTTTGTGGGTTAATTCTAGCTTGGTGACAAGAGTACAAACTCTCCAGTTTTGTGCATCTTAGCTACAGACAAGGAGGAAAGTATTGTTGTTCTGGTGGTAGTGGTGGTGGTGGTGTGCCTTCAAGTCGTTTCAGACTTATGTGACCCTAAGGCTGAGGGTGTGTGATGTGCCCAAGGTCATTCAGTGGGTTTTCATGGCCAAGCAGGGAACTGAACCCCAGTTTCCAAGGCCATAGTCCAACACTCAAACCACTATACCACACTGGCTCTCCAAAAGGCTGCATGCAAATCTCCAGCTCAGCTAATAAGAAAGGTAGTTGGCTACAATTTGCAAGGTTTAATGAATTTGTTACTGCAAATGGCAAAGACTCTCAAGGAGGTCTATGTATTTGTTTAGTTAGCTTCCTTCTTCCCTCATAGTCACTGTGGTGACAGAGCTCACCCTCCATTCTGCTCTGCATCCATCTTCTGGCTTGAAGCAAGCAGGGTAGATTAATGTTCCTTATCCTATCCTCCTAAGTCAGTGAGAAGAATTAATACTTTCATTTCACCTTGAGCTGGGAATGGCCACTTAGTAAAAGTTTCTATCCTAATTTCCAAACAGGAAAATGTGTTGTCTGTCTGTCTGTCTGTCTGTCTGTCTCTTCATATATGTTTGAATGACAAGTTGAGAGCAAGGGCCTTTCCACACTACATTGTTATAGTGCTGTTATTCCACTTTCAACATCCTATGGAATCCTGGGGTTTGCAGTTTAGGGAGGGGCATATAGGACTCTCAGCCTGAGAGCAATTTGGCCTCAGTAAACTACAAACCCCAGAATTCCACAGGAGGTTGAAAGTGGAATAACAGCACTATAACAGTGTAGAATGGAAAGGCCCATAGAATCATAGAGTTGGAAGAGACCACAGGGGCCATCCAGTCCAACCCCCTGCCATGCAGCAATACATCGTCAGAGCATTCCCGACACATGGTCATCTAGCCTGTGCTTAAAAGCCTCCAAAGAAGGAGACTCCACTCCACTCTGAGCTGCAGCGTTTTCCACTGTCAAACTGCACATACCAACAGGAAGTTCTTCCTAATTTTTAGATGGAATCCCTTTTCCTGAAGTTTGAAGCCATTGCTCTGTTTCCTAGGCCATCTCTACACTACACTGTTATAGTGCTATTATTCCACTTTCAACTTCCTATGGAATCCTGGGGTTTGCAGTTTAGGGGGGGACATTTAGAATTCTTAGCCAGAGAATTATTCTGCTTTCAAATGGATGTTGAAAGTGGAATAACAGCATTATAACAGTGTAGTGAGGAAATGGCCCTAGTCTCTGGAACAGAAGAAAGCAGACATGCTCCATTCTCCATATGACATTCTTTGAAATATTTAACCGTAGCTATCATGTCACCTCTTAACCTTCTCTTCTCCAGGCTAAACCTACCCAACTCCCTAAACCTCTCCTTATATGGCTTATATGGTTTCCAAGCTTTCTACCGTTTTGGTCACCCTCCTCTGGACATGTTCCAGAGGAGGAGATTTTACTTCTAACTAAAATCTGCCAACCAATACGGAAAACAAAACAATGGCCCAAAGATTGGAAACACACAATATACATTCCAATCCCCAAGAAAGGGGATACCAAGGATTGTAATAAGTGTAGGACCATTGCATTAATCTCCCATGCAAGCAAGTTGATGTTCAAAATTCTACAACAAAGATTTTTACTATGTATGGAGCAAGAAATGCCAGAAATATCTCGGTTCATAAAAAAAGGAAGAGACAGTGGAAATCATATTGCCAACCTTTGTTGGATGTTGGCATGCATTAAAGAATTTCATAAGAAAATCAGCTTGTATTTTATAGATTATAGGAAAGCCTTTGCTTGTATAAATATGAAAAACTATGGATCACTCATAAAGAAATGGGTGCACCACAACAGTTGATTATCTTGATGAATAACCGGTACTTAGAACAAAAGGCTATCACCAAAACAGAATACAGAGAAACGGAATGGTTTCCAGTTGGCAAGGGGGGCAGGCAAGGCTTCATTTTATCATTCTGTCTGTTTAACTTCTATGCTGAACATATCATATGTAAAGCAGGATTAGACTCAGAAGAGAGAGGCATGAAAACTGGGGATGTAACATTAACTATTTAAAGTATGCAGATGACACCATACTACTAGCTGCCATGGCCCTGTGGAAATGGACACGGAAGCAAGCACATGTGTGCCCAAACAGCTCCCTCATTTGAAAAGCCCTGTTTGCCATTTGCAAAGCCCTGTTTGCAAAGTCTTGTTTCAGCAGCCACCCATACCCACTTCCGCATTCCTGATGAAAGGAACACTGCAGCCTGCGGCAGGTGTGTGTACACACCAAACTATGGCCATTTCCGCACTTGACTGTTATAGCGCTATGATTCCACTTTCAACATCCTATGGAATCCTGGGGTTTGCAGTTTCGGGAGGGGCCGCGTGGCCCCTCCCAAAACTGCAAACCCCAGGATACCATAGGATGTTGAAAGTGGAATCATAGCGCTATAACAGTCTAGTGCGGAAATGGCCTATGACTCTAGAGACCAGGGTTGAATCCCCACTTAGCCATGGAAACCCACTGGGTAACCTCAGGCAAGTCACATTCTCTCAGCCTCAGAGAACAGCAAAAGCAACAAATCTGCCCAAGAAAATCCCTATGGTAGGTTTGCCATTAGTCAGTTTTCAAAGGTCAGAGACATGATGGCTAGAAAGAACCTCCCCCTGTCAGCAGCACTTTGTTGTTGTGTGCCTTCAGGTCACCTCAGATTTATACCAACCCTAAGGTGAACTTATCTCAGGGTTTTTTTGGCAAGATTTATTCAGAGGGGGTTTGCCTTTGCCTTCCTTTGAGGCTGAGAGAATATGACTTGCCCAAAATCACCCAGTATCTGAGCAGGGATTCGTATCCTAGTTTCCAGAAACCTTTAATAAATATATAAATATATGAATATTGAAATTGAAATTTAAATAATTAAATCTTGAGTTAAGCCTTGGGGATACCTAGCAACAAATCATGCTTACAAGGGGTCCCAGGTAAAGAACTGTTAAGAACCACTGCCCTAAAGGCACCAGATCCCATCTGATATTGGAAGCTAAGCAGGGTCAGACCTGGTTAGTACTTCGATGGGACTCTGCCAATGATCAGTAGGCACTGGCCCTTTCCACACGGGGGATGGGGGAACGGGGCAGCGCACGCAGGGACGGATCTTACCTGAAAACGGGTTGCTCCGTCCCTGCGGGGAGCGCGCGTCCGCCGCTCCACACGCTGGCGAGTTTCGGCGGTGTTCGGCAGCACCCAAAATGGCGGCCGGCGACTTCCGGCGGCGCTCCGCCAATCAGGGCAGCGCGCCAGCCGGAAGCCCGCCCCTGGGCAGCTCTGCAGGGACGCGCTAGCGCGGTTTGAGGTGTGGAACCTCCACTATTCAAACCGCTCTAGCGCGCTCCACGGTGTGGACGACCTCCGGATGAGTCGCCCTAAGCCGTTTTTTTTTCCCCGTGTGGAAAGGGCCACTATTTCAGAAGAAAGAACTAGCAAAACCACCTCTAAGTATTTCCTGCCTAAGAAAACTCTCATGAAATTCATTGGGTCATCATAAATAGACAGGCAACTTGAAGACACACAATGACAGGGATATCCCAGCCAATTCTACTCCCTGTTAAAAGTCCTACCGGGTTCTAAGACATCATAACTAACTCCCGTCCATTACAGATCACCATCTTTTACTCCACTTACAGTAAAAACTGTACAATATCTTGCAAGAGCTTGGAAGTAACTGTTTACAAATAACGACATGCCTGTAATTAATTCCTTTTTTCCAGCGTCAAAGGTATAATTACATTGAATTATGATTCTAATACAGTAAAGTGTAACCTCACCTATTTTGTGGTATAACTGTAATTTCACACTTGCTAGCCCAGTTCTGAGAGCATGGCCTCGCTAAATGTTGAAACAGAACTATCATTTGGTTAAAGTGCTGACTTGTGTTCTGCCTCATGTTCCACTGTGTGTGTTGAGAGGACAATGAGTCAGATTGGAGGAGTGTGTGTTTTATATCCAGGCCAGCAACTTGTAGCATTCCCAGAAAAAAGTAATAATTTTAATTACATTGGAGAAATAGGAAAGTAAAGAGGTACTTTCAACAATTATAACCATGATGGGAATTACTTTGGGAGCCTTGCAACTAGACCTGTAGTTTACTACTCTTTAAAGTTATGTTTCTAACCTCTGTTTCTGAAGTCCTATGTAAGTTCAGTCCATCTTCAGTCTCTCTCTATAAATACATTAATTTATTCCCAAGCGCGCGCGTGTGTGTGTGTGTGTGTGTGTGTGGGAGTTCTGCAGAAACATATTAATAACATCATAATACACATTCCTGAGGCCCAAGCCCCTCTGGATTCTGTGTCTGCTTTGAGGCATTTTGAGCTGTGCCCTTTATACAAATTTCTAGTGAAGCACAGGCCTGGAGGCCAGGCAACACGCCTGCAAGGGTTCTGAGATGAAGGAACTAGTTGGGAAAAATCAGGAGAACCACCCAGAAGATAACCCAGGGGGAAAGTTGCTGAGTTCACAGGCTTTTTGACGTAGCCCAAAGGCCTGATAGGAGAGAGAGAACAAAAAACACCAAAGATCTCCTGCCATTGGGAAGCCTAATGAATCAGTGATAGCGATCAAAGGCTGAAGGATATTCTTTTAGTTATAGTGATTGTTTAGCAATGAGGAGTCTGCAGTAAACTTGCCACAGTGCACAAGCATAAGAGCTGTAAAAACATGCCCACATCCAGGGCAGCATAAAGTAAGGCAGGCTGAAAGTAAGGCCACTTCCACACTAGCCTGTTATAGTGCTATTATTCCACTTTCAACATCCTATGGAATCAGGTTTGCAGTTTAGGGAGGGGCCTCAAAGGCCCCTCCCTAAACTGCAAACCCTAGGATTCCATAGGATGTTGAAAGTGGAGTAATAGCACTATAACACGCTAGTGCAGAAATGGCCTAAGATTCAGTAGTCATAATGGGAAAGTCATGCTCCACCACCTGCTTAAACCACCGAAAGTTCAGAAAATGTTCAGTGGAAATGTTTCCAAGAGTCTTGCTGGAAGGATGACTTAGCCCAGGCACACTGAGAACTGAGAAAAGCACAGGCAAAAAGGAGGAATGAGTGAAGAGGTCACTAAAACTGGCCCTCTTGCACAGCGTCCTGCCCTCCACGGTTTCATCTTAGTTAGTGCTTCATTTATTGTGCACACCTATGTTCGTTAGTCTCAGCTAGGGTTGCCAGATTAAAAACTGGACAGGGCTATAATTGTGTTATAGAAAAGAGAACTTCAGGTGGTATTCCTTGTCACACAACCAGGTAACAAGCAATACCTGCTGAAATTCCATCTTCTACATAGCTATTAAAGGTACAGGAGCCCTCTCTGGCAGCCCAAGTCTCAGCCTACCTACACTGAGGGCCTTTCTGCGCTATACTGTTATAGTGCTATTATTCCACTTTTAACATCCTGTGGAATTCTGGGGTTTGTAGGTTCCTGAGGCCAAAGAGCTCTCTGGCTGAGAATTCTAAAGGCCCCTCTCTAAACTGCAAACCCCAGGATTCCACACCATATTGAAAGTGAAATAACAGCACTATAACAGTGCAGAGCAGAAAGACTGTAGAGAAGCACACAGACTACAGCAGTGGCATGCAGTGCCTTCAAAGTTCATTTTTAAAGCATATTTGGCTTCTACGTGGGGGAAATGAGGGAGGATTTTATCGAAATATAAAATCCTCCTATATACGAGTGTTCAAAAAGAAAATTCAATTGGCACCAACATAGGCATTTAAAAAAAATACTGCACGGGGAGAAGAGAAAACAGACATGTTAGTTAGAAAGCAGATGAGGGGGCAGGTTTGAACGTCCTTCCCCATGGGCATTGGCCCTAATCTATATTGGGACCTAGTGGTGACTAGTAGTTTCCATGTTAATGGGGCAGGGTTTTAGTTATCCAAAGTATTCACTCCTAGGACCAAATGGGTTTAGCATTTTGGGTAGATGGACTAAAATGCACAACGTATTCATAGCTCCATTGACAAGGAATCTTCACTCTTGGGCCACATAAGCTTACTTTTGAGTATTTTAAAAAAACAAAACAAAACAAACATTAGGTTAGGAGTTCTCAAGTTCTGACCATCCAGATGATTTGGACTTTGACGCTCAGATGCTCCAGGTAATATGGCCAGTGCCTAGGAATTTGGAATCTGAAGTCCCAAACATCTAGGGAGCCAAAGATGGAAAACCATTGCTTTAGCTGCATCCTATGTGTTTGAATTGGGGTGCAGTTTGACCTTTTGTGTGTGGCAGCACATTAGAAAAAGACTCTAGTCTAGACACACTGCCAACATGCCCAAACACTACAAGGTTTGTATGAGAATGGGCATTCCTTCATTACTACACTGTTAAATGGCTAATATTATATTACCGTAACATATACTGCTCTAGGTAGCCTAAATGCCCTAAGGGCACCAATCCTGTCTGACCTTGGAAGCTAAGCAAGGTCAGCCCTGGTTTGTACTTGAATGAGAGATGACTAATGACTACCAGGGACTGCAGGGTATATAGCAGAGGAAGGAAACGGCAAACTACCTCTGATTATTCCTTGCCTAAGAAAATCCCAAGCAATTAATGGGGCTGCCGCAAGTTGACAGGAGACTTGAAGGAACATGCACACACATGAACATACTGCTCTGAGTATTTGTAGAAGAATAGGATATAAATCTATTGTTATTCACCTATGTGAACGTGTTATACAGACTTGTTTCCAGTCCTAGTCACACTCGCAGTTCCTCAGTAACTGTGCTTATTCTGGAATAAGCAAAAGTGGGAAAGAGCTTTTCATAATGTGTTGCATTGTCCACAGTTGTTGCTTTTCAAGGACAAGTTTTCAAAGGCTGCTTTCAATTTTTTTGATAGCTTCAGTATATTTTAACTTCTGCATGTTTTAGTGATGTGAAGTTTTTATCTGTATCCCCTTTAACTTTTGGAAACCACCTTGAATCCAACTGTTGGCGAAAAGGTGGGATAAAAATAAATAAATAAAATAATAATCAAAATATAATAACCAAATATTAACCATAAAATGTGAATTGTAACTATATTGATTATTATTATATGGAGTGAAAATTGCTTAAATACTATCTGAAGGGTGAAGAGGGGAGTGATGGGCGTAACAATTCTACTTTCTGGAATAAAGTTTGGAAGAAAGGTGACAAGTTGTCTGCTTTGGGATGTTTAGACATGAGGTGGCCACTCTCAGAAGACTCGGCACCATTTAAACTCTTGGCTATTAAATAAGCCAGTGTGGCCACATCACAACACACTTGAGAGCTAAGTTGTCCAGCTGTTGCTCATAACTTTGTGGCATATTATATTTGTATTTGACTGGTTCCTCTGGAATGCCTGAGAAAGTCAGAAAGCAAGAGGCCAGGACAATTCCAGAAGACTGCAATGTAGAGCCCAGATTCAGTGAATGAAAGCAAGTGTGGATACTGAGGAGGGAACAGGAGGCCCCTTTAAGAGCCTTATTTCAGCTCTCCCCAGAGCATTTCAAGAGCGCATGAAGCGCTCACAGGAAAACTAGAGAACTGTGAATCTCAGCAGAAACAGCGGCTGCTATTATACCGCAGCACTGAGGGAAGAGGATTAAATAATTAATCACAATAACAACTGAGTATATTAACAAGCCAGATCAAACTGCATGAAAGATGGAAAAAATCTTCCTATCCACTTGCCCTTCCCATATCTCAGATATACTGACTCATTTAAATAATACAGTTATCAGGAGTCCAGAGGAGAAAATGCAAATAAAAAAGATAAACTACATGCATATCATACATATATGCATGAAGATATTCCAGTGTAAGAAGGCCCCCTGAGTGCTAAGGGTATTTACTCTCAGGGTAATGTGGATAGCAGGGATGGAAAACTATCAGGTGCTGGGGGTACCCTTGGCCCCATGCAGGACCTTGGAAGACCACTCTTTGCTATGCCCCCCACCCTCTGATTTTTTTTAATCTCTTCAACTTTAAAAAAAACACCTAACTCTACCCTCCCCCCACCAAACACATAAATACATTGTAATTGATTTCTGGTTTAGTTTCTGGTCAGAAATCAAGGCCTAAAACAACCCAGGGGCAGTGAAAAGCATGACAAAATTGCTGCAGCATGGCTTAGAAGGTATGGGCCATTTTTAGTAAAAATGTTTGTTTTTTTTTAATTAGATGGGGCTAGAGACTCTTGCAGGCTGCTAAAACAGCAGCCCACATCTCATAATTTCCCATCCCTCCCCAATTTTGCAGTATTTAGTGGTTTTTGGAAAATGGTAATAAAAATGTATTTTAAAGGGAATGAAATCAACAATGCAAGCATGGTATGGCAGTTAAAGATGATATTCAGAGAGTATGATACCATCATGCCTCATCTATGTATGTAGTTTTAGGTTGCTAGTGCTACAACAGTGCCTTATTCCATCTACCAACAACACTCCTTTCACACTTTTCCACCTAAAGGCCACAACCTGGGTCCCTGATGGACCTCCCTCAGGTACAAATATGCTACAACAGAAGAAAGAAGACAAGCTAAACACCTATCTCAGCTCAGGGATCATTGACTAGGTATGCAAACCTTCTTGGGGGTCAAAGGTGGACTTCCAGACACTTCCCATTGCCATCCCTACTCTGGCTTATTCTATCTGCTTCTGTTCCCCAGCGACCAAGATAATGGAAGGAGCCTTGCACAAGCTTCACAGAGAATGAAGGTCTGGATGCAGATGTCTCATCCCTCTGGCCCACTGCTACTTGAAAATACCCTCTTGAAAAGTTGAGTCTCAATTTATTGCCTGTTGCCAAAATACCTGTGTAGCTGTTGTTAAGGTGCCTATAGCTGTAGAACATCTCTGCCAGGACCTATATATGTGTGTGGACCTGTGTATGTGCTACATGGAAATTGCTGGTTGAATTGGAAGCTTCTCACAAGAAGAATCAATCCAGTGGTGGAATGGAAACCTCCCTCTGGTCCTTAAGTCCATCTCAAAATAAAATTTTAGAAATATAACTGTCAAATAATAGGACCTTCCAGATGTGTGGAGCAATCAGACATAAAGCATGAATTCTTCCAGGCAGATAGCTTTATCTACAGATGGTATCTTGCATTTAGGTAATAGCTATACTGAAATGGAGATCTGGTAGGTGGTGATCAGGTGAAGTAGTTTATAATGTTTTTCTTTAGTGAGTGCTTGTCTGAGGCAGCAGTACTGATGTACTACTAAATGCCATAGCATTTTCAATTTCTGTGTAAGGACATTGGATCAAAAAGACAGTGGACAAGAAGAGAATCAGCTCATTTGGAATATGATGCTAGGGGAGACTTCTGTGAATACCATGGACTGCCAAAAAACATATAGATGGGGTCCTAGAGCAAATCAAGCTTGTACTCACCCTAGAAAACTAATGAACATATTGTGCTTTGGATATATCATGAGATAACATGACTCATTAGAAAAGGCAATAATGCTTAGTAAAGTTGAAGGCAGCAGGAAAAGAGGAAGACTGCTTTACCGGTGGAGTGACTCAACGAATGAAGCCATGACCCTGAGTTTGCAAGACCTGCCCAGGGTGGTTAATAACAGGGTGTCTTGGAGATCTCTTATTTATAGGGTTATCACAAATCAATGCTGACTTGATGGCAGTTAACAACAACAAGTACCCAGAAGTGTCTAGATGGCTATGCAATTGTTGGCTCTTTTGTGATGTCAATTCTTTTGTGTTAGAAGAACTGCCTGATCCAAAGCATTTCTCACTTTCTTGTTGTGTTGTTGTTGTGTTGTTGTTTGCCTTCGAGCTGTTTACAATTTAAGCTGACACAAAGGCAAATGTATCCTGGGGTTTTCTTTGCGCGATTTATTCAGAGGGGGTTTACCTTTACCTTCCTCTGAGGCTGAGAGAATGTGGCTTACTCAAGGTCACCCACTGGGTTTCCATGGCCCAGTAAGGACTCAGACCTTGGCCTCCAACTCATAGTCCAATGCTCAAACCACAACATCACTCTGGCTCTCATCCTTTGACCTTCCCCACCCAGAAATCATATAAAATACTCCAGATTTCAAAACTAATTTATTCTATGTCGGAGATCTGCTTACTGCTCTCATCTTTGATCTCTGATTCCTAGAAGTTGCTGTTTTTGTATGTGTGGTTCCCCCTGCCTCCTGGTCTTGGTGATCTGTTTGTGAAACATAGAATTTCTGGCTCAGTTTTGTCTGGCTGCTCTTAAATTGAAATCACCAGAAGTCACACTCTAATTCATAACTGTTCCTGCAATCCCAAATCTGAGATTTTATCCAGAGAATCTTGTTAGCTTAATCTGTTTCATAAATTCTTGTTCTGGCTCTGGGAACCATCCTGTTTTGAAGAGGCGTCACATGGAAGATGATGCAAGCTTGTTTTCTTCTTCCCACCTAAACTTTAGGCAGAACTTCCTGATGGTAAGAGCTATATGACAGTGTAACAGCCTGACTCACTGGTTGGTGAAATCTCTTTTGTTGAATCCTTTAAAAGAAAGATTGGATGACCATCTGTCCAAGAAGCTTTACCTGTGGATTCTTGCATCAATCATGGGGTCCCTTCCAGCTCTAGATTTCTAAGCCCCAGAACATTTTGATGTGAAGGCATGGATTATACATATACTGAATAAACCAAAATATTTTTAGGTGTGTTGCCAGAAACACCAGTCATGACCAGAATGCCTTGAAAGCAAGCTATAATAGAATCAGTAGGGCTAAGTTTCAAGTAAATATTTTTAGGATACTGATATGAGTTTACAACCTGTTTTGTTTTTACTTTTCTGTACACAGCCTCCTCTTCCAAATATTGAAATGAGGTCACATCCCTGATGGCAAATCATTTACATTGCAAACTCCCCCGCTTCTCTGATGTACTTTCAAGTCCTCCAATCTGTTTGAGTAATTGGGGCTTTTGAGAGTGGCAAAGAGAATGTGTGTGTGTGTGTGTGCGCGCGCGCGCGTGTGCGTGTGGAGCCCTCCTAAGTCTTCACACAGCTGGCAGTCTGGAAAACTTTAGTACAGCAAGAGTTCAAATGAAGTGGAAATACGTTTCTCTTTGAAAGTAGGGAATTAAGCTCTAAGAGAGACTCAGTGCAGCTAAATTAGTCCCTAAAGTGCCAGAGAGTGAGCTGAAGACTTCAGCCTAAATAACAGACAATGGTATGCATGGTAAATAGCATTTGATGTGTTGATTGTAGAGGATAGAAGAGTAAAGGGCCATTCATACAAATGGGAAGTATACTGCTCTCTTAAGGCAATGGGAAAGGCTTAGAGACAGGCATTCTTTGCAAATACATTGAGTGACAATAGAATCCTGTTGGTGAAATACACGGCAAAAGCACTCTTATGTCAGCATTATACTTTTTCAATTGCATCCTGTTCAGGGTTGCACACATGGAGTTGTGCAGGCATAACCAGAGCACAAACAGATGCACTACTAAAGCCACTGCATAACTGTGTACCCTAGTACTAACGAGATCTCTTTAGTTTTTCTGTGTGGGCGCAATCTGCCAGTGCACAATGGGAGCATGCACTGCCACAGTGTCAGATATGCAGTCTTGTATGATAGCTAAGAAGTACAAGTACCACACAGCTCCGTTGGCAGAAATGTCTCTAATGGATTTACACTACAGTACTTCTCTAAGGGATGTTGCTGTTTCCCGACTTTTCCCTACTGAATCCATCTGCATGGCCATGATCTGAACCATCTTCTTTTTTTTTGGACTGTTAGCTCTGCCACGATGGCCAGCCATTAACTGCCTTGTCCTCTACACATAGAATCCTGCTACACATGGTAAGTGCCACTACTACCCCATACCCGTGTACATATCCATAACATACATATGGCCAATGCCATTTTTGTGACTTTTCTACATCAGTCTTCAATATAATTATGATCAAGGCAGCTTACCCAAATTGTTAAAAGTTAGTTATAAAATTTAAGGGCATTCCATTTATTAATTTTCCATTTATTGGAGTTATATTCCACCTTTCTTCCAAAACTGGCACTCCCAAAATAATACAGTAGATATTCATACTTCTTTGTAGTACATACAAAGAAAGGAGTCCAAGCAGTATGCAGCACTTCCCAAACTACTTCCTGTCAATGCAATATAACTTAAGTGCAATGGATTCAAGCTACAGGAAAGGAGACTCCACTTGATCCTCAGGAAGAACTTCCTGACAGTCAGAGCTGTCCAGCAGTGGAATATGCTGTTTCAGAGTGTGGTGGAGCCTCCTTCTTTGGAGGTTTTTAAGCAGAGGCTGGATGGCCATCTGTTGGGAATGCTTTGATGGGTGTGCCTGCATAGCAAGGGGTTGCACTCGATGGCCCCTAGGGTCTCTTCCAACTCTACGATTCTATGATTCTAATCTGCAAGGAGCACTAACTGGCTGCCCATAGGGCTTCTCAATGGCAGCCAGCAGCTTTCATCTCAATGAGATGGTGAACCTGCCCTGAGTGTGAGTCAGAGCTTGGAAAGAACATTCCAAAGTGCTGAGCCCTATTCTCCAAATAGGTGTGGCATCTTGGACATCTCCTTTAAAGTTCAGAGTAAACCCTGGAGCAGACTAACTGCTCCACTGACACAGAATACACCAGTGGATTCTGAACTTTAATCAAAGGGGTGTATTTAATGATGTTCTGAATCTTCACAATACCGAGGAGACCCTTCAAGGGGCCGAAATCTTATACAGCCACCTGTTCCTTGGGCTAGATTTGAATTTCTTTTCCAACCAACTATTTCTCTTAAAGGATTTTCATGTTAAATGAACATTGTAACATGGCAATCTGAATGAACAGAGACAAGAACAGGGAACTAAAGACAAACAAAAAATGAGTTCAGCACTACTTTCCATCTTACAACATCAACAGGAAAGACAGAGTAAATGGGAAAAATGCTTAGTCAAACATGTTGAAGGATACGCAAATGTTTGAAAACTTTTATAATATTGCATTACCATTTTTTCACCAAGTTAACAATCTTTCTGGTAATACTTATACTCCAAAAGTCATATTCTAATGTCTGGAATGATGTGTTGTAACAGTAAATTTGATTTTGTATTATTATCATTTATTTCTTATTTTTGATCTTTTCCCCTCAGTTTTCTTTGGGATGATTCTGGTATTTTTGTCATTTTTTTCCTCTTTGATTGTGCTGCTTGATATCTACATAAGACAACAGTGGATTCTGAATACATCAGCAGCACAGCAGTTTGTTGCTTTGCATGTGGCAAGAGTTATACATTCTCAGCCATTCTGGAATTCTACTTACTTACTAGCCTATGTGGTAATGTGAATTATTATTTGGCAATAGTAAAGTGAAGTGCAGAGTAAAATAAACTGTGATTGTCCCCTATGCCACAATTCTTTCTTTATATCAAAATTCATACTTTAGAATAAGAGAATCTTAGAGCTAGAAGAGACCACAAGGGCCATATAGTCCAACCCCCCCTATAACTTCTAAGAAACCAGTCATATCAATATCATTGATAATAGCATCACAATATGAACTGGAGATAAAAGGTTTACTCTGCTCCATTGCTTATTAACTTCTCTTCTTCAAGAAATTAGTGAACCTCCCAGCATTATAATCCTAGGATTTCCTCAGGTCAAATTAGCTTATTTCCAGCTTGGCCTGATTTTAAGACTAGAAGATTGAGGTTGTTTTTAAGATACTAAGAAAAAAAATTAAGAAAATTATCAAAAGGCAGAAGCAAAAATATTTTTTTAAAAAAAGTCTCAGTGGAAAAAAAAGCAAGATATTATAATCATTGGAATTCTATCATTTTCTCATGGTTATGGATGCTTACAATTATCAAGTTTAGATCAAAAGCATAAAAGGAAATTCATTCACTCTACTATTCCTTTCCAGTGTAAATTCACCAAAAGAAAACAGTGTGGCTCTCAGTAATATTTTGAAAATAGTCTGTTATGTCAAGGATGGGGAACTTGAGGTCTCCAGATGTTGCTGTCCTGAAAGTCCCAGGATTGCTCACCATCAGCTATGCTTATGGGAGTTGCAGTCCAACAACATCCAGATTGCAGTTTTCCTACCCTGCTGATCAGGACTGCTGGGAATTGTATACCAACGACATAATGCCCACCCTCCCCTAGACTGACCACATCCATCCAGACTGCCCATTTAATCTTCCAGGACAAGATGGATTATTATGGAGGTTACTATTCCACTGGAGCAACAAGTTCTTCCTCAGCTCTGGTATTTTCCTGTATTTTGTACTGGTTTCTGCTTTGTCCTTTGGGCCCAACCAGCTCTTTGGTCCTGATGTCTGGCTTGCTTCATGACTTTGCCCTCTAGTCTTTGGTTTTGTTTTACTCATTGGTCCTAATTGCTTACTCTACTTCAGATTGCTTCCCATGACCCAGCCATAGCAGGTTCCCCATACCACTGCCGCTTCATCTTTGTATCCAGCTTCTCTGGGTAAGGACTCTAATGACCCTGTACCAGGGGACAGTACTTGCTGTCTTTCAGACTATAGAATGACAAAGGTCAAGTACATGCCTCAAAATGGTGGACTAGCGTTCCTCATTGTTAGCTTTGCTGGCTGGGGCTGCTGGAATTTGCAGTCCAATGACATTTGGAGGGCTGTAGCACTTTGCCCAAACCTGCAATAGTCAAAGATTGAACTTGTGAATCTTATGAGTGTAGGAAAAAGAGTACATGCACTGTGTGTGGTTATAAGGCAGGAAAGATGCCTACCCAGAACTGACAAAAATACAAATCTGAGTAAAAGAAGAGGAAGGGGGGTCACCTGTTGTTGCTGCTGCTGCTGTTTTTTTTTTTTTTTTAATATATGGATTAACATTGACATAGTGGCTCCTGACATCCTAACAAGGCAACAACTTAGACAAGAACAGTTGATTAGTGCCAGATTTGTTTAGAACAGTGGTTCTCAACCTGTGAGTCCCCAGATGTTTGTGGACTTCAGCTCCCAGAAGCTCTGAGCATTGACCATAGTGGCTGGGGCTTCAGGGAGCTGAAGTCCACAAACATCTGGGGACCCCACAGGTTGAAAACCACTGGTTTAGAACAAAGGAAGGACCTGGCAAAACCACATCTGAGTTTTCTTTGCCTTATGAAATTCATGGAGACCCCATGAAGTTGATAGGTGACTTGAAACATGCATACATACATACACATACAGAGACAACAGAGCACAGTTCAGGACTCTGGACAGTACTACAGGTTCAGGCCCTAAGATTGTCACCTTTTTGCGGGACCATGGCTAGAAGCACATTACATCACCAAGTGCAACTGGGCAAGAGATTCCTCTGGAAAGCTCCACTTCCACTGTTGCACATAGCTGTTTGGAGAACTAGCTCCTTTTTCTGACTTCTTTCAGGTTTTGCGACTGGGTTTGAGTACACAGTAGAATCATCTGACATTCATTCCTTGAAGTTGGAAGGCAACAATGCTTCCTTGGGATTTAGCAGATTGGGTGCAGGAGCCAAGGCAGAGCGCCCTTTCTGAGTGGAACTAGGAAATAGATTTGACTTTTTTTTTCCAGAGCTGTTTTTACTGCTGGGAAATATTAGCCTAGCTTCTAGTCTGGGGTAATAATATACATGCCTCATTCTTGGGCAAATATGTCTTGTCTGTAGTGGACAACTTTTTGACCAGATGTTCTAAGCTAGAAGTAGAAAGGAAAAGTGCAGTAGAGAAAACCACAAAGCAACACAAGACTTATTCTACATGGGATCAGAGTTTGGAAAAGTTACTTTGGGGGATTCTGGAAGCTGTGGTCTCAAAAGGTAACTTTTCCATGTTATGAGTTAAACTTAATAACATAGAATCATAGAATCATAGAAATGTAGAGTTGGAAGAGACCACACGGGCCATCCAGTCCAACCCCCTGCTATGCAGGAACACCCTCAAAGCATTCCCGACAGATGGCCATCTAGCCTCTGCTTAAAAACCTCCAAGGAAGGAGACTCCACTACACTCCGAGGCAGCATATTCCACTGCCAGACAGCCCTGACTGTCAGGAAGTTCTTCCTGAGGTTCAAGTGGAATCTCCTTTCCTGCAGCTTGAATCCATTGCTCCTTGTCCTGGTCTCTGGAGCAGCAGAAAACAAGCCCTCTCCTTCCTCTACATGGCATCCCTTCAAATATTTAAACATGGCTATCATGTCCCCTCTTAACCTTCTCTTCTGCAGACTAAACATACCCAGCTCTCTAAGTCTATCCTCATAGGGCATGTCTTCCAGGCCTCTCACCATTTTGGTCTTCCTTCTCTGGACTTGCTCCAGCTTGACCATGTCCTTCTTGAATTGGGGTGCCCAGAACTGGACACAATATTCAAGATGAGGTCTAACCAAAGCAGAGTAGAGTGGTACCAGTACCTCCCTCGATCTAGACACCATACTCCTATTGATGCAGCCGAGAATTGCATTGGCTTTCTTGGCTGCCGCATCACACTGCTGACTCATGTTCAGCTTGTGGTCTATTAAGACTCCTAGATCCCTTTCACACGTATTGCTATCCAGCCACTTGTCCCCCATCCTATATTTCTGTATTCCATTTTTTCTACCTAAGTGTAGAACCTTACAGTTCTCTCTGTTGAATTTCATTTTGTTAGCCTTGGCCCAGCTCCCCAATCTATCCAGGTCATTTTGAATTTTGATCCTGTCCTCTGGCGTATTAGCAACCCCTCCCAATTTGGTGTCATCTGCAAATTTGATGAGCATGCCCTCTATTCCTTCATCCAAGTCGTTGATGAATATATTGAACAGCACTGGGCCCAGGACAGAACCCTGTGGCACCCCGCTAGTCACTTCTCTCCAGGATGAGAAGCAGCCATTCATGATCACTCTTTGGGTTCGGTCAGTCAACCAATTACAAATCCAACTAACAGTAGCCCTGTCCAGCCCGCATTTTACTAGTTTCTTTGCAAGAATGTCATGGGGAACTTTGTCAAAGGCCTTACTGAAATCAAGATATACTACGTCCACAGAATTCCCTTCATCTATCAAGCTAGTAACTCTATCATAAAAAGAGATAAGATTAGTCTGGCATGACTTATTTTTGAGAAATCCATGTTGACTTCTCGTGATTATAGCCTTGCTTTCTAAGTGATTAGAAACTGACTGCTTAATGATCTACTCCAGGATCTTTCCGGGTACTGATGTCAGGCTGACTGGGCGATAATTATTTGGGTCCTCTTTTTTCCCCTTCTTGAAGATGGGGACAACATTTGCTCTCTTCCAGTCTGCTGGAACTTCTCCTGTCCTCCAAGATTTCTCAAAGATTATAGCAAGCGGTTCTGAAATGACCTCTGCCAGCTCTTTTAATATCCTAGGATGCAATTCATCTGGCCCTGGAGACTTAAATTCATCCAGTGTGGCCACGTATTCCTGTACCACCCCTCTACCTATTATGTGCCTCATTTCCCCTGCTTCCTCACCTGCTCCCCAACCGCCAGGTTGAGTGCTTGTATCCTTCTGGGAAAAAACTGAGACAAAGAAGGTGTTAAGTAGTTCTGCCTTTTCCCTTCCCCCTGTGAGTAATTCTCCATCTTCTCTGCGCAACGACCCTATCGTCTCCTTCTTTTTCCTTTTGCTGCGGACGTATTTAAAAAAGCCCTTTTTATTGTTTTTAATGTCTCTGGCCAGCCTAAGTTCGTTCTGTGCTTTAGCCTTTCTGACCTCCTCCCTACATCTCCGGGCCACTTGCTTAAATTCTTCTTTGGTGGTCCCCCTTCTTCCATTTCCTATACATGTTTCTTTTAACACTTAGCTCAGCTGAGAGCTCTTTAGTCAACCATTCTGGTTTCCTCAGATGCCTTCCATTTTTCCTCCTTACTGGCACAGTTTTAGACTGTGCCTTCAGTATCTCCCTTTAAGGAACTCCCATGCCTCCTGAACTCCTTTCCCTTTCACCATTCTTGACCACGGAATTCCAGCCAGCAGCTCCCTAAGTTTACAGAAGTCCGCTTTTTTAAAATCTAAGATGAGTGTTTGGCTACCCTTATCTTCTCCTTCCCACTGAATGCCAAATTCCAATAGGGCATGGTCACTCCCCCCCTAAAGATCCAACCACTTCTACCTCATTAACAAGGTCATCCCTGTTGGTCAGGATCAGATCTAGAATATTTGATCCCCTAGTGGCCTCTTCCACCTTCTGGACCATGAAGTTGTCTGCAAGACAAGCAAGAAACTTGCTGGACCTTGCGTTATTGGCAGAGTTTGACTGCCAGCATATATCTGAGTAATTGAAATCTCCCATTATTACTATATCTCTCCTCCTTGAATGTGCAGTCATTTGGTTGAGGAAGGCATCATCAAAGTCCTCAGCCTGGGTTGGAGGTCTGTAGTAAACCCCCACCAGAATATCCCTATTGTTTCTCGCTCTCTTAATTCTAACCCAAATGCTCTCGACTTGGCTTACTGGGTTTAAGTCAAGGATCTCTTCACAGGTGAAAACATCCTTGACATACAAGGCTACTCCTCCTCCTTTCTTGTTTGGTCTATTTTTATAAAATAGGCTATACACCTCTATTCCTATATTCCAATCATGAGACTCATCCCACCAGGTCTCAGTGATGCCTATCAAATCGTATTTATTTTGTTGTACTAGGAGTTCAAGTTCATCCTGCTTGTTTCCCATACTCCGTGCATTAGTGTAGAGACACTTAAGTTCCCGGGTCCTTCCTGCAAGTCCTGTACTATTGTCTCTACTCCTCCCGCCACTGGCCTCTTGTACTACTTGTGCAGTATCAATTGGGCCTTTCCCCACTGCGTTCGACAAGTCCCTGCCCTGAATAATACTGTCTCCCTCCTCAGCAGAACTTAGTTTAAAGACCTCTTAATCCTCCTTGCGAGACTGTTTGCAAAAACATTCCTACCAAGTTTTGTGAGGTGCAGCCCATCCCTCGCCAGAAGCCCACGTTCATGGAAATTCAGGCCATGTTCCAAAAACCCAAACCACTGCCAGCAGCACCACGTGCGGAGCCATTTGTTGACCTCTGCTATTGTCCTTTCCCTTCGTGCGCCATATCCTTGAACAGGGAGGAGAGATGAAATGACCACCTGCGCACCAAGGTCCTTAAGCTTCGTCCCCATAAGCTCATAGTCCTTTGCGATGTGGTAAAAGCTGCTCCTCGCAGTGTCATTGGTTCTGACATGAACCAAAATGAGGGGCTTATGGTCAGTGGGTTTGACCAGCCTGGTTAGCCTCTCCGTTACGTGGTTGATCCTGGCCCCAGGCAGACAGCAGACCTCTCGATTGAGCTTGTCCGGTTTGCAAATTGCCGTTTCGGTTCCTTTGAGCAAGGAGTCCCCAACCACCAGAACTCGCCTCCTCTGAGGCTTGTCCTGGTCTCCTCGACGAGCATGTTCCACTAGGACTGCCTGGGCATTCTGTTGAGGCTGGGAGCATTGACCTAGTTCCTGTTGCCGAAGTTGGATTTCTTCTTGTTGACATTCTGTTCCCTCTGCATGGAGCTCCTCATTGTTCGTAAGGCCAAGAACTTTGAAGCGATTGTGCAAGTGAAGAGCCTCTGTTGCCTTCCTGGTCCTTCTACTCCTCCGTGTGACATTTGCCCAAGCCTCCGTTTCCTGGCACAGTGTGCTAACTTGCTGATCTGGCTGCTCCTCCGTGCATTCGGTCTTCCGGTAGGTCCTCTCTGCCCTATCCAAAAACGCCTCCCCTTCCCTAATAAGATGAAGATCAGAAACTCGTGCCTCCAGCTGGCGCACCTTCTCTTCCAAGAGGGTGACCAGCTTGCACTTGGTGCAGGTGTACCCGAGAACATCTTGTGGCAAGAAAAGGAACATGCCACAAGTGTTACAGGTGACTGCAGTAGCTCCCTCACCTTCCATTCTTGAAACTGATTAAGGATGTCTTCACAGACCCTTTGCTCTGCTCCCTCTGCTCTCTCCTCTGGGAAAAAACATATAATTCTCCTGGAAAGGGAAAGGCAGGGCTAATTAGGTATTTCCGAGGGATCTAAATATTTCCAGATTTGCCTCAGTCTGAGCAACTTTGACACACCAGAGCAAGGGTGCTCTTCTATCTACACCTCTCGCCCTATCTGTCTTCCTGTCTATGTCCTGTCAGTCTGCATTCTGCCTCTGTAATAGCTGCCTGGACTTGTAAAGAGTGTCTGAAGTCTTCCCACTTGCCCCAATTTCTCTCGTACTACTTTGATTATTCCCAGTTTTCTTCTGAGCATCTGCTAGTGCTGAAGCTCAACATGAGACAAACCACATGCTTTTAGAAACCAAACATAGAACCCTAATGGACAAATAGACAGGAATTTCTAGAGAATGCCCATAGTGATTTTACTTTTAAAAGGGCACTGAGCACATTCCAAATAAATCATTCAAATAAATGCTGATTTATAGGGTATTCCAAAAGTTGCTGGCTTCTCATAATTAATCTGTGAAACTAAGTTAACAGCATAAAAAGTAGGTTAAAATAACCCTCGGGATCATTTGCAAAATCAAAAAGAAGAAAGTTCAGCACTAATGCTACAATTGTGGATTGAAATGAAATGAAATCCAACTTCAACCTGTCAAAGCTCAAATGTGGGGCACAGCATTTATAAACGCATGGTGGTAGATACAGAAACTGAAGGAGGGAAAATATTATTCGTTAAAGAGTGCAATTAATTAAGCATGTGTTTTACACACAGGAAAATTGATATTATCCATTCAGTTCAGCACAATTTCCCATCTTGCCCCACACCTAATATTAGGGCTATAAAGTGTATACCACCCTGTTAAAGATTTGGAAACAATGTTATGCATACTGAATGCACTGGTAACATTAGCCACGGAGACAAGAGACTGCTTCCCAATTCAAATATATTCAAAAATTCAAGGGCAAAATCAAAGGCAAATCCAAATTTGAATGTTTGATGGGTTTTGAAATCCTCCACCCACTTAATAGAATCATAGAATCATAGATTCATAGAAATGTAGAGCTGGAAGAAACCACAGGGGCCGTCCAGTCCAACCCCCTGCCATGCAGGAACACCCTCAAAACACTCCCGACAGATGGCCATCCAGCCTCTGCTTAAAAACCTCCAAGGAAGGAGACTCTACCACACTCCGAGGCAGCATATTCCACTGCCAGACAGCCCTGACCGTCAGGAAGTTCTTCCTGAGGTTCAGGTGGAATCTCCTTTCCTGCAGCTTGAATCCATTGCTCCTTGTCCTGGTCTCTGGAGCAGCAGAAAATAAGCCCTCTCCTTCCTCTACATGGCATCCCTTCAAATATTTAAACATGGCTATCATGTCCCCTCTTAACCTTCTCTTCTGCAGACTAAACATACCCAGCCCTCTAAGTCCATCCTCATAGGGCATGGCTTTCAGGCCCCTCACCATTTTGGTCGCCCTCCTCTGGACTTGGTCCAGCTTGACCACGTCCTTCTTGAATTGGTTATTTTGAGTTATTGAGTAAGAGTTATTTTGATTGCAGAATTCCAATAGAATACCTGGAAATCCAGGATCAACTATACTCTAAGCCAGTGGTTCTCAACCTGTGGGTCCCCAGATGTTTTTGGACTTCAGCTCCCAGAAGCCCTGAGCATTGACCATAGTGGCTGGGGCTTCTGGGAGCTGAAGTCCACAAACGTCTGGGGACCCACAGGTTGAGAACCACTGCTCTAAGCCATGAAACTCTCTCATTCTAATCTAACTCACAGGCTTGTTGTGAGGCCAAAATGGGAGAAGGAAATCATATCTGCCACTTTTGATTCCTTAAATGGGCATCAGTGCAGTGGCTGGCATCATGTTATTGAGTTACAATGATGTAAGTCCACCTTATGCCATCATAAGTCACTTTTTTGGTAGTTGAGGTCAGAATTCTGACCTGACTGCTCAATGACCCAAATCCCCCCAAACCCACCTTTTATCTTTTGTGCCCCTGTAACACTGCCATTTCTTGGTTGGTAGAGGAGGGGGAGAAATAGAAAAGCATCCAGCTTTATTCTTATAGCAGCATGCACAGCAGGGACATAATCCTCAGGGACCTTAGAAAGGTCCCTAGAGGTTCCTGTGTTGTGTGTCCAGCTATAGGAAAATAGCCAGGTGTTGTTCTACCATTTTCCCCACTCTCCACTGGCCAGAAAATGACTGTGTTGGGAGGGGGGGCGGCACTGGAGAAAATGTGTGGGTGTGGGTGTGGGTGATTTGAACAGGAAATATATCATAGTTGTGCAGGTACAATATGTCTCACAATCCCAGATCGCAGTCAAAAGCTAAAAAGCTGACTGGAATTATGGTAGGAAGGGGAAGAAGTAGTCAACCAAACTATGTGGGAGAACCACAAATGACTAGAACACCTGAATTTTCACATTCCTTCTCATAGTTTTCATCAGATTGCAGACGTGTTTATACTGCAGAAGGTGCGTAGCTTTGGAATCCATTGTACATGTTTTGTTATTCATAGTCTTATTCTTTATTCACAAGAGACCTACCTTTTCATTAAATGGAAGGATCAATGTAACACTCTCTCCAAGGAAAGATTCTTATCAAATTCTTATAAAACAGTGTCACTATGTCAGTATTACCAGCCACCATCAGAGCTGTGGCATTAATTAGGAAACGTTTCTAAGTTCAGCTAAGAAGTACATTTCATTTATGCAGCTGTGTATTTGTTTCTCTTTAACTCCTTGACATGCAGCAACTGTTCCTTTGCCATATTATGGAAGGGGAGAATACCATTCCCAAGTTTTTGCCTTCTAGTCAGTGATCATTATTTAGGTCTCTGTCCACCTGATTTTAGGAGTAACCATGGGAGAATGCATCTATCTGTACAGTGACATTTTATCAAATGCTCGTTTTGCATTGCAATTAATGGGTCAGGAGCAGGGCTAGAGATTTTATGATGAATCCCATAAAAATGCAGCCTTCTAAATATTATGTTAAACCAAGAGACAGGCATATGTCTTCTGCTACAGTGTAAATCTGACAAAATCCAAAATGCACATCATGATGATACTTTTGTTAAGCAACCAGGGAATAAAGAGATCAGACACAGAGAACTGGATGCAGTAAGGGCCACTTTATCCTAGAACCTATTTAAGCTGCATTGAACCTGGAAAGGAAGAGGAGAGGGGAGCAACCTAGGATCACCTACTGCGAGATCAGCTGAGGTAGGCAAGCCTCCTGAGCCCTGAGGGAAACCCAATAACCGGGTTGATCCCATCCGGCCATCTACTGAAAGGCAGACATGAGGAACCACCACCACCCCAAGTTGAAGGACTTCACTGAGCGAAATCTCCCTGACCAGCCTTGAGGGAAGTTTCTTTTCCCACACTGAGTCCCAGGACCTAAAGAGGCACCTTCTTCTTCATCAAAAGGGTAGCAAGGTGTTTACTGTAACTCTTACTTTGTTCCCCTACTACCTGCCGCAGACAAGGGGCAAGTGTCTGCTTAATCCCTTTCTCCCACCAGCCTGGGCAAAAGGGTCCTCACCCCTTATTGCAAATCTCTCAGGAACAACATATTACCTTCTTATGATAAATGGATGCCATCAGCTCTGTAGAACTCAGCCCACTGAAAAACTACACTGGGAATGTGGACAAAAATGACCCAATCCTGTACTCAAGGAATTTCAAATCCTCTATTTACCCTTTTACAGACTGTATTAATGCATCGGGGATCACCCTCAGCTCATCAAACCTGGCATGGCAAAATGGTCAACCTTATCAATATTTTTCTTGGCCATCTATTCTGTATGATCGAAAGTCATGCAGAGCCCAAAGGATAAGGGCCTTGACTTCCAACAAACCCAAGTCATTCCTTTCCAGGTGAGGAGGTCCCTTGCATTTCCCAAACAGCAGAAGCAACAAACCATTTCAACATTGGCCTCTTTTCCCAAGGCATTCTAGTGCAGCCTGGTCGCTCAAACTCCACCAAAGTGGCAATTCCAGTGCTGGTGCACTGCCCAGTAAACCGTACTATGGAAGTGGTGGATGCAAGACTGCTCTAACAGCTGGTGTCTCTGCTGGAGATCTGGCTTCACCATATGCAGGTACGGGAAAGCCCACGTACAGCACAGCACTCCTTGGTTCCAGCTGGAAAAAGACTGCACCCAGTGAAGATGACTCCTTGGATAAAGAAAGAACCAGATGACATGGGGATGTGTGGCCATGTTCCCTCCTCCTTAGAGAGAAGATCATAATTTCCAGCAGTGCACAGTAATGATGGTTTCTATGTCACTGAGGGTCTTTCCACTCTAAACTGTTATAGTGCTATTATTCCACTTTCAACATCTTGTGGAATTCTGGGGTTTGTAGTTTACTGAGGCCAAAGAACTCTCTGGCTGAGAATTCTAAATGCTCCTCCCTAAACTGCAAACCCCAAGATTCCATAGGATGTTGAAAGTGGAATAATAGCACTATAACAGTGTAGTGTAGAAATAGCCTGAGACAGTGGATCTGCTCCAGGTATTAGACCAGACCTCAAAATACCTTGTATTGCTAATTTAAAGTTCACACTAAAACCTCAAGCAGAATAATCACTCACCGACATGTGGGTTATCAGCTGCCACCAAGATGTTCCAAATCAGAGGCTCTCAAAGCAAGAAGGCTTTCACTGGCTCAGAATGTGGCAGCCCAGGTGGAACAGAATGAAAAAACGTCCACTCTTGTGACATCTGCTTGTGCCTCTTTAAGGGGTTCTCTACATTTTCAGAGAGGAATGTACATGGCAGATTTTTGGAAGGTGAGAACACACACACACATACACACAGAGCATGGAGAAAGCTCTTCTTCTGACTGAGGTATTAGTGATTCATCCACTCCTACAGGGCTAACCCAGATCTCTATGCTAATGTTGCAGTAAGCTCCTTGCCTCACCTCTCAGTTTGCATTCATTTGTAGCTTTAATGCTTACACATGTACTATGTTAATAATTTAAGGCTTCAGACCGATTCCCTTGTTTCACTTGAGTGGATCGCATTGAATAAGGGGGGAAGAAAAACAAATGAGAACAAAGTTCAGGTTACACCAGATGAGACAATAACTAAAACTGAGACAAGATCATAGAGAACAATCTCTTTGTGTGTGCGTGAGGGTGGGTGGAGAGAGGGAGGGAGAAAAAGAGAGGGATGGCACAGAAATGCACTCCAGAAAAATTCTGTTGCAAAAAAAGATATTGCCAACTCCTTTTAATTGGAGGTGCCAGGAACTAAACCAGACCTGTAGCATTTTGGGGACTTTTGTATCCTCAGATGAAAAACTCTATTTTATTACTGTGTGTTTATTTCTTTTCTTTTCTTTTCATTTTCATTTTGTTTTCTTTTTCTTCTTTTTCTTTTGTTCCTGGCAGGCCCAAGAGCCATTGGGGATGGTGACAAGTGAGTCTACGTCCTCTTCCTCTCATATCATGAGAAGACAACATGCAAACTAATAACTCTAACATCATCATTCCCTGTGCCAACTTGGTTTTGACTGGTAGTACTATGATTTTTGCACCATTTTGGTTGGCCCAGTAAAGATGCTATCACAATACTGATTCTGGCATATGTATTTTTGGTCAACACAACTATCCCTGCTTTTCTTTAAACGTCACTGAAAAAGCAGACAGTCCAAAGTTCAGTTCCTGGCACCTCCACTTGAAACAACTTTGTTTTTTGGATGTATTTATGCATTCTCTTACTTGCTTACTAACTAACTAACTAACCAACCATCTATGTATACAGCCCCATAACAAAATTCTCTGGGCAATTTATGATCAACAAACGTAAAAACAATGTAAGAATATGAAATCAAGCAACTGAAGTAATAGCAAGTACAGCAACAAAAAAAAATTGGCAGCACTGTGAACATAATCTCAGAGGCTTTAAAATAGCAGATGATGACTGAAATCGTTCACTGTGCAAATGGAACTTGCTAGAACTGCACTGTGTACCCCTCTCCTCACACACTGCCTGAGGGGCCCCCTTGATCTTGCCATTTAATAGCTTGAGGGATTAGGGGGCTGAGAAGCTACAGTGTTTTCTCATAGCCAGATGCACAATGACAAAGGCATCTTCCAGGAGTCAGAACATAACTGACGCTGTTTGACTGTGGGCTGCCCTCTCCTGGCTTCTAAATGACCATGTTGGAAGGGCCCAGTGATTAGGAGGTTCTTGAATAACCAAGGATAATGAATACCTCCTTCTACAATGATCATGAAAAAATATACACAGACATAATGTGTCAGGCAATGTAAAAGACTCTTACCTGAGACTATTTCCACACTACACTGTTATAGTGCTATTATGCCACTTTCAACATCCTGTGGAATTCAGGGGTTTGTAGTTTATTGAGGCCAAAGAACTCTCTGGCTGAGAATTCAAAAAGCCCCTCCCTAAACTGCAAACCCCACAATTCCACAGGATGTTGAAAGTGGAATAATAGCACTATAACAGTGTAGGGCGGAAATGGCCTGAGACTTTACAGCAGCCTGATCAAACTGAGACCTTCCAGATGTATTAGAGTAGCTGCCACACTCCCTTAGCCAACTGCAAATGTAGTCTAACACATCTGGAGGGCTGCTTGCACTAAAGTGGCTTACAGCTTCCCGTGGTCCAAGGTATCTTTGATGGCCAATTGGAGCTGACTCCTCACTGGCAAAGAAAAGGACACAGCCACATAGCTGGCTGGCGAGCCAGAATACTTGGTGTTGATCTCAAAGGGAGTATGAAGAAAAGATGGTCAGCCAGCAGGCTAGTGGCACAGTGCACTGGATAGCCTGGAAAATTAGCAACAAAGTCCGTCAGGGTTCCAGCCAGGCCATCCTTGTATGTGCCTGTGCACCAGTGTGAAAGTGCATAATTTTCTTCTCTCCTTCTCCCTCTGTGTTTGTAAAAGATTATGAGGGAATGTTTGTTTCTGTTTGGCTGGTAGAAGTGTGACAAGTAAATGTATTCTAGATCAGTAGTTCAAAACCTTTTCCTATTTATGGATCTATCTATCTATCTATCTATCTATCTATCTATCTATCTATCTATCTATCTATCTATCTATCATACATCTATATCCATGTATATCCATATAAATGAATCAGTGGCCACTGATAACTACCATGTGAATGGAATGGTGAATCCACTCTAGATTTCAGTCTGAATTTGCAAGGAACTATCCAAGGTTCTGAATTGATTTGCAGGCTTCAGTACTTTGGTTCAGTACTTTGATGGCTCAGCTAATCCTGGGTGTCCCTGCTTTTCATACACTTGTCCCTGCTCTTCACACACTTCACACACTTGTGTTACCTGAATTGTGCTAGATTCAACTGCCATGGTCTAGATTTCTACAGCCTGGGTGTTAGTAACATATTTGAAGCCTTGACTCACAACTGCTTAATTTCAGCAATGTGGCTACCTCATGCACCAAGGTGTGCTGAAACTGTTCTCTGCCCAGGGCCTCAGACCTCAGGAGTTGAATGAGGAAGAAAGAGGAAGAAATCCCCCACCTGGGAGAGTACAGGGCTGTCCTTTGTAACTTTTGTGGCAAATAAAAGCTGCACCATGCAAGATATTCACACAAATATATCCAGCCACATAAATACAGCTTGGGTGACACTGTGACAGGGCTAAATACCCACATGTGGCTCTCCATTATTGACACAAGTGGGAGGCAAGTCCCAAGTTGTGGGATTCCTAGGAGATTTGGTTGCCCCCTCTTGCCTCCTTCTACCAACAAGCAAAGACCATTTTAATTCAAGAGATCTTTGACTTATACTTCGTGGGGCAGAAAGGGATATTAATGAGGTTGCACTTTTGTTGTTTTTACTATGTTTAAATGTCATTATATAGTGACTTTGAGTTTTCAAGTGAATACTTGTTTACTATAACAGTTTTTTTTAATCACTTTTAACACTCTTAATTTATTGTAAACCACCTTGGATTTCATACATGAGGAAAAAGCAGGAAAAATTATTAAATAAAGAATAAATATAAATAAGGCTGCTTAGACACTCATCTCTTTATATATTGATGATTTGTGGGTTTATCTTTCATTGGCATATATTCCTCTGGTTTTTCCTCTTAATTACACAGACTTAAGCCTTTGAAGCATAAAATTTTTCTCGTGTAGACGTATATCTCAAGGGCTACAACATTGGATTTTAAAGCATGCAAAGAGTTGAGAACATTTATAGATTTGGATGGTGGTAAAGGAAGTATTTGAAGACTTCATTCCTTTCTTGAAGATCACACTGGCTGCTAAATGAAAAATCACACTTTAAAAGAAACTGACTTTTGAGAAAAGGGAATACGTAGAAGACAGTGATCGTGACCATTTTTGCAAGTGTTTAATTTTAGAATCCGATTGTCAAATATGCAGAAGTTGGATAATAGCTATCCTTTCCTTCTTTTCCACATTTTATCAGAAAGCCAATTTCAGCTCAATTTAATCCTTGATCAAAGTAGCAAAATTTAGCATTGGATTAATAATTCCCATATTTAAAACTGTCGCTGACAAATGTAGGTGATCCACATCAACGTTAAACATCTCAGACAAGGCCAAGCAAACTCCTGATATTGAAAACTGTGTTTTTATTAACCCTCAGAGCAGAACTGCACATTTATCTACGAGGCCCAGTCCATGGCTTTGCATGCATTTAGTGGATCCCACTACATTCACAGATGTATGTGCAAACTAATAATGTTCAGTGATCTGCTTGAAAATATCACACCACTGAAAAGAATGTAATTTTCATAGCAACATTACCACCAACCATGTCTTGGAAATTACAGGAAACAAATAGTGAGGAATTACAGAGAGGGAAGAAATGTGCTCACTGCATATATGAACCAAAATGCAATTCTCCTTTGAAATGCAAGGGAGTTCTCCAGCCTTAAAATGTGTAAGAAATCTGTATATTAGGAAACATGCACAAATATGTGAATATTTATGGAAATAAAATGCATCACATTGCAAAAATACCTTGTTAATAATACGACTATATTAGGCAAAAAATGCATACAGAAATTGATATCTTAGGAAAAATCTGTACAAAATTTCACATGATTTTTTTTTAAAAAAAATATCCTACCCCCACAATGGGGCCAGTTTGATGAGATATTTGTGTGTGATTTTGGTCCCTCTCAACGTTCTTCTGTAAGGACTGCAGTTTCTAATAGTATCCTTCTACTAGTGATGTTTTACTCTTCTTAAGTACATGTGCTGTTGGAAGGATTTGTGGGAATTGGACCCTAACACCCACTTTTTCACATGCTTCATTTTCACTGATTTCAGATACACACCACCCATCTGCAGTGTAGTGCTTTCGATGAGATATGCATAAGAATGTGAAGAACAGCCTAGTTCCTGGAAATTTAGATGAGACTGGCCATCTTGGTACTGAAAGACTACATCTCAGGGACGTTCCAATCCTCCTGAGAGATCTCACCTCCAGATGAAGACTAAGATGCAAAATGGTAGCAGATGGGGGTGTTGTGGCTTCTGTAACATCCACAAAATATACTTTGCACATAACTCCTGTTTCATGAAAATTAATCTTTTTTTCCCTTGTTGAAGCAAAGCAGACAAGCATAGGAGGATGAATCACAAAAGTGGAAATAATCCATTCATTGCTACTATTTTTACTACAACGCAGCAGTTCAGTACTGTTCCTTTCACAGATACATGCAAAGAACAATGCACAAAAATAATCATTTTTTTTTCTCAAGACCAACTCAAAAAGTGGTTATCTCATGATGCTTTGTGACAAGAAGAAATGAGAAATCTTCTCATTTTTCCACAGAAGGAAGAATCCCGAGAGGCAAACTTCAGTGTGATCTTTTCTTTGATGAATTACTTCTATACTATACTTACTAATAGGGATGAGACAAATCCAGAATTTTCCTAATCCGAATCTGGATCCGAATCCCTGGAATCATAGAATCATAGAAATGTAGAGTTGGAAGAGACCACAAGGGCCATCCAGTCCAACCCCCTGCCATGCAGGAAAACCCTCAAAGCACTCCCGACAAGTGGCCATCCAGCCTCCGCTTAAAAACCTCCAAAGAAGGAGACTCCACCACACTCTGTGGCAGCACATTCCACTGTCGGACAGCCCTGACCGTCAGGAAATTCCTCCTGAGGTTCAGGCGGAATCTCCCCTCCTGCAGCTTGCATCCATTGCTCCTTGTCCTGGTCTCAAGAGCAGGAGAAAACAAGCCCACTCCCTCCTGACATGACACCCCTTCAAATATTTAAACATGGCTATCATGTCCCCTCTCAACCTTCTCTTCTGCAGACTAAACATACCCAGCTCTCTAAGTCTGTCCTCATAGGGCATGGCTTCCAGGCCCCTCACCATTTTGGTTGCCCTCCTCTGGACCTGCTCCAGCTTATCCATATCCTTCTTGAATTGGGGTGCCCAGAACTGGACACAGTATTCAAGATGAGGTCTAACCAATGCAGAATAAAGTGGTACCAATACCTCCCTCGATCTAGACACCATACTCCTATTGATGCAACCAAGAATTGCATTGGCCTTCTTGGCTGCCGCATCACACTGCTGACTCATGTTCAGCTTGTGGTCTATGAAGACTCCTAAATCCCTTTCACACGTACTGTTAGCCAGCCACGTGTCCCCCATCCTATATTTCTGCATACCATTTTTTCTGCCTAAGTGTAGGACCTTACATTTCTCTCTGTTGAAATTCATTTTGTTAGCCTTGGCCCAGCTCTCCAATCTGTCCAGGTCCTTTTGAATTTTGATCCTGTCATCAGGCGTATTAGCAACCCCTCCCAATTTGGTGTCATCTGCAAATTTGATCAGCGTGCCCTCTATTCCTTCATCCAAGTCATTAATGAAGATATTGAACAGCACCGGGCCCAGGACAGAACCCTGTGGCACCCCGCTAGTCACTTCTCTAGTTTCTAGGAATCAATGAATTTCATGAATCTTGAATCTTTTGAATCCTTTTTTTAAAAAGGATTTAAAAAGCAAGGGAAAGAAGGATAATCTTGGGCAAGACATGCTCTCTCAGTCTTAGCAAAAGCCTAGGCAAAGGCAAACTTCCCTCGGGAGAAATCTGGCCACGACAATTGTCATAGTTTTGCCTCAGAATCTCCACAGACTGCAAATGTCATGAAAGTCCTTCATACGCAGGCAGGAAAATGTGGATTAATCCCACATTTTCCTGCCTGTGTAAACAGGGCCACATACTACAGTAGAGAGATAATCCAGGTCAAAACTGGCTTTTCTTTGCATAGTTCCTTCTGGCATCCTGGGCTTTGTAGTTTGATGATGCACCAGCACACTTTGGCAGAGAAGGCTGTGAGACCTTGTAAAACTAGAAACCCCAGAATTGTGTCTGAAAGAGATTTGCAAGGGAGCTACGCAAAGGAATGTTTCAGCTGTCCTTGAAATCTCAAGCCTGTAGCTTCCAGTCAAGTACTGAACTTAAATATGAAATGTTCAATTTAAATATCTTAGAATACAACCCTAGATGTAATTTGTGAAATTGTTAGCAAAGGCCCTTATTACTCCAAGGGAAAAATTCACCTAGTTGCCATCTCCCCTTGTGTGTCTAGTCTCCCAAGTTTTCAGGTGTCCTGGTCTCCCAGGTTTTCAGGTGTCTTGGTCTCCAACAAACTGTTTGGGTGGCGGATTCAAAAGATTCGGTTTGCCTATTTTGGGACAGGGATTTGGATTCCCGAATCTCAAATCCCTGCCAAGGATTCAAGGATTCGAGGATTTGGTTGGTCCATCCCTACTTATTATACTCAAGGTGGGATACACATGGGTACTGGACTTAAGTAGTCTAACTTAGCCCCCTTGCCAACATGCACCCTTCCCACACTACCACACTACCATACTGTGAACAACTTTGTGCAAATAGCTGTCAAGAGCTGTCAGGGGTGAAGCTTGGGGAAAGAATGCTAAGGAAATTCTCCCTGTGAATAATTGTGAAAGGTGCCCATACATTTTAGTGGAGAATAAAAAAAATTCTTGCTATTATAGTACTGAAGAAGATAATCAGGATTAATTTGGTCATGGATTTTATTTTAAAATCTTTTCCCTGCAGTGCAGGATTCTTGAAGAGGAGCTGTGGGGGGAGGGAAGAAAAGGGCATGGTTCCACTAGACAATGAATGGCATTTGGAACAGAAAGAGGAGGCTTGACTTTCCCTTACCTACCCAGCACATCAGGAATAACAAAATATACAAAGCAGCAGCACTGAAAAGTGTAGTATTCAAAGTGTCTCCATCTGAATGGCAAAGATCAATGACCCAGTTTAAGCTTTTCTGCTTGGTGCGGGGGGAGATTGGATGGCTCATATCACATGACTCTTGCAGTGTTCTCAACCAAGGTTCTTTATTTGGGATTTTGCAGTCAGCAAACTGATTTCTGTGCCACATCTAGACTTCCCCCAGGCTAACCCAACAGGGCAGCATTAACCTATGTAATTACAGGGTGAGGCAGAAAAGTCTATAAAGAAACAATGTACCTTTGAACATGGGAGAGTTTGCCTGTATTTCTCCTCTGAGAAATTACAATCTTTTTCCAGATCAAAGAGAAGACTTCTTGGAGAACAAGAAGTTTCAGAGACTTGTCTGAGCCCTGGCCACTCTCACTTTGAAAATATACTATATTTATGTACACACCTGGGGATAGGAGAGGGAATTTCACATGGGAGTAGCTTCTTCTTATTTAAGGGATACCTGCTCAATTCCCTTTTCTGGACAAGGACTGTAGGTGTAGGAGCTCTGTCTGCTTTTGCATCTGGACTGTTACCCAATTTATACCCAATTTCTGCCTGGAGGGCATGGGTGTGAATGGCTCTCTGGCCAAGTAAACAGTGGCATTCTCAGAGTAGACAATGAAATCTGGAATAGACTAACGATCTTAGTGCTAGGTGACAAAGAAATGGACATCGTGATAGCTGGTTGGACAGGTGTGGAGACAATGGAACAATTCACAGGTTGATCAGGAGAAGGTTGAAACAATCAGTGGTTTGGTGAGAACTTCCCTGTTTCTATTGTCCGAAAGCAGACTTGTTACATCTTAGCTTAAGCCTATTATCTCTGGAATAACTTGGGAATTTCCTGACTGTGACCTGGCTATACCTGGAGGGGATCTCTGACCAATGTGCAGCGCATGTGTTCAGCCAGGGTCTTCCTTCTGTCCAGCTTGGCCATACAGCCAGATCAGGGTACATTTTATATCGATGCCAATTAATATATCTTGCCAATTAAATCATATTTTGCCAATTAAACCATACCAAAGTATGGGGCTTTACGGCCCAGTAACATGGCAATCTCTTTATCCCATCTGGAGTTCAAAGCCTGCTCTGCTCTTGAATGAGTTTCAAGCTAACAGGCTGAATCAAAGCTCTGTATCAGGCACTGAGGCTTGCTGTAAACAAGGAAAAGAAGCTGAGCTTGTACCTTTCAGGAAATCAATAACAGCCAGCCTACGCTAAGGCTGCTTATGACAAGGCAATCTTTAGTCCATAAAAGGGCTCTGAGTGTGTGTGTGTGTGTGTGTGTGTGTGTGTGTGTGTATGCATGTGTGTGTCTTAGTCCTTCCTATACTTTTATCTGACATAAGTTGTTGTATATCTGAATTTGGAGGTTATTTATGTCTCATGTAGGTGATTGCATCCAAAGCGTCCATTAAGGTTTTCCAAACCATGAAAATATTTTAGTAAGATTTTGTTAGGTAGGATTCCAGTCCCAGTTATCAAGGTGCAGTGTGCAATGCCCTACAGCCATATCAGAAAGAAATGAATTAAACTGTAACAGCAAGAATGTTCTGAGATCAGTCCCCTCCTGATACTTTTGAACTTTCAAGATTTGTGATCACAAAACCTATCAGTTTATATCCAACAGATACAACTTAGTGGGTTTTGTGGGACTGGGATACTGAGGAAAGTAAACACAAATGCCAGAACATCATTTGCATTACAAATTGTTTCGAGACTTATGATAGATTTCTCTTCTGATTTCTGGCAGCATCTCTTTGAAATATCTCCCCATGGACGCATCCCACTCCCAAAGCAAACTCTCTTCTCTCAGCCCAAGTGTCTGAGGAAACAACTGTCCACCAACTTGCAATACAAAGCAATGCTGTGAAACAAACAGTGCAAAAAAAAAAAAAAAGGTCTGTCCCATTCACTCCAAAATACAAATATAGCCACTTCGGAAAATGTTAAGGCAAATATGTATCAAAATCTCATGTTAAGACAAATATATCTGCCACTAGCATTAGTAAACCTCTCAGTTATTTCTCTTGCAATTGTATTCCTAAAGGGGTTGACAAATCCGTACTCCTCCTCCCTTTCCCAGTGCATAGCAAGCAGACAGTACAATGCAACCTGGTTTCCCTCTTCTCTGACTACCAAAGGAAGGGAAACATTTAAACTGGAAATAAGTCCACCTGCCTGGCTGCTGATCTTTTAGATACCCCTCTGTCAAAGAGTCATGAGGTGCTACTTCAACCCTCCCCACTCCAGTCCCCAGTACCTTTGTTCCGACGCCTGACCACCCCTAGCCGGCACTTCAGGGAAACGGCAAACATCTTCCCTGGATCGCTGTCTTTGACAGCGCCTGGCTCACATGGCTCTGAACGGCTTTTCCCTCAACACCTCTGCCTGACTCTGTGATGGGCTGCTAGCTTTAAATTAATTTATGATTACTGTGAAATGGAGTTGTGCTTCTTGTCCTAGCAGAAGGAATGAGAGCGAGTGAGTGAGTGAGTGAGTGAGAGATAGAAGACACTGGGCAGGGAGAATGGGACACATTCCTTTCTTGTAGGAATTCCTTAGGATTGCATTTTGTTGTTATTTGAGCCACCCAAACCAAATGAAATGTGAAATTGTTATTCTCATTTATAGTCCTCCCTCTTTGAAAACAATATGCAGCCACCCATAGGCACGCACTTTCCTAGCATCCCAAAAATCCTGAAAGACATTAATGTAAACTCATTAGCAACTGTAGGGTTATTTCTATCCGTAGATGTCTTCTTTTAAGAATAACTCTCAAAAAGGATAACAAAGAGGAATTCTCAGCTTCACAGTAAAGTTGTCAGCAAATAAGAAAACAACAGGGAGGAAAAAAGCAGTCATAGCCTTGGACAGTGCCAGAGGTGTTTTTCCCTCCTCTCCAAGAAAAATAGAGTTTACCTTTCACCATCCCCACTTGAATACCAACGTATAACAACCAACAGATAGCAAAACGTGAGGCCCATTTGCTTCTTGCTAGTTTAAAATGAAATTTCTGAAGCTGTTTTCCTAAATTTGGCCATGATAGCACTCGGCTCGTTCTTGGGATGAAACTAGTTTTGTGCATACTGTTGAAGACTCTCCCTTTCGGCACTTGATTTCTCAGTACTGCTTAACATTAACATTAACATTCTTTTTAAAAACAAAAAACAAAACAAAAACTTCCTCAAATTTGCAAAATTCTCCATAAACAACACAGAAAGGATCTTGCATTTTTTTTAAAGTTATAGGTGGAAAGCAAACTGTCCAATTCATCCACCCAGACAAAAGACATTGTTCCTCTCATGAAAGCGTGTTTTTTAAAATCTTAATGTATTCAGCCATATTTGTAATGCTGAAGTAGGGCTGCTCTTTCTTTTCCTCTAACAGAGCCTTTATCTTTAACCACCAATTAGCAGGCAGGTCCTACCTATGGCTGGGATACAGAATTTGACCACGATAGATCAGTAAGGATTTCATTCTGTTTGTTTTCCACCAAGAGCTTATTAAAATTCATACATTTTTTTCATAAACGTGATGAAACAAATTTGAGATGTTTTTAAGGGTAGCAATCTGTTGTAGGAATTATAATACAGAAGGAGACAATCTGGAAAGTATGCAGGGTATGAGCTCTTTGTAGATTCACTTCCCAGAACAAAACATTCTAAACAAAAGATTATTCCCTATAACTAGTTAATATTCATATAAAGAACTAACTATATAAGGATATAACAAGAAATACCAGCCTATAAGGCTATGAGGCTATGGGTATGCATGGATGTGAAGAAGGCGTGCATCACATTTCGCATTGCTCAAGTGCTGCATTCAGCTAGTACTTGCTCTTCTGAACATGCACGGACTCAATCAAAAATAATATCTAATTGTTTCAAACACTTGGCTAGAAACAGAGGTGGGCAGTGGTAGTCCTTCCGTTGTTGCTGTTGTTATGTGCCTTCAAGTCATTTCCAATTTCTGAAGACCCTAAGGCAAACCTATCATGGGGTTTTCTGGGGCTGAGAGTGTGTGACATGCCCAAGGTCACCCAGTGGGTTTCCATGGCCAAGCAGGGAATTGAACCCTGATCTCCAGGTTTGTAGTCCAACACTCAAACCGCTACACAAGTTTGGGGGGCTAAAATGCATTTTTTTAAAACTAGCATAGCCCATGGGATCATGGGAGTTGCAATTTCAAACCATCTAGAGCATCACAACCCAAGTTTAGCACCATGTCTAGCTCTGGCTTAAAGGAGATGAGTAATGCATCTATTATTAGCTTTTGTTTAAATTAACAGCTCTGTTTAGTCCTGATGAGTGTATGAGTGACTGTGATTACAATAGTCAACAACTGGTGTGTGATACCACATGATTGTGCCCTGGAGCTACTTTCTTTCTTACAGACCAAAACAGGTGCCTGCAGACAGGTGAAATATATTTGATGACTGGGTAGAGTAATACTTCTGGGGATTCGTTGAAAATTGGTCCATTTGTTGACTGTGGTAGCACCAGAAGCAAAAGGGGGGAGATGCTAAATGACAGAACAAAAAGGAGAAGATCTCAAAGGAGTAAAGAAGCCAGCACATGCCAAATGTTCTAACACTTGGATACATTGATTCAGTATTTTGAAGGAGAAAGCAGAACAGTTCCCCATATTTACTCTGGTCCATTGATCTGTGTGGCCTCAGTAATGTTTGAGATACATTCTGCAAAGCTGTACCCTAAATCTAACATGATGCCAACAGACATCTGGTCATGCAACAGGGCTCTCTTCTTCCCTCCATAATACAGTCACCCATATGGCCCAATATCTACACTTGGAATTTTTCTGGTCTTCCAGAGCAGAATTTGAACCTGTGGGAGGACATCAGGGGAAAATCATCCATCTTCCATTATCACCAATGGAAAGACACCATTAGATTTATTGGACTGTGCCCAGTTGAATGCTTCAGTACTACAGCCATAATGATACTGATACAAAAGTGAGCTGGAGTGAAGGTAGTAGGAATGAAAAGAATATTTGAAAATATTAAAAAGAAATTGTTTTTGTTTTGTTTTTAGTTTTGGGAGATCCTAACAAGGAAAATTCTGAACAGGTAAGAACTGTGGCTGTTTGGGACTTGTTCTGCTTGAAAAATGCAAGGGACCTTCTGCACAGAAAACAGGTGTCCTATGCAGAAAATACAGTTATCTGTTTTTTAAAAAAAACACCTTAAAACCACATGTATTTTTTGTACAAAATAAGCCTCAAACTGCAAATAGTCTTTGAAAACTGCACAGTCTTTGACAGTTTTTGTACAACCAGCCTGCTGCACGTGGTTGAGTTCGTTGTACCTGAGAGTCCCCTCAACATGTCTGTTCTGTTAGCACTCACCTCTCCACAGCTCTCTGCCTTAAGCATACTGCAGTCTGAACTGATAATCAATGGCTGCTTCTGCCTCACAGCACAGATTTGGATTGCATTAAGGATGTATGACAACTCAGTCTCAGATTGTTCCTGATATGATTTTGCCCAGACTTACAATCTACTTTATATTCAGGATGAATAAACTTGTGATGTAAAAATTCCAGTGTGAGAAAAACCAAAACTGGCACAGAGCCTTGAGAGTTTAAGTCTTTAAAAGTAGGGGCCAAGATTCTATATACTTTTTGTTGGCATGAGCCTTCATAGAGTCATAAAGTTGGAAGAGACTACAAGGGCCATTCGGCCCAACTCCCGCCATGCAGGAATACACCATCAAAGCATTCCCAGCAGATGGCCATCCAGCCTCTATTTAAAAACCACCAAAGAAGAAAACTCCACTACATGCCAAGGCAGCACATTCCACTGTTGAATTGCTCTATTAGGAAGTTCTTCCCAATGTTTAGATGCAATTTCTTGTCCTAAACTTTGAAGCCATGTCACACTCCATGTCCTAATCTCTAGAGCAGCAGGAAACAGGCTTGCTCCATCCTCCAGATGACATCCTTTCAAATATTTAAATATAGCTATCATGTCACTTCTTAACCTTCTCTTCTTCAGGCTAAACATGCCCAGCTCCCTAATCCTCTCCTCATATGGCATGGTTTCCAGGCCTTCTATCATTTCAAGTCAGCTCTAATCTATGGGTTAGGATCATAGGGTTTTTGGTTAGATTTGTATTGGTTAGATTTGTATTGGTTAGATTTAGGCCCTTTCCGCACAAGGCTGGTGAATCGGTTCGTGCCGTTTCTTACCAGATTTTCTCGGTTCGAAACAAAGCAGACTTTCCCTCCTTTCTTTCTGCCCAGCTACTGCATATGTTCCATTCTGATTCAGAGGAGTGTGAGTTCATGAATCCACACTGCCTCCACCATGGCCATTCCCGCTACTCCACTCATCCCACCCCATGGGCTGTGATTGGCCCTTTTTTTTCACTGCGCACGTGCGTATGTGCAAAAGTCCATACTACCCCCGGCCCCTCCAGTGAGCCCTCCCCTGACCACCAATTCGCATTGGCACGAATGTATGTGTCTGCACCACTGTGAAAGTACGAATTGGATTAATCTGGAAAATTGGAAAACCGATTTCTTCCGGTTTTCAAATAGCGTGCTTTACCATCACATGGGGGTGCATTTAGTCGGAATTACGTGTGGAACGAAGGTAAATAAACCAAACCTAGTCCACTCCAAGGTGCAGAAGACCTGCGTGACAAGACGCATTGGCCCACTTTAATAACCATGTGTGGAAAGGGCCTTATTCAGAAGAGGTTTGCCACTGCTTTTCTCTCAAGCTGAGAGAGTGTGACTTCCCTAATGTCACCAAGTGGATTTCTATGGCTAAGCAGAGATTTGGATCCTGCTTTTCTAGAGACCTAGTTCTGCATTCAATCCCTATACCATGCTGCCCTCTGTATAAACTTAAACATATGCCTGTGGGAGTACAGTGGATTCCACAACTGTACAACTGATAGCCTAACAGTGTCATGATCTTGAGCTCACCTGTTCCACAACCATCCATTAATACCCTAACCGAGTTGTAACTAAGAGATAGAGTTGTGTGTGTGTGTGTACCTGTGGAATAACTAACTGAACTAGACACAGTACTTGTACAATCTCTGAGAACGTGTGACTGCTTACACAGCTATTTTTATTCTAGTGGAGTGTGCCAACAAGATTCCAGGCAGAGTTTTAACCTTTCTGTGTTCGACCATGTTAATGCTGAGCTACAGTTGTGACCAAAAAAAAAAGGGGGGGGGAATCTCCAGTGCAAGAATTCATGCCAAACAAGTTGAGAACTAATAAAAATACCTACAGTTCACAGTTGTTGAACTTATCTCTTTTTACTTTTCTTCACTATATATTTATTCTTCATTAGTATGTTATAAACCTCATTTCATTGCTTGTTTATTGGTGTTTTATTTCACATGGGTGTGAGTTAATTATCATTGCAGATGATATATTTAGAGAGTTGTTTAGTAATTACTGTTTGTGCTGGTGTATAAGACTTTTTCCCCCTGAAAAATACTGTTTGAAAATGGGGGTACATCTTATGCTCTGGAGTGTCTTGTACACCGGCAAGTAATATTTCCCAGTGTATAAATGGAGTGCGTCTTATACGCCAGCAAATACGGGTATTACAGACAACAGCTGGCATCCTTTTAGGCAGTTATGACATCCTAAACTAGACTTACAATTTCATAACTGTTTTGTATTTATTTACATTTATGATGAGGGCACCATTGCCGTGACCACAAATGTCCTTTAAACCATCCTCAAAAGCCAGGCTGCCTTATCAAGTGAAGCAGTTTTGGGGCCTGGTTAGCAGGGTACTGAATGATAACACGTCCACCTGTCCCCTGCCAGTGTGCTGCAATGTAGCAAGGAGTCATGGCAAGACCACATAGGGATTTGTGTTTGTCACACTATGGCTCGCTGGTGGGAGAGGACTCGACATATCATCCTTCAGCATCCCATAGAGTAGAAATATTCAATACAGTTCCCTGGCTTGGATTGGGAAACAGAGCATAGCTTTGTCATCTTAAGTAGGTATAGAATAACTCTTCACATAATATGTGCACTCTGTGTAGTTCCACTGGTGTTTGTATAATTCTATGTTCCAATACTTTTGCACTGGGACACTACATATTTAACATATTCTATACCAGGACTTTCCAAATGATGTGCCATGACATGTTAGTGAGTTGCCTGCAATCTTCGAAAAGTATCTCATTATTTATAAATCATATATTTTTAAAAATATATGAAAGGGAGATATGTTGTGCCCCCATACATTTTGTTATTGCAATTTATGTATGTGTCTGTATCTCTTACAAGGGGTTAATTTAACCTCCAGTTTGCTAGTAAAACTGAATTACTGTGTCATGAAATGATGCATGTCTAAAAAGTGTGTCACCAACATTGAATGTTTTGAAAGCTCTGTTCTATACTGTTTCAACTATTGGAACAACAGTTACTAACTCTTCTGTGTTTGTTTGTTTTCTGAGAGGTTCTTCATCTTTATATGACAGACATAACATCATCGCCCTCTGACTGGGTATGCTTGTATCTAATGAATTTTGGCTGGTACAAATGGGAAGAATTTTGTTTCAGCAACCCAAAGTTGCATGCGGAAACAACGTCAGGTTTAAAACATATGCATGCAGAAGAAAGAAACACTGGCAGCTTTCCCAGTATAGATGACGTCACAGTTCCTTCCAGCTCAACAGCTCCAGGATTTAGTGACTGTTTGGCTTTCTTCCAGCTTTCAGCTACTTCCATTTCAGATAAAGGGGCAAAACATCTTATGAGCCCTATGTAGCACACTTAGCTCTTATTTTTAGATATGAAATATGATACAAATAGAGCTTAGATCTGTACTTCTCCTTTGTAAGGGCTACAAGTGCCCTTGCTATATTTGGCTCCTAAATAGAACTGTAAAGAGATAGGACTGGGAGTCATACAAGTCATTGTGGCCCAGATATAAGAAAGCAAATCACAGATAATTATCCAATTAGACTTTCTGGAGCAACAGAAATAAGAATTTCACTAAAACCCCACACTGTCCTACAGATAGGATAGGAATAAAGGAAAAATTACAGTATGCTTGGAAATTACTTTGAAATCAAAATTAGCAGAGGAGTTATGATTTGAGAGATCTGAGAGTTAAGATGGATTCAATTCTATAACTATCTGAATTAATGGTTTCAATTTCAAGTGTGCCTTCCTCTAATTGGTTGAGCCTAAATACCTGGGCATACCTATACTTCTGAGAACTGATTACTGAAATATGCTTGACAATATTCTACTGAATTGCTTGGTCTTCCATTCCCAGAACTATTTTGGTATGGTGATATCATGTTGTTGTTTTTGTTGTTGTGTACCTTCAAGTAACGTCTGACTTATATCAACCCTAGAACCTATCACAGAGTTTTCTTGGCAAGATTTGTTCAGAAGAGGTTTGCCTTTGCTTTCCACTGAAGCTGTGAGAATGTGACTTGCCAAAGGTTTCCATAGTAGAGCCAGGATTCGAACTCTGTTCTCCAGAGTTGTAGTCCAACACTCAAATAACTGCTCCACACTGGCTTTCATGGTAATATCTTAGGTCACCAATTTCCAGTGTTTCCAGGCTCATGTTTAAGCTTGGGAGTGTAAACCCCTTGGGCACTGATGTGTTTTTCTTTGGGGGAAAAAAATCCAGTGGACTCTCCTCCCTTTAACGGTTTTGTAGAAGAGGAAATTTCAGCAGGTGTTGCTTACATGACAATGAACACTTGCTGAAACTGCCCCTTCTATACAACCATCAAAGGGACAATATCTCTGTCCCTTATTTCACCCTTATGTGGCGCTGTGTTAATGAAGGCAAGGTATTAGCCACGAGTTGAATGGTAACAGATCACCTTGAGCTTCATCATTAAGTGCCACAGAGAGTTGCACCCCAAAGGAACACATGATGTTGCCTCTATACTAAGGCCCTTGAGCCCAGTATTGGTTTCTTTTCTGACTGACAAGCACTCTTCAAGGCGTCAAGGAGGGGGCTTACATTTATACACACCTGCACAGATACTCCCACACACACACACACACACACCACTCTTTATTCAGCTGGAGCTACCTGGGCCTTCGGCATGCAAAGAATGTACTCTGTTCCTGAGTCACAGAACTGCCCTTATGTTTTTGTTGTCTCTTGTTTCCTTTTTCTACAATTTGCCACCAGACAAATGGTACTGAATTAACCCTCAGTGCTGCCATGCCATCTTTTGGTTATTTCAAAATATTCATTATAGCTTTCCAGTTTCCCAAGGTCATCCATAAATAGAGCACCTAAATGCTCCTCTATGGATCATGGGGTCTACAGGGCTGCTATGTGCTCTAAGGCCTCACTCCCAAACACGGTTATTCATGAGTAAAGTTTTATTAAATAAAATCAATAGATTTTTTGCAGAAGTCAGCAGTTCTAAGTTTACAGCCTCCCTGTTGCTGCAATGTTATCTTTTAATTGCTTTTAAGAAGATGACACAGCATGAAATATATACAATTCACCAATTCACAATGCATAGGTTTTTGAATGCTTACAATTACTGTAGAGATAGTGTGGCTTACAATACGCAAAGTAAACAAATGCACTTTCCTGTTTGCAGTTTATCCATTTGTTTCTTTTCTGACATTATTAAAGAGTGATAGACTGTCATCTAAGCTGAAGGTCACAGTCAGGCAACTGGGGGAGTTTCCATGGCATGTCAAGCCAAGAACCCTTCTTTGACAATCAAACCTGTTTGCATGTTTCTGAAAACCAGCAGCTTCCCTTCTCTGGTTCATTACTGGATTTCTTCTTGGTTTCTTTCTTTGGTTTGTTGGTCTGTGGTTTATTTAACCTTGCAATGGCAAATGGGAGCAACCAAACACCAGGCAGCTTTGTGCCTTTCCAGGCCACACAGTTCTAGTGCTACTATTCCACTTTCAATATCCCATGGAATCCTGGGGTTTGCATTTAGAATTCCCAGCCAGAGAGTTCTTGGGCTCAGTAAACTCCAAACCCCAGAATTCCACCAGATGTTGAAAGTGGAATAATAGCACTACAATAGTGTAGTGCAGAAAGGCCCCTTGTCATGTCAGTCCAATTTTGCCTTGTATGTCTTACAGCTTGGAAGTATACTAGAAATTCAAACATACTTCTACTCCCATTTATTTACAAAATAAATTAGCATAGTACACAAAGAGCACCTGTTAAATAAAACTTAAACTGTGGGCCTAACCTGTACTAGTTCAACCAAATCTGTACATATTTCTACTTGTTTCTTTGGGGGAGGGGTTAGAATCATGAAGCCCCTGCTGGGCTTTATTTTACTGGACTGCTTTGCTGGGCAATGATTGCTCAGAGTTACAGGCCAACAACATCTGGGAAGTTTGTATGGTGGCAAATTGTAGAAAAAAGAAACAAGAGACAACAAAAACATAAGGGCAGTTCTGTCACTCAGAAACAGAGTACATTCTTTGCTTGCAGAAGGCCTGGCTAGCTCCAGCTGAATAGGACATTGCAGTGTACGTGTGTGTGGGTATTTGTGCAAGCGTGAAGTGTGTAAGTGTAAGGCCCCTCCTTGAGGCCTTGAAGAGCACCATTCCTACCCCTGCTTTTTAGGGCAACCAGATGTACATGAGTGTAGCAGTGCTCTTAATATTTAACCGTTGTGCAGGAAAGGAGGTTTTGGTAAATGTAGCTTCTGCACAAATGGGTATGGGAACTAAAACAAAACGTGATGAAATGTAATCCTTCATACAACTGCTAAAGGCATAGATAGACAGCCAACCTCTGTATCTTCTTCCTGTCTCTCTCCCTCTCTCTCTTTCCCTCTCTCTCTCTCCCCCTCTGTGCACGTATATGTGTCTTCAAGACACCTGTTGATTTATGGCTTGGATTAAATGCCCATGAATTTCATAGGGTCTCTCTCCCATTCTCTTTAATCCAAGCCTAAGGCCCTTTTTACACGGAGTAATTAAAACGGTGTAGTGCGACCTCTAATGGAGGTCGTCTACACCGTGGAGTGCGCTGGGTCGTTTATAATTTTGAAGTTCTACTCCTCAAACCGCTCTGAAGCGACCGGAAGTCGTGGCGCTGCGTGTTTTTTAAAAACCTCTTTCAAGAGGTTTTTAAGAGGCACGGAGCGTGCAGCCCCGTACAACTCTGTTGCAGCGCCCTGGTGTAGATTTGCAGGTGCACACAAGTGCGTGCCTGCAGATCTGCCGGGGCGGGCTTCCAGCTGGCGAGCTTCTCCGGTTGGTGGAGAGCCTCCGCCAGCCGTAAGCGTCCATTTTGGACACCGCAGGACGCCACAGGAGTGTGGAGCAGCAAACGTGTGCTGCTCCGCGTGGCGACGGACTTACCCGGCTGCCGGTAAGCTCCGTTTCAGTGCATTTCCCCCCATTTCTCCCTCCACGTGTGGAAAGGGCCTATGTAAAGGAAATCTGAGTCCCTTTCCACAACACACTTTTTCACAGAGCTGGGGTGCGAGGATCGTGCGAGCAGCCTCCAGCGAGAGGCTCTTGTGTCCGACTTCCTTCAGTGCTGCAGCTGCCGCCCGCTCGTGCAAGATAGCCCTGCCTCTTCCTTCCGCAGTGCAGCCTGGGATTTCCCAGGCTGCGCTGGGGCAGGAAGCATGAGCGCCGTGGCTCCGGAGCTCCGCATGCATGGCAAGTGCATGCGGGGTCCCGGAGCGATGCGCAATCACACACCATTTTCGGCTCAAAGCTGAAAATGAAAAAGTATGTGAGTGGCGCCTGCCAGACCCTGGAACGTCACGCGATTGTGAGTGCGTCGTGTGGACCATTCCTCACATTTGCGCGATGCTCAAGGGGCCCTTTCGCATGGCAAATGCCATGCGAAAAGGGCCATAGTAACTCTACTGCTGCATGCTTTCATAGGTCAAGGTACAATCCAAAAACTAAAGACCAGTATACCTCTACAGAACATACTTCTACTCTCAACCCTCTCCCAACAAATAACACTTTGAAGAATAAATTGTCACTATGTGTATTGTTATCTTTGTTCATTTTTTAAATGTCTTACTTCTCCAACCAGGTGATTGTTATTTCTTTCCCCAGTTCTTCAAGATCATCCAGCCCTAACTGACAAACTGTTATTTTTCTTCCTTCTTTTAAGAAATGTTACCAATGTTTGTTTTTATTTCAAAACAGCTCATTCTACATACTATATACTTAAGTGGGCATCTCTGTTGGATGATAAACATAATGTAATCCAGAATACCCTCTCTGTTCACTGGGTTATAAAACAGAATATAAAAGGTATAAACTATCACCAAGTTAAACAAGGACATAGCTGTGTTAGTTTGGATAGGTGTACAAAGAGATCCTGTCGCACCTTTAAGATTATCTGAGAGAAAAAGTTGGTACCTTAAGCTTTTGTAGATGAAGTCTACTTCATCTGTTTGCCTATACACACTTCCTCTCCTTAGTTGGTCTCAAAGGTGCTATAAAATCCCTTTGCAGGTTGAACAAGTAAGAAATAACAAAAATTAGTGGTCAAAGAGTCTTTTTTGCTTCTTTTTTTAAACTTTCATGCACAGCTGTAGTGAACTTTTTCACATGATTCTGGCTCAGCAGCACATTGTACTGTTAAGTGCCTGAAGAACAGCATGATGCAAAATGTTCATGTCGCTTGTCTGTCTCCTGCCTTCCGTCAACAAAAGTGGCAGAAAAATATATCCATTGCGAGTGGCAAATAAAAGAGGCCTAAATATCTCAAAGACATGAGATCCCATTAGATCTTGAAAGCCAAGTAGGGTCATCCCTGACTAGAGCTTGGATGGGAGACCAAGTGCTGTATACCAGGCCATATTTCAGAAAAAGGCAATGATAAACCATCTCTGAGTATTCCTTGCGTAAGAAATTTTGTGAAATTCATGGGGTTGCAAAAAGTTGAGAGGTGACAAGTCAGAGTGGTAAAAAAGTTTCTGAAATTGTGAAGTGGTGATACATCTATCTTGAAATATCTGAAGGGCTGTCACAGGGAAGATGGAGTGAGCCTGTTTTCTGGTGCTCTGAGCCAGTGGATTCAAATTTAGTGGAATTAATGGATTCAGTGGACAGGAGATTCCAACTAATCATGAGGAAGAACCTCCTGACTTTAAGAACTGTCTAACAGTAGAATAAACCACCCCAAAAGGCAGTTGCATTTCTTCGATTGAAGATTTTTAAGTTGTCCATCTGTCAGAGATGCTTTAGCTATGGATTCCTGCATTGGCCTTGAGAATTCCATCCAACTCTACGGTTCCATGAAACGGTGGATGAAAGTTCACACCAGTATTGGAAGAGGTATACAAAATATGTACAACTCAGAACACATCTTAATTTTTAAATAAAGATAAGGATAAAGATGCTTAAGGATAAAAACAACTCCTAAAGCCCCCATGTACTTTTAACTTCACATTAGATACCTCTATATTCTCCATTTATCAGAAACATCAACAAACAGATAATGTACTCTTAGGATATCATAGCTAGTGCAAAACCAGACCTTGGAAGCAACGTGTTAAAAGTAATAATATAATGCGGAACACATTGCTTGTTGGGTAATGATGTTAGCAAGGTCATTACTTTTAAAAATACAGTGTGACATAATGTTGTTGTGTGTCTTTTAAGTTGTTTCTGATTTATGGCAACCTTAAGGAAACCTTATAGCAAGATTTTCTCAGGCTGAGAGTGTGTAATGTGCCCTAGATTGCCCAGTGGGTTTCTGTGGTTGAGTGGGGAATTGAACCCAGTGCTCAAACCACTACATCACACTAGCTTGACTGGTAACATAAAAAGTAATGCTTTAATATAATGAGTTACACAATTAAGTTTTAAAAATAGTACCAAAAAAATGGAGAGGGGAGAGCAAATTACTTTAAAAAAAATCCCGGCTCTGGGAAAATATAATCTGCCTTGCACTTTTTCTACAAGTGGTGACACTCGTACTTTCTTACAGCTGCATGTGTGTTCCTGTTCTCTTTCTCCATCCATGGCAAGTAGATGAAGATTACAGTTTAGAATAATGTCCTTAAGAATAATGAAAATTACACAATCTTCTATGAAAAAATGTTTTTGTTATTTTGCTGCACTTGAGGATACGGGGGGGGGGGAGAGAGAGTAAAAAAAAATTATGTCCAGTTGTCTAAACATAGTAGCCCACTGTGCCTCCTAGAGCAGTGGTTTCATTTGAACTACCCAACCTTCTTGCATTGCAGCTGATATACTTACAGTTGGCCTTCTACATTCACTAGGTTTAGGGGCTCAAGACTCCCACAAAAGTGGATATTGACAAACTGGAATGTGTCCAGAGAAGGGCAACCAAGATGATCAAAGGTTTGGAAACCAAGCCTTTTGAGGAACAACTCAAGGAGATGGGTATATTCAGCTTGGAGAAGAGAAGACAAGAGAGGTACCATGACAGCTATCATTAAATACCTGAAGGGATGTCATGTAGAAGATGAAGTGAGCTTGTTTTCTGCTGAGACTAGAACATGAAGCAATTGTTTCAAATTATAAGAAAAAGTTCCATCTAAACATGAGGAAGAACTTCCTTACTGTAAGAACTGTTCAACAGTGGAATAGATTGCCTCAGATGGTGGGGGACCCTCATTCTTTGGATGTCTTTAAACAGCAGTTGGATGAGCATCTTTCAGGAGTGCTTTTGGCGCATATTCCTGCAGGCCAGGGGGTCAGACTAGATGATCTATGAGGTCATTTCCAAATCTAAGATTACATGATTCTATCAGTCTAAGAAACAGAGAGCATTTCATGAGGGTAGAATAGGAAAGAGGAAGGGTAAAGTTTTGCCCTACTAATTATAGCTCAGTACTGTGTTATCTGATAGCTGCACAGATTCTGATACTGCCCAAATGGAGACAATCTTGTAAATAACATACAGTTGAAAGAATAAGCCTTGGTGCTCTGGAGGGTATTTTCCCCCTTTAACTGAAATCCTTAAAAAACAGTTTATTGCATACATATTACACACATTTTGCTGTATTTTGCATGTTTTCAAACTGATTCAGTTCAGTCATGATCTCTTGCATTCATGCTGAAAACCCTGACGGCCAAGTGAGGCAAAAAACAAAACAAAAACAAAAAAAACCCTCTTCCAATGACAAGGATCAAAATGCAATTTTTGGCTGGTTCCTTTAAGTCTGTCCTAACAATAACCTCTCCCTTCCCCCAATCCCACATGTACACAAAAGCATGACAACAATAAAACTAGAGGAAATTTGGCAGAGACCTTTTAACCCAAAGACTAGAGGAAAATGACTGTCTCTACACAAAAATTGCAGAGATTCCATAGCCTCAGGAAGTCACCATAGAATGACACAATAGGCATCTCATTCCTACTTAGTAATGAAAGAGCTCCCTTTGTACCACAATGAAATGGAGCAGCAATTCAATAAAAATAATATTAAAAGGCTATTTTGAAACAAGAACTATTTCCATTCATCATGGTCAGTATCCGAAATATTTCCAGCATGGTGAAGGAAACTAATGACAAAGAAAGATGAATGTGTTCATTCATCACTTTAACAAAAGAAATTCAATTGGATCATAATCAATATTCAGCAATACCTATATAAGACATTATTTGGACACTTATCTTCATTTGATACATGAATGGAACACATTGTGTTAGAGAATCTATGGAGGCTGCCTGTAAGACATGCCACATTTTTAATGCACCTCCCTTCACCTTGTCACAACTACCACCTATAGTCCCTCCATTTCTCAATTTAAATGATCTCGAAACATGTAACAGACATCATCAATCTAAGGATGTCCAATGTCAGCTAGAACATGTCTCTATTAATACCATGACTCTTCCATCATTTTCCCTCTCCTCTCAAAGACAGGCATTCTGGGTGTTTGGAAAGAAAATATCAAAAAGAAGTCTGCATATAAGTGGATGCTAAATAATTTGGATTAGAAACGAATATGTGAACATCTCTTGGCTTGTTTTTTGTTTATTTTTTAAATTCTTCCTGAGCTTTACTTTACCAAGCAGAGAAGCAACAATTCTTGAAGTTTTGCAGATTTACAGAAGCCCTATCCAGAACTCTACACTAATAGAGAAACACAGGAAGGGGAGGTGCCGCGCCATTCCTCATCATGCTCCTGACATAGAGAGAGATAACAGTCAGAAGCAGAGAGCTTTCTATGTGCATGGAGGCTCTCCCTGGAATTCTGAACACAGGAAAATCAGGGAGAGGAAAGTGATGATACCCCCTAACTCATGTTTACTTCTGTTCATTTAGTACACATGAATAGGTTTGTGGATTTAAAAATGGTTGAAAAAACATGTCTTTCAAGTGTCAAGGGAAGAGAGGAATCCTGGACCAATGAGAATTTCCACAGTTCTGGACTTATTCTGTGCAAAATCTGCATGCAGTTGTTTTGTGCAGAAAACAGCATTTTCTGCATGGAAAATCATATTTCAATGCAGAAAAATTAATTCCTGCGTAGAAAATGTTTTCTGCGCAAAAAAAAAAGCTGTAATTGGGAATTTGTTCTGTGCAAAATTTACACATTGCTAATTTGCATAGAAAACAGTATTTTCTGTGCACAATTACAACATCTGTATTGAAATTTTTTTTCCACACAAAAAAATACTGTTTCCTGCACAGAATATGCTGTTTCTGCACAAAATATCCACATGTGAAGCACATAGTTAGTTAGTCAGAGTGTCATACTTTGGAAATATCCTGCAGGCATATCAACTTGAAAATATGATAATGCTTGGTAAAAGAGGTAGGAAGAAGAGACGAAGACTGCCCTACAGGTGGATTGATTTGATCAAGGAAACCGTGGCGCTGGGATTGCAAGACCTGAGTGGGGCAGTTGCTAACTTGGAAATCTGTCACTCATAGGGTCACTTTAAACATTGTGTTATTATTCCACTTTCAACATTCCATGGAATACTGGGGTTTGAAGTTTAGGAAGGGACCTTTGAGGATTCCATAGGATGTTGAAAATGGAATAATAGCACTATAACAGTCTAGTGCGGAAATAGCCAAAGTTGACTTGATGGCAAATAACAACAGGTCCTTTTGGTTTCACTGGGTCTGCTCTAAGTATGACTAAGTTTGGATCTAACCCATTACATGATCAAATAAAGCTGGCTTTCCAAGACATGGATAATAACAGCACTTTTTTTCAGCTCCCAGTGGAAATCCATGGCTTCACTTCTTCTCTCCTAATGGTCCACTTTGAAATACAGCTCCTACCATGTTCCAGTAGCTTTGAGTCAGAGGTAGCCCTTTGAGGGAGGAGGATATTTTTTCTAGAATTAATATGTTATGTAACACCCTGTTCTAAATCAGATTGGTTGTACCTAAAAAATACCACCTGCCAGGATATTAACTCCAAAATCATAATCCATTTCCTGTTATTCAAACTGGATTGAAAGAGAGTACCTCCAGAGTTTTCCTGTTCAAGACACTTTTTAAAATTTCTAAACCCAAACTCCAATGAAATACTGCATTGAAGTTGTTTGTATTATTTCACCACTTCTTAAATATTCTAAAGTCAAAGCCAATCAAAACTGCCTCACAAATTGTGGTGGGATGGGAATCATGTAGCCTTTCAGAAATTGTCAGACAGCAACAGTCATTAGCCCTAGCCTGAATATCCAGTGGTGAGAAATGCTGGGAGTTGCAGTCCAATGACATCTGGACGGCCACATCATTTCTATCCCTGCTCCACGGCATTTACTAGCTAAACAGTAACATACGTGACAATATTAAATGATGTATACTGTTTGAGGTACTGTGCATTTGCTTTAGGAAGTTCAAAGCAACAACACAGACTCAGCCTGAAAAAAAGCACATGCTTAAAATGGCGAGAAAGTAGTAGACACCAAAGATGGTCTTTTAAAATAATTAAATAGCCCAGTGCATTTGCTCAGTCTACAGTTTCCAAGTTTTCTTTCTTTCTAAGTAGGAAATCAAACTAGTCTTATCTTTATGTACACTATGGCTGCCTGCATTCAATGCCAATTTGTTTTAGAAGCCAAGGAAGGCGACCTTCTACTGCAACTAGTGAAAACAAACGACTTTCCAGACTGTGGTCATGCCTCCCTCATGTATTTATCCCTAATAGCCTGCTGATTGTATTTTCCCTCTGAGATTATATTAATAGAGCCATATGTTAAGTGAAACTCTGCTTGGGAATGATATTCAGTCAAAAGATGGAATGTGTTTACCTCACATGCAGATATTTGTTACCTCACACACAAAGACACACACACACGTATACTGTTGATGTGATAAATGGAATGTTATTGAAGATATTGACAGAACATTATTGAAACAGAAGAGTCAAGATAATTGAAAAATATTGTAGCCAGTGTCGCATTCTGTTAAATGAGTCATCCTCAATTCAGATTAACTAAAACTGTGGTGGATAGGAAACCCAGAAAAAATAAAAACAGTAAAAGAAAGGAAGGAAGGAAGGAGGGAGAGAGGGAGGGAGGGAGGGAGAGAAAAAAAAGGAAGAAATTTAAAGGAGCTCAGATAGGCATGTAACTTTGCCCATAACAATTCCGTGCACCTATACAGAGAAAACCAAAGTAATTAAAAAGCCATTTGTTTCACCTATGGTAGGCATTAGCCAACAAAATACAGGGGAAAAAGACTAATATTACATAAATACTGGAAACTGGATTTTTTTTTCAACATGTAGTTTGAATCTTTATCCTACTTGCTAACCAAGGAAAGATCATGGGGAGACCAGTGTAGAAATACTATGGAATACTAGCTCAAAAAAGCAGAATGGGAACTGTTTTATGTGCCAAGCTTGTGAGCTAAGGGTCAAAAAGATTTGCTGTTTTAGTAAAGGGGGAAGATATTTCTCCCTTGAAATCAGTTGCACTCACCATATAGTGGTTAGTGCATGCTTCATTTGTACTATACACGTCTGTTTAAAACAAGTGGACCAACACTCATGGTTGACAGGGTTGATTTCCATTTTCTGCTCTCCTTGTTAGATTTATGGGCAGACAACTGAATCAGCTGAAAGGGTATACCAGGCTTGGAGTGTATCTCATGTTTAGAGATTACTTTAGGCTTAGGTGGCATCTATCATAGGCTTTCTCTGCATCTCAACTGATGAAGCAAATTATACAAAGAGTTCATCTTCATTTGTAAGTCTGGCAACACTCCCCCAGCATTGGGGTCCCTATCCAATCACCCACCAATGCATACCCACATCTGCTTTTAAAACAAATTGGAGACAGGAGATCCAGCTATAGATTTGCACCTTCACATCTGATTTGATCCTCTTACTGGACAACAGACAACAAAAATATTTCAATTTGAACCAATATGTCTAGCCAAAAAGAGAGAGAACACTCTCTACCCAGAAGCAGCTGGAGGATATATTAATTACTATTACCTGAAAGAGAAGAAATATTGTATTCAGGAACACTGCCCAGCTGATCAGTGATGTTATCCAATGTTTTCTTTTTTTAAAAAAGATTTTATTAAATAATTAAAACAAGTAGAATAATAATAATAGTTTCCTTGAAAAGTTACGTGTATCGACAACTATCAAAAATCATACAAGATATTTCCTATTAATCATCGTACGCACTTCATCATAAATCCTAATAAATAATATCCTATAAACATTTATATCTTACTAATATCTTCTTCTCGTCATGTTATATTCCACTGTACAAATAGCAATACTTCCCACTTATCTCTTTCCGGTTTATTCTTGTATAGTTATGTTATAGTTACCTCTATGCTACTATTGCCATCTTTTTGTTTTAATCAAACACAGTTCTTGTTTTATCCTCTTATCAATGCAAGATCACTCCAATATTTCATCCTATCCCAGTTACCCTATTCCATACCAACTTAGGGTAAATCTAAAGATCATTGATCCACATTAACCTTATCAGCTTACAATGTATCTTAATCTTATACCTTTTAAACAATCACCGTATGTTCATATCTTTTTTGCAGGTAAGTTGTTATAAGTTTCCACTCAGTATCATGTGTTGGTTTTGTTGTACCCTTTAGTGTTTTTGTGAGTTGATCACAGGTTTTCATTTTGTTCAGTTTTAATAACCATTCGTCGAGATCTGGAATTTGCTGATTTTTCCAGTATCTGGCATAAACGATTCTCGCCGAGGTAACCATGTACAATATGATTCTCCACCTATTTTTGATAATTAGTTGTTGATTATTTGGAATTATATTCAACAAATATAGTTCCGGTGTTAGCTGTATATTAATCCCAAGTATTTCTACCATAGTTTTATTAATACTTTTCCAAAACTTTTTAGCTTTTTGGCACGTCCACCACATGTGGTAGAAGGTGCCCTCTTCGCGTCACATTTCCAGCAATTTTTCCTACCTATATTGTACATCTTACCCAATTTATGTGGACTCAAATACCACTGATGGAACATTTTTAAGTAGTTCTTCTTAAGATCTTGTGATAAAGTGAATTTCTGCATCCTCCTCCAGCTATTTTCCCAATCTTCGAGGTTAATATTCCTGCCTATATTTTGAGACCATCTAACTATTGTTTGTTTTATCGTTTCACCTTCCAATTCTCTAATAGAAATGTATAGATCTGGGAGGTTAAATGACGCTGATTCTCAAAAATAGCCTTTTCAAAGTCATTTTTTTCTGTTTTAGGGAGAAATCCTTCCAATCTCAAGTCCATTTTGAATCTTCTTTCTCTTAGTACAGGAACCATTGAGTGGGAAAGCCACCTTCTTCGAATTCTGATCTTGTTTTTAATGTATAAGTATCTCCTTCAATTATAATGTCTCTATAAAAAATCCATTTTTCTTGAGTTGATTTCCATCTCCCAAACAAAGCCTCATGTGGGAAGACCCACTGCGGAATTTTATGATATATTTTAGATCTAAATTTTTTCCAAATCATCAATAATGGTTTCCTTATATAATGATATGTGAATTCTTTGTCCACTTTATCTTTCCCATATCATAAGTAGGCATGCCATCCAAATTTGTTATCTGGACCTTCTAATTTTAGTAATCGATCATTTTTTATAGTTATCCAATCTATGATCCATGATAAGCCTGCAGCCTGATAGTATAACTTCAGGTCTGGGAGAGCACATCCTCCTCTTTCTTTTTTATCTGTAAGTGTTTTCCATTTGATTCTTGGTCGTTTTCCTTCCCAAATGAATTTGGAGATTTCTTTTTGCCAATTTTTGAAACATTTCTCATTTATGATTATGGGGAGGCTTTGAAAAAGAAAGTTCATCTTTGGGAGAACATTCGTTTTTATTGCGGCTATCCGTCCTAGTAGTGATAAGTTCAACTTCTTCCAAGTTTGAAATTCATTGTGGATTTCATACCAGATCTTTTTGTAGTTGTTTTCAAACAATTCTATATTATATTTGGTTACCCATACTCCTAAGTATTTTAATTTCTTTTCTATTTTATATCCTGAAATTTCTGGAAGCTCTCTTTCTTCTAAAGTACTAAGATTTTTTGTAAGCATACCCAAAGAGGGGAAAGATAGCAAGAACCCAAGAAATTATAGACCCATCCCTTTGTTGAATGTGGACTACAAAATTTTTACTTCGATATTAGCGGACAGACTGAAAAGAATTTTAAAAGAGATTATTCACGAAGAGCAAAATAGATTTCTCCCAGACAGACTTCTAAGAAATAATATTAGATCGTTATTGAATATGGTGGAGTATTTTGAAAGACATAATGAAAGGAAACTGGCGATGATCTTTATAGATTTTGAAAAAGCCTTTGACAATGTTAGATGGGATTTTATGATAGAGGTTCTTCAGAGAATGGACTGTGGGGTAAATTTTGTTAAATGGGTAAAAGAAATATATAAAGACCAAACAGCAGCAATGATAATAAATGGAGAAAAAACAAATTGCTTTAATATTCAAAAAGGCACCAGACAAGAATGTCTGATTTCTCCATTATTATTTATACTTACTTTAGAAGTCTTATTGACGGATCTAAGAGAAGGTATCGAGATAAATGGTGTAAAAATTAAATGATAAAAATATAAACTCAAAGCATATGCGGATGATCTCATGATCTTTTTGGAAGATCCGAAGATGAGCGTAACAAGAGTAATGGAGAAGGCTAAATGTATTTGAAGAGACAGCTGGATTAAAGATAAAGAAAAAACAAAAATGCTTATGGTTATCCAATGTTTTCAAGGTACTGTGTTTTACCTCTAGTCTGTAGTGCCTAGGGAGGCGCAGGAAGGGTGGGTCAAAATTTACACATAAAGGTAAAAATTACACATAAACATATACATAATCTGGACATTTGGCAGCTTACGATGGAGATAATATGTCCCTGTGTACACATGGCCTGATTAAAACAACCACAGTAGTGACCTGTTTTGTCACAGTTGCCATTCTTTTTCTTGGTATTATTGTAATATCTTAGCCAGATCTTGGAATATTACTTTTGGGGAGCTATAGTATCATCACTGGCCAGCCTGGCTGAGATTCAGGAAGCTGCAACTTAAACGTAACATTTCCAAGTTGTAGACTTCAGCACTCTCCTTGAAGAGGCCAGGAGTTATGAAGGATGAAAGGAAGCAGTTGTCTGAACAGAACATGCTCAGAGGTGAGCAAATATGCTTCACAGACATTTGTTATGGCATGCTGGTTTGGGATCTGGGACAAAAGTGGAGAGCCCAGTTGACCACTCCATTAAAAGACAATTGAATACTTAAGCAGTCCCAGGTTTCCTCAGGTATGGACAAAAACTATATGGAAAAGTTATGGATGCACAAGAGTGGACTGTCCTTGAATATAACAACAGCAATTATAGGTGTCCATATTTTTGCTTCTTTCACATTTAACAATTCAACTAGGTATAAAAGAATGGGAAGGGGCGATGCTAATGTATTATGTTAACCAGATCAGCGTTCACAGTTGATTCAAAAACACTCTTATGAATAGTGTTTATTACATCTGTCTGTACTGACTGATCTATAGAGCAGAAATATTTTCAACAATTTATTCATTTATTTTATATCCTGTCTTTCTCCCAGTATGGAACCCACTGCAGCTTAAAATGTCGCAAAGGCTATCAGGCATAATACTCCACATTATGTATTTATTGCAAATTGACACTAAGGAAAATGAAGCCTCTTCTACTTTGTGTTATATATGGTAGGCTCTACGGGGGGGGGGGGGTATTTTTTCCCTTTAAGTATATGGTCGTGTTTCTTACTTTTTCCTAGCACACATTTAAATGTCTCACAATATTACAGGAATTTATTCTCAGCTCCCTTTGATGAACTAAAGCAAGTGACTGCTTCTGCATCTTAAGTGGAAATGCCACTGAAAATCCCAGTTGACCAAAAAGCATTTCCACCACAGGGCTGCATGTTATTCATTTAGTTTATTAACATGGGTCATAGAGAAGGTTTTTTATTGTTCTTGTGACATTTCCTGAATTTTATGTACCATCTGCTCTGTCTGTGAAGAGAAGTTCAGAGGTGAAGGATATTGAGATGTGGCTCAGTTAGCACTACTGTCAGGTCTACCATTCTTTCTAAGTAACATTTGGAGGAAAAGTATAGGTGGTTTGCCTTCTGGCTAGCTTTCATTCATTCACTCATTCACGTAATTTATATCCTGCCTTTCCCCCAATCTGGGACCCAAAGCTGATTACAATTTAGGTTAAAACAAAATACAGCTATAAAAATATTTAGTACAAAGGTTTTTTTTTTAAAAAAAGAAAACCAATCCTATTAAAAACACCATTTCAAACAGTTCATTATTATAGTAACGAAGGTAAAAATACAACACTTCCCATTACAAGACCATTTTTCAATAACCAACTAAAAGCCAAAGGCCTGTTTGAATTTAAAGGTATTTGCCTGCCAACAGAAAGACTATAAAAAGGGGGCTAACCTAGCCTTCCATGGGGGAGAGTTTCAAATGGCAGTGGAAACAAGAGAAAGTCCTCCCACAAAAGATCTTAAAACCCAGAAAGATTCATATAGGGAGAGATGGCACTTCAGACAGCCTAGATCCAAGGTATATAGGGTACAGGTTATAACCAGCACTTTGAGTTATTTCAGAAACAGACTGGTAGTCAGTGCTTGGGAAAGAGCATAGCACGGAATCATGAGCCATTTCTGCACGAGACTGTTATAGTGCTTTGATTCCACTTTCAACATCCTATGGAATCCTGGGGTTTGCAGTTTTGGGAGGGGCCAGCCAGCCCCTCCTGAAACTGCAACCTTGAGGATTCCATAGGATGTTGAAAGTGGAATCAAAGCGCTATAACAGTCTCGTGCAGAAATGGCCCTAGACTCATGGAGCTGGAGGAGACCACAAGGGCCATCCAGTCCCACTCTCTACCATGCAGGACTGCACCATCAAAGCACTTCTGACAGATGGCCATCCAGATTCTGTTTGAAAATGTCCAACGAAGAGACTCCACCACACTCCAAGGCAATGTATTTCACGTCAAGCTACCATTTTACTATCAGGAAGTTCTTTCTAGTATTTAATACAGGAATCTTTTTTCCTGTAGTTTGAAGCCATTGTTTTGTATCCAAGTCTTTGGAGCAGCTGTAAAAAAAGCTTTTTCCATCCTACACATGACATTTTTTCAAATATTTGAAAAATGGCTATCAAGTCACCTCTTAACCTTCTCTTCTCCAGGCTAAACATACCCAGCTTCCTAAGCCACTTCTTATAGTGCACAGTCTGAGCATGTGAATGCTAAGAAAGGAAGGGAGGCACAAAGTAATTACAGCACAAAGCTGAGCTTGCATCTCCAAAGCTATTCTACAAATTACACAGATAGCGTAATTCACCCTTCTCCTATTATTTTACTCCATATTTTGGAACTCATACATGGGTTTTTAGGGAGTTAAAGGCTATGCTAAAGACACAAGTTTTGTATCAGATATATGAGGAATCTCCATGTTTCTGTGCCACCGAAAAAGATTATTAAAGTACTGTCCTAGTGGATGGAGCACTGTATGTTTGCGAGAGGGTATGAGGATGGCCACGCTACCAATCTCCTTCTCTGCTTTTTCTCCCAAACTGAGGAAACTACCAGCTGTAGTGCTGACCAGTAATCAAGAGCAGACAAAGAGCTGTGCTGAAGAATAATTCACAAGTATCAGGGAGAAGTTGAAGTTCAACAGGCAAGGGGGTGAGGCAACTCTAATACAAAAAAACAAAACAAAAACAAAACAGCATTATAGCCAGGAAGAAGGAGGTGTTAGGAAACAGGAGCAGTTAGGCTGTGGAAGGAGAGCTGGACTTATCCTTTGGGAAGAGGATCGTCCTGGAAGAAGGCCCAGGCAGAGCTAGGAGTAACATCTCCTCCCTCTGGAGGTATGGTGTTGTCCAGGGAAAAGGAGGGGAAAAAATCCAGGAAAGAAGTTGTACCAACTTATCCTGTAGCCACCAGTGAGGCTTCAAACAACTTAAAGCTTGTTGGTCTACCTGAGTTCTTTGGGAGTTGAACTCTGAGGGCCTGTGGTGATCCTAAGCTTTGGTGGTAGTGCTAGAGGAGCTAATGTTTATTGTTAAGTACTGGAGCTAATAAAACCACTTTACTTGATTGTTTGGCTTGGTACTTCATTGAGAATTGATGGAGTCAAAGGCTTATGATGTGCTGCTCCCAGTGGAAGGTATAGAGATGGTGTCACAGTCATAGAATCAAATGGGACGGGTCTTATAAGCATTCTAGATGAACCTCCTCCTCAGTACAGGAAATTCAGGGGAAGAACAGATGACTGCCCAGGCTCTGCCTGAAGACCTCCAGTGAGGAAATGCTCAACATTTCTTTAAATTATTGGTTTTAATATTGAACCACTCCTACCATTCAGAAATTTATCCTCATGTTCAGTCAAAATCTATTCTCATGTAACTACATAAGATCTAGGGACAGTACCTAGCAAGCCTTTGCTCAGATTTCCATTGATCAGTACTTCAGTTGACTTCCATCAGATATTTGAAAGGTGCTGTCTCATGCCCTTCAGTTTTCTTGTCCAGCCTAAATATACCCATATAGGTTAATGCAGTATTTCTGAAATAAGAAAGGTTCTTCATTTTTGAATGGAGTGTACATATCAAACAATACAGCAGGCAACGTCTTAGAAAAAGCACTCCTCTTGGACATAAGAACATGCCTCTTTTAAAATGATACATGTCGTTTGGTGCCCATTCACAGCACACAATTCTTATACTGTGATTCCACTTTAATTGTCATGGCTGCACCTTACAGAATAATGAGACTGACAATTTAGGGAAGACTACTTAGAATTCTCAGCCACAGAGCTCCTGTAGTACTTCAACAAACTACAAAGCCCAGGATATACCCCAGGATATAGCTACTCAAACACCTAATAAGAACAGAATTTGGAAAGTATACTTTTGGCACTGCTGCCCCCAAAATCAAGCAGCCAGCCTGGGCACTAGGAGGTGTAGTCCAATGAACAGCTATGCTAAGCTCTGGGTAAGAATACTGTAAAGGGCTAGTTCTCCTTTTCCACAAGATGAGGATACAGACCAAGCAAGTGATGAGAAGAAAACACTTATTATCTCCCAATCTGTCAGATAACAAGTATTTTCTTCTCATCTGTTGCATATACATATATTCTTTCACTTAATAGAATGAATGTTAATCTTATTTTACTATTTTTATTAATAAAAAAAGAAAATATTTATTATGTATTATCATTACAATGTCCTAGAGATATTAAGAGCCATTGTGTCTACTGGGACTAACTAGTGGAGCTCCATTGCTTGCTCCAGTCACACCCTACAGAAACAATGAATTTAAAGTGATGTGCAGCAATTCACACAGTGAGTCCATAGAAGCACCTTACTTCTGCAAAAGCACATTAACTTAAAAGACCTTTCATTACAGGCTGCCAACAATCATTTCTAAGTCTTGTTTATTTCTACATATAAAGGATAAATTGTGTTTATGCATAACTGAGGCGGCAAATACTAGAGTTTAATTTATTACCTCATTCACATTCATTCATTGAATCATCCTATTTGGTCAATGATAACAGTTCCCAGGGTGACATACAAACATGTTTTTTTAAAAAAAGGAATCACTTTCAACAAACAGAAATTTGCTAGATCAAACCATAAAACAATGGTTAAAAGCAAAACAAGTGTTTAAAGCAGAACAACTATTTAAAACAAAGCAGACTATTTTAAAGCAGAGACTCAGAAACCAAAACATTATAGCTACAAATCATCAGTAGAGAACCAAAAGAATACAGTACTTTTCCCAGAGCAAAACAAGCATGCTGAAACTACAATACAGAGATTAAATGTTTCAAGTGTTTAAAAGGCTACAGAAATTTGTTTTTTAAAGCCTTTTTCTCATATCAAGAAGACATTGGCCCTTTTCGCACGGCATTTCCGAAGTGAAAGGGCCCCTTGAGCATTGCGTAAATGTGAGGAGCAGTCCACACGATGCACTCACATTTACGTGACGCTCAAGAGCCTAACGCGGACCGCGCACACATTTTTTAATTTTCGGCTTAAAGCTGAAAATGTTACATGGTCACGCATCGCTCCAGGGCCCTGCATGCACTTACGTGGCGTGCGGAGCCTCGGGAGTCGGGCCGGTTGTGCTTCCTGTGCAGTGCAGGCTGCGAAAACTGCAGAAGGAAGAAGCAGGGTGCTCGTGCAACCAGAAAGCTGCTGTGGAGCCCAACCAGGAGGGATGCAAGTGAGTTCCTCCCAAGTCTTTGTGCGCGAGCCCTGCCGCCCAGCACCGGGAAAAGGTAAGGTGCAAAAAGGGCAATTAAGATGGGTGCTTTGAGGAAGCTATTTCAGCAATTGAGAGGACACTGCTGAAAAGACCTTTTCTGCTCTGATCAACCCCCATATCTCAGCTTGCAAGAGCATTTGATGAAGAATCTCAGCTTAGGCTCTCTCAGGACATAGATGGGTCCACATGGGAAGAGTCAATCCTTTGGATTATGAGATCACAAGCTGCGAAGGCCTTTAGTCTGCTAGCTGAACTACTGACTGCTTAACCAGTGAAATTATGCCCCTAGACTTCCTCAAGAAGAGACCCACAATTGCAATGGACATTGATTCACTGATGGATGGGATTTTCAAGAACGATCACCATGATTTTATATCTGGAATAGACATCTTAAACCAGGAGACACAGTTGCCCTTGAGGTCTATCTCTTGGGTTTGTTAAACTGAGCCATAGCTGAAATTCATTGTAACCCATGTTGCCAGTGTCTTTAGGCGGGAAAAGGTCAAAAGCAATCAGCTCTTGCAGGTCAGCTGTGTACACAGCTGGATTAAGCAGATCAATACTCAGCACAGCCATTTGGGTTCTCTTGTTGCATTTACCCAAGACTTCCTGTTTGGAATGTTCACCACTCCAAAACCTCATGAGCATACAGGGAAAGAAGAGAACCTGTGTTCCTATATGCCACAATTTAACTATCCTGGCAGCAAACACAGAAGGTCACATTTTACATAAGTTTAGGTTCTAATTCTATGTACATTTACTTGAGAGCAATTCCCGTAAATGAGCCAGCAAATATGACTGAGTGTTGGACTAGGGCCATTTCTGCACTAGCCCGTTATAGTGCTATTGTTCCACTTTCAACATCTGATGGAATCCTGGGGTTTGCAGTTGGGGGGGGCTTTGAGACCCCTCCCTAAACTGCAAACCCCAGGATCCACAGGATGTTGAAAGTGGAATAATAGCATTATAACAGGTTAGTGCAGAAATGACCTAGGAGACTGTCAGATTAGAGTTCAAACCCTTTCTTAGTCATGGAAATACGTCTTGGGCAAGTCACACTTTTGTCCTTAGGATAAAACATTAGGATAAAATGTCCTCTGAATGAAACCTGCCAAGAAAACCTAATCACACGTTGGCTATAAGTGAGATCTCACTTGAAGGCATATAACAACAAAGTTTCATTGAAGTGAATGGGACATTCAGGCAGATAGACATGTTACTGAAGATGGAATGATCTTCTGCATCTGTAGCAATAATAAACACTAATTCAGACTAGAATTTCCATTAACCTGTAGGCACATCCTGACTCTAGACTGGTGTCCATTCATTCTTACATCACACAATAGCAAAGATCCAAAAGGGAACTTTTGAGATTTTTCAATATAGCTGGAAGACCCTGTTCTGGGAAACCATAGCCACTGTCTTTAATATAACAAAAGATGGGAAAGACTATATTTTTCCCTTGAAAGTGGCATTAACTAATTAATCTTCACGGATCTGTAGGATACAGATTGCAAGTTTCCTTTAAGAAAAATAACAAGAGAAGAAATATTTTCAAAACAAAATCTGTATTTTCTTACAATGGAATCTGTCTAGTCAAAAGCTTTATTTTTAAAGCTGCATCTCTCTCATATTAGAAGATGCCAATACTGCAGATGGAAGTTAGCTTTTTAATCCCTGAAATCTCTGGCATGTGCTAGCTGAGAAGAAGCCTATGGATGTGAAAGAAGTATGCCCATGAGAAGCAGAAAATAACTGAATGTTCAAAGACCTCAAGAGGAATATCTAAAACGTCTGGACTTTTGAAAGACTGTCAGGATTTCTTAAGAAAATGTTTTCCCCTTCCACTGGCCACCACAAGGGAAATCATTTTTGGAATGGATGAAAACACCAACATTTTCTGGTTCAGCAGATAAGTTTACATTCTGTGGCACAAACACATAAATCCAATTCTTTAAAAAGAATTCACACAGTACAAGCATTGTACATAAATATATATGAACTGCACGTATCTGCCTCTTTGAGCATATCTGCTCTGCACAGTCATGGCAGTTTAATAAAACTTCTAACAGACATGGCTTCCTCCAATGGAATCCTGTACTTTGACTTCACACAGACTTCTCTGCTGAAGACTTCTAACATACTCCCCTGAACTATTTATTTATTTAATATTTATATCTGGCCCAGTATCATAGGATCTTAGAACAGTATGCAGTAATATCAGCTTACCCAGTTCAGATAGTTTAGGACAAATTAGAACCGTGAACATGTGCAGATTTGGATGAAATCCACTAAGATTTTAGTAAAAAGCTATGGCCAGGATCCTGTTCAGAAGTTATAGGATCATAAACTGAACTGACCATCTTGTAACTGCTCAGGATTCTCATTTACATTTTTAGTAACCAAGTATGAACCCTTCCGAACCAATTGTTTGAGCCTGGCAGCGCCTCAACAAAAGTGTTTCTGAAGTGTTACAGACTGGTTCATCCGCAGTGCTCTCACATTCACAGGACTATCTGAGACAAGCAGTTGTGGCAAGATCCCAAGGGATCTCTCCAGTTGCCTGTTCTTGATATGCCCTGTGACTGGGAAAGTGCTGCAGACATCTTTTCCAATATTCCAAATGCAGTGCTTCGGAAACCCTTTGGTTGAGGCACTGCCAAGCTGAAACAGTATCTGTTTATAGAGTAGCACTGTCAGATGTAACTATGATGATGGAGCTCCATCACTGTGGTTACATCTGATAATGCTTTTACTTGGTACTAGAAGGACATCATCATGGCAGCCAATCAGGTTCCTAAGGGGATGGTGCTCCACAACAGGGGCGCCACAGCTGAAAAGGCCCTTTGACATGTCCTCACACAGTGTATTTTTCCCACTGGAGTAACACAGGGGAGGCCTTCTCCAGCAGTCCTCAGTCCCTAGGCAGGCATACAAAGGGAGCAGCAATCGAGTTCCCACATTGGTAAGGGTTTGAATGCCATCACAGCACCTTGAATTCAAAACCTATTTGCAGCCAGTGCAATTCTTTTAAGACAGGTATTATATGATTTATGCTTGATGTTCCTATCAACAATTTAGCTGCTGCATTTTACAAAAGTGTAATTTTTTAGTTATATTTAAGGGCAATTCCCTGTAGACCATATTGCAGCAAACTATTGCGAAGTTAGCATCACACACACTACTGTAGGCAGGTTATCCTTGTCCAGGAAAGGTTGTAGATAGCAGATCAGTCAAAGTTCTCAGTGCCAAGTTCTCAGAACCATGGAAACTACCTGGGCCTCCAGTAACAGAGATGGATTTAGGATTGCTCCCAAGCTATACATCTGCCCTTTAAGGGGAAGTGCATCCAAGGCGAGATGTTCACTGATTTCCTAGACCCCAAACCACTCATCCTTAAGCCTCTGTCTTATTGGGATTCATTTGCAATTTATTGGTCCTTGTCCAGTCTATTAAATAATCCAAGCAATTGTCCAGTCTTTGCACAGCCCCATCTGATTCCAATGATAAGGACAAATATTGCTGAGTACTCAGCAAATCCATAGCACTCTACCCCAAAACTCCTAATAACCTCAATGAATAGCTTCCTAAAGATTTTGAACAGCACAGCGGGTAGACCTCTGCAGCATCCCGTAACAGCCATGGAACTGAATAGAAATCCTACAGTACCACACTCTGGAAATGGCTCTATAGATAGGATTGGAACTACCATTAGACAGGACCTTCCACTTCCATCCCACAGAGCTGTTCTAGTGGGAAGCTTGATTATTTGGACTTTGGGGGCAGTCCTTACTCTCATCCAGGGCTTGTTCCTGACGTCAACGACAAGGCTAGAGAATTAATAAGATCTCTGCTCTGGGGGGAAAAGAGGACATACCTCAAAATTTCTCCCTTCTTGAGTGCAGTCCCATGTGCACTTACTCAAAATAAGCTCCACTGACTCAGTAACACTTACTGCTAACATCTGTATTTCAGGTGGAGAATTTCTTTCTGCCTGTGTGTTTTAGAAGCTCTTTCTCCCTTCTGCTGCATTGTTGGATGGGGCAGAGGCACTCTGAACAAACCCAAAAAACTAATCTTCTGCACTCTTCTTCATGGCAATAGACAAGGATGTGATATTATCTGATATATAGAATTCAAAGTTTGTCTGTTTGTCTGTGTCAGGCAAAGACCTCATATGATTGGCTGCCTAAGAAGATGCTATGGAATTCTGGGGTTTGCAGTTTAGAGAGTGGCCTTTAGAATTCTCAGCCAGAGAGCTCTTGGGCCTCAGTCAACTGTGTCTGTCTTGAATAGGCCGGTTGCTATGGAGATGAGGCCTAGCAGCAAGGAGAAGGGCAGTGTATTCCTTCAGGAACCCAACCTCTATACGTTAATAACTCTGAATACAGATTGAATCGGGAAATAGGAGGAAAAGTTACAAGTACTGGACAAGATGGTTTGGGAAATTAGGGACACAGGATCTCAAATCTTTCTAGTAAGTATTACTTATAAGAAAATAAAATCTCAGGCAACGCCAGGTATATATACTAGTTTATTATTAAAACAAAAAGGGAACAGAACAGACGTTGACAAGAAAATGAAGGAATCTCAGTAACATCCTGAGGCTGAGAATCCATCACTTCTTTTCAGTTCCATGATACCATCAAGCAATGTAAAAGAGGCAGGGAAGGGAGGTTTTTCTTTTTATAAAATACAAATGCACGAACTCTCCTAGCTGAGTACTCCTAGCTGAGTAATATGACTCTCACATACTTACCATTCCACAATGAGAGATCTAAGGCAGTGGTTCTCAACCTGTGGGTCCCCAGATGTTTTTAGACTTCAGCTCCCAGAAGCCCTGAGCATTGACCATAGTGGCTGGGGCTTCTGGGAGCTGAAGTCCACAAACATCTGGGGACCCACAGGTTGAGAACCACTGATCTAAGGAGTTCCTAGACAGCAAATTGAGACTGAGAGGTCTTTACGACACTGCATTCAGGGAATGAGCTGTGGGGAGACTGGCAAACAGAGTTGAATCTTTACCCATTTCTCTAAAAGACAGTAAGAGCAGCTGCAGTGAGAACAACTATACTCCCTTCTCCATTCAGTATAGATTTCCTCTAGCCAGGAATGTCAAGCAACAGATACATTAAAAGTTAGTGCAATTTGGCTATGTTTGGTTTCAGTGATGCTTCCAAAATGAGAAGTCTGATAAGCTATTTGGCACTCTCACATTACCAAATTTAGAATATGATCCCTGAATAAGCTTTCATGGACTTCAGTCCAATTCATCAGATGTAAGAACCATTGTAACATCCTTTGGTTTCGCAGGTAACACAGAAACTATGATATTTCTTTATTTATGAAATGTAGCCAATTTTTTCAACCCTTGCATTATTTTTTATTTTCCCCAATCCAAAAATCTGCAAACTTGTTTAAATTCCTTTCTTTAGCTAGGACACCAATATCATGCCCATATGGTGGTATGACTGATGCTAGTCCACAGTAAGTAGAAGAGTGAGGAACAGGAGACAGGTACAAGCATCAGGTATTAGTGGCAGGTGAGAGGCCATCTGAAAGGGGACATTTCCAGACCATGTTTTGGTGCAGGACACAGATACCTTTTTGCTCACCCACGGCGACCACTTAGGATGGAAAAGACAATCAATGATGATGAATGTTGTGGCAAAAAGGTGGCATAGTTGGTGACTTACGGATGATTGTTTACAGAAGGATACCCATGATTGTAAATGGCAAGCCAGCACAGGACAAAGGAAACCATCCTTTTACTAAGTCTTGATTTATAGTTTGAAGCAAAGCTATCAGCTTTCCTGTGATCAGCCACAACACAAAAAGACAAATGTGATATAAACAGAGGAAAGAACCAAGGCAAAGCATTAAATCTCACCTGTCAAAATGTAAAATCATTGCAAGTGGGGTGGGGAGGGGACTTGCAAGTAAATATAAATTCTACTGAGAAAAGAGAGAAGGAAGAATTATTCAGAAGTTGCCCATTTGACTTGCTAGCTTTTGTAGAATATCTTTTCTCATCCTTATCTGTCAACAGCACTACTGAGAAACAGAAAATAGCTGCCAGTGGTAAAGAGAGCAAGAAGAAAATAGCCACAGGAACTCTCTGTAGTCATTTCCCCATTTTCTATCAATGGGAATCAGGCTATAGGACTCTTCTGGATGAACAATGTTGCACACTAACACTATCTTGGAGCAGGAGTGGGGCAGACATGTGTTTTGTTTGTGTTCTGCATTAACATTTACATCCTTTCTCCAAATTTGCAATAAAAAATATTAAAGAAAATGCTCATCAAAATGCATACCATAGTAGTAAAAAAAGCCAGAGCTTTCATCCCTTAGATATCTTTCACAAGGCATGCTAAGGCTGCATGGTCAGTTGTTTTCTTTTTGTTCTTGTATAGGTGTTGAAGATTTTCAACCACAACCAGCAGCAATTGGAGAATTTCTCACTCAGATCATTTTTACTTCCTAACATTCTTTTGTCCAAAGGTTAATAAGTCCTGTTGTTACGAATTGCGAGACCTGATCACATAATGTGGGCTATCCAAATGTGTTTGCCATCTCTTGCTGCTGCCCCCTCCTTCTCTTCGACCAAACCTTCTGAATATTCAAGAGTCTCTCCAATACTTTCCCTCGGATGTCATGTAGCCAGAGCATACAATCAATTAAAAGTCAAGGAGAACGGTACAGCACGATTCAGGCAGAGGAACAAAATAAGAACAAGCGCCGACTCTGGCAAACCTGGCATCACCCAAAGTGTCAGATTACAGCTTCTATCAGTGTGATGAGAATGTAGTCCAGCATATCTGAAAGGCATCCGGCTAGGGAAGAATGCCATTAAACAAATACAATGAGCCAAGTGGAGAGGCGGGGAGCTGAAATGCAAATTGATAAATAAATGACAGCCAGGTGTCTTTGGGCATACTGGAAACATGAAAACTAAACCTTGTCGGTTCTGGGACTATTAGAAGAATGAAAGAAGAAGTCAGTACAAATGCCTAAACCAAAAAAAAAAGGAATAAGTATTAAGGGGAGCAGTGAAGGAAGAGAAAGAAATGACAGAGATGCTGAATAAATTTGCATCTCTGCTATACAGTAGATCTCAGTGGGATACCAACCAAGGCTAGGAGTTACACAAAGGTGAAACATGTTGACCAGCTTGTTAGTTGAGCTTTACTCCAGAGTCACCCTCGCCTCTGGGGTGGTAAGACCTGGGATCAGCATGAGGATGACTATGCTATGCACCACCTTCTTCCTTCCCAGTTTTCCTCAATCTGCTCTTCAAGTACATGATAGCTCCCAAGTATCATAGTTCCACCAGCTGGGGTGAGGCTTATGTAAGATATAGGTCAGAACATCTTGAATCACCCAAGGCAATATTCAGGAGTGATTAACCACACAGAATGTTTATTGAACAAAACAGACTGAGAAGAAAGTAACAGACTCCTTGCAATGCTAACGTCTCTTTTTCTATCACTAGCAAGTGTTAAACATCTTGTAAAGCTTCTGCTGTCGTTGTTGTTGCTGCTATGTGCCTTCAAGTCATTTCTGACTTATGGCAACCCTAAGGCAAGTGTATCACAGGGTTTTCTTGGCAAGATTTGTTCAAGGGAGTTTGCCTCTGTCTTCCTCAGGGGCTAAGAGTGTCATTCCATAGGTTTCCGTGGCCAAGTGGGGATTTGAATTCTAGCTCCCAGGGTTGTAGTTTAATGCTCAAGCAACTGCACCACACTGGATTTCACTGTTATTCTACAGGAGTTTAAATCAGACTCAGCTAGAGAGCCTAACCAGTTTCTTTGCTAGAAGACTGAAAGACAGCTTTTTTAAAAAGAGAGAGAAATCCAGGAGAGATTATATACATTTGTTGGTCAAATTCACGGAACATCAGACAGGAGATTACACACATCTTTGCATTTAATATGCAAGTTTCAAGCATCATAAGTTGCTCGTGATAGTTCTCAGGTTTACAAGAAAAAGGGAGAGGGAGTTCAAACATTACCTCCTCTACTGTGCAGCCCTCCTTTGAAAGTTCTCTCCTTCAGAATTCCCCCACCAATGCAAACAGAAAGGTTTTCTTTAGATTCTCAGCAGGAGAAGAAAGGGTAAATTTCCTCCTTCTCCCTTTAGGACTGCTGTAATCAGGGTAATCATTAGCCTACTCAAAAAGACTACCATTGATTGAACCCATTCCCCTCCCCCACCATGGCTGCTTCATAGGGGAAAAAGAGGCCTAATGCCTGATCTGACTATTGGTCTACACAACTCAACAATGTGCATATCAGGAGTGGGCAACTGTGGAAGATTAGGAGCTGCATGAGCCCTGCAGGACACTTTGGAGAGTCACACCTCTCCACTGCCCTTGCCCCTGCAAAAAAAGAAAAAAAAATGCCCTCAAATATCCTCTAGGTGACATGGGGGTATTTTCACCATGGCATTTCCACACTATACTGTTATAGTGCTATTATTCCACTTTCAATAATCTGTGGAATTCTGGGGTTAGAAGTTTACTGGGGCCAAAGCACTCTCTGCTGAGAATTCCAAATGCCCCTCCCTAAATTGCCAACCTTAGGATTCCATAGGATGTTGGAAGTGGAATAGCACTATAAGAATGTAGTGATGAAATGACCCATGTTTTGGGGTCTTCATGAGCCATTTTAGGCCCTTTTCACAAAATAGCCCCATGTGCCTCGTGGGAATGGGAGCGTCGCTGCGCACGACGCACTCCCACTTCCATGGTGCTCATGGGGCTGAAGCGGCGCTTGCGCGTACTTTTTTATTTATGGCTTCAAGCTGAAAACAAATGGCGCTCGTGCAAGGTTCCCGGCGGCATCCCACACTTACCGGAGTGCGGAGCGCCGTTGCAGGCGGGCCTGTTGCACTTCCTCCCCCAGCTCCGCCTACAGCTCCCAGGGAGCGCTGTGGAAACTGGGGGCGTGCGTGGCTGAAGAGCACCCATCGCGGAAGAAGATGCCAGGTGCGGTAAGGAGGCAGGGGAAGCGGCGGCATTTCGGGAGAGGGTTGTTGTGCTTGCTGCCCTTCCCCCTCGCGCAAGTGCCGGGGCTGCGAAAAGGACCTTAGACCCAGGAGAGGTCATTTTTTAAAACAACAGGAAGCAAAAAGAAGTCACCTCCTGCTTCAAAAAGGCCTCTCCTAGGCATAAGGTGCAAGTGGGTCCATAACGTGGTCGAAATGCCCTCCACACCTGTGATGAACCCTGGCAGGGGGTCATAGCCAGCAGAGCTGCATTAGCAATAAAGGGGATTTAATTTGATTAATAGCTGACTATAAAACCCAGGCTAGCCAGAAGAAGAGGCTAGGTGGGGAAGTCAGCCTAACAGAAAAACTACTGAAACCAGGTTTTGAAGGGAGTTCTATCTAAGAGTGAGAGGAGAGATATTGAGACTGAGAGACTTGGGGAAGTGTTTGCTGTTAAAAGCTAGAAGTGTTTGGCTGTTTAATAACCTTTAACTGCCAACTACCTTCTTTCTTGTCAGTTTGTCAGCTACACACACTACCACCAGTGACACATTTATTGGAACAAACCTGAAAATGCTTTGCCCTATATCTACAAAGGTATGGGTTTAGGGAAAGCAGAAGAGAGACATAGGTGTGGAGAGGGAGCAAGTAGATGGTAAAAATATAGAAGAGTACTGCTTCTCCAAGAAGGGAGAATGTAAAGCACACCTGATTTGTCATTGCTCTGGCTTGGCCCAGAGCTCCACATTTTGACAATACCCATTGACGGCATTTGAGGACATTTTTAAGATTTTGATTTATTTTGATTTCTTTAATTTCCATCTCACCTTTCTCCCATTGTGGAATCCAAGGTGTGCACAACCTTTTAAAAACATAATACGAAAATTCAAGATAAAAGCAGCTTTTTAACAACACATGTAACGCATAATAAATAAGAAACTACACTCCACCACCCCCCCACAATAAGCTCAATCTGCCACATCATATTGAAAACCAAAAGCTTCTTTGAATAAAAAGGTCTTTACCGTCTGCCAGAAACACAGCAGAGAGCTCCACAGCCTGGGAGCAGCCACAGAGAAGAAACTTCCCCATTATCTCACCAGTTTATGCCTTTGATGGAGGTGAGAGCAAGGAAAAGCCTCCCCCTGCAGATCTTAGAGCCTGGGCAGGCTCACATAGGAAGAAAAAATAATAAAATAAAAATGTCACTGGCGGAAGGGGGGTTTCCAAATGTGGTGGAAATACCCACTATACCCCCTAGAGGTCATTTCAAGCATTCTAGAATTTTGACTTCTTATGGGCCACAAAAAACAGCCCTAGGTGCCATACTTGCCCACTCATGATCTACATTGACCAGTTTCACACACCACAAAAAGACATGGGCCTGGATATTATTTCTTTCTTTCCTGTTGCAAACCACAGTCTGAATTCATCATTGAGGAAGTGCTCTTGGCTTCCAAATCTTGGCTTGTTTAATGTGACTGTTGTTCTGATTTCTGAAACTGCCACCAGTGCTTGTTCCTGGCCTGTTTCCCCACCTATTCATTTGGAAACAGGCGCTGGTCAAAGGAGAGGGAAAGAAACAAACCAGAAAATGTTTGTATGTTTGTTTGTTTGTTTGTCACACAACTCTTGGCTTATGCAACAATCTATAGATAGCACAACTGATGCTGTGATGTGACTGTTGCATGGGGTGACTCCCCATGGTTTCAGACTGTTACCACCGCGAACTGGCCTAGTTTTAGTGAGCTAGAGATATCATTTTGGTATCATAATTCGGTCTTACTCTGCCCTCAGCCACATGTTTGGAAAAAGCCTCGCCGGACAAGCACTGAGCTAGGCATGGTCATTCAAAAATCCCATAGATAACCAGTTCCACTTTAGGGGAGAACGCTGATGCAAACACCCCAATCAAAAATGCATAGTAAAACAAAAAGGACTCTCTGCCTGAGAGGGCACCCTAGCGAGCTAGCCACTTAATGGCTGGGCTAGCCCAGATACATACCGGCTATACCATTGTCAATTCGGTTCACAATTCAATCATGTAAATTCTGACCTTTCGGAGGCTTTGTCCCCAGTCCAAAACTCATTGTTCTCATTCAAAACTGGACTAGCCTGCGGTCGTCTTTCCCCTATAAAAATGCCTTGTTTTTGAGAGCTCTTCAGAACTCTCACTGGACTGAGCTGAAATCACTTAAACTCTTGCTGAAATCACTCGAAGCTCCTTTTGGATCTTCGCCCTCGCCTCACTACTGCTCGGCTCCACAGACTCCCTTCGGTCTCCACGCCAGGTTTCTTCATCTTCAATTTGGCTGCTCCAGGACTTCGGACAGGTGGTATATGGTTTATTTCCCCCCAACCTCTTTCTCTCTTCTCATTTCTTAGTTAGGAGTGTGCTTGTGTTTTTATTATTTTTCTTGCTTAGTAAAGATCTCGCTGCGTTGCCCTGCCTCTTGTTAGCCACAAGTGTGCTCAAGCTAATTTTCCCAACTTTTGCTTATTTGGTCTGGTATTTGGGTGTCCCTACCGGGACCCCCAGTTTACAGGATAACAAGACCAAAGTCTGTCCTATTCCTTTTTGGAGATGCCAGAGATTGAACCTGAGACCTTCGACAAAGAAGATTCAAGTTCTACTAGTAAGTTCTGGATATTCTGCTAACATTTAATAATGCTGGAAGAGCCACTGTTTGGAGGATGGGCTTGTCATGATTTCCACTCCCCATTCCATTCACATGTGTAACACACTTGGTTGTATGAACAGTACCTTTGCGCCCTCAAGACATAACATCTTGTTTTAAAGGGGGTTTTACCTTCTTGTGAGCTGTTTTCTCAAAATCATAGCCATAGAATTACACCTAGATTTTCCCTTGCTTTGCTCTGGAAGAAACTATGGAGGCAAACTGACTTTTATGTACATGCCATGCTAATTTGCTGAAAACATTATCCTTCCTTATATGCTTTAAAGAAAAAAAATAAATACTTGCAAGCTATCTGCTTGACAGATGCAGAAAAGGCACCCCATTATGCAAACAATGGGGAAATGGTGTCTTATCTTCTCACACCACCAGGCTCCAGGCTGCAAAATACATTTTTGCATTGATTTACATTTTATTTTCCAGAATCAGTTGGCTACAATAATTCTATCCCATGAATGTAAAAGCATGGATGCACCACTTTTTCTTCCAGTTACTTCATTTGCTGTCTTTGCAGCATTTCCTCTTTATCATTTCCATAATCTTGGTGACAGCAGAGAACATAAAATCATTCCTTCATTAACTTAAAAAAAAAGACAGTTGCATGACCTCTCCAGAGTTCTCCCTCACTGCCTGAAGCATTATTTGAAAAGTCGTATTAGAATTGTGTGCTTGCCTGTGGGCGTCTTTAAATCTCCGTACCCAAATGTGCCATGGATATGTTAGGCATGGATTGAAATGTGAACAAATCTACACTTGTAATATAATCCAGAGCTTCAGAAGCCGTATCTTCTGAAAGCTTGCAATGGTCAGTCATCCATTCATAAACTGAAGAGCTATCTCTGTAACACATATGGCTGCAACAAATGTGGCCCTGGTCTAAATGCAGTTTTAGTCCCAGCTAAAATAAAACTATTAATTCGATGGGAACTGGGAAATTCAACAATTATGTATGTTCTGTTGATTCAGTGGGTTTACTCTAGGTGGGACTAACTACTGAATCTAGGCCAATGTATTTTTCAGAAAGCAGTCCTATCTCTCTCTGAAGGGCTGTCAGAGTACAGCTAGTCTTTTAGAGGAAAATATTCTCTTATTAAAAGAGGCATGCCCGTCCAAGCCTGGTTTAATAATTAAAAGAAGAAGGCAAATCAGGGTCTTTGAAATCACCCATCAGAATTGGGCAGCAGGCTTAGCATATTTCCAAACTTACATCGACCCCCATAAATTTCCATATGCAAACTTGGTGTCTTCTTCTTTGGGTAGCATTTTTTTTTCACAGTGCTATCCCAGCTGCGACATTTAGTTGATCAGACAGATTCTTGTTTACAAATAGCTGACTAAAAAAAAACCTTTAAAACAACCCCCTAATACAATTATTTCTAAAAACTGTAGATGGCAAGCACCATCACAGAAGAAATGCTATGTGAGAGAACTGGGAACATCACATGCATGACACTTGCTGCAGAACAAAATTGCATTTCTGCTTCAGAGTTATTGTTCTTGCTGTTGTGCAAAATTTATGCAAATTTAATCAATTTTAAACTATTGGACAAAAAAAAAAAGAACCATGATTCCTTGAACAGAATAGCAAGCCAAGTAATTAGAACCATAGAGTTGGAAGAGACCACAGGAGCCATCGAGTCCAACTCCCTGCTATGCAGGAGCACCCATCAAAGCATCACATTATAAATGTTTCACTTTTAGTGCTGTAAGCTATCTACTATATAAAAGTCAATGTTAGTTTGCGCATTTGTCAGTTTGTCTGCGTCAGCATATGATGGGCAGGGTGAGGCGAGTAAACCTGTAGATAGGATTGGCTGGCTGTGAAGATTCCATGGAAACCTGGAGTTGGCAGTTTAGGGAGGGGCCTTTAGAATTCTCATCTGGATTGCTCTTGGGCCTCAGGCCGGTTGCTATGGCGATGGGGCCTACCATCAATAAGGATGCCAGAAAACTTTTGGGAGGCATATGTGAGAAAAAGTAAAGTGACATACACAATATAGCCCATTTCCACACTACACTGTTACAATGCTATTATTTCACTTTCAACATCCTATGGAATCCTGGGATTTGTAGTTTAAGGAGGGGCATTTAAGAATTCTCAGCCAGAAAGCTCTTTGGTCTCTGGAAACTACAAATCCCAGAATTCCACAGGATGTTGAAAGTGGAATAATAGCACTATAACAGTGTAGTGCAGAAATGGCTACAAGGTCTTCTCGCCTCACACAGTAGATTGTATGGATTCCATATGTGAGGAATCCAAGACCCTTTCTGCAACTCACCCATTTTCGGCCCTGGGGTACGGTGCTCGCGGAAGCAGCCTCCGGAGAGAGGCTCTCGCGTCCGGGGTCCTTTGGCTCCGCATGAGCTTCCTGCTCTGGAAGAGCCCTGGTGGCGCAGAGGAGCCCTGCTGGCGCAGTGGTTAAATGCCAGTACTGCAACCACAAGGTTGTGAGTTCGATCCTGCCAGGCTCCAAGGTTGACTCAGCCTTCCATCCTTTCGCAGGTCGGTAAAATGAGTACCCAGCTTGTTGGGGGCAATTAGCTAAAATACATTGTAAACTGCTTAGATAACACTAGTTGATAGGCGGTATAGAAATAAATGCTATATTGCTATTACTTGCGCGAGAGCCCCGCCTCTTCCTTTCGCAGTGCGGCCTGGGACCTTCCAAGGCTGCACTGAGAGAGGAAGCGTGACCGGCCCGGCTCCTGAGGCTCCGCACGCAAGGCAAGTGTGCTCAGGACCCCAGAGTGATGCGCGACTGCACAGCATTTTCGGCTTCAAGCCAAAAATGAAAAAATGCGCGCACGGTCCGTGTCAGGCCCTGGAGCACTGCACAAATGTGAGTGCGTCATGTGGACCGTTTCTCACATTTGCGCGACGCTGAAGTGGCCCTTTTAGCATTGGAAATGCCATGTGAAAAGGGCCTTAAAGTTGAAATTCAAAACAAAAAATGCTTACAGAAAAACATAAAGCCATTGCACAAATTCAACAGAAAGGGAAAAAAAGTCAGTACATCAAAGTCACCAGACAACACAGATTGGACTGGGGACTATGGGGAAAAGTTACAGGTACTAGAATAGGCTGGTTGCTATGGAGACAATGCCTAGCAGCAAAGAGGAAGACAGTGTATTCCCGCAGAAACCCAACCTCTGTATGTTAACAACTATGAATACAGATTAAATTGAGGAATATGGGGGAAATTTACAGGTACAGAAATAGGCTGGTTGCTATGGATACGAGGCCTAGCTGCAAGGAGGAAGACAGGTGTACTCCCTCAGCAAACTGTGTATGTAAATAATTCTGAAGATAGATTGCATTGAGGAATATGGAGCAAAAACACAGGAAATAGAGAGGACAGTTTGGCGAGTTCTTAAGAGGAAAATAAACACCCCAGGCAACACTGGGTAAATACGTTAGTTTCTCATAAGAAAGCCTATCACAATAAATAACAGAACTCTGAACTGATGCTGACTCACCATTTTGATCAATTTAATTAATTTATATGGCCTTTTTTGTACAATTCAATCTGTTCACAACCGATCTTGTATCACTTTGAAGAATTCTTGCCTGATAAGGACATTGCTTTCTGTTAAGTATCAATTGAAGTAACTAGGGAAACAGTGTGATGTAGTGGTTTGTGGGCTGGACTAGGATGCCAGGGAACCAGGGCTCAAATCCCTGCTCAGTCATGGAAACCCACTGGGTTACCATAGGCAAGTCACACCCTCTCAGCTTCAATGGAAGACAACAGCAAACCTACTCAAAAATAAATCTTGCCAAGAAAACCCCAAGGTAGGGCTGCCACTAAGTGGAAGTCAATTTGAAGTAATATAGTAATACCAATGATTGATTATACTGTGGTTGCCCTTTCTCCATCTGTTATGATATAGGAAAGCTGCTGATACTCCTGATTGCCTTGTATTTCTTGAAGGTTTTTGGCTACTAGAAGGAGAAACTGACCTCTGCTTACTGTGCTTGCAGTTACATCTTTTCATAGGTCAGCTCACTCAGAATACAGAGAACTCAAGACTAATTGACTAATTTATAGTTTTCATAACCCAAAGCCTAGAATAGATGTAGCAGCTAGAGCACAGGTCAGCAACTGAGGTAGGAGCAGGAGCTCCCCCAAAAATGTCCTTGCCTACCAACCCAGAAGTTTTTTGTTTGACTTGGGATTTTGTTCTTGGTTAGAAGTATGTACATCTCTCACAACCCATTTCAAAAGCTACTCCTGGAGGTGTCCAGATTAGGCAATTTAATGCTGCATCCTTTTCTTGTCAGACAAAGAGTGGTTCAGACAGTCTGGAGGCATTGAGGCCCATAAGAATAGTCCAACCCTGTGGTGCATTATGGTGATGAATGTAATGTTTCTGGCCAATCCCTATTCCTTGAACCAGGCCACGTTTGTTAAAATGTCCTGGTCTAAGTGTAGATAGTCGACCCCAGGCTAGCCATTAAGGGCTTGGAAGGCTAAAACAGTTAGCCTGTGGCTTTGGACAAGAAGAGAACTCTCTCTCTCTCTTTCTCTTTGTAGATATGTGAATGTTTCTTCAAGTTGTCTGTTGATTGATAGAGATCCCATGAATTTCACAGTATTTTCTTAGGGAAGGAACACTTAAAGGTGGTTTTGCCAGTTTCTTTCCTCTGAAATATAGCCTATAGTACCTGCTATTTGATGGCAGTCTCCCATCCAAGTACTGACCAGAACTGACCCTGCTTAGCTTCCCAGATCAGATAGGATCTGGTGCCTTTAGGGTATTTAGGCCTATAGAACAGTAGAGTTGGTACCCTTGAAGCATCATGTGTCTATATTATTACCCAGAAGAACTCTAGGTTACTAAATACTACAATTAATATATTCCAGTTATTATTACTGTACAGTATTCTCTTTGAGACAATTAAGTACAGAATGTTCTAACATTCATATATAGAGATGGAAGGAAAGAAACAGAGGCAATGAGGAGCCCATATCTATTAGATGCTCAGGCTAAGAGGCAAGACAGTATCCTGGAAGACAGGTAGTCCAACAGAAAATGGGTAAGCCATGTAAAGGATAGTAGTCTGCAATTACAGCTTGTACCTCCATCTGCCCCCAGAACAAGTTGTTCAGGCTGAAAGAAACCAACAGACCTAAGAGACTACAGTGGACCCTCCATATATGTGATGTCTGGATCTGCACGTTCCAGCAGTTGTGGAGTATTGTGTCCTATACCTAAAATGGCAGCAATGTGAATTCACTAAAGCGTTCATGAGCATTCATGTTTTTCGTCACTTGCAGGAGGTCCTGGAATTGTCATGCCCTGCTTCCAGAACATGGACTCTGATTCTGATTCTGAGACAGGGGGCATGTCAGAGGCTGAAACAGGGGGCATGCCAGGACCTGCTGTACAGGAGGAGGTTACAGTGCCACAAACAGAATAGGGGGTGGTGCCAGCTCCAGAAGAAAGTCCTGCCCCTTCAGACACAGATAATTCAGCAGTACCCACCTTTGCTGAGTGCAGACAACAAAGAGAAAGCTGGCGTCACTCTCTCAGAATTTATAACCGACAACAATTAATCAAGCAGCAGCTGTGCTGTGCTCCAGACCTATATAGCTGCCGCCTTTCCCCTCCAGGAGTTGTCAGAGCTTATCTGCCCTTCTACCTTGCCGGATAGTTGCTGAACTTTGGAATACTCTGATTGACCTTGGTCTCTCTCTTGCCTTGAAACCCTGTTGGACTTAACCCTGTGCTTACTGCTTGGAAGTAAGTTGGGAGCTATTCAATTTGTTTTGTTCGCATTAGCTGCATCTGAGATAGGACAGGAACAGAACACCCACAGGTACAGAGGGTCCACTGTATATATCCACCTGCAACACCAGGCTGGTCCCTTTGTGTCATTTGATTTTCCAGGCCAAAAAGATCATGGGCTGAGGGAGGATGTCACACCTGAAATGGTCTATAGATCCTTTGCACAGACAGCAACCCTGCTTGTAGAGGGAAAGAGAAAACTGTGCCTGGTCTGATATGTTGGACATCCGGTTTAAGCCGTGCATTGCCAGATGAATTCCCAACCATATCAAATGTTCTATCATCTATCTGCCTGAGTTATTTTTCTGTAAAATGAAGTCAACCATATTGTCCGGTGTCAAAATGGATACTGTGCAACAATGTGCATCAGTATGCGTGTGTTTGTGCCTGCGTCTGAGTATGATAAGATGTCGGGGCCACAAATACTGCCAGAATTAATTAGGTAGATAAAGAGGAGATGGGGAAGATCTGAAAGGAGACAGTCCCTGCCTTATAAAAAAAAAAAAGTTAAAATAAGCCCTGTATACAATGCAACACAAAAACATGTCATTAAATGTGAATGTTGAAAAGAGCAATGACCTACATATCAGGAGCAGCTGCAATTTCCTCTTTATTATGTCTGTTGCTGCATCTTGTCTGAGCTTCAGATATCCTGGCTGAACAGAATAAAGAAAGGCTGTGGACAGTCCCATTTACCAGCTTTCTTAGCTCTTCATGTGGAAAGAAAGCAGGGCAGTGACATATCACTTACTAGAACGTAAGAGGGCCCACTGTTGATGACATCTCAACTTCTTAGCAAAGTTAATTTTAAAGGCAGTCAGAGGGACAGTCATAGAATTAATAAAAAATAAGGCAGTGAAGACAAGCTTCATCACAATTAAAAAGAGACAGCATCATAATTTTATAGCCATTCTATGGCCCCTTAATTCCTGATGGAATGAGTGAACTATACATTTCTTCCTAAAATCTAGGGCCCTTTTCGCATGGCATTTCTCATGTGAAAGGGCCTCCAGAGCATCGTGTGATTGCGAGGACCATTCCACATGATGTCCTCGCAATTGTGTGATGCTGCCGGGGCCAGCAGGCACCAATCGCGCAATATATCATTTTCAGCTTCTTGCCGAAAATGATGCATGATTGTGCGTTGCTCCAGGCCCCACACACACTTACCTTGAGTGTGGAGCCTCCAGAGACATGGCCCTTGCACTTCCTCCTCCAGTGTAGCCTGGGAAAGTACCTGGCTGCGCTGCAGAAGAAGCAGAGCCCTCATGCTGCCTGCCAGCCAGCAGGCAACTGCTGTGGAGATGGAGCAGAGGGGACACGAGTGCCTCTTGGAAGAGGCTGCTTGTGTGATTGCCGCACACCCACGCCGGAATCAGGTAAGCTGCGGAAAGGGCCTAGGAGAGAGACACACACACACACACACACTGCTGCTAATTGCAGAGGTAACACAAAATCTGGCCCTGCAGTGTATGTGGGTAAAAGAGGCACCACATCTAGGTTGCAAACTCATACAGGACACACTTATGGGGCAGAAAGTTTTATTGAATTCAGTGGTATTCCTGAGTTAATAAGGGTATGATTGTGGTATGGATCTATCCTTCCTGAATGTCAGGGGAAGTAGGAAAGAGTTACATGGCTCCCTGCTCTCATCTGACTTTTGCCTCCTTGTTTTGCCTTTCATGCTTTGGGGAGACTAAAGCTTTTCTTTCTGTCTTTTTAATTTTCTTCCACTCACACTTGTGAGCACCATCTCACTCCCTCATCTACACCAAGTAAAGAAGCACAGCTTTCACAAGTCAGTTAACAGTGCTAAACAGGGTTCACCCCATAACAACTGTGACCCAACTGAATTCCTCAGATGCCTCATTGGGCACTGTAATGGATATCTCTTTCACCAGAACACCTTGGCACTCACTGTGGAAAATCAACAAGCTTGCAAATGGCAATGCACACACTGAATTCTCATCAATCATGTGAGTAATAACCAACTTTTCAAGAGGAGAGGCATGAACAGCTTTTGTTCTAAAATCCTTTACTCATAAACATGGTTGACACAACATATTAAGCAGAACAAAAGATAATTTAAAATTGAATGTCTATTCTAGTTAGACCAGAGTTGTAATGTTATAATGTTCAAGCTTTAGCATGAGGGGGGAAAAGTTGCTTTAACCCTTATTCACATGGATTAGCAGAATGTACTCAGTGACTTCTGGGATATTTTCTACTTCACGGAAACGTCAGTCTATTTCAGAGAACAAAGCGCCCCATTTCCACAGCAGTATTAGTGACTATAGCATGAAGTTTAGTCCACAGTCCCCAACACCCAGAGCCAGAGGGTGAGTGTTGATATAAGGCAGAACACTTGTTTAATGTAACTGCCAGGTGTCCATTTCTCCAAAGGTGTACAAATAATACTGCTGTTATTTCCAACTATTAACAAATAAACAAGCATCTTGTTGTGAAACCTCAGAATTAGCAAACAGATTGAAGTCTTGAAGAAAACAGCTCTTTTATTTTTCTCTAATATGACCTAGCATTAAGGGTAGCATGGGATAACTGTTCACCACACCAATAAAATGGTGCTGAGGGAAATATCCCACAATGAAAGGCCATTCTTTGTGCCAGTCATTCTGCAGGTCACAAGCGGATCCCACTTGGATGCTGCAGTAGTCCTTACAAGCAGGGCTGTGGAGTTGAAAGCAAGTTTTGGTGGAGTCAAGAGTCACTAGAGATGTACCAAATCTGACTCTGGCTTCAAAATAATAATAATAATAGTAACAACAACAACAACAGTATATGGTCAAAAAGAGCCAGCATGGTATAGTGGTTTGAGCATTGGACTTAAATACTTTACCTTTAAAAACAGGTTAAATGAATAGTTTGTTTCGTTTTTACTTTTGTAGGAATTTAAGAAAGTTTTCTTATAAAGAATTTTGGTCAAATAAATATATTTTACATATTATTGCTCTAAGTAGCCTGGTGAGTCACATGGTGATGATGAAATCAAACGATGACCAAATTCCATTTTAACTCATTAGCTAGTTAGTTTGTTACTACCCCCCTTTTACTAAGTAATTTAACATTTCCATTTACTTCCTGAAGGAATCAGCAGTCAAAGATTGTAATATTACATACTGCACAGCCCTTCTTGCATGCCAAATTTCCCCACATGTGGTACATCATATGCTGGTCATATTCCCATCTGTCAAGTACATAACAGTGGAAAGGGTGCAGGGAAGGCCTATGTTTAAACACTTTGTGATTTACTTCTCTGGGGAACTCACAAGCAGCTGATCAACAAATATGTCAATATATCATCATTAGCATGGAAACACCCTTCTAGAACAAAACCACCAATGCTTACATCAGTATGTGTGTGTATTCATGTGCTTTCAAGTCACCTATCAACTTATGGCAATCCCTTGGATTTCATAGGATTTTTTTTTAAGGTAAGTAATACTTGTATTCTGCAACAAAACAGAAACTGAATGTGAATGGAAGGATGCATCAGGTGTAGAAGATGGGAAAGTTTTGAGAACCAAATTCTCTCAGGCACTTGTACCACTTGCCATACTGACAGAGGAATCCTGAGGAGTCATGGTGAAAAAAGGAACTTTTCCCAGCTGTAATCAGAGGACAACAACATCAGACATCTACACGGCCCCACAGCCCTAAGAATGAGGGTCTCCCACACTCCTCTACATTGTTATTGATGTGTGTTCACTTGCCTTCTCCAAGTACGCAACCAGTGAGGAGACAGACTAGTATTGTCCATTTGCTTCATGTTCTCTCTTTGGATGTCTGTGCAGTTTGGACCTAACAGGTGACTGAATATCTGATGGGCAAGGAGGTGAGAGACATATTGGGAGCCATCTTCTCCAAGGGCTCTCAAAACCTACATCCAACTCTTCATGGATGAGCAGTTTAGGCTTAGTTTTAATTCCAAGTAAGGTAACATCTTTGTCAATCATTCGGCACACTAAAGCATCTTCAGTCAATATGTATAATGGAGAAGAGCTCTTGCACTTGCAGACAGAGCCTACTGAATAAGTGGCTATACAATATATTTGACTAAACATCTGAAAGAACTTCAAGACAACATCAAGTGTTTGAGAAGAATGAGATGGAAAGAAATGGAAGGTAATGTACTCCACATTATTAAGAGGTTTTCAAGCAGCAGATAGGTGGCTAAATGGCCATCTGTCTGAGTTGCTGTTGGCAACAAATTTCCTAAACTGGCAAATGGTTAAGCTACACAGTTTTTGAGGCCACTTATAACTCTGTGATGCTACATGTTTGGTTCTAACATATGCAGATCAAGGATGGAATCTGTTGACCTGAAACCTTGCAACACGTCCATCCCAGAGGCATATCTAGGATGGGGAGCCAATGTCAGGGGGCGCAAAAAAAGAAGATTCCCTGCTTGCCCCCTGCCACTGCCCACCCTGCCCTCACTCTGCCCCCACCTTCCCCGCCTGCTGCTGCTCACTCCGCCTCCTTGCCCTAGGCCCTGTTCTGCCTCGGTACACCACTGGTCCACCCAATTATCACGTATTACTCGTTGAGCATGTACTTACTAAGCACAACATATATTCAAACTATGGATTCAGAAAATGGAAAGCAAACCATCAGAGCAAATCAGATGCAATCAAACAACTCCCTCCAAACTGAATGTAAGCATTGCCTGCATAAATGGTCCTGAAGAATGGATGAAACAAACTTAACAAACATCTGTAGGAAAGCCTTTCTACAGAACCATCCACAGTTTCTGGCTATGTATAGCTCCTAGCACTCAGCAGTCTCATTCATTCATTTTTCTTACCCCTGACACAGAGCTTCAGGTTGTAACAGCCAGCTGGGTAGTCCTGGGATCCCTGGCTCTCCAGCTCTTCTTCCAACCCAGATTCTTCTTTACATTTCCTCCTTCTTCTTGAAGACCTTTTAACTATCTGGAAAACCTTGATAACTTTCTTCATTTGCCCACACCATCAAGAGAGAGTTAGAGAGAGAAAGAGATCTACAAATCTTTTGTGGTCCTACATTTCCAGCAAGCCTAGCTTCTTTTCAAAGAAAGATGGAATTACTGACTTAAAAAAAAAGCCAGGTCTCAGCAAGAAGTACATGCATTGGGTTGGTTGCCAAAGAATTTTTAAAAAATTAACAAATTGATAAAAAATATTCTCTCCCTTCAAGGATACAATTAGAGAGGAAGAAAAGGAACAAGGCAGGATACCACAGCCTGTGTGTTGTGTCCTCCAAACTGTCAGCAGACACAGCTCCTCACTGGTAACTTCTGCGAGCAAAGAACTCAGAAGGGCAGCAGCTCGTTTTACAAGGTTTCCAGTTTCTGTTTTCAGTGCTGTCTGTATACATTCTGGCAGATTTCAGAAAGGCTCTCCAGGCAAAGAGTGTCAACACTGGTGCAGAAAGAACAGTGATTCTTCTAAAGACAACATCAGTTTGAAGGTTTAGAAATAGTCAGTGCTCGCCACAACAAAAATGTGAATTAAAGGAAGCATCCTAACAGCCCCCCTTGACCAAAGTAACATATCTTTCATTGTTGTTTTTTCTCTCTCTTATGTCAAATATTTACTTCAGTTATTCTGTTTTGTGGCATGTGAGTCAATTGGTCCTTTAGAATCAGGTCACCTGCTAAGAAAAAAGCCACCCTAAATTTGAAGTCATTTTGGGAAACTGCCAAGCAAATTAACAGCAACATTGGAAATACATTCCCCAAGCAACAGTCAGCACATGTGCCATAAAACTACTGTTCTAGCTGTGCACACAAAAATGTACCCTGCAAATTGAAGCCACTTGTTCACACGGACGTTTCACAAGCCTTCTCAACTTTCAGCCTGATCTGATGCGTATCTGAACTAAGCCAGAGGGTCAGGGGTTCATGCAAAACTAATGTGAAAAGACATCTTGTCTTTCTACACTCATACAATAGCTGAGCATCAATTGTCTTGGTACAGTACCTGCCTTTGGCATCAATACCATCATGAGCTACACCAGATTGAGAAACACTGTGGTGCTCTTCTGGGATGAAGAGAGATCCCCACTTGCCCCTTCATATGGTATCCTATGAGGATTCCCAGGACAAAATAATGGAGATAAAAACTGTACAAGGCAGCAGTATGAATTTCTCTGCCCTGAGCACCCAACTTATACATTGCATGCAAACAAAAGCAGCCATGTGACTTTCTGAAGATCCAGTGAGTTAACACAACAGTAGGTTACATTCAGCTCGGGTGCTGCAAATCGCTTCTTGTGCTGATGCAGCTTAAGAGGAAAAATATCAGATCAAGGCGCACAACAAGACAACTCAACCCCAAAGTGGCATAGAAATGCCCACCTGTTGGCCATAAGCTGACCACATATCATCACATTCACTGCAACAGCAACCAAGTGCAAAACTGGCAGGTTCCTGTCCCTTTGGTAATTATGTAGATTCATATACCACACTTCAGGAAATCTTCAGCAAAGCTTCTAATTTAGTCTATCAAAGCAAATAACTCCCAAAATCAATAAGGGTCTACATTCAGGTTCCTGGGTCTTAAACATATTTGGATTTAAGGACAACTACCAGCCCTGCAGGCTGTGTTCAGAAATAACCAGAAACCACAGCTGCAGAGCCTAAAATCCTTCTTCTACACCAACCAGCCAAGTTTCTTTCCCCATGTACTGATGTACAGATTTATCTTTTGTGTAGTGGCTATAATCCTTCATAAACTCTCCATCAGTAAGATTTATGAGTATAATTCCATTTTATTTTGATGGTTAATTTTAACGCTACTCTTGCAGTTGTGTCTACATAATTAGCAATGAGGCTAATAATGCCAAGTCAATGTAATAGTCACTTTATCAGCTTCCGGCTTCATTACTCAGAACCGACATAATCAATTGATGTTGCCACTAGCTGGTCCTGATGACCAACAGCACTTTGTTCATGTTAATAGTAAAAATAACAACAAGAACAAGAACAACAACAACAACAACAACAACAATGGCCTGGAGAGCTGTAGGGTAACAGGTATTTTCTTTTTTTGCCAATGAATAACATAACCAAATGCTTGGGGGAACTTTTCAGTCCTTAATCATAGAATCATAGAGTTAGAAGAGACCCCAGGGGCCACCGAGTCCAACCCCCTGCTATGCAGGAACACCCATTAAAGCATTCCCAACAGATGGCCATCCAGCCTCTGCTTAAAAACCTCCAAAGGAGGAGACACCACCACACTCCGAGGCAGCATATTCCACTGCCGGACAGCTCTGATCATCAGGAAGTTCTTCCTGAGGTTCAAGTGGAACCTCCTTTCCTGCAGCTTGAATCCATTGCTCCTTGTCCTAGTCTCTGGAGTGGCAGAGAACAAGCCCGCTCCCTCCTCAACATGACATCCCATCAAATATTTAAACATGGCTATCATATCCCCTCTTAACTTTCTCTTCTGCAGACTAAACATACCCAGCTCCCTAAGGCGTTCTTCACAGGGCATGACTTCTAGACCCTTCACCATTTTGGTCGCCCTCCTCTGGACATGTTCCAGCTTGTCAACATCCTTCTTGAACTGAGGTGCCCGGAACTGGACACAGTGTTCCAAATGAGGCCTAACCAATGCAGAATAGAGTGGTACCATTACCTCCCTCGATCTAGACACCATACTCCTATTGATGCAACTGAGAATTGCATTGGCTTTCTTGGCTGCCGCATCACACTGCTGACTCATGTTCACCTTGTGATCTACCAAGACTCCTAGATCCTTTTCACACGTACTGCTATCCAGCCACACGTCCCCTATCCTATACTTGTGACTTTCATTTTTTTCTGCTCAAGTGCAAGACCCTACATTTCTCTCTGTTGAAACTCATTTTGTTAGCTTTGGCCCAGCTCTCCAATCTGTCAAGGTCGTATTGAAATTTGATCCTATCCTCTGGTGTGTTAGCAACCCCTCCCAGTTTGGTATTATCTGCAAATTTGATCACATCACATTGCTGACTTATGTTCAGCTTGTGATCTACCAAGAGTCCTAGCTCCCTTTCACACATACTACTTTCTAGCCACGTGTTGCCCATCCTATATTTGTGCCTTTCTGCCTAAGTGCAGGGCCTTTCTCTCTGTTGAAATTAATTTTCTTAATTTCTTAATTTCTTAATTTCTTTCTTGGTATCATCTGCAAATTTGATCAACATGCCCTCCACTCCTTCATCCAAATCACTGATGAAGATGTTGAATAGCACTGGGTCTAGGACAGAATCCTGAGGCACCCCACTAGTCACTTCTCTCCAGGATGAAAAGCAGTCATTGGTGATCACCCTTTGGGTTTGGTCGGTCAACCAATTACGAATCCAACTAACAGTAGCCCTGTCCAGCCTGCATTTTATTAGCTTCTTTGCAAGAATGTCATGTGGAACTTTGTCAAAGGCCTTATTGAGGTCAAGATATGCTACAAGATATGCATTCCCTTCGTCTATCAAGCTTGTAACCCTATCATAAAAAGAGATAAGATTAGTCTGGCATGATTTATTTCTGAGAAATCCATGCTGGCTTTTAGTGATTATGGCATTGCTTTCTAAGTAATTACAAACTGACTGTTTAATGATCTGCGCTAGGATCTTTCCTGGAATTGATGTCAGGCTGACCGGGGGATGATTATTAGGGTCCTCTTTTTTCCCCTTCTTGAAGATGGGGACGACATTTGCCTTCCTCCAGTCTGCTGGACTTCTCCTGTTCTCCAAGAGTTCTGAAAGATTATTGCAAGTGGTTTAGAAATTACTTCTGCCAGTTCTTTTAATATCCTTGGATGTAGTTCATCTGGCCCTGGGGACTTGAATTCATCTAGTTTAGCCAGATATTCCTGTACTACTTCTCTAATTATTCCGTGCTGCATTTCCCCCACTTCCTCACCTGCTCCCCACGCTCCAGGTTGGGTACTTCTATCCTTTTGGGAGAAAACTGAGGCAAAGAAGGTATTAAGTAGTTCATTACAGTTCTTTACTGTAATGTTGGCACAGCCTCAGTCCTATTCAAAAGAAGCTCTATACCTCTCTCAGTAGACATCTAATGGTTACAAATACTCATAAATTTTCTGATGAGCCTCTTTAGCTCTTTTGAGTCTCAGGAGATTTCTGGAGCATACCTCAATATTGGGTAGTTCCATGTTCATCACAGCATTGCCATTTCCAAGTTGGAAACAGTATTAAAACCTTGTTTTCTGCAGGCCTCTGGCATCAGCATAAAAGCACCGGCAATGAAACTGATGTATCTTCTGCAGTGCAGCACCCCTGGCTGCTCCCTGTCTCTGCTTCTCCCCACCTTGTCCCCACCTCACAGCTCCTGATCGGTCTTTTTTCTAAAAAATTTTCTTGGAAGCTGTGCTAACGTTAGCACAGTGGACTGGGGTAACTTAGTCATGTCAGCCAGCTATAGTGTGCAATTTTGCTAACAGTAATAAAGGGACTTTTTAAAAAAAATAAAATTTGAAGTTGACATGCAAAATGATCACACGATGGTGGTGAGTATCAAAATTACCACGCCATGTGCCCCTGGTGCTGCAGTGGTTAAATGCTGGTACTGCAGCCACAACATTGTGAGTTCAATCCTGCAGGGTTCCATGTTCAGTCAGCCTTTCATCCTTCCATAGGTCAGTAAAATGAGTACCCAGCTTGTTGGGAGCAATTAGCTAAAAAAAACCATTGTAAACCACTTAGGGGTGCTCTGCACTGATAAGCAGTATAGAAATGTAACTACTGTTGCCATTGCTATTCCTTTGTCCCCTTCTCCTTCTGTGTTCAGTGCTGATGCAACAGAAGCAGCCAGCTGGCTGCTGGGCAGAGATTGCCCTGGGAGTCGCTGAGGGAGGGACAAGCTGGGAACGCAAACGGCCCACCCAATGCCAGCTTGGTGATGAGAGGAAGCCGCATGGAGGAACCGCACTTGCCCAGCTATTGCGATTGATGCGCAAAACAACAGTTTATGACAGTTTTTCCCCATCAATGAAAAAGGACAGATTTGCCCCACTTGGGGATGGCTAGCAATGACATCATGTGGTAAGACGGCTCCTAGACTGGGAGCAACATGGGGCTGAGGCAGGCTGATGACCTTATGTAGAAAGGGCCTTAGGCTACCTCACTTCTTCACTTCTGGAACTGGATGGGTTGCATACTCTCCAACTGTTCTGATTGGGCAGCAGCAGACCCAATTAATCCTCTGTTTTCCTACTTTTTCAGTTGCATTTACAATGTCCCAGTTTTTCTTCCTACTCTCAATTTCCTTCTTTATCCTCAGCTTACTTCAGTTGCTGCAGAATGAGTCCAAAGTACAAAAATAGATTTCATTCTGTTAACTCAACAGAGGGCGGAAGAGAGGAGGGGGAATTGAAACTTCCCCTTTCCAGTGGGCTCCAGTAAAAACAAACTGCTGCATCCTCTCCTATCTGGTGTGTTCTTCCTCATTCATAACTTTTGCCATCTTGACCACACTCTGAGATTGCTTGGCACATACATCCCACTTTGTACCTGTGAAATGTTGGAGACTATGGGGTTGGCGCTAATTTGTGCGTGACTTTCACGTCAGTAGGCCTCTCAACTGCAGTGAAACAAGGCATTGTTCTCTTTGTGTGTTGAGACCTAATGCTCATTATGTAAAGTACCCCTTTAATTTGAGGGTCTTAGGCCTTTGCCCTATGTCCCTACCTAGCATGGAATAACAAGAGATAAGTTTTATTGTTCCACCAAACAGAACTCAAGTTAGTGGACAGTGGCAAGTACTTTGGTTTTATGAACGCCCCAAAAAGCATGATAACACTGATTGGAATCTGTTTGCTTTTCTGCACATGTCTGCACATTTCTTTTGTTATGATTGAGCTGACAGGACATCACAGGCAGACAGAAGGTCCAGATTTGGATATTACCTGTTGACTATTTCCTTCTTGCTTAACAAGATTCCCATAACACAATATGGAGTAGGTTGTATATGTATACGGCCATTTCCACACTACACTGTTGTAGTGCTATTATCCCACTTTCAACATCCTGTGGAATTCTGGGGTTTGTAGTTTACTAAGGTCAAAGAGCTTTCTAGCTGAGAATTCTAAAGGCCCCCTCCTAAACTGCAAACCCCAGGATTCCATAAGATGTTGAAAGTGGAATAACAGTACTATAGCAGTGTAGTGCGGAGAGCCCTGTGTGTATATGTTTGTGTGTATAAATAGAAATAAACAGAAGCTCTTTCGGATGATGTCCATTGCCAGCCAGAAGCTCACCTTCTGAGCTGTGACCTGATCAACTGTTACACGGAGTGCACAGCACACTGTGATAGTATGACCAAATTTAAAAAGCAAGTATGGGGCAGCCTGAGATGAAAGTTATTATCACGAATGAACCATATCATATTTTTGGGAGGGCACTGAAAATATATATTACTTTCCATGTACAGTGTAGCCTAGTGGCTAAGATGGGCTGAAATGAGAACCACAACACCTCCTATTTAAATTTCACCTGAAATCAGTAGCCATGAGGAAATTATATTACTGCACTTCTTACGGGGAAAAACCAGTGTGCTGTAGTGGTTTAAGTATTGGACTAGGGCTTTAAAGATCAGGGTTCGAATCCCCACTCAGCTATGGAAATCCACTGGGTGACCTTGTGCAAGTCACAATCTCTCAGCCTCAGAGGAAGGCAAAGACAAGCCCCCTCTAAACAAAACTTGCTGAGAAAGATGACCTTAGGGTCACCATAGATCAGAAATGACTGGAAGGCACACAACAGCAACTACCTTATAGGAAATTGAAAATGTTATGGGCACGATCTGTAAAGTGCTTTGAAACTCTAAAGCACTCTATAAATACATTTCTGAATACTGCGAGCAGGCAGGCAAAACAACATTTTAGTAACATCAGACATCCACTCGTCTATCACACTGTCACTCATGGTTTATTTCATCTTGTCTAGCTTTAGAAATATATTCAAGGTGGCAAACCAAAGGAGCTATAGCACTGCAAAATAATAAATCTATGATTTAGAATTTACTGCCAAAGTGAAAGAACAATAAAAATCACAATCAATATAATCAATATTTAAAATAAACCAGTAGCAGTCAGAATTTACGAAAACACTTTGAAAAGGTAAATGCTAGCTGTCATAGAAAATGTCCTGTCTCACTTATTTACCCACCAAGGCTGGAGAAACATGGAGCAAGTCCTTGACAGATGATATCAAAGGGATGCCTTTTCATTATATCTGTAGAATTTCATTTGCTGGCCTAACATCCTGTTTCCATCTGATAAATGTTAAATGATAGCATAAATGACCAGTATGTATGTATGTATGTATGTATGTATGTATGTATGTATGTATCTGTCTGTCTGTCTGTCTGTCTGTCACCACATACTGCCATTCTTGCTTTTCTTTCATCAGAGACCTTTAGTTCCAGAACAGATTTGCTTTACCGAATCTATTGCTTACAGTCCATTAAAGCACTTTACAAATTCCTGTCCCTAGGTGTTCTGGAGGCCTGTCTGTGTCCTTTAGACAGATCTCCCACAACAGAATTAAGCACTGCAGTTGTCCTCATTTAGGTGTATGATTCATGCTCAGTGTGTCCCTGCTAATTCCACTGATGTGATAATGTCACCAGGCCACAGCTGCAGGTTGTATAACAAATGGCTGGAAGTAGCTGTGCAGTTACCAGCTTTAAAAAAATTAACACACACACATGCACACACAAAATGAAATAGGTACATAGGTAAAAGGAGCAAGCAAGTGAGAGAAATGCTCTTGCCGTTTTTTTCACTGAGACTACCTGGGTAGATAAACAGTCTAGAGTAAAAATCTGGATCTGTCCTTCTCAAGCTATCTTTGTGGAGAACTGGCACTTTTTCCCCGATATGACAGCAACTGGTATCATATTTGTGCCCCCGGGCTACAATTGTTTCTTGCTTTTCTGGAAACTTACCAGGGACTGACAGCCAATGCCTCATGGAGCAACATTCATCAATGGACCATCACTTTGATTAGCACTACACTGGAACATCTTCCATGTTGCTGCTATAATGTAGCCCTTAGAAATACTACTCATCTGGTCTTCACTGAAATGGAGAACAAACAGCTGTCTTTTACCTTAGGTATTCAGAGTTTCGTAGTTTGCTAATTCTGCCTTCCATCATCTACATTAGGACAATATGCTTTTCTGATCTTCCCTGTCGACCTTCCCAAACTGGTGCCCTTCAGATAACTCCAGTGATTCTTGACAACTGTCCATGTTGATTGTGGATGATAGGAGCTGTCCAACATCTGAAGGCCACCAGGTTGGAGAAAGCTGGTCCATGTCCTGTCTAAAGATTTTCGTGAAATAACTCCATTCCCTTTCAGTGAGATAAAGGCTATTGCTGTTTTAGGTATGCTGCAACCTCAATGATATGAATGGCCTGAGGAGATGTCTGGAAATATTTGGCTGATCTGAAATATTTAGCTAAGCAGGAAAATGCAGAAAAAAGTCTGGATAGTCAATAACTACATGTGTGTAGAATGAGAATTTCACTGCATTTATTCTTCTGTGAAACCTCCACCATCCAGTTAAATTTACAGACCACACGCCATACTTTCTTTGCATTATTGTTTAAAGCAAGCCACCCACAAGATCATGTTGTTCTTAATTTAACTTGTTTGCTTTGGGGTTAAATTATAAGGGAACAGCGCTGACAAGAAAACATTATGTGAGTCAGCAGATTATAGGGTTGACTGTTGCCTGTCAAGGCAGGGAGCTAATTATTATTCTTGAAGGAAAATTGTATAACTTCCCCCTATTCTCCTAACAGATTTTCTAACGTTACTAAAAGGGCACTGGTACTCCTCTAAAGAGATCTGGGCACTGGATGTAATTGGGGCATTGGATGCCATTGGGTTGATATCCGAATAACACTCTTTCTCATATTTGAAGAATACTCCACAAATGCTCTGCACCTCCTCTACAATTCTTAATTCTGGGATATTCTTGAACCTGCTGAATGAATAAATACTCAGGACGGCTTTGGTGTCTCCATGATACGTAGTTACAGCCAGTGGCTTGCATGTCAGTGGCTCAGAGAACTAGTCTGAGGCTTAAAGGCGCTATCCGCAGTGCTTAGTTGGGGACTCAGGTTGACCGATAATTGACTCACCATCCTATTGACACAGACATCACTACTAATAGGATCATCTCTCATTCTGCTACTGAATTATTTATGAAAATATTGAGGACCATTGTAGAAGAGCAGCCAGTCAAAGATCACTTCAATCCCCTACTCCAGCTGCATTTCTCTCCCTAATACCATCCACAGGGCACTGTCTCCAACTGCCCTTTGGGAAGGCCAACAGGAGAGAAAAGCAGGCAAGCAGAACTCATCTCAGAGCTTCCTTCACCATTACTGTCCCCCCTTTCTCACCAGGCTCTCTGCCATCAATCTCTGTGTGATGGATCCTTATCAGCAGTTACTTTTAATATTGTTTTTAGGTTTCCATTAATATTTTTTTTTATTTGTAAGTCCCCTTAAACTATTTTATCCTCAAAGACAGGATATAAAAAAATTGCAATAACCAGTAGGACAGTGGTTCCACGACAACATGCAAATGCCCAATACACCATGTCTTTTCCATCACATGTGAGGCTATTCTTCCTGAAGAAATGAAAGTTTTCCTTTTGTTCAGTACCAATGCTAAGAATGATCACTAACCAATGAACGCAGAGCAATCAGAAATTGCTCACAATGTCCTCTAAAATGATACCAATGGACACTCATAAGTATGATAAATTCTTATTCTTATTGATCTGTACTGTACCAGCAAGGTACATGGACAGGTAACACAGTTCCTCTCAATCCATTTATCCTCATAAAAACTCCATAATGTAGATTTAGCTGAAAGGTACTGACTGTCTCATGGTTACTTTATGACTAAAGACAGATTTGAACTTGGGCCTCCTTGTTCCAAGTCTTGCATTCTATCCATCAAATTATACTGGCTATACAAATGGTGTCAAGGCTGAAACACAGTAAAAGCAAAACAAGGAAGCAACTAATGTGTTCCATTTTTTCATTTTTATAATATGATGATTTGCATAATTCATATTGTATGCAAATTAGGAAATGGAATGTGACAACCATATAAACTGCTTGACCTCCGTTTATATTGTTCACTGGGTTGGATCAGTGGAAACAGGTTAAAAAAAGATCTGAAGATATGGATAAGCAGACAGGGGAGAAAGCAGTCTCTCTGATAACGTGGTCCCAGGCTTACATTTTGTGGGTTAAAAACCAGCACTTAAAATTGAGCCCAGAAATGGCTTGAGTAAGAATGGGTACCACTTCATTTATTTGCAAAAATATTTCTACTTGATTTTTCTTTTAATAAAAAGGTGAAACACAAATTCATAGTACAATTAAATAAAAACAGCAGATGCTTCCTGTAGCAGAACAACCTGCAAGTATAAGGATCTGATAGAGACACATCACACAAAAATGTTAATAATCAAGTTCAACACTATAATCACTTGCTGCAAAGGAAGTCTAACCACCTACTTATCTGTCCCCACACAGAGGGCCCTGTAGACTTCAGATCAAAGGATACACAATCAAGAGAATGGGCGCCAAAAGAGCAAATAGCTGTAGATGACTCAATCAAGAAATGACAGGAATTCAATCAAACCTTGCCTCTTTTGCTCCTGCAGTTTCTTTCCTCCAGTATTAGCACAATGCATAGTAATGCAGTAATTCTCTTAAGTGTCTCTTCCTATGAATAAACCCAATGGGAGGTTAATTCCTTGAAGGGCTAGACTTTACATATCAGAAAAACATGAAATAGGAAGCCAGACAATCAATACTTGGCTATTTCAGACTTCTCCATTTCCTCTTCCCACCACAGTACATTGGTTGATTATTCCTTTCTGTCCAATTCTGTTTTCAGCAGAGAAACATATTTTCTTTATTAAAAGGAGAAAGGGGTCTCTTTCTTTACTAATAGGACTCTTTCCTTCCAACTCTTGGTAGCTGAGCTGGCAAATTCCCTTCCTCTGAAATTCATGGTGTGAGTGTCTTTGAGCATGTACAGAGTGCCACCAATGTTTATTCATTCATTGGTTGCATTTATATCCAGCTTTACCTCCAATAAGCTCAAAGCAATCCTGCAAGATAGGTCAAGGAGAGTGAATAACTGGCTCCAGCTCACCCAGTGAGCTTGATGGCTGAATGACACTTGAACCCAGATCTCCCAGGTTTGGCAGCCTATACAGTATACCATACTGGTTCTCAGTTTATCTTTCACTGGCAGTTCTGTGAGATTTGTCTCCTATCAGTTAAATGGAACAACTGCTGTCAGAAAATTCTGGAGACTTTCTCACAGTCACAGTTTTTGTGCTAGAATTGTCACTTACCCATTCTAAGTGGATTGAAAGCACCTCTTTTATTTTTTTAAAAAAATGGTTATCCCTTTCAGAGGTGGAAAAACAAGGGCGGTGTGTAGATGGTGGGATTCAAAGTGGTAACTGTCTCAATCCATTTCTGTATTAAAAAGTGAGGGGAATTTTGGAACATCAAGAGAAAAAAATTAAAAAGGATGAAGGGAGGGGGAGAAAAAAACAAAATATAACAGCACCTTTAAGAGTAACTGATTTTTATTTTACATGAGCTTTTGTGGATATAAACCTACTTCTTCAAATATAGTACAGAGTGATACTAAAGCCTCAGAGGTTATAAAGCATGTTTATACAGTTGTGGGAGTGGGACAGAAGGTAATCGGATCCAGAAAGATGCACATAATTTTTCAAGTGCACAGAAAATCTTCCTCTGCGAGGCCATTTCCGCACTACACTTTTATAGCATGATTATTGCCCTTTCAACATCCTATGGAATCCTGGGGTTTACAGTTTCAGGAGGGGCCATTTGGCCCCTCCTGAAACTGTAAACCCCAGGATTCCATAGGATGTTGAAAGTGCAATAATCGCGCTATAAGACTGTAGTGCAGAAATGGCCCAAGATGAAAGCCAGTAGGAACTGAATGTGGTGATACGGACCCTTTGTGTAAGCATGCAGCACAATTGCTGAAATGGGAAGCACCATTGTTTTTGCTGTGCACCTTCAAGTCATTTCTGACTTATGGAGACCCTAAGGTGACCCTATCATGGGGTTTTCTGGGGCTGAGTATGTGTGATGTGCCCAAGATCACCCAGTGGGTTTCCACGGCCAAGTGAGGAATCGAGCCTGGTCTCCAGGTTTGTAGTCTAATGCTCAACATACCACACTGGCTTTCTTGAAGTAGCATAGCCACAAAAAAATTTAGAGGGAACATTAAGTGTTTAAATCTACAATTCTGTTCATAAAAGACAGCAGCAAGTCTGGTATCAAGGAACTTTTTATTACTTTCAAATCAATCTGTAAAGTTAACTTCCTCTCATATTTCTTGTCACTCTCGTGGGGATTTCATATGCTCCCCTTGAATGCTACAACATTTTTCAAGATGACAAAAGGATGAGGAGTTCCAGTTGGCTATGGTTTTTATTAGCTAATTAAAAAAAAAAGAAAGAAAAACCAATTAGAAGTTCTGGTTTAAGAATTTCACCCCTAAAACAGGAGTGCGCTATTTAAAATAATGGCTCCTGGACCCGTGCCCTTCCTGAGACATTGCCTACCAGCCCACAGTAAGTTTCCAGGACAAAAATAAAAACCAATTGTACCCAATGAGCATAAAATTAGTGTCAGTTCCTGGAACACTGGGGAAAAAAATGCCATCCCCCAACTCAGCCTGAGAAGCACTGGTCTACAGTACATAATAAAAAAAGTCAGAGCAAGCCAGTCTTTCTGAATTCTGATAGTTAGGCATGCCAGTGAGAATTCTTCTTGGGGTCAGATGTAATTACTTCTCTGTGAACCCTCGCTCATGTTTCTCAGTTGACTCTTGGGAACGATTCCTTGCCAATTATCTCCTTCTTTCTAGGTGTTGCTGTAGCTACGGAAGAGAGAATGGGACCATCAGATTGACCTTATTTGGTGGTTTTTGGAACATCAGCAGCACTTCTGGCAGTGTATAATACAGTCCAGCTAAAGGCAGTTAAAGTCTACCTTTTTGCCTTTGGTTTCCCCTGATAAACTAAGTCCAAGACTCCAGAGTTTGTTCTCCTCACCATTTTATTCCTGGAGCCCACCAGCTCATGGTCTTTAAACTAAGTACAGCTGGAGAGGGAGACAAGATTATTCAGGACAAGGACTCGGCAAGTGCAGGGGAAAAAGGTCCAAATGATATTGGCCAAGTAGGAATAGCATCCAGTCGTGGGAGGGGTGGAAACAATGCTATGGGACTTGCAGGAAGGGCACGGGGACTTAAGTGTCTCTACACTAATGCACGGAGTATGGGAAACAAACAAGATGAATTTGAACTCCTAGTACAACAAAATAAATACGATTTGATAGGCATCACTGAGACCTGGTGGGATGAGTCTCACGATTGGAATGTAGGAATAGAGGGGTATAGCCTATTTTGTAGAAACAGACCAAATAAGAAAGGAGGAGGAGTAGCCTTATATGTCAAGGATGTTTTCACCTGTGAAGAGATCCATGACTTGAACACCGGAAGCCAGGTCGAGAGCATCTGGGTAAGAATTAAGGGAGCAAGAAACAATAGGGATATTATAGTGGGGGTTTACTACAGACCTCCAAGCCAGACTGAGGACCTCGATGGCGCTTTCCTAGACCAAATGACTGCACATTCAAAAAGGAGAGATACAGTAATAATGGGAGATTTCAACTACCCGGATATATGTTGGCAGTCAAACTCTGCAAAGGCGGCAAGGTCCAGCAAGTTTCTTGCTTGTCTTGCAGACAATTTCATGGTCCAGAAGGTGGAAGAGGCGACAAGGGGATCAAATATTCTGGATCTGATCCTGACCAACAGGGAAGACCTTGTTAATGACGTAGAACTGGTTGGATCTTTAGGAGAGAGTGACCATGCCCTATTAGAATTTGACATTCAGTGGGGAGGAGAAGACAAGTGTAGCCAGGCACTCGTCTTAGATTTTAAAAAAGCAGACTTCTGTAAACTGAAGGAGCTGCTGGCTGAAATCCTGTGGTCAAGTATAGTCAATGAGAAAGGAGTTCAGGATGCATGGGAGTTCTTTAAAGGGAGATACTGAAGGCACAGGCTAAAACTGTGCCATTTAAGGAGGAAAAATGGAAGGCATCTGAACAAACCGGAATGGTTGACTAAAGAACTCTCAGCTGAGCTAAGTGTTAAGAAAAACATGTACAGGAAATGGAAGAAGGGGAAAATCACCAAAGAAGATTATAAGCGAGTAGCCAGGAGATGTAGGGAGAAGGTCAGAAAGGATAAAGCACAGAACGAACTTAGGCTGGCCAGAGACATTAAAAACAATAAAAAGGGCTTTTTAAAATACGTCCGCAGCAAAAGGAAAAAGAAGGAGACGATAGGGTCACTGCGCAGGGAAGATGGAGAATTATTAGCAGGAGGAAGAGAAAAGGCAGAACTCCTCAACACCTTCTTCGCCTCAGTTTTTTCCCAAAAGGAAAAAACACTCAACCTGGTGGTTGGGGAGCAGGTGAGGATGTGGGGGAAATGCAGCACAGAATAGGTAGAGAGGTAGTACAGGAATACCTGGCTACTCTGGATGAATTCAAGTCTCCAGGGCCAGATGAATTGCATCCTAGGATTTTAAAAGAACTAGCAGAGGTCACTGCGGAACCTCTTGCTATAATCTTTGAAAACTCTTGGCGGACAGGAGAAGTTCCGGCAGACTGGAGGAGGGCAAATGTTGTCCCCATCTTAAAGAAGGGAAAAAAAGAGGACCCAAATAATTATCACCCAGTCAGCCTGACATCAGTACCTGGAAAGATCCTGGAGCAGATCATCAAATAGTCAGTTTCTAATCACTTAGAAAACAATGCCGTAATTACGAAAAGTCAACATGGATTTCTCAAAAATAAGTCATGCCAGACTAATCTTATCTCTTTTTATGATAGAGTTACTTGCTTGATAGATGAAGGGAACACTGTTGATGTAGTATATCTTGATTTCAGTAAGGCCTTTGACAAAGTTCCCCATGACATTCTTGAAAAGAAGCTAGTAAGATGTGGGCTGGACAGGGCTACTGTCAGGTGGATTTGTAACTGGTTGACTGACCGTACCCAGAGGGTGGTCACCAATGGCTGCTCTCATCCTGGAGAGAAGTGACTAGCGGGGTGCCACAGGGTTCTGTCCTGGGCCCGGTGCTGTTCAATATCTTCATTAATGACTTGGATGAAGGAATAGAGGGCATGCTGATCAAATTTGCAGATGACACCAAATTGGGAGGGGTTGCTAATACGCCAGATGACAGGATCAAAATTCAGAAGGACCTGGACAGGTTGGAGAGCTGGGCCAAGGCTAACAAAATGAATTTCAACAGAGAGAAATGTAAGGTCCTACACTTAGGCAGAAAAAATGGTATGCAGAAACATTGGATGGGGGACACGTAGCTGGCTAACAGTACGTGTGAAAGGGATCTAGCAGTCTTAACAGACTACAAGCTGGACATGAGTCAGCAGTATGATGCGGCAGCAAAGAAAGCCAACACAATTCTTGGTTGCATCAATAGGAGTATGGTGTCTAGATTGAGGGAGGTATTGGTACCACTTTATTCTGCTTTGGTTTGACCTCATCTGGAATACTGTGTCCAGTTCTGGGCACCCCAATTCAAGAAGGATATGGATAAGCTGGAGCAGGTCCAGAGGAGGGCAACCAAAATGGTGCGGGGCCTGGAAGCCATGCCCTATGAGGACAGACGTAGAGAGCTGGGTATGTTTAGTCTGCAGATGAGAAGGTTGAGAGGGGACATGATAGCCATGTTTAAATATTTGAAGGGATGTCATGTTGAGGAGGGAGTGGGCTTGTTTTCTCCTGCTCTTGAGACCAGGACAAGGAGCAATGGATACAAGCTGCAGGAGGGGAGATTCCACCTGAACCTCAGGAGGAATTTCCTGATGGTCAGGGCTGTCCGGCAGTGGAATGTGCTGCCACGGAGCGTGGTGGAGTCTCCTTCTTTTGGAGGTTTTTAAGCAGAGGCTGGATGACCACTTGTCGGGAGGGCTTTGAGGGTTTTCCTGCATGGCAGGGGGTTGGACTGGATGGCCCTTGTGGTCTCTTCCAACTCTACATTTCTATGATTCTATGACTCATCATTCACCTACACTGTTTCTAAGCCAGTTCTTGAGCAACAATCCTTGGGAACTCTCGGCCACCTCCTTCTCACACACCAATGGGAACAGAGAAGAAATAGGTGGATGTGGAAGAGGGCCTTCCCTGTTGTAGCACTCCACTGTTCAGTGCCCTCCCTTTGGAGGCTAAATTGCTACTGATGCTGCCTTCATTCTGCTGCAAAGTTTAAGCATGACTTTTTATTAAACCTTCAAGGGAGTAATTAATTGTTTTAAACAGTTTGAACCTTTTAAAATTGTTTAAACTTTCTCACACAACTAAAGACTTGGAAGGTAGCCCAAAGGTCATCTAATCCATCCTCTGCAATCCAAGAAGACACAGTTAAAACACTCCTGAGACATGCCCACCCAACCTCTGTTGAAATATCTCCAAAGAATACGAGTGTACCAACTACCAAAGGCAGTCTATTCCATGGTGGAACAACTCTTACTATCAGAAAGTTATTCCTAGTGTTTAGAGGAATATTTTTTCTTGTATTTTGAACCCACTGGTTCATGACAGAGGCCATGTCTGCACTACGCTGTTATAGTGCTATTATTCCACTTTTAACATCCTGTGGAATCCTGGGGATTACAGTTTAGGGAGGGGCATTTAGAATTCTCAGCTAGAGAGCTCTTTGGTCTCAGTAAACTACAAATCCCAGAATTCCAGAGGATGTTGAAAGTGGAATATTAGCACTATAACAGTATAGGATAGAAATGGCCTACTCTATGGAGCAGGAGCAAGCAAGCTCACTCCATCTTCTACATGATATTCTTTCAGATGGCTATCGTATCACCTCTCAGTCTTCTCTTCTCTGGGCTAAGCATACCCATCTCCGTAATCCATTCTTTACAGGGCTTGTTATCCAGAGATTTTCTGGTCTTGGTCACCCTTCTCTGGACATGTTCCAGTTCTTTTATGATCTGTGGTGCCCAGAACTAGACAAAGTATTCCAAGGGAGGTCGAACAAAAGCAGAATCAAGTGGACTATTTTCTTCCTTAATCTGGATATTATACTCCTGTTTATGCAGCCTAGAATTGCTGCCTCAAAACGGCTGACTCCTGTTTAGCCTGTCGTCTACTAAGACCCTCCAGGTCCTTTTCACATATATTAATTTCAAGCCAGGTGTCACCTGTCCTATATTTGTGCATTTCATTTTTCCTGCCTAACTGTAGCACATTACATTTATTCCTGCTGAAATAATTTTGTTAATTTTGACCCAGCTCTCCAATATATTATTGTCATATTTTGAATGCTGATTCTGTTGCCTGGGGTATTAGCTACCCCCCCATTTGATATCATCTGCAGATTTGATAAGCATGCCCTCTGATCCATTATCCAAGTCATATATAAAGATGTTGAACAGTGCTAGGTCCGGGACTGAACACTGAGGCACCCCAGTAATCATTTCTCTGTGGGATAAAGACAAACAATTGGTGAGCACAATTTGGATCTGGGCATTCATACAACAAATTCATGTAACAGTACCACTGTGTAGAGGACATTTTACCACAGTGTCCCCAAGAACATAACGGGTGACTTTGTGAAAATTGTTACTAAAATCAAGATATGTCATATCTACAACATTCCTCTGATCTACTAAACTTGTAACTCTATTAGAGAGAGAGGAAACAGAGAGAGAGAGACACAAGTCAGGCATGACTTGTTTTTGCAAAACCTATGCTGACTCTTGGCAACTATGCATTCCTTTCTAAGGCCTTTTCCGCACGGGGGAATTAAAACGGTGCAGTGCGTCCTCTATGGAGGTCGTCTGCACCTTGGAGCGGACTAGGTTCGGACTACTTACCGGAGATCTGCACCTCAGTCCGCTCCGAAATGCCCCCAACTGGTCCTCCAGCGTGCTTTTTAAAGACCAGAAAAAAGAGGTTTCTCTTTTTCCCGGAGCACACCATTGCATACCTGCTCCCTTGTGCAGATTCGCAGGCTCGCACCAATGCGAGCCTGCAATCTGCGAAGGGCGGGCTTTAGGTATGGCGAGCTTCGCAGTTGGTCAGGACCCATGACCAACTGGAAGCCGCCATTTTGGAAGCCAGAGCAGTGCAGATCTAAGACCTCACACTGCTCCAATTCACCCTGGACCACACCGAGGAGCCAGAAGATCCGGTGAGTAACAGCACGGAGCGATTCCCTCGCCTCTTGCGGAAATGGCCTAAGTCATCACAGATGTACTATTTAATTTTTTGCTCTATCAGTATTGACATCAAGCTAATCACTCAATAGTTGCTTGGGTCTTCTTTTTGCTCCTTTATGAAGGGGAAAACATTTGCTCTCCTGCAGTTTGCTGGGACCTCTCTTGTCTTCCAAGAATTCACAAATTGTTTATAACTGTACATCACTCTGAGATCCCAAGAAGCAGGGTGCAATATAAATATTTTACTTAACAACAACAACCTTTACTAGTCAGGGTTTTGATAGTCTGTAGGGCAGACTTGGGTTGCCACCTACATTTCTTGTTCTCTTTCACCAACATATCTTTCCTTCCATATCTCTCCTGCTGCTCTGACAGCTGCTTTTTCTTTCCCCTGCTTCCCCCCCCACCCTCTTTCTCGCACCTTCCTCTTCTTCCATTCTCCCTCTCCTTCCTGCCTTTCTCCATGTGGCATTTAAATGACCCAGTACTGTGGTCTGGCCACCCCTCCCATTCCTTGCTACTTCTTGAAATGTAGCGCTGGCAAGTACTTGGTGTCAGTGTGTGATGAATTCAGTGGACATCAATGCATACAAACAGCCAGCCACAACCAGGAGTGTCAACCAGGAGTGACAAAGCAGTGCTGTCAAGCCCTACTGGATGTTACAGCACTCCTAAAGCTAATCCAGATGTTTACACTACATTTGTTTTTATGCTGTATGATTTCTGCTATGAAATATTGTGCCTTTCAGATATTCTTCAATAATCTAATCAACTAATTTATAGACAATCTATATTGACAATCATTCCTTTTCAACTAACTGAAATAACAATGATCTGGAAATTAAGAATAGTTATTGTTAATATGAATAATCTGAAAGTGTAATCACAGTGAGAAGAAATTATTTAAAGGATAACATACATTTCTAAGCAGTTAATATCTTAGAAATTCATGGCCCAATTTTGTAAAAGTTCTTCTCCTTGTGATAAGAGCCAAAATTATTTTCCAGAACTTCCCTTTTGGGCTTTTATATTCCCTAACTGTTTCTCCACTTCCCATTAATTAACACACTGCCTGAATGCCAAAGTCCACATCTTGCAGCTGGGAAACTGCCTGTTCACCACAGTAAAACACTGCATTGCTATTAATGTTCTTAAGGCAGAACGCTTGAAAATGAATTTAGCAGCTTAGTGGCAATGATTAGAAGCCTAGCTCTGCTCTCTAGGTTTGGAGTTGATGGGATTTTTTTTTTTTTTAGACTCAGAAGAAGATGAGGCTGCAAAACAAGATCACAGTCTCTAAAGCTTTCAGATTCTGACTTCCACAGCATCTTTTTCGTTTAAAAAGACTATCAAAGCAGCGGTAACCTTATTAAGAGAAGAAAGTGAAGATGAAGTAACTGGGCTAAACTATGCTCCAGTTTAAACTGGTGCGACATCTTGTTTAGCAGCATGTTTGACACAGCCCAAGGAAATTTTGCGTGTGTGTGTGTGTGCGTGTGTGTTTGTCTTATCTGCTATCTCTGGCAGCCTCAAGTCTGAGCTGTAAAGGCATTTCACACTGAAATTTCAGGGTGAAAACCTCACTTTTTTCAGATCATGAATCACTTGTATTTTTTTAGGGCCAAGGTAAAGCCCAGTAGTGTTAAAATGACATAATGGAAGCATTGGTCTTTCTGGTATCATTGTTACTTCTTTTTCAATGTTTAAGGTGAAACTGAAATCCTCAAAGATGAGGACAGCCTTGCACCCTTAAACATAATTATGTTCCTTAGTGTGAATTAGCCTCTGGCACCTAGATTAGTTCTGTTAAACCATGACACATATGTTTCAGAAAAAGTTAGGACCATGCTCAGAGACCCAGACGACAAGAATACCTGAATTTGATTATCCTGAGTGTGCCAGCATTTCAGCTTGTATGCCCACTGTATTTTGCCCTAAGCAGAGAACTGCAACATGGCCAGTCCTGGAAATCCACACAACAGAATAGATGAAACAGTTGCCTCAGATCAGACACTTCCCTGGCTTTTGAGGCTACTTCATGGGCCTGACTGAACACTGTTCCAAAGGAGAGACTGCTGTCTCCACCAAGCAGAAGTTACTCTACCTCATCTGTTCCATGCAACTGTTCCCATTTGGAACTGGTCTTTTGGTGTCATTTTCACTGACTCATTTTGCATTGTAGCAGGATATATCCTGGACTGCAAGTTCTTCATTCTAAGTAGTTATTTCAGTAAGACCCCTATGAATTTGTAAGCTCTATTTTATGGCATTGTTTAAATGTCATCATTACATACTTTTGTGAGTTATCTTGGTTTTGGTCCAAAGGTGTGATACAAATAAATGATGATGTAACATCAAAGGGGCACAGTTTGCTCCCGGTCACAGACCTTGCCACAGTCTTTTTCTTGAGAATTTGCTACTGATATTCATACTGATCATCCTTCATGTGCTCAGACTATGGAAAAGGGATATGTGGAGCAGGGGAATGTAGCAGTCCCCATCTTAATTCAAGCATTCATTATATCTCATCAGTTTTGATAACTCTACACTGGGCACTGGCTTTGAGGGGTTCATTTCAAGATATTAGTTTTAAACCTCCAGATGATTCCATTCTAGAACTGGCTTTAAATGCAGCACACTCTGCTGAGACTGGTGGGACATACATCTGAGTAAATATGCCATGGATCGTATGGCACTAGATCTCTCAAGACTTTTGTATGCAAGCTCTGGGCATTTGAAACAGCCAACTCTGACGGATGTCAACTTTGCTTTGAAGATTCAGTCCAGCTCTGCCTCAGGTTCTATTTGTCTGATTATGGACCTCCAGGATGATATTACTGATTTAATGTCAACAAGGCATAACAATTCATGATGTGGCCTGACCTGAATTTGTCCGACTTACTTTAAAAGTTAACAATAGATAGGGGTGGTCTGCATAGCACCCAAACAAACAAAAGGGAGGAATGTTTCACAAAAGGTTCACTCAGTCCTCTACCCCCTTACATTCTTCACTATTTCTGGCTGTCACTAAGGCTGTTCACAAAGGCAGATCCTCGTCACATCGGTCAAAAAAAACATCTGATGGAGAAACTTCAGTATAATTTTCATCAGAATTAGGGCTTGATCTATGTATTCAGCAAAATACATAATACTGTCCTGTTTGGACTGCACCATTTCTGGTTTTACAATAGCTATTATCTTACCAAGCTTTCCAGATTAGGGATCACAGAATGGAGTTCTTCTTTATAGAAAGGCAAATGAAATCTTTGTCTGTAACAGGGCCAGCCAGAGAATTCAGCGTTAATGATGTAATGAATCCACTCTGGGTTATATTCCAGATTTTAAGATAGTAATCCAAGGGGAGGAACCTATTTTGGAACAGACTAGTTCCTTTAGATAGAATAATAATTACACCCAAAGCAGATCCATGTTAAACCTCACTTGAAAGCCACTAATTACTCCTGGTCTGAAGAAAATGCACAGAGTCAGTAGGAATGGGGGAGAATTAATTTTGGCCTGTTTTAAAGTGAGATGACATAACACGCACTTCCCAGACTGATGATTGGAAACCAGTATCAGGTACTTAGTTAAGTATACTATGTAACCTCTCCTGCCGGTCCCAAACCTGGTGGAAATGTCATTCACCCATGTTCTGACCACAGACAGAATGGGTTTTCTTCTCCTCATGCAGCTGATACCTGGTAAAGCAGTTTGGGGGCGTGGGGATTACAACTGTGGCAATAGTCATAATCATGACTAAGTAGCAACTGTAGCCATTTCCACATTATACTCTTATAATGCTATTTTTCCACTTTCAACATCCTGTGGAATTCTGGGGTTTGTACTTTACTGAGACCAAAGAGATCTCTAGCTGAGAATTCCAAATGTCCATCCCTAAACCTCTCGCAGCGACGTGTCGTGTAGTGTTCCCTGCTGCGATGGCGGCAGCGGCTGGCCTGCTGCTGGGCAGAGCATCCCCTGGGAGTTGCTGTGTGAGGGACAGGCAGCAAGGACTGCCCACACGCCACCCACTCCCAGGTCCTTCCCAGAAGCACACCAGATGACGGCTCTACAGGCCCTCTGGTTGCGCGACTGATGCATGAAAGAGAGGTTATTTTCGCCTTTCAGGTGAAAATAAGAAAATGCACTATCAGCACTATCCATGGCTGTGCTAGCACCTGGTTCGCCCGAACGTCATGCAGTACGGCGGCTTGTGAAGGGGGGAGGGAGCGTGCCTAATATGCTTTAAAAACACCATGCAAAAAGGGCCTCTGTGTGTATGAGTTACTAACCAGAGGATAGAGGGGTCAGAGCTGATGCTGTAAGTTACACTCTGCTGCACACGTTTTTGCTGTTTGAAAACTCTGCTATGCTTGCCTCTGGGACACTTTTGTCCAGAGAGCAGTGGTTCCAGGAAGGATTTTGTGCTGGTGCTGTAAATCAATCTCCCGACATCAAACACCCTCCTCCCCTTCCCAGGCCATCCGTAGCCATCAGCAACACCTCAAAGAATAGAAAGAGCAAGAAAAGGAGGAAGAGTTTTGTCTGTAACTGCAGTAGCCCATGGGTCACCAAACACATTGGTGTGCTATGAATCAATACACTGGGATGCCAGATGACAGGAAGAGGAAGCCATCCTCTTTATACTCCCTACCTAAGCGAGTACTCCTGCAAGAGATATGAGGGAATAGGGATTGGTGGAGAAGCTAATTTAGGGTTCAGGAAGAGCTAGCAGGAAGTTGGGGGTTGTCTTTCAGCCCATTTTCAGTTTAAACCAGAGAAGGATTTGCGGCTTTAAAAGACTCACGTCTCATTTGAACCCAGCTTCACATAACTTCCAGCATTCAGAGGCCATTTCTGCACTACACTGTTATAGTGCTCTTATTCCACTTTCCACATCCTATGGCATCTTGGGGTTTGTAGTTTAGGGAGGGGCATTTAAAATTCTCAGCCAGAGAGCTCTTTGGTCTCAGTAAACTACAAACCTCAGAATTCCACAGGATTTTGAAAGCGGAATAATAACATTATAACAATGTGGTGCGGAAATGGCCAGAGTCTGACCCTCACTCAGGAAAATTTTAGCAGTAGCTTTCTTCTTCTTCCTCTCTGCAACTCTTTCTTCCCCTTTTGCTCCCATTACTTCTTTCTTGCTTTGCTGGAGTTGCAGCCAGTAAGTAGAGGATTTATTCAGTAAACTCATGAATGTAAGTGAATGAATTTCACTTTGTGTCACTCACTGAAAGATGTCCTTTAATTGCTCAATATGTAGACAGTTTTGACAGCTGGATCAGAGAGTGCCCTTGAGATGTGCTGTTTTCATTACACAGTGTTTCACTCAGGCTGGCCTTGATGACAGACTTGAACCTTGATAGCTTTCTTTAGCTGTTTACCATAGCAAATGGAAATTGGACTAAAATCAGCAGAGACACATAAACTACTAGGGATTAAGTATGTGTTTTGTTGTTTGTTAAATGCTTGAGAATGCTTCTGGATCTGTCTCTCCAAATGTCAGTTCAGATAGATGTGACAGTTAAGAATGCCTATTATCAGCTTCAGCTGATATGTCAACTGCACCCCTTCCTAAAACTTGGAAGACCTGCGCTGGTACCCTCAAGGTTGGATTTTGACAATGCACTGTGCATTGGGCTATCTTTGTACCAAGTGCAAAAACTCCAACAGGTCCAAAGCCAGAGTAGTTACAGGTACATCCAGGAGTGAGCATGTCACACTAATATTAAGATCTCTCCACTGGCTTCTCATTAGTTTCCAGGCAAATTACAAAGTTTTGGCTATTGCCTTTAAAGTCCTACATGGTTTGGGTCCAAGTTACCTGCAGGATTACCTCTTCCTGTACTATCCACCCCATACATTCAAGTCCTCTGGAAGCCATTTACTTAAATCAGCAACTCGAGTGGCAACAGTTACCCAGAGGACATTTTCATTGGCTGCCCCCTGACTGTGGCCCTTTTCGCACCTTAACCTCTGTCTGGCGCAGTCGTGCAGGGATCACACAAGCAGCTGCTTCAGCTCCGTAAGAGCTGCCTGCCGGCCAGCAGCCATCATTAGGGCTCCACCTCTTCCTTCCGCAGCGCAGCCGGGTATTTTCCCAGGCTGCACTGGGGAAGGAAGTGTGAGGGCCACGGCTCTGGTAAGTGCGCATGGGGCCCTGGAGCGATGCGCAATCACACACCATTTTTTGCTAAAAGCCGAAAATGTAGTGCGCGATCGGCACCTGGTGGCCCCGGCAGCATCGCGCAATTGTGAGGACATCGTCTGAAACGCTCCTTGCAAAGTTCCCCATGACATTCTTGAAAAGAAGCTAGTAAGATGTGGGCTGGACAGGGCTACTGTCAGGTGGATTTGTAACTGGTTGACTGACCGTACCCAAAGGGTGGTCACCAATGGCTGCTCTCATCCTGGAGAGAAGTGACTAGCGGGGTGCCACAGGGTTCTGTCCTGGGCCCGGTGCTGTTCAATATCTTCATTAATGACTTGGATGAAGGAATAGAGGGCATGCTGATCAAATTTGCAGATGACACCAAATTGGGAGGGGTTGCTAATACGCCAGATGACAGGATCAAAATTCAGAAGGACCTGGACAGGTTGGAGAGCTGGGCCAAGGCTAACAAAATGAATTTCAACAGAGAGAAATGTAAGGTCCTACACTTAGGCAGAAAAAATGGTATGCAGAAACATTGGATGGGGGACACGTAGCTGGCTAACAGTACGTGTGAAAGGGATCTAGCAGTCTTAATAGACTACAAGCTGGACATGAGTCAGCAGTATGATGCGGCAGCAAAGAAAGCCAACACAATTCTTGGTTGCATCAATAGGAGTATGGTGTCTAGATTGAGGGAGGTATTGGTACCACTTTATTCTGCTTTGGTTTGACCTCATCTGGAATACTGTGTCCAGTTCTGGGCACCCCAATTCAAGAAGGATATGGATAAGCTGGAGCAGGTCCAGAGGAGGGCAACCAAAATGGTGCGGGGCCTGGAAGCCATGCCCTATGAGGACAGACTTAGAGAGCTGTGTATGTTTAGTCTGCAGATGAGAAGGTTGAGAGGGGACATGATAGCCATGTTTAAATATTTGAAGGGATGTCATGTTGAGGAGGGAGTGGGCTTGTTTTCTCCTGCTCTTGAGACCAGGACAAGGAGCAATGGATACAAGCTGCAGGAGGGGAGATTCCACCTGAACCTCAGGAGGAATTTCCTGATGGTCAGGGCTGTCCGGCAGTGGAATGTGCTGCCACGGAGCGTGGTGGAGTCTCCTTCTTTTGGAGGTTTTTAAGCAGAGGCTGGATGACCACTTGTCGGGAGGGCTTTGAGGGTTTTCCTGCATGGCAGGGGGTTGGACTGGATGGCCCTTGTGGTCTCTTCCAACTCTACATTTCTATGATTCTATGACTCATCATTCACCTACACTGTTTCTAAGCCAGTTCTTGAGCAACAATCCTTGGGAACTCTCGGCCACCTCCTTCTCACACACCAATGGGAACAGAGAAGAAATAGGTGGATGTGGAAGAGGGCATCGCGCAATTGTGAGGACATCGTCTGAAACGCTCCTTGCAATTGTGCGACGCTCTAGAGGCCTTTTCGCATGACAATGCCATGCGAAAAGGGCCTGTGAAATGACCTGCCAGAAGAAATTTAATAGCTAAACATGCTGAATTTTAAAAAGTTTTAATGATCTGTCTCTTCTGGCAGGCCTACCCAGTTGATTTTAAAGTATGCATTTTAAAGTGGTTGTGTTTATATCTAGATTTATGTGCTTAAATCATTTTATTTGTTTTTAGTTATATATTCTATCTTAATCTATGTGTACCCTGCCTTGAGCTAAGGGGAGAGGCAGGTAAGAAACAAATTATTATTATTCTTAACAACACCATCATCATCATCATCATCATCATCATCATCATCATCATCCTGACTTCAACTTACTGCAAGTCCAAATATCGAAAGCTGCTCTTGCTCCTATTATCACTGAACCAAAGTACACATTAGGAATGACATGTCCTAATGCTGAAGCTTGGAAAAGTGCAGCTTCTGGGCTGAATGAGGCCCCAATCCTATTTGTGGCCACCAGCACATGACCAAATCCCAGAGAACTCCCCAAATTAAAAAAAAAAAAAATCAGGCATGAAAATTTTTCCCATATCACCCATTCCCTAAAAGCCAAGAGGACTAAACTAAGACTGTCATACTTGGGATGTATCACGAGAAGACATGGCTCATTAGAAAAGACAGTGATGCTTGGTATGATAGAGGGGAGTAGGAAAAGAGGAAGCCTGCATTACAGAGGGATGGAATCAACTAAAAAAGCCACAGGGTGATTTGCAGGCCTCTCAGGCCATTTCTGCACTAGACTGTTATAGTGCTATTATTCCACTTTCAACGTCTTATGGAATCCTGGGGTTTGCAGTTTAGGGAGGGGCGGACTCCATTCTGATTAATAACTCAGCCAGGATATGGAAAATCTTGAACTATTTCAGTGTCTTCATTGGCTGATTTAAGGTTGAAGCCTCAAGGCTCCTCTCTAAACTGCAAACCCTAGGATTCCATTGGATGTTGAAAGTGGAATAATAGCAGTTTAACAGTCTAGTGTGGAAATGGCAGTACTCTGAAGAACTGTATTCATTTTGATCTGCATTTGAACTCCAATACTTTGTTCTGAATGTTATTTTAATAGATATCACAGTTTATATTTATACATATTTGTAAATACTTATAATATTTATAATATTTGTAAATACTGACTTAGCTGAGTGGTATACAGTGTTTGACAGACACACAGAAAACACGCTACCATAGGACTATATAGTGATTCTAAATAACCTTTGAAAGGCTCCACTCTTTTACACAAAGGTGGTATTATAAAAGGGGGAGGACAGAGTTGTGCGTGAAGTGAGAGGGTGCCCCATCAGACTGGGGAGCTGCCATGCACATCTAAGAGAGAAAGAAGTAGGCCCTGTCACACTCCTGGATTCAGATTTTATCATTCTCTAAAATGATCACCCACCTAGCAACTCATGTGTGTATGGAAGGAGTGTATGGAAGGAGATTCCTATACCTGCTGGAGTCACAAATACTTTATTGACCAAATGCTTTGGCAGTGTTGTTATCAGCAGAGTAGAGGCTGAACCAAATCATTCCACTCCAATCCTTGAAGAGGTTTCAGGAATTCAGTGAGACAAGAGGACTGGTAAATTCTCTCCCACAGAAAGTTAGCTGAGACATTGTCAGCAATGGAGACTGGAAAGGTAACTTACCTGGACCCTATTGTAGTAAATGGATGTTTGGACATGGTTTTCATAAAAGACAGGATTTTGTTTGGAACAGATTGTTTGAAACCCATGGTCATTTCACAAAAACTTGAAGACAGCAGGGCACTGATCTTACAAATTGCCTCTCTCTTCTCTTCTTTGGACTCTTTTTGGAGGCAGACTCAATTTCTGAGGGGTAGTGGTGTTTTATCTTCAAGTGGAGAAGCAAATCTTCATTGCATTTCTTTTACTGCCTTTGCCCCATATCAGCTCATGACCTGGAGTGTGGTCTATTTTTTTCCTATTTACATAGACCCTTCTTATAGAACAGTGATTCTCAAATGTTTGTCCTTAAAGCGTTTTGGACTTCAAGTCCCAGAAGCCCTGCCAAACTTGGCCAATGGTCAGGGCTTCTGGAAGCTGAAGTCCAAAATATCAAGAGAACTAAAAGTTGACAGCTGCCATCCTGTACCACCTCAGTGCAAAATGTAAGCGCGGTGATCTAACATACTATTTTCCTTCCATGTTATGCTTTTCTTTTTGTTTAATTTGTTATTAACACGCATAAACAACAACAATATAAGACAATACACAAAATTAAAAATACTAAACAATACAATACACCTGAAAAAACAAATGCTATGAAACAAACTACAACCAACTTTAAAAAAACTATGAATAATTAAAAAGTTGGTTTCCGCCCTTGTTGCAAACAGCTCTTACTAAACAATTACACTTCACTATTAAATTGTTAATTAAAACCAAAGTTAATTCTTGTCACTGACAGTAATTATAGCTGTGTCTATATACCCAGAAGGAAATTTACCTAGTTAAAAAAAAAAGTTATAATCAATAGAAATCACTTATTAACATTATTCTATTATTTTAGATTAGATTTATTTTAAAGACTTACATCAAACTTCAAAGTCTAATTAAAAAGGAAAAATTGACAATAAATCTATTTCAGCTACACTTAATTATATTTATAGTTGTACTTGTAACATAAATATTATAATCATATTATTTAAACTGGTAATAAGCAATGTGAATTTGGATAATGATTAATTCTCAAAGATTATTAAATCTTAGACATTATTACTAAAACCATATATTGTGAACATTAGAAATATCCTAAAACAGCAACAAACTAAAATCCTCTATTATTTTTTGTATTACACTTCTCATGTAATATTAAAGAAGAGATCCAAGCTTAAAAGTGTAAGTAAGTTATAAAATTGTTATCATCAATTCACCCTCACTTTTCTGTAAGTAGTCAATTAGACATTTTCATTCACAAAAAAAAAATCATTTTTTGTTCATCCTTTTAACCTATCTGTAAGGTTAGCTATTTCAATTATTCCCATCAATCACAGAATCATAGAGATGGAAGAGACCCCAAGTCCAACCTCCTGCTATGCAAGAACATTCATCAAAGGATTCCCAACAGATGGCCATCCAGCCTCCAAAGAAGGAGACTCTACCACACTCCGAGGCAGCATATTCCACTGCCGGACAGCTTTAATCACCAGGAAGTTCTTCCTGAGGTTTAAGTGGAATCTCCTTTCCTGCAGCTTGAATCCATTGCTCCTTGTCCTAGTCTCTGGAGTGGTAGAGAACAAGCCCGCTCCCTCCTTGACATGATATCCCTTCAAATATTTTTTTTTGTTATTAATTTTTTATTTGAGGGAGTTTATACACAATACAAGTGCTTAACATTATTTCTATATTATACAACAATCTTACATTAATTCTCCATTAATTCCTTTCCCGCTTTGTTAACAAATGTACATATTAATTTATATATTACAATCCCCCTTTCCTCTCCCTCTCTGTCTTCCCTTCCCTCCCTTTCCCACCCTCCTCCCTTACCTTAATAAAAACCATCTTTCCCCTCCCAATCCTCCCCCTTCCCTCTCCCTACCCTTTCCACTCCTTCTTCCACATTTTCTCCATTCCAAACTCTTTATTCTCTTTCTTAAACTAAACCTCCTTCATGTGAAGTCTTTTGTTGTTGTTGTTGTCTCTACTTCAATTAATAATATTTTCCTCTCTCTCTCTGAATTCCCACCTTACCTTAGCTGTTACCCTACAATTCCTTTATTGTACTCTTTACCTCTCTTCCCATTTCTCTTTCACCCATCTAATAATACCTTGCCACTGCCTTTTGAATTGTTGAATTGAATTACCTTTTAAACTGTTGGATAGTTTTTCCATTTCCATGATGTCCATCACTTTTAATTTCCATTCTTCTTGAGGGGGCTCTTTTTCTTCTTGAGGGGGCTCTTTTTCTTCTATCCCTTCAAATATTTAAATATGGCTATCATGTCCCCTCTTAACCTTCTCTTCTGCAGACTAAACATACCCACCTCCCTACACTGTTCTCCACAGGGCATGGCTTCTAGACCCTTCACCATTCTGGTCGTCCTCCTCTGGACACGTTCCAGCTTGTCGACATCCTTCTTGAAGTGTGCAGAACTGGACACAGTGTTCCAAATGAGGCCTAACCAATGCAGAATAGAGTGGTACCATTACCTCCCTCGATCTAAACACCATACTCCTATTGATGCAACCAAGAATTGCGTTGGCTTTCTTGGCTGCCACATCACATTGCTGACTTATGTTCAGCTTGTGATCTACCAAGAGTCCTAGCTCCCTTTCACACATACTACTTTCTAGCCACGTGTTGCCCATCCTATATTTGTGCCTTTCTGCCTAAGTGCAGGGCCTTTCTCTCTGTTGAAATTAATTTTCTTAGCTTTGACCCAGCTCTCCAATCTGTCAAGGTCATATTGAAATTTGATCCTATCCTCTGGTGTGTTGGCAACCCCTCCCAGTTTGGGTATCATCTGCAAATTTGATCAGCATGCCCTCCACTCCTTCATCCAAGTCATTGATGAAGATGTTGAATAGCACTAGGCCCAGGACAGGACAGAACCCTGTGGCACCCCACTAGTCACTTCTCTCCAGGATGAAAAACAGTCATTGGTGATCACCCTTTGGGTGCGGTTGGTCAGCCAATTACAAATCCAACTAACAGTAGCCCTGTCCAGCCTGCATTTTACTAGCTTCTTTGCAAGAATGTCATGTGGAACTTTGTCAAAGGCCTTACTGAGGTCAAGATATGCTACGTCTACAGCATTCCCTTCATCTATCAAGCCTGTAACCCTATCATAAAAAGAGATAAGATTAGTCTGGCATGACTTATTTCTGGGAAATCCATGCTGGTTTTTAGTGATTACAGCATTGCTTTCTAAGTAATTACAAACTGACTGTTTAATGATCTGCTCTAGGATCTTTCCTGGTATTGATGTCAGGTTGATCGGGGGATAATTATTAGGGTCCTCTTTTTTCCCCTTCTTGAAGATGGGGACGACATTTGATCTGCTCCAGTCTGCTGGGACTTCTCCTGTTCTGTTGAATGATTCCTCCATTGATGGCATCTCTACTTTTTCCAATACTGTGCATATACTAGTCTCACTGCCAATAATATATATTGCAACAGTTTATGTTGCTTTTTGTCGATAGATATATCTTCTTCCCAAATTTCTAACAAGTATAATTCAGGATTTTTAGGCACTTGGGATTTCAACATCTTTTGCATCCCATTTTGTACCTTCATCCAAAATTCTTTGGCTTTTTCACATGTCCACCACATATGATACAAAAATCCAGCTTGATTTTGACATTTCCAACATTTATTCTTCATATCTTTAGGTATCTTTGCAAGTCTCTCTGGTGTAAGATACCAATGATATATTATTTTAAAGTAGTTTTCTTGAATATCATAGCAAAGTACATTTTTAATATCCTTTGTCCATAAGTTTTTCCATTGGTTCATATGTACATTGTATTCAAAAATCCTTGCTCAACTGATCATATATTCCTTTACTTGCTCATCTTCCATCTCTAATTTCAACAGAAATGTGTACATCTTAGCAATCAAATGGTCATCATCAGTATATAATAACAATTCCAAGTCTGATTTATTCTCTCCAAATTTATTCCTTTTGTCTTCTTTGAGGCCCTTTCCACATCTGTCTTTTTTGCAGAGGTGGGGGTAGCGTTCGCGCGAGCAGCCTCTTGCACAAGGTGCTCTCTTTGGGGCTCCGTTGTCCCGCTGCTGGCTTGCCGGTCATGCGAGCGCCGTGCGAACACCCCGCCCCTTCCTACCGCAGCATAACCTGGGAATTGCAGGCTAATGCTGAGGCAGGAAGCGCGACCGGCCCGCTCGTCCAACACACCGCAGGGCAGGTAAGTGCTTGAGGGCCCCGGGAGCCTTGCGTGACAGCACAGCACTTTTGACTTGAAGCCGAAAATTAAAAAATGCGTGCGTGGTTTGCGTTAGGCTTGTGAGTAAATGGGAATGCGTTGTACGGACCGGCGCTCCCATTTATGCAACACTCAAGAGGCCCTCTTGCAAAAGAAACTGTGTGCGAAAAGGGCCTGAATCTTAGGCAAAGCTGTCTGTATGATAGCTGTTACATATTAATACCTTCCTCTTGTAATTGTTGCAATGATTTCATTACACAGTTTTGGTCTTTCTTCTCTGTTATCATAATACGTTAACCAATGTTTATCAGTTCTCATTTCTGTTCTATAAAAGACTTCTTTTGGAGAAATCCAAATAGCTGTTTTTGGACATGGTCTCATTTTACATTTATTCCAAAGTTTCAGTGATGTACATCTAATACAGTGATTGTTAAAAGCAACATTAACCTTTACTTTATTGTATCATGAGTACAAGTGCCACCCAAATCTTAAATCATGTCCTTCTAAATTCAATAGTTTATCATCTTCTAACATAATCTATTATTTAATCCAAGTATTGCATGAGGCTGCAAAGTAGATTTTTAAATCTGGCAATCCAAGATCTCTCCATTCTTTTGAATCTTGCAAAAATTTGTATTTCACTCTATGTTTTTTGCCTCCCCAGACAAATTTTAACAAGTCTTTTTGCCATTGTTAAAATCATATTTCTTTAGTTGGTATGCTTTTCTTCACTACCTTTGCCTGATAAAGAAACCGCTAGGCTTTGAAAGCAAATATGACATACTTTGCACCTTTTGGTTGGTCTACATAATGGTATTATCACAACTTTGGATTTTGTTTTATGGTCAAGAAAGCTGCCTCTACCTCTCATTGGTTCTTCAGTTATTACTCCCAGTCATTTCCTTTAGCTTACACTGACTCCATTTTTTGATCCCTGCTGTTTTATCTGTTCAACCGTGCACCATAAAATCTGTTTGTTATGTCTGCACATATCCTAACACTTGACTTTCTTAATAACTATTGAGGCTCCACCCTCTCTGGAGCCAAAGGTGATGGAGAGAAGGGTGACAGAGGAAGATGTCAACATGATAGTGGAAGCTTTGGGCAGTTCTTTTTTGTCTGCCTCTATATAGTAAACTACCCCATACCTGTCCAGTCTTTTCTCCAGCCTTGCCTAACTACTGGTAGATTATTGTGTTTTCCTGCAGTCAAAATTTACTCACCTTTGAAAGTAGCTTCCTGACATTATCCTCAGAGTACGCCTTGAAGCAACAGGAATTTCAGCTGTGCTGTAGACAAGCTGCTGCTGAAGTGATGCAGTGCATCACCAAACAGCAAATGATCAGCCTCCCCATTTGATCTCCAAGCCAGGTAGCCATGGCCCTCTGAGGTGAACGTAAACCTAGCCAGCAAAGCATTTCATTCATCTCTATCTAGGTTCCTGGCCTTACAAAACTTTTTCAACTCCGTATTCAGGTCTGTGAGAACAAATGCATCCTGAAGAGGGAGGTTCCTCATCCAGCTTAATACACAGCTTTAGAAATCATGAGATTATCAGGCTAACAGTGCTGAAAAATAGAGCACGTTAAACAGTGTGTGATATAAACAGGCTGATGCCATTTCTGCCATTTTATCTTCCCCTTCTTATATATCTATATCAGTAATTCCCAAATTTGGGTCCCTAGGTGTTTTTGAACTACTGCTCCCTCATGCCAGACAACATGGCCAATAGTGAGGGATTCTTGGAATTGGAGACCTAACATTGAGGAACCATCATTCTATATCAAAACATACAATGTTGGTACTGTATAAACACAGCCATGGAGCCCCTGGATGGCACATGACAAGATTTCCTTTAATGTACACAACGATTACAAATCATTGGTTCAGCTATCTGCCAAAGGGAGATCTGGGAAAGAATTGCACAGGTAACTGTTCATAGTTTGTTCCTGAATGTCTTATAAGATCCCATTATGTCAGACTGTATCAAGCCAGATCTTATCATCCATCATAACGTAGCTTAATGAGGCAATTAAATACAAATGCATTTTGTGGGGAAGCTGCTGGGTACCCTCTTTCTATAGTTCTGTCTCGATGGTCTTCAAAATTAAGAGATGAAATTGATTTTTCATTTAAAATAATCTTGCTCAAATAAAGATTGGGGAGATCTGTATTCCATAAATAAAAACGTGTAACCATGTTGGGAAAAACATTTTCAAGGTTGGGTTTTCCTTTTTTTTTTTTTAAAGGCACATTTCCCTGAAGTCTGAATAGGGTAAATTAGCAGTGGATGATATGTCAGACAGTGGCTTCCATGTTAATGAGTCCATTCCAGATTTTAGCCTGAACTTCAAAAGAGCTATCCATGGTGCTGAATCTGTTTTAAGAATGGGGTTCAGCACCACAGATCACTCCTTCAAATTCTGGACTAAATCCCAGAGCAGACTTACCACCGCAGTGACATGTAAGCCACCAGTTGTAACAGGTCTGGAGAAATGGAAACAACCAGAGGCAATGAGTTTCCAGAAAGGGAAGATGTTGAGAAAGAAGACAAGGAATTTTGAGCTGGAGTTTTCAGGTCTGAGACGCTCTCTTATTCAGCTGGCTGAGGGATGACTTATAAGTGGCAACTTATTCCAAAGAAGAAATACGTTATCAAACATAAGACAAAAGAGGACACTGGCCTACATAATTAATCTGGGCATATTTTTAGTCATTTAAATATTTGCAATAAATTTATCTAACCAAGTAATCTATTAAATGTTGCAGGTAGGTTGGAATGGCCAGAAAAGACAAAATGTGCATTCTCCAAAACAGAGGACCAAAGAAAATATGGATTTTCATAAAGTTTACATAGGTGACTTATATGGCTTCAAAATGCTAAGGCCAGAATGTTGACTGGAGCCAGTTACAGGGAGCATAAAACTTCCTTGTTGAACCAGACACACAGGCTACCAATTCATTTCTGGGCACTATTCACAGGTCTGGTCATAACCTATAAAGCTCTATAAAATTTATGTCCAGACTATTTGAAAGATCATATCTCCCTACATGAACTTCCCAGAGTTTTAAAATCCTTGGAGGGAGGCTTTCTCTCAGTCCCACCTTCATCACAGGCCCGTCTGCTGAGGACACAGGAGAGAGCCTTCTTGGTGGCTCCTTTCACCCTCTGGGATTTCCTTCCACAGAAGGGTGGGCTGGTCTCTCTCTGCTCTCGCTGCCAGGTAAAGAACCTCTTGTTGAAGTGGGCTTTTTCTGAGTAATTGCTTGCAAGAAGCCTTCTTATGCAAGTGAGTGGATAGTCTAATTTTAACTTTTTGTTTCATTTAAGATTTGAATGTGGTGATCTTTTATATTTCTTTTTATCTTATTGGTATTTTTTTTGCTAATTTACTGTTTGTGAGCCGTTTTGGGCTTTATCCTGGAAGAAAGGAGGCATATAAATGAAATAAATAAATAAAATGTGCAAACTCAGAAATAAATGCCATAATTTTAATTAGAACTACAGTAGCTCTTGTGAGGTGACCTGGATAGACAGATGCTGACTGTTGATAAGCATCCTCAGGGCCTCCGATTCCTCAAGCTCTCCCGCCATCTGATTTGTTATCTTTACCCTGGACCTGAACTGGACAGTGCTTCAAAGGGAGAAGCTGTCTGTGTAAATTGGCAAACATGCAGGAGCACAATTAGAATACAATGAAAGCATATGCATGCCCACAGATACACACACACATACAAGTGTGTGTTTGTGTGTGTAGAGAGAGATTCTATATACTTCAGTCTTCTGGTCAGCTGTAGGCAGAAAAAGAGATGTGACTGAGACAGAATTTATTCCTCATACAAAATTGCAGGTTTACAGGGAACAGTAACATCAAATGAATATTTCATATTTTAGTATATTCAAGTGTGAAATATTTAAGTAATAAGGTCTGTCAGAGAGAATGGAAGCTATAAGCTAATTGCATCTCTGGGGTATTGTGAAGTGCAAGGTTCAGACAATGCTTCTGATACTTCAAGCATGTGATTATGCCCTGATTATAATAACCTCCTGAGTAATTGGGCCATTGCCAACAAGAAGGTTCCTGCCACCTTGGCCCGTTTCATGGATTGTATCACTTGGCGACACAATCGTCTTTCCTTAGGCCAGTCACAACTGCCTGTTGTGACATGGAACACTTCCACACAGCTGTGAGAGGAGAAGGGAACTTTCATCAATATAACCCCCACCTGGCAATGACTGAAACAATTTAGAAGAATGAAAGAAAAACAGATATAACCATTTCCCCCTCTTTTTGTTTCTGCAACATTGCCAAGGGCTCTTCAGAAAAGAAGAGGGACCACTGGATTAACATTTTGTGCAGCAGGATGTAGTCAGATGCTATGAATATGAGAAGCACCTCAGTCCCAACCAAAAGGTGACTCATACAGTTCCATAGTGCCCCCCCATTCACACAGCAGTCTGTGTTGTACCCTCATTCTTGGAGCTTCTTGCCTTCAGTTACTTAGCTATATCCTGCCCTCCATCAGTTTGATTTTGGGATGATTTAGATGCAATTAAAAGCACAATAAAGCAAGTGCATCTGCTAAAATGACAATAAAACAGCAGAATGACACATTCAATTAAAACAGCATCCAACATTTTTCTTTTAAAAAAAGAGAATGGGCAAACAAACAAACAAAAAAAAGAGAGTAGTGCTTAAATAAGATCATAGAAGGCATGAGCTCCTTTAAATTTCACAAATGTACAAACGTACACTTTTCAGGGGGTGGTTTTTGGATGTAAAAATGGATTTGCTGTTGCTTATTGCACAGAAGAATACAAGGTCTCTAAAGGCTGTATATAACCCAGCTACCCACCTGCTCCAAAGGAAGCTACACACAACACCACCTGAAGCATCTAATACAGTGCTTTGCTAATATTGGATACTATGGTAGCACAGAGTTGGTCAGAGGTATGCAGAAAGAAGCTTTTAAGTGCTATTGCTTCTATATAAAGTACCACCAATATAATTTGTCCTTTGAACTGATACAGGCATTTCAAATAATTCCATGATGCCAGTCCTAAACGCATTAACTTGTTTCGTGCGTGCACATACATTCAAGTAAATAAGATTCAGCAGCTGACTGATTGATACTGATTGATATCACTGGTCCATCTAGTTCAGTACTGTCAATACCAAAAGTGAGCAACTTGTGGTTTGCCAAACATTGTTAGGCCATAACTGCCATCAGTCTTTACCACCAACTGTCCTGGTTTGGTTTCTTTTTTTAAATAAATATTTAATAAATATTTTCAAATACAATAAAGAATCAGTTACATATAAATAAAGAAAAAAATAACAATTAAAAAAGAGCAAAAGGGGGAAAAGATGATACAGAACAAAGAAAGATAATTCAGAACAATAAGAAGAAAGAATATAGATTTGACTTCCAACTTTCCTAATGTAGATTATACATGACTATATAACTTAGTTTCTCTATTTGTAAATACTATTCAGATACTTCAATTGTTTTGTTATGATGTGACATGAGTAGCTGTTCCCACAAGATTTTTTCCAAGTCATTGGGAGCTAAACCTCAGACCTCCTACACACAAATCATACACACTGTATCATGGGAGCTCTGACTTTTCCCCTACCATCAATGGCTTTTAGTACTAGGCAAAGGGTGGAGATCAAGCAAGTCCAACTTAACACACACAGACACACACACATGGGGGAGGGAGAAATTTACTCTATTTTCTTAACTACTTGATGTCTTCTAACAATGGCTGAAAAGGTTTTCACACGTTTTCAGTACTATTTTGTACTGTTCCTTGAGCAATGAAAACTAAAAATTGATAAGCCTGTGCCAAAGAAAAGGAAAGGAAAGGAAAGGAAAGGAAAGGAAAGGAAAGGGAAGGGAATAAAACCAAGACCCAGGGCTTTCTCTACTATGAGGCACAGTGAAGTAACCCTTTCAGTGGAAAGATGTTCTGTCCTAAACTTCCTTACTTGTCTGCTCCCTTCAATATGATGGAGGACACTATCCTATCACCAGAGCTTTGAACAATTACTTCTAGAAGCTACATCAACGTTAGCACTCAAAAATGTTTTACTCCTAAGTACAATTTCATAAGATACAACAAACCTTTTGAAAGAGTTGATGAAAAAAAATGGTAACATTTCTCACATTTCCCTCTAAGCTTAGTAGCTGCTACAATCTTTTATCAAGAATTGAAGGACCCGTCTCACACATTGTTCAGTCTAGCACCTGAGAAGATACGGAGAGCACAAATGTTATACATGGCTGCTAGATGCATCCTCTAAACAATCAAGACAGATATCCTCCTGCTACCAGAACTCAATCTCTTGCCCATCAGTTCTATGAAGGATAAATCTAAACCACAATAAAGGATAAATCTAAACCATAAGTATGATACAGATGTGCCTGGGGGTAAGTTCAAGTGAATTCAGTTGGGCTCCCTTCTAAACAAACAGTAAAACTACAGGCAGCATTATTTAGCTCCAGTATTTCCCCTCTATAGTGGTATGAGCTCCTAGAGTAGACGGGGCTATCTTTGCGGTCCCCGTGGACTGGTAGGAAGATGCTGTGTGCCATGATACTTATGTCATGATGTGGCTAGTGAAGGAGGAGGAGCCATGAAGGGATATATAACTCCATCTCTTCACCCTCCTCTAGCATCATCAAAAATGCAGCAGAGAATTTTTGCCTACTTTACACTGGTAGCCCACAGAACAATAGGGGCACTTGGTGGTGGTGAAGCAATTTAAGGAGGCCACACTTTGGCAGGAAATGTGGGAAAAGAAAAGGGATCAGTAAGCATGTACTGCACATCTTTCACTAACATCTAGCATTGTATAGAGTTCAGGTGTTAGGAAGTGAATTGGCCTTTGAGATCATCTCTGCACACATCTCCCTTTAAAGCTTGAGGTTTGAGGATAATACTATGTAGGGCTGGTCTCCTTGTAGGCTGGGACAGCCACTGAGAGGCTATGGAGAAACATAAGTGCAGTGAGACCCAGGCACTTCACCTGTCACAGGAGGAGGGAGATCACTGCTGAGCTCTGTCCCCTGCCATAGCCTGCACTAGGGAAGACTCCACTGCAGGTTGTGTGTGTGTGTGTGTGTTCCTTCAAGTCATCTGTTGATTTACGGTGATCCCATTAATTTCATAGAGTTTTCTCATGGAAGGAACACTCAGAGGTAGTTTTGCCAGTTCCTTCCTCTGAAATATAGCCTCTGAAATATATGTTGGAGGTTTTCTATTCAAGCCTTTCTTGAACTATCTGTAACCCCTTTAATCACTGCAGGTTATATCTCTGTGTGTATGTGCCTTCTAGTTGACTGCTGACTATGAATTTCATATGGTTTTCTTAGGCAAGGAATAGTTAGAGGTGTTTTATCAGTTCCTCCCTCTGAAATATAGCCATCAGCACCTAGTATTCACTGGCAGCCTCTCATCCAACTATTCGTCGTTGCTGATCCTGCTTAGCTTCCAAGATCAGACAGGATTTGGTGCCTAGAGGGTTATAAATATTTCTACAAAAGAGTGGCTGAAGTTTATACCCCATCACTGGCATCTTGCCTATTTATTCTGGTGCATCAACAACATGTGACCTCTGAACGTACTATAATTCAGTAATAAAGAAATGTGACTTAAGAAAGGTTTGCATTGGATTACAGTCATCTTAGAGCTTGAAAAATAAGAAATATAAAATAGACTGATGATAACCTGAAACAGAACCACTCATTCCAGCAATGAAGATCTCAACCTTGCTGGTTACACAGACTTCTTTATCACAGGATCAACGGACTCAACAGGCCATTTTTCCTAGTTCTAATTCTTCTGTTTTTTAAAATATTCCTCCCATTCCCACCCTTAAAAAAATCATATGTGGGAAAAGAAAATCCTTTTTGAAATTCCAGTGTGCTGCATGATCCCACTCCTGCTTTTAACAGATAGAACAAAAAGAGTTCTAAAATGCATGTGCTATGAAAAACTGGGGAGAAATGGTTTTTTATGTTTCAAATAGAGACCAGCCTCAATGACAAAACAGGTTCACTTCACCTATATACGATATACTGACCTCCAGACAGTTACAAACCACCCTAACAAAGCAAGGGAAACAACCTAGGTTTTGTCTCTTTGTGGTTGGGCTTGGCGTGATATTTCAAATTCTGAGTCAGAATATTATAGACGTTGGCCTCATAAAAGAGATCTCCAAAACAAATTTGCATGTAGGGCATTGCTTGTTAGCGGACTGCTGCTAGGAAGTCCAATTAGCCAGGAGAAATATCTCATAAAATTAAAGCTACAAGGGGCACCGATGAGTCAGAAGCTGCCGATGACACTAGCAGCGGATTCTTTCTGTGCACACACACAACAAAAACACTAGGGAAATAAAAAGAATTTGAATCCAAGTGGCTTCATTCCATTATTTACAAGTAAACTACCACCCTATATGGAAGCAGTGCTTGGCAATCACAAATTCAGAGGGAGGAAGGTTGGTAGGAAATGTTTCACTATGTTTACAATAAAAAGCTGTGAGGGAGGATTTATATTGATTACATTTATGTTAAAATTTATTTTATGTTAGTTTAATTACATGGATTCTAACTCGGCATTTAAATTGACATTATGTTACTCTGCTAAAAATCTCAGCAGAATGCGGATACAACAGATCTACCTATGATTTCATTCTCCCCAAGCTTAAAGCCCCAGCTTTAAGCTTGGCAGAGAAGGAAACTGCTGCATGAGTTGTATAAAACGCCATTTTCAACCATCTTCTCACTGAAAGGGAATGTGTGAGACTGAAAAGAAATGGAAAGATATACGAAGTAAAGACCACTATCTGTCAAAATAATATTGCAGTGGCGGGCATACGGAACAAGATTTTTCTGTAATTTTTTTCTAACTCATCATCGATCATACCCAATAAATACATTTCTGGGGTCATTTGCAGATTAATGCCTAATATTTTTTCTCTTGACAAATGGATTGCTTTCCAGTATTTTTTAGCTTTATAACAGGACCACCAAACATGATAAAAAGTACCTCTCCCTGTAACACATTTCCAGCATCTATTGGTGCAATTTTTGTACCTCTTTGAAAGTCTGTCCAGAGAAAGATACAATTATTCCCTGGAAAATGCCCTCAAAATTACACTAGGTTTCAATGGAAGAAAAGAAAATACCTTTATGTTCTAGCTTCATTTGTCTGTCCAAAAAAAATGTAACACATTGGTTCTGATCTCTCACAGAATTTAGGGCACCTTTCCAAAAGCAGCTGTAAATCTTGTGCCTCTTTGCCTTTAGGCCCTTTGTCTCATCTGCCCATATTCTAGTAACCAGCGTAAAGGAAGTGACACATCTAACACTGAAAACAGTGCTTTTAAAAAAACCCCACAAATGTTCACAGGTAGAGAATGAACCCAATGAGGGCACTTTTAACCAGAGAAAGAGGCACATTTAATCTTTCATAAGATATAAGTTGGTATCTTTACATCACTTTTAACATGAAGTGTAACTTAAAAGAAATCTGGTGCTCATATTTAACTAAAAATATCTAGAATCCCCTAAGGATAATGATAGATAATCTATGTTAAAATTTCAACATTTGTTTTGTGAGCATTCTGTGTCTTCACTATTTTCAGCCCCAAATTCTTCTTATCTTTCTTACATCCAACTCCATTTTTCCCATTCACATCCATATGTATGTGAGATGCACTCACCTCCGGCAATCTCCTTCCTCACTTCTTATATCACCAGCAATCAGAGTAGTTCCATTTTTGCATGTTGTTTTTTAGCTTTTTAATTTCTTCTATATATTCTCAAAAGTTTACAGGCAACATGCTTGTGCTTTTCCTCCATTCTTAATAGCCTCAAATAATTCCAATTCTGTTTTTTCTAAAAAAATAAATAATTAAAAAATAAAAGAAAGCAAAGCTTCACCTGGAGCCTTTTGCCTCTCTTCATTCATTGCCACTTCCATAAATCATTACAAAATTTCATCTGTTGCCTCTTTTGTGAAACACTTTCTTCTTCTGATACTTCGATTTTAATTTTGAGGTAGAAGGCAATGGTTCTCCCTCATTTTGCTCTGCATTTGAAGAGCGTCATCTGTCAACTTCCCCATCCTTTTTAATTCTGAAATATCTTTCTCAGAAATAATAGTGACAACAGCAACAGCTGGGGAGCATTTGGCAAAAACATTTGTTAATTCAAGACATTTTGCTGCAACACTGGTGAATTGCTATACTCTTCCGTTTTTGTTTTTCAAAGAAGTAAATCATTTCTGCATTAGCCTGTTATAGCGCTATTATTCCATTTTCAACAACCTATGAAATCCTGGGGTCTGCAGTTTCTGGAGGGGCCTCAGAGGCCCCTTCCTAAACTGCAAACCCCAGGATTCCACAGGATGTTGAAAGTGGAATAATAGCGCTGTAACAGGCTAGTGTGGAAATGGTCGTAGCTGCGTTAGTCTCTTGCAGCATAAAAAGGAGGAAGGGAAGAGGAGAGAAAAAGAAATCTGGTAGCACATTTAAGCCTAATTAATTTTTTTTCTTAGCATGAGCTTTCATGGATATAAACCCACTTCATCAGAAGTAGCGCCAAGTGGCATTTTCCACTCAGGAAATTTGAGAATGAATGAGGACTCAGCAGGAGGGCAGAGTTTTCCAGTAGTGACAAAAAGAATATCCACATTTTATGTTGTCTTAAAAAAAAATCTTGATGAGAAAGGGTGTCTTAACATACCACAACACCTTGTTGTTGTTGTTTTTTAAGGCAATCACTGCTAAAGTTACCATATTTTGAGAAGTAAAAATATAGGACACATTTACTGACTACTTCAGACCACCAACTACTATGACAACTCTCACTCTAAACACTCAATAAGCTCTGGGCAGTTGCAAGAGGAGCCACTGCTCCTCAGTTAAGTCAATTCAACAGACAAAACAGACTTTTCTTGCAGCTGGGTACCACCTTGGAAATGGCAGGGAGGTGCCTTTCTTCTCTCCACTGTCTTCCTCCTGAGAGGCTTTCCCCTCAGGATTGGAGGAGGATGGTAGCGCCACCAACAACAATGGTGGTGGTGGCTCCATCCACCTGGAAGCCCAGTGAGTCACTCAGTAACCTCCATGGGGCTGAGGCTGGCTAATTTGAGGGCTTTCCCCCTTCCTGCTTTAAGTGACATGTCTCTCTTCCTCCTTCTCAGAACTCTGCTACATGATCGCCTGCTTCCTCCACTTCAGACCTTGTAAGAAAACCCAGACATTTTAAAAATCCACCTAGACAGAAATTTTAGCTCTGAGAAGAAGAATATGCTCTGGAAAAGGAAGATGTATGGCAACCCTAACCATTGCAAGATTTTTCATTGTCTTTTTTCATAATTAACAGCAAAAGTAAAACATACAATTTCCTGTCAAAAAAATCACATGAGGGAACCCCCTCAATTTTGCATAACAAGGGGTCCACAATGTGAAAAATGTACCAACCCCCCCCATTGTAATCTTTGATTTTTTTTTCTCGTTTTCACATATTTGGATGAAATAAGTGTAGACTTCCATCCCTATCCTCCACTCCTTTTCAAGTTTTCAAACATGCCCTGATTGCAAAGACGGCTGAGAATTTGATCTGCGGGAGCTATAATTAGTTCTGATCTATTTGGAGAAGATTTTTTTAAAAAAAATAATGTGCACAGGGAAGAGCAGCTGAGAATCTGCAAAAACACACATACGCACAGAAGAAAAGAAAACCATTGGTTCTACCTGCAGCCCCAGGCTCAATTGCTCTCATGAAATATAGGCTAATTGGCTCCCCCAGCTTTTTCTCAAGAGAGTCTGATAGCTAATTCAGCCATTTAATTAATGCACTCTTTACACATCAAAGCAAAACAGTCTGGGTGTATTTCTAGAAGAAGGATGGCAAAAGTTCTAAATATTAAAAGGCCCCATGGGAGGAAACATCTGAACAATGCCATTCCCAGGCAAAGGATCTGGATGACCACTTTAGATCATGATGACAGGGCAGGAGTGGCCTTCATATAGCCCAAACCTTCTATGCTACAGTACTAAATAAACCAACTTCTATGCAAAACATTCCACCATTCTTGAATCTCATAGGTTTGTGATGACTTGAGCCAAAGTATACCACACTCTGCAAACACAGAATCAATTTTCCACATCACCTTTCTACACCAAGGGTTAAAGAGGATGGCTGCAAAAGTGAGGAGAATTGTCTTCCAGCTCAAATGGAAATTTAGACAAGAGATTTCCCAGCTGGCCTCAAACTGGGGAGGGGCAGTGATGGAGGGAAAATGGTCACCCTGCTGGGAATCCCGTGGGTTGGGTGATCTGTGATTGTCCAGCGTTTATTAGACTTGAGCTTCGTTCAGTACTAACCAGAATATCCAGTTTTTAGGGACAGTGGAGAGTGCACTCCAAAAACATCTAAAAGGTCACACTTTGCCTATCCCCATCATAGCCAAAGGGTCACCCATAAAAACAGAGTGTGGTCTCCTATTTTCAGTTTTATTAAAAAAAGCAGGTATCAACACAAGAGAGGAATATGCTCTCTCTCTCTCTCTCTTTCTCTTGGGTTCTTTCTCTCTCTCTTGATCAGACCCATTAAATCAACTGTTATTCATTTATCTATATGAATCAACATGTAGGTAAATCCCATTGACTGAATGGATCTACTCTAGTTCAAGCATAGGATGCAAAAGCCAATCCACCATTGTTGATCTTTGACTTACAAAAATCACTCTTTCAGGGTGGACTTTTGGCATATGTACACATTTTATCCCTCCAGTTCTCCTCAGCAAGAAGTAGAAGGAACGGGAGCTCTGTGTAAGCCAGCCATACTAGATTGGTCCTTTAGTTTGTGTTACCTAATTTCCCAGACCAAAGTAAATTATGAGCTGCGGTTTGAATATTCTACATGGAATCTCCTTGATCCTTTTCCATCTACAACAGTGTTTATCCTCTTTATGTGTGTGGAACTCTTCCTCCCTTAAGTAGATCTATCTCTGCATCATCTTGTAGAACATCAGTTCTAGGATGGGACAATGTTACCACCGTGAACTGGCCTGGCCTTTGGTAACCTTTAGATATTGTTTTGATATCATAATTCGGCCCTGCTCTGCCACCAGCCAAGTGAGGCCACCGAACAAGCGCGAAGCTAGGCATGGCTATTCACATTTGTTTATACCAAGGCAAGCCAGAAACTGCCAGATCTGCTTTAGGGGACCTCCCAAAACAAACACCTTCATTACGGATGCATACTAAAACAAAGAGACCTCTGCCCCAAGAGGGCACCCTAGCGAGCTAAGTGCTTAACTGCCGAGCTAACCGCATCTACATACTGGCCATACTATTGCCAATTCGGTCCATAATTCAATCATGTAAATCCTGACCTTTCGGAGACATTGTCTCCAGCCCAAAACTCATTGTCTTCGTCCGAGACCAGACTAGCCCACGGTCATTCCTTCCCCTATAAAAATCCCCAGTTCTGAGAGAAATTCAGATCTTTCTCTCGGAACGCTCGGACTTCATTGAACTTCCATCCCGCCTTGCTGCTGCTGTGAGCTCCCCTCGGCTGCCACGCCGGGTTTCCTTCTCTCTTCAATTGGATTTCCCCAGGACTGCAAGACTGGTGACATATCACCTATTCCCCCAAAGCTCTATTTCCTATTTCTAGTTAGCAAGTGTGTTTCTGTTTTTCCTAATAATTGTTTAATAAATATTATTGCTAGTTTGAACTATTTTGTCTGCTCACTGACCTGACGCTGTATACATAGGGTAAAAGATCCCCGCTACGTTACCCTGCCTCTCGTTAGCCAAGAGAGTGCTCCAGCTAATTTTCCCCATCTTGTCATATTTGTTTGGTTGTTTGGGCGCCCCTCCCAGGATCCCCAAGTACAGGGTAACAACAAGAACACACCTCCTTCCTTTAGCAGTATGTGAAACCAGGACACCGTTTAGCAAAAAGAAGGTGTCAGATGATAGTGATGAAACTCACTTGAACTGGAGAGCACACACATATAATTATTTGGTTTATCTATTCCAACTGCAGAAATCATAGTTATAGGATGGAAGCAAAATAGAGGATACAGTGGTTGACAGACACAGCCATGTTTCCTGTCTTGTTACTAATGAAAGCTTCGGCAAAACATAGGGGAAAATACAGACCTAATAGAAGGTCCTAAAACAATGGTTCTTAATTTTTTTGGTTTACAGATCCCTTTGATAATCTGATTTAAACCATGGAACCCTCTCCAGAATAAATGCTTTTAAGCACAAAGTAACAGAAAGGAAATCAAAGAGGAATAAATAATTTCTCTGTCCCATTTTCAGCCTCCCCAGAGCCCCTCTGTGTTCAGAACCTCGATCTTAAAAGTTGATCACCGAAGTTAAACAAGTTAACCTCAAAATATAAAGCAAAACTGGGCCTAATCTGAGCAGAATTTTAAAGCAAACCAAAAACACAGTGAAAATTTTGTTCCATTTCCCCCCCCCTGTTTTCATTTGTCATTATGCTGTTGACCTGTCCCGTTGTGAAGGAAGCCCCCAGCTGGATACATGAAAAAATGTTTAAAAGAGAAAGGACATTTCACACTATCAGGGAAGCAATTTTGGATCAACAACACAATTGGTGAGAAGCAATTAAACATCACCCTTCAAATCTGACATTTGGCATCTGCTTCAGTGTTTGCTGAGACCTCCTGTGATTCCAGTTAATATGCACAATATAAAATGATTCAACCTTTGGATGAGAAGATCCTGGAGCAAATAAGTTCACGATGATGTCATGGAGAAGAGAAATGAACATATGCACAAGAACATTTTCTCTTCTTTCGTTTTGGTACTAACAATCACATCACAATCCCTGTGCTTGTTTATCCAAAGGTGAACCAGTGAGGCATACTCACAAGTGAGGGCACATCCACAGTGTGTCTTGCCTTTCAAGAGAGATGAGGGTGACAGACACTTGGAAAAATCAGCCACCATTTTGGTCCACCTCCCTTTCCTAAGGTTTGGGAAATAAGGGATGGCAAAACAGAACATAGCCAACCCCCCCCCCCAAACAAAAGGCCGACTTGACATGTTGCAAATATTTTGTGCAGTCTCACATCTCACTTAAGGACATGCACATGTACACCTGTGCCTAACACAAACAAGACCTTTTTCTTTTTAACAACAGGTGACTAGAAAGCTAGAGATAACTGAAAACAGTATTGAGAACAGGACGAAGATGAAGGCCATTTCTGCACTAGACTGCTATAGTGCTACTGTTCCACTTTCAACATTCTGTGGAATTCTGGGGTTTTATAGCTGACTGAGGCCAAAGAGCTCTTTGGCTGAGAATTCTAAATGCCCCCTTCCTAAACCGCAAACCCCAGGTTCCACAGGATGTTGAAAGTGGAATAAGAGCACTATAACAGTCTAGTGAGGAAATGGCCAAAGGCTAAGATACTATTTATTGGTTGCATGACATAAAATTATGCAGGCACAGCTACACAGCAGTACTGGTTTGTGCTCGGGACACAGCAGTACTGGGTGGCAAGGCTGTTCAGCCTCCTGTGGTGCAACTGTCACTCTAACTCCCCAGCCACTGATCAGAACCAAACTTTGATGAACCACCTAGGCAGTGCTCCTGAACTTGTGGAATGGCTTCCCTCAGCATCACAGGGCTTGAACAACCATAAATGGAATATGAGCATTGCACAACCTCTATGAAAGTGCAACCACCAGCATAACAGCATAAAAATACCATACGATCCAGTCAAACAGACGGTGGTAGCACAGGTTACATGTACACCATTTATTTTAATTTTTAATCAAACGTTTGGAAGTCTACAAAACTGCATCAGTTTGAGCCAGCATGGTGTAGTGGTCTGAACATTGGACTAGGGCCAGGGTTTGAATCCCTGCTCTGCCACAGAAACACAACGAGTGGCCTTGGGTAAGTCACACTCTCTCAGCCTCAGAGGAGGGCAATTTCAATCCCGTCTTCGAACAAACCTTGTCAAAAACCCCTGAGATATGGTTGCCTTAGGGTCACCTTAAGTTAGAAAATGGCTTGAAGGTTCACAACAACAATTGCATCCTCGCAGCAATTGTGAAGCAGGTCAGTGAAAGATAAAGTGACTGGCCCAGCTTCACCCACTGAGGTTCATGGCACAGAAAAGCAGCTCTCACAAGTCTCCTCTGGGAATGTACAGAACACTTACATGTTTTCTTATCCTTGAAAAGAAAGAATGTCTCAACATATCAAGACAGCTTGTCAAGGAAATGGTCAAGAGTGTTTTCATATTGTAACTTTTATTTGCAAAACTTTGCAAAATAAATTTTCCTCTCAGATGAACTTTTTGCAAACAAAAAAAATAAGGCACACCAACACATCAGTTTGGTTACACATGCACTTTTTTTACAGAACAATTATATTTTTATTTATTGATTTGTTACATTTATATTTCAACTTTGGCATGATGTACATGGTCTTCCTTCCCATTTTATTTCATCGCGACAAGCCAGTGAGGTAGATTGGAGTGAAAGAGGGGCTGGCACAGGTGAGCTTCACAGTCCCACAGGGATTGGAAGCCAAGTCTCTCCCAGCCTAGTCCAACACTCTGGTCACCACACCATGCTGGCTACAAATTCACTACATTTTAAATGCACAACACAGAATGATAATATTACAATATTTTAGCACTAGCAATCAAAAGACACTCCATTTTCCTATCTCCTCTTTCCAGTAAGACCTTTGGAGTGGTTGCCCAATCCCAGGGGGTCTGGGATCCAGTCGAGGAACAACATTTTTCCAGTGATGAATCAATGGTGCATTGGAGAATGAATGTCAGCACAATGTGCAATTTAGTGCAATTAAGAAATGGCAAAGATGAAGAAAACAACAGCTCTGATGTTGAGCATGTAAGCACTCATATTCCACAAATATAGTACATCTGAACCGGAAGGTCCTTATTTAGGATTTAAGACACAGCAACAGAAAACACACAAACACACCACACACATTTCTGCACATAAAGAGGCATCCTGAGCTAAACCACTGGGACACAGCTATGCACTGCTTCCTCACCAGCCACTAGCCCTCACTCCTAAAGCTCCTGTTAATGCCATATGATAAAACAACAGTCATGCAAAACAACTCATTAATTTTTGCAGCAGGCAAAAGCCCACCTAAGGGGCTTTTCTGTGGTGGTACAAGGAACTTGGGTGCTTCAGAATGCATAGATTCCTAATGAGTCAAGCCCATTATTTCCACTATTGGCCTGCAGCTAGGAAATTCACTTTTCATCAGTGGAAATGGATCGTCCATGCCCTTTCAGTGGCCGAAAGATTTATGCTGCAGCATTAGAAAGACAAATGCTCATCTTCAGTCCAATGGACTGAGGATATGACAACCCTTTTGCAATTTGTCCATGTGACACATGGACATTATTTTTGCATAGAGACTAACTTACATATGTGTCTCTCTCTTCTAGATGTTTAAGCACAGATTTTTGTCTCCCAGTCTTTCCTCCAGTTTATTATCTGTTCATTTATTATTTTACATTAAATTATCATTTCATTCACTTTCTTTTTCTTCTTGTTTTTCTTTCAAGTAATTAAATTAATTAAAAGCATGATTTCTTGCTTCAGTGTATTAATTCAAAAGGATCCAGGTTCCCTTGCTGTTTTTCCCAAAACTAATTAGTTACAGACAATTACACTGCAGTTATGAGGCTCCAGCAGTGGCCATTTCTGCACGATGTCGCTATTCCGCAACAGCAGCAGGTTGTTTCTGGTCCAGAAGTCATGCTACTGCATGATGTTGTCACTATTCAGCTGCTATCCTGTCCCCAAGTGCTGCAAAACTGCCTTATACATTTCTAGAATAAATCTGTTAAGATCCTCCTTTGGCACTTCAATCCCATCAGCCAGCTCAGTGCGGAACCATAATAGTGTGCTTGATAGCACTTTCTGTTGTCACAGATCCAGGAGTGGGCAGACTATGGGCTTGTCTCTCCCTCAGCTACTCCCATGATGTGGTAACTTCGAAATCTATCACCTTTCTGTGTTTATTTTAAATTTCCTCTTTGGGTTAAAACTTTTTATTTTTTTAATACAGTGGTTCTCAACCTGTGGGTCCCCAGATGTTTGTGGACTTCAGCTCCCAGAAGCCCCAGCCACTATGGTCAATGCTCAGGGCTTCTGGGAGCTGAAGTCCAAAAACATCTGGGGACCCACAGGTTGAGAACCACTGTTTTAATACATTTTTAAGCATTATAGAGCAAAAGTGCAATAGTATACAGGTGTGTCATGCTGTTACAACATTGCTGTGCTAGTATGGCTTCCAAAAGAAAACCCATGAACAATCAGGGGCAATGGAATAGGGTGAAGGTGCAGAAAGGGAGTGGTCAAGGATGCTATACTGTGAAAGGAAGTGGCAATACTACTACTTGTCTGCTTAAGGCAGAAGGGTGTGGAAGAGAGCATTTCTAACCTGCTACCATGGCATAAATAGTAAAACAAGAAATAGAATGTATAAACATTGCAATGAGATTGCAACGGAAGAACGCACTAATGGGGTATGGTGTGGAAAGGGCTAATATCTCGTGCTATTATTGTTACAGTTTTTAAAAACTAATTCTTTACTTTCCCATTTATCAGAAGCAAATTGTCTCTTTTTTTGGTAGCTTATATAAAATACCTGAATGTTGCTACATGCTGGCTTGTGGTTCAAAAATCTGTCCAGTTTGTTGTTGCAACAGACCAGAGGTCAGCAGCACAAGGCAGCCCTGGAAACGTGTTCTTCCTCCACTTTTTAACAAGGCCATGCCTTGCTAATGCTTGTTAGTACTGCTCAAAAGTAGGCACAGTAAATGCTATTTGAACGTTTTTGACTACAAAAACCTTAAGATAAGAGAATCCGAAATGAAACAAGACATAGGCCCTTCCCACATCGTACCTTTTCTTGGCGCTGGGGTGCGATGACCAAACAAGTAGCCTCTTCTGAGAGGCTCTCGCTTCCCTGCTTCTTCAGCTCCGCACGAGAAGAGGCAGAAGAAGAAGAAATTGAAAAATTCTGTACAGGAGTCCAGGAGGAATTGACTACACACCAAAACAGGACTTCCTGTTAATCATAGGTGATTAATACAAAAGTAGGAAGCAGAGCAGAATCAAGCAAAGATTGTAGGAAAATTATACCAAGAGTGGGAATGCTCTATGACCATCAGGGAAACTCATTAAATAACCAAATAGAAATAAAAAGATGACAGAAATAAAAAGATGACAGAAATACTGCACTGAAGAATGACATAAACAAGACGAAAGAACGGCAGGTTCATTCAAGGAAGAACTATTTGAGAATGCACCTACAGTTTTAGAAAGTGAAGTGCAAGAAAGAGGACACCAGGGATTGCAGTAACCACAGGACAATTGCATTAATTTCCCATGCAAGCAAAGTCATGCTCCAAATTCTACAAAAAAGACTTATGCTCTGTGGAGCAAGAAATGTTGGGTGTCTAAGCTGGGTTCTGGAAAGGATGAGGCATGAGGGATTATACTGCAAACATATGTTACATAATGGAGCGCACCCAAGAATTTCAAAAGAAAATCAGCCTGTGCTTCATAGATTACAGTAAACCCTTTGTATATATCACAAGAAATTATGGACTGCTGTTAAAGAAATGGGTGTGTGATAAAATTTGATGGCCCTGATGCATAATCTGTACTCAGGATAAGAGGCTACTATTAGGAAAGACTATGGAGAAACAGAATGTTTTCCAACTGGCAAGGGGGTCAGGCAAGGTTGCATTTTATCATCCTGTCTTTTTAACTTGCATGTTGAATGTTCATACATAAAGCATTAGAGTCAGAGGAAGGAGGTGTGAAAATTGGAGGAAGGAACATCAACAATTTAGGATATGCAGATGACACCATACAGCTAGCAGAAGATAGAAAACACTTGGAATGATTACTGAAAAAAGTCAAGGAAGAAAGTGCAATGGTAGATTTACAGCTGAACATTAAGAAAACAAAAATAATGACCACAGATGATTTACATAACCTTAAAGCAGCTGATGAAGATATTGAAATAGTTCAATATTTTCCATATCCTGGCTCAGTCATTAATCAGAAAGGATACTGCATTCAAAAAAATCAGAAGACGGGAACCTTGGAAGGACCTTGGAAGGGCCACTATGAAGCAATTAGATAAAATCCTGAAGTGTAAACATATAGCATAGAACACTAAAGTTAGGATTGTCCATGCCATCATATTTCCAATTTTTAGGTATGGCCGTGAAAGCTGGACAGTGACAAAAGCTGATAGGATGAAAATCAACTCATTTGAAATGTGACACTGGAGAAGAATTCTACAAATACCGTAGGCTGCTAAAAAGACAAATCAATGGATGCCGGAGCAAATCAAGCCAGAACTCTCCCTAGAAGCCAAGATGATAAACTAAGGCTGTTATACTTCGGACATACCATGAGAAGACATGAGTCAGAAAAGACAATAATGCTTGGTAAAGTAGAAGGCAGTGGGAAAAGACGTAGATTGCATTATAGATGGAGAGACTCAGTCAACGAAGCCACAGCCCTGAATCTGCAAAACCTGAGCAGGGCTGTTGATGACAAAGTGACTTGGAGGCCTCTCCTCTATAGGGCTGCCATAACTTGAAGCAGATCTGAAGGCAGTTAAGAACAATTAGTTACTTCCATGTGCCGCTTCAGCTGAATTGACTGGTTCTTCTGCTAGCTGCCTGAAAGTCAATGATTTTTGAATGGCAATATTCTTTGAATATAACGATAGCTTTTTACCACTAAAAACAAAACAACAGCAGAGAAGCACTTCTCAGAAGAAAGCAGTTTTCCTTAGATAATACGGTCAACCAGGCATAGGCCTAACCAGCAGCACAATGTGTAGCCGGAACAAAGTCCCATTTAGTTCAATGAGACTCATTCAGGTTCTTTAGGATTTCAGTCTGAAAGTGATTTTAAAAAATGAAAAACAAAAAACAGCTCTCTTCTAGTTAAGTATACGATTCAATTTACATACACCCAGCTAATTCAATTAAAAACAAATTCCAATGTGGACCTCAAGGGATGGCTAGGAAAGCCTTTTATCTTCAGTCAGAAATTTGCATTGCTTGGGAAAAAGATGTGTTTGGGGCTCATCAACATGCGCAGGAAAAGATATGCAGCCTTGGTGCACTGCCAATGCTGTCTTAAAACTCCTTAGAGGTACAGAACTTTATAAAAAAAATCAGGCCATGATCTGAGTCCCAGAAAGCTGACTGAGATGCTCTAGTATATGGGTAGATCAGGATCTACTGGCTAATCTCTGCCAGATTTGCATTGGATCTCCAAGGATTTAAGACTCCTAGTACATTAAAAAGAGAAAGTACAAGTGCAAGTGGGCAATAATTTGCTAGGGATCTCTGGCCTTGTTCTAATTTGCTTCTCTCACTGTCTCTCTCTTTCTCAGCTACTCTGGGTTCCACTATAAAAGAAGTGGTTTTGAATACACTTCCTTGCACAATGATGGTGTGAAGATTAGTTTTCCCACATTGAACTCTGTGTGTTGTGCCTTCAAGTCACCTGACGACTTATGGTGGTGCCATGAATTTCATAGAGGGTTTGTTTAGGCAAGAAATATTCAAATGTGATTTAGCATTGCCTTCCTCTGACAAAAAGCCTACAGCATCTGGTATTACCTGACAGTCTCCCATCCAAAACCAGACAGGATTAGGCCTTACCTCAAACTATACTATATTATCCTGTTAAAGAAGGGCAACTTCATCCAGAAGCACTGCAAGGTTAACATTTTGTGATTTTTATGGCTGGCATCCTGTTAGTGATAAGCACAAGCATAAGTTGTGCTACGCACACAGAGTGATTTTTTTTTTTTTTTTGGACAATGCATAACAATTGTACCCAGCTGACAGCAGTGTACATAGAGTTGTACAACTAAGACTTACTCTGTGTGTGACAGTACACTGAAGTACACAGAGCAGCGTGTGAATGCACATTTCTTGTATGCACTGCCTATATACATAATGTGTTGTCAGCCATGTGCCTTGACCATTGATCCAAATACACTACACTATATAGGTATTCCATATACTGTATGCTGCATACTGTAACTCTACTGATAGATATTTATATTAGACTGTGTGCAACAAAACAAACACTTCACAATTTTGTCCAGAAATCAGGGCATTTGGATCTCGCTGAGAGACGGGGTAGCAGTGTCATCAGTGGGCCTGTTGCTTGTTGATGATGACATGCAGCTGAAGAATCTGCAAATAAGAGAAGCATTTATTCTACTGGAGATATGCCATTTCCAAGGGCCCCTCCCGAAACTGCAAACCCCAGGATTCCATAGGATGTTGAAAGCGGAATCATAGTGCTATAACAGGCTAGTGTGGAAATAGCCAAGGCTAATCTTTACAAAAGAGTCTTTCCCTACTGCATTGCAATATTTTCTGGATGGTGTATGTATATGCCTTCTAGTTCCTGTTCAGTTATAGTGACCCCATGAATTTCATACGGTTTTCTGAGTCATACAGAGTTGAGAATTCTGATTTCATTTGTTTTTCTTATCATTCAGCTATGAAGAAAGACATCTCACAGTATTCCTATGTAGGTGTTCAGTCTGTCATTCAACAACTAAAAGTCAAAACAGCAGGGCAGCAGAAAAAGCTACGGCTCCCTGAATCCCCCAGTCAGCAAACTCACTGAGAGTTACAATCCAGCAATATTTTCCAAGCCCTGCGAGAGGGCAGGGACACACAACCTCAATTTCAAAATCAGATATCAACCCCCTAGAGGGCTTTAGGTACTACTCATTGGTGATGTAAACACAAGTTGAAGCCCTTTACAGACCTTGCTGCTAAATGGTGGGGTTAAAGATGTTTGGGCAGGGCTAGCACGAATATCTACACCCTCATCCTAATTTTAGCCTTTATGTGAGCAGGATGAATCTCTGAACGTCTGCCCTCCAGCAACATAAGTATTTATGAGCTTTATGCCTCGTCTTTCAAGGCATATTGCTGTAACACACAGCTTGCATAAAGTTTCAAAACACATAAAACACCAGGTAATACAAAATAAACATTAATTTTAAACCACTCACAGAGAAAATTGTTCAGTCACAGCCCAAATGCAGACCGGAATAAAAACTTCTTCCAAAAAAACTTCTAAACTTTTCCAAACTCTGGACATCCCAAAGATGTGGGATCACTAAAAGAAGGCCTGATCCATAATATCTGGTACCTACCAATCTAATAGCTTTTTCTGATTGTTAGGAGAGACCTGGGAATGATGGAAATTAGAGTCATGTCAAGATACTAAATGAATCAGGCTTCTCCCAACTTCTAGAAATCATAAGCTTGTCCTAATGATTAACAACTGTTTGTAAAATATGCCTGTTGGCCAGTATCTGGCACCTGATGCCCAAGCTTAATAGCCTTGATTTTGTTACTAAACTGGAAAAGAACAGACAAAGGAAGAATGGAATGCATCATATAGATAACAGGGGAAAACAAGTATCAGGCTAAGGAAGAAGGGCATAAACATCCCAGCCTGAAAGAACACAATAGAGAGGTGCAAATTGCCTCAAATATTATGAGATACAGGTACATTAGGCCCAAAATGCATGCCCCCAACACTTGATGCCCACCAGATTTTATGTAAAAGTGATGCAATTTTGCATGTTTGCTCATTAACATCTAGAAATGTGTAAGTAGTTGTGAGTTCCTTTGCTTCAATGTGTCTGCTTTGTGGATGTTATCCCCAGGTACCCCTTTCTGCTTGAGCAAATAAAGAAAACTGGATCTCCCACCCTGTGTGTGGATATTGGCTGTTCATGGACTGGAGAAAAACAGCCACTTTGTAGGTAACACTGATGGTCTCAAAAATCAATTTCAGAACTTGGGCAGGCTCATAAAAGTGCATGAAGTTCTTCAGTTAACTTCATAAGCCTGATTCGTTATTAAGCATGCTTCCATGCATTGGAATCAAAAGCATCAAGCGCCTTTGTGATTTAATCAGAATTGGAGATTTAAAGAGAGAAGAGAGGGATAAATATGGAATTGTTGATTTGCTCCACTTGAGTGAACAAACTACATGCAAAATATGGTGTTGGTAGATTCTGGATATGGGCTGATACAAAAACATATACCTTTCTAAAGCAACCTTTCTCAACCTTTCTGCTCTGGAGGAACCCTTGAAATAATTTTCAGGTCTCTGGGAACTTTTGCATAAAAATTATTATATCATCAGCTCAAAAAGCATTTTTTTTTCATTCATGATCCCTCATGGAACCCATAGTGGCCCTTCACAGAGGCCAAGTAATTCTGTTTGAGAAACCCTGAAGTATGTTTAATTATAATACCTTACTTTGAGAAGGTTCAATTTACCTCCTTCAGTAAAAGAGGCTAAGGGAAAGAGATATGTTGTATACTTTTTGATGTATTCTGTGTTATATGTACGTTGAAATTCTGACTACAGCCAGCCTTCTACATTTGTGGGTTTCACTTTTACGGATTTGATTATCCACGGATTATTTGCTGTCACCTCTGCCGCCTCCCTAGGCCATTTTTAATAGTGACTGCAAGCCTCGTGAGAGTGAGAAACTATGAATGAGGCTTCTAAGTCCTTCTTAAAAATATTGTGGGGCAGCAGTGGTGGTGGCAGTAAGCCCCCCTAGCCACTCGCTTCTGCCTTGTGAAGGAACCCCGATGTCTCAAAGGAATCCACGGTGAGTTGAATATGGTGATCACACTTTTTTGTGCGTTAAACATGGTTTGGGATGGTCTAGAGTTATTCATGGTGTTTTCACTTTCACAGAGATCCTGTGCCTCTAACCCTAACGAATGTGGAGGGATGACTGTACAGACCAGTCAATCTGAGGAAATAAAGATATTTTTGAAGGAAAAATCCCAATCACTTTGTATATTTTAATCATTATTATTTTAAATCGTTATTTTAAATAAGGGGTAAAGCGGAAAAAGTACTTTCTAATAGCTGATGACCAAGAAAAAATATTGGCTAGCAGCATTTTGGGGCCCTCTGAAATCTGATTATAATTAAGTGGGAGCATATAAAACAGCAAGAAAAATAACACGAGAACAACAGAGTATAAAGGCTGCTAATGAATTGCCCACAAGGAATTTTAAAACAAGAGAAATACCAGACTTGCAAATAATCTGTTGGTTGTGAAATCCTAATTAGGCTACAGAAGGGTGTGAAGCCACAAGCCATGTGAAGCTGATCTTAGCCTTTTAACTCTACCCACAGTCCCATTCTGAAGCATGTCCCTCCCTCCTCCAGATCTGTCATCTATGAGAAAGTGTCAAGGTTTCTATGCAATTGTATTTCTAAATTACTCCTAATTGCTTGCTTCCAGCTTGTGGCCGCTGGCAGGGGAGGGGACTGGGTCTGATTGAGCCTGCAGATCAATGTTCATTTGAGCCACAAATAAGAAAAGCCCTTGAAATCTTTGTTGCTGTAAGGCCCCAGGAATTCACAACAGAACCTTCAAACAAAGGACAGAACGTGCAGAATGTAGCCTACAGGCAGTGTTCATGAGAAGTGGATGAGATGCAAAACCTACCAGGTAAGAGAAAATCATTTTTAATGGGGCTGAATGGCAGACATCTAGAGCATGAGAAAACCCTTTAAAAATAATTAATTGCAATTATAGGCCATTTTCGCACTGGGCTGTTAAAGTGCTATTATTCCACTTTTGAGATCCTATGGAATCCTGGGGTTTGCTGCAAATCCCAGGATTCCATAGGACGTTGAAAGTGGAATAATAGCACTATAACAACCTAGTGCAGAAATGGCCATAGTTTCAATACCCTTGAAGTAATTGGCTATTACAGGTACAGTACTAAAATAATTCTTTACTACCCTATTTCTCAAAAGCAAATAATATAGTTTCCTTCCAGTTAGCAAAGGTACAGCTTTGTTACTGGGTAAAAGAATTCATTACAAGTTGTAGGTGTTCTAAATTCTGTGTGATGTCCTTTATAAAGATGGGGGGAGGTTGATACAGGGGCAGGACCTGATTAAGTTGCTGATGCAATTACCAAAGAATTACATTTAAATAGAACCTTTACGCAATTCATATATTTTCATGTCATTTAGCAGGATCAGGAAATCATGCAACTTTGCCCCCATGAGATTCACCAACATATCTGTGATGTATCAGGTATGACACTGCATCACTTCCAGTTTCCATTTCATTTTTTATTTTATTATTGAACTTTAATAACATAAACAACATTTTAATAACATAAGTTTCCATTTTAGCTAGCTTGTGGCCATTTTTAGAAGTTGGGAGAGTGCGATAATGCTGCATTTATGGATGACTTACAACATTTCTGCACTAGACAGTTATAGTGCTATGATTCCACTTTCAACATCCTATGGAATCGTGGGGTTTGCAGTTTTGGGAGGGAGCAGCCAGCACCTCCCAAAACTGCAAACCCTAGGATTCCATAGGATGTTGAAAGTGGAATCATAGTGGTATAACACTCTAGTGCGGAAATGGCCTTAGATGTGTTTGGGGTGATTTTCAGGCCTCAAATCACCTGGAAATCACACCTACATTTTAAGCTTAGGGTCTCTGGTACTTCATGTTTCTCAAGTTGTCACCTTCTAATTATGTTGAACTGCCTATCTCATAATCCTGAGATACTGTGATCCATCAAAATGATGGGAGCTGTGTTTCACTGAATCTGGAGAGTGTCAGGTTGAGGAAAGGCAACTATGCAGGAATGAAGCTGTTGCAAAATGCAATATAAAGTCTCCATTCAGGTAATCCTCCAAACCATGTGCTCAGTTGCTCCCTCTATTTTCTTCAGCAAAAAATTGATAATAAAATTTGGATTGGTCAGCTTTGTTAGTTATACTGAACAGCTAGTAAGCACAGCTAACAGCATGGGACTAAGCCTAAGGCCATGGCATTTCTCCTTGAAAAGATTTATATTCTTCATTCCTCAGTGACGTTAGGGGGACAGAAGAAGAAATGATTTCTGTCTAGACTGGAGAATTTTGCTTTCTGTGGGTAAAGGTGATTAAAGAATACACATTCCAGTAAAGTTGTTTAATCAAAGTATTAATTCCATAATACCAATGGTATTAGTCAACAGAAACATGTCTAATGCTGTAATATTTTGCCTCTCCTCTGCTATAAATATGATGAAAATTGGCTATGTAGCCTGCCTGCCTGCAGCTAACACATAAATGCCTTGTGTTGATCAAAATACCTTGGATTCTATCAATACCAACAGGATTTATACACAACCTCAAGCATTCCTATGGATGTTTGACACCATCTGGAAAGCTTTTCATTGACTTTGTTAAATCTACTGTTACCCTGTGAATTGGGGGTCCCGGGAGGGGTGCCCAAACTACCAAACAACCTAAGCAAAGATGGGGAAAATTAGCTGGAGTGTTCTCTTGGCTAACGAGAGGCAGGGCAACGCAGCAGGATCTTTTACCCTATGTATATAGCATCAGGTCAGTGAGGAGGCAAATGGTTTAAACAACAATCAAGATTTATTAAACAGTTATTAAACAGTTATTAAAGAAAAACACAGACACACTCCTAACTAGAAAAGGAAAAGAGAATTTCAAGGGGAATAGGTGATACGCCACCTGTCCTGCAGTCCTGAAGGAGCCTGATTGAAGAGGAAGAAGCCCGGCGTGGCAGCTGAGGGGAATCTGCTGAACCGAGCGGCAGCAAGGCAGAGAGAAGTTCGGGCAATCTGGCGAGAGTTCCGAAGAGCTCTCAAAAGCGGGAGATTTTTATAGGGGAAAGAACAACCGCAGGCTAGACTGGTCTTGGGATGAAAACAATGAGTTTTCGGTTGGAGACAAAGCCTCCAGAATTTGCATGATTAAGTTAAAGTCCGAATTGACAATAGTATAGCTGGTATGTAAATGCGGCTAGCTCGGCAGTTGAGTACCTAGCTCACCAGGGTGTCCTCTCAGGGCAGAGGGTCCCTTTGTGGTAATGAAGGTGTTTGTTTCGGGAGGTCCCCTAAAGCAGATCTGGCAATATCTGGCTTGATTTGGTGGGAGCAGCAAGTAACACCCATGCCTAGCTTCGCGCTTGTTCGGCAGGCCTCACAAACACTTGGCTGGTGGCAGAGTAGGGCCGAATTATGATATCAAAATGATATCTCTGGTTCACCAAAGGCCAGGCCAGTACACGGTGGTAACTCTACTTAGGGATTGTGTGGAACATTCACCACCATGATTTCAGAAAGCAACTGAGCTGAACATGAATCTTCCAGCTGAAGGCAATCTAGTAGAACAGGACACTTCCAGGAAACCAGTAAATATTGAATCTTAGGGTTACCATATTTTGAAAAGTAAAAAAGATGGCACATTGAACAACAACTTCAAAACACCCATCTTTAAGTCAACTTAAAGATGGCACTGATAGGCAGTGGGGGAAGCAGCAGTGGACATTTTAAAAATCCCCTGACATTTTATAAATCTGCACAGATAGAAATTTTAGCTCTGAAAAAGAGGCCATAGCCTAGAAGAGAAGGACATATGGCAACTCTAATATGTTTCATGTTCCTGCTGCATTGCATTGCACTCTACATGTTCTCCTGCATGCCAGTGTTATTCCATCTGAATAATGTTTTGGTTTTTTAAGGCTACCCATCACTGTGCTACACAACCTCCTCCTTTGCCTCCCCCAAGCCCTCAGACAGTTTAATCTTGAAATGCAATAATTTTAAATTCACTGTAGACTGCCCTTGAAAGACTCAGGTTTTGCTCATACAAACCGCAGATGAGGTGGTGAAACTGCTCCTGGATTTTACCCCTTCAGAAAGTGGATGAGAAAATTGCATGATTAAATGATTATCTAAGAGGGTTTAAGAAGAAAAATAAACCAACATGCTGGGGAGATGAACTTGTCATAACTCTTTTCCTTGACATTTAATTACAATGGGTCTCCTGTATTCACATGATTGGTATCTATAGTTTCACTTATCCACATTGAAATGAAGTCTGAAAAGATTTTGTTCCTATCTCTTTTTGGATCATACGTTGCTGTTAATATTTGTTTTCATTAGTTGTGCACTGGCTTTGAACTGTAAGTAAGGGTTACAAAGCCATCCTTCTCTTAGATTCTAAAGTTCTGTCAAGTTTCAGGGCCTCCTCTCCAAGCTACATACTTGTCTCGATACCTACGCCATTCATTTCATTAAAAAAAAAGGGTTTATTATCCACTTTTTTCATTATCAACAGTAAGTTTGGGAATATATCCTCTGTGGATACAGGGAACCTATTGTATTATGCAGGAAGGGCTTTTAAAAAATATGGAGAACTCACTTCAGGCCATATGAATACAAGAAGACTCAAGTGAAGCAAACCTAAGGGCTATCTAGTCTAGTGTTCTGTCCATACAACAACCAGCCAGATGAAGATACCACAAGCAGAACATGACAGCAATCACTAGTTTTCCTCAGGAACTGGTTCTGAGAGGTATACAGCCTCCTTGCCTAGTGCTATTAATAGCCTTAGCCTCCATTAATTTGCCTATGGCATTTTTAAAAACCATCCAAATTAGTGGCCACCAGATGGTATCAAATTCCACAACCTGACCATGCACGCTGTAAAAAAAGGATCTCTTTTTTTCACATGTCTTAAATCTCCCACCTCTTGGTTCCACTGGATCACTTTATGGTTTTGTTTGAGATGGAATAAAAACTTATCCCTAACCATGTTCTCCATTCCATTCATACTTTACAAACTAAGGTTATCAAGCTTTGGACATATCATGAGAAGGCACAAATAACTGGAAATGAAAAGAAGGGCTGGAAACATCGAAGACAAGAAGAAAAGAGGAAGACTGTTATTGGTGGATTGTCTCAATAAAGAAACATATGGCTCCGAGTTAGCAAGATCTTAGAGCTGTTAATGACAGCATTTCTTGGAGTCTTCTCATTCACAGGTATCACCTTAAATCAAAGCTGACTCACAGCACATAATAGCAATAACTCTATCTTCCATAACTTACTAAAGAATCCCTTCCTGTTGTTTTTCCAGTTCAATATTGCCCTTTTTTCAGGTACCATAACTGGTGTCTGGAATGATACAAGCCAGGAACAGTTTTTGTTATTGTTAACTAGCGTCAAATCAACTTCGACTTATGGAAACCCTCACCCTGTCATCAACAGCCCTGTTGTTGATTATGAGCCTTGGATGCCCAACACCTGGCACAGGTGTTTTGCAAATGCAGATTTTGCAAATGATCATAGGCCACACGGGTATTCCCCAAACAAAGGAGCAAGGCTCACCCAGTCAAGCGCTCTTTATAGAGAATAACAAAGGATGGATGAGTCCAAGATCATTTCCGAGACTGTATTATTTGTCATAGATCTCATTAATCATGCTGTACAGAGTGCTATATTCTAGAAAGACTAAATTAGGGATAGGGTTCCGCACCTTGGATAGCTCCTTTAAAGTCAGATTAGAATCTAGAGTGGATTCACCACCCCACTGACCCACCAGCTGTCACGGCAACTCTGTTCCTTGCTTTTCCTTTATTCCTTTCCCTTTTCTGTTCTTCTCATTTCCCAGACACACTTCTTTTTATACACTGATATATATCTGCACTTTAAAAAAATGGTTTATGGTATTCTTCCTGGTGACTGGTGCCTCTAATCCTGTAGGTGACATATAAGCATCATAACTAGATATTCACAGATAGCCTTACCCATCCCTTAGACCATTAAGAGACATCAGAATGGACAGAATGCCTCTTCATGTTGTGGATGAGCATAAGCCCCATGCTGTTTGTGAACTATGTGCTCCCTCCCTCCCTCTCTCTCTCTCCCTATGCGTCTACATACAGTCATCCCTCCACATTCATTAGGGTTGGGGCACAGGACCTTTATGAAAGTGAAGAAAATGTGGATAATTCTAGGCTTTCCCAAACCATATTTAGCACACACAAAAAAGTATGACCACCATATTCAACCCACTACGGATTCCTTTAAGACATCAGGGTTCCTTCACAAGGCAGAAGTGGGTAGCTGGGGGAACCTACTGCCTCCTCCACTGCTGCTCCACACCATTTTTAAGAGGGACTTACAAGCCTCATTTGCAGTTTCTCGGTGTCACGAGGCTTGCAGTCCCTATTAAAAATGGCATAGGGTGGCAGCAGAGGTGACAGCAAATAATCCATGAATAATCAAATCTGCAAATGTGGAGAACTGACTGTATACACACACAGATATAAACATACCTATTTAAAATGTAAGAAATAGTTAACCAATTCTAACCAAGTGAGGGAATGCCCTGATGTCAACACAAGGCATGCATAGTTTACAGTATTCTTTAGTGAACTATCAACTGAGACAATGGAAATACAAACACTATTATAATATTCACTATACTGCCCTCACTGATGGTACCATTGTGTGGTTATGAAGATCATTATATCCTGCCCTTTGGGCAACGTTATGTTATTACTATGCACATCAACAGTACAGCCTTCTGACTTTTTTACTACTTTATGTTATGGCTATTATTTTTGTGTTTGGGCTACCCTCTGGGTACACTTATCTTACTACTATTATCTATGCAGTTAGTTACTCTCTCCATGGGGTACAGCTACTCTGCCAGCAATATTTGAATCCACTGTATAGTTCTGCTGGAGGTGTTAAAGGAACAGTTTAGCTGTATCACAGAATCAGCATGAAACAGTAGCAGTGCTATTTAACATAAGACATGCTAAATTATCCCACTGATAGAAATACATCACAAAGGAAGTGTTGAAAGTGGCTAATCTTTTTCCCCTAAGAGAGGTTCTTCTCTAAGTGGTAGGGAAAATTCAACTATACGAGCAAACATTCTGCCATTCCCATTTCTCTGCCTGTTATGCAGCTGTTATTCTACCTAAAGTAGCAGCTGACCACCTCCAGGGTAACATGGTACTTAACATTGCTTGATACTGAAAAAGCAGTATTCACTTGGAGGAGCCTAATTCAAGCCATTTGGCTGCTTTTGTTCCACAAGAATAAGAACAGGGCATAAATTAACTTTCAATGAAGGGGCAGGGCATAAATTAAATAAATAAATTATAACTCAGCTGGAAAGAATGTCTGCTTTCAGTCATGCTTGTGTTTATGCATTTACTTCCACTTAGTTTATGTGATAGCTTGACTCTAAGGATCTGTGTGTGGAAGTAGAAACAGAGCCATTTTGTGGGAGACTCTTCCTAGCACAGTGGTGCAGTGTACCGAGGGACAGACAAATCTATCAGTTTTGCTTTCTCTTGTCTTTGAATTTTGTGAATTTTGGTAAATTCTCATCAAAACCCTACTGGAACAAATCTTTGCACCCAGTCCTAAATGTTATCAGAAGTTGTTCATCAGGGCTTATCATTTAAGAGACGACAAAGAATTATGTAGCCCTTCAGATATTACTGAACTGCAGCTTCTAGCATTCCTTACTGTGCTGGCTAGAGATGCTGGGAGTTGTAGTCCAAAAACATGTGAAGGTCCACACGATTTTCACTCTGCTACAATGTACACTGTATACTCTGGTGGGCCATACAGAGGTCTTGAATGTAAATGTATATGAAATCTTACGCAATGCTTTGTATAAATGGAAGAATTGCTAGAAAACTGGCATCAGTTTGCTCAATCAGTCTTCTTCTCTTAAGTCTGAAATGACCCTCTTGTAAGTAAAAGACATTTTCCACCAGCAGAAGGTCTTCTGGATTCAATAGGATGCATTTTACCACTGTTTTGGCTTTGGTAGGTATTAAAAATGACAAAAAGCTGGGAACTGAGTCATCTTTTAAAGAGTAGTAAAGACGCACGCTTACTGTATTTCTAGCATATCTACCACGGTGATGCTTAACCTAGGGTCTCTGGACCCTACAGGGCCGTGATGTCCTGATAGGGACCCTGCAAAAGCTTGAAGAAATGTTATGAGCCATTACAGTTAAAGTAGAGGGGAAGGAAGAAAGACAAATTTGTAGAAAATCATTCTGATAAAATTGTTATAATAGCAGTGAGTGCATTTACTTATTTATCCCTTCTCTTCAAATATGAAGACCCTGATGAGAAAATTTAAATACATATTTGATGCACTTTAGAGTCTTAAATCTTGGGTTAAGTCTTGGTGGTCCTTGGCAACAAAAGACATTTAAATAGGGTCTATGGTAAAGAAAAGGTTAAAAACTACTGCTCTACCATATTCCTTGGCGGGCTTTCTCTGCTTTGATGTCCCAGTTACAGAATACCCTCACCCTGGAAGGCCCAACTGGTGCCAACAGTAGCATCTTTCTGGCACAAAGTTAAAATGTGGCCTTTGGGGCCTGACTAGTTTTACACAAACCCTTCCACGTACATAGTTTTAAATTGTTTTAAACTATTTAAGCCAGTTTCAATTTCTCTTTTTAACTTGCTAAATTGGTTAATGTGTTTTGAGTTTTTAAATACCATTTTATTATTACACTATTTAACCCTGCCAGGTGGGTTTTACTGTACACTGATCTGAGACCTTAAATAGGGGGTGGGATATCTTAATAAATAAAAAAATATATTCCTCAACTGTTGCTACCCTTTTGGGGTATTTGAATGGTCTAGAAGGAAAAAAACATCCCATTTGATAGCAGGTCACACTTTGTCTTGTGGCTGAGAACGAAAAAAATATACCCCTCCCATTTTCCCTTGCATAAAGTAGATTAATTGAGTAGAATGTCCTCTTAAAATACTAACACCATTCACAAAGAGTGGATTGTCTTCCTTTTTTAAAAACAATCTACTTAATTGTTTCTGCTCAGTTGGATGTCAATCATCCCAATTTACTTCCAAAACATTGCAGGAGAAACAATAGTAAAATCATTGCTGGAACCTTCAGCAATAATTCCACACTGAACTACTGCTAGCCAATTGCAAACCACACATTGGGAGACATTCGGTAGCAAAGAAGCAGCTAAATTTGCAGAACCCTTGAAACCTGGGATGAGAGTTGAGAATGTAGCTAAAGGTGGCAATATGTGACTGCTGGAGCACAAATGGTTCAGAAGCCAGGAGTCTGGCATGATATTTCTTAGACTGTCTTTCTCCACACTGATACACACACACACACACGTTAACCAACCATAATATCAGTGATCAGGTACACCAAAATTATTTGAAAACTTCAGTTTATTTATAGAGTTATCTGCCACTTCAATACTGGCTGTCTTAAATCTGCAGTTCAGATGCACTGCTGGTACAACTGGGATGGATAGTTTCTTGGCAAATTTGGAAACCACTTCAAAACTATGAGCCATAATATCTGTAAAATAATCTTTTCTATATTCCTTCTTGTATGCTCCTCCAGTCGGGTTCTCTCACTACTTCACTTTTCACCCAGTTTTGTTTTAACATGTATACTATACAAGAGCAGACGTGCTACAGTAGCTGAAGTGCTAGAGTTTAGGGGCATATATCTTCATTTATTTGATTCTCACATGAAAGAACAAACAATTTAAAAAGTTTTCACTTTGCCATCTACTGCTACTACTTCTATTGTTGTTATTATTTGAAAAAAGCTCATTTGAAAGGCACATTTTTTACAAATAAAAGTCACAAAATGAGAACACTCTTGGTCATTTTCTTGATGGCGTGTCTTGATGTGCTGAGACACTCTTTCTTTTCAAGGATGAGAAAATAAGTGTTCTTTACATTCCCAGCAGAGACTTGTGAGATCTGCTTGCTTCTGCACTAGGAAACTCAAAGGGTGGAGACTTCACAGGGCTGCTGTAAGAATGAAGTTGTTGTTATGAGCCATCAACTCATTTCTGACTTATGGGGACCCTAGGTAACCCAGTCTCAGAGGTTTCTTGGCCTTCCTCTGAGACTGAAAGACTGTCACTTGCCCAAGGTCACCCAGTGGATTTCTATGGCTGAGCAGGGATTCAAACCCTGCTCTCCAGACCTTTAATCCAATGCTAAAACCACTGCACCATTTACTATATATGCTGCTTTCAGCTCACAAAAGGAAATGTGAGGTTATAAATGTAACTTTTTTTAAAAAAAAGTACACATTTTTGGGCATTAAAGGAGTTGTGTAAGTGTTCTATCATAGTTTCACTTCCACCATATTATTAATAAAGAATCCTCCTATTCTTTTAAAAAGATTGTTCCTTTAAGTGCAATTTTTCTACACATTTGTTTTCACAGGGGAAGAAACAAAAATTAAAATGTCAGATCAGGATTAGACAAAGCTCCCAGAAAACTGAAGGCTTCCTTACATTTTTATCTCTTCATTCTCCAAGAAGCAGCGTTTTTTTTACCCTGTAAAGACAGAAACAAACATCTGCTCCAGGCTGCTGTAAATACCTTACCAATGTACAAAGTTCTTCCCTGTCCTTCCCCGTTCCCTATCATGACGTACACATTGCGTTTATGCTATGTCATATTGAAATATCCTGCAAAATCATTTTCATCCACACACCATAATTAACTTGACATTTCAAAACTCTGCCCTGTTCATGCACAAGCAAGAAACTGTAATCTCAACAATAAGAATGGTAATTACAAAGTTTATATGAAAGAGGGAAAAAAATCTAGGTTCGCTTATGTTATAAATTGTAATGTCTGAAATAAAGAGTTCAAATTCCTGTAATGAGATGAATGAGAACAAATCTGGCTTAGATTTTTTAACATTTTCTTTTTCCAAAATACAGAAGCCATTTGATCCATTATTTTCTTCCTGAATCAGGAATCCTTCAGTTTGATACAGAATCAATACCAGCATCAGATATGAAAGCACAATGTCCTATAGGGCTTTAGTAAATTAACAATGCAAATGCTGATTTATGCACATAAAATATTGTATTGAATTCATTTTGGTGGAACTAAAAGTGAATAGTCATCCAGATTACATGGCATTTGTTTTTATTTTTAATTTAATTTAATTTAATTTATATCCTGTCTTTTTTCCAGCACAGTCATAGAATAAAAAAGTCAAGTGTAACAGTTCTTTACTATAAATTAATAATCAACATATCTATTCTTTGGTTTGTTTTTCAGTGTGTGAGGTCACTACCCTGCTGCTCTGTGCATGTCAATTGTTTGGGACTCAAAGTGAGAGTCAGTATCATAGACACTGTATAAGAGAGTGGATATTTAGCTAAGAAAGCCAATTATTTGAAAGGAGGCAGCTAAATACAAGGAAAATGATTCATCCTTAAAGCAATACAACTGTGGACCATACTATGTTCTTTAAGAACAGTGGCACTGATACTGGCATTGTTAATGCTGAGCATAAGTGTGTTAGTAAAAGGAGGCAGTCTTGGGTTTCTGAAGAGAAGGCACTTCTGTATGAAGGTGCTGGGAAGGAAGCAGTCTTGAAGCTCTGTTGAGCTAGAGCTCCTCTTCGCAGCTGTCAGCCATTCTTCACCCCAGTACTCTGGATGTCATAGGATCATAGAGTTGGAAGGGGTCCCACACAGCCCCTCTGCTCACTGCAGAATCTCGAGCTAGAGCATCCCTAGAAGGTAGCTGTCAAGATTCTTTTTGAAGAAGAAGACCTCACCACATCTCTAGGCAATTGGGTCCATTGTCAAACTTCTCTTACTGCCAGGAAGTTTCTTCCAATGCTCTATTGAAAGCTTCTATCCTGTAACTTCAAACCACTAAACCTGGTCCTACCCTCTGGGAAAACAGAGAACAGGCCTGTCTCCTCCCTGTAAGAGCCCTTGAGATGTCAAAGAGTGTAATCATCATGTCACCCCTCGGTCTTCTCTTCACCAGGCCAAACATGCCCAACTCCCTCAACCTTTCCTCATATGTCTTTTTTTCCCTATCTTCTATCATCCTTGTTGCCCTTCCCTGAACCTGTTCCAACTTCTAAAGATGGTACATCTTGAGAAAAGCAGCTCCACACTGTTGGCTACTTGTTTGGAGCATCTGCTGTTGTTTTCCAACCCACCCTGTTAACAGTGTTATACCTGAGGCTTTCTGGGAAAAACAGCATCTACGGACAATCAAAAGGACTTTTGCTGCAGGTAGTGGGACTTTCATGCTCATCCCATACAGTTCAAGTGGCCCCTCCATTTTACCATATGGAAATGCTGCAGAGAACATTTCTTCTTAGCTGTTGCCTAGATACTTTTATTTCTTCTATAGCAGAGTGAACATTTGTTGTCCTCCAGATGTACTGCTGCTTTCCATAAACCCTAACCTTTGGCATTGCTGGCTTGGCCAAATGGGAGAGGTAGGTCAGAAACATCTGGAGGGCAAAAGTTTCCTACTCTTGCTCTATATTTTAAATAATAACTAGTATTATCATTATTTTATAATGTTTTACAAACTAAAATGTCCAGTGCTACTGGTAACTTTGCTAAGATCTATACCTTTCCAAAGCTATTGGTAACTTGCTTTGTTCTATGCCTGTCCCATTTATCTAAAATCTAAAAGCAATGCCTCACATTTAACCTTTTTCTGCACAATGTATTTACCTGAGAGTCAGACTTCTTGTTCTGTTACACAGACAGTGTCTTGTTAATTGTCAGTGCAACTCATGGCATGTTCAGTTTATGTAATCACAATAATGTATCTTAGCATTACAGAAATGCTTCCTTTTTTCTCCTTTGAAAACTATTGATATCTATGGGTTGTTTTATATTTCCAGATATATTTCACTGTCAGCCTCTGAGAGATAGATAGATAGATAGATAGATAGATAGATAGATAGATAGATAGATAGATAGATAGATATAATTCAACTGTTGAGAAAATTTAGTTCAGGCACTGATGTCACTGTTACCACTGAACCTCCACCAAGGAAGGCTAGTATTGGCTTATTAACGATGTAGCCTTTTAAAATAATGGCTAGCAATCATAATAAAATAAATCATTCATGTTCCTCAACAGCATATCTGGTTTATCTTTCCAGACACAAGACAGTTTAATTTGGCTTCTGCCCATTTAACCTTTTATCTATATGTATTCTTAATATATTAGTTTTATTTCTATTAATATTCACACACTGATAAATCTGCATTTTTTTACAATCTTTCCTAATTCTTTTAAAGATTTCTTCTGGGGGAGACAATTAACACAGTACCATCTATATATAAGGCAACTGTAGCCACATATTTTAAAATAAATGCCTGATTTATAATGATCTCCTCTCTTACTTATTTTAAAGATTCATGTCCTATCTTGTGATCAAAGTAGCTTTGTACTGATTAAAATAGTGAAAACCAGGAGTCCTTGTTCCTCTTGCTGGTGGCAGAGGCTGCTGTCCTCTTTCTTGCCACTTCAAGTATATTTACAGCCCTTCTTGTGAATATAGATGTGGAGATTTTGGATGGGTTCCCAACCGGCCTTCTTTTAGGCCACAAGAGCAGAAGAGTTGGTAAACAAGGAAGGAGCTTCTCGAGCAATGCCCAGGTGCCCATCTAGCTAGTTGGGTCAAAGTCGGAGCAGGGAAAAGCACACCTAAGCATACACCTGGATCTGAGCCCAGAAGGGTGAAAACTTTGTTGTTGTTATGTAGTTGTTATGTACCAGAGCTCGATCACAGTGGATGCAACTGTTCCCTGAGAGTTCTCCGGGCAAAATAATCCCCAAAGTTCCCCAGACAAACTGGGGAAATGAACAGTGTTGCAAGCCAATGGAAGAGCTGAGTCTTTTAATAAGTGAGTCATGTTTCCTTTTTTCTCTCACTCGAATCTTCACCTCCTTGGTAAAGTCAATCTCAGCCTTTCTGGAGGAGGAAAGCTGGGATGCTCCAGTGAAGAATTCATATTGCCATCAGTTCAGCACTGAAATAATGCTAGAGGAAATGAACAGCTCGTGATGTTATGACCAAAACAAGCTATCACTCAACCTGACAGAATAATGCATGCCTCTTCCAGCAATATACAGTGTGCAGAAAGGGCTTTGGGATTCAAAGCAATTTCACTGTGGATTGTTAAAGGGCATATATTTTTATTAGTAAGGAAAATTCTTTATTGCTCGATCTAAAGTACAAACTGTTTAGACATGAGGCAGAGAATTTTTTTTTCTCACAGGCTTTTCTGTCATCTCTCCTCAGGGAACGTTTAGGCCACTGTTTAACTCTATTTGATTCAGAGTCTGGAAAAGTTACTTTTTAACATTGCAAACTCAATGACAGCTAGCCTGCCTCACCAGCCAAACTGTCTGGGAGACTCCCAACACTGTAGTGTAAAAACATAACTTTTTCAGGCTCTGGTTTGGGTTCCCCCCCCCAAGACTGTTTGTGGTAGTGGTCTGCTGCAAAGAATATCTCAGTTGTGTATAATGGGCCCCCAGACTTAATATATAACCCCTGAGGATGAAGTAAGCACAAGCCAGGGGCCCTTTCACACTACCTGGTTAAAGCATTATGATTCTGTTTTAACCACCATGGCTCCACCTTACGGAATCCTGGGCTTTGTAGTTTGGTGAGGAACTAGAGGAGAACTCTGGCTGAGGATTTTAAATGTTTCCCCTAAACTATAAATCCCAGGCTTCTACACAATCTTGTCAAGACAATTTTAGTGGAATCACAGCAGTGTGTAGTTGTGTAGAGTGAAAGGGCCCCAGGTTTTCCCAGCAACAGCAAGTAGTAACTGTTCATTATTACTTATAATCAATACAAACGGGAACCCAAACAAAGAAAGGAGGAAAGCCCATTTATCTCATACCTTTCTGCATCCCACCCTGAACGTACTCAGTCCCATACGATTTCAGCAGCTCAGCATGGCTGGTCCTGCATACTACTTGGATTGGTCCATCTAGCCCAGTATTGCCGTCTCTTACAGCAAGTGGTTTTCCAGGGCCACAGGCAGGATTCTTTCTGGTACTAACCAGGCCCAATGCCACTTAGCTTCTGAAACCAGTTGTGTTCACAGTGGTATGATTGCTGTGCCAGATAGAAAATTGCCTTCTGCCAAGCCAGACTATGGTTCATCTAGAAGGGCACTGTCCACAACGAGTGTTAGAAGATCTCCAGAGCTTCAGATTAAAAATCCTTTCTTATCTTGGCAATGCTAGGAATTGGACTTACCATCATTTGCACCAATTTCACCTAAAGCATGTGCTCTGCAACAACCATACAAACCAATCTGATGATGCTCCTCATTTTGCCTGGAATTTCTGGAAGCCCATTCCTCTTGGCTGCCTCCCAGCAATTACTGACTCAGTTAAGAAAGTTATATTTCAAATCCTCCTTCTGAGTCATTTCGGTTATAAAACACTTCAGAAATAAATTTTAGAGATACAGTAGAAAGAATTATGATTCTGTTTGATTAACTGCCCATTCCCATTGCCTATCCCTCATGACTGAAAGCCGGTGTTTCTTCTGTCAGCCTATAGTACACAGTCCTAGAGAAAATATTGGAAATCAAAGGCAATGACTTGAAATCTTACAACTGCTGGGGAATAGGAGGTCTGACAGATCTATCACTGCTTCAGAATCAAGCAACCCAAAGCTGCAATCTCTATTCTGCAGTGGTCTAAAGTTAAGTGACAGCCATTATATTCCACAGGCCTCTGATGTTTTGTAACAAGGGACAATTACATTACAAGGATGCAAACTAGATGGTGAGATTCTCAAAACATTCCCAGCTGTTAGCACTAAGTTGTATGCAGCTGAGCACACAGGGAGCTGACGCATGAGTTGGGATGGATGAATCGAGCTGATTCATCTTGTACTACATTTACATTTTTTTTTCCAAACAGACAGTTCAGACTGTCCTGTTCCTCCATCAGTTTGTTACTTCTTTTAAAAGGCTCTACAAAAATGGTCTTGTACAAACAAGAATTTGAATAAATTTTTACCTCATTCAAGCTGGAGCAGGTTCAGAGAAAAGCAACAAGGATGATAAGAGCTACAGAAAACAAAAGATAGAAGGAGAAGTTGAAAGAGCTGGGCATGTTCAGCATGGTGAAGAAAAGACTGAAGGGTGACATGACTGCATTCTTTAAATATCTCAAAGGCTGTCACAGAAAGGGGGGGCAGCCTGTCCTTCCTTGTCCCAGAGAGTAGGACCAGGTCTAATGGTTTGAAATTATAGGAGGGTAGTTTGAATTGAACATTTGAAGGAACTTCTTGACAGTGAGAGCTCTTCAGCAATGGAACTAATTACCTAGAGAGGTGGTGGGTTCTCTTTTTATGGGCATCTTTTTAAAAAGTGGATGGACAGCTACGTATGGGGGATGCTCCAGCTCAGTGGTTCTCATGCTGTGGGTCCCCAGATGTTTGTGGACTTCAGCTCCCAGAAGCCCCAGCCACTACTGTCAATGCTCAGGGCTTCTGGGAGCTGAAGTCCAAAAACATCTGGGGACCCACAGGTTGAGAACCACTGCGAGATTCTGCATTGAGCAGGATGTTGGACCTGATGATCCATGAATCCCCTTCCAGCTCTATGATTCTATTCTTTTCTCCCTATCATATGAATTCTTGCAACTATATTCCCCTAAGGTGTCTCTTTACCTGGTTTGCCACTAATGTTTTATTTTCTGACATCACAATTACATAAAAATTTGTAAAAGAGTGAAAATCGAAGAATAATTAAGTTCTGCTACTTGTATTCATTTGGGAAGTATAAATAAGGTTGGTTTATATTAAACTCTGAGCAAAATTCATTTCTCCCCATCTCTACATCAGACTTGAGACAGAGTTGCATGGAGTACTGGAGAATCACCACAGAACTGTCTTTCCAGAGCTTGGAAAGCATCACATTTAGAAAGAGGTGATTTTCTTCCTATCATCTTTCTTCACTGTCCAGCTTTCACAACCATATGTAGAAATGGGAAATACCATGGCATGGACAATCCTAACTTTAGTATTCAGTGATATATCTTGACACTTAACATCTTGTCTAATTCCTTCAGAGCTGCCCTTCCAAGTCATAGTTTTCTTCTGATTTTTTTACTATAGTCTCCATTCTGATTCATGGCTGGGCCAAGATATGGAAAATATTGAGATATTTCAATGTTTTTGTCTACTTTAAGGTTATGTAAATCATCTGTGATCATTGTTTTTCTTTTCTTAATGTTCAGCTGTAAACCTACGTTTGCATTTCTTTGACTTTTCTTCAGTAGTCATTCCCAGTCTTTGCAGTTTTCTGCTAGTAGTATGATGTCTCCACATTTTAAAATGTTGATGTTCCTTCCTCTAATTTTCATGCCTCCTTCCTCTAATCCTGCTTTTACTTATGATACGTCCAGCATGCAAGTTAAACAGGTACAGATCAACACAGACATATGTAACAGAAATAGGGGTGGGACTGTGTATTCTGTACCACTTTGCAATAATAAGATATAACCAAAAGAATTGCAATGTTCAGGGAGGGGAAAGGAAAACCTCTTTCACAGGGAAGAAAGCTTTCAGGAATTGAAAGACAGATGTTAACCAAAAAGTGAAGGTTGCTGCAAGAAAGATGAACAAGCTGATAAAAAATCTGGTAGACTGAAAAAGGACTGAGTAGGCAGGAAGAGAATGGAACTAAAAGACTGATAGGCTGGAAAACAGGAAGCTACAGGAAGACTACCATCACCCAGGCAAAGAACCTGATCTGTCCATTACTGACTAGGTAAAAGGAACCAAACTGAACATACAAAGAAAGGCCTGTCTCTTCTCTTCTGTTTGCACAGCGGACAACGAGAGGCCAATCATGACACGAGCACAGTAACACTCACAGTAACATTCGCTCATGTTTCTCCAACTGTTACACAAAGCTACAGAGCCTCTGATACTGGAGTTATTATAGAATCATCTTGACCAGCAGCTCTGAATATTTATCCAGTATTCTGCTTAAGCTATCCAACCTGATGGCTGTCACTTGACTTTTGAACAATTTCAAAGTATAAAGTAGTAAACTGAGAGAGAGATTAATATTACAAGAGTATCAACATGAGGGATTTGCTTGTGGCTATAAATAATGGCTAAAAGCAACCTGCAGAAATTTTAGGCTTTATGAACACAATCCATAATAATTTATTAAGCACCTACCTGTGTCATTGACTCTTCTGAACCTCTTATAAATAAAGCCATAATAGACTGTTACAAATTTGTCAGGAAACCTCAAACTTAGGGTTTTGAAAACAGTAACTTGCTGGCTAACAAATCATTTTGTAAGAATTCTCACTTGTTCCTCTTTTGAAATTCTTTTTTTTTAATTAATTTTATTGTGGTTACATCGTATAAAACAATATTTCTCGTTGTACATTTTACTGAACTATTACCGCTATCTTCCACTCCTCTCTGGATTTCAATACTGCTATTTCATTGACATATCAACATTATGCATCGCATTACATTTGTTAACATACAAGAGAGATCCTGCTCTTCAGCCCTACTTTACACGTTCCATGATATTCCACTGATTTTTACTTCTAACTACTCATGCTACCATAAATTAAGAATTGTTACCTGTCAACACTCAACCCATTTCCAGAACAATTTGCCATTCTTTGTTAATGTCATCATCTGATTTTCCTTTTAATCTCTGAGAGACTATATCTGCATTCCGATTTTCAATAAAAGTTGCCCACCATTGCTCTATTGTAGGTATCTGCTCAGTTTTCCATAGCCTTGCATATTCAATATGTCGTAATCATATACTGCATTATTTGCCAATATTTCTTTGCAACAGTTTCATCTAACATGTATGTCATATTTAATAAGTATAGTTCAGGTTTCTTATCAATTTGAACCCTCAATATTTTACATATCATATTGTGTATATCATTCCAATATTTTGTAGCCTTAGGACATGACCACCACATATGAAATAGTGTTCCAATATTCTCCTGACACTTCCAACACTGACCTGTTCCCGTATTTTATATCTTCTTTAATTTTTCTGGTGTCATGTACCATCTGTGAAAAAGCTTATAATAGTTCTCTTTTAGGTTCTGAGCTGCAGTAAATTTTTGTGTCCGTTGCCAGCTCTGTTCCCAGTGCTCTAATTGAATTGGGTGTCTGACATTTTGAGCCCACAATATCATTGCTGATTTGACTGTCTCATCTTCTCTTTCTTGATTTAAAATCTCCTGGTATACATGTGATAATAAATGAGGCGGGTTTTCCTGCAGTAACTTCAGCATTCTTCCTTGCTCTTTTTGTTATATTCCATAAGTTTTGACATCCATCTGGAATCTCTCAGTTAACTGTCTCTTTTGAAATTCTTGAGGAGGCTCTTAAACCTTCATTACCTGCCTACCTTATACTTACCAGTGAGGGACCAAAGGAAGTAAACTTACTTCACACTGGGAAGGTTAGCTGTCTTTACTTCATGACCATCGTTTGACCCCGGATGCACAGGTATTTAAGAAACACCTTCAAATACTCTACTTTTTAATAGGGATGGGCCAACCGAATCCGCAAATCCTTGGGAAGGATTCAAGATTCGCTGATCCGAATCCCTGGGCCAAAAGAGGCGAATCAAATCTTTTGAATCTCTGCATGCCTGGAGGCCTGAGCTGGCTCAAGCGCCCGGGTCGGGCCAGCACAGGCGTGCAGGCCCAGTGAGACCCGCTTTCCTGCATGCTCGGAGACCTGAGCTGGCACGTGAGCCCCAGATGAAGCTTGCTCCTGCTGCCTGCCCCTGTGGCTGCCTCCCTCTGCAAGGTAATTATTCTCTTCTTCCTATTCTTTTGACTTGAGACTGCAGGGTAGGGATTGGGACTGGACTAGAGGCTGGTGTTTGTTTTTGTTAAGTGCCTTCCTTGTTTGAGGACTTGAGACTGGACATCAGGGTAGAGAATTGAGACTGGGCTAGAGGCTGGTGTTTTTGTTTTTTCAAAGTGCCCTCCTTGTTGCAGGACTTGAGACTTGACTGGAAAGTACAGTGTTCTTGAGATTTCAAGGATAGTTAAAGAAGATTCCTTTGCATGGCTTCCTTGCAAAGCTCTTTCATACAAAATTCTGGGGTTTGTAGTTGGACAAGGTGGCACAGCCTTCTCTGCCAAAGTGTTGTACTGCATCATCAAACTACAAACCCCAGGATGCCATAAGGAGCTATGTAAAAAAAATCCAGTTTTGACCTGGATTATCTCTGTACTGTAGTATGTGGCCCTGTTTACACAGGCAGGAAAATGTGGGATTAATAATTCACATTTTCCTGCTTGTGTAGAAAGGGCCTTCATGTCATTTTCAATCTGGTGAGATGCTGAGGCAAAACTATGACAATTGTCCTGGCCAGATTCCTTCAGAGGGAGGTTTGCCTTTACTTAGGCTTTTGCTAAGGCTGAGAGAGTGTGTCTTGCCCAAGATTATCCTTGCCCTTTTTGTTTTGTTTTGTAATAGTCAACCCAGGAGATGGCATCATCTTGAGCATCCTCCAACATCTGGAGCTACTTCCAAATTACATGTAATTCTTAATAAGCAGTATATGGGTATGTTTTCCTGAAAGTGAAAACTATTCTTTAATTTGTTTTTCATTAAACAAAGATGGCAAATTCTGCTTCAAAACACTTTTCAGTAGAAGTGCTTTGTTCCCCTTGCTTTTTAAACCCTTTTGTGGAAAAGGATTCAAAAGAAACGAGATTTGTGGATTCGCAGAACCTTCCAAGGATTCGGATCCAGAAAATTCTGGATTCGTCTTATCTCCACTTTTTAAGTGTTTTCAAGCTCTATCTCTTTATACAACTTGTCTCAACCAAGACGTTGAAGATGGGGCTCTGAAGAATTGAAGCAAGCCACACTCTCAGTAGCTAAAGTGCTATGTGGGTTTAGCATTCTCTATATGTTCCATGTGCATTTAGCCTTCACTGAAGGGTTTCCTAAACAGCAATCCTTTAATTTTCCCCATATAACTGGATTGTTAACACATATTCCTGTGGGGAAGGAGATGTACCAGACCAAAAAAGAATCAAAGGAGAACCTTGACTGGGAGATGAGGAAGAGCCAGGAAACTAAGGCCATTTCCGCACTAGTCTGTTACAGTGCTATTATTCCACTTGCAACATCCTATGGAATTCTGGGGTTCCATAGGATGTTGCAAGTGGAATAATAGTGCTATAACAGACTATTGCAGAAATGGCCTAATAAGAAAAGAAAAGCCAGAGGAGGGTGGGAACAATCAATGGGTAATTTCCTAGGAAATGAACAGAAGAGCTAGAATGACAGGGATGGCATTAAAAAGGGTGTTGCATGCTTGGAGTTGAACTTTCCTCGAGTCAGGGATCAAAGACAGGCAACAGGGGATATCCTTTGAAAGAGAACATCACAGTATCTATCACCAGAATCTGGGGTTAATACAGCCAGTAATTTGTTGCTGCTGCAGTTATTTGCTCTCAAGTCAACTTCAACTTACAGCAACGGTATGAAAGAGAGACCTAATTCATGAAGGATGAGCTCCAGTCAGCAACGACTATGTTCATGTCTTGCAAACCCAGAGCGTGGCTTCCTTGATTGAATCGATCCACCTGTAGTATGGTCCTCCTCTTTACCAAACATTATAGTCTCATGTTCCAGTGCTATCGCCTGTATCAGTTTACGTGGACTTACCATAAGGTGTTCGACATAAAAGGTATTCAGGATTGTTAACTATTGTGTTTTTCTGCACAGTAGTAACAAGAATGATCTAAAGTGCCACTACTGCTGTCTACCCCACCAGTGACACCCCACCACAGCTGCTGGCCAGTAGTTGTTTGTCACGTTTAGTCTGGCTCCCCCATCTGACTGGGAGACCATACTACTAGCAATGTTACTGTCAGCATAGCATCTTACCTCAAGTGGGTACACAATCCCACTTTCACAGAAAGGTAGTGCCAAGGTGACAATCAGGTAATAGGTGAGGGCTTAAGTTTGTATGGCAAGAGACCCCAGAGAGCTGCTGTCAGTCAGGGAACTATTGAATAAGAGAATCTTAGAGTTGGAAGGGGGCACAAGGGCCATCTAGTCTAATTCTTGCTATGTAGGAGTACCCAACCAAAGCACTCCAGAAAGTCCACCACCTTCTAAGGCAGTTTATTACACTGCTAAACAGTTTTTACAGTAAAGAAGCTCTTAATAACACTCAAATTGAATCAATTGGTTCTTCTTCTAGTCTCTGGAGCAGCAGAGACCAAACTTGCTCCATATTCTACATGACATTCCCTGAGATATTTAAAGATGGCTTTCATGTCATCTCTCAGTCTTCCTTTCTCCATGCTATTCAAATTTCTATGTCATTCATCATAGCGCTTGGTTCCCTGACCTTCAATCATCTTGTTAACCCTCCTCTAGACATGTTCCAGCTTGCCAATGTATATCTTGAACTGTGGTGCCCAGAACTGGACACAGTATTCCAGTTGACCAAATCCGAATGGAGCAGTACTACTGCTTCCCTCAGTGAGGACACTATATGTTTGGCCCTCCACATTCATGGGTGGAACTTTCACAGATTTGATTATATGCAAGTTTCTCCAACCCCTGCCCCATGCACCTCAAGCTCTTTTCTGGGGGAACCATCCTTCTTGGTTGCTCCAATCAGGCTGTGCAGCCCTTTAAAAACCTGCCTCTTATGCTCCTTATCTTCCACCAGCTGCTGCCTGGCCAGCTAAGGACAGCTTGCACCCCAATTTCTCAGCACCACGAACCCTCTACCAGTGCCCCTCCACCCCCAAGGAAAGAAATGGGTGAGAGAGAGGCAGTATAGGGCCGCCATGTTGACCCACCTCTTTCCCTCTCCTTCCTCTGACCTGGTTAGGACCTTGGACACCTCAGGCCCCTTCGCACAGGCACACATTTTGATATTTATAATTTTTCCACTTCTGTGACGATCCTAACCCCAAATCCCTAACCCCAGTGAATGTGGAAGGCTGACTATAGTACTGTTGATGCAACCTAGAATTGCAATGCTTTTGTTTTTAGCCACTTCATCATGCTGTTGACTCATGTTTAGGCTGTGGTCTTTTAAGGCCACCACATCCTCTTCTGCTTTCTAGCCATGTATCACCCATCCCATATTTTTCCATTTCGTTTTTTCTGCCTAGCTGGAGTACCTTGCATTTATCCCTGTTGAAATTCATTTTGTTAGTTTTAAGCCAGCTCTCCAATCTATCAAGGTCATTTTGAATCCTGACACCGTCCTCTGGAGTATTAACTACACTGTCCGCCCCAACCCCCCAAAAAATAAATGTGGTGTCATCTGAAAATTTGGTAAGCTTGCTTTCTATTCCATCATCTAAATAATTTGCATAGATGCTGAACAACACTGGGCCCTGAATTACCCAACTTGTCACTTCTTTCCAAGATTGAAAGCAACCATTGGGTGAGCGCCAATTATAGATTCAGCTAACTGAAGCACTATCTAGATCACAGTTCACCAGCCTGCCTGCAAGAATGTCATGGGGAACCTTCTCAAAATCATTACTGAAATTAAATACAGTACAGCTACAGCAACCCCCCGATCTATCAACATTGTAATTCTATAAGGGAGAGGGGAGAGAGAGAGAGAGAGAGAGAGGGAGGGAGGGAGGAAGATTAGTTTGGCTTGACTTGTTGTTGAGAGGCCCATGCTGGCTCTCAGTAATCACAGCATTCCTTTCTCAGTGTGCACAAACTGATTGCTCAATTATCTGTTCTAGAATGTTTACTGGTATCAGTGCAGAGCTGACTGGTTGATAATCGTCCTTTGTGAAGATGAGGACAATATTTGCCCTCCTCCACTAAGGTGGCATTAGACTGGCCCCTGTGCCGTCCTGATGTGTTGGACTATAATTCCAACATGGCATCAATGGTCACTGGTGCCTCTGATGTAAGTGGGACAATGAATCCACTTTGAAGTTTAGTATAAAATTTAAAGGAGTTTTTCAAAATGCAGAGCCTATTCTGGGGTTAAGGTTCAGGACCTTGGACAGCTCCTTTACAGTTCAGACTAAAACCCAGAATGGACTCGTCATCTCAGTGCTTGTCAGGACAATCAGCCAACACTGTCTGTCATCCATTGCCAATTTCGCTATCCAATGGGAGACACAGTCTAACACTTGGTAATAAAATGGAGTAGGGACACTACTGGGCTAGATGAACAGATTGACTGGCCCAATACAAAGCTATTTTCCACGCTTTATGCTATGTCTCTCCCACTTACAGCATTTTAACCGTGTTTTGCAAGGAATCTGAACTTTAGATGCATGAGATTTTTAAACTTCCACTGTCTCTCTCCGTCTCTGAGTACTTTCAAATATACAACGGACCCTCAAAAAGTGGACAAACTGTGAATAACTTTAGGGCCCACAAATACTAAAGACTCTGCTACTGCAAAAATCTCTTTCACTGTCATCACCCTTCCCAAGAAGATGGAAGAGAAAGATAAAGACACTGAAAGAGATTTTAGCTGCAGCTGCAGCAGTGGGCCATTTCTCTCCACCTTTTTTCCTGCCAACAGCTCCACCTGTTACTATCTTTGCCACTTTGGCACAACCAGATCTCCACCACCTCTAATGCTCTCCATGCCTTCCTTGAGAAACGGCCCTAGTTCCTCACAAGGTTGGGACGATGTTGGCAGCAGCAGCTTGTCACCCTACTTCTCTCATTTCCCTCTGTGACGAACCTGATGGGAGGGGGTCTTGACAACAGAGCCTCCTTGGCAACTGAGAGGGTTTAAGCTGATTGGCTGGTGAAATGGAACCTTGGATAGCCCGGGGGAGGGGCTGGTGGAAAGAGGAAGATAATGGATTTTTAACTGTCCGGTGGGTGTTTGAAAAAGAGTGTGATTTGTGGTGTGTTTGGGGAAGGTTGGAGATTTGAAGAGCTCTGTGGGAGAGAGGAGTGAGAAATGGGTGTACGAGAGATAGTGAATGCATTGAAAGAGAGAGAGAAAGAAGAATGGTGTGCTGTTTATAAACATTTAGATACAAAAAACATTTAAAGCAACAGTGTTACAATAAACGTTTGAACTTCCGTGTCCCTTAAAACAGTGTCACAGAGTCTTATTTTGAATCCTGGAATATACATGCTACCAATAATATCATCTTGACCATAGTGCCAACAGTACCACAGTCTTGGAAAATATAAATCGCTGCTGATCCTTACATCTGGGAGAAGGGCTGATTTAGGGAAGGCAATAAAGGGGGAGAGCCTGAAAGGAAGAAGCAAGGGGAGACAAGCGTAAGGAAGGGACTGCATTCTCAGAGAGGGAGAACTGAGGGAGACCCGTTTGTCCTGGCCCTGGCTTGATTTAGAGATCTCTCTGGCTGTTCAGTTCTGATCACAAAGAGGTGTCAGGCTGGGCAGGCCTTGAGTGCAAGGTTTGGGTGCTGTCAGGGGCTCGGGTGTGGTCGCGCCCGTGGGCGTCCCTGAAGCCGCCGCGGAGGCTGCCTCTGACGAGGAGGAAGGGGGCCTGGGTGCCGCAGAGGCCGCCGCCGCCGCCGCTGGAGTTTGCCCGGACGCTGCGGAGGCCGCCGGCGCCGGTGGGGATCGCCCGGATGCTGTGGAGGCCGCCGGCAGCGGCGGGGATCACCTGGTCACTGCGGAGACCGCCGCTGCCGCCGGAGATCGCCCGGACGCTGAGGAGGCCACCGCCGCTGACAGGGATCGCCCAGACTCTGCGAGGCCACCATCCTGGCTTCCATGCCGGTGGCCGTGGCGGGCAGTGACTCGCCGGGGGAGGCAGGTCCCAGGCTCAATCCCGGGGCTCCGCCCACCCGCGGCTCCGACCCAGAGGAGGCTGAGGCCTCCGCCCCGCCGCCCACGTTCCGGCAGCGGCGGCAGTACAAGGAAGCAAACCGCCGGTCCCGGCAGTTACATGAAAAACACCTGCGGGCTGAGAGCTCCCAGCTGTAAACACAGCTGGGAGCCCTCAGCCGCGTGCTCATGCCGGATTGGCCGCCGGCGGACCAAGGGGACTATTTAGGGCGGGCGCTGGGCTGGGAAGGGCACGGAGCAACAACCGTCAGCCTACAGTGTGTCTGCCACCCGTGCCCAATTCCAGCCCAGCCTGTGTCCGCGTCCAGCTGCTCGGCCAGCCAAGGACCAACCCCCTGTGTTTAGGTGAAGTAACCTCCTTTGTGTTCCGGGTGAGGTAACCCTCCTTTACTTTTTGTTGGAGCCTGCTGTTTAAGGCGTGTCTTCAGTTAAGGACAGTTTGTTTACTGTGAACCTTTGTGTGCGGGCAGCAATAAATGCTGTCTCCCCTCAGCCCTGTGTCCAGCCTCTGCTTGAGCCCTGGCCACCGCTGACAGGTGCGCCTTTTGCACTCAGCACAGACAGGCAGTGGTTTTTCCGCATGTTTTACACCTACCAACAAAACACTTGAGCGAGACTGGCAAGGTTATTGACTTCCATGTACACACATCCCTTTTTAGACAGTGCTTTGCAATCCCTGCTTCTGGGGAGCCAATTGTACAAGGACCTTTTTGGACAGTGCTTCATGAGCCTCTGCTTCTAGGGAGCAGATGGCAGAGAGGTATGTGCTAGATCAGGAGGATCAGTTGCAAAAATCTCCTTCAGTGTAGTGGGGAGTAGGTAGAGGAGAGAAGGCTTGGAGTGGGGGAAGGAGGAAGGCAGAGGCCGCAGCACCCCCTCCCCCGTGAGCCGCTGCTCCATCTTTGCAGCACAGGGCTATCACCATCTACACCTACAGCTACATTTCTAGTTAAGCGGCAGCTGCAAGCTTGCAAATAAACAAATTTGTAAAATATCTGTGAAAGTTAAGGGCCAACTGTACAGTGATACGGGGGGGAACCCCCCTCAAAAACAGATTGAATAAAGTTCCATTCTCCACTTCTAGAACCAGTGTGGTATAGTAGCTTGAGTGTTGGACTAGGGTACTGGGAGACCGGGTTCAAAATCCAGCTTGGTCATGAAAACCCACTGGGTGACCTTGGGCAAGGGTAACCCCCCCGAACAAATTCCGTCAAGAAAACCCAGTGATAGGGTGGTCTTGTATAATTCAGAAATGGCAGAACAACAACAACTCCACTTCCAACATCAGTATCATAGGTTGAATAATACTAAGGTAGAGGAACAGCAATGACATACCGAGAGCAATTATCTCCCCACCCCCAATCTTCATTGTGGTTGAGCTGACCTTCTGAGTAGAAAAAGAAAGTGAAAATGTTTTCTTACAGTGATCCAGACCACTAGCCCATCTAGCTCAGAGGTGTGAATCATGTGACCCTCCAGATACTGCTGAACTGCAACACCCAGTAAGAGTAAGAAATGCTAGAAGGTGAAGTTCAACAACATCCGAAGGGTCACACCATTCCTTCTCCTAGTTTTAATCTTTTCAGCAGTCACTGGCAAGGAAACTGTTCGCCAGACTGGCGGGGGGGGGGGCTTTCCCAACCTCACCAAGCAGTGCCACAGGTTGAATGTGAAACCATTTGCATTTAAAATATGTGCTCTTCGCCACATAGCTATCAACTTTTTGCAAGTTGAAAGACTCAAGTGCACATCTGAGGCCTTACGTAGAGAAAAATAGCTTTTACTCCATTGTCAGAGTGTCCCAATGAAACACCATGAAATTAAATTGCCAGTGAGGACTGCTCCTCTGCCTCTCTTCAGAAAATGAACACGGTTTTTGGCAAACATTTATTTATTTATTGCAAAGGGGGCATCTGTGTTGTTCGTCACTATGGTTTCATTTAAGCCACATTTAGAACACTAGGGCCCTGTTGATTATTCAGCAACATATGATTATATGATTGCTCAAATGAAAGGTAGGTGGAGGGAGCAAGAGCAGAGCATTTTTTTTTTCACATGCCTCTTGGACAGAAACTCATTAAGGTTTCATTTGCATCCCACGAAGCAACCCTGAAGCATAAACATAATGCAATATATGTGGCATAGAACGACCGTGAGAGGAGAAAAGGCTGGATGTGATCAAGTGAAAGTTCTATGCTGACTCAGCCAGAAAAAAAAAGGACCATTTACCTTTTTCAGGGATATTACTGCCCTATTACTTTTGTGTACTGTGTATGCTGGTATCCTTAGATCAATATCTCAGCTAATGTCCATCAACCAGAATCGGCTGATTTCAATGCAGCAGCAGTCATTTATTCAGCTAAAGATGCAACTCAAAAGAGGCAGTGAACGATCAGTTTTTTCCCTGCAAAGAAATAACATTTTGAAAGTCCTGTGTTAACAGCTGTACAGGTATACACACTGTACACACGGTCAGTCCATGTATGCCTGTACATAGGCTGTACATGTGTTGAATGTAATGTGTGAACATCCCTTTGCTGTTGCAAGCTCTGTGTCACTGCCCCTTTTCCTAGGGGACTACATCCCTTGTCTTCCACTTCCTTAGCTTCAATGGTTTTTGCATTTCTTTGGGTTGCTTTTAGGAGGCAGTCAGATCATAATAAGAGGCTGGGTTTCTATCCAGCAATGTCACTGCCGTGTATGGGTGGAAGACCAACCCATTTGGCCCACATCATGAGCTGCAATGACCTATCCACTGCAGCCTATGACAGGTCAAAACGTCTCTCAGGTTTGTTAAATGTCTGTCATTCTCTCTAGCTGCAGATCAGTTAGGTTTTCTGTTTGCTGATGTGCCTTCCTGGCCATCGTTATCCACACAGTCTCCTTCTACAGCTCAGTCATGTTGAGATCCCAGGTAATAACATTCTCAGATGCCTCTTGCTATAGCTGCATCTAGACAGCGTCTCAATGAAAAGACCAGGAGAGAGAAGGTTGGTGGGAGGGCCTCGGTTACATTACCTGTTTTTTGCCACATTCATTTATATGAGACATATCCTATCAAGATAAATTCTCTCCATACTATTTCAGAAGCCTGTGGTCCTAATTGCTTGCTTTTACAGTGTGCTAAATATCTTTAGAAAATTGCTTTTAGCCAGTGTTCCCTTTGTGAGGGATTTATTTTGGATCGTTTCCTATGCAATGCTAAATGCCTCATTAAAATCCTCTCCTTCAGGCCACTGTTTTAATTAGCTTTTGGCTAGGTAAGCATAATAAATGACCACTCTAAATTGTGTCTAGATCAGACCTGTGCAGTCCTGTGCAATCTGCTCTCTCCAAGCTCCCACAGGTGGAAAATAGCCAGTTCTTACCAGCTCTGGACTCAGCCATTCAGCAAGGATATTTTATGCTGTTTGTTAATGAGTAAATGCTTTCATGATTGCAAGGGATGGACTGCTGCAATGGGTCTGGAGACCAGTGTTCTGCCCCTGTAACACCCATGGGCACACAAACTCTCCAAAATAAAAGTCAAAATGGCCAGAAGTTTACTTTTGGTTTTGAAAAGCACTAGTTTTATTTAAAAAAATGTTAATGCAGGTGGCTTATGCTTTGGGGGACAGAAGAAGACCAATCCAGGGACAAGCTGAGAGCTGTAGCCACAGCCCTGTGGGGGGATGCCATGTGGTTTCAGTGCTCCACTTTGCTTACTACTCTGCAAAGCCACCAGCTACAACTGGTTCCAAAAGAGAATACCTGCTGAACACAGACTGTACGGCACTGTCTAACTATGGACTGTCTGCTAATGTCTCATCTTGGAAGATAAACAAGGTAAGACCTGGTTAGTACTTGGAGGAGGGGCCACCAATGAACACCAGGTGCTGTAGTTATTTTTCAAAGAAAGGCAACAGCAAACTATCTCGCCAAAGAAAGCTCTATGAAATTCAAGGAATCCCCTAATGTGACAGGTGACTGGAAGGCACATACACTACATTGCATTAGGCAGCAGATTTACAGGGCTTCTTGTTAACATTAAGCATGTTTTTCTCTCCTTTTATTTTTCCCCAGACACTGTTTTTCCTCATTCAGATCAATAGTTGAACTTGGAATGGAAACATGCAAATTCCTTATCCAGTCTCTTGGCTTGGCATAAGTATTAAGACGTCCTTTTTAAAAGGCAGCTATCTTTTACCTTTTCTAATTACTGGTGAAGATTAAAAATGGGTAACTTTGAGCTGACTTTGCACTATGCAAGTACAAATTGGAGCACTTATGAATAACTTATGCCTTATGTTTTTCAAAAAAGGAGATAAGTGGGAAGACAGAGAACAATAACAAAAGCTTTGGCTAACTGATTGGGCACCATCAGACACTTCTGTTCTTTAATTTAAACCAACACAGCTTTCTGGCTGACACTGTGTTGAACTGGTTTGTCATGTACCATCAATCAACTGTGCTTATGCATGCTGATTTCAGCATAAAATAAGAGATAACTTCTTTTGAGATCACTGGTATAAAAAAAAAATCCTACCAGCTGACTCAAACATAACTTCAGCAAATGTCTACCTTAGGGACAGATCCTGCAAAGAGACACTAACTATATGGCTGTTGGGCGCACCCCTGAACAGCATGCTCCAGGATTAAAAGGAAGACATCCCCAGGTTATTCAGGAACAGCAGTACAGTAATTCAGAAGCAAAGAAGAATTCACAGTCTGCTTTTCAAGTGTACATCTAACATTCCATCTGTATTATCTCTGTTCCTGTGATGTATGGGATAACTCCAAGTTCAAGAAAACTGAACTTAAAAGTTTCACATGATTTACTCAGGAACATCGAAGACACAACAGCTCATCTTGGCGTTATAAAGATTAAAAGAATATTGGTTTTGCAGTGCTATATAAACCATTACATTTCAAAGGTAGCATGCACTAACATCCTATTTGATGGCTTGCCCAAACACCACATTTCCCAGGCTTATTGTCCCCCTTCCGTTTTCCCACTAAGCTTGCCAACAATTCAATCTTGCTGCCATGCCTACTTACTCTCTTATCTCAGATTGTTACAATAACATCTCCATGTTCCCAGCTCTCCCAGCCATCAACAGATTCCATCACCCCCACCTATATAGCAAAAAAATAGGCACTAAAGCAAGGACCTAAATAAAAAGCATGACAGAGAGAGCTCAGCTGACCTAACAGTTCCAGACCTTGGAAGTTACTTTTTGGATTACAACACACAGAATTCCACATGACAATCAACAAATGAATAAATGGACATAAGAACATAAGAAGACCTCTGTTGGATCAGACCAAAAGCCTACCTAGTCCAGTTCACACACTGGCCAACTGGTTGCCTGTGGCAGCCTGACAGCAGGCCAGATACAGTCATTTGCAGAGAGGGTGACTTCTGAGTCCTGGATTTACACACATACTCTAATGTTGGTATTGCCACTGAACTGTATAAAAGTGATGCCTTCTTTTGTAAGGAAGAAGTAAAGGAAACATTTGCCATATTCTACACTAGTTTGGTTCTATGCCGAGTTTCTAAGAACATCCTGAATGTATCAGATTATTCCAACAGGCTGCAGTATGCAAAGCTTGGGAACTCCAGATCAACACAAATGCTTTCTCCTCTTGACCAAGTTACTACTGCAGCCAAGCAGCCTAAGAAGTAAGTTTAAACAATCTCAGGCCTTGTCAAGAAACACAGTCCCCTCCTGAAAAGTTCTCCTTCAAGATATTCTCACAGTACAGAGGCCCTTCACATTCGCGGGGGCCAGGTGCAGAGAACCCCTATGAACGTGAAATAATGGTGAACAACTCCCTCTCCCAGCACTCCTCCCTTCCTGCACTCTGCTGCAGGCTGCTGCCCACATCCCCATGCCTGCCATCCCGATCAGCAGGCAGGAGATGGGAAAGGGAGAAAAAAATCTGGAGCTGCGAGCAAGCAGAATGAAAAGAACTTTTCCTCCCCACTCGCTATCTCCCCCTGCCGCCACTGGGGCGATCCCTCAGGTGGGCAGATGGCAAACAGGGAAGAAAAGATCATCATTCCCTTCTCCGTTGCCGTTGGGGCGATCACTCCAGGAGCTGCAGACGGGCAGATGGTGAGTGGGGAGGAAAAGACCTTTTCCTCCCGCTTGCCATTCCACCCCGCCGCTGCTGGGGCGATTGCTACAGGAGCTATGGGCGAGCATATGGAGAGCGGGGAGGAAAAGATTTTTTCCTCTCCGCTCACCATCTCTCCCCCACTGCCACTGGGGCAATTGCATCTGCAGTGGGGGGTGGGAGATGGCCACCAGGAGGAAAAGATTTGTCCTCCCCTTCGCCTTCTCACCCCACCTGCTGGGGCAATTGCAAAGGGGAGGAAACCATCTTTCCTCCCCTTCACTCTCCCCCCGCCAGAGAATGTGAGGGGGAGAATGCAGGGGAGGCAAGGCACCGTGAATAATCAAAACCGCAAGATTGAAACTCGTGAATGTGGAGGGAGAACTGTATATGCAAAAGGCGTTTTTTCCCCAGAACTTTCACCCAACCGTGTCTTAGAAGCATGGCTTTCATGATATTTTGTCAGACAGCTTCAACACAATCATATAGTCAGAAGTCCAAGGAAGGCTCCCATGCATCCCTGGAGCCCTGTTCAACTTCACCCCGAGGTTACCAAAGTCATTGCCTCTTTGAATTCCTCACCTGCCTTGGCTTCCATTCCCTGTGATCCATCCCCTGCAGTCTCTGGTATCTAAACAAAATCTCCAGGGCCAGTTCCATAGAATTACAGAGTAAGAAGAGTCTAGAAAGGCCATCAAGTCCAGTCCCCTGTCATGTAGGAATATACAATCAAAACACTCCCAACCAATGGATGTCCAGCTTCTGTTTAAAAACCTCCAAAGAAGGAGACTCCACCACACTCAGAAGCAGCATATTCCACTGTTGAACAGCTCTTACCATCAGGAAATTTTTCCTAATGTTTAGCTGGAATGATTTTTCCTGTAGTTTGAAGCCTTGCTCTGTATCCTAGTCTCTTTCTTTCTTTTCTTTCTTTCTTTCTTTCTTTCTTTCTTTCTCCTCAGTCTCACCACCTTCTTGCTTCTTGCCTTATACATTCAAACAGAACCACTGCCTTGCTTAACCAGACAGAGCTTCTCTACCTGTGAAAAACCCACCCATTGATGCAGGGTTACCCAGGGATCCTGAAGTTTTGTCATGACATGTATGCCATGGGAAGGGGACCCCTTCTACTTCAGCATTCTGCATTGCAGACACTAAGAGAATCTGTAAAATGTTTCGGAAAAAGAAAGAAATGAGCCACTCTCAGATTGGGTCTGTTGAATATAGGTACGTCCTAAAGTTCTTAGAAGCACAGCTTTTATTTAAAGCCCTGTGAGTAGAAAAGATAATCACAAGGTGGCAAAGAAAAGAGATTATGGTGGATGCCCAAAACAGCTCTAGGTGCATGTGGGCTGTACGTGCCACTTTGAAAAGATTGATTTCAGAGTTAAAAATTAGCAAGGAGGGAGGTTGCTTTTTCTAACATACTTTTTCTAATTCATTTTTAACCCACTGCATGAGTAATCAAGTAATCTGCATGATAAGCATATAATGTGCCTAGATTTGGGGTACTAGAATATGGCAGGCCTAATTAAAGCAGTTATTCAGTTGGGAAGCCACATCCTTGTTCTACTGCCAAACTTCAGAAAGGAGCTGTAAGACTGAATTCTACAATGCATTCGGTATTCATCATTGCTTAGCTTATTTACTAATCTAAATTGCATCAGTTTTCTTCCAGGAATATTTTTCTCTCAGTATTTTTGCTCAGGGCTTTTACGCCATCTGCTGAAGTCTACAGTCCATGCAAGCTGTGTTCTCAAACCAGATCAGTTGTGAATGATGGAGCCTCCAGGAATTTGCGTAAGCTGAGAGAGATGCAACATTGTTTTGCAGAGAGATTGGCACAGCAAAACGCTCTGTTCCATTTCTTCTAAACAGGACTCACAGGCTCTTGGTTATAGGGATGGAAAATAAATTCACTGTGCTTCAGTTTCTCTAAAGAAAAATCCATTTCATTTCTCCTGAGACTAGCAAAAAGACAGGTTGCCTCTTGATTCAGAAATCCACACATTTCCAAGGAACCTTGTTATGTTTTGGCAGAAAAAATGTGCATAGAACCATTCATATATATGGAAAATGTGTACAACTAAAAAAACCTCATACATGTGGAAAATGCACACAAACTCACTTTAGTTAATAAAACATATATCCGAACATGCACATTAGGAAATAAATGTATTTGCATTTCAAAAGTCGCATTTATACATATAAATTAGCATATGCAAATTTTATGCAAATCCCTTTTTCAATGGTGCATTTTCTATTACAGATATTGGATAAGTAGGAGACAGTGGCTAGAGAGAGAACCTTCTCTGTTGTGGCACCACACTTCTTGAATGATCGCCCCAGGAAGGTTTATCTGGTTGATGTCTTTTCTTGTGTCAAACTGCGACTTCCGGTGCACCCAGATAGTTATGTTTCCAACTCTGTTGTTATTTTTAAATGCTTGTACTCTGCTCTTTCAGTCTCATTCACTGCTTTGTTGTTCATGGCATTTTATTTCATGTTTCTGCTCTGGAAGACTGAAGAGCATACAATAAATATTATTACTCTTGCATGAAAAAGAAAAGAAAAGAAAAAAGAAAAGGATATGTTGTTTGGAGGGTGGACTCCCTGCCCTTGACTTTATTTTTCTGTGGTGACCCTTTCACATTACAAAATTATAGCACTATGATTCTACTTTAACTGCCATGGAAACATCCTATGGAATCCTGGGATATGTAGTTTGAGGAAGCCCTAGAGGAGCTCTCTGGCTAAGAATTCTAAATGCCCCTCCTTAAACCGCAGATCTCAGGATTCCATAGGATGTTGCCAGGGCAGTGAAACTGGAATCACAGCACTATAACTGGGTAGTGTGAAAGGGCCCTAACAGTCCTGGGGCAATTACCTGGAGGGTTGTGCTATTATGACAGAGGGAGCCAGTGCGGTGTAGTGGTTTGAGTGTTCAACTAGGACTGGGGGATCAGGGGTTCGAATCCTCACTTTTCCACTGAAACCTGTTTGGTTACCTTGCACAAGCTACACTTTCTTAGACTTAAAAGAAGACAATGGCAAACCTTCTCTCACTAAATATTGCCAAGAAAACTATGAGAAGGTCACCATAAGTTAGACTGAATGTGAAGGTATGTAACACCAACATGGGGCACACAGCAATAACATCTTATTATATTACCCCAACATGTAGGCCACTCCTTTCTTGTATTGTTTTGCAGATGGGGAGAGAAAAGTCCAATAAATTGTGAAACCCAAAAGCTTTCACTGTAGGAGAGAAGACTAAGAAACCCACGCGTAGTGTTCTCTCTGTGCCTCTTCAAGCAGAGTTTTTCCCAAAACGCAGAAGCTGAGATAAAAAAAACAAACAAACAAAAACCTCACTTAGCATGCAGTACTATTAAAGGCATAAAAAGGTAATCACGCCCAGCTCAAATTTCACCCAATTTCTCCATCTCAGCATACCAAGATGCAACCCACACAGAGATATTTCTTTCGTGTTCCGAAATCTTGAACTCAGGATGGATTTAAAAAGACATGGATATTCTCGTCATCTTCTAACCACACATATTCTGAAATGCAATTTTTAAATGCTGGCAATTGCCGGGGGGGGGGATGGGGGAGCAGATGAATGTCAAAACAACCATAATAATGCATAATGAATATAGAGGATATTTTTTGCCCCCAGGATTTTCTAGCTGAAGACAGGAAAACTATTTGTAGCCTTCGCTGATGATTCACCAAAGTCAACCAATCATCTTCTTCCGCTCTCCATCATCTGAAGCCTTTATATTCCACCATATCTACAGCATACACTTGGGAATGGAACAAGCCATACATACAGAGGGATGCTCAGTAATCAAGTTTTTTCTTTTTTCCCCTTAAAAAAAAACAGAATTATCAGTCACAATTTCCCCTTCTGGGCAATCTCTATTGATTTATGGGCAGTATTAAAGTAATGACTTTCTTCAGTGCATCTCCAGATGGCCCCCTGTTGACAAAAGCACCCCTGCATTTTTCCACTTTTTACTGCTGCTGCCACCGCTGCTTTTCAAAGCCTACGTGACTGGCACTTCAGGGTAAAGTTCAGGCTCATTCAGTAATCATACTGTTTTTGTTGAAAGGTTTATAATCTGGCAAGCAAGACATTCAAGAGGCTTAGATGAGCAAAAAGCTGCTGACAGGGAGGCATGCAAAGAGTCAGTCATAAATGGCATCTTAAAAAGGGCTGTAATCAACAAGATGCACATGGCACTGGCAGTCAGATTAAACAAGTACGCTTTGCTAAAGTGATTTGAAGTGCTGCGATGCGGGCATGAAAATAAGGCAGACAAATAAAAGCCAGTTTAAAAGAGAGAGAGAGAGGGTGGCAGGCAGGAAGGAAGGGAGAAGGGCTTGTCTTGGGATTGGATTCAAGTCACCTGTCACGAATGCACCTACAAGGAATGCTTTAGAAAACTGGGTTGTAAATTTCAGAGACTTTTCACATCCTTTAATCTAGTCTCTCAGTATGAAGTAACTAGGTTCTGTATCAACCAATCCTAACCACCTGCAAATAAAGCCACAAAAGTTGACAGCTCCCAAAAATATTCTTAGTAGCTCCTGTATAAACTAATTTCCTAGTTATTTCACATACTTTAAATATTTGTCATTTATTTTTTTCTCAGTTTTTAATTTCTAAAAAATGAATCAAACTGTATCAGATGTGTAACACCATATTTACAAGTTCTTCTACACAGGGAAATACAACAGGCATCACCTTATATTGAATCCCAAATCTTAAGTCATTTAATATAGTGGTACTCCAAGTAGAGGTCTATGGACCAATGCTAGTCCCTAAGCCACTGGTTGACAGTCCCTGGCAAATTTCTAGGGGAAAAAAAGAGAGAGAGAGAGAGAGAGAGAGAATATTTGTAGCCAGTGAGCACAATAGTGGCACCAGTCCCTGACATGTTAGGAAACAATAGTAATTTCCAACCCCCAGCATCAGATAGCTTGGGATGCACTGATTTAATGTGTGCATTTCTGCCTGTGTATGAAATTAATGGGTATCATGTTGAATTAAAGGTGTTACAATGTTTGCATTCATTTCTTTAAAAGTGCACATATGAAGTAATCTTTTTTGCAAGTGGCACAGACCAAGTTTGCCTTGACATTGTGAAACAGACAAGACGTTTTGACTTTTCCAGGTTTACATAATAATCAGTCTTACTACTAGGCAACCCAAACCGTGCAATCTTTATTCAACAGAGACTCACTGGCATCTGTAAGTAGAGAATTTGTGATCTCACCAGTGCAGGGAGCCCCTCCCTCCACCAATAACAGATCATAGCTACTCTACAGTCCTCTTGCATTCAGTGTCACAGTGGCCGATTCATCTTTTCATGGAGATGAGCCTCTCTGTACTTAGGCCATTTCTGCACTACGCTGTTACAGTGCTATTATTCCACTTTCAACCTCCTATGGAATCTTGGGGTGTGCAGTTTAGGGAAGGGCCCTTAGAATTCTCAGCCAGAGAGCTCTTTGGCCTCAGGAAACTATAACCTCCAGAATCCCACAGGACGTTGAAAGTGGAACAATAGCACTGTAACAGCGTAGAGCAGAAAGGCCCTTAGTTAGGCCAGGCTTCAGATTGCAGGCAAGCAGCCTGCCATCTCGGTCACAGTAAACCATTCCCAGCTTGGTAGAATCTGCCAGAGTTTTGTTCTCTTATCATAACCTTAGTTCAGAATTGGCCAAAGGATGGGCTCTATGGCTTCGTATAACCCACAAGGCTAGTTTTATGGGCCTCATTCTCTCCTAACTGCCCTGGACCAAGCAAAAAAGAGTGAACTGCCTTTCCTCTTGAATAATTTGCCTCATAGTTCACACCCATACTGCTGAAGATTAAATAAAACCCTATTTTCCAAACTAGACATGGACTTCTAGTCCCCTCTGATTTGGCTTGGCACTTTGGATACCCCATGTGATCCTCTAGAAGGTCCTAGAGGCAGAAAACTTGCTACCAAACCTGCCAAAGTTACTCTCCCCTTAATCCATTTACCTCCTACAACCAGGCCTAATCCTGTGTTAATCAAAGAAATATGGGCACCTCATTAATCAGCACAACCAGTTTTCCTTACCTTCAGCTGCTCTCTGCTCTGCAGCAAATTGTAGACTGTAGACCTCTTCTCCTTTATTTTTGGTTCAGGCAGTAAGAGCGAAATCCAGCGTCACTTCACAGATTTCCACTTACTCCATTGGACCTCCTTTGGCTCTCCTCTACCCTCCAACCTCCCCCACCCTCCAAATTTAATCCAGAGGCCCCCTCAACCACCCACAACAGATTTCAAGGGTTCAGGGAGGGTAGAAAGGAGGAGAGGTAATTGGCCCTCCCTGGTCTGCTGATGGGAATCCATTCCATCAGTGGGAAGTGTTGCCTGGATAGTCTTCCTAAGATCTTATTTTTAAATCACAGCCAGCATAAAAATGAGGCATCAACCAATCCTCCATTTCAGGACAGAAGCGAAGAATAAAATATATCTCAGTCTCAGCTTTTTAATTTACTTTCTTACTTACTTTTTGGATGATTAACCTGCAGAACAGCAAGGCAAAGACAGTAACAGCATCTATCTCACTGTCTGGTAGGGAGCTTTGGCTCATCACACATCCCAAGGTAACTGGCCTGAGGCTACTGTTGCCATGCCCAGGACTTTAATACATATCGAAGTGAGCAAATGGGAGCCAAAGGAGAAGGAGAGAGAGAAAGAGAAGGAAGGAACAGATGTGGGGAGCTATCATCTCAGGGATAAGAAAAAGAGGACAGAACTGTACCTCAGTAGGTCTGCTTTCACCTAAGAAATTCTCCTTCTCCATTACTGCCTCATTTTTTTTTCTTGTTTAAAGACATACTGAGAGCCCTTCCAGAAGGTCAATGTGCATACTTGCTATAAACCATCTTTTTGTGAGCCTTTTTGAGTCTCCATCTAGGAAGAAGGTGGCATCTAAATGAAATTGAATCACTCAATCAAACAAATAGCTGGGAACTACACAGTCCTCCAGATGTTGTCAGAGTGCAACACCCAGCATTCCTCACCATTGGTTATGTTGATTAGGGCTGCTGGGAATTACAGTCCAACAACACCTGGAGGGCTGCAAAATTCCTTCACCTGCTGTAAACAAACCACGTAAGGGTGCATCTAAACGATTCTGCTATTCTTAGGCCAAGACTTTGGGCCTTGGATGATTATCGTGAAATCATAATGCTTCCATTAGAATTTTGAAGACTTGTCAAATTTACTTTCCTGGAGTCCTTCTAATTCAGTCTGCCTGTAGCAAAGATCAAATTTTAGTTACAGCTAGAGTAAACCCACTGGGTGACCTTGAGTGCATCACACACACTCAGCCCCAGAAAACCCTCTGATAGATTTGCCTTAGGGTCTCCATAAGTCCAAAACAACTTGAAGGCACACAACAAGAACAAGAACAAGAACAAGAACAAGATCACTTCTAGTGGGGCGAGGCCTAAATACTCTAAAGGCACTAGATCCCATCTGATTTTGGAAACTAAGCAGTATCAGTTCTGGTTAGTAGTTGGATGGAAGACAGCCAACAAATACCAGGTACTGTCAGCTATGTTTCAGAGGAAGGAACAGGCAAAACCACCTCAGAAAACCCTGCAAAATTCAAGGGGTCACTACAAGTCAACAGACAACTGGAAGGCACGTACTTACATGCTCTCTAGTTGGGAATAACGCATCCAAGGGCTGAGCATTCTCAACTGCACTAGATTTTGTTTTGTTTTTTAATTTGGGTGAATTACTAGGGATTTGTATTTGAAGAGGGATCCAGAATGATTCTTTTTAAAAATTTCTCACTCTTTCAATGATATAAATCTCTCTCTCTCTCTCTCTCTGTCACTCACTCACACATACACACACAATTTATATGTCTACATATGGATGGAAAAAAGAAAAAGGGAAAGGGAAAATATGAATATGGGCTATATATAAAAAAATGTAAACCAACCATATTTCCAAAAACACATTTTCTTATAGTGGGTGTCTATAAAATACACATCCACACATAGCTAAAGCACTGAAATCTACTGACTGTTAAACCATAAATGGTGAATGCTTCTCTTTTTAACTATGGAGTATCAGCACTTGTAAAAGCCCACAGGATCCAACCACATGGACCGTCAATTTGATTCCACATCGCAGGGATGTAATTGGAAAAGAACATGTGTAACATGTAACAAATGCTGAATAGTTTTCAAACACAAAATTAATGGCCCTTTCCGCACATGGAGGGGGAAACGGGGAAAATGCTCTCAAACGGAGCTTACCGGCAGCTGGGTAAGTCCAGCCCTTTCCGCACGTGAAGGGGGAAATGGGGGAAAACGCCCTAAAACAGAGCTTACCAGCAGCCGGGTAAGTCTGTCACCATGCAGAGCAGCGCGATCTCGCTGTTCCGCAGTCCTCCAGTGTCCAAAATGGCAGCCTTGGCATCCAAAATGGCGGCTTCCGGCTGGCGGAGGCTCTCCACCAACCGGAGAAGCTCGCCAGCCTAAAGCCCGCCCCCGGCAGATCTGCACACACACTAGTGCACGCCTCCAAATCTGCACTGGAGCGCGGCGATGGAGCTGCGCAGGGCTGCGCGCTCCATGTTTTTTAAAAACCTCTGAAAATAGGTTTTTAAAAAACACGCCATGCCACCAGTTCCGGTCGCTTCGGAGCTGACTGAGGTGCGGAACTACGAAAAATAGTCCGCCCTAATCCACTTCATGGTGCAGAAGACCTCCATCGGAGGTCACTCTGCACTGTTTTAATACCCCGGTGCAGAAAGGGCCAATATATTGTAATAGATCTCTTTAAAAAAAAGTAAGCACTGGACAAAAATACACACACCATGAGGAAACACTAAGTGCATTAACCTGGTGATAAAGCTAATAATAGGCCTAAATTCCTCTAAGGCACCAGATCCTGTCTAATCTTGGAAACTAAGCAGGGTCATCCCTGGTTAGTACTTGGAGACCATCAGTGAATACCAGAATACGAGATACTGTAGGCTATATTTCAGAGGAACGAACTGGCATACCCACTTCTGAGTATTCCTTGCCTAAGAAACCCTATGAAATTCACAGAGTCACCATGAGTCAACAGGTGACTTGAAGGCACATACACACATGCTAAACCTAATAATAAAGCTCATTATTGTTAACATTATAAACTTTATTAACTTTAGCAATTAGCACCCTTTAAGACTCAAATAAGTGGTAAGATCTCTTTCATGCATTCAGACATGAGAGATATGACAGCAGAATGGATAAGTAGACAGAGAATATTTTTTATGGTAGTTATAAAAAATGTTCATCTTAATTGTCTGCACCAGGCAAGCAGTTTGGAATGACTGCATCAAATTGGCATAGCTAGTATTGCTTATCTGACAATAGCATTACAACAATCATTGAGGACCACGTCATTTCTGCAATATCTAACAGGAGGTTTTTGCAAATCGATGGTTTATTGACCGATAGATTCTTTGTAAACAATTTCCAGTGTTCATATATTTGACAATGAACAGATGCCATGATCAATTTACTTATTATGTGTGAAGGAAAGACTATAAAGCCTTAACTTCATAAAGAAAACTGGCTGCTGAAAGGAGAAGGTGGTATTCACACACTCATAATAGCTGGGTCTTTTCACAGTTCACGATTGAAGCTGCTTTGCCTACTTTGGGGCAGTTGCAATGCAACCCCCTGACAAATATATGGGAAGAAAGTTGAAAAGGTGATTTGCAATCATGCCAAACATTTTTCTTCACTGGACAATCTACTTGTCTTACTACATGGAACGTTCCAGATGGCACACACATAACACATTTAGCTAATAAATTATTTCACAGCTGTGTTCAAGAAATTTTCATGTCCAAATGGGATTCCTGCAGAATTACTGAAAGCAATAATGGTCTGGGGGGCCCCTTTATTGGTTGATAACTTCTCCATAATTAATATTTCTGGCAAAATTCCTGCTTCCCTGGGTACTACTTTCAAACTTCCTATTTTTAAAGGATAGACCCACTCTTAATAATAATCATTTCATTAGTTTCTTACACATTATTTGGAAATACCGTCTTTGTAACAATATGAACATTTGGAATGGAACATCTAGGGTTATTGTCAAGGAGTAACTTGGTTTCAATAACAGTTGTTCTACCTTGGACTGTTAGCTTACGCATTGCAGAAAACTACTGATAGTAAAAGAAAACAAACTATTTGTGGCTTTTGATGATTAAAAATCAGTATATAGGATTTACTTGACATCCTACAAAGTTTTCTGGACCAAACTGGAACATTGCTCTATTGATATTCACTTATTATTTTTGACCAGAGTTTTCCATTATAACCCTACCCACACAGTTGTAGTGCATCTGCCAGTGCAGCTACCAAAGTCATTCCTTTAGTAAACAAGCAAGTAAGGATGTGCGTGTGTGTTGCCTTCTCTAATATAAAGATACTTCATGGTCCAGGACTGGGCAAGTTTGGTCCTCCAGATGTTGCTGGACTACAACTTCTATCAGCCCTTGTCCTTACAGTGAGGAATGCTGAGAAATTCAATCCAACAACATCTGAAACAACTGCCATTTGCCTATCCCCATCTTCACCGATCAGACAAATTCCTACTTGTTATTTGTATGGATGCAACCAAAGTTGCATTGTCTGTAGCTAAATTCCTAAACTCTATTAATAATAATGTTAACCCCTCCCACCAACAGAATAAATTCTACTAGCAAAAATTAGAAGGATAATTCCTCCTCCCCCTGACGCCTACTTTTCCACCTTGAAAATGTGGAATACAGGTGAGATCCAATCCCACACCTCCCAAACCTGATTCAGAAACAAACATTGGGTCAAAAATCCATACATTTTTGGACTTGTGATGTGCTCCATGAAAAAAAAAAGCATGTTCAACAATCTGAAAAAGTGAGTGAGAAAGTAATGCACATATTTTAAAAAGCATACTTTAATTCAGGAATGGGCAGATATGGCCCTTCAGAGGATTTTGGCCTATGACTCACAGCTGCCCTATTTTGCATAGCTAATAGTGCAGGATTGCAGGAGCTGCAGTCCAAAAACATTTGCCCAGCCCTGTCTTTGGCCATTTCTGCACTGGAGTGTTATAGTGCTTTTATTTCACTTTCAACATCCTATGGAATCCTGGGGTTTGCAGTTTATGTTGAAAGTGCAATAGCAGCAATATAACAATCCAGTGTGGAAATGGCCTTTGTCAGTGGGAGCATGTGTCTATTTCAAAAATGCAAACATAAATATGTACTTTTTTTTTTTTTTTTTAGGAAGAAACAAAATTCAACACAATCCTTAAGGAAATGGCATAGGACAGACATGAAAGAAGAAAAAGGAAGAAGTCAGTGGAACTGGTGTTGATAGAATGGCTCATCCCTCATCTACTACAGCTGGCCAAAGTCTGCCGTCTTGAGTTCCGAGGAAGGCATAAATATGAAAGGTAAAAACAAAAGTCTTTGGAATAACATGAACATTTGGATTAGGACATCTAAAGTTATTGTCAAGGAGCTGCTTGGTTCTAAGGGTGGCTATTCTACCTTGAACTACTGGCTTGCACATTGCAGAAAACTACTGATAGTAAAAGAAGGCATGGCCAGAGATCTTACATTTGTGCAACTTTCATACTAAATGTGGAAAGGTATGGACTGTGATTCAATAAATACAACTTAGAAAAAAATTATGGCAAGATATTTTCAATACTCTACGTTTCCCTTCATGTCTTTAATGGAAACTTTCTGATTTTTTTTTAATAAAGAAAAGAGAAGGCTTCAGAATCTTCTATATTTTTATTCTGAGCATCCTCAAAAATATTGGTGGCAAAGCAAAGCCATATTAGTGTTATTCCTACTGGAAACAGCTTTACAGACTGATGTCCCTGTGTAAAAAGGAGCTGCTTATATCGGATGGAACATGGTCTTAGCCATGGTCTTACCTGGGCACTGGGCCCTCAAGCCACTACCTAATGGTGGGCTGTCTGTCTGGCTCCTTTCAAGAACTAAACTACGTGGAAAGAAATGAAAGACAGAGTTAACACCCAAACATATCCCAAGAGCAGAATGCTTTGTTGCCTCAGTGATGTGAGCTGAAAGCGTAACTTCCAGCTTTCCTGATCTAGGAGGGACTATCCCAATTAATCCTCTGCCATCCTTTTTTCTCAGCTGTTTTCAAAATGTCCCAATTTCTCTCTCCTTCTCTCACTTTCCTTAGCTGACCTCAGCTTACTTTAATAATTGCAAAACTATGGCCATTTCCTCCCTACGCTGTTATAGTGCTATTATTCCACTTGCAACATCCCATGGATCCCTGGGGTTGGCAGCTTAGGGAGGGGCATTTAGAATTCTCAGCCAGAGAGCTCTTTGGCCTCAGGAAACTACAGCCCCCAGAATTCCACAGGATCCTGAAAGTGGAATAACAGTACTATTAACAGTATAGTGCAGAAATGGCCTGAGTTCAAAGCACAAAAATATTTTGCATCCAGTTAACTCAAGAGAGGGGAGAGAAGAGAAGACTCTTGCTTTCCTAGCAGGATCAGGCAAAAGCAAAGAACTCCAGGCTTTCTTAGCTTCTGTGTTGTTCCTCATCTATAACTTTTGTCATCTTGACCATACTCTTGGCCAGACATGTCCCAGTTTTCATCTATGAAATGTTAGGGGGCATGAGATAAGGATTAGAAGCTGTGGTAACTGAGTAGTGGAACAAACATGGAAGAGAAAAAATGGCATATCATTCAATTTCCTGGTACTATAGGGACAGATATTAATTCAAAAAGGGGACTGACTGTGTGAGCAGCTGTTTTGATTTACGGGTTTAGAATTTCTGGGATTGGCAATGCTGAAATACTATTCATGGTCAGATAATACTTCTAACCAGCTATTCTTTCAAACTTCTGCCAGTCAAGAAGAAATCAGCTGGCAAGCTCCTAACATTCATTCTGGCTGATGAATTAGAATTCATTTAGCTTGTTCAGCAAAGGATGAATGACAAAAAAATTGCTTTTAGGGTCCAGAGAATATAGTTGGCTTATTCTACAAAGAGATGCAAACTCTGAGGGGAGGGGCAGGAAAATCAGGGGAAAATGGATCCTTTCTCATTTTGTCCCATGGACAAATTTTCAACGCAGGGCTATGGGAGGGGATAACAACAAATATTTTATTTTTTGGAATAGATGAAATACTTTTTAAGACAAGTTTTTACTCATCCAACATGTCAGGAACTGTATAATATGAAACTTTGTATGTGAGGCAATAAATAGGATTAGAGAATAATAATTCCTGTACACCATTACAAAATTAAGATCCAAGATGCATTTCTGCACCCAGTGGGTACTTCTAATTCATAAAACCTCACATTTTCTGAATTCGACAAAGATAAAATGAAGGTTCAGATCCAGAAGTTACTATTTGGGAAACTTGACATCTTGTAGGGGTGTTGTAATTGAATATTCCAGCATGGCAGGGGATAGGAATAGATAGTTCTTGTGGTCTGCCAACTATAAGATTCTACGATCCTAGAACTGATTCTAATTAGAGAATTGTGATACCAGTCTTTCCAAGGATACGCTTATTGTTAATGTTTGCTTTAGGATGATTAATTAATATTCCATGTAATGTGTGTGATATTTTCATTGTTATGCCCAATTATGGCACTTGCTTATTCTTTGAGACTGTGACTGTATGAGACTTGTTAGAGCACATGCTAATTTGGTTGCCAGCTTTCACACCAGGAATAACCTGTAGAGCAGTGGTTCTCAACCTGTGGGTCCCCAGATGTTCATGGACTTCAGCTCCCAGAAGCCCCAGCCACTATGGTCAATGCTCAGGGCTTCTGGGAGCTGAAGTCCACAAACATCTGGGGACCTACAGGTTGAGAACCACTGCTGTAGAGTATACTAGGGTACAGATACATCACTTGTTCTTAACTGGGAATCTGTGAAGTTACCAACAGCAGTGTCAGCAACAGGGATGCGGCAGCGGGGGATCTGCGGGTGCTGAAACTGTTCTCTAGCTTGCAAACAAGGGAGCAGTTTGGGCATGCACACAGGTCTGTTGCCCGATCTTTCAGTGCCCACACACCCTACTGCTGTGACAAAAGGGGCATGGCAGCAGGCATGTGCGCACACCCAACTGCTTCCTTATTTGCAAACAATTTTGGCACCCACACACATACTCCTGCTGCCATGTCCCACATGAGAGATATGCAGTGGCAGGCATGTGTGTGTGCCCAAACTATGACTCTGGAGACAAGGGTTTGAATTCCCACTCAGCCATAGAAACCCACTGTATGACCTCAAACAAGTCACAGTCTCTCAGCTTCAGAGAAAGATAAAGGCAACAAATCTTGCCAAGGGGAGAAACACGATAGCTAGAAAGAACTTCCTCCTGCCAGTGGCACTTTATTGTTGTGTGCCTTCAAGTCATTTCTGAATTATGACAACCCTGAGGTGAAGCTATCACAGGAGGGTTTTTTGCAAGGTTTGCTTAGAGGTGGTTTGCTTAGAGGCTTTGCCTTCCTTTGAGGCTGAGAGAATGTGACCTGCCTAAGGTCACTCAGTGTCTGAGTGGGGATTTGAATCCTATTGCCTAGAAGCTTTCAATAAGTAAATAAATAAATATTTGAATATTTAAATCTAAATTTAAATATTTAAATCTTGAGTTAAGACTTGTGGGTCCCCAGCAACAAATTACATGTGCAGGAGGTCCCCAGTAAAGAGAAGGTTAAGAACTACTGAGATAAAGTATAACACGCAGAATAAAAAATAATACAAAAAGCCTTGGTATGAGGGAATGTGTGTGGCAGACCATTGTGACAGCTGATTTTCAGGCAGAATATGCAGAACACCTGCTCAAATAGAAACAAAGATACGGGGAGATTTGACCAATAATATCCTCTTAGCAGGTACAATGATTGATGTAATCTGATGGAAGGCAGCAAAAAAGCAAAGGGCTGAGTATACTTGTATTTGCTCATGTTATCTTCAGGAATCTGACTGGAGGAGAGAATTTTGATATAAATGGAGTACAGTTATTGCCTTTGTTCTGATTGGACCAGATAGGATAGCTGATAGGCTGGGCAGTGGTTTGGAGGGAAATAAACCAAGAAGAGAAAAATGTGAACACTCTACAGTTTCAATCAGGGGAGATAGACTGTAATAGAGCATTCAAGCTACAGTGTTCCTAACTGTCAAAGTACCCAAGCTGACGTAAGAAGATACTTCTGAAAGTCCTTATGAAAGTGTAATATTTGGCTTGCCATACCCAGTAATGTAATTAATATATGAAGCTTTACATGCAATACAATGTAATATAGTGAAAACAATGTGCCCAGATGTTTGACATGTCTGTGTTTTTCCCTAAGGAGAATGTATGTGTTTGTATATCTATTGATTACCTAAAAGATTGACAGCCTGCTTGTTCTCCCTTACAAATATTCTGAGATTCCAATACTTAAGAATGATTAAGTAGAATGTTGCAGTTAACTCTGTTCATTTTGGTTTTACTACGATCACTGCTGGTAGTGGCAACCTTTGCATGCCTAATTAACTGGCTAGTTTGTTTGCATGTCTATTGTTAAGCATAGAGAGATAGCCTAGGTAGAGAAAACTTCCTGTTTGTTGGTTAACACCTCTTCCTCCAGCATTCCTTGTTCTTTTTTTAAAAAAAGGTTCTCTGGCCATTTACTCCTTCCTTTTGTCTTCGCCTTCTGACCTGAAAGCATGCTCTGAGACTTTCCCAACAGGGATCATTGGCAGCAAGCATGCGAGTGCTTATTTTTCTTCCTATCTTCCTCAAGAATTGAACCTGTGTAGACCATGCACAAGATTTTGTGAGTAAACTCTTTTATATTTTTAACCAAACTGTTTTTGTGTTTATTTGGAGCTAGATTAAGTGTGTTTGGGGTGAAGTTAAAGAAGTGGGACTGGTGATCTGTTCAACTTCCGTTTTTGTGCAATTACTAATATACTCTGCTGATTGAGAGTCTCATTACCAAAGTCTCTCAATATTCAATTTTTTTTTAATTTCCCCAACAGGTTATGGAGTCCCAGAACAGAACAGTTACCAGATTTTTCGGGTTTTAGTTATTTTTTGCTTTGCGTCTTTCTTGTGAAAGTGGCTGTGTCTTTCTTGTGAAAGTGGCTGGTTTTTCCCCCTTCCCCCTCCCTTTTGGAAACACACATCTAGCTAGAGAACTTTTACCTTTTTGGGAGCTGACTTCTCTTTTTGTTGGAATTGCTAACTACAGCAAAAATGCTGCATACAGATTTAGCAGATTTAGACCTAGCTTCCAAACCTAGACTTGTGCGACTCACCAATGAGAGCTATACAGAATGGAGACAAAAATTAAATTTAGCCTTTAATTACCATAATGTTCTTGATGCAATTGAAAAAGAAAAACCAAGTGGTGAATCTGCAGAACAATGGTTGAGAAAAGATGCCACAGCACAGTATCTGATTGGTAATGCACTGGAGGCTAATCAGCAACTCTATGTAAGAGATTGTAAAACTGCAAAAGAAATGCTAGATAAACTTAAAGAAGTTTATGGTATTTCATCTGAAAAATCTCAGTCAATTTGGATGAGGGAACTTGTATAGCTTCGCCTTCATACTAAAGCAGGCTGTGAAGCTTATATCAGCAAACTGATTATAATTTTTGATAAGTTGAATTCCTGTGGATTCCAGTTTTCTGATAGACAAAAGGTTTGCTTCCTGACTGGAACTCTGGGATCAGAGTTCAATCCCTTCATCTCTCTCTCACAAAACTTAAAGGTGCTAACCTTTAATGAAGTGTTGTCTAAACTAGGAGAAGAATGCATTGACCAAGGGGCCTCCCCTTTTGATCATACACAGAGACCAAGTGGATCAAATTACCTGGCCACTAAGAAGGGCAGACCCAAAGCTCTGCCTAGGGGCCAATCAGAGCTCAGTTGCTATAACTGCAACAAAAAGGGTCACACTGCAAGAAACTGTACCCTTACCAAAAAGCCCCTCAGCCAATGGTAGCTCACCAACTAAGAAATTTACAAGACAAAGGCAGCATGTAGATGAACCAAGCAAACAGTCTTACAGAGGAAGTACTCTTCTTTTAATGGGGCAGACTCTGGCAGTTAATGACTACAAGCAGAAAAATAATTGTTGGATTATAGATTCTGGCTGTACCAATCACAGCACATTTTCTGATGCATATTTTGATAAATGGATCCAGATGCAACAGGAAAGATTCAAGCTGCAAATGGTGAATCCATGCAGATCCTGGGATCAGGAAGCTGCACTTTAAACTGTCTATTGCCTAATGGCAAAGTTGCCCAGAACGTAGCAAGTGATGTCTTGTTTGTTCCTGAATTACACTGCAACATGCTCAGTGTGTCTGCTTTAGATAAGAAAGGATTTGAAATACTTTTTAAACAAGGGAAATGCACAGTTGCCAAAGATAATGTCCTTTTTGCAGAAGCATTTGAGAATAATGGTGTCTATGAGTTACATCTTTCAGCTCAACAAGCTAATGTTGCTAGAGCACAGATGAATGAGGACAGCCTTGACCTATGGCACAGACGTCTTGGACATCGCGATCCAAAGACAGTTCTTGAACTACAGAACCAGAGCTTGGCTACAGGAATCAAGGTGAATCAACAGTACAATGAAAGTACTACCAGGTGCGTAACTTGTGTTGAACAAAAGTCAGTCAGACCCTCATTTCATCCAAGGACTGAAAAGAGAACCACTAAGGTACTGGATCTCATTCACAGTGATTTGTGTGGTCCATTTAATGTTCCTTCACTTGGTGGAAACAGATATGCTTTAATTTTTGTGGATGATTTTTCAAGGTATTGTGTTATTTATCTTCTGAAATAGAAGAGTCAAGCCCAAGATATGCTACAGAAGTATGTTGTCATGGTGAGAAACAAGTTTGAGATGACACCTAAAGCTATCCAGACAAATGGTGCTGGTGAGTACATTTCACATCGCACACAAGCTTTCTTGGAAGAACATGGCATTTTGCACAGGAGGAGCGTTCCTTACACTCCTGAGCAGAATGGGATTGCTGAAAGGAAAGTGAGATCTCTCCTGGAGATGACAAAGTGCATGCTGGCAGATGCTCATCTTCCCAGCAAATTTTGGGGTGATGCCTTTATGACCGCAACGTATCTCCAGAATAGATTGCCAACAAAAGGCACCACACGAACACCATTTCAACTATGGCATGGCAGAGTACCAGACATGAAACACCTTAGAACCTTTGGAAGTATTGCATATTCATACATACCACAACAGAAGCGACACAAACTAGATGCAAGAGCAGAGCAGACTATTCTAATTGGCTATGCTCCTGGAAGCAAAGGCTATAGAGTAATGAACTTAAAGACTGGTGAAGTTGCAACTAGGCATGTAGTTTACTTTGATGAACAAAGCAGAGTTGATAAGAGAGGAACTGTCATAGACTTTCCAGATGAATGAGAGACTATCTTAGAATCACTGGAAGAAGAGCAAAGTGTTGAACCTCTCTTAGAAGTGCAAATGTTGCCTACATCTGAAATACCACAAGCAGCTATACAACCTGATTCTGAACAAAGGACTGAGATATTTGCTGCAGAAAGCAAGCTAAAGGCAGAGAGCAGTACACTTAGAGAAGGGGATGCAGATGGCTCTGGCCTGAGCACTGGATCGGAGGATGCTGCAGAGACAAACCAGGTTCCAGACCAGGTTCCCAGATGCTCAACGTGACCCAACAAAGGTGTACCAGCTCCATGCTTGTCCTACCTCGCAATATCAGCGTTACCAAATGAACCATCAAGCTTTGAAGAGATTGAACAGATGCCTGCAACTGAGGCAGCTCAGTGGAGAAAAGCAGCACAAGAAGAAATAGATGCACTGCATATGAATAGAACATGGACACTTACTGAACTTCCACCGGGAAAGAAAGCCATAGGATCCAGATGGGTCTTCAAGCTGAAACTGGATGCACAAGGAAAGGTGGAACGCTACAAAGCAAGGCTAGTTGCACAAGGCTTCTCGCAGAAATTTGGAATAGACTTTGATGAGACATTTGCACCTGTTGTCAAACACAGTACCATAAGACTGCTTCTCAGTCTAGCTGCTTCCAAACAAATGGATGTGAGACACCTTGATGTGAAAACTGCTTTCCTACATGGAGAAATAACAGAGGAACTGTACATGCAACAACCTCCAGGCTTTGTAGACCAGAAGCAACCACATCTGGTTTGCAAGCTGAACAAGGGTTTGTATGGACTTAAACAGACTGCTAGAGCTTGGAATGAGAAACTAGACACAATGTTGAAACAATTAGACTTTAAGCAAGGAGAAGTGGATCAGTGTCTATACACCAGAACCAAAGAAGGTTATTCAACCTTTATCCTGACCTATGTTGATGATTTGATTATAGCCACCAACAGAAATAAAGACTACTCAGAAGTTGTACATCACTTGAACAAAGAAGTGGAATTGAAAGAGTTAGGAGATGCAAGATTCTATTTGGGCATGGAGATTCAAAGAGAACAAGATGGCTCTTTTCTACTGAATCAAAAACAAAAGATTGCTGAACTTTTAGAAAGCTTAGGACTCCAAGATGCCTATACTATAACACCCATGACCACAGATTTTCTTAAAAATACTGAAGAAAGTGATGCTTTACCAGATAATAGTCTCTACAGAACAGCAATAGGAAAACTCTTGTACCTGTCTACTAACACAAGACCTGATATTGCATCTGCTGTAGGGATTCTGAGCAGGAAAGTTAGCTCACCCACAAAGAAAGATTGGACTGGAGTAAAAAGGGTGGCTAGATACTTAAAAGCGACTATCAACTTTAAATTGAAGCTACTAGCTAGTAGCAATCCAAAGTTAGTATGCTACACTGATACAGATTGGGCTGGTGATACTGCAGATTATCACTCAGTCAGTGGTTTCCTATTTTTGTATGGAGGTGGACCTATTTCTTGGGGCAGCCACAAGCAGAGTGTAGTGGCTCTATCCTCTACAGAAGCAAGAGTATATTTCAGCATCAGAAAGCACGTAGAGAATTACTATGGCTTGATCAATTGTTGTCTGATTTTGGAATAAATGAAGAAAAACCAATTCAAGTTATGAAAGACAACCAGAGCTGTATTAAACTTTCTCAAACAGAGAAGATGACACCACGCAGCAAGCACATAGGAACAAGATACCACAAAGTACGTGAGCTCGCAGAGAATGGAATGATCAAGATGTTCTACTGTCCAACCACTGAGATGGTAGCCGATATCCTGACCAAACCTCTACCAAGAGACGGGTTTGAGAACCTGCGAGTCAAGATGGGACTTCAGGGGTGCATGCATGGTTGAGAAGGGGTTTTGGGAGTGGCAACCTTTGCATGCCTAATTAACTGGCTAGTTTGTTTGCATGTCTATTGTTAAGCATAGAGAGATAGCCTAGGTAGAGAAAACTTCCTGTTTGTTGGTTAACACCTCTTCCTCCAGCATTCCTTGTTCTTTTAAAAAAAGTTCTCTGGCCATTTACTCCTTCCTTTTGTCTTCGCCTTTTGACCTGAAAGCATGCTCTGAGACTTTCCCAACAGGGATCATTGGCAGCAAGCATGTGAGTGCTTATTTTTCTTCCTACCTTCCTCAAGAATTGAACCTGTGTAGTGCATGGTCATGCACAAGATTTTGTGAGTAAACTCTTTTATATTTTTAACCAAACTGTTTTTGTGTTTATTTTGAGCTAGATTGTGTTTGGGGTGGAGTTAAAGAAGTAGGACTGGTGATCTGTTCAACTTCTGTTTTTGTGCAATTACTAAAATACTCTGCTGACTGAGAGTCTCATTATCAAAGACTCTCAATGTTCAATATTTTTTTTTAATTTCCCCAACAATCACAAGCTGGCCAAGAGGCAATGAAGGGACCTCAGACAGAGCAGTAATTAGCTGAAAAACAGCAAAGGACCTGTAATCTCTTGGTCTAATGAGATAGGGGTGGGAAACCACACTTGTTTCAAACATGTTTAATTTGGGATTTTTGTTTTCACTTTTTCCCTAGTTCTCAGATGGCAAATGTAACATCCATGTGCGTAAGTAGCATACGATGCAGCTGTTTGCGGTTGTCTCTTTTAACATACAGCAGAGGTGGGAATCTAGTGGTTCTCCAGATGTCATTCTGCTGCAACTCCCAGGGTTCCAGTTACTGGCTATGCTAGTTAGAACAGCTGAGTGTTATAGATGAGCTGGAGAGCTACGAGATTCCCACTCCTGGTATAAGGTATACGGTATTCACAATTTTACTTGTAGAAACAACATCAGAAATTTTTTTATAGAATCATAGAATCAGAGAAATGTAGAGTTGGAAGAGACCACAAGGGCCATCCAGTCCAACCCCCTGCCATGCAGGAAAACCCTCAAAGCACTCCCGACAAGTGGCCATCCAGCCTCCGCTTAAAAACCTCCAAAGAAGGAAACTCCACCACACTCTGTGGCAGCACATTCCACTGTCGGACAGCCCTGACTGTCAGGAAATTCCTCCTGAGGTTCAGGCGGAATCTCCCCTCCTGCAGCTTGCATCCATTGCTCCTTGTCCTGGTCTCAAGAGCAGGAGAAAACAAGCCCACTCCCTCCTCGACATGACACCCCTTCAAATATCTAAACATGGCTATCATGTCCCCTCTCAACCTTCTCTTATGCAGACTAAACATACCCAGCTCTCTAAGTCTGCCCTCGTAGGGCATGGCTTCCAGGCCCCTCACCATTTTGGTTGTCCTCCTCTGGACCTGCTCCAGCTTATCCATATCCTTCTTGTCATGTAAAATTTTGTTTTCCAGCAGTATACTTTTTATAGGAGAAATTATGAGACATTTTATGTTACTAAGACCAAAAAAGAAGTTTGATATGAAAATAACTATGGCATATATTCAACCCCCACCCCACCCTGAGAGACACAGGAACTACATTCCTCCATGGTTTCAAAACTACCAGATATTTTATATTTCTAATTGCACACTACTAAATACAGGCATATGTCAGTCAACAAGTGAATCTCCCTTTCTTTTTTATGTCTGCTGAATCCCCCTTTTCCTCCTACTCTCTCTAAGTGGAAGAGGTTAGCAGCATCAGCATACAGAGGATGGTGAAAGAAGGCTGGAAAACACAGACTTCGGGTATCAGGCTGCAGCCATGTATCTTTAGTAAACCATGCAATAAAGCTACAACTGGAAAAGAATGAGATTCCACTCTAGTGTACCCCACTGTACCAGTGTGTGCTTGTCTACAACAAGCAAAGTAAACCTGTCTTCAGAGACCCTTATGGAACATGTGAGAATAACAAAACAGAGAAAGGGGAACTGTCTTCCCAGATCCCCACAGCACATAAAAAAAAAGTCTTCTTCTTCTTCTGCTTCTTCGTTTACATCCTGCTTTCCTCTCAACAATAGGACTCAAAGCATCTAACAACATATTGAAAACAATAGAGATTAAAAACTATACAAAAATTCTGATAAAAGTATACAGTTATCTAAAAAGTAATTTAACCATTTATCAGGTTAAAACATTAAAATTCATTAAAAGATTATGTGGACCATAAATCACAAAAAGCAGAGCACATCATTAAAAGCTCACCCCATTCAATTCCAAAAGCCTGGTGGCATAAGAAAGTTTTCAGTTGCCGACAGGAAAGGAAAGAAGGAGCGATCCTGGTTTCCTGGGGGTGGGAGTTTCAAAGACTGAAAGCAGCCACCAAGAAGGTCCTCTCCCATGTTCCCACCAAATGAGCCTAGGAAAGTAGTGGGGCATAGAAAAGGGACTCCAGATGCTCTTAAAGCTCTAAAGGGCTCATAATGAGATGCAGAAGTCTGGTCCCCAAATGTGTAAGTCTGGCCACCAAAATGGAAATCATAAGACAATTATGGCTGGTGAAAGAAAAAGTCTTTGAAAGAAGCCTTCAAGTGCTCTCTAGAACAATGCCATTCAAAGTGGTAAAACCTAGGCCCTTTCCAAACGGGCATATTGCCCACGCTAGGGCGACCTCTCCAGGAGGTCTTCTTCACCGCGGGGTACGCTAGAGCAGTTTGAAAAAGTGAGGCTCTACACCTCAAACTGCTCTAGCACAGCCGTGGGGGTGGCACTGCAAGTTTTATAAAAACCACCTTTGCAAGTGGTTTTTACAAAACTTGCCTGTGCTGCTCTGTGGCAGCCCACGGTGAAGAACTACAGAGACGCGGTAGCGCGTCCCTGCAGATCTGCCCGGGGGCGGGCTTCCGGCTGGCGCGCTGCCTTGATTGGTGGAGCACCGTCGGCCGCCATTTTGGGCGCTGCTGAGCGCTGCCGAAGTTCGGCGGCGTTTAGAACGGCGAGTCCGCACTCCCCGCAGGGACAGAGCAACCCACTACGAGGTAAGCTCTGCCCCTGCGTGCACCGCCCCGTTCCCCCCCCCGTGAGGAAAGGGCCCTAGATTGGTACCAGACTGTGAGCAATTGGCTGGTGGTCCTTGATGAGCTTCTAAGAAAGAAAAAAAAAATTGTAGTCAATGGGAACAAATATGATGCCAGTTCCTGGAACACTGGAAAAAAGAAATGCCATTCCCTCACATCAAATAGCCTAAGAAATATTGCCCAAGAAGTTTCAAAATGTTTTTGTTCACTCACAGAAGGCTTATTTGATTTGGTTGTTGCATTTCACATGAGCATATTGTTTAGTGTTGAGTAAAAAGTTTGGTGAAACATGTTGAACTGTTCTTCTTTGTAATGTAGGAACTCATCTCTATTCTGTCCATGTTATTCCTGCCTTTGCTACTATCAGTGTAGGTATACCTGTTATAGTCTAGATTCTAAAATTCTGGACAGGGAAGAGGAAAGGGAGATGTTTGTTGCTTTTGACTTGGTTTTTGCAGGACAGCCTCCCCACCCCCACTTGTGTTTGGTTTTTGATTGTAAGCCCCTTGGAGTATAAGACCTAGCAAACCTGTTTGATGCTAATAGCAATGAAAAGGATTTTGGCCTCTGTTTGTTCAGACCTATGAGGTTCTTGGGCAGGACACTCCTGCAGCAAGGGTGTGGGGGTGGGAGTGGAGAGACAGAGCCCTCAGGGAAAAGAAAAACAAACTCTGCTGAGCATAATCTGCCTGGTGTTAAAAATGGGTTAGACCTTTGCTGGTGTCACTATAGATTAGAGACTTGTTAACATAAAATGCAAAAGTTCCTCTAGGGCTCACTCACAATGAATTAAATCATCAATCTTAAGTGCAGGCACAGGAAATCCACACCTTGGCATGCCCATTCATCCGTCACTTGAAGATGACTCTGAAGCCAGATAAATCTGTTCATTTGCCACTAAAGCAGATCTGATATTGGAGATCACAGGGGGTCTCCCAGCTTGTTATGCAACCCACCCAGGCTTAATTTTCTGGTACATCATGTTTCCTGCTTGATTCATCACCTTCTAATTATTGCTAAGAGCTCCTTATGACAATGGAATCTATAGCGCAGGGAATTCTGAAAGCCCTTTTCTTCTACTGAGACAAGAAGGACTCACTGGGGTTTAAGCTGTGAATAGCACATATATTCCAGGATACATCGCTTTAAATCTCAATCCATACACACTTGGATAAGTGCTCTTTCACTTCTTACAGATATTTTGTGTAAGGAAGAGGAGTAGGTCTACACCAAGAGTAGGAATCATGCAACCGTCTAGAGCAGTGGTTCTCAACCTGTGGGTCCCCAGATGTTTTTGGACTTCAGCTCCCAGAAGCCCTGAGCATTGACCATAGTGGTTGGGGCTTCTGGGAGCTGAAGTCCACAAACATCTGGGGACCCACAGGTTGAGAACCACTGGTCTAGAGATTAATTGACTGCAATTACTAACATTCCTCACCACTGGCTGGACTAAATAGAGCTGCTGGGAGTTACAGTTCAACAACATCCGGAGGACTATTATTCCGATCCCTGGTCTGTACAACGTGCACAATCAAAATGTGGACATCTCATCAGAGAGAGCCACAACCACACTCCATCTGTCCACATGTATACACTGAAGACTGGGAAGTAAGGTTTTCAAGGCAAGTGACAACAGCCAGGCATGGAAACCAGCATCTCTTAAGAAATGAAAAGACTGAAAAAACAGGTGGTGTAGTTCAGTCTTTCATCCACATAGAATGTTGAAAAGTTGCTTTTTTCACTCTAATTCCCAGAACTCACCAGCCAGCAAGGCCACTGTGGTATTCTGGGAGTTGTAGTTCAAATTCATTAATGCACTGGTACAAAATCAGTCCATTAATGCACTGGTACAATCTCCACACCTTGGAATCTGTGGGTTGTTCTGGCTGCTTCCTCCATTCTCCAGGGATTAGCAAATCCGGACTGTGATGATTTGTAGAAGCAGACTGTAGGCTTATTTGGAATTAGCATTTTCATCTTCATGTGCTGCCAAAATGAAATAGCCTTTCATAAAAGCTGAATATGAAAACTTCCTGATCTGTTATACAATGGCAGGTTTTGTGATGTGATTGGTTTGCTTGGGCTTTGATGGATATGTAAGAACTAGGCTAGTAAGGACTAGTACACAAGTCGAAGCACTATTGTCTGGGTACATGAGACACACTATAGTCTGGATGTGTGGGGAAAGGGATACAGTTATACTGAAATGTGTCACAAAAGAGGATAAAAAAGAGATGGGACTTTATTTGCATTTGTTCATTGATATATATAAATAGGAACTTGGAAATTATTACTAGACTGTAAAGAGAAATACAATGTAGAGAAGACTATATATTCAGGTGGTCTCTGTGCCTCCCCAGGCTGCTCTCTAGTTTTTACCTGTTAACGGGCAACTTAAAGGTCTCTCTTCTCCTTTTCACATGGTTCTTTATTTCAAATGGACCACACAGCCCTTCTGACAGAGGACACCACCAAATAAGGAACGTCCTCTGACAGCCTTTCGAACAGAGGATGGCTTTCTCCAACATAGGATACAAGGCCACCCTACTTGAATAGTTTTTGATCATATGGCCACCAGAGACATATTGTGTAAGCTGCATGCCAGCTGCCAGAAAGTCCTAGAGAAAACACCACCTTCCTTTTCTCAGGATATTTCCAGGTATCTGTTTGAACACTGTACCCTCTGGTTGGAATGACAGTAGAATTACTGGACAGAACCATTTAATTGCAGCTCCGTGTGGAAATGCCAAACAGGAAAGATTTGAGGTACAATTAAGGGCAGTAATTACAACAGAGCCAGCAGGAGATGTGAAGTTAACCTCAGACTAAAAGAAAAGACTCAGTACGGCTTCCCACATCCATTCTAATCTATGTGGCACAGCCTTTTCACAAACACACCAACTAAATATGAAAAGATGTAGAATTTGTTTTTCCCTCCTTCTTTGAAGAGAAGGCAAAATAAACCAAGATGGTATAGTGATGGCATGTCTTGATATTCATTTTAAAGGGATTCCTATGGAAGTGTAGTGAGCTTAATCCTTATTGCCACTGGTTTCCTTTATAAATCAAGAGCAACTGGGTAGCAGTAACACATACTCATCATGCTGGCAAAGCTCAAAAAGAAAGGAAAAGAAAGTGATAGGTTAAAAGTACATCTCTTTCCCACAGCCGCTTCAGAGGTGGGAAAGCCTTCTACATTTGAACACACATTTTGACAGAACTGCAGGCTTATGTCAGAACTCAGCACAATGCTTGAGAGCCCTGTACAGTTTGTTCCTTCCTCTTGTGAACATTTTACTTCAAATGATGCTACCAATTGAGTTCTTTCCCTGCAACTGGGTTGTCAGCTTGTTTCCTCTCTTGCTTGACTCTGGGGTAGGGATGTGAATCCTTGCTTGTCTCAGGTTCATGCCAAGAGCATAAAACTGCACTATCTTCTTCAGTGCCTACAAGATGGTAGGATATTTGCTTCCCTTTTCAACTGAACTGTTGCATTAATGAAAGTATATTTTTTGCAGCATTTCTCCAGTAGCACAGAACTACTTGGGTTACATAAAACCACAGAGTTTCTTGTGTGGACTTTTGAAAACAAGTCATTTTGGATTGTTGTTGTTGTCTTTCGCATCGAACAGACAGTCCTACTGTGCTGGCTCTGTTTTCCTTCATAAAAGAAAAAGACATAATAGTTTTCCTGCAAAGATCTTTTTATGCAAATACCAGAAGTTACATGGGAACTTCAATGGTGAAAAGCACTCCATCCTCAACTCTCATGCTGGAGGTAAAGATTCTCATAGAGGATGGCAATTTGTTACTGAGGCTGATGATTTCATTTCTCATCACAAATTAGAAATTTTGTGACTGTTCTCTCCATCTCTAGTTTGGGCTGAAAGTGACTATGGGGTAAGTCCTTTATTCGTCTAGTACCAAATGTGGGAATATCTAGTTGTCAACTTCTGTCATTACCACCAAATATGAAGTCTTTTAAAAACTTTTATTCCACTTTCTGTCACCACATGTGTGTATCTTTCCTTCTCCTGTCATCCCTGTGTCAGGTAATCGTAGCACTAGACACCACCTATCAGACCCACCCTCATTATTCAGGCTGTTTCCACACTCTGTGACATTTATCTTCGTGCTCTTTCTGTGTGGATTTCTTCATCCCAGAACACCATCAGTCACCACCAACCTCAATTAAACATCCACTGCTACCACAGACATTCTGTATCTGACTTTGTTGTGTGCCTTCAAGCTGACTCTGAGTTTCAGCAATCCCATCAGAGGGTTGTCAGATTTTTTTTTTCCTGAAGGAAGTTTACTATTGCCTCACTTTTAGGAAGAGAAAGTGTGACTTGCCCAAGGTCACTGAGTGGGTTCCTATGGCTGAGAAGGGATTAAAACCAGGTCTCCTGGAGTTATAGGCCAACACCCATAACTCTACAACACACTGGCTCTCATGCATCTAATGTGTAAACACCCTAATAATACTAACTTAGTTTTCAAAGATATTTGTGTGTATATTATAAAATATTTATTAAACAGAAGTGAAGCACTCTGTGTGCTTAAGCATACGGTTCAAAAGCTTCAGTGTTGTTTCTTGAATTATTAACATCTATCCAATCACCCACAAGATTTATCATTCCCACTCCACCCTGCATCTCTCAATGACAGAGACTCCAAGGATTCTTCCCACAAAGCAGATAGTCATGAAATTGGACCCCAGATCTTGCAAAGGATCAGCAAATTGGGGGACAGATGAGGCTCAGAGGAAGAGGAAACTCTGACAAGCATGCAAGCCATTGTGGAGCCTTTGATTAACCTAGAGTTTGGAAAAGCAAAGCACTCCTGGCCGCAGCTTTCAGAAAGGAACCAATTCATTTGTAGGTGCCTCTCACACACCATATCCCCAATCACCAGCCAAGCCTGAGCTTGGCATCCCAAAGAGTCTGCACGCAAGGCACTGAGCACAGCAGAAGTACACAGCTCCAGGCAAGAGATCTGCCACATTCAATGTAAGTAGCAAGGGATCTAATAAATGACCATAGCCATAAGCCACTGCAAAACCAATGAGCAAGAACGGATATGAATAGATACAAACTTTTTCAAAGCAATACTGAAAAAGAGAGAAAGGCTTCCCAGGAGGTTTGCAATAGAGGTCCTTGCACCAGAGGCAGCCCTTGTCACTTTTCATAACTGTGAAATAACCGATATATAACATTTGAGCTTCATTGGACATCTTACATCATTATACATGGACATCTAGCAACTGCTTTGCAGAGCAGCATTTTGCTGATTTTAAATATATGGCATGTGAAAGTGACAACTACACAGAGGTACCAGATATACATTTGCAAGAGGATGGTCCAAGTTTAAGCCTGCGGCACTTTTGGTTAAAGGATCTTAGATAATGAAGCTGAGAAAGAAATCCTGAGGAGCCACTACTTGACAGGGTGGACCAGTGATTGGTATATATGCACATCCCATTCCTCCCATTATTTCACAGATGAAAACGGACAAGTGTGGCTGAGCAACATCAGACTGTGGTTAAGATGACAAAATTTATTAATGAGGAAGCACACATAAGCTAGAAGAGGCTGCAGCAGTTTGCTTTTGCCTGAGTCAACTGGGAAGGGCAGGATTCCACCTCTCTTTGCTTCCTCTGTTGAGTTAACCAAGTGCAAATAACTTCTTGAACTGAGTTTGCAGCAATTGATGTAAGCTGAGGACAGAGGGAGAAAAGTAGGAGGCAGACAAAGAAACTGACTTTTTTAAAGCATCTGGAAAACTAGAATGATAGAAGATTAAAGGGGACAGTTGGAATGTATAACCCTGCACCAGCCACCCACCTAATTTTGAAAAGGCTTTCCATATTCAAGTGGAGTGATGGCAGGGACAATTCCACCAATAGGAAGAGAAAGAAGGCATATAAATTAAATAAATGACTAAAAATAAAATGTGCGGGCTTGCCCTGATGCAACTCCTCCAACACTTCATAGGTGAAAATTGGGACCCATGGGGCCAAACAACCTCAGAATGTGGTCAAGGAGGCAAAAGTTATTAATGAGTAAGACTGCATAAGCTAGGAGAGGAGGCAGCAGTCTGCTTTTGCCTGAGCCTACTGGGAAGGGCAAGATTCTGTCCTTCTCTCTATTGAGCTAAGTGAGTACAAGCTACTTTTGCACTTTGAACTCACTTTGCAGCAATTAAAGTAAGATGAGGACAAAGGGGGAGATAGGAGGAGAGAGAAACTGGGACATTTTAAAAACTGTTTAAAAAGTAGGACAATAGATGATTAATCAGGACTGTCTCTGCTAAATCAGGGCATTTGGAAAGTATGTTTAATTTGATGCAGATTTAGGGGACCCTTTTGAAAAACAGAAATGACTGGAAGTCACTAGGTCTAAAACAGCTTGGGGAAAAACTTAGCAAAAATGCTCCCAAAGCCCCTAGAAGCCATGAAGAGTTTTTTTCAATAAAAAATGTGTAGAAGTTGTCACAGCACAAACATGGTGGCAGGACAGAGTGGGCAGAACCTTGCCAACCCTGGGGGTGATAATATTAGTAGAGCACCTTTTCCTACGCATGCCAAATCAACTGGGTAGATACAATCAACAGATGCCTACTCTGGGGTGGCACCCACCCTCCACAACAGTGTCCGCCATCATTATTATAAGAGGCAGAGATTGGGCTCAGCCTGTCTCTATAAGCTGATAACATAACTTGTTTATTTTGGGCTCCTGCTAGTTATGACAGCCCTGTATTATTATCAGAGTGCTTTAATGTGTTTAATGTTTTCCAAGTTGCTTTGAAACTGTTTCATACTGGTTTTACATTATATTAGCAGTATATTTTAATGTAAACCATGATGACCAGCTATTCTTTAACTTTGATCCCCCAGATACTTTGCCTCTCCAAATATCACCTCCCAGAAGCCCCACCTATTATGGCCAATACTCAGGGATTCTGAGTGTTGAAGTCCAAGACATGTTTATGATGAAAGTTTGTGAACCACTGGCTTAGCGATATTGAGACCAATAGTAGCATAGAAATGAATAAATGATAACTGGATCATTGGTAAAACCTCATACAAGGGAGCTTCACAGGTCTCCTGTGGGTGCTTTGAGGCAGATCACAGGTGACAAGTTCAGTTTATCAGCATTTTTGATACAGGGAATGGGTCACATGTTCTTTACTGCACCTATTCTCAGAAGAAAAACCAAACCAGCTGAGATGTTTCAGAGCAATGGTCAAGAAGCAACACACTACAACTCGCAAACCTCATTTGTGAGGAGAAGGGTGAAGCCTGGTGTTATGTAATACAACAGTATAAGGAGGCAGTGATGGGGGCCGAAAACATCATTCAATGCTTCAGCTCCCTGCTCTTCAGCAAAAGCGTCAAAGCAATTATTTCCACTGCTTCAGAACCCTTTGCGCCCCTCCATTTATGTGTCAGATTTTATTACTTTAATTGTACCTTACTTCGCCCTTGGAAACACAGAGCACTTCCCTCAGAAGACAAACAACCCACTATTGTTTCCTCATTTCCTTCTATTTAAGTTCTTATCACCCACAAATTGTTTCATGATGAAAAGGTTCCCAAAATAACAGGCTCCAGCACAACCAACTCCATGCCAACAAGCCAAGTTAAATAAATCCAATAATGTTTTTTCCCCCCAGAAATCTAAAGAAAGGAGGATTTTAATTACTAGAGTATGAGGCAAAAAATTATTCCATTTAAAAACACAAAGCAACCAAGAACAACATTCAGCTTATGCTGTACATTTAACAGTCCAATCCATTCTAGCCTTTTCACTCCATCTTCTGACACAAGGACAAGGCCAGACTAAGGTGGCATGTTCTGGGAGCAATTCCAAAAAATAAAAAATAAAAAAAAGCTCCTATTTTAGGAGAGGTAGTACAGAAATGAAATAAACAAATGATAACTAAAATGGAATGGAGAATGGAGAATAACAGAAAAATCTTCAAGATGGAATTCAGATTCAACTTTGGTGAGACTGACATCTTAGCCCCACGGATTTTCATTCATTTACTCAAGTAACAAAATATTGATGGTCACAGAAATACCAAGAGATTCCAAAAGTGACTACGAAAGAAAGAGAAGCAAACTGAACCATTTCCCCTAGCCAGTGGGGGGCCGGGTGTAATGGAATCAACTGAACCATTGGTAATCCAACCCTGCCCAAGGAATGTAAAAAACTGACTTTTGACAAAAGGACTAAACTTGGAATATGTAGTTCATGTTTCAGAGTAGGAGCTCCCCCTTAATTATTGTAGACTTCCCTTTTTTTTCCCCATTTTTCTATGCCTTATGAAGGGACACTGAATGAGCGTGTGTATAGCTTTTCTCAGGTGCTCATTTCTGAATGGATAAAGGAGCCTGCGGGGCTGGCTCCTCCTGCTGATGGTGTCTGATCTCAACTGGAAGAGAAGCACCTGCACCGTAAGTCAGATTTGCCACATGCAGACAAGAGCCTTGATTGGCCAGAGTCCCTGTCCCCATGTTGTACAATTATAGGCGCAATGAATGACCCTCTATGATACTGGCCATTTCCGCTCCAGACTGTTATAGCGCAATGATTCCACTTTCAACCTCCTATGGAATCCTGGGGTTTGCAGTTTCGGGAGGGGCCAAAACTGCAAACCCCAGGATTCCATAGGAGGTTGAAAGTGGAATCATCGCGCTATAACAGACTTGTGCGGAAATGGCCACTGCCAGCAATGTTTCCAATTTGAAGCACAGCTGGTTGAGAATGAAGGTTTGTGAGCCTTTAGTCTCATCCAGCTGTGCTTCAAATTGGAAACATTGCTGACAGTATATAGAAGGGTGGAGCCAGCATTTCCCACAGGTGGAGCTAGCATTTCCCACTGAAAGAGGGTGGAGCTAGCTTTCCCCACACCTGACACTTTGTTTTGTGTGTTTGTTTGTTTGTCTGCTCTCCTGCTTTTCTCTCAGTATTGGGACCCAAAACACTCACTAAATGTTTAAAATCAGGTACAGTTAACAACACAATTAAGTTTCGATATTAAAATGCAGTTTTAAATAGATTATCATGTTAAAACAACCACCACATTAGAACCATTTATAAAGAATTTGAAATCACACGAGAGAGAAAGAAAAAAGTACAGCACCCATCCCTGCAAAAATCCTTCCTCAGAAGACTGTTGAGTTGGCAAAATCCTGCCAGGAAAAAAAAGAGAGAGAGAGAGAAAATTGAGAGAGATTGAGAGAGAGAGATCTTTGCTTGGTTGTGAAAAGATAACAGGAAAGGATCCAACATAGCTTTTTTTGGAGATGAGTTCTACGGCCCGGGAGAAGCCACTGAAAGAGTCCTAAGCATTTCAGTAGTGAACACCTGGTATTGAGATGACCGGAATGTCTCGCGTCCTCTGATCACTTCTGTGTCATATTTATAGCCTGACTAATGTATATACCCAGCACTGCCTGGGATTTTATTTTTTCATAGGTAACACTTATTAGAAATACCTTAGGAATTACCTTAACTTATCTTAGCAGTTAGATGCAGTTGAAATACACAGATTTGAGCTCCTGTGTTTCTAATTCCCCAAACTGTCTTGTCCTGTACCTAACTTTTGCCCATATTCCCCAATCCAGTCTGTATTCAGAGTTGCTAATATACAGAGGTTGGTTTCCTGAGGGCATACATTGGCTTTCTCCTTGCTGCTAGGCCTCGTCCCCACAGCAACCAGCCTGAGGCCCAAGAGCAAAGGCCCCTCCCTAAACTGCCAACCCCAGGATTCAATAGAATCTTCACAGGCAGCCAATCCTATGAGGTCTTCTTGCCTGACACAGCCAATCATATGAGGTCTTTGCCTGCCTGACACAGACAAACTTACAAACAACTTTGACTTTTATGTATTAGATTATCTATCCCCAGACCTGTGTTTGAGGTGAGGGACTGCACAGAGCTGCTCTCACATTGGAGCAACGCAGCAAGTACCTGTTCCACAGAAAATCCCTTCAAAAACCCTGTGTGGTACAGCCACAGCATGGAAAAGCAGAAAAGGACAGAGGAGGGAACAGCTGGATTCACAAACACTGTGAGCAATGCACAGTCTCCTAGGGCACAAGCATACTGCATCCCGCCCCTATAAAAAAAACACACACACCCATTTCTCTGGAATATAACCAAATGCAAGGCTTCAACACATTTCCTTCCAGGCCAAGGAAAAGGCAACCTGACCTATGCCAAACAACCAAACTGCATCACCGCTGAAGGCAGACAGTTCAAGAAAGTTACAGATTAAGCTGAAGACTGTCTGTGGAAGAGAACATGGTTTCTACATGCCTTATCACGTTTCTATTTAAAAGAATTATATTTTAAAAGGTGATGATAATTTTTATATCTAAGTGTTGAAATATGTAGGGAAATCACCTATAGAGAGACAGCCATGCAAATAGCCACCAACAGCACCTCCCTGAATTAAACAAGGAGACAAAGTTGAGACAGTGGCCCTTTCTGCACGTGGAGGAGGAAACGGGGAAAACGCACTGAAACGGAGCTTACTGGCAGCCGGGTAAGTCCGTCCCCATGCGGAGCAGTGTGAGCTCACTGTTCCACAGTTCTCCGGCATCCAAAATGGCAGCTTCGGCGTCCAAAATGGTGGCTTCTGGCTGGCGGAGGCTCTCCAGCAACCAGAGAAGATGGCCAGCTGGAAGCCCGCCCCCAGCAGATCTGCAGGCACGCACTGGTGCGCGCCTGCAAATCTGCACCGGAGCGTGGGAACAGGTTTTTCAAAAGCACGCTGCGCGGCCACTTTGGGTCGCTCCAGAGCGGACTGAGGTGCGGAACTGCGACAAGTAGTCCGACCCAGTCCGCTCCCACGGTGCAGACGACCTCCGTCAGAGGTCGCACCATGCCGTACTACTTATCCCGTGTGGAAAGGGCCAGTGTGAGGGAGACTCTTTTTTTAACTTTCAGCCTGAGAACTATTCACTCTGAAAAGCTAGAAAAGAGATGCAAGTTGCTCATGCAGTCCTGGGAGCCCCATGTAGCAGCACTTATGACAGCTTTAGACACATGGAGAGAATTGCTATTATCTAATTATTTGCTTTATATGCACAGAGGCAATTACTGTAATTACTTATTATGTAACTTATTTGATATTTATAATTCTGCTTCTCTCCAATAAACACAACATTCTATGAAGCAGGTCAGCCTAAGAGAGAGAAAGATTAGTCAGTGAGTTTGAAGTCTCACTGGCGACTTGTACTTGGATCTCGCAAGTCCTAGTCCCCCTCTGAAACCACTGTGCCACACCAGCAAACCCACACTTGCTCTTGGGAACAGCTCAAATGTCCCACAAGTGATCCAGAAAGTCCCAAATCACAGAACTCTCTAATTCAGTCAGATATGGGCATGTTGAGTCTCTTCAACAATGCTCAACATCAGAGTCCAGTATCTGACCCTGGAATACATAGTTCACAAGTCCCCTAACATCACTGGATTTTCATGCCAGGAATGATCTACAGGCACAGTCCTGTGAAGAAATACTGAATCGTATCTGAGCGCTATTCAGATACTCTCTAATTTTTTTTCAACTGCTTTTCTAAAAATATAAGGATTGGAAACATTTCATCGATTTCTAATTACGGTCAACCATCTACATTTGGGGGTTTCACTTCTGTGGTTTTGATTCTTCATGGATTATTTGCTGTCATCTCTGTTGCCACCCTGTGCCATTTTTAGTAGGGACTGCAAGTCTCATGAGACTGAGAAACTGTGAATGAGGTTTGCAAGTCCCTATTAAAAATGGTGTGGGGAAGCAGCAGAGGTGGCAGTAAGCCACCCCCCAGCCACCCGCTTCTGCCTTGTGAAGGAACTCTGATGCTTCAAAGGAATCCATGGTGGTTTGAATATGGTCATCGTACTTTTTTGTGTGTTAAATAGAATTATTCACAGTTTTTTCACTTTCATGGGGGTCCTGTGCCCCTAATCCTAGCGAATGTGGAGGGATGACTGTAGTATGCAATTAATTCTTTTTTGAGAAGGCAAACTTTATCTCCAATAGCCATCTCAGTGGATTCCCAGAATACACACAGCCTTGACCATAGCAACAACAACAAAAATTATTTTAACTGGATATAAATAAATGTTATTTATATCCTATTTTACTTACATCTGAATTGTTCAATGAGTCTGAGGCAGTGGCTTCTCAGTAACTTTACCACAAACTAGAAAGAGAACTGTGATCTCTTGCATTCAAAGAACTTTATTTGTTGAACATATTCATTGCTCTAACAATGTATTGTTCAGTCACAGATGAAAAGAGGATATACTTGAAGTGAATCAGTTATCTGATGCTTTTCTGCCTCTCGTCTTTTCACTTAGCTTTAGCTTTTGGCCCACAGTGCTCTCCACCGCTGTTCTTGAATTGAATTTCTCAATGAGCCTTTGCAATGTGATTTATTTCACCAGGGAAGTGTCACAGATAGTGCACTAAGCTGTCTTGCTCTCATTGGAATTTTTCTGCCTCTGGTAGCAGCCTCTGCCAAACAGATTATAAAAGCCCAGGCAAATAAAGGATTTAACATGTTGCAGAGAAATACAGGTTTATTTTATGGGTTCACCATTAACAAGGAATGCTAAGACACAAACGATGTTTTCAATATTACACAGTTCTCACTACTGCTCCATGAATGAGTTTTCAGCATTAGAAATCCTGGCTAAAGTTGCTCTGGGACCACTGGCAGGCTTAATCTCTGGCAGCAATTCAAAAATACTAACTTTTGCACAACGAATGATGTGGGCGTGTGCTGCTGCTTTTTTACGAAATGATTGGCTGTATCTCCTCAACAGATTTATGACTCTTCTTTGCCATTCAGGAGCCACACAGGCATTTCAGGGGCTAGATTTTTGTCAGAAATGCAGGCACATAGTCATGCACTCTGTCTTCATACAAAGTGAATGTGTTTCTTGGGCTGCTGCAGTCATCCAGCTACTTCGGGATGCCTTCCTTCTCACAGAGCTGAGTTTAAAGAAAAAGTTTCCAACACATTTCACAACTGGAAAGAGCCTTTTAATGAGCAATATAAGAATTCTTGCTATTCCAGCAGATGGTGCAATATCTGCAACAAATTCCAGATATCTGCATGCATTGGACTATCAGCTGATTGGATTATCAGAGGAGCTTACTGGAGCTCACAGACTGTATGAGATTTTAAGATTTGCATTATTCAAATATTAACTGCCTACATGAAAAAACACACGATCCAACTAAAATATTATGGGTTTAATTGAAACTGTTATTAGTTTAACCTATGTTTCTTTTGTTCAATCTCAAACACAGGAAAATTTCGTATTTACCCCATGCATCACCACAGGTTTTCCTCTAAGAGCATCCTTCAGCTAACAACAGAAATCCATTTCCTCTCCAATATTCATCCCTGTATTTCTAGATGTGCTGGAGTGCGCAGAAATGGCAATATCCAAAAAATCCAGTTTCAGAACATTTCAACCTTCCTGGACACACAGTAAGAGATTTACTGATCACAGTCCTTGAACAAGAAAATTACCAAGGAAGACCAGAAAGAGAAACAGTTGGACTGAATTATATTCACAAATTCTAACCCATTGGTAGAGGTACAAAGACAATGTCATATTACATATACTAATACAAGAGTCTTCACTGCTGCACATTTAACAAAGGGAATCTTCTCAGAGACAGTTTTGAGCCCTGGGAAACTGACTTTTGGTGATCAGGTTTATTGCTTTCATACAGCCACACTGACTGACCACTGTAAAGATACCTGTATCACATTATGTAGCCCTTTGAAAATTTAGAGTAAGGGATATTATTTGCATCTTTCTGGATGCTACCACATTCTGTCCCATTCCCACAACTGTATAAATATGCCGTATGCCTGAGGCCTTAATACCACTCAATACTGCATCTGAAGAAGTGGGTTTATATCCACAAAAGTTCAAGCTAAAATAAAAACCAGTTGGTCTTAAAAGTTTTGCCATGTTCCCTCCCTCTTCCTCCTTTTTATGCTTCAAGAGACTAACACACTTACTTCTTTGAAACCATATAATACTTCAAACTCCCTAAAGCCAAGTATAGGAAAATGAAAGGGGACTGAAGGCCAGTCTCTTGCTTGGTTCAGTGCTTAAGGGCTACATTTGTTTGTTTGTTGTTGTTGTTTTCCAGTTTAGTTTGTTTATTTAGGTTTAAGTTTGTTCATTTAGGTTTAGTTAAAATACTTTCACACTTCACATTCCCACTATTTTACAAATTCTGGTACTAACAACTGCTGGGTGAGCAAGACAATTGCTCAGCCCCACTTTAGTTTTGAAAAACAGTTGCATTAAGTGCATTTCCCCATTGCTGCTTTTTACTCCTACCCTTCCACTCCTTCTTGGTCCTCCCCTTCCTTCTCCTTATATTAATTTATATCCTGCTTTTGTCTCATTATTGGAATATAAAGCAGTTCATCAAACATTAAAACTAGAGCAGAGTAAAAGCATACAAAGCTGCAGAAGAAACTGGAGACATGAGATGGATGATTTTAAAAGCCCAATGTGTTTCATTCTATTGTTGCTGTTGTGTGCCTTCCAGTCATTTTCTGACTTACGGAACCCTAAGGCAAATCTATCACAGGGTTTTCTGGGGCTGTGAGTGTGTGATGTGCCCAAGGTCTCCCACTGGGTTTCCAAGGCTGAGTGGGGAACTGAACAAATCTTGGCCTCCAGCTTCATAGTCCAATGTTCAAACCACTACATCACACTGGCCTTTCCTATATATGTTCTCAAAGCCTTCTTGAGGGGCTATTTGAAATACACAGAAATGTCTGGAGTTGCAACTTCACACCACTTACTGGACAAAAAGAAACAATTAACAATCTGTAGAATTAAAACCATTTCAATATTAGTTTACAGGCAGGATATAAAAAACAACACACCATTAAAAGCCTACTGCAGTCAGTTCCTAAAAGCCTGTTGGAATAGGAAATCTTTCACTCAGCAGTGGAAGGAAAGGAAGGAGGGAGCCATCCTATTTCACCTAGAGAGGGAGATCCAAAGTCTGGGAGAAGTCACCAAGAAGGTCATCTCCCTTTCACCCATCAAATGTGCCATTTGTGTGTGGCTGGGGGTACTGAGACAAAGGACTTTATCTTGCGCTCAACCAGTCTGACTGCAGCTTCTTGATCATTTTGCTGCCACCAGTCTCTTTGCCACAGCCAGTTTCCAGGTACAACTCACACTTCTGACTTTCAGGAGTTAGCCCTCTTCCCTTATACAGACATGGGAGTGATGCCACCTTGAGTGCTCTAACAGTTCGTTGCACATCCCTAGTGAAAGAATAATCCTGCAGATTACAACAGGGTTGGGTTTTTTTCTCCTTTCTCAGTGACTTGAGGTGCGTGAAGAGGTGGGGTTCTGGCCAGAGGTAACACACGTGTAGCCTTTTCCCCACCCTTGCTGTAAAGCAGGGCTAGGCAAAATGTGGTCCTCCAGATGTCATTGGACTGCAAGCGCCATCAGCCCGAGCCAGCCACGCATGTGGTGATACAAGTTGGGAACTGCCGTCCAGTAACATCTGGAGGGCCTCATTTCCTGCCCCCCCGCTACAAAGCATAATATAAATATTTTATTATCACTATTAATAGCCCTCATGAGGTTTTAAAATTCTTTTTTACCTTAGGAAGGACTTACTGCAATATCATTACATGATCCATTGTTCTTTCTGCAGGTGGTATATAATGCCCTATAAGTGTTAGTACAAGTAACCACAAGAGAGTTAAACAGATTTTTGTCTTTCACCTTTCTGCTTTTCAGAGTTGTTCAAAAATGTACAGCGGTTTCTGCTTTAGCTTCAGCAGACTATCATGCTACCCAATTCCACCCCTGTTTATTTGAAAGTTCTACCTAACAGGGCTTTCTTTGAGGCAGCACCCTGACTGTGGAATTCTCTGCCCAAGGAAGTTAGGCCGGCCCCATCTCTTTTAAGCTTCCGGCAGGCAGCCAAAACAGTAGTGTTCCACATGGCCTTCAGTGTTTGAAATTGCTGTTGAAACTGTTTTAAAATTATATTTTAGGACTGTTTTTTTTTACTGTTTTCAAAAGCTTTTAGAGAGCAACTTTATGTATTTTTAAAATGTCATCTTTATACTATTTTAATTGCTTTTATTTGTTCATTGCCTTGGGAACCCTTGTAGGTTGGAAGGTGATACAGAAATATAATAAATACATAAATACATAAATTTATTTCACTGAATTTGTTATGACTTAATCCCAAGAAAGAGCATGTCGGATGATTTTTTAAAGCCATATAGCACAATCCTGTATATATCTATACAAAAGAAAATACTGTGATGCTCATCAGGCTTTATTCCCAGATGCAGGGGGCACTGTTGTATTTTACAAAGGATACCCCCCTCCAATCTGAAGGTCTGACCAGTCTAAGTTCAGTTGATTGATAAAGTATTATAAGAAGGAAGAAAAGGGTCTTAACATTGCCCATCAACAATGAGCACTGGGTTAGCATACAGGCTACCACATTGTAGTCTTTTTTTTGGCAAAAGTGGCTAATGCCACCTTAACTTGCCACTTTGATACTTTGGACTTTAACTGCTTCCTCTTCCCCCTCCTCCTCCTCCTCCTCCTCTTCTTCTTCTTTCACTCTCTTCTATAGTGCCAGGTATTGCTGTAATTCTACCAAGGTGCTGATTAGAACAATGACTTTCACCCCTCTCTACTTAAGAAAGAATGGAACTGACTTGAAGTTACATGGAATTAATTAATTTTTCAATAACAAGTTACAATATAAAACTGCATTAAATTAAATTACAGTACCTTGGTAAGGAACAACTTAACTCCATCTGCAATCTCCCAAAGAGTGCAGTGTCAGAAAGTGAGCCGTAAATGAGTCAAACAAGTCTCTTCTGGGAAGCATTCCAGAGATGTAGCATTCAGTAACATTTGCTTCATCACCCTATTCCTGACCAGAGAGTGGGCTCCCCAATACTGCTAAGGTTGACACATATAGCAATAATCATGTCATTCAAGCGATCTAATTCAAACTGGACACAGATATTTCCTCCGCTCTTAATCATGTAAATAGCCCATAAGATGAAATTACAAAAAATGCTGCAGCTTAAAACTTCAGATCGTTATTCTAGGAACATAGATCCCTGTGGTCCCAATTACCCTCCTTTGCGCTACTTGGCTCCGCCTCAAGATGGCAGCCATCCAACTCTTAGAAAGGCTTGCCACCTTCTCTCTCCCTCTCCTCGTGTTTTCCAAAAGCAGCAGTGTTGGATAGCCAAGAGTAGAGATTGTACCTTGAATGGAAACAGTTATGTTTAGCCTTTGTAATTAAACTACTGAATTGCTTCAAGAAAAGGCCTTCCAAACAGATATTTAACGTATTCAAAAGATTCTTCCCAACAGTGCCAGAAAACAGAAGGAATGATTATGACATAGTCCAGTCCAGAAATGAATACATAAAAATATTCTGAATATGATCGCAGCTGTCGAGAAGAATCAAACAGCATTTCATTTTGCCAGCCAATGTCTCTTTCCAGAAGCCCTGTGCATGCAAGTCACAGAGGCCTTTCCTCCCAGCAGTCTCCTGCATGCATAGATTTACCATCATAGAGCTCTTGAAAAACGGTTTCTAAAGAAAGATGTAATTAATTTCTTTACTCAAAAGGATGAGGAAGATGTGGAAAAGCAGCATGGCAGTTATCAGCAACTTTTTCACACAGAGTTGGATTTATAACAAATTTACTGAACTGCAGCGGAAGTCTAGCATGCATGAATGTTCTATCTGTTGGTCTATCTAGGGCATGCCTTCTAGGACGGTCTAGGATTTGCCTTCTGATGCAGTCACGCTTAACATACTGATTACCATAGCAGAGTCATAAAGCACATGGATATGGTCCTTCGTTCAATCTTGGAATATCCAGTTAAAATGGAATATAAGGCAAGTGATAAGAGCTGGGAAACCTGGTATCTTGGTGAGAGATATCTACTCAAGACAGTAAAATCATAGAATCAAAAGCTGGAAAGAACCCACGGGCCAATGGCTCCAACCCTCTGCTCATTGTGGGATCTTCAACTAGAGCATTCCAAGCAGCTAGCTGTCTAGCCTCTTTTTGAAGACATCCAGAGAACGAGACCTCACCATTTCTCTGGGCAATTGGTTCTATTGCCAAACCACTCTCACTGTCAAGAAGTTCTTCCTATGTTCAGTTGAAATGTACCCTCCTGTAACTTAACTATTAGAACAAGTTCTACTCCTCTGGGGCAGCAGAGAACAGGCCTACCCCTTCCTTTCTGTGACAGCCCTTTAAAAAGTACAATCATGTTACTCCCTCAGTCTTCTCTTCACCAAACTAAACACGCCTAGCTCTTTCAACCTTTCATCATATGTATTGTTCTCCTAACTGGTTATTACTTTGCTGCCCTTCTCTGAACTCACCACAACTTGTCTATATCCTTCTTAAAAATGAACTGAACACAAGTACTCCAGATGAAGCCACACTAGCACAGAATATAGTGGGACTATTACTTCTGTTGGCTTGTAAACTATAGTTCTATTAATACAGTTCTATTAAAATAGCATCTGCCTTCTTTGCTGCAGCGTTACACTGCTGGCTCATGTTCAGCTTCTGATCAACAATATTCCCAAGGTCGTTTTCATATGTAATACTGCTCAGCCAAGTAAGCCACATCCTATACCAGTACATTTGGTTTTTGTGGCCTATTGAATTTCATTTTATTAATTTCACCCCAGTTTTCTAGTTTATAAAGCTTCTTTTGAATTCTGCTTCAATCTTCTAATGAATTATCTACCCCTCTCAGTTTTGTATCATTCTCAAATCTGACAAGGATTCCCTCCACCCTATCATCTAAATTATTGATAAAAGTATTGAAGTGTGTTGGTACTGGGAGGAAAAGCAGTGTCATACACTCAAAGTGAAGGCCATGATGGATCATGCCCCAGGATAGATGAATCTGCCCTTTTTGATTTCTCTTGGGTTCTCTTTTTCCAAGTCTTCAATCTGTCCTACTCCGCCATGACATTTTTAAAAAGTGTGCAAACAGTGCATATATGATATATGCATTGTTGAATGCACATCTACCCAAGCAGTTTTCCCCTGCATTTATAAGGCACATCCATGCACATATAAAAATAACATGTTTTTGAGCATGCAATTTTTGTTGTTGTTGGTTCAGAAACTGCACTGCAAAATTCTAGGAAATGAAAATGATAAAGAAAAGCTCAATTCTGGTTCTACATACTGAGTGTGGAGTCCATTTGATAAGATCTCATCATACTGTGAACTGAATGAAATTATCCTTTGACCCATTGTCAGGTCTGAAGCAGGCACCTTCTGAGCTTAGGAAATTGCTTTTAAGAAAGAGGAATATAACATGCTGAAGTCATTTATACCTGAGCAGTAGTAACAAGATGTTCCAGATTCCACTCTCAGAGCATCATCCTTCCCCTGGGACAGGTGCTGATTGCCTGCCCATGGTCCTTGAAGTGCTTTGGGGAAGACTAGGCTTGGTGTTGTGATGGGCTGGGGGCGGGGGTTACTGGGTTTACACAGTTTCTTTGGGCCTCTGTGGTGCTTACAGGGATTACATTGATTTTCTTGAGCTTTGGATCACTCTGCAAGAGAAAAGGGTAATGGCCATGAAGAAAAGAGGCTTATCTTTGATTTTAAAAAAATTGAAGGCAGGGGGAGAGTTGGCACCACCAGAGCTTGGATTTGTGGGCTACAAATCCCAGAATCTACCAATTTCCAGTCAAGAGGTCTCTGCTGAGAAATTTGGGGTTTCTTTGAGTTATAGTTCCCCAGACAACAACTTCCCCAAGTTTGGGAGGAACCACATATATGGTCTGGGATCTTGGATGGAGAGCATCCTCATACTACAGCCAGACCTTTCCGCTCTACCAATGCAAGTAATTCAGTGGGCTTTGTATCAGCAATGTGTTTGAAGTTCAGGATGCTTAATGTACAATGAAACAGAAGAAAGAGAGATGGGGGAAAGGAACTGTACCTTAAGATTAAAACCTCATTGATTAACATTATCTATATATCCTTAAGGAGGAAAGATTCCATTCCATGAGTTTATGTCATTAACTTACTAAACATCAACATATGCAAAAATTAACAATATTCAGAACCATAGGCTTCAGTTAAAGTGCTTTGAAATATGTATGCCCAGTAGTCATAGTTGAAATAGTTACTTTTGTGTTCCATTTATGTCCACTGGCACTTAAAAGAGGAGCAGCTTCCAGATCATTTTTGTCTGTGCCTTCAAGTTGCTTATCAACCTATGGTGACCCCATGAATTTCATAAGATTTTCTTAGCCAAGGAATGCTCAGAGGGGTTTTTCATTACCTTCCTCTGAAATGCAGCCTACAGCGCCTTAGTGCCTCCTTTCCACATACTAACTAGGCCTGACCCTGCATAGCTTCCAAGATCAGACAAGATGGCGCTTTCAAGTTATTTAAGCCTCTTATAATTCCCTTTACTCATATGTTACCCAGTGGAGGGAAAAACTGTACAAGCATGTATGACTAAGGATGAAAAATTATTTCAAAACAGTAAGAACCATTGGTGTCTCTTGGACAATCAAGGACTATGAACCTATCCAACTTTAAGGCATCCATTACAGATTTTGCTGGTTCTTTTTTTAAAAAATAAAATAAAATGTGTGGCAGTCAATATTTACATTCACTTATAAAACTTGATTTTCCTACCCGTCTCAGAGGTGTGCCTTACTCGAGATTCGCACTAGTTCCCTCCAGCCCAGCCCAGCCCCCAAGGAGCCAAGTTGTGAGACAAAGAAATTGAAGCATTTAGTGGAAGCATGTACTGGTTGTAAAGACTGAGATCACCTAGCCTGCTAGTTGCTCAGCCCTCCAAAGTCACTGCTAGGAAGGAGAAATGACATGCAGAAGCAACTGGGCAGCTTCAAAAATCCAAAATTTTTCCCAAACCCAGATTTTTTTTCATTCTTTCCCTCCTGTCTCCAGTGAAACCTTATTTATTTTATATCCCACATTTCCTTCAATGCATGGGTGTCCAAGGAAGAGGTGTCTGTGGGAAGAGGGTCAAGGCATAGTGGGGACAGCAGACACCCAGCTGTCCACACCAGGTGAGGAAAAAGAGGGAAAGAGGGTGAGTCGGAACGGTGGTCTCATACTTCCTCTCTCAGGCCCATTTCTTTCCTTGTGTGTGTGGGGGGCACTGGGAGAGGGTTTGTGGTGCTGAGAAACTGAGCTGCAATCCATCCTTAGCTGGGCAGGCAGTAGCTGACTGGAGCCACGGAGAGGGAAGCTTCCTCCAGAAAATAAGTGCCTCAAGTGGGTGGGGAGGGGCAGGAAAAGCTCACAAATAGTAAAATACATTAAAGTTAAACCCACAAATGGGGAAGGCCGACTGTATTTCAGAGAACTCTCCTACTGAGATTTTGGCTATCACGCTTGTTCCTCTTGCACTGTTTGGGAGGTAAATATCCCAGCAGCCCAGATGAATGCTGTTTGTTCTGCTCTAATGAGGCTGCTTCTGCAAATCATACAAGATTTGCAAAAGTAAAGTAAATTGTTAAAGTAACCACATTCCATCTGATCTCGGACGCCAAGCAAGCTCAGCCCTAAGTAGTACTTGGACAGGAGACTGCCAGTGAATGCCAGGTGCTGTAGGCTGTATTTCAGAGGAAGGAAGCGGCCAAACCCCCTCTGAGTATTCTTTGCCTAAGAAAACCCTATGAAATTCATGGGGTTGCCATAAGTCAACAGGCAACTTGAAGGCACATGCTCACACAGAAATATTCAGCTGGGAATTCTTGGGCATTATAGAAAGGAAGCTCTAAGAAAGAACAGCCATGGAGAAAGGAGGCTGTTCAGTACTGAGTAAGGCCATCAGCTGATACAATGAAATACCTTAAGAGCAGCAAGAAGAAATGTGTTTTCCAAGTGAATGGGACAGGAAGTCAATTAAGAGATCCCTCAAAGTACAGTGCCTTTAGGACAATGCATAGTATTTCAGCAGCAAACGTCCAAGCTAAGACAAGAAGCAGTAATATTACTCTTCATTGTTTGTATTCCTGCCACTGGGCAGGCTCTGTACGCTGCTAGCAAAGGCTGGTGCTGAGTCCTCAGCAAAACATCACATAATAACTCAGTGCAAGTCAATGTTATCCTTGGGTCATCAGTTTCTGCCCAATTCAAACAATGACGGACTGGCTGACTCAGCTGCTCCTGCCTTTCTCTTTAATGTGCCTGCATGCAGTCATACATTGATCCTTCCCTTATTCATTGAAGGATAAGCAAAGCCCTTCCAAACTGTCAAGCCAATGCCAACTGAAATGCAGCAAAGCCATTTCCAGAGCAGAGCTCAATGCCTATAAATCTGTTTCTCATAAACTTTCACTCACAGACTAATCCTCACAGTCTGTCTTGCAGCATTAAGTCAATGTCACATGCTGGCCCCATCAGACACAAAGGTGCAACTTGGCTGGTGTAGTTAAAATGGCAGCCTTGAAATCAACAGCATGCTTAAGAAACATAAATTGGTCAAGATCTGGGCAGGGAATTTGGCCATACATCTTCATCCTGACATACTTAATGGAAACAGGCAGTTTCAGTTTATAATTATGGTACAATGAAAAGCAAAACAGGGCGAACTGGAACTTTATGCCTGGTTAGCATCTCAATGAAAGTCTGAGGAATGATTTCACCATTAAATGAATGGAATGGAATGAAATGAGGCAGCACAATATATCTGAATAGTGTGCCAATCTATGTTTGTTATCAGCAAGATCAAGGTGACCCATTGCCCAAGAGTATCAGGCCTCCTTCTACACCAGAAGTCATTGTTGGGTTTATGTATTTTTCACTGCACAGCCAAAGAAAGTGACCTTGTTGGACTAAAACTTCCACAAGCCCCAAGACAGGTTGGCCAACGTGCTGGCTGGGGGGTTCTGAGAATCATGGTCCAAAAAGTCATGTTTCCAAATTCTATTTCATTGACCAATATGAGTGTATTTTGGGCAGTAAGTAGACCCTGTTGATGATCAGCCCAAGAAAGAATTAGGGGTTGATGGAGCAGTCTCTTCCATCCATGTTCTCCGTTCACTCCTAACTCCATTCTGTCTCATTTCTATATTAATGTATGGATTTTTAAAAGTACAGATTTGAATAATATCTCAAAACTATGTATCTAAAGATACTGTTTCTCAAAGTAGATATTTCTAAATTTACTTTATCCTAAAATATTCATGTTTATGTCCTTTTTGATACTGTTATCTGAGTGAAATTATCACAGAACTCCTGCATAGTGGACCATGAGACTAGGACAATGTAGCAGTTTGAACGTTGCACTAGGCCTTAAGGAGACCAAAGTCTGAATCCTCACTCTGCCATGGAAACCCAAGGGGTGATCTTGGGCAAGACACTCTTCCCCAGCTTTAGAAGAAAGCAATGGCATACCTCCCTTAAACAAATTTTGCGAAGAAAACCCTGTGATGAGGTTGCTATAAGTCTGAGTTGACTTAGAGGCATATAATAACAACTGTTATCTGTCTTTTGGTAATTTGAAGAAGTGTGAAATCTGAATGATATTTGCATTTTGATCCATACTTTAAGAGGTGTGGCTTGTATCACTTTGCTTCAAAACTGAGGCATACTGAATCATACTCAACAAAATCATCTCTACAGCATCTCTACAAAGAATTTTCAAACATCAAACTCAGTTGCCAATATAATATAAATCTCACTGGTACTGCAGGTTTGGATAACAGTTCAAAAATCTATCTATAAAATTTGCTTAACAAGAGATAATTGTGAAATAATAGCAAAAGCAATGTATGTTGTAGTGTTGTTGTGTGCCTTCCAGTCATTTCCCAGTTACGGTAACCCTATGGGACCTATCCCACTGATAGGGGACTTCTGTCTGTCTGTCTGTCTGTCTGTCTGTCTGTCTGTCTGTCTTTCTTCTTCTTTCTTTTTAAAAGTAGAATTCCAAAAGGTGCCTCGTGGAGTGTGATGCAGCCAAAAAACAAACAACAAACAACAAAACAAAACAAAAAAACACAGCTTGCGTTTTGCTTCTAGCTGGCTGGAAAGAGCCAGCAGGGCTTTGGAAAGATCAGAGGCACCAGTATCAAAGTGCTTTATCTTTTAGGCTCTTTCCCTACAATTGCTGCCAAAAGCTTTTTTGAAAGGAATTATTTAAATGATATGTGTTGCACCATTGTTATACATCTGAAGTGAGAAATCCTGGATAATCCATTACCGCAGGTAACTCACCATTGGACCAAAGTCTTGTTTTTGCCCACCCCTGGCTAAAGGCACTATTGCCTAAGAAAACACTATGAAATTCAAGGGGACACTGTGTCAACAGACAACTTGGAAGCATACGCACCCACCCACCCACAAAACATTTTGTTCAAATGCTCTCTGCTTGGATCCAACACATGAGATGAGGTTTCCTCTTTAAAGCAATGCAGTGTCTCTGGACACGTAGAAAGGACTTCACAGTATTTGTGAAGTAATCTGTTGTAATGAACTCACTACAATCTGAGAAAAGTAAGTTGTTGCTGTTACTTTTGGTACTGCTCATTGCTGCTTGTTGTTTTCCCACTACTATTTTGAGAGCTTAAAAAATTAAGATTAATAAGAGAATGGCATGGCACTTGAAAAATTACTGCCAGAATGCCTCTAAAAAGGTCCTTTAAATGTTACTTTGGAAAGTAACAAGAAGCTATTTCTTATTATACTACTAGAATAACTTCAGTGTTGCTCACAGAATTACATTTGAAATGTGACTTTCCAGAAATGACAAACTTCCAGCAAACTGTGTTACTTGTAACTCATTACTCTCAAGCTCTGGGACCTATCTGTCCTTCTAATGCAAGGGTGGGAAACGTGCAGTCTTCTAGATGTTGATGGACCACAACTCCCACCTTTCCTCACTATTGGGTCTGTGCCCAAGGCTTACAGTTCAACAATATCTCTTGAGGCCTGCATGATTTTGATGTCTGATGGGTACAACAAACATGATCAGAATATGTGTATCTTTATCACAGAGCAACCATAGTCTAACTCCATCTGTCCACACTTTTATGCTTGAAATTGGGAAGCAAGGCTTTCAGCACAAGTGACAGAGTGAGACATGGAAGCTAGCACCATCACAGAAAATGAAAGGTTGTATGCTTCATCCTTTGGTCAACACAGAAAAATAAATTAACTAATAAGTAGTCTAATAACATCTAAATATGCTGTTGATCCCCATACCTGCTGTAATGTATTTTTAAACCACTCAGTGAGTGCCTGTGATGATGTACAATAAAAATATATGAACAATACAAACTGACAAGTTCAAAAAGCTAGAACAAATCAGATTAATATACCAGTTGAAACCTTTTTTGGAGAATTACTCCAGTACAGATATGATAGTGTTGGTGGTGGCAGCAGGAGGAACAAGGAAGTAACCTCAGCACCCATGAAGGAACTAAGGGGGCGCTGAAAAGTAGGCTCTTCAGAGCCAGAAGTAGGCTCTTCAGAGCCAGAAGATTTGGTCTGCCTTCGCTCACTAATGGTGCACAGCACTGAAAAAAAGTGCAGCCATTGGTATAAGTGCACCAACAGAATCCCATCTATTGCCTAAATCTAATGTTATACCAGCAGCTATCTGACAGCCAAATGGAACCCCCTTGTCTTCTCCATTCAGTTCCACTGGCAGAACAGTCCTGTCAGCTGAACAACCCCATTAAACATTGGCTTTAGATCACAATAAAGCCAGAGAAAAGCTGGAAAATTCTGTAAGGTCAAAAAGCAGCCTTCAATACTACAGTTATTTTTTACTAAAGGTCAACCATTTCTATTCCATGGGTGGGGAAAGTGTGCCCTGTATAACACCTGTCCCTTCCCCTCAGGGCCATTTGTGTGGTGTCCTGGGGCCACAATATTTTTGTAAAAAATTCTTCCCTCTCCATTTTTGCCCCCAAATGCCCCCTAAACAATAGGTGGCAGAGGAGGTAATTTTACCATATTTTGGGGACCTTCTTGAGCCATTGTAGGCCCAGGAAAGGCTTTTTTTCTAAGAAGTGATGTGAGGGCTGGCATATGGGGCATTTCAGAGCGAAATGAAATGAAATGAAATAGAAATTTATGTGCCTGGGGGGTGGCAGTAGATACAGCTCTCTAAGGTCAATGTGGTCCCAATAGCTGCCCACCCACTCTACATAGTATGTCTTAGACCAGTGGTTCTCAACCTGTGGGTCCCCAGATGTTTTTGGACTTCAGCTCCCAGAAACCCTGAGCATTGACCATAGTGGCTGGGGCTTCTGGGAGCTGAAGTCCACAAACATCTGGGGACCCACAGGTTGAGAACCACTGCCTTAGACACATCACCTCCACCACCACCACTACCAATCATATTATTTGCACACACTCTTGCTTCCATGAGCTCCAGGCAGTACGTATAAGATTCCCAGACAGTTTCCTATCCAAGCACTGCCCATAAGCAGACTTGTTCAGCTTCAGCAAGATTGCTGCATCATCTACTTTCAGTCTATGGCCAGGATCCAAAAGCATGACTAAGAATATGCTCATCTTCTAAAAAGACTGCGGACAAGGCCAACAGGATACACTACAACTCTTTTGTCCAAGATCACATGGGGGGGGTATCCTACTGGAGAGCACTTTTACATATGTGCCATAAGAAAGAGACAAGTATGGAAAGGATCTTAAACATCAGCAATCTTATTTTCTGCTCAGACCTTTTCAAATTTTCCTTTCCCCAGCTTTTGCATTCCTCCCAGCAACATCTCCTGAGCTCCAAAGCCAGCAGGGATATAAACACATATATTCAGATTTGATGGTATTACAATGGCAGCATGAAAGCTTTTACAGCATTAAACCTGCCCTGATGATCTCTTTATGGTTTTATAGACTGCATTCACTTTAATGAAAGGATGCCAAAGCTATGTTATCAGGGTAATTCACATTTCCTCTTGCTTTCACAGGCACAGCATACAGATCACAAATGTTGGGTGTGTTTCATAGGAAGGCTGTTGCTTAACACTTTGGTTTAGGTGCAAGTGCAAACCTGGAATGTGTGTGGTGTGCTTGACTGTATAGCGGGAAAAGGAAGGAAAGGAGGAAACAGGGATACCACCAAGTGGCAGGGGTCTTCCTGGATAAAACTATACTATTTTCTGCACGCACACTCAAAAAAACAAAAACCCACAGCTACAAAGCAGTGGGTGGAGCCAAAGGAAAGCCAGTGTGACTTGGGAATGTAAAGAATACTTCCAAATATATATTTTATTTTATTTTTTGCACAAAAGATTTCTCCACAAAAAGTCTTAAAGTGCAAAAATATCAGAGTAGTAGGCTCTTTTTTCCTAGGAGGTACTTCATTATGCCAAAACTCCCCTTCTCACTGAGGATAGAGAAGAACATCTGGAAGTATTCTTTACATACCAAGTTAAACTGGCATCTCCTTGGATTCACACATGAACTGAGAGATATACATATACCCCATGCCTGTCATTTTCCATTCAGAGGTTTTATACTACAACTACCAGCATGACGATGCTGGTTGGGATTCTTGCTGTTGTAGTCCAAGTTCTGCTCTCACTAATGGTTTCATTTACCCATGTGCAACCAGTGCTGCTACCTTCTTTGCTTGGCAAAAGTTCATTTAGTGCCTGCTTCCCCCTTTGCCCCTGTTTAGGCTCTCAACATATAAAAGACTAGAAGGAAAAATGTTGTGTGCAAGCTCACACTCAGTGGCAGGTGGTGGCTCTCATGTCAGTGTGTTACCATACCCTACCACCCCTCCTATGAAACATAAAATTTTCATAAATTAGACTTATTAACAACTGGAGAACATGATAGGGGTCACACTGACTGGAGACATGCTCAAGCTCATAATGGTGGGAAAGTCCAGATAGGATTATGTGGAAAAACCTGACGCTGATGGGTTTGTGCTAATCCCTTCACTGCTTCAGGCTCTTGGCATTTTTGAATACAATGGAAGACAAACTGGTGAGCAATCAGAGACCATCCTTTGATCTTACCCTACAGAGATTCTCCCTATACATCCTACCTGACTGAACATTAAGAGCTTTTTATGAATCCCATCAATGTTTTGTCACTCTGGAGTTAAAGCAATCAGCCCATTCCATACCCCTTTGTCAGTCCCGTGGGAAAGCCCATTATGGCTTTGCCAACACACCCTTTCAGGGTATGAAACAGAGTATAAAAATCCTAGCTTCAACTCCAGCCAACTGTAGTACATAGTACTTAGTATATCCAAACTGTTGTTCCTCAGTGCTACCCTCAGACACTATCTGAGCCCCTCGGCTACAAACTCCTTCTTCAAGACTGTTATCTATCACTCTTTCCACCCTGAATTTCTCTCTATCCAACCTTTCCTGCCTCACTTTCCAATATCCTTGTATGGTTTTTAAGAGTGTCTGATTTCTCATATGTTTGTCAATTCAAATAAAATACTTTGTTTAACTTTAACTGGTGTTCTCTTTACAGTTGGTACTGGTATATATAGGTGAAAAGATCCTATTCCCTCCTTTTGCAGGCCTCCTTTGAGCTATAATCCTCCCAAATTCTAAGAAGATGCTGGCTGGCATTGCGGGTAGGCCCTAATGTTTCCCATCTCTTAGGGTAACAAGCAGGGCAGTGAATCCTCCAGGCTTTATTCCAAACCTTAAAAGATCATAGAGTCGTAGGCTTGGAAGAAACACAAGGGCCATGTAGTCCAACTCCCTGCCATGCAGAAATATAGAACTAAAGCACTCTGGAAAGATGTCAGTCCAGCCTCTGTCTAAAGTCCTCCCAAGATGGAGCCTAACAAAGCAATCTATTCCAATGTAAAAGAGCTCTTTCAGTTAAAAAAAAAAGTTATTCCTGATATTTTGGTGTAATCTCTTTTCTTGTCATTTGAATCCACTGGTTCATGTTCTAGACTCTGCTGCAACAGAAAACAAACTTGCTCCATCTTCTACATGTCATCTCTTCAGATATTTAAAGATGCCTATCATGTCATTTTTTAAGTCTTCTCTTCTCCAAAGTCAAACATACCCAGTTCCCTAATTAGGCTTGGTTTCCAGACCTTGATCATCTTGGTTGCCCTTCTCTGAACATGCCCCAGCTTGTAAATATCCTTCTTGAACTGTGGTAGCCAGAACTGGATGGAGTGTTCCAGGTGAATTCTGACTAAAGCAGAACAGAGTGGCACTACTACTTCCCTCAGTAAGGATACTGTACTCCTGTTGATGCAGCCTAGAGTTGTATTGGTTTTTTTTTTTTTTTTTGGCTGCTGCATTCCACTGATGACTCATGTTTGGCTTCTGATCTACTAAGACCCTATATCCTTTTCAAATATACTGCTTTCAAGCCAAGTGTCTCCCATACTATATCTGTGCATTTCATTTTTCCTGTTTAGATGTAGGACCTTACATTTTTCCCTACTGAAATTCATTTTGTTACTTTTGGTACAGCTCTCCAATCTGTTAAGCTCTGTTCCTGTCCTCTGAAGTATTAGCTACCACCCCTCACTTGGTGTCATCTGCAAATTTTGTAAGCTTGTTTTCTATTCTATCCTGTCATCTAAGTAATTTATAAAGATGTTAAACACTGGGCCCAAGATCTATCCCAGGCTGCTGAACCATGTCCATCAACCAGGTCTGCATCTTGGATAGTTCCTTTGAAGTTATTCAAAATGCAGAGTGGGTTCCTTGCCCAACCAACGTGGGATCCACACTCTCCTACCAACATAAGCATCCATGCACACAAACTTCCCCATCTGGAGGAGGGGGAAGCAGTAACAGTGAGAGTGGATGGGCAAGCTGTGCGTCCACAACTTCCCTGGAGCATGAAGAATGTGAGGTCAGGAACTGCCTTGCTCCTCCCTTCCTTCCACATGAGCTCAGGGGCATTTGCAAATACCACCTGAGAGAACAGCCAGCTTTGTTCCTTCTCTCCCACCTTCCCCTGCTGTTGTGTGATTAATCTGGACTGCACTTTTAGTTCAGCAAAAAGCCTTCTAAGTAATTGACTCATCTACTAAAGTACACAAATAAAGTAAATACACAGATAAAAACACATATAGATAAAAGAACAAGCCCTCCTTTTCTTATGTCATAGGATGCAAAATTCCTCTACCACAGTCAGCAGTCTCTGTCTGTCTCATTTGCACTGCCAGTCATTAGGATTAACAGACGATGCATCAAAGTCTGTTGGCTCAAATAAATAACAGCATCTTCATCTGCCAAAGAAAAATACCAATTTTGTTTATAGGCCACCACTGGCTCCTGGGAGCTATGCTGGCTCTGCAATGCCATTCAAGCTCAATGCTGGGCTGCACGCCATCGGCAGATTTGGGGGGTCCTGAATTACTCATTTCTGATTTCCACAGGGAGCAATGTTTATTTCTCACAGCTTGTTGTTCAATCAAAACTTTTATTTTCCATGTCACTTCGGTTCAGTAAGCCACGCACATTCTCATACAACTGATCGATAGAGCTGCAGCAGTTGCTTACTTCACAGTCATTTGACATTTAGTAGCTTTCAGCACCATGCAATGGGGACAAGGAGGACAACGGGGGCAAGGAGCTTCTGTGAGATGGGAAATGGGCTCAACTGTCCTCTATCAGCATGCCCATAGAAGCCAAGGAAGTTGCCTTCTACTCCCTGTGAGGAAAGCTAGGTTTGTTTGTCTGTCTGTCTGTTTTTTAAAAAAATAGAATCACAGAATCATAGAGTTGGAAGAGACCACAATGACCATCAAGTCCAAACTCCTGCCATGCAGGAACACACACTCAAAGCACTCCCAGGAAATGGCTGTTCAGCCTCTGTTTAAAAACCTCCAAAGAAGCTGAATCCATCCCACTCCGAGGAACCATATTTCACTGCTGAATGGCTCTTACCATCGGGAAGTTCTTCTTGATGTTTAGGTAAAATCATCAGCTAAATCAGATAAACAGGTAATGAGACCTGGGCCAGAATCTATCTTGTGCTAACAATTTTTTCACAGTCTTTTCAATTTCCCCTTCTTTATCCTCTGTCATCCTTATTTATCTGCAACCTGTAGCCCTCAGTCCTATTAGTAATCCCGATAAGAGTAGACCTGTTGAATCAGTTGGTCAATGGCAAGTCATTACCTATGTAGATTCCATTGATTTAATGGGTCTATTTTCCTTGGGATTTCAACTTGGATTTAGGCCATGGTTTATTGAGCATCCCATTCTCTTCTGATGCTGACTTCTCCCAGCTGTCATGTTACCTTTGTCACCTCACTTTCTGTACTTTTTTTTCTCTCAGAAATGTATATTCTCATTCTGTCTTATGCCTTCTTCTACCAAGTGACTTACAAAGGAAGATGGCTGGAGATATTTACCTACAAGAAGCAAAGGATAATATGTCGCTGCCTGCCCAGACCATCCACACAAGCTCTGGATTGGTAGTTGAAATCTTACAGAACAGTGGTGATAGCACTGTATTCTGGAGCAGCAATCTAGTTCAGGGAGTCCATGACAGATTGTGATGGATATCACCAGGGAGGTCTGGAGAAATAGTCAGGAGCCTGCCTCAGCTCACACCTCAAACATGTGTTGTCAGAGGCAGTCACTTCATTCTGCCTAATAATAGGGCTGATCCTCCTCACAAATCTATTTCTCTCACTCCACCCTTTAAATGTAACAGTTCAGCCCAAACATGGGGGAAAAATAGATACATAAGGAGAACAGAGGCACAGACATGGCCTCCGACTTCCACTCCCTTAGTGGCTCCCTTCATATCTTCCAGATCAACAGAGGAAGGTCAGGGCTGGAGGGAGCACTGGCAATCTGCACAGAAGCTATGGGACCAGTGGCAAAGTATGAGGTCCCATGATCCCTACACACCTTCAGGTACAAAACTGAAAATGCACAGTGGGCTTTAGTCTCACCAACACATCCTCCTAACAGACCTAGTATAATTTCTAATTGGCCACAATGTAAATAGGGCGCCTTTTCTTTCCTCTCAAGAATTCTCCTGTCCCATTTTTTTCTCAGTTCCTAGTGGATTCCTCCTGCCTCTTGGGCCTTGGAGTTATTTGTAAAAACAAATCTTCCCTTTTGTTCATGCAACCAAACTGTTTCCCGTCTTCCCATTTCTCTTCAGCTCTTCCAAGGTTCATCCTCTTCTCTCAGCCTCCAAAAAGTCCTAATCCAGTGGTTCTCAACCTGTGGGTCCCCAGATGTTTGTGGACTTCAGCTCCCAGAAGCCCTAGCCACTATGGTCAATGCTCAGGGCTTCTGGGAGCTGAAGTCTACAAACATCTGGGGACCCACAGGTTGAGAACCACTGTCCTAATCCATTCAGTCCTATGTCTTGTGTAGACAGCTGTAAATTCCTCCATACAAGTCTTGCCTTCTGCACTCCTTTCCTCTTTGGTTAACCCAATGTAATTCTGTTAAATCCTATTATTTTGTCCCACCCTATTGGTGGTAACACATTATATCCATCACTCTGAGACCTCCAATTTGAGATCCTGAACCCCAGGGCTACCTGTTGTATGCAGGTATTAAGACGTTTCATCTCCATTTCCTCCCTCCTTGGAGAGAGTATTCTGTACTTCAGTGTATGTTTAATGAAGATACAAAGGCATTTTGAACACAACAGGCACTTTAACTTTATTTCTTTTGTTAATATTAGATTCCACAGCTGAGCCTTGACAGTGTAAACATGCTCCACCGCTACCTTCTGGTGAGACTCCCTTGCTACACATTAAGCTCTGGCCTTGATCCAAATCCCACCAAGATAGAAGGGTTTATTTGGATCAGGCCTGGTATTAGTTTTACATCTTTTCTCTCCCATAGGGCAGATTTATGCAGGTTTTAAAGATCCCTTTGCTTAGGACTGAAAGGGAACATATTTCAATAACATGGCTAGAATCCCTCTTTGATTATGTTGGAGCCTTAGCATGTTTTATCTCAATGATTCATGCCATCAATTCTCTGCCACAAAATCTACCTCCTGGGTGGCCAGGACCACCAAGCTTCTAACGTTAGCCTTTTGCAAAACCATCATATTAGCCATCTTCTTGGTCTTTTGAAAGCTATTAAGATTTCACGCTATTTATTTCTCTGGTCATCCTTTCTGAGCAAAAGGTGCTAAGAGTTCATGGATCAGAGCTGGTTCTGCCAACATATTGGTGGATTCCACATGCAATTAAACAGTGCAAATGCCTCAACAAGTGGAAGGATTTGTTGCTAGGCTACTGAACTGAGAGCCCTTTGCCTGAGGGACCAATAATTAAAAGATCAAGTCAAGGCCTCTGTTAAAATTCAGCACCTTTATTTGTATAGTCTGCCTCCCACTTGCCCTGCCAATTGTGGTCTGGCTGGATGTTTGCACCTGAATGGATGTGAGTTACAGCGGGATCTGGTGTTTTAAATAGTATAGGTTAAGGACAATAGGTAGTCTGAATGAGATGAAGGAAGAAAAACAGACATTAAAATCAAATAAGTCAAGGGTAGAACAACTTTACAAGCCTACAACAAGCATAGCTGGAAGCATTTGACTCCTTACTTAGAATTTCCTTTATATGGTGTTTGGTAGTGTTGAGTTACAGCAAACCTGGATACCCAGTATGCAACAACATGGAATGAAACCTCCTGATACATTCCTCCTTCCTGTCTTCTTGTTCAAATATTAGCCAGCAGAATCACTGCCCTTTTCTGATGGTTTCATCCTTCTAGTAAAAAAATGTCAGTGTTGGCATCATACATGTGTTAAGTTCCCTTACAGGTGAGTTGTGTTGGGGGAATGCACAACAGATGTATTCAGATCATGGTTACACAGGTGGTGTTCTGTAAGTGTAACCAGTTCACATGCAGTTCAGCATTCTTGGGCAGTGCATAGCTATTTATCAGTGTCTTCAGGGTACCACTTTTTTCACTGGGATTGCAGAACCAATGTGCATTCCCCACTGCATAATGGAACAATGAGTATGAATGTTGGATGATACAAAGTCAGTTGTGCAATGTTGGTATTCAGCTGACTGGTGGTATATCACAACCAATGTGTAACTACATGAGTGTAGATTTACACTGGAGAAGCACAATGTAGTACCATGGTGTATAGATCCAGAAGGGGATGCATGCCAGTAATTGTTCTTAAAAATATGCTTTTGTTGTTTTATTATAGCTCTGTGGTGACAGTTAGATAGTTTAAGATACCCTTCTGAGGGACAAAAAGGCAGCATACAGATATTTCATTAAACAGGCTATGAATTCCAAGAGATCTAACCAACATCCAACTAGGAATGGATGAAAAAATTATTTAGTGCTTATTTAATCAAATGCACTCTGCTTGCATCTATACATGAATTGGACTATACAGTTTTACACCAATATTAGCACATTTCTGAATTTTACAATGAAATTTGTAAATCAAAAACACATAGAGAAAGGGATGCGATAGGTGAAAAATTGAACAAAATGTATCCCATTAAGAGAAGTTGCTTGCAAAAATGCACAGATTATGAATTGTGTAGAAATCTGAATCATAACAGAAATGGGCATGAAGTATGTCTGAATTGGGGGGTAGACTAAGAAAAATGCCAAATTATCGTAGAAAAAGGATAGAATTTAAAAGCAGCAAAAATGAGAAACTGAGCAGAACTGAAATCAATGGAAACTGAAATCAGTCCATCCCTATATGCAACATGAACACACAGGGCTCTTCAGCAGACATCTCCATCTGAGATGAGCTAAAGAAACAAATCTTGAAAATCAGAGTTCTAGTGGATATAGTGCTTGGGACATACATGTCTTGAAGGTCTGTCAAATTCTTGGCACGTCCTTAATAGGCTGGCACTTCATATATTTTCAAGGGGAAAATGTGCTTTCAATTTCCTCAAAGCACAATAATCAGCAGACAACATTCACTTGGAGATCTCTGACAAGCACAACATATTGTCCATGATTCTCTAAAGAATTACAGCTTTAGATGAGGAGCCTTAATGTATCTTGCCCTGCCATGATGGCTAGATTACTCTTAAGCAGCAAGGTTGGTATTACTAATGTGATTAGCTGGGTTTTTTTTAAAGGCATTAATACTTAAACCTCTGTTCACTTTGTTGGTCCAGGATGTATGTCAGATAGCACAGTAAGGTCTCTGAAAAGCACATTCAAGAGGAGACTGAAGGCCAAGGATTGGGAAGTAGGAGGAAGAATGAAGAAACCGAATGTTTCTGGAGCACAATAGATATAGTATAGGGTGGCATCAGTCAGCTTTGTGAAATTAATACATATTTCTGTGTTTGATTTTGATTTAGTCAGGGCTCACATTCTGTAGAGGCTTTAAGGATGAAAGGGTGAGACTTTTCACAGTTTTTAATACGCACAGCAATTCTATTAGGCACCTCACCTATCACACAACTCTAGTTCCACAATTCTATTAGGCAACTTCCCATTAATGTGGGAAGAAAAATGCTGCCCTACCTTACACGGCTGTCATAAGGACAACAAAATTTGTGTATCTCTTTTATAGTAAGAGACAGTAAAATTACATTTTTTCATTAAAGTGAGGTAGACAGAGTATATAAATACATAAAGCTCCTCAACTGCAAAGATATTTCAACAAATGTCAAAGCCAGGATCATCCATGCCAGAATATTTCCTATTCCTACGTATGGTACTGAGAGCTAGTGAAGAATGCTGACAGGAAGAGAATCAATTACAATTTGCTGTTCACATTTGCAGGTTTCACTTTCACAAATTTGATTATTCACGACTTTTTAGCTCCTCCCCCTCTCCCAGATTGTCAGAGGAGGCAAATACAGATCATTATTAAAGACACTGGCAGCACCCATTGCAATCCAGCACTTTTCCATTCTTCTGCTGTCCAGTCTCCCTGTTCTTCCCCCTCCTTGGAAAAACCCTGAAGCCCATTTCATTTCACAACTCTGCTTGCCCCAGATCCTTCAAAGGAAGCAATCCCAGACCTGCAAAACAAATTTCCCTAAGAGACATTGCAATTCAAACTCCCTCTCCAAGTTTCGCCTCCCCAATTCCTTCTCCTCCCCTTCCTGAGAAAAGACAACCAGATTGTATCAGGAGACAAACACAGATTGGGATAAGCAGAGTTGTGAAGTGAAGTGGGCAGAGCCATAGAGTCCAAAAGTAAAAGATGCTGTGGCCTCCTTCCCCCAGCATTTGCCACCTAAAACAATCACCTCATTCTGCCCAAGGAAAGGGCTGGCCCTGCTATTGCTTGTGCTATCAGTGAAATGCTTTTGGGTTAAAATGTGTTGAAACAACCGATGATCTAACTAAGGACAAGGAGTGTGACCCATAGGCTGAATGTGGCCCCCAGACCTACATTTTGTAGCTCCCAACCCCATGCAAAAACACCCTCTTGCACCCCAAGTGCTCTCCATGCCTTATTTTTACTCCAACATCACTTGAGTTACAGTTTTGGCTGGGATAGAGAGGAAAAAGAAGAAGAAGGCATTTTGGCAGGTTGTTGAGAGAGTGAAGCCCTGAGGTGGGTTGGAGTAGAAACTGGCCCTGAAGCAGTTACCCACCTCTGGCCTAAATGAAAGCACTTTTTATTATTATCTTTATTTCTCCCCCGCTTTTCTTCTAAGAGAACTCAAAGCGGCTTATAAAGCTTAAAAGAGAACATAGCTAAAACTATTGTGTACAAAAGTTAAAACACACATTAAACAATGATAGTGATTAAAACAATATTAAAATAATATTAAAATACAATATTAAAATACCTATTAAAAACAGCATACAAATGATAATTAAAATAACCAGCACCATTCTACATACTAATTACATGCTAGATATAAATGTGTGTGTGTGTGTATGTATATATAAATATACATATATATGTTAAATGTATAATATATATAAGCATTCTGATCTAACTATAATCTCAATTAATTTCTGTGTTCCTGGGCAACAGATTGGCTTCTCCTTTGTCCTCTGTTTGGATTTATTTTGTCATGCCTAGCCCTTATAGCAAACCTTAGCCATCTCTTCCACAACATCCCACACATCTCTCCACAGCAAGAATCTTCCTCTCTGAACTTCAGACCTATCACAAAAGGAACACAGAGCTACCAAGACAACTGCCCACCACTTCTCAAGCCTCTAACTCCCTGCTGTCTTGGTTCCCTCCTATACTCCTACTCATGAGCCCACTTTTTCAGCTGTACTTTTTCACCTCTCTTCTGCCAGTAGTCCCTATTTCCTGTTGTCTTCCTCCAAGTTCTTCCCGGCCATTTTCACTCCTCACTGAACCCCTTACTGTTGGTCTGACTGCCACTCCACTTTCTTCAATGTAAACCACCCTCACCTCCTACCAGTCCTCCATTTTGCACAAGCCATCATCTCAGAAATGCAAAACAAACAGAATGGAGTTTTAAAATGTATTTATTGACAAGTTTAGCAAGGCAGAAGAACTAGAGAAATCTTTCAGGATGCACAGGTACACAGCAGCCACTAGAACCCAACTCCAATTAGTATACACATTTGAAACGAAGGCATGGGCGGGGAATGGCTGATTGCCAGTCTTCCACCCCAAAGTCCATTCTCGAAAGCCCTAAGCTGCCTCTTCTTTTCAGACTTTGTCTCCTCAGTTTTCTTGCTCTCCTGTGCAAATTACACACTTTACTTGTTTTGTTTTGCTGCCCAACAGCACCCATCAGCCTTGATATCCATCACTTTCCCCACCGGCCCCTTCAAGATCCTAAATCTCTCCCACCCAGATTACTAACACCCCAAATTGTGGGTCTTCCTTTCCCACTCTTGACACACCTCCACTGGTTAAAACAGATTATCTTCCTTGATTGTAAGTATTGGTGCATTAGAGGAAATCATGTATCCCTAGATCTTTAGAAATGGCTATGTGTGTTTTAAACAGCATGGTATCTCAATATTCCCAGATATGATCCAACACTTACCTTCAGTCCTCTCAGTGAAGCTACTCCTAATGATCCAAAGTCCACACCTTTCCAGTTGTTCTTTTCATCACCTCTAATTTAGCAGGGATTTACATAACAGGCAATAGTGCTTCCCCAGCATGGAACTTTTGAGACACATAACACCAGTCCAGCCCAACAGAACATCAGTGTAGGAAGTTATAATAAGCACCTTATGACTCCTTATAGCAGCTTTATAGCTTACTCTTGATGGAGCTAATAGATAAATAAACCATTCCATCCAATGCAAATTTACTCAGAAGTTGTTCCCAATGCATTCAATGGAGTTTACTCTTGAGCAAGAATTGTATTGTTGGTTAGGCGTCATTTGGAATATTGTGTCCAGTTCTGGGCACCTCAATTCAAGAAGGATGTTGACAAGCTGGAACATGTCCAGAAGAGGGCGACCAAAATGGTGAAGGGTCTGGAAGCCATGCTCTATGAAGAACGGCTTAGGGAGCTGGGTATATTTAGTCTTTAGAAGAGGTTAAGAGGGAACATGATGGCCATGTTTAAATATTTGAAGGGATGTCATGTTGAGGAGGAAGCGGGCTTGTTCTCTGCCGCTCCAGAGACTAGGACAAGGAGCAATGGATTCAAGCTGCAGGAAAGGAGATTCCATTTGAACCTCAGGAAGAACTTCCTGATGATCAGAGCTGTCCGGCAGTGGAATATGCTGCCTCGTAGTATGGTATAGTCTCCTCCTTTGGAGGTTTTTAAGGAGAAGCTGGATGGCCATCTGTTGGGAATGATTTGATGGGTGTTCCTGCATAGTAGAGGGTTGACTTGGATGGCCCCTGGGGTCTATTCTAACTCTATGATTCTATGACCATAATCAAGACCTGAAACAACTGCTCCATTTAAATATGCTGAGCATCCAATAGATTCCATTGACTTCAACAATAGTAAATGTATATTCAGCACTTTTCAAAACCAAGTCATTTATTTTCATGCCAAGAATGGATTTAGGGGCACAAGGTCAAGCAGCAGATATCTATATATTTATAAACAGCTAATGCTATCACTGTCTCTCTATACAATCTTAAAAACCTCAGATTAAAAAATCACATACTACCATCCTTAATATCTACATGGGAATCTGGAAGTCATCTAGAATAGAGCTCTCATTATACATTTTGCATTTTCCTATATGGCGGAAAATTAAATGTTCAAACTAATATGTCTGGAGATCAGTTCCAAATGAAATCATTTTTCCCACCCCTGGATACCCAAAATGCCTTATGCTAAGTAATGACCAGTTTTAGTTTGTATACGCTTTTTATCTAGGAAAAAGTCATTTTTGTATCTGTGAAGAAGGTGCTCTGTAATTTGTCAACCAGTCTTTGGGACATCTGCAGACATTTCTTGAGTCTAAAACAAACTAGAGTATGTTCCTTCCCACAGCCACCTTCCCACCCATTTGGCAAATGGCCATCAAATTGGGTAGGTTTGTCAACATCACCCTAGTTGTTTGGAATACTGAAAACACAAAGTGTGGTTGGAAATTGAACCCTGTAAAAGAAGTTTAAACACATCCCAGACCTACCTACCTACCTACCTTTCTTCTTTCTTTAAAAGATCTCCCACTGGAAGACATTTACCTCCAAGCACACCTGTGCACTTTCTCCTACTCATTTGCTTTGCTAGTATTAGCAAGCTGTGAGACTATGTCTGGAAACTTGCATCTATTCCCCTAAGAGAGAACTCCCCCACCAAAAAACAGTCCTTCCCCATGTTGGCGTTCACATGCTTTAGGGACCCATCAGTCTATTCACAGCAGCAGCCTTTACAGCAATCTCCCACTTTAATGTCAGACCTAGTTGGGTGTCTAACTATCACTAACATCAAGAAAATAAGTGAAATATGACTACGTGTAACAGATCTGGGTCAAGACTGAACATGGGCAGATACTGGCAAGCAACAATCACTGCAGTTTCATATACATTCCCATTTCATTCGTATATCGCAATGAAGAGTGAAAGCAGGAGTATGGTTTGTTGCTGTTGTCATTTGCTGTCAAGTTGACTTCAACTTATGGTGATCCTATGAGTGAAAGATCTCCAAAATCCTGGGTCATCAACTGCCCTGCCCAGGTCTTGCAAAGATAAGGTCTTGGTTTCTTTGACTGAATCAATCCGCCTGTGGTGCAGCCTCCCTCTTTTCCTACTGCCTTCCACTTTACCAAGTATCATTATATTTTCCAGTAATATATCGTGTTGTCTCACGATGTCCAAAATAATGACAACCTCGGAAGTATGCTAGCCAGTATATATTAATTTAACATCTTAGGGTAAATATACCTTAAGGTAAACTGTTGCCAGAAATTCTGAGTGCTTTCCTTGTGGAGAAAGCAGAGCACTAGAATATATGTGGATTATTGTCTTTCATCTACATGTACATAAAATGGGAACTGACTTCTTTATGAATACAGAGTACAACTACAAAAGATCACACTGCCAAATGGATAAAAGCTGCCTCCAGCACATTCATAAATTCTCCTTGCAGTTCAAAGGGGAAGTGGAAAACAGAAAAGCTCACATGCCACATCATGCTCTATGCAGACCATTATTTATTTAGCTATCAGGTTATGTGTGATATATTATTGATGCAACATGCATATTTATCAGATGGGAGGTTAAATTGCCTGCTGACTGCTTTAGCCTGGCTGTGCCAAACCTTCTTCCTTTCCTCTCTGACCCTGAATAATTACTTTGCATTAGTAATAGTTCTCATGTTTTTATCCCATACTGCCCCTCAGAAACACTGCAGCTTAGGCAGACAGGCACACAATCACAAAGACAGTTCTTGAGATCTTACAGCAAGTCCTTATTTTTCCATATCCCAAGCAACTGCAGGACACTTTCATCTAATTCCTTGTATATGAGGCAGATGTCTCTTAATGGTTTGGTTCTATGTATGTGTATTCCAATTATTATTTGTTTACAGTAGTTTTATACCACCCTTCCATAAAACGCTGAAAGTGGCATACAATAAATTACAAAATGCTGAAAGAGGCATACAATAAATTACAAAATGTGATACATTTTAATCATCTACATTTTCTTCTGACAAGCTCCCTCTGAAACTATCCAATGTTTGGAAGCTTTTCCTATGGTATTTCACTGAGTGTGGGGAATAATTAAAGTCTGCCAAATATGGAGTTTTAAGATATATTTGCATTTGGAAAGGACAGGAATAGTAATGTGACATGCAAGAACCTACCCTACTGGGCATGGCTCATTCAATTCAAACAACCAAGCCTCCCCCACATTATGCCTGGCACATAAATTCTAAGCATAAAAAGAAACAAGAATCAATAGAGGGCACTAAGAATATTTAATGCACAGAGAATCAATGATGTAAATTAGGACACTTTGATTTGCATGGTGTCTTCTGTTTGTTGAAGTTGCATTGTCACAAAAGAAACATTTTAAAAATTCAGAAACCTTTGGCAATGAATGAGAAGGAAGTGTTGATAAAGAAGGCATGAGACCATGGAACCATCCTACAACTGGGTCATGAGGATGCCATCTTAATTAGAGCCAGTTTTTCTGATATGCAGGGTGAAATGACTACCTCAGTTTGGTAGACTGGCCATTCTTTCTGAACCCACCAACCACCCTGGCACGTCTCCTGCCGTATATCACATTGGCTCCAAACTGGAGATTACTCATTCATCCACATGCTGAAGTAGAATTTAAGTCAGCTTCAGTATATGCAGTGGGCAGAGGCCCTTCCTGCCCTGTGCAACATGTCTTGCACTGGCCCTGCCCTGTTTCCATCTCCAAAATGACATGCAATGCATAAGTCTTTGTCATCAGCTAAGACACAGCAGAACAAGCTTCCACCTGAAGACAGAATTTTGAAAGCACCCTGGTAGGAGCCTGGTGGAGTTTTGCATCCATATACACATTGGTTTGACTAACAGAGCTCAACAGGTCAAGATTTATGGTGTTTAGGGTCAAAATACTGTCATATTGACAAAAACGCTAAATGGCATACATATCTAGGACAGAGCCTTTTCCCCCAGCGAAATAGTACCCAACAAATTTTTTAAATCAATTTCTAGACATGAACACCATTCACAAAAGCCCTTTCTTTTACAGGAATGTGTACCACATGCTGTTATTGACAGTCCCATCATTGGTCTTGACTCACCATGAAGGCAACCATTCACTACCTGGAAAATTATCATCATTTCTGGAAGTGTTAGGGGGTGAGAAAAGAAATATGGAGACAATGAGAGGAAGGACAAAGACAACAAAGCAAAAGCTCTCCTTGGGGAACAATCTTTAAAATATCATTATGCTAAATTACTTCAAGCTTAAAAAAAACAATTTTCATAACAAAGGAAATCAAAGTGAGTTTCATTTTGTTGAGCAAATAATCAACCCAATGGACCGAGCATCCATTCAAAAATCCATTCACTTTACAGGCCAGAAAGAGAAAGGATTTCTTTTGAATAATGCCAAACAACATATTATGTGTGGATTCTTTCTGAGGCCAAAATTTCCGGAGTAGGGCACAAGACTGAGTAAGAGACAAGCACATGGGTTGCTGCTGTATGCCTTCAAGTCATTTCTAACTTATGGTGACTCTAAGGCAAACCTATCAGGGGTGGGGTTCCTTTTGTTTTGTTTTTTGGGCAAGAGTTATTCAAAAAGGATTTTCCTTTGCCTCCCTCTGAGGCTGAGAGAGTGTGACTTGCCCAATGTCATCCAATGGGTTTCCATGGCTGAGTTGGGATTCAAACGCTGGTTTCCAGAGTCATAGTCCAAAGCTCAAACCACTATACCACACTGCTGCTTAACCCTTCCACTCAGTTGCCTTCCTCAAGCTGCTTTTTTACCTGGGGTAGAAAAAACACATCCCCATTGTATCTCTATAGCTTTCTTCCTACAAGTTAGATACTAGACAGGAAAGGGCAATTTCACACACAAATATAATCAGAAGGGGAGAACACTGAGTTATAAAGCACGGATGGGCAACCTTTGGCCCAATGATACATATGACCCTTGGCCTCATTTGAAAAACCATTTGCAAGAGATCAGGCTGGACCTCTGGTGAGTGTTCAGCCCTGGGAGGGGGAAGAGAGGACTGAAAGAAAAGAGGATGGCTCTGCCTACACTTCGCTTGGGTCCCACTATCTACTGGTGAGTGGTTATGTATTTTAATTCACGTTCTGTGTTTTTAGCTGGTATCCATCTGTTGCTGCATTTTAATCTGTTGTTCCCTACCTCAGTTAATAGGAAGAGGTATGTAGGAAATATAGTTGCTGTATGTATGTTTGTTGCTTTTGGTCATTAAGTTGACTTTGACTTATGGCAACCCAATCAATGAGAGATTTCCAAAAACCTTAATCATCAACTATCCTGCTTGGGTCTTGTGAACTCGAGACTGTGGCTTCCTTGACTGAATCAATCTACCTGTAATGTGGTCTTTCTCATTTCCTACCACTTTCCACTTTTCTGAGCATTATTGTCTTTTCCAATTAGTCATATTGTCTCATAATATGTCCAAAGTATGACAGCCTTAATTTAGTCATCTATGTTTCTAGCGAGACCTCAGGTGATTTGTTGTCCTTTTAGCAGTTCATGATATCTGCAGAACTCTTCTCCAGCACCATAATGCAAATCAGTTGATTTTCTTCCTGTCTCCCTCCGCTGGCTAAAATGCTTTTTTTCTTTTCTTTTTCTGGAAATTCATTGTGGCCCAGTAGCCAATGGTTCCATGGACCACCACTTTTAGCTGTACAGAACTGATCTGGATTTTTAGGTAAAAGACATTACTTGGCAGGTGATTTTAAAAAGAGCAAAGCTGCAATTAATACCGGCAATCTTTTATTATCACAGCCTGATCCAGTAACACTTTCCTTTGATGGCCAGGGAATATATATTCAAATGAGGCCAATTTATCTCAGCCTGGAGTATTTAAGCACAGATTTAACATTTATAGGACATCAGAAGTCATTGCCTCTCACGGCTTTTTCATTCTCCCTCCCTCCAGGATATCTGTGACTATTTCTCATGATTTGTTTTTAACTTTGCAACAGTCAAGGGAGACAGGAGAACACCAAGTGGCAGCCTGAAACAGGGTCACCACCTTCTGAAAAACTGTATATTCCATTGTCCATTGTCACCTCCCAATGTACATTACATACTGTTGCCATGTAACAGAGGGCTGGGGTTGCATTCCTACATAGAACAACATAAATATCTATCCAAAACTTGTGGGCTGGGAGGGACCAATGAGTCTACTGTGAATCATTTTATTTATATGTATGTTTGCTTGCTTGCTTCTCCAGTGAGCAGCAAATACTGTGTTTGAATTCAGAGTTTTTATTTTTAAATAAATTAACCAATAGAAGTAGGACACATTTTCATATGGGATGTGATGAGATCAATAGGGCTTCCATGTGTAGTGACACCAGGTCCTGATCCAGGCTGAGACAGTGCATCCACTCCTTTGATGGTTCTAGTGACTGAATCAATGATTGATAAAAATATATCCTCAAACTGCTTCTCATTTGGTTGGACTATCAGCTTCTAGCTTGGTTGGATTTGAATCCTACTTTTTCAAGCTGCCACATACTTGCTTTTGAAGAAAAAAACTTGACAAAATGTCAGTTCCTTTTCTTTCATTTTCCCCACTTGCCATGACCCAACCGTTTAAAAGCAATTGGAATAACCTCCTGAATTTGAAATGATATCACCTGTCCACTTACCTCTCCTATGTTTTGTCTTTTTAAAACCCTGTTCTGCTATCAATTTTTGCTTAGTTTTAATGTCAGTTATTGCTACACCACTGAAAATATTTTTAAAACACTAAATATATCCCACTGCCAATTTCTTGGGATTATGCTTTTTATCTTTGTACACTGTGGAAGAGTAAAATAATAGTTTCATACTCCCTTTCATAGCATTTATTTCCTACGCTTCTTACTGCTTCCTCTCCCACCCCTGCCTCCTGGTGTTTTTGCTCCAAGCTTTTCTGTACATTTTTACTTCCTCCAAGCACAGAAATTATACCGTACACCTAATCATTTTCTCTGTACCTTTTCCATCTTCTCATTATTATTGGGAGCTGAAGCGATCAGAAGACAACACAGCCATTGTGACCTGTTTGTTTATTGGGTCACTTCCCTATACAACTTAACATTTCTTCTCAAGTAATCCTATTCATAGTTTTGGATGCCTCCACAGATATCCCCAAAACATTCACAACCAAAGGGATAAATGTAAACCATTTCTAGTGCAAAGAAAGAAAGAAGAAACAAAATTTTCTCTTCCCTCAAATACTGAGTTATAGCTCCAGTTTTTACAAGCTTAGCATCAAGAGTTTTCCTCATCTGGTGAAAATAACTTAGAGCCACACAACTGCAGACACTCTCTTCTCTCTCTCTATGTCCTTTCAGGCTCCAGCCCTGGATCTTCATGAGACTTTGATTTTTGAAGGAAAACTTCAAATTGTTGCTGCATTTGGGGTTTAGTTTAATTTTAAAGATACACATATGTCTCTTTAATAATGTTGTAGCCTTTTAAGGAGGGATATACTTCACCACTAAGTTTCTTCTCAAAGAAAGCGATGAATAATTTTAGCAATTTTCTTCCCACTGCAAGAGAGTCTTCAAAAACTGCATGGTTTTCAAAGCCTTATCTGAAATTTGAGGATTTATTCTGCACAAAACTTTCACATGACTGCTTTGCACAGAAAATACTGTTTTCTATGCAAAACAACCCATATGTGAATTGTATGCAGAATCTCCCTGAATACTACATCTCCTGGGCAAGAAATTATAGTGCTGCATAGAAATGTCATAATCTCTGCAGAAAATGCTATTTCTTACACAGAAAATGCCTTTCCTGCACCAAACACCCAAATGTGCATTTTGCACAATACCCCAAATTAGTTCAGAACTGCAAAAATTTTTATCAGTCCAGGACTTTTCACATCAGGGTTTCCTGACACTCAAAAACCATGTTTTTTGACAGTTTTTCAAGTATTTTTTAATCTTCTTTCCATCCCTACTTTTAAGCTGTTTTAACTTGTTGCATTTAACATATTTCTATCCTGTTTCAATTATTTTATTATTTTACTTTGGAGTAGTTTGAAATTGTTTATTGTTTTATCTGTATTCTGCTCTGAAATCCTAGGTTAAGAATGGAAGATAAACATTTTAATAATAAAATGAACACATGGAGAACTCTATGGACATAATGGACTGTGATTTAAAAAAGAACTGGCAACAACATGTAGAATGTTTTCTGCATCTAAATAAATGTGAGGAGAAAATTGTTTGTAGACTTCTCATTCAGTATGATATGGTCAGCAAATGAATGCACAGTGCTCTGCACGAATGATCACCCTTCCTTACCGCGGAGCTCCCTGCCCGCTACTCGTTCATTGGCCCATCTGGTCCACCTCCGCTTCCTCATATTTAGCCAACACTTACATCTGCCTCCAATCAGATGGGTGGGAACTGTTGCTTGGGACCTGTGAGGGAGTCCACTGCAGCCTTTGGCAGCCCCTAATGTCACCCCCAGACCCTGGCATCCCCCCAAAATGTTTGGCCAACATTAGCTTTCCACCAAAAAGCTTATTTTCAAGACAAAATTCATATATGAGGTTACTGTATTCTCTTTCAGGATGCTCCCTACCTCAAAACAGCCCCCCAAAAAACTCCACACAAAACAGCCAGAGAGGTAAGTAGAAGTGATGCCATAACTATGCTTGCCAAAAATCTGATGGTTCAGCCTTCTGGCCTCTGGAGTATGTTTGACCTTGATCTAACTGGACCTCACATTGGCAAATAAAGAGAAATATGAAGCTGAGCACACTCTATAGACACCACGAAGGGCTGGCTGAGTGCTTCCCTGCCTTGCTGGAAAAGCAAAGAAGCAGCAAAGCCTTTTGGGGGAGCTCCAGCTAAGGACTCAATGATGTTTGTGCAGGTGACCTGCCACACTGACGAAGAGATCTGGTATGGGGGCATCTAGCCCCTTGCCCCTGACCCTAAGGTCTTCTCCAACTCTTGAGTTACACGAAACCACAAGCAAACAAAATAACTTTCACCAGAAACCAAAATGTTTCCTGTTACTGAGAAAAGTGATAAGGTCTCTTATTCAAAGCCAGTGGCTTGCAGGCTCTGTTCTGGGTAACCCTCAGAACTTTATTGGTTTCCTTTGTATGCATATTTACCAGCTGTATTTATTAATTTAATCAAAATATTTATATTACACTCATTATTGTGGGACTTCAGAGTGGTTTACAGATAAAGCAATAAACAATTTAAGGCCATTCCAGATTAAAACACTAAAATAGCTTAAACAGAATAAAAACAGACTAAACATGATAAGACGTTAAAACAGCTTTAAAAGCTACAACAATCAAAATCTATGTACATATACAGTAAAATATGTTAGACCCCAAGGGCTTTAATAAAAAGCCATGTCTTGATTTGGATCCAGAAAGAAACCAACATTAGCAGCAACTGGATTCCCCTTTGAAGAGAGCACCATCCTGTCCTCACTGCAGCTTAACTTTGCAGTATAAAATCAGAGAAGACAGCTGGTTGTAGTGTACTCACCTCAATTTGCATGGAAAAGTATGAGATTTCACAGGCCTAGCATACATCCTACAACAAGCCCCATGTTGTTGTTGTTGTTGTTGTGATGTGCCTTTAAACTGATTCAGACTTACAGCAATCCAATCATAAGGGTTTGTTTTTTTTTGCAAGATTTATTCAGAGGAGGTTTCCACTGAGTCTGAGAGAGTATGACTTGTCCAGGATCACCCAATGGGTTTCCAGGGCTGAGTGTGGATTCAGACCCTGGTGTTCCAGAGTTGTAGTCCAACATTTAATAAACTTCATTGTGCTGGCCTCAGGATTCACCGTGCAGGACTGTTGGGAAAATTCCAGCATTCTCTCTGCCCCCCCCCCATCTTGTTCTTAGAGCAAGTGGGCATAGTGCTTTCTTTCTCTTTTGCATGCTAATGCTCCACCATTTGCCTTTCTGTCATTTAATTGCATGATCATAAATACCTCTGGTGTTCAGGTGATCAGATCATGCGACCCAGGCCAGTTGCTTGGGTCTTATAAGAGAAAGAGACCCCTCTCACCTCTCTCTCCTCCATTTTTTGCTTCCTCTTCCTCCTTTCTGACCATGCTTCGCATCTCCATCAGAAGATGGTGAGTTAAGACCGAAGCTACTACTATTCATGAGCTAGTTAGGTTGTAGGCTCCCCAATACATGTGTAAATGTAGAAGCCATTAGTAAACTTTTCTAAGTTTGTAATCTGAAGCTGCCTGCATTTGTTTTATTTCTTCAGTCAGTTTGAGATCAGAAAAGCCATACACAAATTTAGACATGCTTCTTCTGCTACTCTGCTAAAAAGGAGGCTGAATCCTTACAGTTTTAGCTTCCATAGAATTTCCCAATAGGGCTAACACCCTGGGAAACTTTTATTTCCAACAAGGACGTCTATGGGAAATTCAGGAGGCCCCCAGCAAACACTGACACAGAACAGGATGCCCTAAGGGAAAGTTTTCAAGGGCACTGTTGCAACTGATCCCCCTGTTCCCTGTGAATCAGCATCCTAGGATAGGATAGGTATATAATGTGACATTTTGGTTTCCTCTATAGGAGAACCATAACCGTAGTGTCTGAGCATATCCTAACTTACTATGTTTATGCCCACATTATCTCTAAATGTCAAAAAAGTACCAACTGGGAATTAATTTTGAAATGAGATAATACAGCAAAAGGTCCAGCAAAGAGCTTAGGTTTCCCAAGCTCTTCATCTCATCCAGAAAGGGCACCATTAACAAAAGTGTAATCACCATCCTATCTCCATTATTGAACTTCCCTTTCCTTGATTTAAGGAATATCCAGTGGTGTAACATTGGCAACAATGGATATCTCAGATCAGAAATATGCCTGATTTCATTTAAAGCAAGATAAAAATAGAACCCCCCAAAAACCTCACTTATATTTCTGATAGAAACATTAAAAAGCAGAATACAGACAGATACAAAAAAAAAGAAACATATACAAAAGACAGAGGCAGAAAAACATGTTGTAGTAAGCAGTCAAAAACAAGGAAGCAGCAAAGAAATAAAGAGAAATGTTTCTATTGTGTACATGATTAGGAGAGACCAGTCAATTCAAGTCCAGTTGCTCCCAGTTCAAACCATATTGGGGCCATTCAAAAAGTGTGGAAACTCACCACACACATACACAGAGTCTCTGAATCTGTAATGAATCAGAATGGATGTGTCTGAGATGGTTTCCAGATTTGGAGGCATTTTCATCTTTCAAAAGCCCTGAGATGCTGAAGCAGCATCCATGATAACAAGGTAGGAAGTCAGAGGGCAGAGTGGAGAAAGGAAGCATGGCAGGGGAACCAAACTTGAGTTGATGCAGTGGTTTATTAGCTTTATCCTACTTGCCCATTCACATAAGCCTGAAAGATCTCCCCCTTTGAGTTCTGGCCTGATTGTGAGGAATGGCCTAATCCACATGTGTCAAACACAAGGTCTGTGAGCTGAATCTGGCTGGTCAGGTCATTTCATGTGGCCACCACACCTCACCTGCAGGTGCAACACTCCCCCCGCCTGGCGAGCCCAATCCCATATTGCAGGCCCCTAGCTGCTGGTATTTTGAAGAGGGGCCCAGCAGTCAGCACTCGCTATCTGCTTCTACTTCTGACTGCTCCTTTGTCCAAGTCTCACCATCAAAGCACTGCTGTGGGTTACCATGGCAACACTCTGCATGGCTTGTGAGAGTTGGACAGAGGAGCAGTCAGAAGTAGAAATAGATTGCGTGTGCTGGCTGCTGGGCCCTTCTTCAGAATACTGGCAGCCAGGGTCCCACAATGTGGGGATCGGGCTTACCAGGTACAGAGAGGCACAGGGGGGCAGAAAGAGCCACAGGGAGAGGTAGCAGAATAATGCACAGGAGAAGCAGAAAGCAGCACAGAGAGGGTCTCAGCTGGAACCAAAAAGTTAAACAAAGTTAATGTCATAAACAGTGCTTGGTAATATTTGTCTGATAATTTAAAAAAAGTAACTTTCTGTTTTTCAAACTCATTTTTCAAGAAATTGTACAATAGTTGTACACTCGAATATCTACTTGCCACTATTTTTTCCTAGACTTCTAGTTTCAGAGCTAGTTATTATTAAAACCAGTAATAATTGAATGCAGAGGCAATTAATTAATATGATAAAAGCATAGATACATTTATATACTCTTACAGATATAACTGGCCCTTTGAGGACAACCACAAAGTTGATGTAGCCCAAGATGAAATTGAGTTTGACACTTCTGGCCTAATCCATGAACAAAACAAAGGTATCAGGAAGTGCATGTGGCAAGAAAGCCATATATCAAAGCACAGGGTATGCTGTTTTGTGTTAAAGACATGAAGAAATCTCACCACTGCAGAAGTCTCAGCATGGTGGGATAACTTGCAAGGATTCTTCAACCCCTTCAAAAAAAATCTCACCTCCAGCATAAGACTGAAATGTCAAATGTGTCCCTTGCCCCCATCTGTACTTTGAACAAAACATATTTTGTCCAGAACTTAGGTCTCTAGACAAAACTAATGAAGCTTTCTCTTCTATAAATTCAGTATACGAACACAAACACACAGAAAAGAAGCAAAATAGGTGAGGCCGACTGATCACCAACTTGCAAACAACATATTCAGTGCTTCTATTTTTGCTGGATGGCACCAATTACCTCATTTTCAAAAACACACAGAGGAATGTGCAAACACCCAAGTGCATAATTTTTTTCTGAGATCACCACCACCAAGAACAAAAAGCCAATAACCTCATGATGGCTCACAGTGAGGAGATTTTTCAATTTTCCTATTCTCTGTGAAAGGATAAATCAAGTCAGGATTGACATTCCTGTTCTTTCTCCTTGTCTTTTCCTTGACTCCACCCTATTCCTCATTCTAGGTGTTTAAAATAGAAAGTGAAGAATAATATTCTCTCTGAGCATGTCTGTACCTTCAAGTTGCCTATAGACTTATAAGCAACCCCATGTACTTCATAGGGTTTTCTTAGGCAAGGAATACTCAGAGGTGGTTTTGCCAGTTCCTTCCTCTAAAATATAGCTTATAGCATCTATTATTAGTTGGCAGTCACCCATCCAAGTACTGAACAGGGCTGACCCTGCTTAGCTTCCAAGAACAGATAGGATCTGATGCTTCTAGGATGTTTAGGTACTTTCACATAATCTTTTCCAATATGTCAAATAAGAAAGCAGATATATTTTTCAAGAAGGATGAAAAAAATTTGCAAGGAGATTGTACTATTTTGAGTCCCATTCAGAAGAAAAATGGGGTGTAAATGAAATAAATCAAATATTCACAGGTTTGTGTCTGGTCCTCTCTTGAAATATGTTTCCCTCCCTCCCCTCCTTCCCCCCTCTCCTTTCTTTTCCCACTCCTGTATCATACCCTGTCTCAAGTAATATTTCAGAAAATCATTTTTATCCATTTCCACTGGCCCTTTCAGGAATTATAGCCAAAGTGCTAAGTGGTTTAGCAATATTATACTAGTCAGGCATCATTTTGTTTGAGTACGGACATTCCTCTTTCCTTCATTTGATCCCTGTCGAATCTGGGTCCTGGAAACAATAGCTATGTTTACATGGTGGTAGCCATCTTTATTGCTTCCAAGGCAGTAGAAAGCCATAGGCAAAACCAGATACATTTCGTTTCAGAAAGTACTGAGTTAATTTAAGCCAACCTGGAAAATGGGAATGAAATGCCAAGAGCTCCCAGGAAATCTTCAAGATGAAGAAAGTGTCATATGGATCTCCAGAATAAGATTGATGTGTAGGGGGGGGGGGGGGACTCTGGCATTTCCTGGTGCAGTCTCACTTTCTTATCACGTATCATGGATGATGTGTCTACAAGTAGCTGTTAACCATGAGCGTTAATGGATCTTCCAGGTACAGCAGCTGTACACTTCTCCATAAAGAACATCCAAGGGATGAAAATGGTCAGATGTCACTGGAAGCTCAAAAGAGAGATGGTCAAGAGGTTGACTAACCATTCAGTGCCAGTTCCAACATGAAAGCTGTGAATTATACATAACACTCAATCTTGACTAACCACCGTTTTGCATATATTCAAAATGTGTTCGGACAAGAGCCCAGAGCTCAGTTTCATACATGGTTGTTTTGTTTTGTTTGTTTGTTTATTTGATATTCTGCCTTTCTCCCAACAAGGAACCCAAGAGATTTAAAGAAAATGCCATTTAGCATGTTTTCAAGCACTTTGGTCTTTGGGTATGTATTTTGACCTTACAACCATCTTAGGGAATCAAGGAAACAGCTATTAAACTTAAGCTATTAAAGTTAAAACTATTGAAATTCTTGCCAGTTAAAGGAAGAGAAACAGTCTGTTTACCTGCTTGCTGGGGGTCCCTTAGGGGGATTCCCAATGCCTGTCAAAATTATCACTTGTGGGAAAAATTAGCTATGCAAAGAGGGCAGGGTAATTAAAGATCTTTTAGCCCAGCTTTTACAGAGTTGGATCACAGAGAATCAGGCTAACTGTTCAAATTTAAGTATTTTATTGAAACAGATGTTAAAATCCATACAATCACTCAGCCGCACTCACTCCCACAAGCATACAAGACTATAGAAGTTTAGAAAGAGGTGAAAATTAAGAGGGAGAGAGACATGAGGGTTTTGGGGTAATACTATACCAATCCAGAAGTCTTCGGCTGGGAAAAGACAAGTGAAAAGCTCATCTCAGCCTCTCCCTTGGAGGCAGAAGGGAGCTTTTCCACTGGCAGAAGCATTGTCTGGGAGAACTCCTCCTCCAAAATGGAAGAGAAAAAGGGGTCCTAGTTATAGTGGTGAAGACAGCTAAAAAAAATGTCCTGGGGACAAGATGGCTGCATTTTTATGAAGATGGATCTCAGCTTTGTAGTTCAAAGAAAATATAGCCAGACATCCTTGTTGTTTCCTGCAAGATGAGTTTCTCATCCGAGGATGCATGCCTCCAAAGTGTCACATTCCTGGCTGTTTGAAATGTTAATTTGATCCCAGAGACCTCTTGTCTCCTGTTGGTGTTACTCTTGCTGATAATCCATTCCAATGGAATGTAAGAACCATTTCGAGATTCACCTAAGATGTGTGACAGAAAACAGTGCTACTCTTTTGATCTATTTCTATAGCTCTACTGCCTATGTGTCCTTCCAGTAGATCTCTATGGCTCACTATATTTGATATAAAATAATTATGATTCTCAGGACATAGCATATAGGTCAGATAACAAGTCCTTTTCCTGATCATCCTCTAATTTACCCTTTAGATTAGACAACCCAGAATATACCCTATACATTTCTGGGAGAAAATGTATGCCTAATCATATCTCTCATTCATAGGGTCACTGTAAGTTGAATCCCATTTGATGGCAAATAAGAAACAAATGAAAAAAAAATTCATTCTCATGTTTTCAGTGCTATTACTGGTTCTACATATCCTGTCCTGAGGGTGTGTTCCTGATAGACTGATAAAATGTATTAATCTCATCTGTCTGTATATATTCTGAGATGCTATACATCTTTATTTTGCTTTTCTAAAAAGAGCCAAGAGCCAATTTTTAACAATTTTATTTTTTAAAAAATGGCTGATCAGAACACAGATCAAGATTAGCACTCTATTTTAATTTTCCATTACTCAAAACTCTGCTAGTAATAACCAAATAAATACTAAAAATGGACCACTCCACTTTTTAGGCAATTAAGGATCCATTTTGGGAATTTGCTCATTATTTACTTTACATAACAATAAGATAAGGTGAGATCTGATTCACCACCACTGAAAATCTCATTTTTAATGGCTGTCAAGGACTGCAGTCCAGAAACATTGTGACAGAACAGTAGTAAGAATAGGTATTGAAATTTAAGTTCCATCAATTTTAGTGACCTTTACTTTCTAGTAAATATGTTTAACACAGCAGCCAAATCAGTCTGTTTCCCCAGGGACTTTCATTGGCTTGAGATTGCATGAACAAGTAGTAACTCACCAGGCAGTAATTGAGGTGGTTAGTAGAAGACAGGCCAACCTCATTTATTCAAATGGCCTGCAGCAAGTAGGGATAAACAGGCAAAGTAAATAATTTTTTTTCCAGTAAGAGCTCATCCCGATAATAGTATTTTGCATAAGCCTTATTAAAGAAGCACGCCATTTTAAGAATGTTCATTCCTGCTACACAACAATGTTTTTGTATACAAAGTTTTGCAGTTTTTAAAATATCCTCTGTTCTCACATAAACAAACATCCCCTCTACACACAAAAAGAGGCAAAAGTCTGAAAAGGTTTCCACGGCAGTGTTCCCCTATGGTCTTGGGAGTCCTATCGAAGTATAAATGGCTACAAATTTATCTGCCAGTATCTAAGTAGTGGATATAGAGCTGGGGGCAATCATAACCCTGGTCAGTAGATATTAAACAATCTCCTAGAACAGATATTTGACAATCTCTTAGAAAAGCAAGGAGGAACCACAATATTAACACTCTGGACCTAGTCAAGGGATATTAGCAACATCCATTACTGAATACAGGTTCCCGGAACAAATCTCTTTTTACTACCAATCTGTGATTTTTTAAATTCAACACAATGCTTTCCAGACTTAAAAATGTCCTAGGCATGTTCTAAAGGAGGTTAATCAGTAGATTAAGTTCCTTTCCCATGGCTGTCCTCTACATGTACAGTTCTTCTTGGGACATCTACAGGTAACAAGATCTGCAATTCCTCCTGGCAAAGGGTGGAGGGGAAGGTACTGTTTTAAAAGGTCTTCATGAAGCTAGGCTCAATCTCAAAGCCCTCAAAGGCCATTTTGAAGAGACAGAAGGGGTTAAATTGGATCACTCAAGAGAGGCCTCATCAAACTTCATCTCACAGAATTGGGAGCTATGGCTCATTGACCCACTGCAAAGATGCAAAATCAATGACGAGTCAGATGTGTCAGGAGTTTCATCTTAACTGGTGGCAGGCTATCAACATTTTTTGTCGGGGGGATCTTGGTGAAGAAGGTAACAAGTTACAGGGAGAGCCCTTCCTCCCTGCAAGATGTGTTAAAATTATATACTATTAAAGTTTGTATATTTGTTTTACTTCTTATATTACAATTACTGAAGGTTTATATTTATGCATATAATTGATCAAAAATAAACAAAGAGCAATAATGTTCAATAATCGAGGTTCCTGTTATGGTGGGAGGTTTTTTGAGGGGAGAGGGGTAGTGGCAACAGGATACCAGTGACCATTCTTGGCCAGGTGAAGCAAGCTATTTGCCTTATGATGGAGCAGGCGAGTTGAAGCTTACAGAAGAGGTAAGTAGACGACAATGAGTGATGAATACTTTGAAACAGGATTTCTCACCTCAGACTTTGCCATTTGATTTTCCTTAAGCTGTCCTTGCTTTCCCCAAAGCATCTAAACCCAAATCACAGATACACAGATAGTTGATTCACCTACTTTTTCCCCTTCTTATTCTCAGCACATCAAAGGGGAAAAAGAACCCTAGGAAGCATAGAACTTGGTGTCTCCAAGATACTTCAACCCTGAAGGTGACCCCATGGAAGCAAAAAGTATTGTGGAGAATTAAACATAACCTGGCAACCACATCCATAGGATCATTCTTTCTTTTTGCAATGTGGGATTCAGAGGAAACATCTGGACATTCAATGAGCACATAGAGGGGTTTTGGAAGGATGTGACGACTAACTTCGCCCACTGGCAGAAATATACGTGCTTCTTCCAGCTCCTGACAAATGTGGAGGATGTTTGTGAGAGGGAATTACAAACATCTATCTGTAAGCATGGAGAACTATTTCTCATGAATATCCACTGGGAGGTGATGGTACATAGAGGTAACTTACAGCCCTGCAAACATTTTGTGCATTCTTTCAGTGTACAGAGGGATCATTATGAAGCATTTAAAGACAATTTTTTAAAAAGCTGCATTCTCTTACTGTCAAATATATAGGAGTTCAAACTGTTTAGAAATATGTATGTTTGTACTAAAACCTTGAATTTGGTCCAGTGACTAATAGGCAGCAACTGCAGATCTTTAAGAAATGGTGTAGAGTGGTCCCTCCCCTCTGCATTTGCAGGTTTGACTTTCATGGATTTGGTTATTTGCATGTTTCTCCAGCCCTTGCCCCCAGCCCACTCCAGGTGCCTCTTTTCCAGGGGAACCTTTCCTCTTGGTAGCTCTGATCAGGCCATGAATACTCTTAAAAACCTGCCTCTGGTCCTCCTACTCTTACTCCATCAGTTGGTCCTTGGCCACCTAAGGATTTCCACCTGATTTCCCAGCACCACAAACTCTCTTCTGATGCCTCCCCACACACAAGGAAGGAGATGGGTGAGAGAAAGGAAGTATGGGGCACCATGCCAACATACCTGCTTAATCTCTCCTTTTCATGACCTGGTTAGGATCCTGGGTGCCCTATCTCTACCATGCCTCAGACCACTTCTCATAGACACACACACACTTTGATGCTTGCCGGCTTTCTACTTCTGTGGGCATTCTGAGCCCCTAAACTGAATGTGGAAGGCTGACTGTACACTGTCATTAACATTCCAGCCACTGCATTAAGCACTAGCTGCAGTTTTTGGACTGTCCTCAACAGTAGCACTGCATTTAAGAGGTCACAAATGCATGGATAACTCCAGCAAGACTACAGAAACTCTACAGAAACTGCTGTGGATTTCATCCAACAAAAGCTGGAAAAAGGCACTTCTGGCCACTGAGGCTGGAAGAGCTTCCAGTGGAATCCATGAACACCTCCAAGCTATGAAGCTGTTCCTTCAAGGGAGGACAATCTCATCCAGAACAGGCAGTGTTCCTATTTCCTAGATCCAGGAATTACAAATTTATAGTACAGTGGTTCCAAAACTTTGATACTACAGATGTTTTGGACTTCAGCTCCCAGAATTCCTGACTGTCGGCCAAGCTGAGTAGAGCTTCTGAGAGGAGAAGTCCAAAACACATGGAATATCAAAGCTTGGGAATCACTGGTTTAGAACCTCTACCTTGTTAGGGTTGTGCTGCAGTTCATTGGCCTCTATCCAACAATACTAAAATCCACGTGCATTCACCAGACAATCAGGAAAAACAGAGCTGAGCATCATCAGCATATGGATGACATCTCACCCCTGAATGCCGGAGGAGCAGGGCCATGGAGTCAGAGTCAGAAACAATTTTGAGTTGAGTCAGAGTCAATAGAGATGTTCCAACCCCAATTCTGGCTTCAGAATAAAAACTTCTTACATAAAATGCCCTATTTGCTATATATTTACTTTCATAAGACATTAGGGAGGTTTTCTTGATCAGACGTTTTAATCAAATAAATACATTTTCATTTCTATCAATTTTTAAGCAGCCTTGGATTAATGAAATGCCTTTTGCTACCAATTTACTACAATAAATTTGTTATTACTAATTAGTTTACATTTGCCATTTATGAAGAAGTTGGAGTCAGTCTGAAAGGAGGAAGATAGGAGAGTCAAAGTTGAAGATTTGGCATACCAACTACACAGCCCTGCTAAGAAATGTTTCCAGCAGCTTCATACAGATTAGAGTGAAAGGCCTTCAGCCATTAGCTGCTTTTTGCTACAACTTCCTTCAGTTCCATTCAGCATGGCCAACACTTAAGAGATTGTGAGAGGTGTTGCCTAGAACATCTGACAGACAAAGGTTCCCCAACTGCTGATATAAGTGTAAGAAGTGAAATATTACTCTCTGGAAACAACTCCTGCGTGAAGTAGCAGGGCCAATAAAACACTCTGTTCCAAACCCCAAACCCTAAAAGCAGGTCCAGAAGGAAATGTGACAGATTGTATGGAAAGCTGCTAAGAGATCAAGATAAATCAACACAGCTGCACTTCTCCCCTTCCTTCACCAAAACAGGTAATCCATCAGTGTAACCAAAGCCATTTCAATGCTAAAACCAGAAATGAAGCCAGACTGAAATGGGTCAAGATATAAGTTTCTTCTCATTTTTTCTGCCACATATCAACAACCAAATTTGAGGGGAGGGAGGCTATTGCTTTTCTATTTACAAACGCTCTTCCTTGCACCATTGCTTCTCTATTTACACATAAATCAATTTTGCCAGTTTTCCTGATTTCAAAGGCATTTGAGGTCCAAATCAAAATTGCCTGTTCAAATTTTCACTGAATATTTGCTTTGACTGAAATTGCAACTGGCACTTTCCAGTGCTTCTGCTTCTTTTTGTTGTTGTGTGCTTCAAGTCATTTCCAACTTTTGGATACCCCAAGGCAAGCCTATCACAGTGTTTTCTGGAGCTAAGAATGTGTGACACACCAAAGGTCGCCCAGTGGGTTTCCATGTCCAAGCAAGGAATCGAACCCTGGACTCCAGAGTCATAGTTCAGTGCTCAAACCACTACAACACACTGCTCCTTAGTATTCATCAAATACAGCTGCTACTATAATAGGAGCCATTACCTACTAACCACAGACATAAACAAAGCTGTCAAAAAAAGAGCTTGGAAAAGTTATATTTGAACTATATCTCCCAGAATACTCCAGCCAGCATCAATGCTGGCCATGCTAGCTGGAGGATTTCAGAAGTTGTAGTTCAAAAACATAACTTTTCCAAGCTCTGAATCAAATTCCAATTATCTTCAAAATGGTTTACATGCAATAACCACAAATCTTGGCTGCCAAAAGAATACGGTATCAATCACGCGTCTCTCAAGCAACAGTGACATCTAGTGGGTCAAGACTAAACCAACATTCCCTGGCCTCCACTTTCTCAGAACTGATCTGCATGCAAGCATGTTAGCACTCTTAAAAATCAGTTTAAAAATAAAGATGCCCACAGAGAGACCTGTTCTACCATAATTAAAACAGCTCTAGGAAAATTATTTCATTACATTGTACAAGATTATACATTCTTTAGCCTGTTATGAACCAGTAAGCTGTCTTTGTCACCTTCAGAAAAGGCAAAACAGGAGAGTCAGTTCATCTTGGATGTTTTCTTACCTCAGGATCTCTCATTTTTAATTAATCATAAAACAAAATAGAAAAGACAGCTAAACAGTATGTGGAAATGGCTAGCTATTTGTTCATTTGCTTAGGAATTAGTACTCTGCCCTTTCAATGTTTGCAACTGCACAGAAGTTCACAATAATTCAAGAATAAAATAAAATAAATATGACCTTGTTGAGATAGGAGCCCCAACAAGAGTAAGATTAAGATTAGCAGGTCAAGATTATCCCAGATCCTGAGATTTCAGGATCAAAACCTGAGAACCAGGGATGACCCCTTGTGATGTCACAGGGGGATTTTACAAGATTGTTGTCACAGACGGCAGGCTCTGATGATGTCATTAAGCATTATATCTTAAGCACCAACCACAGTAGCACAGAGTGCGCCAATCACATAACAGACACCAATACTAACAAGTGAAAATTAGTATTTATCTATAGGTTGAATTTAGTTATATAATTTATATTCCATCTTTTTCCCAGCACAGGATTGAAGTCAGATTACAACCCCTTGAAACAAAATTACGATTAAAATAACACATACACACTTTTCAAAACAGTGCTCTCACCCTGAGATTCCTCCTCCTTGTCCTGAGGACTGGAGAGGAAGGTCTGGGTCCCAATTGCTGAGAACCCTAAGTAAGACACAATGAATCAGTGGGAACTAGGTAAGCCAACAGGTGTGCAAGCTCCATTAATTCAATTAGTCTGTTCAACTCCAGACTAATAATTGGTTTACATCACTACCATTTGTAGTGGGGAAGGGAGATTTAAGTAGTTAAAAAGTAAACATGATAATGAAAAGATAAGAGAAATTTTAAAACTAATTCAGGTATCATTTTAAAAGGCCTGGTAAATAAAAAGGGTTTTTTCCCTCTTTTTCACTGGGGAGATGGATTCCAGATCTGAGTGTCATCACTGGAGATGTCCTATGAAGTTATCCCACTCCTATCTTCAAAGGTGAGGACGTTCAGAATGAAGACCTGCAAATAATGTCCCAGTGACTGTAGGAGATGGCAGTCTCCTGAGACTCCCGGACCTCAAGCTGTTCAAGCTCTAAAGAAGAAACACCTTGATTTGTGATCTGCACTAGATGACTGGGGCACATAGGGATAGGGAGACATTGGTTGTTGTTTAAAAAATGAAGGGGTAGCCATGTTAACCATAACAGAAATCTCAAAATCTATATGGCAGTAATACCATACCCTCCAACTGTCCTGATTCAGCAGAAACAGTCTTTTAAAGTGTCTCAGTTCTCTCTCTCCTTCTCCATTTTTCCACTTAGACCTCAGCTTACTTCAGTTGGTACAAGCTGTGTTTGCACTCACTTAATATCAGGGGAGGAGACGGGGCAAAAACAAACTGCAGCAGATTCTTCTAGTTTATGTGTTCTTCCTCACTAATAGATTTTGCCATCTTGATCACACTCCCATGTTGTTTGACCATATATATCTCAGTTTTCATCTATACAATGTTGGAGGGTACGTAAATACCTTTATTAGACCAACTAAACAGGCCATAAATATTTTCCATGTAAGCCTTCAGAAAGGTTTCTTCATCAGGCAAACATTTTTAATGCAAGGAATGGGGAGAGGGAATGAGGACTAAGAGGAAAAGTGGAGAAGGAGAGAGAGAACTGGGACACATGGTCCACTTGTTGTTTTCAGAGAGTAGGAAAGGAAGGATAAGGAAGAATATCCAGATGATCAAGCTACGCTCCAAAGGCCACACGTCCAATAGTCCTGGGCTTGTTACAAGCTACAAAAGTGATAAAAGCAAAAATTTGGGTCTCTATTTGATAATACAAAAGGAGCTCTTGAAAACCTTGCCTTTATTATTGTAAATCAACTTCCAAAATTAATATGTGAACCAGAATGTCTGCCCAAGTTAACAGACACATTTGGTGAGGAGCATACAGGAGAGAGCCTTTGGCCATTTCCACATGAGAGGGGAGGAGTGGTTCACCACGTGTCACGAGCGGTGTTTTTATACTCCAATCCAGAAACTGTGCTGTCTGCACGCCTCCCATTTACATCATACTATGCAGAGAACAGTGGTTGCTGCATCCGCAACGGCAAGTCCCTGGTCACACACACACATTTTAAACACAATTCTGCATTGCTGCGTCTGTGCATAGGTATGTATGTTCATTGATACATGAAAAAAAAAAGTCTTAACAGTCCATTACCAGATTTCCCCGCTATCTGTTTAACGCATGAAGACAATAATGATGGCAGCTTGTCCTTTGATAGGTGGAGAGAGATAGGGATGGAAATGAAGGAAGGGACAGCCTGAGAACACCCATAGCCAGCCACTTCTGCACTGTGAATCGATGCTACGGTTCTGCATGTAGGCAAAAAATGATTTGGGAGATTTATATTGGAGTTTTTCCAGTTTTCAGATAAATCGGTTTGTCATCACAGTGAACCATTCTAGGAGCTGAAAACATGGAGAACCACAAGGAAGACTATGACGCTAAAATGCTACAACATGCAGATGTGAGGGTAAGAATTCGACGTTACTACAATGTACGAACCTCGCGAAGAAATGGCCAAATTCATTAGGCCAAAGGGGCTTTTCCTGGTGTGTGCTGTGCTTTTCTCTCTTTTATCTTCAATGTGTTTTAAACTGTTTTTAACTTTCTGTTTTTAATAAAATTGTTTAATTTTTCAAACTTTTGCGGACTTTTTAAAACTATATTTTATTTTAATTTGTTGTAAGCCACCGCGGTTCCTGTGCTGAAAGAGATGTCAGTTTACAATTTAAAAAAAATATATTAAAATGCCTTAAAATCTGTCTGCCTCTTTATACAGCTTTCTTGTAGTATCTGCCTTTTTAATCGACAAAGTTGCTTAATATAGACATTTTCTGCAAGTGGTTTCCACTTGTACAATGATTGTTCGTATACACTTACTTTTGTGTGACCTTTCCCCTAATATGTGTTTTGATGATATTTTGCTCAGAGAATTTTGTTAAGAGTTTTGAGAAGTGCTAGTACCAACAAATAGCCACTTTTTGGTTCCAGGAAATGCAAATTTCATACATACTCAAACAAAAAGCAAAGTGAGCAAAATACTTCATCCTCCCTAGTTGGCCTACACCAGCTATGCTATGGATGTTTTCTCCCAGCTCTTTAAACCTTATTTCCTCTAAAAAATTATGTTCCAAAGCAACTGTACTAAGGATCCCTAAGTCTGTCATGAAAAGCATGCCTTTGCACAAAAATTCAATAATTAATTTCCAAGCTACTGAAACATCTTTTCATAAATTTCATCCAATCTTGTAATACTCAATATTGCTTTCCATTACATTTCCTGAGTGGTCAGGAAGTTGCTCACAAGCAATGGCCTTCAGTTAATTACTGTCAAGAGTCATCCTCCCCTGCCAGTTCAATATATACCTGTGGAGTTCAGCCAGCAATATTTATGAGAATGGAAAACTACAATCCAAACAGACTTGCAGTAGTTTTCTGCTTCTGGAAACAAAACTCGACTTGGGATTTATTTTAGAGCCTTTCGTGAACAGATCTTCAGAGCAGTTCCTGCACAGCTGAAGGGTGGAATGAGAAGGGGGGGATATCTGAATATTAAGCCTCCTTGGCAGAGTTACTGAATACAGCCAAAGCAGCATTACAAAATCAGTGGCAACTATAGCATTTCCTTCAGTGGGATGAAAATTTTCAGCCGCTTATCCATGGTGATTCCTCTCCCCAGAGTGAGAGCTGAAGCCACATATATACCACACACACAGAGCCCCTGCATATCATGCACAAGTTATGCTTCCATAAACACCTATGGAGCACTGAAAACAGGTGGGGGGCAAAGGGCAAGCAGAAAAAACTGCCCAAGGCTCATGGAGTCAGGATTCTCCATGAGAAGAGGTACATCAAACACCCCTGTTTGCATAACATCACAAACACAGAGAAAGACTTCTATTTAAGTCCAAAACATCCTCTGCCATGTAAAAAGATGGCAGCACAGGTCCCTGTAAGTATCTTCTGGATACAGCCCCTAGCAGGACCCTATTTGTTGGCTGTAAGTTGAAAAGCCTAAGCTGGGATAGCCACATGTTGCCAGAGTCTCAAGAAGGCAGCAGCATAATCAGTAAGTCAGGACCAAGAATGGCTCTGCACAAAGGGTGCTCAGTCCAGTCACTGGCTATTTGGTATGTCCTCCTCATGAGTAGCAGGGCTTGTCCTCAGCCAATTCCCAGCTTCTCCCTGGACCCCCAACTCTTTCTCCAGGGCAGATATAAGAGAAGCCTCAGTCCACTGGATACTCACCCCTTTCCTGGAGTGTTCACATCCCTAGTGCTCAGGTCTAAAGGAAGTTCTCCCCTGGCCTGCAGTTTCTGTTTTCCTTCCTCCTCCTAGGGTTTACTAATATTCTTGTATTCACCACACACACACACACCCTGCAGAGGTCTTAACTGAGGTCAGCAGCTGGTTCTCCTTCCCTCCTGGGGCCAGAGCGCTATGAACAGCTGAGGCAGTACTACTGGTAGGTCTTCCTCTTCCACACCCGGTTGAAGGCATTTCAGGCAGTAGCTCAATAGCAGGGCAGAGCTTTTGAACTGTAACCTAAATACATGCATACAAGTCCATACAGGAGGAGAGGGGAAAAAAGGAAGAGAACAGATAAGGAGCCCACAAAAGGATAGTTGGAGTGGGGGGAATGAGCATTTTTTAAAATTATTTTTTCACATGTTTTATTTGTTTTGCTTTTGAAGGTAGTGAGGAAACATTTTCTGGGGAGAACAGAAAGGAAACATCCCTCACAGTATAATTTACATAATCAAAAGCCTTTTCACTAAAAAATGAGTTTCTGGCCACTGGCTGACTGTTAAGGAAGCCAGCATTTAATGACGGGGGTATAATTTCTTCCCTATTTTTTTAATTGATTCCAATGTAGTTGTTGTTTAATATGGTAATCTGTTTGTGTTTTGATAACTTATGTTTTTTTCTTTGTACCAATTGTAATCACATTTTAATAATGTTTCATCACAGAATCATAGAGTTGGAAGAGACCACAACAGCCATCGAATCCAACATCCTGTCATGTAGGAACACACACTGAAAGTACCTCCAACAAATGGCCATCCAGCCTCTGTTTCAAAATCTCCAAAGAAGGAGACTCCATCACATCCTGAGGCAGCATATTCCACCGTTGAATGGCTCTTACTGTCAGGAACTTCTTCCTGATGTTTAGGTGAAATCTCTTTTCCTGTAGTTTAAATCCATTGCTTTGTGTCCTAGGGCCTTTCCATCCTACACTGTTGTAGTGCTATTATTCCACTTTCAACATCCTGCGGAATTCTGGAGTTTGTAGTTTACTGAGGCCAAAGAGCTCTCTGGCTGAGAATCCTAAATGCCCCTCCCTAAACTGCAAACCCTACAATTTCATAGGATGTTAAAAGTGGAATAATAGCACTATAACAACGTACTGCAGAAAAGCCTCTAATCCCAGGAGCAGCAGAAAACAAGCTTGCTCCATCTTCAACATGACATCCCTTATATTATATCATTCAAGTGCTGGCTTATACTGTGCCTTGTACTCTCTTCTAGGGGCTGAAGGGACAATAGCTGGATGGGCTACTATATAATTCAAACTGATCCCGCTTTATAAGTAACTTCTATGATAACTGCACATTACTGTATCCAGGTTTTTCTGAATGATGTTCTATCACAGTCGTGGAACACATCCTCAAAATCCTGTACAAGCATAAAATGCCTTCCACAAAATCATACCTTTCTCACACCAAGTTTCTTTGTGGAGGGAGGGATAAGTACAGTCAAACAAACTTAAATCTACAGCAAAGTATGTCTGTTCAAATTCTGGATTAAATCTGACTAAGAGAGTAATTCAGGGTGGTGTAGAATGCAGAACAAGACAAACTGGAGAAACAATACAAAAAGGAAAGCAGCTGAACACTGCTTGACCAATCCTTAATGAAGCTATTTGAGTTCCATTTTTGTTGAGGAGGTAGCAAATTAAGATGAAAATTAACAAAACATTTAGGCCAAACATTTCAGTTAAAAAACAAGCTAATTTTTGGATTCCCTGCAGTACAGAACAATTACCTTGGGAAGAAGAATTTACTCGTCCATGGGCAGGCAAGGAAACCTGAGAAGGGAATGGTGTAATGAGCATCTATTTCCACAAGAACATGAACCCTTTGCATTTTCAGATGAAAGGAACTTTGATTTTATCAAATGAAGAACCGTGACTCCATGGAGTCAGCTAACAGACAACTGAATCTAACAAAGTAGCAACAAGAACATAAACGGATACTTATTTGCACATTATTTTAGATCTCAAGAGAGCCAATTAAATGCAGTGTTCCCTGTTGTTCATATCACAATGCATTTCACATCACTCTGGAAAACTGCCGAAACTGTCTCTAAGAAAGCGGGGAAGGTCTTAGGCCCTTTCCACACGTGGGGCGGCGAAACATGGGGAAACGGGGCAGCGCATGTGGGGATGGAGCTTACCTTGAAGCGGGAGACTCCGTCCCTGTGGGGAGCAGCGCGCGTTCGCCGCTCTAAATGGCGGCGGCAGCCAGCGGCGCCCAAAATGGCGGCCGGTGGCTTCCGGCGGCGCTCCGCCAATCGGGGCAGCGCACCAACTGGAAGCCCGCCTCCGGGCAGCTCTGCAGGGACACGCTAGAGCATCCCTGCAGTTCTTAACGGGGCGCTGCGACGGGCTAGCGTGTGCGAGTTTTAAAAAGACCACTTGAAAAGTGGTCTTTATAAAACACGGAGCGCCAACCCCGCGGCCGTGCAAGGGCGGTTTGAGGTGTAGAACCTCCCCTTTTTTCACCACCCTAGCGCACCCCGCGGTGTAGACAACCTCTGTGTGAGGTCATCCCAGCGCGGGGTTTTACCCCCATGTGGAAATGGCCTTAGCCCAGGGCTAGACAGAGCACGAGCCTGGCCTAGAGGAGATCCAAGGTTAAATAATTGGGATCTCAGGAAACTGTTGAAAGATTTCCTCTATATGAACCCCTAGGTTGTTTACTGCCAGTCAGTGTAGAGCAGGGTGGGATTTATGTAACCATCCAGATGTTGCTGGACTGAAGCTCCCAGCATTCCTCACCATTGGCTATGCTGACTACATCTGGAGGAGTACATGATTACAACCCTGGCATATACAGCTCCAAAGCAGGTAGTTTAACAGTATGATAGTAGAATGCAGGAAAAAGTGTTCCTACCTGCAACGTTTTTCCTGAAATGTCATATCTTCACTTTTCCTGAGATTTCTGATCCAATTAACCTTACTTCCCCTCAATTACACACCTATCTTTTATCTCTGTACTTTTGTCTTGTAACTGAGAGACAATCTCCACTTTCAGAAAACATGTACAGCCTTCCCAGAAACCTGGTGCTGTGGTCATGCAGGAGGCAATTTACATCTTAGAAGGCTTCCTCTTCTATAACTATGGAACCAGCATTTTTACAGAATAATAGAATGAAATCTTTCTGCTTTGCACACTAAGCTACTGCAGGCAAGGAGTATTTAACACAGAGAATTTTTTTCCTGCCACTTGCCATCTGAAGGGTACAGTCTTATAAGGACTTAGCATAAACCTTTTTTCTTAATGTATTTCAGTAGGAAAGTTTAAGGGTTGTAGCAGTTTGACGCCACTTCTCTATTGCATCAATCCTGGGATTCGTACTTGCGTAAAGAACTTAGGACCTTTCTGCTCTGCACTGTTATAGTGCTATTATCCCACTTTCCACATCCTATGGAATCCTGGGGTTTGCAGTTGAGGGGGTGGCCTTTAGAATTCTCAGCCAGAGAGCCCTTTGTCCTCGCTATAACAGTGTAGTGCAGAAAGGCCCTTAGAATTTTGTGCTGGAGAGCTGTAGTTCAGGATGCTGTAGGGTCAAGGGACTAAGCAGAGAATTCTAATGATCTCCTAAATTACAAATCAGAATATCATAGGAGGGATCCTTGTCAGTTAAGGTGCAAACTGCTGCTAATTGTGCAGTGTGAATATACACTAAGCCTTTGGGCAGGAATCATGTGCCACTTCTACATTCTGTAGAGCAACCAGTACACTATTAGCACTAAATAAAATTAAACAACATCTACGGTAATAGCAAGTCGACTTCCTATTGTTATAATATGTTATCAATAGATTTAAACAAGTGACAGGGGAATAGATCTGGCATAATTCTGTGGGTTTCCACAGATTTATCTGAAACTACCACCACCTTCAGAAGTGCTAGTATGTTTCTTCAGTTCCAGAACTCACTCCTAATGAAAGTCTTGACACAGCAAATCTGATTTCCTGGTTGCTACTAAGACATCCCTATAGAAAACTGATACAAGCAGAATTTAGATTCTTTGCCATCCCTCTCTGAGGAGTGACCGTATTTTACCTGTGGAATTTCCATAAGATGTTGACACTGTTTGTTCCCAGCTTGCTCTTCCAATTTGCACTGGGCCCACGCTGGAATCATGGTGCTAAATCTTATCAAACACTCTTGCTGCCAAGAATGCACAGTATAATCTTCTGGCTCATTATGAGATAAGATCACAGGCCATATTTCTTGAGATCTATCAGGATTTTTGCAACAGAAGTGCCAATTTTCCAGGTCCCTTATTTTTATCTTGTCTTTCCTTTCTCCTTCCCCCTCCTTTCCCCCTTCTACTTCCCCGAGACTACCCATAAAACCTCTATACTTGGAGGATTATCCATTTTTGGCACAAGCAGAGTGATTATGTTTGAAGGCTTTTCCAGGCTTGCCTGTGGGTGTTGTGATGAAAAATGCATAAGCACAGTATTGGAAAAGCCTCCTGAAAAAGGTACTTTTTATTAATGCAATCTGTCATGATGACAAATACCCTACTGAGAAGGGTAATAAACTGCTTCCAGTAGGGGTGCCATGACACATTTAAATGCCAGAATCACAAAGCAGGAACTGGACAGCACAGATTATTAGTATATGGTAATCCAAACCATGGATTATCACCAAATAGATCAAAGAAATCAACACACTGTCCATCAAACACATCTGCTTTACAGTACAGCACTAAATGGAAAAATCCTAAGGGCCTCTGAAGGCATGGAAGGAGCAAGAAAGCCACAGCTGCCTTTGGCTTTGTCCCCTTCCTTGGTACACTTTTGTGACCATTCCTTCTTTGTTACCTGCTGCCTGCTGGAACAGGCAGAGTGCTGGACATCCAGGTTGAAATCCCATAGTTAACCATCAGTGAAGGCTGCAGGGTTCTATGCCCACGTGATGGTTAATCTGCTCTGAGCTTCAACCCAACCTTTAAAGGAACTATCCAGGGTTGTGAATCCATTTTTGGGAATAGGGTTCAGCACCTTGGATGGCTCCTTGAAAAGCTGGACTAAAACCCTGGGTGGATTTGCCACTCCAGCAACATGGAAGTCACAAACTATCACTATCACAAACTATCACTACTATAAAAACAACAATAAATTGTATTTTGCTACCTGCTTCTCTTTAAAGCTTGAGGCGGGGGACAACAAAGGTTAAAATACAATTAAAACCAGCATACCAATTAAAAACACATTAGAATTAAAATACACTCAAACATAAAACCTTTCGATACAAGTGTGTCATAATTAAAATCATAATTAAAATACATCATAATTAAAAATAGACTGGGAAGGCCTGCTGGAAGAGATAAGTCTTTAGCAATTTTTTACTAAACTATAACCACTATCAGCTATGACACTCACTGGCTACAGGTCACCATTTCTCAGCCTCACCTATCTCTCAGAGTTGTGATGGGGATAAAATGGAACAAAGGCAGGATACTTGTGTGATGGAAAAGAGAGAGGGAGGTTAAATGCACAACCCAAGACCATAAATTCTCAGAGACAGAGCTCTCTAGCAACAGCAGCAGCAGCAAGAGTTCAGAGATTTTGGACCTGGCCATCATTCCCTCTCAAGCAGGATCCTCCACCTTGGATCTCATGCTATATCCGCTATGGAAGTATCACTGCTCTTTAACTTCTGAAGCAACTTTCTGATCTGACTGCCCCTGGACTCATCCAGTCAGCAGCAGTATTTCCCAGCTAGACCCTCCCTTCCCCACACAAACAGAGAAGATGATGCTAAGCCTTTCAAAACCAGGGGCCGCCCTCCGGAAGCATTCTCCTGGCCAGACCGTAAAATCCTGGCAGTTGCTCCAGGCTGGTGTTGCTGTAACTTGTCTCTTATCTCAGTTGCAGGACTGTTAGCCATGGTGCTGAATCCATGTCAGGCTCTCACAGGCAAGAGCAGTTGTACCTTACAGAGTCTTAAACCTGCCCCACTTAACCTGTTAGGTGCCTCATGTTGTTTGTTGCTTGTGCTCCCACTGCCACCAACCCACATCATTGTCACCTTACTTTATTTTATTTATACTCCACTTTTTCCCCAGCCCTGAGAATCAAAGTGGTATCCAAAAATTAAGGCAAACGCCTTCCTGTGATGACAGAATCCCCAATTCAAAAGGGCAGTTAGGTGGCCACAGTGAAGGTCATCTTACCTAAGAAGGAAGAGGAAGCTACTTAGAAAAGCAAAGGGTTGTTTCTGTTTGTAAACCACTCCCTGCACTCATGCCGTGACTCTGGCAGTTCCATCCACCAGGCTTTCTAGTTCATTTTGACAATATTCTAGGGCAAACATTACCTTCAAATAATCATTACCTTCAAACGCTTCCTGGGAGGAACAACTTGAAGAGCCTTCTGGGTTTACTGCCAGATGATTTGCCTCTTTACATTAATTTTGCTTGGCCAAGAATAAAGAAGGGGGGGTTGGGGGCAGGGAAGGGGGCTTACACTGTCTGTAGAGGATTAAACCAAATCTCTGCCTACTGCAGAGAGATTTCGTGGTTGCTTACTGTACCAAGTCAAAAACACACAGCAGTAGAGCCTCCGGCTAAAACCAGGAAAAGCTTGGCCTGGTTTTCAAATGTCATCAGCAGGAGAAGTGTTTGCATTTATATTCTGGACTGGAACCAGCTAAAGAGTTTCTTTCTAAAAATTTTATGACTGAAGACAGAATACTTTGTTTACAATAAACTGTAAGGCACCAGCAAGAGGTGCATATGCTTAATCTCTAGTCTAGGTTGATCTCTAATATATCTCTCTGTCATGCAGAAAATTGACATGCTTAATATACTATCCTGTATACTTCCAATACATATTAACAACTCAGCCTGTTTTTGTGTAAGAAATCCAGAGACAGAAGGATGCCCTGCCTTACTCTGCTAGAGAAATAATCTCGGAGGACACTGATTGTTTCATTTAACTATTACTGGATACTCAAAACAGTTTCTGAACTTCTCATCTGGTTCTGCGGTAGACTTGGATGAATCAGGCATATGCTGAAGTCCCACATATTCTCCAGAATGCAATTGACTAGAATCCTACTTACACACTGAGAAACCTCCAGATCTTCAGAACTATTGAACTACTTACAGCTTCCTGCATCCTTGGCTACTGACAATGCAAGCTATGGTTTATGAGAGCTGGAGTCAAACAATATCTGTTAGGATAACTCTTGATTTATAGGATCTAAACTCCAAACGGGTGAACCTGTTCTGCTAAACATTTGGCTGAGCCAAGATATGGTCAGTTCTGGACTGTCCCACACCATGCGTTCCCTGCTTTAAAAGACATGGTAGGTATTACCTAAAATTTCTCAGTGAGATCAGCGATCTAGTGGAAGCTGCTGGAAGCTCATGAACATGAGCTGTCACTGACCAGTATTTAGCAAAGGGTACAAAACAAGATCACAGACAGACCAAACGATGCAGTGACTAGAGTCAGGGAAAATATGTTTTGCCTTGTAAGTATGTCTGACATACACTGATTTCAGTAAATTGATTTTCTGTGCAAAACTCTCCAGAATTTATCCTCATAAACCAAGAATGCCAGATTGTCCCCAGATTGTCCCAGGAGTCAGTGTTCTAGGCACCTGTACCTGTCATTTTTTGCTTCCATGATTTGTTTGCTTGACCTTCTTTTTAAACCTTCCATGACAAGGTTTAAACCCTTCAGACTTCTGGCCTATCCCAAAGTCTCATTCTGTTGCTGCCGAGATGACAAGATTTATGGGAGAGCTGAAGTCTGCTTTCTTTATTGCTAAACATCAATGTTTAGAAGGGTTATTCCAACCGGTCTCATCATAATCAATCATAACAGTGGGCTGTTTAGCACAGCCAAGAACACCATATTGTCCCTTTAAAAACAGGCACACATTTCTCTTGTTTTGTTACACTTGAAGAAAAGTCACTGAGCTCATCTTAAGGAACACTGTGGAAAGAGAGGAAGCAATTAATTAAACTGTAAACAGAAAAGCTGTAGCTGTCTTATCAGTCTGATCATAGTGCCATGTTGTTTTTAAAAAGAATGATTTTTTTAAAAAGAGCTATTGCTGTGATTTATCTATCAATTCCACAGCATAAAAGCTTGTGTGTGTGCGGGGAGGAGTGTTCATTCTGAAGGTCCATGTATGCTGTTGTGTCCTACATTGCCTTTTGACCAGTTGGAAAGGAGGGAGCTGCTCCTGTACTTCTGCAGGTTGCTCAGGAGATGGAATTTTAGCAGGTGCAGCTTTTCTTATTCCCTCAAGACCAATGTCCCACTTCTAGCTTTACCTCTCTTCATTCCTTCATTCACTTCCTCTCATTTCCCCAACCAAGTATATGGAGTCATCCTGAAAGATATTAGCCCTGTTCAGGTGCTCTAAAAGTATACTGAAACAACATGTGAAGAGGGGGAGCAAACTAGAGAAAGGGGCAGAGCTAGGGCATTCCCCTTCCTTACACACTTATCGCACGTGATTTTAGAACACCTGACTAGTGCTACAGAATTAGCTGTTCCTCCTTTTCCAATGAATTACATTGTGAAGAAATACAGCAAAATGCAAACTGACAAGTTTGTTTAGGATGCTGAGCAGAATATCAATATGTTCTGCATTTCTACATGCAGAAGCACGTGGTTGCTATCCCCACTTCTGACCACCATTTGAGGAGAAAAATGTAACTTAGGTGAATCTCAAAGCATTTCTGTGTGAATTCCCAGGATGCTACTTACTTGATTCTTGATTAACTGTACTGGGAAATCTTTAATTGTGAAGTAGGGTGCTCTCTGGCTCAGTACAGCTATCATAAATCTGAAATATGCTTCAGAGAATACATGTGTCTGTCCATGAAAGCTGTCAGCTATCAAGGGATCATTGTAGAAACCTTTGTTTTTCACCCAAGTTGTATTGCCCAGTTTCAAGTCACAATTCCAAATGGAGAGGTCAGTAGAAGCAAAAAGAAGTAGAGGCAGCTATAATTCACTGGGACATTGTGGTAGACACTTCAGATTTTGAAAATCTGACACAAGTGTTTTTGGTTGTTGCCCAAGCAGTAGTGTGTGATGGAGAAAAAAAGACAAAGTCTCAGGACATTGAGATTTTTTTCAACATCCCGAAACTTTGTCTTTTTACTGCATTACATCAATTGAGTATTAACAGTCCTACTTTTTTTTTTTTTTTTTTTTGCTAAGCAGTAATGGCTAATTTCAAGTTGAAATTCTAAATGGAGGGCTTCCTTAGAACAACAAATGGAGACAGCCATAATTCTTCACAAAACATCCTTTTAAAGGCCTGGAAGCCATGAAAGGGCTTTCTGAGGAACTACTACTAAGGCTCTCAAAGTAGGATAAAAAAGCAGAACATGAAAAGTCTAACACACTCCTCCTAAGTTTCTGAGATATGAAAATAGGGCAAAATAAGGGGACAACTCTCTGAAGGACAGCAGCCCTCTCACATCTGCAGGATTGATATTCACAGTTTCACTTACCCATGAGCCAAAAAAATATACCTGCCCCCATTCAGCTGTTCACTTGCTCCCCTACAGAGCAGAACAGAGAGTAGCCAAAGGGAAGATTCACATATTGGGATGCAGCTGGTTCTCCTCCAGCCCCAGGAGCAGTGGGTGGGCAACAAGCAATATTATGAACACCCAGAGCTCCAAGGCTATGGCTGCTGCCACCAGCTGGGGTCCTTGGGACTTTCCTCACTTTCTTCCTTGCACTAGGCTGCTGGTTCCCCCCAGAGACGTTCCACACAGTATGCTCCGCAGAAAGAATCAAGGACAGCAGGGGACTAGGTGGCCTGTGCTAAGCTCTTGAAAGCAGCCCCCTTCCTGGGTGCCAAATCTGACAAGATGCATAGCTGCATGGAGCTGTGTGCCTCTCACAGCCAAGGAAGAAGTGTCCATCTCCTTCCTCAGCCAAGAGAAGCAAGTGGCTCCATGCAGCTGACCTTCCCACACCTCTCATGGCTGAGAAAGGAGGGCTGCTCCCTCCTCAGCCAAGAGAAGGAAGAGGGTGTTTGGTTGCATGGAGCTGTGTGCCTCTCTTGACCAGGGAGAGAGGAAGACTCCTTCCTCCCTCGGCTGAGAGAGCCCAAGGCATCGGAGGCCGATGAGGCTTATGCACTCTCCACCACCTGTGCAAGGTGAGTGCCCAGAACTAGTGAGGATTCAAGGGGCTCACCCACTGGGAAAGCAAGAAGGAAGGAGGAGACAGGTAGTGGTGGTGGTGGTGCTGGTGGTGCTGCCACCTCCCTCCCTTGTTGCCTTGCCAGGTGTTTGCCATTATCTGAATGTTTTTGTTATCCACAGTTAATCTGGGAATATATGGATACAGAGGACCTACCATATTGCTGATAAGATCGATGAGATTAAAAGGAAGTGGGGAAAATGTTAGGTATTACCTGAGCAATGTCTGGAACTTTTCCCCTCACAACCCCGGTTTCTAATAAATGGCTACATTCACTGCTACTCCCAGCTAGAGTAGCCCTAGTGAAAGCAATGGGATTGGCATAAATGGTCTCTACCAAATCCCATTCAATTGAATTGATCCACTCTAGTTAGATTTAGCCCACAGTGCACAAAAAAATCAATGCTTTCAAAATCAGACTCTATTTTCTTACATGAAACTTCTGGAAACCTACCCTTTATTTACTATAGGAGGAGGAACTTGTAGCCCTCCATATCTTATTGATTGCAACTTCTATCAGCCCTAGCCAATATAGCCTATTCTAAGGGACAGTGTGGGGTTGCAGTCCAACAAAAGCTACTTATTTCCCACCCCTGATTTACATGTAAGGCGTAGTAGCCTGCTCCTTTTCCCATTATTAATGTAAGCCTTTGATTACAGCAGGCTATTTTCAGCGCTATGTTTTTAAAACACACACTCCAAAACATGACATTTCAAAATATCCTACATTCTCTGTGACTTTTCCTGAGGGTATGCCAGTCCACATTATTCCTAGTCTCTTTCTAGCACATTTATTTAACAGGCACCAAATGTGCAAGATAAAACAAAACACCTTTTACCGCAGTATCTTTTAATCTGTTTATGTAAAATGTACATTTCCCATTCTATATTCCTGGACAAGGCAAACAAGAACATGTTCTGATTTCATGGTACCACCCCAAACGCACCCCATCTCATCTGATTTTAGAAGCTAATCAGAGTTGGGTTTGTTTTGGTTTGTACTTGGATGAGAGACCATTCAGGAACACCAGTCATCTGTTGGTTAGGCTGGAAAAGAATCCTACTGGAAACTTTGGACAGCTACTGCTGACAGCCAGAGAGGCAACAGTACTCTAAATGCACCAATGGTCCGATTTGGTGTAAGGCAATTTCCTATGTTTCTAAAGATTATACACCATTATTCCCATTTCACAGATGGTACAGTTATTACTTAAAGAAATGATGGGCAAAGAGCAGCCTGTGGCCCATATACGGTCCAAGGGCATTTCTATGGTCGCCAGGACTCCTAGAGATTCAAAAAATGGAAAAAAAATGTCTAGTGGTGTAGATTACATTGCTACCATGTTTGGAGCTCTGTGGATCCCCCCCCCAGTCAAAAGAATTTTTTGCTAAATTGTTAAAAAACAATTGCTTCAAAATGACCCAAAATGCCCTCTAGGGTGCCAGGAAGGCCCAAAAACATAGTGAAAATGTTCCCTAGAGGCCATCTGGGAGCATCTGAGGGGAAATTGATTTTGTTCACAGGAGCAGCTATGGTGTGATGTGGGCCAAATGTGGTTTATGAGCCACATTTTGCTCTTGGGGGACATTAATAGGCGAGATGTAGCTCCAAGTTTCCCTGGGGGAGCTAATGTGGCCCTCTAGCCTTCCACAGTTGCCCACCCCAGCTTAAAGGCATCTGGTAAAATCTATAAAGGATGCTTGAATCTCTATCTGCCACCTACAATATGTACATTCTTCATAGCAGGAATTAAGGTAACTTCAGAAGAAAAAATATATCCAGATATATGTTTCTGAATCAGACAATGAATCAGCAAACATTCACTCAGTCAAGGTGCAGACTCTTCAATGTGTGTCCCTGATACAGCAAACAGACTGGGCAGCACACTAATCAGACAACCATAAGAAAAACTGGAACTCTGAAGACCAAGGCTGAGAAAGTAGCACTGCTGCGGAGGAGGCAGGTAAAGCACGCTCCATTCTTTTGCCTTAGCTAATCCCTCAATCCATATTCACTGTTCATTGTCAGATTGTTACTTTCCTCAACCGCACTCTGATTTACACATCAGATGTCAACAATTATCAGCTTTTGGTATGGACCAACTCTGTTCTGTCTTGTACTACACCACTGAAGTTACATCAGGAGTGTAACAAGGGGGGAGAAAGAAAGGAAGGAAGGAAGGAAGGAAGGAAGGAAGGAAGGAAGGAAGGAAGGAAGGAAGGAAGACTAATCAGAATTAATATTCAATAGTATACTCTGCAACATTTCATAGATGAAAAGTGGGATATGTGTGGTCAAGCAACATCAGAATGCAGTCAAGATCTTAAAGGTACTAATGAGACAAAACATCAAAGGTAGGAAAGCCTGCAAAAATTTGCTTTTTTCTGAGCCTACTGGGGAGGGCAAGATTCTGCCCCTTCATCTACCTTGGAGAATTAACTGATGGCAACCTACTTTAGCACTTTTGAACTCAATTTGCAACAACTGAAGTAAGCTGAGGACAAAGTGGGGAAGCGGAAAGAACAAAGAGAAATTAAGACATTTTTAAAACAGCTGAAAAAGTGGGATGATAGAGGATGAATCCAGACAGTCCCTGCCAAACAGACAGACAGAGGGTGCACAATGCCTTCAACACCTATTAATATCCCCCAAGAGCAAAATGTGGCTCATAAGCCACATGTGGCCCTCCAGTAACCCCATATACCAATTTTTCACTTAAAGTACTGCTTGTTCCCTCTAAAAAGTGCTAGGGCAGTATTGCCACATTTCTGTCCTCCAGCCACAGTGTTACCAGATATATTAAGGGCGCCTTATTGTGCTGAAGATACCTTGAGCTCCTGCTCCAAAACAATACAAATGATGTCATGAAGAACCTAGGCATTTTCCTCATCTGCATTAACCTTCCTGTCTCCCCTTCCCATAGCACCTGTTTGCTATTTGTTATATTCACTCACTATCCATCTGGACAGAGCTTAACCTGAGTGCAATAGCTGCCGTGGTTCATGCTTCATTTTGTCTATAATGTTACAGACGAGCTGAGATGCAGCCACCTTCCAAAGGAATTTAGACCACTTCTTCAATGCCTAGAGAGGCCGTCCTGAAGGTCAGGAGACTCCTTTTGTCCTCCATAAAATGCTAACAATTTTGTTGGCAAGGTCCCGTTGGCCGTATGGACCTCCATGTGTTTCTGTTCAGCTTGCTTTTGCTGCACTTAGAAGTTCTGAGGGTTGTTGCATGTTAATTTGTTTTTATTGGAGGTTGAGAGACACCAACAGATGTTTCAGACAGTAGGCAATCTGGAAATTATACAAAGGCCCCTGTTTAATACAAAGCACATCACCTGGAGTTTCTGACAATGCACAGCTAAAGAATCAAAAAAGCTGTCTTCTCACATTTCTCAGTGCATATTTTATCTTGTCTCTTTGTATGGTTATACCTCTGCAGGGAGCATCAACTTGCCAAGCTCTGAATTTATTAAAGGCTGCTGTGGAACATCTTATCTCAAACGTTTACTTGGCCACTGACCCTTTGAAAGGAATGCAAGTCATTGGGTTCCTCATTCAAGTCTGAACCCTCTGCATCTGTGCTTGACAGAGTGGGATGGTTTGCTATGGAAAGTCTTTAGATCTCTCTGTGTATCTTACAACTAAGCAAAAAGGAAGAACTCACACTTGCCTTAGTGCTTTTACAGTGGGATATTTAAAAGGGTCCTTTGCCATTGCAGGTTAGTTCAGGTTTTTTAAATCTTCTGAGTTCTAATGTCACCGTCTGTGTTGGTCGCAACATTTAGAACATACAGAGCCTTGCAGAAGTATTCACCACCTCTTCAATTTTGAGTTACCTAACTTCCGTGCCACATTAAAAACATTTTTGCACCTTTGCAGCACTTAGTATCTGGTGTATATCAAGGGGTAACAATGTCAATTAAATCCATTTCAGTTCTGGGTTGTAATACAATGAAATCTAAAAAAAGTCAAATGACATCAAAATTTCACAAATAGAAACTGGCACACATAGCCAAGCAACATCAGAGTGTGGTCAAGATGGCAAAAGTTATTATTGAGGAAAAACACAACCTAGGAGAAGCTGTAACATTTTGCATTTCCCTGAGTCTAAACAGAAGGTCAAGACTCCAGCCCCTTCTCTCTTCTCCTTCCTCTGAATTAACTGAGTGCAAACCACTTTTGCACTTTGAACTCAGTTTGTAACACTTGAAGTAAGTAGAAGACAAGGATAGAAGATGAGAGGAGGAGAAAGAAACAGGCATCTTAAAAGCAAATGAAAAAGGAGGACAACAGAAAGTTAACTGATACTCTCCCTGCCAAATTGGGATATTTGGAGAGTATGAAAGGAGGTGAATACTGCAAGGCACTATACCTGTATATACCTCCCCACAGTTTTTCAGTTTTTTTCTTTTAATTTTGCTGTCATTTTATAACTTTCCACAAGAAATGTGGGAAGCATCATCAAAGGATACATAAATGTCCCCATAAAACCAAGCAAGGCCTTCCCAAGACATATTGCTGCCTGAAGCGGAGCAGAAAATGGAAAATGCAGCACCAAGTCAAGATGCACAGCATCCAGACCCAAGGGATTTTGGAATATGCACCTCTCCAAACATCCTTCCTCCACTCCTGGCAGTAAAAATTCAAAAAACACAAACTGAATAACAATTTTCATGACACCTAATATTTCCTGCCTGAGGCAGCCACCATATTCTACCTAATGGTAGGGCCAGGTTTATCATGTTACAGGAAATGAAGTTTTAGTTTTAAAACAAAATATGGCATGTTTAAGTCTAAAAACTGTTACCTGCCCTCAGCCTACAATTTAGCATGGGAAAGTTAATCGCTCAGACTGCATTGCCAATCATACGGAGGACAACAGCAGAGCCTGGAAAAATTACTTTTGGCCTACATCTGCCAGAAACCCTAAGCTGTAATGACTGTGGAATTCTGGGAGTTGTAGTCTAAAAGTAATATATCTAAGTTCTTCTCAACAGCTAGTTCATGTTATGAAACTCATGTTCTTGGGATCATATGGGCCCAAAGACCAATTCACTCTGCACACCAGTCCCGGTGGTTTTCCACCACAACGCACTTCTTTCCTGTCAGGGATTTAAAGAGATCATGTGGATGTCCGAAAATATTCAAAGGAAGGTAGAACTGGCAAGGCTCCCATCAGCATTTTGAACACAGATATTCAAACTGTGAAGGTGATTTTCAGTAAGCTTTTACGGGGCTCCCACTTTAACACTAATCAAGTCCAATCCCCTCTAGTTTTACCAGTATTATAGCACCAGGTGTTCCCAGACCTGATCTTGGGAAGAAAAGGCAAGCCACTATTGATATGTTTTCCAAGAAAGACCATGTCAGCTTGCAAGTGCAGGCTGCAGGTCAAGCAGCCAGAGGCTGAAGTGTGTGTGTGTGTGTGTGTGTGTGTGTGTGTGTGTGGTAGGACAGAAGCAGAAAAGAAAGGTGTATGCTGAAGGAAGACATATATGTCTTAAAATTTCACCTTATGTGTAAATGAAATGTAAATAGACCTGAAAATGTGAGAAAGAGTACAGTAAGCTGCTAACCTTTCCATTCCTATTTACTTTCTTTTTGGCCTTTGCAGGCATATCATAAAATCGAAACTTATTTCCTGAGAAAACAAAAGACTGAACCCGAGCAAAACACTGAAGTTACTTGAAAAGACAAAGAACTTACAACTTGAAGTGTGAGGAGAAGGTAGTGGTTCATAAGGTAGATGCTCACCCATCCCCCCTCCAAAAAAAAAAGATGAACCAGATTGGCATACAATGGGTACGTCTTAATTTAGATAAACAGGGGCAAGCTTAGAAACAATTTTTAGAATCAAGTCTATAGTAAACAACACCGTTTCCGTGTCCAGAAGATCTGTGTGCCCATCTAACATGGTGATAACTCAGATCCTAACTTTTACTGGGTAGAGATATAGACCATTTCCGCACGAGACCAGCCGGCCCCTCCCTGAACTGCAAACCCCAGGATTCCATAGGATGTTGAAAGTGGAATCATAGCACTACAACAGTCTCGTGTAGAAATGGTCATAATTACTCATTAATTTCATTCTCAAAGAAACAAGTAAAGTTGGGAATTCTCTTACTCCTGCAAGAAAATTGTTGAGAACGGCACAGTTTTCAAAGACTATTCACAGTTCAGGACTTCTTCTACCCCAAATTCACATTGTTGTTGTTGTTGTTGTCATCAGAAAACAGCATTTTCTGCGCAGAAATTAGTACTGCCATGCTGGGTGAAAAGTTGGGTATAAAGAAATTAATTAAATAAATAAATAATATTTACATGTAGATCTGCCTTTTTGCTGTTTACTCCACAGAATATGCTATACTTGGGGATCTACTTTGCACTAAATTCTCACATAGTTATTTTATCCAATTGTATATTCTGTCAAGGAAAGAGCATTTCTTGCGTAAGTATACTGTTTTCTGCACAGGAAATGCAGCTTTCTGTTCAGAATTAAAACCACGTGCAAATTTTGTGCAGAAATTGCCAAGATTCTCGTAAGTCCAGGGTTCTTCTCATGAATGTTTTCCAAAATTTGAGAAACACATTTTTAATCATTTTTCAATATTTTTGAACATCATTTCCATCTCTGTTTCTGGGCAGCTTCAAGGATCTGGTTCTTCACCTTTCAACCAGACTTCAGCTTAATGCCCTTCAAACAGGGGTGTGTCTTTTGTAAAACCAAACATATGCCTCACCCTTTGGTTCATCAAATATCTCAGGACCAAGCTACAAAAGACACTTGAAATTTGTGATCAGATTGAAACTCCAGTCATGAACTCAGATTCAAGGAAGTCTGAGAACTTAATAGCAAGCCCTAACATGGGACTGCCTGTCTACAACTATCAGGTTCCCAGTCCTTGGGAGATGCTTGTCCGTCTTCCAAACATTGTGAAGATGCTTCATCTTGAAGTATTGGAAGGTATGTCTTTGTCTTGGGCCACTGCTACAAACAACATCTATCCTTGAATAGTATACAGTTTTGTTGCTTGATGAGCAGCCCAGAAGCCCCAGGAGTCAATTGTCTGTTCTAGGGCCAGGCAGACTCTAGTAGCAAGGCCTCAATAACCTACAGTGGAAGCAAGCAGTGTGGCAGAAAGCAGATAGATCAAGAGGGAATGACCTAGAGCCAGAGATGAGAAGAAGTTCATACCACTAAAGTCAAGCCAGAGATCAAGAGAGGTCAAAGTTCAGATTATCAGGAGAGGCCCTCTCACAATATTTGACTCAGTCTAAAACAAACACATTCCATTTCTTTTGACATCTCTTGATACAGATTTACATTGGACAACAATTGCTTTTGGTGGTAATATTTAATAACAGGTTTTAAAAGCATGAGCAAAAATAATCAAAATAAACAAAAACATGTGGCATTTGATATGCTGCTTGGAAAAACTGTTGGCCATCTGATATCTGCAAATCTGCTACGCAAGATGGAGATCAAAGCAAAGCTGGCAGTAATTACTCTGTTCATTTCTCAGCCAGTCAGCTTACAAATGTTGGTCTTTTCAGAATGTATGAATGTGATTGAAGCTGAAGATCTACTCACGTTAAGCAAAGAGAAGGCAGGTTCAAAGGGCACTTTGAACGCAGGTAGACACATTTGGCAAACATGGGGCGGGGAAAAAGGAAAATTGGGTGGCGCTATGTTTGCTTTCAGGAGCGATCAAAGATGTGGGAAAAGATGAAAAGAGGAAGAAACAGGAAGGGGCAAGCAGGCACAAAGAACATGAATCAATAGTGGCAGTTCCAATGGATACTCCTAGAGATGACTTGTATTTTCAAAAATGGCTCACATCAGCAGCCTGTTTGCAAGAAGTGCATTTCCCAACGTAGGCCCTTTCCGCAGCTTACCTGCTTCTGGCACGGGCGCACGGGGATCATGCAAGCAGCATTTTCTGAGAGGCACTCGCATCCCCTCTGCTCCATCTCCGCAGCAGCTGCCTGCTGGCCAGCAGGCAGTGTGAGGGCTCCGTCTCTTTCTTCCGCAGCGCAGCCAGGTACTTTCCCAGGCTGCGCTGGGGAGGAAGCACAAGGGCCGTGTCTCCGGAGGCTCTGCACGGACGGTAAGTGCGTGTGGGGCCTTGGAGCGACGTGCAATCATGCATCATTTTTGGCAAGAAGTTGAAAATGATATATTGCGTGATCGGTGCCTGCTGGCCCTGGCAGTGTCACGCGATTGCGAGGATGTCATGTGGAACAGTCCTCGCAATCATGCAACGCTACAGAGGCCCTTTTGCCTGACAAATGCTGTGTGGAAAGGGCCTTAGCTACAGGTCACTTTGCAGTTGGGAGGCAGGCAAGACTCCTGGGGCAGGTAAGGTGCTGGGATTGTGCCAGTCTTGAGTCTTGGTAGCTTCTTCTTCCCAGAGGTTCATGTGTCCTAGATTTGTAGCTGGTCACCGATAGGTGAGACCAGAGTGAGGCTTTGGAAGTCCCAACTCAGGTCAAATGCTGGGGTATATAAGCCAGGGCCCCAGTGCTTGAATCTCAGTCTGTGCTTGATCCTTGTCCCATCCTTCCAGTGATTACCGCATTTTCTCTGGTAAATGTTTTCTTGGAGTTTGCATGGGATCCAGATTGAGGCATTTGTGGAGTTGGCAAGTCAGCAAAACATCAAAGGAGTCCCCTTATAGGACTTTAGGGATGTGGGAGCAGGAGTCACACCCAACTCGGGGGTGGTTGGTTCACCATACTCACAAGTAAAAGCGGAAACATGCAGTGGCATCCCTCCGTATTGGAACCATAGTTGTCACGTTTGCTCCAACCTGGCAGATGGGCCTGGCTTCAGTTTATCGACCAACTGGCAGTTTGTCCAATGCCTGAATCCAGTCCCAACCTTATGTGCAGCTGTAACCAATAAAAATTGTGGCCTTATTTTCTCCATTCCGATGTCTTAGTGTGGGAACCACACACTCACGGAAGTTTGTGCAGCTCACTTTCAGAACAGGAAGCCATGACTGAATTTCCTTTTACAGAATAGGTGTCAGGAGGAACTTACCAAAGTTACATTTGCCTTCATGAAGAGCTGCCCGGATAAGCTGTTTCCTCACCACTCATCCTGAGCACTGACAATCACTTAGCATTTATATTGCAATCAGTCATTCACAGAAGCTGAAAATGGGTTGTGGGGTTTTTGGAACTGTGACTCTTCAAGTTACAGTTGTAGTCCCCAAAAAGTAATACTTCCAAGCTCAGCTCAGGGTGTTTTTTTTAATGTATATTCTTAACAAACCTATGGTAATTTGCAAAGGGTTTCTCTATTTAAAAAAAAAAAGACAGAAATCAATACATTGAAAAACCAATAAAATTAGCTAGAAATTAATAACAGTAATAACCCTTTGATTTTTTTAATAAAGCAGCTAGAAATTGATGCAGCATTTGTGAGAATATAAAACTCAATGTGACAACAAGAAAATGGAATGAGTTGGAATCTCTGCTGTGAGAATGCATTTATGTAGCAGTCACTACTTTTTCAGCTGAACTACCTCACAGGACAGTTGTGAGACTAGAATAGTAGTAGGCTAGTCATGCACTCAGAGGAGTTCACTGAAGGAAAGGCAAAATATAAATGTAACTATTTTTTTTTATTGTGGAAAAAAAACATAAACATAAAACTGAAGGGAAACGAAAAAATGCTTACATTTCTATTTATTTCCAAATTTCTTATACATGGTCTTATTTATACAATATGTTACAAATCATACTGGTTATATATTTTTAATTCTATATATCTTAATCTCATTCTCATTATATGAGTTGTTATTAATTATACCTATAATTAACATTTTCAAAATATACTATTAGTAACTTCATTCTTATTTTTATCCTTTTCAAAATATAATATTCATAATTTCATTCTTATTTCTATCCTAAACCATAACTATCACTAACTAATTACTCTTATTACTCTATATACCAATATACTATATTTTTTTACCTATTCAGCCCTAAATTAGACCTGCCACTACAACTAAATGTACCCCATCCCCAAAGCCTATTACACGTATTATTATTCCACCTTCCAAAATTGTAACTCTTCTTGTGTAGGTGTAACACCTTCTTCTTTGGCTAACATAACTAATTAATAAATAATATATTAATGTAGCTTCCATATTGCAAACTAAAAACAGACCCTGCTGGACATTCTCAGAAGAGAATTTTACCATGGTGGTGCCCTTAAAGATGAGGCCATGTTCATAAATGGCCATCAAGTCCAACAAGCAATATCAACTGTTACTTGATTTCACTTAAGCTTTTGAAAGTCTGGCCAATTAATAGCAACCAGGGGGCTACTTGTTGTAAGTATGTTGTTGTTGTTGCTGCCGCTGCTGTTGTGTGCCTTCAAGTTGTTTTTGATGTATGGCAACTCTCAGGTGACCATATCATGGGATTTTCTGGGAGTGAACATGTGTAACATGCCCAAAGTCACTCAGTGGATTTCCTTGGCTGAGCAGGGAATCAAACTGGTCTCCAGAGTTGTAGTCTATCACTCAAACCATTGGCTCTCTATAGCCTTCTTGTAACATCTCTCCGTATCTGTGTGGGCACAGCCTTTGGTCAAAAATGGCTCCTGAAACTCCAAAGCCATCCTGAAGCCCCTCCTTTATTTTAAAAAAATATTTGTAGAGACCGCTACCACTCTTAACACAGTCAAAAATGGCTCCTGAAACTCCAAAGCCATCCTGAAGCCCCTCCTTTATTTTAAAAAAATATTTGTAGAGACCGCTACCACTCTTAACACAGTATTGCAACTTTGTCCAAATTCCAAGCCTTATTTTGGCCCCCATGTATTTTTATACATTTATGTATCTCTGGACATCTCTATATCTAAGGCCCTTCACACACACAGACATGGAGGTGGGAGGGGAAGAGAATCATCTTACCTTACAAGTCCTGCACTGGCTGGTCTGATTTCCATGGTGCAGTGAGTCCTCCAGTAAGTTTAGCTACTTAGTAGGCTTCACGCTGACTATCCGAGATAGTTCTACCAAGAACCTTTTGCTGAAGCCAATGATAGGTATGCTCAACTTCAAGCTATTTGTTCCAAGTTCCACTTCCAGCCCTGATCTCAGCATGTGGAGAGCTAGGACCAAGAGCTGACTGTGTATATGTCTTTCCCATATCTAATCATAGCTGAATAATACGAGAGTATCCTGGTGCTTTCAGTAAAGTGAGAGACAGCACTTAAACAGCAGGCAGGCAAGCACCATTTATGCACTATATAATGTCAGGATGATGTACGGTACACCAAAGTGATCAGAAATATTTAACTATGATTCACTGCTGGTCAATGGCCTTTCCCCAAATTGTTCTGCCTTTCAAGGTGATGAATCCCTAAACACAAAGCTATCCGTCCAACAAAATTTACAGAGAAACGTCTACAAGTTCTGTACTTCTGGTCAATGCAGCCCAGGCTGCTACCAGAAAGCTACTACAATTCTTCTAGGTGTAAAGCAGAGCCACCACGCTATCATGGTGAGCCAGTATGATATAGTGTTTTGAGCATCTAACTATAACTCTGGAAACCAGGGTTTGAATCCCCACTCAGCCATGGAAACCCACTGGGTGACCTTGGGCAATTAACACTCTCTCAGCCTCAGCAGAAGGCGAAGGCAAACCTTCTGAACAAATTGTGCCAAGAAAACCCATGATCAGTTTACCTTAGGGCTGCCATAATCAGAAACGACTTGAAGGCACACAACGACTATGATAACAACAACAATAACAACAAAGTAGGGGAGGGAAAGTCCAGAACCTAGAGGGCCATACTGCCCCACTTTTTGGTTTTTTGGGCTTCAGAGGACAGATGCCATTTTGGATAACTGAAAGTGATGATGGTCTTGTTGGCCTTGAGGCCTGCAGGGCTTACCTCTTAAAATGGACAGTACACAACGTCAGTCTGAGCTGGAACTGAAACAGTGTGAATGGGGGCTGCCAGAAAGAGCTCCACCGCTGTCAGAGAACAAGATGGGTGCAAAAAGAAGAGACAGGGAGAAGTTATTCTCCTAATTCTCCAAATTCCAAGCAAATGTTCTTCTCAGAGAACCTTCCATTCAGCCCTTGGATCAAGTCATATAGCCTAGGACCATGTTTACCATCTCATCTCAACCAGGCCCAACAACTAGCTCCCCCTCCAACACACACACACTTGGTGAACGTTCATCTCTGCTCACTTGCTGCTGAAATTGGACTAGTGATGATGAATTATTCTGTGCATTTGGCTGGAAACCAAAACACATGGGGGATATTGTATGAAAGAAGAAGAGTTGAACTGTGAGGAGGAGAAGGAGGAGGAGACGATTCAATTACAGTCATGCATTTCTTTCAGTCTATGCATGTCATCATTTAATTAACTCCCCACATTGTTATGGTGGTATATCCCTTGGCAAGGAGACATCCAATGTGTGACCTTTATGGTATCTTATGGTTTTGAATATCATCTTTTTTACAAGGCTCCCCCCCGCGCACACACACACACACACACACACAGCATGCAGATGAAAGGCAACAACATCCAGCTAAGTCAGACATCAGAATGCCAGTGTTTGATCTTTGATTCAGCCTTAAAATCAATTGTGTTCAACTCACCATTTGTTTAAAATTATGTCATGCCAGGAACATTTAACACAGAAAAAACAAGATTTTTTTTTTAAAAAAACATGGGAACAAGTTTATTGCACAATACAGATATAGGAATGCAGGGGTGCTAAGTTGAAAGAGAGCTCCTGAAAGCAACCTGAGTCTGGCAGCTGAGATCACACAACATGGTAGGAAACAAAGCAAGCCTATTTTTCTTTGAAATCATTAACAGTTTCTGTTCTCTAGCTACAGAGAGTAACTACAATGTTAAGGAATAATCTGCTGAAATCAAAAAACTAGAGATAATCTAGGTAGATGCTCAGGTAGCTAAGCCAAACGACTGTCTGAAAACGTTCTCCTCCACTAAAGGCTCTGTCTGATTCTAATGTCTCTTAGCCGCAGTGCCAAATTATGTCGTCTATCACAATATTCACTGGGAAGCTAAAACTCATGTGCTTCTCTGTCAATCCAAATCTACGAGAGTTGAAACAAGAGGGAAGCCTTTTTCCTCCAACTTCAGTGGCATGTCTTCAGCTCTGAAATGTGCTCCCAATGGAAACTCATCTGATTTCTACCCTGCTATTTTGTGATGTACTTTCATCTCTTTTACCTGGCAGTATTTAATAGTTTTGTGCATTCAGCTTTTTTTGTGTTGTGAGAAGATGCCTATAATTATAGTTCTTAAGTTTCCAATTAAGGTGTACAATAACTAGAACAATTTATGCTTTGATGCATTTAATATACAAACATGCTGCCTCCTTTCCCCTCCAACAAGCCTTCAGATCACACAGACACATTTGAATTAACGGAAATTTACATAAATTGACTCTGTTACAACATCAGAATGGGACTAGGTCACAAAACATGAGTACTTCAGTGTAGAATTTCCAGAACAGGACATTTCAAAGAATCATCTCATAGCCAATGGTGTAGTGAAACCAGAGTTTGTGGTGGCCAAAGCCCCAGAACATTTTGATTAGCGGGGACTGTGATTTAATCTGCTACCATTGCCCTTGGAACCCCCAAATTAATTCTGAGCTTATTTGTAGACTTCTACAGTAGCTGCTGGAGAAATGGATTTTCCTTGCAAAAAGTTATTATTAGGAGCTATCATTCATAGTGCAAACTATACAGGGGTTTTGACCACGAAGATCCAAAGCACATTTGGTGAGAGCTGTTCGGCAGTGGAATATGCTGCCTCAGGGTGTGGTGGAGTCTCCTTCTTTGGAGGTTTTTAACCAGAGGCTGGATGTGTATCTGTCAGGAGTGCTTTGATGTGTGTTCCTGCATGGCAGGGGGTTGGACTGGATGGCCCCAGTGGTCTCTTCCAACTCTGTGATTCTATGACTCTATGACATTGTGACTCTAATGCACTTTCCTCATCTGCTATGGTTTTTTAACCATCTTAGCCTGATGAAGAAGTTGGGGTTTGAAAGCTAGCATAATAATTATTTTTATACCATTTCCTTGGCTTTATTAAAGTATCACCACACTGTGCAATTTGGATAATGTGAAGAATCTGTATTTTGGATGGACTTTGAGTGGGCAAGAGCCGTTAGACTTACAAAAGAACTCTCTCTCACGCACACATACACACACACACCACAACCACCTGCATTTTTCCTTTTTCTTGAAGAATGTTGCTTTAGGGAGTATCATGATGAAGGCTTGTACTTCAAAATTCACCACTATCACCATAGCTTATAGTATGTCAAGAAACCTAATCTTCTTTGTTTGTTTATATTTATTTATTTTATTTGTTATAGGTACTGTATTTGCTGGTGTATAAGACTCACTTTTTCCCAAAAAAATACTGTTTGAAAATGTGGTGCATCTTCTATGCCTGTGTGTCTTATATGCCGGCAAACAGTACTTTCTGGTGTATAAATGGGTGCGTCTTATACGCCGGTGAGTCTCACATGCTGGCAAATACAGTATATGTTGGCTTTGTCACAGAGTGGGACTCAAGGCGGCTTCCAAAAATCTCACACTACATAATACAGATATCCAGACTGCAGGATATGCCAATAGCACCTGCTGTAAATATAAAAGCTTCCTTAGGAAACATGGCAGTTTCAAAGCACAGTCAAGCAAAAAGGAATGCTTCCCATCCAGTAAATGCAGATTGAATGAATGGAGCTGATGGCAATTGACTGAAAGAGAGGCCGCTCCTTCTCACAGCCCATGAAATTGCAAACTGCTATCAAAAGCTACTTCCTCCAATTCACAGCATTCCCTCCCTTTAACAATAGGCCTAGGAAAAGACCGAGGCATCTGTCATACCCAGATGGTTCTCACTGAAAATTGCTGCATGTATATGGATGTTTGTAAAGAAAAACAGACACAAGTAGAAAATGAAAAAGACTCGCCTCCCTTCTTAAATGAATGAGAAACATTCAATGCACTGATGAGACCAACAAACTTCGAGCTCACTCAAGGAAAGGAACAAAAAATACAGGTGATGAGTAACAATATGACCCATCCACCCCTCAGTGATTCTTGGAAAACAAGGTTCAAAATAAACACACACACACACACGCGAGCGCGCGCAAATACCATTTTAACTTTCATTTCCTTTTCTCTGCTGGCAGCTCTTCCTCCTTTACTGAGATTATATGTATGTACTTTACGACCAAAATTTGAAACTGATACACATATTCATGTTTTTCTTTACTAATAATTGTCAGTATACTATTAAAATTGAACCCGTCCATCCTGCAGAACTTGAGAGTGTTTAGGTTTGCCATCCTGCAGTGCTTAGGGGTGTTTTGACTTGCCAGATTGAAAACTGGAGAGGGCTTCTGTCCCTTTAATAGCTGAGAAAATTTCAGAACGCATGGCTTGTTACTTGGTTGCAAGATAAGCAACTCCTGCTGAAATTCACTCTTCTACACAACGCATTAAAAGTACAGGAGCCCTCTTGAGTTTTCATTCTGGCAGCTATAGGGGAATTCTCTCTGGGTGGACTATAAGCATCACTATAGACAACGGAGGGATTGTGTGGCCCTCCAGAAACTGTTAGACAACAGCACCCAGCATTCCTCCCTATTGGCAAACTTGGCTAGTGTTCTTGGGACTAGTAGTCTCACAATATCTTGTAGTCACACAATATTTGATTCCCAGCCCTTCCATAGTGATTAACTGGTAGCTTGGGGATTCCACACACCCCTGCAAAGAAAACCCAGAACCACAGTTTGATGGGACTGAACAAAGGCATGCATGCAACTATACTCTGTGGGGCAAGGGCCTTAACAATAGGATGAAGAACCTCTTTCTTTCCACAAGAACCTGCCTAACTATTCACACCCTTTAAGAGGCTTTCCTACCTTTTGGTTCTCTTCCCTTTTGAAGGGGGATGGCCAACAATCAGCTTCCTTGCCTTGGGGACACATGCACACTACACAGTTATGGCACCAGGATTCCACTTTAACTGCCATGGCTACATCCTATGGAGTCCTGGGACTCATAGTTTTGTAAGGTCTCTTACGTCATCAGACATCAGCCACACCAAGAGAAGAAGATTTGTTCTTCTGGTGATCAGGGCAAGGGTAGATGACATTTCCAGCAACCTTCGACTTGTGAGCAAGGCTATGGCATAAAACAAAGGTCTGCTTCTGATTGTCACAGCTTAGCAGTCTTCTGTGTCTCGATTGCCAGCTGTATGGATCTCCTTCTCTCAGTGTGGGTGATATCTAGTAAATAACATTGGAGAGGCAGTTACAATCATGGCAATAACGCCACAATCGTGACTACATAGGAATCATGAATATGGATTAATTATACATGTGTAGCTCCAGATTACACATCCATAAGTGTGGTACTGAATTCTAGTCCATAGATTTAAGTTACAATCCTGTCTACAATTTCCTGCAAACTCAATGAGATTTACTTTCAATAGGACAGTATTACTGACAGCTCTTTTTATTTTTGTAAGAAACTTTTCATTTCTTCTTGAGCAGGGACATAATTTACATGGATTTAAATAACAATGTGACAACTGTGCATACGACAGACTCCAGAATTACATTTTCAGGCAGGAAAAAAATGTATTTCTCCATTTATTCCTATAAAAGGCAGAAATATTTAGAAAATATTTCTCTTTTGCCAGAAAAAAAAAGCTACCTGCTACTCTGTGAATAAAAACAGAAACATTTCTTACAGCTACAGCCTTGATCATATAAGGTAAGAGAACAGATAACTTTCAATGAAACACACATTTACAAACTGAGTCTTGAATTGAAAAGAAAAGGGAAAGAAAAGAAAAGAAAAGAAAAGAAAAGAAAAGAAAAGAAAAGAAAAGAAAAGAAGGCTATTTATATTCTGGCTTTGTCTTAGGTTCAGTTCTACAACACTGAAGCCAGATTTCTAGACACTTGAAAAAGTGAAGAGGATATATTCAAGGTGTTTCTGTATGATAGAAACAATTCATATTAGATCACAGGCTCATCTATAAAGCAATATCAGCACACAGCTCTGCCCTTAAAGCTATTTGTTTTTTAATGGAAGGCAAAGGGAAGCAAAGAAGGCCTAGCTCCATCCTGAAAACATGTAGCTTCCCTGGGCTTAAGCTGCTGCAACACACATTGGGAAGGGCAAGATTCTGCCACTTCTACTCCTCTACCCTGCTGAATTAATTGAATGAATATTACTTTTGCACCTAGTTTATAGCACTGAAGTAAACCAAGGACAAAGCGAGAAAGTGGGACATTTTAAAAGCAGCTGAAAAAATGGAACTATAGGGGATTAATCAGATCTGCCTCTCTCAAATTGGGATAGTTGGAGGATATGAACTTCACCATTTCCACTAAAGCACTATAAACAATTGTCCTGCTAACAACAGAACTATCAGCTAAGATGCAGCACTTGGATACAAATAACAGTTTCTAATCTCACTACCTCAAAGGTACCAGTAGATTCAGATCTCTAGGAACGGTGCTGGGGCCCCACTACCTTCAGAGTTCCCAAATCTAATCACCACATCAGCTGCCCAGAACAATTTCTGTAACAACAGAAAAGTCAGGACATGAAGCAGAAAAAAAAAGGAGCAGTTGCGCCCAGCATACTCATTTATTGAAAGGACTCTTACACCCTGGGCCCAGAGGAATTCTTCAAAGTCAGAGTGCCGGACAGTACTATAGATCTGTACTCCAGAGCCCATAAACTCCTGAATTGGGGATAAAAAGAAAGTGCAGCTGGCTATACCATTCCATGGCAAGCACCAAACAGGGAACCTCAGATGAAGGTGAAAAGGGAAAAAGGAAGGAGAAAGAGCACATGCATTGGGAAGAAGGGCTAGAATGAGAGAAACAGCATGAAGAGCTTGGAGTCTGTGTAGAAAGAATGACAAGGAGGCAGACAGTAACAATCTGGGGATTAACTGTCCAGAAGTGTCATTATTTGTTTATTGTTTCTGACATCCATTGTGAAATTAGTGAGTTTCAAAGAAAATAATAGTGATATACAAAATTCTGCATTACAAAAGCCTAATTTTTAGCTGGTTCACCCCTGCTGCAAGAAAGACGGAGACTGTGACCCCAGACAGGTAAAGGAAGCCACAGGAAATCCAAGGGACACAAGAGTGGCAGGGAGTGGCAGGGAGGGAATGAGAGGGATGGGAGAGCAGTGTAGAAGAAGCCACAGGGAAAATGCAAGCACTCTGATAACACTGGAAGCACCTGGAAACAGAGCTCTGGAGGCAATCAGCCTGCTGTGGCCTCAGCTGCTAGGAAGACCACAGCCTCCAGCTCCACCACCCAGATGAGCAGCTCTCCCAATTCTTCGCCAACTATTCTGCCTCCAAGCGCAGCATGAGAACCAGTGCCTCCCTCCGCCACCATTCCCTTCCCATTTGCCTAAGCATGCTTTCTCTGTGTCTGGGCAAAAGGAAAGGGAATGCAAGGGGGAGGCATTGCACACAGAGAAGGAAGGTGTATGTGCACCTCTTTCCCCATTCCCTTGCTTTCTGCATGGATGCATGTTGAGGCACATCTATAAGCAATATCCCTTTCTTCAACCTTACAAAATATCAGGCTGCATATTACAATTGGACATTATGGACTCAAGCTACCCTTTTCCTTAGCCACTAGGCCAACAAGACAAATCTGGTAATCTCTTTCTGCCACTGCACGAAATGTATTCTGTTTCGTATAATAGCGATAATTTGAAAGAGAAATAAAAACCTTGGCAAAACATTTGGTTTTATTACTGCAATTCTATCCAAAAGGGGCAAATTTAACTTTTCCCATTTTTCTAAGTCTCTTTTAATTTTTTTCCAAACTTTTTCATAGCTGTTTTGAAACAATAAGCTGTCATTCTTCATGACTGTAATTCCCAAATATTTAATCCTCTTTTTCCATTTTAAAATTTGTAAGAGCAGATAGTTCATTAACCTCTTCTGAAGTCATATTTCTAATCACACATTTTCATTTTCTCACAATTCACTTTAAATCCAGAGCATGCCTTAATTCTTTCCCAGAACAGTCTTCACTGGCTCCGGTGCGTTTTGTGTCACCATCACAAGATCATCCTCATAAGCTCTCAGCTTGTACTGTTCTTTTTTTTTTTTTACCCTCATCTCATAGATTTTGTTGTCTTGTTTAATATCTCTCGAGAGGGTCTCAAATGCCAAAAAATAGTAAAGGTAAGAGGGAATAAACTTGTCTGATTCCCTTTCGTATTTCAATAGATTGTTGCATTTACTAAAATCTGGGCCTTCTGAACTGAATAGATTGGTGAAAATATTATTCAGGCAATAAGACAAAGTCCATTCTGTCTACCATTTGAAATAAGTAATTCTAAGAAATATTAGCAAACACTATCTCTGCATCTAAAAAAAAATAAATCAAAACAGTCTTTTTGTCATCATGATGTTCCCAAAATTCAATAATATTAGGAACATTTCTTATATTATTCCTTGTTGTTTTAGTGAAGAAGAAAAAACCCTCTCATCCTCATGGATATTCAGAGAAATTTGTTTTCTCAATCTATTTGGCAAGATGGTAGTAAATATCTCACAGTTATTATTTAGTAGTGAGATGGGTCTATAATTCTTTCATTTTCCTCAATTTCTTTGTTAATGTTTCATCTGTATCTTCTTTATGAATCACTCTAATATAGAAAGTTCTCCAAGAATCTGGTATCCGCCCTTTTCCTAACAAGTTATCACAACTCATTTTTAAAAGTTATAGTAGCTCATCTTCAAATTTCTTACAATATGCTGCAGATAATCCATCTGGGCCTGTTATTTTTCCAGATTTAATCTTTTTTAATTGCTTCAATAAATTTCACAGTTGTCACAAGCCCATTAAAACTTTTTGTTCCAAGCATAATTTGTCCAACTGGAGTTAGTGTGTAAGTAGTCTCCCATATCTATAATTTCCTCATTGCCCCTCATATATAAGTATCTATAATATTAGAGCTGTGCAATAAGATCTAGAGAGCTGTATGATCCCCACCCCTCTACTACACTGGCAAAATACCCATAATTCATGAGGCAAAATACCCATAATTAATGAGGGAAGGGGTGTAAGGATCCGTGTGGAAGAGGCACACAGTACCTCACTGTGAGCTGTAACTGCTGCATTCATCTTACACCCTCCCCAAGGAAGGGACTACCTGGGATGCTCAGTGCAGGAGTTTCAAGCCAGGTGTTGGCCACATCATAGTAGTGTTCTCAAGTACAGCACATACTTTTTTCTTACCTATCAGCCCATTTATAAGGCAGGAATTGACACGTTGCTATCAAGAAGAGCATTGGTGCAAATGATAAAGCCTCTATATTCTTCACTAGCCCATCCCATGGCTTGGGCAGTTATAATTCCCAGACACTCCCCTCTCCGACATCATGTGCACTGTAAGTTATAGTCCAAGAAAGGAACTTATGAAAGCTCTGACTCTTGCTTGGTTTGTTTTTTCATTCTGGTGTGTGATGGAATGGTAGAAACCAAGTTCTTTAATAAAGTAAATGGCAGTGCCCCATATGACCATGAGGTTTCAAAGATGTAATCACAAATCTGTCCAAATTATGATGTTGCTTTATAAGAAATAAAGAGACTTATGTGATTTCCACTGCTAGTATGATGCAATAATTCTCTCACAAGTGTTCTGTTCACTTTTAAAATTAATGGCAGCCATGCATCATGGATCATTAGTCAGTGCGACAAGCCCCAGCAAGGTTTGGTAGCCTGCCATTCATGATAAATCTCTGTGATGTTTCATTGTCTCCCACTGGCACAATCTGCTACTGAGCTGCTGATATGTAGTTGGGAGACCTTTCACTCCATCTTGCCATCTTCCTTGATGCTTACAGGAGAGATTACAGCAAAGAGAACATTTTAACTGCTTTGTGATGACTAGAGTCGCTCTAAGCAATGCTTTGCTGCACTCTCAGGATCCTGTCAACATAAAATGTGAGATTGGTTTTTTTGGTAGACATGTGCAAAACTTGCTAGAATGCCATTCTGTTCTTCCATTCCAATGTTTGTTCTTTTAAAAAAGACAATTCCCATTTTGATTTTTGATGGATTCTCTTTATACATCAATTTGACCCATTTGGTACAGTTTACACCAAATCATGGGCTCCGCAGCTTTTTTTTTAAGTTATTCTTTTGATCCAAAGGTATCAAGGTGTTATTGGACTACAGTTCCCACAAGCTAGAGGCACAAAGAACACTCACAGTTTTTCTCATCCCAGGTGAGAAAGGATGTTTCAACATATTGAGACACTGCATTGAGGAAAATAGTCAAATGTTGAAAACCAATGTTGAAATCAACTTTTTGCAAAAATCTCAGGATTTTGCCTAAAATGCAATCTTCTGCAGAAAAAGGGATTTTATGAAAACACTTTTTTTTTTCAAAAATAATTATTTGGAAAAATGTCCCACAAATGTGAAAACTCATAGAAAAATGTACAAATCTTATCTCTTTACCCAGTGATCAGAAAACTTTTGAAGTATGTAAACTTCAGAGGACCATCCAAGACATTTATGTGCCTGAGGCAGAGCATCAAACATCCCCCCTCCTCCTTGCCCCTAAAAATACAGTAAATGACCAACAATACACCACCCTTTCATGATACCCTAAATCAGCCTCATTCTGACTAATGGTACAGTCAGCCTGGAGGTTCATTTGGTATGCAACCAATAGGACTTTTCCTTGCACAACCAATTCAAATGAAACTTTTGTTACTGTGAAAAGGGTTCCACTGGCTGCCTTTCTGGTTCTGGTACCAATCAGAGTGTTAGTATAGAACTTTAAAGCCCTAAATGACATAGGACCTAGTCATCTGAAGAAGTCCCTTCTCCTATACCTTCTTACCCTAGTGTTTTATGAGCCCCATTTATTTTTCTTAATTAAAAAAAAATGAAGCACACAACAACCAGAGAAAGGTCTTTTTGGCCATGGCTTTACCTGTGGAATGCCCACCCCAAGGAGGCTGACCTGGTTCCAGTAATGGTTTTGTTTAAGTGTCAAGCAAAAACCATTTTTTTAAAAAAATCATCCCATGCTTCTAAAGGTATTCTAGGCATTTCAAGATGCTGCAGATTATAGTCTGCTTTTTGTCTGCTAGTTTTATCCTTAATTATAAACTTCCTATTTTTTTTGTATTTTATTTGGTATATTATCAGAATATAATGGGGTAGTATTTTTGGAATAATGGGGTAGTATTTTTGGACCCTCAATCTACCCATTCTCACTTTGGAGCAAACTAAACAGTTAAGGAAGCCTTCTTGTCTGAAGGCTCAAAAAACCTGGAGCCAGCCCTATCTACATTTGCAGACATTAACATTCAAACACATGCATGTTAACACTGGCTGATTTCCTTCCCTTGGGCAGATGGCAGCTCTGCTTGGCTTAAATATTAAATTGTCCTGGAAGAGAAAGTTCAGTCAAGCGAACAAATGGGTTAGCAAATTATTGGGACGGTTGAGAAGAACATGTAGTTAGGGTTGGCAGGCTTTGGGATCACACTTTGAGATACAGATGGATATCAAAGAGGTTGCTAAACTAGAACAGCACTTGCCACCCAGTGGCTGTGGTGTAAACACAGCAGTCCTGTACAAGAAATCTTTAGATGTTAGTGGAAATTGCTTAGAAATGAAAATAGGGTGACCAAGTTGAAAATGGGGACCTCTGAACTAAATCACTGCACCCAGAGCTTGGAAAAATGACTCTTTGGCTATTTCTGCACTAGCCAGTTATAGTGCTATTACTCCACTTTCAACATCCTATGGAATCCCGGGGTTTACAGTTTAGGCCCCTCCCTAAACTGCAAACCCTGGGATTCCATAGGATGTTGACAGTGGAATGATAGCACTATAACTGGCTAGTGCAGAAATGGCGTTTGTGATTGTAACTCCCAGAATCCTCCAGCCAGCATAGTCATGGCTGCTTATTTTTCAAGGTCTGCCACTGCACCCCTGCTCCTTTTGTCTCTTTGTACTGACAAAGCCCTCAGTATCAAGCGGGATCTCTGTGACACATATTTGCTTCAAGTTATGAAGAGGAAGGAAAAGTCATACTGTTTGGAAGAGATATTTAGGAATCTATTAAGGATGGGAAATTCTGTAACTTTCTGTTCTTTCTGTATTCAAATTTTTTAAATCTCATAGTTTTTTCTCAGCCAAAATAGGAAAAATGTTTTAAACTTTAATAAATTCTTCAAAAACTGTATGTTCCAGCCAAATTAAGTAAAGTTATTCTCAGCAAGAAGACTATGTTGCACTTTCCCTTCATATAAGATGAGGAATGTTCTCAGAAGAAAAAAAGGGTGTCAGTCCTAATTCAGCATTAATGTCGGATTCAGGGATTCAAACTCCAACTTTTGAAAGTTAAGGACAAAAGTCCTGGCCCTACATGGATGAAGCTGTGAGATCTTCCCCCCCATACTCATTTTTATCTCAGTTTCTTTCCATCCCATATATTAAGACACTATAAATCCCAGAATGGCTATGTTGGAGGAATTCTGGGAACTGGTTAGAAATTGAAATAGAAAAAATTGGTTAAAAAAAGGAATCTCTTCAACCTCTGGTAAATCCTTACAAAAATAAACTGAAACAAAATTAACACCAATCTCCACTGTACAGAAAGAGGAAGATAGCCATTGATTTCTCATTCTCTTAATAGGTATGGAAATATGATAGGCTACATGAAAGTCAATAAACTGAAGCTGAATCATGACAAGACAGAGACACTGTGGACTGGCAGTTCTCAGGTCCAGGTAATGGTAATTACAGTGGGTCCTCCTTATGTGCAACCTCCATATCTGAGTTTTTAAGTAACTGCAGAGTGTCCGTGTGTGGCAACGCACACACAGAGACACCAAAGTGTCTCCCCAGACGTCACCGCAATTGAATATAATGGGACGCTGGCATTCACAATTTCTGGTATTTTCAGGGGTTCCTAAAATGGAACCTCCATATGTACAGAGGCCTCACTGTAGAAGCAGGCATAAGCTTGAGCATACTCCTGGATCTGTCCTTGTTGCTGGAGGTCCAGGTGGACACTGTGGCTTAGAACATTCAGTGCCAGTTTTGACTGGTGTGCCAGCTACAGCGTCCTTCCTGGACAGAGACAATCTTTCTACAGTAGCTCATATACTGATGACTTCTGGATTAGACTACTCTAATGTGCTCAACATGGGACTGCCCTTCAACCTGACTCAGAAGCTAGCGCAAACTGCAGTGGCATGATTGCTGACTAGAGTACCATATGTCGAGATCATATAATGCCAGTCTTAAAAGAATGATACTGGCTGCCAATATGCTTCCAGGTGAATTCAAGGTGCCTGTGATGATATTTAAAGCTCTAACCACCTTGATACATAAGGGAATGACTCTCCCTACATGGGCCCGCCTGGAGACTGAGGTCTGCTGTGGGGAGGTTCACCTCTCTATCCCACCAGTGAGATCAGGTCCACTGTGTGAGGATGTGGGGGAGAGCCTTCTTAGCTGTGGCACTGCAACTATGGAATGCCTTACCGTGGGAGGCATGACTGGCACCCACACTAGTTTCATCCAAGCATCAAGTAAAACATGTCTATTTATGAAAGTCTCAAATTTTGGATCTCAAAATTTGTACCATTTTATCTCAAAAGCTTATCCCAAAACACTAACACATTGTTTTAAAAATGGCTTTCATCTTTTAAATCTGTTTTTAATATATAAATTGTATTTAACATATGTTTAGTCATGGTTTGTTATTTTTTAAAATTGTTTTACTGCAATTTGTTTACAGTGACTTTACTTGGACATAACCCTGAGATCTTTTAATATACAGCAGGAGAGAAATATATTATAAATACATTTTATTCATATATTTCATTTAGAACTTGATTTACTTAATAGGTGTTGAGATACTCTTTCATTTTACTTTATTCATATCATTCCCACTCTCAGTCAAGGCTGCCTTATCCATTAGGCATTTTAGGCACAGTGTCTGGGGCTTACGATAAATTTAGGGCCTACAAAAACAAGATTAACAATCCACCCCCCACCCCCCCAGGAATTGGGAAGGAAAACAAATGCTCAAAATAAACATATTTTGTATTTTCGTCTCTAGTGGTACACCAAGGCAAGTCAGAGGGAGCCAAATACAAGAGTGTCTAGGGGCCTACAAAAACCTTGGCCCTGTCCCCAGTGTTATACCCCATTTCCCTCTGAGCCATCTACCAGCGGGTGAACAAATAAGTTGGTACAGTATTCCAGTCCATTCCTCCATTCCCCGCCACCTCCCAAATGCTAATATTTAAGCCAAGTACCTGTCAAGGATGAATCAATCACTTCTCCTAAAATAAAGTTACATTGTCAGCAAGTGAATCAAAGCAATCCTTTGATTTTCTGTACCTAGTATCAATTTTCCAAAAACCGTTTGTCAAGGAAGTAGCAATTTTGGGGCATGTGACAAGTTATTACATTCAAGACATTTATGGCAGAGCCAGGATGAACTCTAAGGGATCCCATCTTATGACCCAAACTGAGCATCTCTTCTTCCCTTAATAGCAAAAAAGTATAAAACTACTTACCAACGTGTTCTAGCAAGAAAAAAAGCTGGTTCTATTAAATTTCTACTTGTTACCCACAGTTGCACCAAGGGGACTGTAAAAGAATACATATTCCTCAACAATACAGAAAAAAACAGTATGAAGGAATACTTTAAGGCAATCTTGGAGATCATCACGGCCTGGCATTGGTTATATTTGTGCACATTATGATGTGCACAAATATACCAGTCCCAGGGACCTGTGATGATATTGGACTCTGATTCCCATAAACCCTAGTCAGTTTAGCCAAGGGTGTTGCTGATGGGAGTAGCATACAAGCAACCATTTCCCTCTCTTCTCCTTGGTGAGTGAGGCCATTTAAATGACCTGGTTACATGGATCAGTGCTCTTCCTTCTGCTGCAAGAATGTCTCCTAGGTTTGGGATGAGTCATTGAGCCTGCAGTACCCAACAGTGATGCCATTCCAAGCCACTACCATTTCCTTTGATCGGGGAAGCGATTAGGGCTCCTGGTGGTTCTCTACACCCTGGAGCGGAGCCACAAGTTTTGGGAATGGGGTGAGAGAGGGCCCAGCAAGTCCACTCTCTCGAGTCTAACATGTTGCAGAGATATTGTTGCAACATGTTAGTGGCTCCTTGCTGTTTGTAAAGTATGAGAACTGTCAATTTTTTTCTCCAAAAAATCACTTTAGAAAAACCAAAGCTCAGGCCGAAAACTCCCCTGCAAAGCTCCAGAATATTCATGAAATTTTGCATTTTGTACTTAGGTCCATCACAGACAAGCTGTCTTTTCCCTTGCAAATTAATAAGTGCTGCTCAGAATCCTACCCAACTGAGAAGAAAAGAATCCTATCAGCTAATCTAATTCAACCTTTTCTTGTTGGAATTTCATTAGGAGCAACTGCACTGGTGACTCACTAACAAGCCTCTGCTGTATTGGGAGCCTGACTGTCTCACTCCAACATACATCATGGTACTCATTAGTCACCGCACCTGCAAATCAACTTCAACAGCACTTACAAAGCTGAGGAAATTAAAGCTATGACACAGCCTCCATAGCAAAAATCTCATGGTAGCTGTGTTAGCGAAGACTGGTGTCTCAGTCTTGGATACAGTTTTCCAGATGTCTGTTCCATACTACTAAGGGGTCTGTCTTCCCTAGTGCTCTTCATGCTCCTTCAGGGCCAGGTCCAAACATTTTGCTGCCTGAAGCACAGGAAAAAAATGGCTTCCCTTTCCATCCCAGTTATGTAAGCTTATCATGCCAAATTTTGGTTTTTCAAGAAGCCATCTTTAAAAAATTTGAAGGGCTGTCACAGAGAAGATGGAGCAAGCTTGTTTTCTGCTTCCCCAGAAGGTGAGAGTTGAACCCCTGGATTCAAATTTCAAGAAAGGAGATTCCAACTTCCTGATGGCAAGAGTAGTTCAACTATCTTGGAGTATGGTGGACTCCCTCTCCTTAATTGGAGGTTTCTGAACAGAAACTGGATGGCCATCTGTCAGGGATCCAGCTTGAGTGTTGGACTAGGACCCCAGGAAACCAGGATTGAAATCCTTGCTCAGCCATGGAAATTTACTGGGTGACAGTGGACAAATCACACTCCTTCAGCCTTACAGGAAAGAAATGGCAAACCTCTTCTGAAAAACTTTTGCCAAGAAAACTCTGACAGAGTCACCAGAAATCAAGTTGAAGTCGCATAAGAACACTATGGCCTTTTCCGCATTTTGTTTTTACAACGGGGCAGCGCGTCCTCCAGCAAGGACATTTGCACTTGGGGGCGGACTGGGTCCAGACTACTTTCTGTAGTTTCGGACTTCAGCCTGCTCCAGAACGACCAGAACTGGTGGTTCACCGTGCTATTGAAAGACCACTTAAAACAGGTCTTTCAATAGACCGGCGTGCCCCACTCCATCGCTGCACTTCTGTGTAGATCTGCAGGCTTGCACCAGGGCGAGGCTGCAGATCTTCCGGGGGCGGGCTTCTGGCTGGCGAGCTTCTCCGGTTGGTGGAGAGCCTCCACCAACCAGAAGCTGGCATTTTCGTCCCTGGAGCAGTGTGTAGTGTGGCCATGCACTGCTCCAGATCAGTGTGGATCTTCAGAGGGAGCATGCCAGTACAGTGAGTAACAGAATGCCTTGTTTTCTTCCCAAAGTGCGAAAAAGCCCTATAACATGCACAGCATTAGACTAGATGACCCTTCTGCCCTCATATCTATTCCAGGAACAATATTACAGGGTCCAATAACATCACTTACAACATGAGATAGATTTACTTGTTCTCCAAGTACTTGTAATACTTGTACTTACTTACTTATGCCATCCTATGCCAGCAATGCCCATTTAAACACAACAGGACAGTCTCTAAGGGAGAGGATTAATGGACACAAATCTGATAAGAAATGACAATGCCTAAAACACAATTGCAGAACATTTTAAGCAATTGACTATGGTCCTGGAACAAGAAAATTATAAAGGAAGACTAGAAAGAAAAATTGCTGAATTTAATCCTACCTACAAATTCCAATCCATTAGCAGAGCTGTGAACAAGACAATGGTTGATGGCACACTACATATATTAATACAAGAGTCATTGCTAAAGCAGATATAACAAAAGGAATCTTATCTTCTCAAAAACAGTTTTGAACCCTGGAAAACTGACTTTTGGTAAGCAGATTTATTGCTTTTAAATATCAGCACAAACTGACCACTGTAAATATCTGAAAGACCTGTATCACCTTACATAGCCCTTTGAAAATTTAGGGCACATGTCATGACTTGCATCTTTCTGGATCTTATTCCATTCCATCCTACTCCCACAACCGTGTAAATATACTTTAAACCTGAGCATTTATCACTCTGTACTACATCGAAAGAAGTGGGTTTAAATCCATAAAAGCTCATGCAAAAATAAAAATAAGATCTTCTTAAAAGTGCTGCCATATTTCTTTTTCTTCTTTTTTCTTCCCCCGCTTCCTTCCTCCTTTTTATTCTGTAAGAGACTAACACAGCTGCCTCTTTGACAACCAGATGACCCTTGGTGCCACTTGCAAGCCCTATAGTCCAGAGCTTTCCAAACTGTGTGTTGTGACACACTAGTGTGTTGGCTGCAATGTGTAGGTTGTCATGCACATATAACAGATGGAGGAGCTACCTCTCCCACAGTTGTGGCGGGCCAGGCCTGGAGGGGCTACCTCTCCCACTGCAGTCATCCTGGGCCAAGGAAGACCCTGGCAGCAAGCAGGCCAGGTTCAGGTGGAGGGGCTGTCTCCACTTACCAAATTACTTACTGAATTACTGTAGCATGAAATGATGCATGTCTAAGAAGTGTGTCACCAATATGAAAAGTTTGGAAAACTCTGCTATAGTCCTTTGACTATGTATTTCTAAATGTGTGATTGTTCTCATATTAAACAGCACCCTTGTTCTTAGCATAGGCCCTCAGCATTGCAACCTGAGGTGAAGAACAGAAAGTCAACCTCCTCCCACTCCATGCACAAAAGCTGAATGGACTGGAGGTCAAACCTTACCTGAATGTCAACGATGGGCTCATGTTGTTCAACACATCTAAAGCAGTAAACTGAAGCTTAGGGGGCGCAGGGCATGGCCCACAGCTCTTTCTTCCAAGACCTTACTGTTGACTCTCAGCATCTCCCAGCATCTACATGACTGCCAAATATTGCCTATTTGTAGGATCAACCCTATCCCTTTTCTAGAATTTGTTGCTTCTGTTCCTTGAACGATTTTGAGCTCTTTATAAATGACTGAATAGAGGAACACACAAACTTCAATTTCTTTTTGCACATATACACTGATTACAGATTTAAGACTGTCTACTAACTGGTAGAGAATTTGAAAAAAAAATAAGAAAATGGAGGGGAAAAAAACAATAATTTCCCAACCAAGGGTTATGGGGAAGCCGTAATTACAGAAATGAGCAAAAAGCAGCCTGCTTTAAACCAACTGTCAACACAGTCTTACCACACAATCCCTACAAAAGTGCCCACAGATCTATAGCTCAGAAAATTTAGATCCTGTCTTGAAACATAGCTGTACCTCAGACCACTTGTGGATTCTTAATAGTGCAATGGAAGCATTAGTCACAGTTTTATAAATCAATATATACTATTTAAAGATTACATAGGGTTTATGGTGAATGAGCAAAACCTCAAAACCTCCTTCCTTCCCTCCTCCCCAGAAAAACAAAACTGTGCTGTGTTCCAACAAGGAGATTTTTAATTTATTGCATTGCATTTTCTCATTTACTACACAAACATGTGCCACATCAACATTTACATCCCTACTCTGAACTCACGTTCTGATCTTGTTAATTCTCAGCCTCCCACACTAGTTGATACAATTTGTTGTTGTTGTTGTTACATGCCTTCAAGTCTACCCCAACTTATATGAACTATCATAGGCTTTTCTTGTCAAAGTTTATTCCAAGGATGTTTGCCATTGCCTTCCTCTGAGGCTGAGACTTGAATGGTGTGAGAAGAGGTTCCAGAACAAGGCCAAAAGAGGCTAGTGAGAGGGGAAGTGCTGAGGAAATCTCAGCTGTTTTGGGCAAGAGGGGTTCCATACTGTTGCGAGCTGAAAGTGGGGAGCCAGACATGAGTATTAAGAAGGCTGTCCAAAAGAGACTGTGGCTTAAGAAAATGAGTGAAAATAGAGTAACACAATACACAACTGCAGAAGGCCCATGAATTTAAAGCTGATCTACCATGAATTCTATTTGGAGCTGGGGAGTGGTGGATAAAGTGTAGCCCAAAAGATACATTCGTCATCCAACTGTTTTACACCCCCAAATCTCCCAGGAGACCCGGAGCACCTGGACCCCGCAAAATGAAAAAAAGTCTTACAAAACCTAAATAATTTTTACACTAAAATTGCTCAGAACAGAACAAAACTGCACCAGTTTGGGAAGTCCCTCCCCCCTTCCATGTACATATTACATCCCACAATCCCTTTCCAGGGCTGAAATTTGTCTAAAAACAAAATCAAACATCATGTCGTGTGACTTCCAGGTCAATTGAAACATGAACTGCATGTTGCATGACACCCCTAGTACTGCTGCCTACCCCTGGAGTAACACTGATGAAGCATTCCCACAGGCGCACACTGGCAGTGAGTTTCAGAGCTCTCTTTCAGTCTGTCTCCCTTCCCAAGCATCTTCCCCTCAACTGGGCTCGCTTCCAGTATCAGGCACAGCTGAGGAAACAGAGACACTGAAGATGAAGCACATGCAGGAGTGACGTTTAGCTCATTGCTTGCTTGACCACATCTCTCCAAGCTTGATTTGTATGTTCCACCTTTTAAACGACTGGGGAAGGGCTCATTTGAAGAGAAGGGCCTCCCACCAACATGCATCTGCAGTGAGCTCAAAAGCAAGGGATTCCAGACAGATTTCAACTAAATGGACAATGTTGAGATGCGTGCAGGCTACTGGTTCAGCTGACAGCCTTTCTGCACAACACTGTTATAGTGCTACTATTCCACTTTCAACATCCTGTGGAATTCTGGGGTTGGTAGTTTACTGTGGCCAAAGAGCTCTCTGGCTGAGAATTCTAAATATCCCTTGCTAAACTCTGGGATTCCATAGGATGTTGAAAGTGGAATAATAGCACTATAATAGTGTAGTGTGGAAAGGCCCTGTAACTTCACAGGCCTCAAAAGTGAAGGTGCCTAACAGAGGACCTGTGTTTTTAACAGCTGTAAGACATGCACAAATTCAATAGGCATAGCATTTCTAATTCCAGGTGGGAACTGTAAACCTACTGAACCTCTACATCTGTTAAGGCTCAGGTAAGAGGGGAATGCAGCTTACCTACACCCAGTCTGCTGTTCTTTCAGTTGGAATCTTGCATTGGCACAATTTAAAGTGCCTCCATTTCCAATTGAAAAAGTAACTAGAATTTGAAAAAAAATCCCTTTATGAGACTATAGCTCCCAGAATCCTCCACTCAGCATTGCCACTGCTTGTTATTATTGGCTGGATGATATAATGTGTGTGTACATACACCTACATATGTGTATTATGTGTGTGTGTGTAGAGACAGAGAAAGAGAGATAGTTAGTTTCAGGACCTAAACTGAGAAATAGAACAGAGCTAATATGAAAATTACTGTACACTGGTTAAGAAATAAAGCAGACTAAATTTAATAAGATATGTACTTCGGCAAAAGGACAGTGAAAGAGCAAAACGTGTGGGATGAATTACTGCTAGCTGGCTAAATAAGAAACATAATGAAACAATTAGGAGAACTGCCAAACTGAGAGCTACAGTAAATAGGTGAGGTAACTGGATCCAGAGAGTAGTGGACCTTGGCAGAAGCTCAGTAGAAGAAGAACCCGGTAAAAGACAGGAGGACAAAGCATAAGCCGAGCACTTGGTCATGCTGAAGGCAGACAACCAAAATTTTAGAGTCAGTGGTCTCCTATATTTCACATTTCAAGGTGCAGTAAGACTATTGTTTGAGATAATATAAACAAAATTTTGTGAGCTCTGTAAAAGAGGGAAAAATCAGCAAAACAGGGCCAGTCTCTGACTACTCTGGAGACATTGAAACACAAGTCAATTTGAGTGTTGGCAATCCCCAGAATAGGTGAGAACACTGGTCAAGCCCTCTGACCGTAATCCCCTCCTTCTGGTTCATGTTGGAACGCATGACATGGTGAGGTACAGTTTTCACCGCATCATGAAGGATTACGAGCTTATGAGTAGGAAGCTGAAGGACCTTCATGCACAGGTTGTAATTTCATCTCTTCTCCCAGTGGAAGGACATGGCCCACGAAGGGAAAAAAGAATAGTGGAAATCAACAACAGGCTCCGAAGATGGTGCCACCAGAAGCGATTCGGATTTTTGGATCATGGCCTCCATTTCCACAAGCCTGGTTTTCCTGCAAGGAATGGCCTGCATCTTACAACCGTCGGCAGGAATGTTTTTGCAAACAGTCTTAAAAAACAGATCAGGAGGTCTTTAAACTGAGTTTGACTGGGAAGGGGGACAGTAGTATTCTGGCAAGGATTCAGTGAGTGCTGCGAAAAATAGCCCCAAATAATATAGATAGGGCAGGCCAAGTAGAACTAGAGACCAACAGGGAGAGGGAAAGTAACTTTAGTACAGAAATTCCACAAAGGGCACATCATCTCAAGTGTCTCTACACTAATGCACAGAGCATGGGGAATAAGCAAGATGAACTCCAACTCATAGTACAACAAAATAAATATGATTTAATAGGCATCACTGAAACCTGGTTGGATGAATCTCATGATTGGAATGTAGGAATAAGGGAGTATAACTTATTTCGCAGAAATAGACCAAACAAGAAAGGAGGAGGAGTAGCCTTATATGTCAAAGATGTTTTCACCTGTGAAGAGATCCATGACTTAAATCTGGGAAGCCAAGTCGAGAGCATCTGAGTGAGAATTAAGGGAGCAAGAAATAATAGGGATATGATTGTGCGGGTTTGCTACAGGCCTCTGGGCCAGCCTGAGGACTTGGATGAGGCCTTTCTGGAGCAGATGACCACACATTCAAAAAGGAGAGATGCCGTGTTAATGGGAGATTTCAATTATCCTAATTTTGTTGGTAGTCAAATTCTGCAAAGACTGCAAGGTCCAACAGGTTCCCTGCTGGCCTTGCAGACAATTTCATGGTCCAGAAGGTGGAAGAGGCAACAAGGGGATCGGTTATTTTAGATCTGATCATGACCAACAGGGATGACCTAGTTGATGAGGTGGAGGTGGTGGGATCCTTAGGAGGGAGTGACCATGCTCTCTTGGAGTTTGTCATCCAGTGAGAAGGAGAAGACAAGTGTAGCCAGGCACGCATCCTAAACTTTAAGAAAGCTGATTTCTCTAAACTTAGGGAGTTATTTGCTGAAATCCCATGGACAAGAATACTAAAAGAGAAAGGAGTTCATGACAGATGGGAGTTTCTTAAAAGTGAGATACTGAAGGCACAATTGAAAACCGTACCAATAAGGAGGAAAAATGGCAGGTGTCTAAAGAAACCGGAATGGTTGACTGAAGAACTCTCAGCTGAGCTAAGTGTTAAAAGAAACATGTACAGGAAATGGAAGAATGGTGAAACCACCAATGGAGAATTCAAGCAAATACCCAGGAGATGTAGGAAGAAAGTCAGAAAAGCTAAAGCTTTTCTCTGTTGAAATTAATTTTGTTAGCTTTGGCCCAGCCCTCCAATCTGTCAAGGTCGTATTGAAATTTGATCCTATCCTCTGGTGTGTTAGCCATCCTTCCCAGCATGCCCTCCACTCCTTCATCCAAGTCATCCAAGTCATTGATGAAGATGTTGAATAGCACTGGGGCCAGGACAGAACCCTGTGGCACCTCACCAGTCACTTCTCTCCAGGATGAAAAGCAGTCATTGGTGATCACCCTTTCAAGTATTAAGGTCTCACAAAATAAAACCCATGTGGAACAAACACTTTTTCACACATAATCAGTTGGCACTTTTTTTAAAGTTCCATTGTTAAGTACTGTGATCCTAAAACCCTGAGGTTACCTCCTATTCTTTAGCAAACGCAATATGTGTATGAGACACATGTGACCTGAAAACAAACAGATTGCTATATATTGCTGAATGTAACTATTATATCACTAGTTACCACCTTGCCAAGTAGAAATGGCACAGGTTCCCTTTGGGAGTGAGGTAACTGATAATTTTTTCTCTCTAATCCAATTTAGTCTGTTTACAGTATTTGCATAAATCCAATTTTGCTTGGAAACATATGTCAAAACAACTGTGAAGTTTGACGCCACTAGTATCTCCCTGCTTTCAGGACTGTCTATATTGAGGGCTGTTGGCAGAAAGTACTTGTTTTGTTTGTCCTTCCTCTTGTCCCAAGTAAGAGATGAAAAGGACTTTCATCGGCCTCAGGATTCTCGATTAAAGTATCCATTTTGTGCATTCTACAGGTTATTGCAAGACAAAATGCACCTTGCCTGAGCACATTTGTGAGTCTTGCAGAGAATTTCAAAGAAATAAAATATGCACAAAACCACATGTACATTTTAGAAATGTAAGTAGTGCGTAACTGAACAGTACACACAACTTCACACAACTTCAGTGGGCAAAATGTGTACAAAGATTAACACACTAAAAATAAATGCAAAGGTGTGTACATAAAATGATCAGAATGCAAAGGATTCCTTACTGAGAAGAAACAACAAAGACTAGCAACCTGATACAAATAATGAAAGAGATAGCAATACAAGTGGGATTTGGAGAAATGCAACATTATTGAAACAGGAAGTTTTTCACATTCCTACCCCAGCACAGGTATCTCCCACATCTCCCTTTGGGCTGCTTCACACAATTGACCATGATGAATATGTGCAGTTCCCTGCCGAGAGTACACCTCATCGCCCAGCATGGTTTATGGCTCTATAACTTGTCCAGTTACCCTACATTTCTATGCAGTGGCCCTAAGGCATTCCTTCAGGAGTCAATATTATCAGTAGTGGGATAAGTTCATTCAAACACTCATGGGCAATTCTCTTTCCTTCATCTTGCTAGAGCAGGGCTCTTGCTGTTTCAACCTTAACCAATGACTGTTTCCCAGCATGTCTCCACCCACAAAGAACTAAGCACAAACTCAAAGAAACAGTTTTAATTAACAGCTCCTGCATATGTTTTTCTCCAGTTATCTTTTGTAGGGTCCTCTTCAGATAAGCATATAGTTTGAACGACTCTTTCATGAATGTTACATAAAATATGCCCATAATTCAATTTATGCTAAAACTCAAAGGTTTCTTTCTGTTCTCCTAATAAATAATGTGTTGCGGGAGCTAACAATAAAATTGCCAAATATTGAAGCTGAATGCTTAATCAGCTTTTTCACTTGGCAATGCTTAGACCACAGAACTATCTCCTTAGAATTCTCAGAAACAGTACAATTTAACAGACATGTCAAAGAACTTGATAGTGCATAATATGGAAAAAGAAATTACTTTAAGAAATTGTTTTAAGTAGCTGAAAAATATTTAGCAGATTGAAAAGTGAATACATATCTTTTAGCTCAGTAGGGTACATGGCTAAGTAAATGGATACTGCTTGTTAAGAGACTGAAAGTAAGAGTTAAGAGACAGGCAAAGTGACTTTTGTACTCTTGGTACAATCCAGAGTTGAAAAACAGGATTTCAGGGCAGAGATAAGCAAACTATGCAGTTTTGGAGAGATTAATCTGTACTTTACATCACTGTAGGTTTTATCCAACAGGAATTATAAATATGTATGAAAAATATTAGGGGTGTATAAATTCCAGACAAAAATTGTGTTCATCACCAACTCATTTTCAGAGTAAAGAGTTCTACTTGGTCTGATTGTGCAATCATTATTATTAATTAAAGATTCCCTTTTACTTCACTCAAATTGTCAGAGTTGTTTTTATTGGCACATAGCTCAGGGAGAAGCAGTTTTGCGGCAACAGATTGAGAGAAATTAGGGAAATATGCTAAAATGGCCACTACAATGTGTTGTTGTGGTGGTGGTGGTGGTGATGGTGGTGTGTGCATGCATGCCATTTCTGACATATGATGACTCTAAGGTGAACCTATCAGGGATTTTCATGGCAAGATTTTTTCCAAAAGGGGTTGCCTTTGCATTCCTCTGGGGCTAAGAGAGTGTGATTTGTCCTAGTCACTCAGTGAGTTCCCAGGGCTGAGCAGGGATTTGAATCCTGGTCTCCAGAGTTGCTCCAGTGCTCAAACCACTACACCACACTGTCTCTCACATTGGAATGCATTGGTTCCTTCTAAGCAATTGTAAGAAATAATGGGAAGAGATTAGGGATCCTCATTCATATGAAATCATTAGTTTTTAGGGGCTATCACCAAATCAAAATACTTTCTTGCCTTATCTTTAGGGAATCATTCCAAATGGTTGCTTACACACTAGTTTTTAGGGATCATCTCCAAACAAGAGAATCCAATAAACAAATAATAACTGTTACATTGTTAATAATAATAATAATAATAATAACTGTTACATGCTGACTTTTGAAAACCATCTCCAAATGGACAAGAGTCTGGATGGGTGCACAATTTCCTGAAATCATTTATTTATTTGCAAACTGTGTCCTGTTCCACCACTCCACAGGAATAGCCAGTTCTTCTGAATGGTCATTGCAAATGACAGTTTTTTCAGGCATGATGGGAGTTATGCAAATAGGTATCCAATACATCAGCAAGGTGCCAGATGGCCTATCCCTGCTATGAAAGAAGTATATGTACACAAAGCATGCAAAAGCTCTACTGCATCACTTCTAGCTCGCTTGGAAACAACTCTTTTCCTCCCTGCACTGAGCATCATTGGCATCAAGCAAAATTCAGAAAAGGATGCTGAGAGCTATTGGATCATGAAGGCATTGAGGAAAAGGTTACAACTGGGAAAGAAAGAGTCTGCGCAGAAAACAGAACCCAGTATAACCAGGGGCCCCTCCACACTACAGAATTATAGTGCTATTGTTCCACTTTAACTGTCATGGTTCCAAGTTATAGAATCCTGGATTGGCAGTTTAGGGAGGGGCACGTAGAATTTTCAGATGGAGAACTCCAGCGCCTCCTCAAACTACAAATTCCAGAATTCTGTAAGATGGAATTATGGCTGTTAAATTAGAATAGTAGCACTAATATCCCGTGAAGTGAATAGGCCCCAGGTCAATTGTTTGGTCTCCTTCTCCTCAAGTATTTAGCTGAAGTCTAACTCTAAACCCACATGATAGAAACATCCTCTTCTTATTGAAAACTAAGTTTCTTGAGACACACGTATCACTAGAAACCAGTAAGAGTGTCCCGTTGTGTTATTTCAGCCAGAGAAAGACAATTTTTTATGCAAGACAAGAAGTTGGAGAACTGAAGGTGATAAAGTTCAGAAACTCTACCCCAAGAAGAAAACATTCCATTTGCTTATTTTGGAGAGACTGTTCAGTTTACCTGTTCAGATTAGTGGACAATGGTGATTTATCCCAGCAGACTGGAATGCATTTAACCACAAAAGCATTTACGGCTGCCCCTACTTGAATTGTTCACATGTTGCAGCTAAATCACATTACCATTGATTTTGGAATTACCTTTGAATTACAAGAACCTGCAATAAAGTTAATGGCATGAATTTTCAAGTGTTATTATGCTTCTCTTGTGATTTCAATTATTGATCAAGTGCCGCAGTGGAAGCATTAAACTCTGAAGCCACCACCACAACTATAATACTAATGTTGCTTCTCTTTTCTGCCCTTCTCATCCCTACTAAATTTGATACACTGTCCATCCTGGGGAAGTAGTTTACAAACAATGCCACCTCAAGCAGAATTCACCGTGGGAATGTCAGGACTGGTCACAAGGTGAGTGATCATAGCAACCAACAACAAGCACTCTGAGAACTGAGAAAATACTTTTGCCCTTTCCAGGAACCTACATGCTCAGATGGCATTTCTCTGAGGTAATTATACCATTCCTGGGAGATTTCTGCAAAGGGAGGTCCCATGAGACTCTTCCTGGAGATCTAAAAAAGACTGTGCAAAACACTCATATGCAAAAGCTAAAAATATTTTTTTTAAAAATACACATGTGTGTTTATTTCCACCATGTCATTATGACTTTAATTGGAAATTACTTGCAGGATACATTATCCATTTCCTTTCTGTGTTTGTTTGTTTATATTTTATTATTACTATTAATAAATATATATAACTATATCTGTCTATCTATCTATCTATTATTTACTTATTTATTTTAAAGAGGTACATACAGAGATCTGGTAAATAAAAACCATGGGCAGATTAATATGCTAGAGAGATTTTTATTGGTTTAATTTAAAGCCTTGGAAAAGACACTGCTTTCAAGATTCAGTAAGTAGTTCCTAAACTGTCAGGACATTTTTTTTTTTTTTGGCCACCATTCTTAGTGTGCTATAAAATATATTTGCCAAATATCAGTATCACCATCCAATGCCCCCTCCACCTCCACATTGTTACATTAAGTTTCACATTGCAGTGTGGATTCTCATAGTTCAAGTAATGCTGTGAGTGGCAGTTCACACTAAACTTGCAACAAAACTCCTTTTTCTTTATAGGGCAGCTGTAATGCTAACCCAAAGTAATGCAACAGCATTATTTTTTATTTTTATCGTGGTTAATGGTGCAATGGTTGCACACATACCCGTGCAACCTTTCTGTAGGATGTGTTTGTGATTCCCCCGCCCCCCAAAAAAAACTGAACAGAAAAGATTGAGCAAAAAAGAGGTAAAAGAAAGTAGGGAGTGAATTAATATGACTTGCCAACAAAGGTGGACCAAGCAGTCACGCACACACTGACTACCAAATGAATGAATACCACTTTCCAATGACCACCAAACAATATTCAGGAGGCAGAAGTGACTGTGCAACTTCTGGCCAGACAGAAAAGAAAATAGAAAGGGTTACTGGCCCCTGAAGTACAAATGGGACCGCAATGCTGTATCTTTGACAATGGCACATGGAAAGAGCAGTTGTGAAAGTAGTTCTCAGTCACAACACCTGATACAAAGATGAAAGGAGGGCAGAGTCCCTCTTCTGGGCAGCAAAGAGAAGTGACAGGTGCAGAGACACCTGCAGATTCAGTTTCACTGCTGCAGGTATGCAGCCATAACACCTACCCCGGTCAATCATGTAATCAGTCAATACACATATTTGCACAGTGCTGCTACTGCATATCACCTAGGCTGTGCAGCCCAGCTTTCCTTTGCCAGCACATCTCCCACCTATACATGTACCTACACACACACACTTGGCACTTTTCAGAGACTTCCAGAAGCCTACATGCCATGTTGTAATGGAGCCAGGGCTTTCTGATCAGCAGAGCCAATTGTCAATGTCAGGGGGCAGCTAAGCAGACACAGAGGCAGGAGCTGGGTTTATGGCTTTAGTAATAAATAAAGCAAGAGGTTACATCACCAAAACAAACATTCAAGTCCCAGGGGCAGCAAACTCAAACAGCAAGGTTTAGCCTGGAACAGAAAGCCCATGAGACAGGACACAAATTCCCGGTTGGTAGACGGTTGTTGCCCTGTGCCCAACTCCAAATCTGTCTTAAATACACAGTCTTTAGCCCAGCTGAGGCTGATCAAATGTCCGTTGGCCCAGCTCACAGCTGGAGCCCCTCAAGACTTCAGGGCTGATTCATCAGACGCTTCTCCTGCAGCCGCTGAGACCTCCGAACTGCTCCCTTCTCCAGCTGCCTCTGGAGGAACGTGGGGGAGGGTCCGCTGCAAACTCCGGGCTGGAGTCAGAAATGCCAGCCTCTGCCAGGTCAGGAGCACTAGCCTCTGCCTCTGGAGCACAAACATCTGCTGTAGGTACTGGCTCGGGAGCCGTGCCCGGGACAGCTGTGCGGTCGCTGGCAGACTCCTCCCTGGCCTCTGAAGGAGCCCCCTCTCCCGAAGGTCCCTCCAAGGGATCCTCCCCCGGCTGGGAGTCTAAGTCTAAATCGGAGTCCCAGTCTGAATCGGCAGCACGCTCAGCCTGGCTCATGACACCAATGATGACATCATCTGTCACTCACTTCAGGCTCCTTCTGGCCTTACCTGTGATCCACCACAGTAGCTAAGGGCAATTGGCTTTTCTCTGCAGCAATGTATTGTTGTGAGAGAGCTCTGTTAATAGTGAAAGTACCGATGAGATGATCTGGCCTTTCAATAAAACCAATTCGCTTTACAGCAGACCTGCTTTTGGTGGAGACAAAAACTGGTACAACTGGCTTGGTGATGTGGATCAACACAACTTCCTGAATTCTTAGAGGCATTCTCTGTGGGACTGTTGTTATGTGGGCTGCTAAACAATGGCAGTGGAGAGGTGAATCCATCCCAGGTTCTAGTCCAGACTTCGAGACAGCTAGGCAAGGTGCTCAACTTATTCTGGAGACAAGGTTCAGTGCCTTTAATATTTCTTTTAAACTCACAGTTCCACAGGCACAGAAGCCACCAGCCACTACTGACTGATTGTCATGATGAAAAATTACACTTCAATAGGTACCATAACATCACTTCCTCAGTGAACTTATTGACAAGTGAACACACAGTGTAACTGTACCTGAACTGCAAAATGGGCCACTCTCACTCCCTCACTTGCTTTCCACATGTTAGCTGGTAGAGTGTGTGGACATTTCCCCCTTTCTTGGAAGTAAGCAGTGTGGCCATTAGCCCACAGAACTGTTAGATCTTAGGATGGAAAACAGCTCTCAGACTTTTCTAAAGATCATGAGGAATAACTCTGTCTTTTAAAGAATTAGGATGTACTGCAAAGAGACACAATGAGATATTCATTCATTCATTCAATTAAAATATCTCTGTCCCACTTTATATCAAAAGACCTCAAGGCAGGAAACAGGTAAAACCAACACTTATTTTACTAAAATTATTTAAAAATAAAATAATTTAAACTGTTTAGAAACCCTGTGCATACTGTTTGACATAAATTGGTGAAGTCCAAAGCCTTTAAGGAATAGCCATGTTTTTACTTGGTATCTGAATGAAACAAGCATTGGCACATATTGGATCCCCAGGGGGAGGGCATTCCACAATTGGAGTGCTACGGATAAGAAAGCCTTCTCCCATGTCCTCACATAGTGTTCTGATCTCAGTGGTGGGACACAGAGAAGGGCCTCCCACAGCTGATTTCAGTCTCTGGGGAGACATACATGGATAAAGGCTCTCCATCAAGTATTAAGATCCCAAGCCATTTGACCACACAAATCGTGAACAATAAATAAATTGGGCGGGGGGGGGGTGTTTCCTGTTTGAAAAAGTTATTGTTTGGGCTACAAGTCCCAGAATCCTCCAGTCAACAAGCCTAGTAATCATGGAAGATCCTGGGAATTATAATACAAAACCCCCCCCAAAAAAACACTTTTCCAAGTTCTGGCCTTTGAGGGGAGGGATGATGTGGCTGAGTAGTACCAAGACCTTTTCAAATTAGAATACAATTCTGCCTTTCAGTAAGAGTACCTGTCATGAAAATGAGTTGGCACAAGAACCGAGGAATATTTTTTGTGTGTTACACACTCATTTTGCTACTGCCTTAACTCGCCTATTAAATTATCCATTAGAGAGACCCAGCAGCCTCAAACAGTTCAACCCTTCTGCCATCTCCTCTTCTTTCCTAATTATAATACAGCATATCTGAAGTTAAGACCAGGAACTATTAACGTCTCACCCATTTATCATTCTCAAGCAGGCCTGGAGCTAGTCTTGGCTTGAGGCAGAAAGGTTACCAAAAGACTTCTAGCACATGTAATGATATTACTTTATTGGAGTAGGAAATTCACCATCATTTCCACATCAAACCACGGGAATTGTTAAAGTCACATTAGACAGCAATGAAAATCCTGTAAAGCTCCTCTTGGCAATCGTCTCTCTTGGCAAAGCTGACACAAAAACATTAGCCTTGGCTGATCCGCTCAGTGGTCCAATGCGTACGCTTAGTACCTGCTGTTACAATGGAATACCTATCAGGAATTCGCGAACACACACAGACACAAAATATAACACACACATGCAAGCAATACAAACCATTCTGAAAACTATTCACAGGACTCTGGTCCCATCTCCATTTATGTTTACTCTTTAGTAGCAAAGCAGTAATATTCTTTGCAATTTTTAAATGTGAAGGGCATCTGCTCTGTTATCTCTCTTTTTTTTAAATATTTTTATTGACAATAAAAAACATACAGACATAGGTAAAAAAATAAATAAACAAGTATCACATACAGAAATAACAAATAGTAATATTAATATAAACCCCTCATTCTATATAAACCTCTTTCCAGTCCCTTTTCCAGATTTTGGCCACTAAGGACCATTCCTTTTCAACTTTAACCTTATCAATCTTATCATCCATTAATGCAGTCAACAAATCCATTTGAAACATTTCATATAATTTCAATATCCATTGATCCTGCAAATGTATCTCTTGACTTCTCCAGTTGGAAGCGTAGACAATTCTTGTGGCCGTCACCATATATAGAAGAATTCTACCATATTGCTTCTGGTACTTTTTATTAGCTCCCACAAACATATTCAACAAATATAACTCCGGACTAAGTTTCAAATCGATTTCCAATATATTTTTAACTAAATTATGGATCTTCCCCCAATATTCCTTTATCCTCTTACACTCCCACCACATATGATACATTGTTCCTAATTTCTTACCACATTTCCAACATCTATTACAATAACTGCTAAACATTCTGGCAATAGTTTGTGGTGTAATATACCATCGATATAACATTTTATAGAAATTTTCTCTCAAATTTACACTTCTCGTGAATTTTACATTTATATTCCAGGCCTTTCTCCATTCAGCTAACTCAATAGAATATCCCAGATCCCTTGACCATTTAATCATAAAATCCTTAATTATTATCTGTTCAGTTTCTAATTTTAATAATATGTGATATATTTTCCCAATGATGTGATCGCCGCCAATTAGGTATTTAATATCTAATTCTTTAAAGTCTGTACCCTTCTCCTGGATTCCATCTTCCGCAATATCTTTCTTAAACATTTCATAAAGTATTCTATAATGTAACCAATTCCCTTTAAATCCCAATTCTTTCAATTCATCCAATGTTAACAATTCATCTTTACCCCCTCGTTTACACAGTATTTCTTCATACATCAAATATTTCCTATTTGTAGTATATAGTTCTTTAAAAAGGCTTCTTGCACCGAAATCCATCTTGGCTTCTTTAAATAATTTTTTTTTTTTGTAAATATTCCACACCTTCAATAAACTCTTTCTGATTATATTTTTATTAAATTCCTTATCTTCTAATGCTTTGTGGTACCATAAGTACCCATGCCAACCAAATTTATTAGATGTACCTTCCAATGTTAATAATCTTACATTTTCTGTACTGATCCAATCTAGGATCCACTTCAAAGCACAAGATCTATAATATAATTTAAGATTGGGTAGCGCCAAACCCCCTCTATCCTTGCTATCCATTAAAATTTTTTTGTTAATTCGCGGCTTTTCCCTAACCATAAGAAACTTTTAATCTTCTTAGACCACCCTTCAATAATTTTCTCATCTTTCAATACTGGAATAGTCTGAAATATATACAATAACTTAGAGAGAACACTCATCTTGATTACTGCAATACGTCCTAACAAAGAAAGTTTCAATTTTGACCATATGATTAATTTATTTTCTATATTCTTCCATATTGAGATATAATTATTACTCACCAAATCTAAATTTTTGCTTGTGATAAAAATACCTAAATATTTAACTTTATGCCCAATCTTGGTATTTGAAATTAATTCCAATTTCTTTTGACCCCTTTTTCCATATTCTTAGTTAAAATCACTGATTTATTTCTATTCACTTTAAATCCTGCTACCTCTCCAAATTCCTCTAAAATTTTAAATAATTTTGCTATACTTTTAATTGGGTCATTTAATATTATAAGCAAATCGTCAGCAAACGCTTTTAATTTATACATTTCCCCTTGAATTTGACATCCCTTTACCTCAGAGTCATCCCTAATTATTCTATTTAATATTTCTAAAGTCAATATAAATAAGAGCGGGGAGATTTTATCCCATTAACAATAATAAACGCACTTTGTTTATTATATATAGAATCTATCCAATTGATAAATTGCTTACCTAGATTAACTTTTCTAATAACTTCCTTCATAAAATTCCAATTAAGATTGTCAAATGCCTTCTCGGCATCTATAAAGAGAAGAGCCAATTCCTTTGGGACATATTCATGGTACTCTATTATATTCACTAATAACCTTAAATTCTCACTTATCTGTCGCTTAGGCAAAAAACTAGTTTGGTCCTGATGTATCCATTCACTCAAAAAAAATTTTAATCGATTTGCCAGAATTATAGTAAATATTTTATAATCTGAATTTAACAAAGAAATAGGTCTATAATTATTCACATCCAATTTATCTTTTCCTTCTTTCGATATTAATACAATATTTGCTTCTTTCCATGAAGGTGGAATCACCAATATTCCTTCCTGATTAACCAATTCTAAAAAAGGTACCAACAGTTCATCTTCAAAAATTTTGTAGAATAAAGCCGTTAATCCATCTGTACCAGGAGCTTTCCCCAATTTTAACTTCTTAATTGCAAAGCTTATCTCTTGAGATGATATTTTTTTATTTAACCCTTTCCTCATAATTTCAGTGATTTCAGGGATATTACCTTTTTCTAAATAATTTTTAATTTTTCCAATGTCCCCAGGGCCTAAATTCTCTTTTGAATATAATTTCATAAAATAATTATGAAAATTAGAGATAATTTCCTCTTGATCTGATATTATTCGATCGTCAACCCTAATCTGTGTTATATAACTTTTTTCCTTTTTCTTACATAATTTATATGCTAGCCATTTAGAAGCTTTATTACCAAATTCAAATTCTTTTTGCTTAACATAGTTAGATTTACGTTCAATCGCTTCCAAATTCAACGTGGTTATTTGGGTACGTATTACCTGAATTTCCTTTTGAATTTTTTTATTTGAGGGGTCCATCTTCAATTCTTCCTCTTTCTCTTTAAGAAGTAATTGTAATTTATCTTCTTTATCCCTTTTTTGCTTTTTATGTATATATTCTTTTTTTATCAAAATCCCTCTAATATATGCTTTCATAGCATCCCAGACCATCTCTATTTTAGTTCCTTTATGCAAATTATCAAGAAATTTTTTTTTCAAATCCTCCTTAATGTCTTGTATAACTTTACTATCTCTTAATAAAAATTCATTAAGCCTCCAATTATAGCTTCTCTTCTTTTGAGTAAACCTCATCAATAATGGAGAATGGTCAGAAATTAATCTGGGCAGTATCCGAATATTATCTATTGAATTGGCCAAGCTTTTAGTTGTCCAAATCATATCAATCCGAGACCAACTTTGGTGATATGTTGAGTAATATGTATAATCTTGTTGATACCCATGTTTCAATCGCCATACATCCACAAAATTCAATGTTTGAAGCCCTTTTTTAACATTATTGGGTAAGTTCCCATGTTTAACTCTAGTTTTCTTAGTTGATTTTTGCTTTCTGTCCAATTTATCATCAATGACCCCATTCCAATCTCCCATACAAATTATTTTCTGGTAATCTATTGGTATAATAAGTTCTAAAACCTTCTCATAAAAACCTTGTTGATTTTCTAAGGGAGCATACAACCCAATTAATAATATTTTCTCATTATTCCAATTAATCTCAACAGCTATAATTTGGCCCTTAGTATCCTTATAGACTAATTTAGATTGAAATCTATTATTAATATATACTGCCACCCCTTTCTTCTTTTGATTTTGATTACAGGCTGCATAACATACTCCTAATTTGTTATTCTGTAAATATTTTTTATCCCTCTCTAACAAATGGGTTTCCTGTATACATATTACCTCCGTTTTCTGCTTCTCTAAAAAGTTAAAAACTCTTTTTCTCTTGATTCATTCCATTAATATTTCATGAACAGATTGATAATTCCATGGTATTACACAATCTTATTATGTTTCGTTGATTAATTCAAAAGAGAAAGAAGTAGTTTTACCTCAATGTGGTAACTATTTGTTGTAATGCTTTGAGACCTCGTTCCGCCTCCCCGTGTAAATGCGCAATTTCTTTCGGTGGTAACTGGCTTCGTTCTTCAGATGTATCAATCAAGTAAATTTCCTCGTCTTCTTTTGGAAAACTTAATTGAAGTTGATTTCCGGTCTTTCCACGCAGTCGCTGCTTCTCTTGAAGTTGTTTCCCTTCACCAGATAAGTCTTGTTCCTCGTCTTGTTGTAATAAGCTTAAAAAATCTTCAGCCTTTTCTAACGTATTAATAACGTATCTTCTAAACTTGTAAGCAAATATTATTCCCTCTTCTCTCGTCCACTTATATTGAATTTGTCTTTCACGTAGTGCTCGTGTCAAATCTTGATATTGTTTCCTTTTTGTCAGGACTTCATATGGAAGGCCTTTTAAAAAATTTATTTCCGATCCTTCCACTGTAATTCGATTAGAGAAACTCTGTTGTATCACCAGATCCCGAACTCTCTCTCTAATAAAATGTACTGCCACATCTCTCGGTAAGTGTTGATTTGTCGCGACCGTTGAATTAACGTGATATAATTTATCAATTTCAAGATCTAGTTGGGCCTCTTCCCATCCAATGAATTCAGCAAGAATTGGGACCACCCTTTCAGATAAATTTTCACGGGGTCTTCCCCACACACATGCAAGCAATGCAAACCATTCTGAAAACTATTCACAGGACTCTGGTCCCATCTCCATTTATGTTTACTCTTTAGTAGCAAAGCAGTAATATTCTTTGCAACTTTTAAATGTGAAGGGCATCTGCTCTGTTATCTCAATACAGTTGACTCTCCACATTTACTAGGGTTAGAGGTGCAGAACTCTTGCAAAAGTAGAAAAATCACAGATATCAAAATGTATACATGTCTGTGGGAAGGAGGACAAGACATGGTGGGCAGAACAGTCACCCCGGGTACAAACCAGATAAGGGAAAAGAGAGGGAAAGGGGGTGAGTTGGCATGGTGTCCCTCTCTCTCTCTCTCTCAACTATCTCCTTCGTTAAGTATGTGGGGGGGGTTAATGGGAGAGGGCCTGTGGTGCTGAGAAATCAGGCTGCAATACACTCTTAGCTGGCCAGGAAGTGGCTTGTGGAAGAGGAAGAGGACCAGAGATGGATTTTTAAAGAGCTGTGAAGCCTGATCAAAGCCACAAAGAGGGAAGGTTCCCCCAGAAAAGAAGTGTCTGAAGTTGCAGGGAAGAGGTTGAAGAAAATCACAAATAATCAAATCTGTAAAAATCAAACCCACAAAAATGGACAGCCAACTGTATAGTGCAGCTATGTCTAGTTTTGCAACATGAAATATCAGACAAACAGGCAATCTGTTAGGCAAAGTAAGGCAAACAACTTAAGCAGCAGACATTGGGGAGGCTGAAGTGGCAATCCTGCCAAGTGTTCTTCCTGAACCCTCCCTCTGGCTGTTTCCCTGTTTGAGGACAGAGATCTACTGTTATACAATCTGTCTTTGACCTCATAAACTGGCATGTTATCTCCAGGGTGATGGGGAACTCTATACAATTGTTAATGCTGGAGTAAGTTCCGTGGACTGGGGAGAGAGCATCATCTTGCACCTTCATGTCAGACAGCAATAGGACATGGGTCATTTCCTAGAAGGAAATCACTGCAAATGACAAATACAAAACAAACATACTCTCTGCGAGTACCTTGTCCCCTGGTATTATGACTTCAACACCTTTGTGGCAAGTAAAAATACAGCAGATGCTATCATGGGGATGTTACTGGCAGTTCTTCCTAACCACGGGAAAACAAGGAGCATATACAAGGGGACAGGAAGATTCTGAAATGACCTTTCTGACTTCCAACATGGAAAGGGAAGAGAAGTTGGCACAAAAACCATAGAATCTGCCTAGCACTCTCCCAATTTGCTGACTTAAGGTCACAGCTGGAAGAATAACAGGCACTGGCTTTCTTGTAATGCACTATTTTCATGCCAGTTCCAGGCACTTCAAATTTTATATTTTTCTTTTGCTTCAATAGACTGCAATGGCAGATTGGCATCAAAGCAAATCTGCATTTAGAAATAGACGGGCACTCCTAAAGAGCCCTTGTGGTCAATGGCAACAAATCTGTGCCTGCGTATGAACAGCTGCCATCTGTCTGCATGTTCCACATGCAACATTTCACTTGCCTATTTGATCCCCAAAGCAAGAAAAACAATGAAGACCTGAACACAAAATCATCTAATTAAACAACACATATGCAGTAACAAGGAAAAAATCAACATCAAGAGAATTAGAATAAAATAAACCAAAAATATAATTACAATTATATCCAATAGTATCCAAATACCAAACTGATCCAAAAGCCTTCCTGTCTAGCCATGCCACTAAACAAGAGGAGAGTATCTATTGAACCAGGCAGACCTCTGGTTCATGGTCATAGTGACAAGTCTGAGAACCTCTTTCTGTTGAATTGCTTCACTTTTGCAGGTGAGGGAACAGGACCTCAGAGTTGTCCTAAACACATGTATAAGTACAGCTTGGGGGGGGATTCTCAAGGCAGCATTTCCTGTACAGCCTGTTTGCTGACCCAAAAAGAAACTTGTAACTCTAATGATATAGCTTCTCTAGAGAGGAAAAAGTTGAACAATATAGATTGCTGAGGTAACAAGCCAGAGGTAGCAGAGGTGTGTATGATGAAACCACACGTAATACTTATGTCTCCTGAGAATAGGTTGTTGTTGTTGTTGTTGTTGTTGTTGTTGTTGTGTCCCTTCAAGTCATTTCCAACTTATGGCAACCCTAAGGTGACCTTATCATAGAGTTTTCTGGGGATGAGAGTATGCTACATGCTCAAAGTCACCTAGTGGGTTTCCATGGCCAAGCGGGGAATTTAACCCTGGCCTCCAGAGTCATAGGCTGGTACTCAAACCACTCCACTACAATGGTTCTCCAGAACAGTATAGGACTGTGTAATAGTATTGCTTGTTTATGCATTTATTTATTTTATATCCTACTTTTCTCCTGGGACAGGGCTTACTAGAAAAATATTTCTTTTCAGTATTAACACTCAAACAATGTTTCTAAAAAAGGTGGGCCAGACTGGATAACTGATTAAAGTAGTGAGGATTGTGACAAGTGAGCCCGTTACTTTGATGAACCCATTAACTGCTTCATTTTGTAGAAATCAATAGGGCTGCCAAAAAGAGTTCTTTTCTCAAGAGGATGGTCCACAGCAGCCTCCCCCAACCTCATGCTCCTTGGACTACATGTTGGACTACAACTCCTAGGAGCCTTCATCAAGTTCATTACAGCCAGACAGCAGGTAAATGTACGTAAAGAGTAAGTTGCAAAGCGAATTCCAATACACTGAGAATGGCATATGACAGTCTTACCATATAATAAAGCAATTGCAAATCTGTTGGAATATTGGCATAATATTATTGGATACTGGATAACATTATTTAATAATATTATTGAATATTAGATAGCATTTAGATTCTACATGTAAGTAAAGAAAAAAATTATCACTGTTTTTGTGATGGAGAAATCTCTTCAAGATAATAAGCTATCAACCACTGAGCCACTAACTCAACAGGGAATGTGAAAAAGCTGAAAGTATGACCTGGTGACTGGGGCTTCTAGGAATCCAATACATATGAAAGACATTAGACTGTAGAAAGCTATTCTCCAGATTCCAAGCCTCTCTAAATAAGATTCTGTATTTGGACACTGTGGGTCACACAAAAACACCTTATATGACAAAACAGTTGTTTGTAAGTCTGCGAAGTTTAACTTTATCCAAGGGTTTTGAGTGGCTTCAACGCTGAATTTAAAATGCAAACTACAAGTCTGTTCATCATCATCATCATCATCCATAATATCGGGACCTTAGGGAATTTTCACAATTAAAGATCACTTACAACATGTCAACAGGCGTTATGGCCAGTGAAGCTGCCCGAAAAACATCAATCTTATACTCTCCCATATCAGAGCTGAGTGTGTGTGTGTGGGTGGGTGCATTTATGTGTATGTTTATGTTTGTGTGTATGTACGCACAGGTCGAGCCTCCCTTATCCAGAAATCCAAAATCCTCCAAAACCTGAAACTTCTTAGTAACAGCCAATCACATTAAGAATGGATCAACGATGGTCGAGGAAAGACAAACCACTGGTGCAGAACAAAAGTTTATGTTCCATGGATGCAACAAATATTCTACACTTCTCTGCTCTTCTTTGACAGGTCCACAGACCAAGCAGGGGAAGCCTTTGGAAACATGTGTTTCCCCAGAGCTAGGCCAACAGTGTGGTCAAAAACAAGAGTTTACATACAGTGTCCCAGAAACCCAGAAAGGAACTCTCTATTATGCAAGCAAGCTCTCCCTTCCTTCTAGAAGTATCAAAACCAGAGACTATACCAAGATGCACTCCACCAATACTAGTTTCTCACAGTAAGATCTGATGTCTTCTTATCTCTGGAGATACTAAGGTGAATAGTTCAGTGCAATCTCCTATATTACTACCTAAGCTAAATTCAAAATAACCCTTTAATGCCTGATTTGCAACTATAGACCAGCATTCTACACACAATACAGGTACCCATGGCAACAGCAAGGACCATGTATGGCCATCCCCCTCATGAGTTTTTCATAGAATCATAGTGTTGCAAGAGGTCACAATGGCCATCAAATCTAACCTCCTGCTATGCAGGAACACAAAGAAATCCCAGCAAATGGCTATACAGCCTCTTTAAAAAAAAAAGAAGAAGAAGAAGGTGACTCCACCACACTTTGGCCCTTTTCGCACCTTACCTCGTCATGGCAGTGGGGAGCAGCGCTCGCACGACCAATCACTCACGCGAGCCACTCACGACAGCCCTTCTGCCTCCCGCATCGGCTTCCTGGTAGCGCGACCATCATGCTAGCGCCCCTTCCTTCCTTCCACAGTGTAGTCTGGGAGCTGCAGGCTGCACTGGGGGAAGGAAGCACGACCGGCCCAGCTCACTGAAGCACCGCACACAGGTAAATGCGCGATGGTGCCACGAGCATTGCGCGAGTGTGCAGTATTTTCAGTTTACAGCCAAAAATGAAAAAATGCATGTGCGCCCCGCTTTAGCCTCATGAGCATCGCGTGAGTGGGAGTGCGTCATACAGAGTGACGCTCCCATTCACGCGACGCTCAAGGGGTGCTTGCGCAAAAAAAAGGCATGCGAAAAGGGCCTTTGAGGCAGCATATTCCACTGTCAAACTGTTCTTACTGTCAGGAAGTTATTCCTTACGTTTAGGTGAAATCTCTTTTCCTGTAGTTTAAGTCCATTGCTCTGCATCCTAGTTTCTAGTCTTAGGCCCTTTTTGCACAGCCCTTTTGGAAGCGAAAGGGCCCATTGAGTATCGCATAAATGTGAGGAGCAGTCTGCATGATGCATTCACATTTACGTGATGCTCAAGGGCCTGACGCGGACTGTGCATGCACCTTTTCATTTTTGGCTCAAGGCCGAAAACGCTGCGTGGTCGCACATTGCTCTGGAGCCCCGCGTGCACTTACCTGGCATGCGGTGCCTCGGGAGCCGGGCCGGTCGCGCATCCTCTCCTCAGTGCAGCCTGGGACTTCCCAGGCTGCACTGCGAATGGAAGAGGAGGAGCGCTTGCGCGAGGAGGAAGGAGCTGCGGAGCCGAAGCAGCAGGGACGTGGCAGTATTCCTTCCGAGCCTTCTTGTGTGAGAACCGCAACCCAGCTGTGTGAAAAGGTAAGGTGCAAAAAGGGCCCAAGTCTCTAGTCTCGTCTCCTAGTCTCTAGTCTTAGTCTCTAGTCTAATCTTAGTCCTAGTCTTTTCCACCCCTCCAAGTCCCAGCCAAGGGAATTCAAAGTAAAATGATTTCACACCAGACATTTCCAACTAGAGGGGGTTTTTCAGACTGAAAGCTTCTTATGTACACAGCCCTTGATGTTGCCATGCTGGACTGCACATGCTCAGCAATGTTTTCTTGGTTGGAGAGTTTCCTGTTCATCTTCACTTCATATCACTTGTTGTGGAGCCTGTGGAGCTCCTGTCTAAGTGAGAAAGCCTGTCTAGAAATTAATTCTGAACCATGAACAGCTTGGTTCCAATAAGCCATGTGTTTGGAAATTAAAAGAACAAAAGGGCTCTGGCAATATTCCTTTGTACCTAAGTGAGTGCGCACATTCAATAGACTTTTTGTTTGCAGAGTTCTTTTTAAATATTCTACCTGCCCTTCTCTCATATTCTACTTAAGATAGAGAAAGAATAGCATCCTTTCATCTGGAGGGCAAATCATGGCACAGATTCCAAGGATGATAGTCATAACTATGTTTTTTCTTAAACATACCCTATTTATTAAAATGTATATATCCCATCATATATCATGGAATCACAGGGTAGTGTATGTTACAATCCAGTCCAGAAAGATTCAGGCAAATTCAACTTTACTGGGCACAACGTAATCATCAGTTCCACAGAGGTCTAACAGGGCTGCCATTGTTTCAAAAAACCACAACAGAATTACTCTGAATCAGACTTCTCCATCTCTTCTCCCAGAGTTCTGTTCATTTTTTTTTCTAAAAAAGACAGTAACATAGTAACAATCAACTAAAGCAACGGTTCTAAATTAAGAAAAAAGCAAATTCAACTACTTTTCATAGGTACAAACAACATCAAGCAGTTTAAATCAGTTTAATATGTAAAACAAAAGAAAACAAAAAATGAGTTAAAATGGGTTAAAAGTAAGTTAAAACAGATTAAAATAGTTTAAAACTATGTATATGTACATTTTGGAAGAAATCTATTCAGTCCCGAAAGCTTAATGAGAAGCTATGTTTTAAATTAGTGCTGGAAGGAAACCAATGGCAACTGGAGCATCCAAGGAAAGGATATTCTACAAACGTTTTATTTAATTGCTCAGTTTGATCACTTTCCTATAGTACTGTGGCCATATTTTGCAGAAGCTTCTCATACTCAGGGTTAGTCAAGGCAAGAAGTCTTAAAAAGGGTGTAGTGCAGGCTCCAATCACCACTGTTGAACATACTCCAGTACACTCAGTAGACTTAGGTATACAACCATGACAAGGGGCCCTTTCACACTACATAGTTATAGCACTGTGATTCCAGTTAGCAACATCCTACTGAATCCTCAGGTTTAGAGTCTGGCCAGGGGCACTGGAGCAACTTTATGGGAAAGAATTCTAAATGCCCTTCTTTCAACTGTGAATCCCAGGGTTACACAGGATGTTGCTGTGACAGTTAAAGTGGAATCATAGTGCCACAATGGTGTGGAAGGGTGCCAGTATGTGCAAAAAACTGCCTTAGTGAGCTATGCAAAACAGCTCCTTGCAGTACTGACAGCTTTCTTGCTCCAGGTTCTTCTTCTGTTGCTGGATTTTACAAGGCATTTCTTCCACCACAAGTACACTCCCTCTCCCACTAAAGAATGACCTCCTGGGAAATAAAACCACAGAATGTCCCTCTACACTTAAACTCCTTCACATTTTGGCCTTGGCTTTGGACTGACAATGATGACCTTCCAGAGACAGATTAACACAAGACAGCACAAAGCTGTACGCAATTCTCCTGAGCCTTAAAGCTAAGCAGCACTTTTGCCACTTCTCTCTTCTGCCTTGTCTTCCGTTTCCATCACCTACCTTCACAAAATAATTACATTCCCCAGGGAGGGAGTGGCAGGCATTACTTGATCAGCTCTGTGACTTCTATTGGGAGTGAAATTAAAAACCAGAGGCATCAAGCATAATAGAGGGAAGACATCCTTCATGGCTAAGTTTCTGCCTGAAGGTTAAATGGCTGTGCTGGAAATTCTAATTTCAGTTCAGGAATGGGGACGTCTACATGTGGCAAAGAGCCACAACCTTTCTGCTCCCAGCCTGCCAGGCCCATGCAAAGTAGAAGATGCCCTTTAATGCAACCGACAGAATTATTACAGTTTCTTGCTTAGGGACATGGAATTCCACACTCCATTAATCCACACACACAGTGATCTATCCACACCTCTATATAAGTGTGTATATATATAATACATGTTTTTCCCTGTAGTGGTCTAGGAATAGGTTGTAAATGTAAAGGTACAACTGCTGACTAATGTGAAATCTAGCCACAACCTCGTCAACCTTACAATTTATAAAATTCATTTCAACTTTCTTCAGTGCTTCCCATGCATTACCTCAGCAGTAAGTACAGGTGCCCTGTAAATGAACCTTGTGTTCTTAACCTCATATTTTAGGAGCTGGGTGAAGTGAGATGTCATCTCACCCCTGAATAAATTCATACCTTAGATTTAAATCAATGTCTTCATTACACATACTTCATACTCTTTGCCTTTCTACAACATCAATTCTAATCTTTAAGACAACACTTAACAGTTCTACTGTCCTATACATTAAACTTAAAATGTCAGTCTTATGTGGGAAGCTCTAGTCCAGTGGTTCTCAACTTGTGGGTCCCCAGATGTTTGTGGACTTCAGCTCCCAGAAGCCCTGAGCATTGACCATAGTGGCTGGGGCTTCTGGGAGCTGAAGTCCACGAATATCTGGGGACCCACAGGTTGAGAACCACTGCTCTAGTCCTTCAGTACTCACCAGATCACTGAGAAACGTATTTAGGGGTAGTCATGTTGGCTGTGACAGCAATATTAAAAACTAGACATAAACCATAACAGGAGGAAGACATGCTTCATGGCTAAGTTTCTGCCTGAAGGTTAAATGGCTATGTTGAAAATTCCATTTTCAGTTCAGGAATAGGGAAGCCCATACGCGGAAAAGAGCCACAAGCTTTCTGTTCCCAGTCTGCTGGGCCCAATGGATTTTGCTGTAGATCACTGAGCAGAGCCAGCAAAAGTTGTTTTCCTATCTGAGACAAAGGACGTGATGGTGCCTTCCTCCAAGCCCAGCACAGCTGCTGAATGGACTGGTAGTTGAAGCTTACCTTAATACTATCAATGGTATAGGGTCTTCCACTATAACAGAGACTCTAGTGTTACTGCAGTTTAGGCCTACCTGGCGATAGCACTAGATATCACTTCGATATCATAATTCGGCCTTACCATACCACCCTTCTCTATGTGTTTGTGAGGCCCCCGGACAAGCACAAAACTAGGCTCAGCACTTAACTGCTGAAATATTCTCAAACAATACAGGCACGCCAGAAATAGCCAGATCGTAGCTTCCAAGACCTCCCTGGCAAACACCATATTATGTATGCGTGCTACCTACAAAAGGCTCCCTGCCCCGAGCAGGCAACTTGACAAAGGCCAAACCATCCACTGTCAAGTGTTGTGCATTTACATACTGGCTACACCACTGTTAATTCGGCTCTGATTCCATAATGCTAAATTGTGACCTTTCGGAGACATTGTCTCACACCCAAAACTCATTATTGTCCCCGAGTAAGGCATAGCCTGCAGTCACACTTCGCCCTATAAAAACTCCTGATTCCGAGACCTTCCTCGGATTGCTCCCAAGTTCCAGACTGCCTTGCTGCCGCATTGCTTGGCGAGCTTCCCCTCAGCTCCACATGCTGAGCCACACCGAACCCCAGCATCGCTCCCTATCTTCTTCCGGGCTTCAGGAACAGGTTTCGTATCACCCAAACCAACTATCCCTCTGAAAATCCTGCTATCTTACTCACACCTTTATTTTCCTTAGTTATCTGTGTGCGTGTGTTGCTTACTTTGTGTGCCTGTATTTAATAAAGATCATTCATTATTTTCAAACAGGTCTGCTCCTTGACTTGGCCTGACCCTGTAAACACTGGGTTACAAGATCCTGCTAAGTTACCCTGCCTCTTGTAATGCTAAAGCAGTGCTCTGAGCTAATTTCCCCACCTACAGTTGAGCACATTTCGGTGTTCCTCGCGGGACCCCCAGTAAACAGGGTAACACTGGGACTTTCCTCCCTATACTGTTACAGTGCTATTATTCCAGTTCCAACATCTTATGGAATCCTGGGGTTTGAAGTTTACAGAGGGGCCTTTACAATTCTCACCCAGAGAGCTCTTTGGCCTCAGTAAACTACAAAACCCAGAATTCCACAGGGTGCTGAAAGTGGAATAATAGCACTGTAACAGCATAATGGAGAAAAGCCCTCAGTTAAGGAGTACACACAACTCTGACCTTTAAGAGATGAGAAAAGCCAGAGGGGCCAGGAGTAGAGAGATACATTTTTATTTATGGATTTTACGAGTTTCTTCCTTGCCAGGCAAGATTACAAAAGTTTTGAACCTTAGTTTTGTATTTCAGGAATTTTTTTTACAATGTCATGAATGCTGTTTTTTCATACAAAAGACACTGTTTCTAGAATTTTTTTTAAAAAAGAGGGATTGCACAAAACCTTTGTAAAAATGTCCCAAAATTTTCTCCATTCATGTAAGGAACTCCCAAGGATCCCCTCAAAACCAGAAAAACAAATCCATTTTTAAATATTTTTAAATATTTTTAAATATTCAAATATTCTTTCCATTTCTAGTCCCTTATTCTTTGTTAAAAGAATGTCATAATACATACAAACAAGACAAAAAAGAAACAACAAATTACAACAACAAGTAAACAAGAAAGCAAACCAAGAAAAAAGTGATATATAAACAAAAAGAGATATATATGTACAAAAGAAAAATAGTGTAAACTATATTGTTGCTGTGTGCCTTTAAGTCACTTCCAACTTATGGTGACCCTAAGGTGAATCCATCACTGGGTTTTCTGGGGCTGAGTGTTTATGATACGCTCAAGGTCACCCAGTGGGGTTTCCACGGACAAACAGGGAATGGAACCCTGGGCCATTTCCGCACTAGAGTGTTATAGCGCTATAATTCCACTTTCAACATCCTATGGAATCCTGGGGTTTGCAGTTTCGGGAGGGGCGAGCCGGAATAATAATAATGTGGAATAATAGTACTATAATACTCTAGTGCGGAAATGGCTCTGGTCCCCAAGGCTGCAGTCTAACATCCAAACCACTACACCACGCTGGTTTTCGTATCTCAAACACTGCATACTAAAATTTAAATAAAAACAATAGGAATCATTTTTTAAAGAGCCATTTCCAGCTTTCGTAACACAGATTATAGATAATTTGATATAACAAATTCTAGACCAGTGGTTCTCAACCTTCCTAATGCCGGGACCCTTTAATACAATTCCTCATGTTGTGGTGACTCCCAACCATAAAATTATTTTCATTGCTACTTCATAACTGTAATATTGCTACTGTTATGAATCGTAATGTAAATATCTGATACTTAATCCACCATAAATGATATAAAGTTTAAAGATTTGGTTTCACTGCATTCAGACTGAATTAAATCCAAAAATAAATCTGGCATGGGAATAACACTAGATTTTGTAGGCTTATTTCTTACAACATGCTTGTTTTTATCAATATCTGAAGTGGCACTCTCCAGACTGTCCAGTCCCAGAGTTACCAACACCTTTTCCAGCAAATTTTTAAAAGAATCTGAGGAAAATAATCTCACTTTATTATCATCTTCTGCATCCTCCTCCTCGGAAATAGAATCATCTGATTTAGAGTCCTTATCCCCATGAATATCTGCCAAATCTGGTTCCTCATCACTTTCACATTCAGTGTTGATTTGTTCAGAGTGTGACAAAGCAGATTCCTCAACTCTAGTCACTTTGGACCTACAGGCGGACTTTTTTGGTAAACACACACCAGCATCATTTGATTCAGCTTGAATAACTTTTGTATCATCAGGAAAATCACGTGAAAATGAAGGATTCATTGAAGTAGTCTGTTGACTGCTTAATAACGACATTACATTCAAATTCAATGAATTGTCCAACTTGCAATACATTTTTTAAACTTGTTATGTATTTTGTGAAATCATTTCACTAATATTGTTTCCCTATTAACGTGCACCTCCATTTCTTCAGCAATCATTTGTCGTATCACCTCCCTACTACACTCAGACACATTCCCCTGGGAAGACATTGAGGACATAGGAGGTTCAAATCTTACTTCTTTACGTTCCATAGGCCTTGCAGTTTGACTCCTAGTGAATAGTGACACCATACACAATGCTAAATTGCCCTGCGCTACTGTAGTCGCTAATACAGAAGGGCAAGGAAGAGGCTGCCATTTCTCCTGGCAGAGGCTGCTTGCGTGCTTGAGTGTGGTTGGTTGTGTTGCCGGCGAGCTTGGATGGGTCAGGAGAGCTCTTTCCTCTCATAGCCCCCTCCCTTGCTTTCTGAACGCCTCTTTTCAACATGGCGGTCGGAAGTTAAAGGAGCGACTGAGAGCCCTTCCCCGCCCTTGACAGACTTAACTGCATTACCAGGTAACTTTCCTTTCACCTTCTTTTTAATTCTTGCCTTCTCAGACTTCCTTATACTAGATGTTTTTAGCTTTGTTTGAGCCTCGGAGCGGCGGGTCGGAGATTACCCTTCCAACTCACTCTCGCTCGATGCCAAGAAAATTTTCTTTAGTAAGGTACTTCAAAGGGGGCAAGAGAACGCAAGTGCATGGCTCACACTTGCGCACCACCACTGAGGAGGGAATAGAGCCTAAGACCACTGGAAATATGTATTTTCCAATGGTCTTGGGCGACCCCTGTAAAAGGGTCGTTTGACCCCCAAAGGGGTTGTGACCCACAGGTTGAGAATCGCTGTTCTAGACCCTTATTATAAAGGATATCCGTCACTGAGGTCCAGAAAGCTTGTTCCTTATTGGAGTGGCAGGTGCTTATTATAAGGAACGTCCCTTGTTTGTGTATGAGAGAGCCTTTTGTTTTAAATAAACGGGAAGATATACCAAAAATCCTGTTTTGGGGAAGAGGGGGTAAAAATATATGTATGTATGCATGTAATGTATGAATGTGGACAATATGTTAATTTTACAGAGACACACATGGCTAGGTTAATGAAATCTGTATTTTCATCTAGTATTTGAACTTGTTAACTCACTTCCTCATTGTCAACCTTACATAACATGAATTTTGACTGTCCCTTATTGCTCTTCTGAAAACCTGGCAACAGTATTGTCCAGGAAGTGTGGATCAGGTCAGTTTATATAGGAACAGACAAATATCAAATTTTACAAGCATTTCTGCTTGCGAAGGCTAGAACATTTACGCATTATTTGCTAATTTTCTATTGGTAAGAAACTGGTGTTTTGCTTACATAAGGAAAAATTTAAAAAAACTTGTCACAACTCCTTCTGTACTTGTACAGTCCATCTTTTCAGCTTGGGCATTTAATTAAAGGCCTTTGAACAATAAGAAACAGATAATGTTGGTGTAGGATATCTGAATGGCCATATCTCCCTATAGGACCCTGTTCAAGCTCTCAGATCTTCAGGGAAGGTCTTTCTCTCAGTTCCAATGTCTTCCCAGACATATTTGCCTGATACAAAGGGCAGACTTCTCAGTGGTTACTCCCAGGCTTTGGACCTCTTTCCCTAAGGAGGCTAAGATGGCTCCTTCCTTGCTCTCCTTCTATTGCCAAGTGATAATTTTCCTATTCCCACAGGCTTCTACGAACTGACAGCAATGAACTTTTAATTGTGTGTTGTTTTGGGATCTTTTTATATTCTGTCTTTTAGTTTGTTTCTTTTCAATCTCATATCTTTTAATTTTACAGATTAACTGATTTTTAAAATAATTTTTATATCTATTTTACTGATGCGTTTGCACGCTTTCAATTTGTTCTGGTTTTGATATTCTGGAAACTGCCTTGCAGAAAACGGCATACTGTAAGTGAATAGCGGAAGAAGAAAGAAGAGAAGGAGCAGCAGTAGTAATTGTAGTAGTCCGGCAACATGACAGCCATATTCATGAGCAAATCCAGCAAAAGCAGAATCAAACCATAGGAAGTAAGTTACCCACCTACCAATATGTCCAGATAAATAGGATAAACCACCTGTTATTTAAAGAAAATCTCAGGCAGATCTCTCCTGGAAGAGAGTCCCATAAGCAGGGCAAAGTCACATAAAATAATGTCTGTACAATAATGCCATTCATGTGTATTTTCTATCATGCAAATTGAAAGGCAAACTAACTCTGAAATGCTAATTGTACTTTATAGACTTGTTTGGAATCTTCTCCTAGGTGGTGGGCCACTCTCAGTGACTACTAACACAACAAAGTAAATAGATTAACTTGCATCAAGAAAGGCAGTAACCACAAAGCATGTAACTATAATGATAACAAAAGTAAAATCAGATCTCCTACAATAACAATTATCAACAACACCACTGCATTCAAGGATACCAAAAAGTTTCAAAGGAAAAAAAGAGACGTTTATGTTCTGAAAAGAATTAAGATGTTGTCTTAACGAAGACTTTATTAGTGGGAGATCAGAGTAATTTTTGTGATCAATGATAAAGCAGTGTGACTAAGTAAATTTCATAGTCTACCAAGCATCAAAATGGGAAAACGCCTCCTGCACAGACTTTCTATAGTGGAGGAATGTAAAGCAGAAAGCCTCTACACTTAATGGAATGAAAATTGCATCTAAAGCTCAATTGCTTTGCATGCTTGCTTGCTCCTTTACTTGTCTGCTTGCCTGTCTGTCTATGTGCGCACATGTGTGAGTATGCACACTTGTGCACCCATCTTCTAGATGATTATTTCCTGCCCTGTTCAAATTCTTTCACGTGGCCTTACTTATCTCTGAAATCCTTGAAACGTTTCTAGCTCCTTGCAATAGCAGGAACACATTCAATTGTTCTTCAAATTTGATCTGTCTTCAAAAGCAATACCCCATACAAGCCGAATGTCTTAGAGGAACTAGAGTTTCTCTAGGTTACTACTATTGATCAATTTATATTTAAAGAAAAGAAGGCCTGAGTTCAAACTTTACTAGAAGATAACATATTTTAATTCAATAGGCCTTTTGCCTAACTCTGTGTAGAGTCTGGCTAAAGTTGCTCAGTGTTTTTAGCTCCGCACTCTGAGATTCTTCTTGGCACATACATGTTTGTAACTGTTTGAAAATCATGTCCTTCGGCTGAGTTAGAGCATTCAAAATAACTTCCATCCAGGCCATAGCCGTGGCCTTCTGAGTTATGACATATATTTCCATGGTCATGGCATAGCTTCTGAATTAGGCATCTGTTACTCTGACCATGTTTACTATTCCAGAAATCAATCAATCAATCAATCAATCAATCAATCAATCAATCAATCATTTCTTTATCAGAGAGCAATAAAACTGCTTTGCAATGTGACAATCAATTTTTTTCAACCATATCCAAATCTCTAGTATAATCCAGACATCAGAAAGATACTGCACACACAAATGTTGAGTAATCACTGGCTTAGTGAGTAAGAGCTGGCACTTGGAAAATTACTTTTAAAAAACAACTTGTTTGAACTACAGAAACAAGTTTCCCAACAGCTACCATTAAAGTTAAGTACAGTGAACCCTCCACATCTGTGGGATTTCCATTCCAGGACCCTCTGTGAATGGGAAAAATCACAAATGCTCACATCCCTTATTATTAAATTGCACAACATAATATACAGCATAGGACTGGCCTTAACCAAGAAACTGATTAATTTTCAGAAGGATGAGTGCAGTGTTTTACACGAAAGGGGAATTTTTCTCATCCCCTTATTCTATGGTGAAAAATAAGACAATGAGATATTTACATCCTCTTGTTCTTCTCCACGGGCGTATGTGTACATTGCCACCATTTTAGGTATAAGACACAGTATTCCGGGATTGTTTAAACTTGCAGATCCAGAAGTCACTTATATGGAAGGTCCACTGTTCAGTCCTTTTAAGAAAAGTAACAGGTCCTTTGTCATATTCAAAAGTGACTTAAGTAGTTACTCCTTAGTTCTTTTTAAAAAAATCAAACCTCAGAAACGCACTGGTTTGTTTTAGAAAGCAAAGTGAACAACAACATGTCCAGTTCTTAGTTACTCCTCATATAGTCACTCCTGTGACTATATAAATATCACAAATATTACAACCATGGGGCAGGGCTTATTAGTGACCACCACACAGTCATCCTCCTTTCCTGCTGAGAGCCTCCCAGCTACTGCACTGTTGTCATGTTGTGCTTGAAAAGAGCAGTGGCAGCTGTGCAGGGGATCTGCCACCTGGCAACAGGGAGATACCGAGGACTCAGCAGCCAGGCTGGTGGGGCAACACAGGTATAAAAGCTGAGGCTGTAGTTAGGGAAGGAGAGAGAGAAGCAATCACAGTGCGTGGATTTGTCCAGTTCTAAAGAGCTGGGGGAGACTCCTCTCTGTACTAGAAGGAGACTTCCCGTCATACCTGTAAAACTCTGCAGGGCTATCAGAAAATAAGTTAATTCTGCCAGTGCAGAAGTAGAGGCCTCATCTGCCTACTCTAGCTGCAGTGAATGGTTATATGAGGCCTGATTCTGCACAGACTCACCTTTCCCAACAGGCTTGACATCTGGAGACTTGAAAAGAGGGGAGAATTGCCCTGCCCCGCCCTGCCCTATCTTCTTCCTGACAGCCAAGCCTGGTACAATCTAAAAACAATCCTGGAGCACGGAAGGCCCTATTGTTGTTAACTGCCATCAAGTTGATCTCAACTTATGGTGACCCTATGGCTGAGAGACATCCAAGCCTCTCTATCATCAACCATGCTGCTCAGGTCTTGCAGATTCAGGGATGTGTCTTCCTTGACTGAGTCTATCCATCTCTAATACAGCACTCCTTTTTCCTACCTTACAAAGCATTATTTTCTTATCTAGTGAGTCATGTTTTATCATGATACAAAAGTACAACAAAGTACAACAGCCTCAGTTCAGCCATCTGGCTTCTAGGGAGAGTGCAGTCTTGATTAGCTTGCGGACCCATTCGTCTTTTTAGCACTCCAGGGTATCCACAGAACTCTTCTCCAGCACCACATTTCAAATGATTTGATTTTCCTCCTGTCAGCCTCTTCATTGTCCAGCTTTGACAACTGGACATAGAAAGTGGAAATACAATGGCATGGTCAATCCTGACCTTAGTATTCAATTATCTATGTTGACATTTCTGGATCTTGTTTAGTTTAGACATCTGGAGCTGTTTAATGGGTTTGGGATCCAACAAACACCTGTGGAATGGAATTCTTGGTTGTGCCTCATTTGTAAATCATGCAGACTGAAGTCTATGATGTCCCATTTCCCAATGGGAGGGGTGGAAGGCATCAAAAACAGTACCTTAGCTACACCTTCGTTGCTGTAAAAAGAAATTCATTTCAAGTAATATTTGTAGTTTACTACTGAGCTGTGGTAAACTTTTCCACTTTCCCTTACCCACAATAACCTCATATTTCCTCTCCCACAACATAACTGTGCTTCCCAAATGTCAATGCTGTATTTGCAGGTGGAAAATAGAGCATACAAAAACCTTTCCACATACATTAAGGTTTGGAATCCCAACAACTATTTAATATTAACAACTACTTCTTCAACTATTGTGTTTCTCATTATAAGGTATAATCTTTACAGTCCTTGCTGCATTTATCATCTCCTACACTACCATTTCACTGACGGAATCATTCTACAATTCAAATTGACAAGGCTGGTTTTTCCAGTTCCACATAGCTGTATGAATTCTTTTGGTTCAGTCTAGCTGTATCAGTATGGTCCTATTATCTTCCTGATTTTGAGGCAGGTACCATCACAGCCAGCTCAAGCAAGTCTTCCTCTACGGCCAAGGGTTGTAACTTCAGTGACACAGCACAAGCTTCAGCCTAAGATTCAATGCCCACCATTTCTCTGTAGGGCTGAGAAAGAGTCTTGCCTTAATTGCATTACTAAATTAGTCAGATCAAATAACTGATTCAGTGCAAGGCAACTTCCAAGGATAATTCAAAGTTATTGTCATCATTAACACCCCATCTGCCTTTGACTTTTATCTCTTGATTACCCTTTTAAAGATGTTTAAAGAACTATGAAGTGATCAGGCACTGATACATCACGGGAAACTCCAACTCGATTCTTCCAGATGGAGAAAAGATTTGGATAGAGTCACAAGGCTTAGACTGCTCAAACTCTCAGGCACTCTCACGTTTGCATACTATAAATGTATTATAATGGACAAGAAGGTAGGCATAAGGAAAGAGGAAACTTCAGTCAGAAGAGGACACGATTCTCTCACTTATTTGCCCCCCCCACCCACCCACAGCTGAGACCTGGGATAAACCTGTTTCTCTTAGAATGCATCAATAACCATGAAATATTTCACTTGCAGTAATTTTCAGGTTTGTGTAAAAAGCATCCAGAATAGATTCCACCCCTCTCCCCCATTAAGTACTCCTAGCAGATATTTAGACTCCTGTTTTCTCTTTTGCTTCCATTTTCTGTCCAGCCTGAATGTGGGCCATCTCTGTCTGGCCCAAGTCCAGATCTTTTTTCTCCAGTGCAAACATCTGCCACAGTTCCCCATTTTTTTGATATGTTGTGCAGCCATCTAGGTTATCCCCATCCCAGCCTTTAGCCTTTTGGCTGTTGTGATCAGCTGTTACAGGCTGACCCTAATTTCTTTCACTAACTCGATCATGCCCTAGAAAATCTGTTTCTGGCATCTGCACCTCATCCTCTTTGATGAACAACAAAGCAAGGAACCTTTTATCTTCTCTTATTTTTCACAAAAGCCAATGTCTCTCTATTCTGTCAAAGTGGTCTCTTGAACCAGTTTTTTCAAAGGCTGCTTATTTCCATTCATTTTCTTTTCTTCTACTTTCCCCTTGAGGGATGTGTGTGTGTCAGCACAGTACAATACATTGGGAGCCACTGGATTCATTCTCTATCTAGCAGCCGTTGCCATACATGCATACACCAACTCAGATTCGGTGTGGAGCCCAATGCAGAAATTCAGAAACAGCCCAGTTTGGCACAGGCTGATTCAGAAGCCAAGTTATTCAACACAGGGTCAAATATAAATCTTCTTCTAGAAATTATAATCTTTGTACATCCCACTATTTTTCATTGGAAATCAAGAGAGGGCCCCAACCTTTATTCTACACTATAGAACTGATTGAGGCTTGTAAATATAGTAGCCTTTTAGGAGGGAATTAAGCCTGCCAATTTTCACAATAATGGCAGCTGGTGATTTTGTTCAGGGGAAGCCTTGATAGTTTTAGGGTTTTCAATAACAACAAAAAAAGCATACCCTCCTCACCTCACTACGTTAATATGTAGGAAATTGTTATAAAAATGATATACAACATTAAGCTTGTCCCAAGTAAGAAATTAATTAATTTGTTATTCGGTTAAGTAGTCCCAATTAATTAGATGGATGTACTGTTGTACATGGAAGGAGAACTTTCTCATCCTCTTAATCTAAGGAGAAGAATAAGAGGATAAGGTGATTCCTGCCCTTTTATTCTTGTCCACTGGTGAAAGGGAAAAATCTGTATGAAAATGATATATATCATAGATATTTATATAGGCAGGAAACCTGCAAAATTCCTGAAAGACTTCTAGAGGTTAGGGAGTTCTGTTGAATAAAACCAGGTAAATAATTTTCTGTTTTGTTTTCTGAATTTCCACTACAGTCACATAGTGGGATACAATTTTGAGCAAAGAGTAGCAGAGGCAGAGGAACCAACATCCAACATTTTCCAAGCAAGCAAGCAGTGCTATATTCTCCCAGGTCCCATAGACTCCTTGTCCTGGGGACGAGAACTAAGAAAAAGCACTGAATATCAAATCAATTCTGCAATTTATCACTTCACCATCTATTTTCCAAACAAATGGGACAGATCCCTGACAAATCCTTTGATTAAAATAAAGAGCTCCTGACTTCCGATCTGACCATGGTGCTGTGACGAGGATCTTCTTGTCAGCTTGACAGGCGAACTGTCTCTCTGAAGGCAGGAGTCAGTTCAAACTATTTTTCAACTGACTGGTTTCTCCCTTAGTATTAGGGGAACAAGTGGGTTCCGGAGATTGATTGCTGGCTC